>OZ022503.1:39848101-41152581 GCA_963989385.1 Ctena decussata | reverse complement strand
TCTGTGTGTCCGTTTTCCACAACTCCATTTTTACCGCCACGGACTCGAAGTTCGTCACCTGGAAAGAGAAGGAATATTACTGTCAGAGAGTAGTTGCCTCATCCCCCTCCCCCCACCACTCCCCCCCCCCCCAGCCCCCCCCACCCCCCCCCCCCCCCCATCTACCCCCATATGACTGCTTGAAAGACCACTGAGTCGCGACACGAGACACACAACAAAGTAGTTAAGCGCCCAGCACAGACTCGGGTCAGCCTGGGCATCCACCCAGTCTGATCAGAGTCTTCGCTGTCTGCATGGTGATAGATTGGACCCATAGCTACCCTTTAAGCGCACTGCGAGGACTCTCATCAAACAGGGCGGATGCCCAGGCTGATCTGGCACAACCACTATATTTAAAAAATTCAGCGCTTCAATCGTTCTATCGCGTTCTGTTGAGTATTTTAAATAAACGAAGGGGAGGAACTCTTGATATCAGGGGTTGCTATTCTATTACAATAAGGAATAATTTGATTAGGGTCTGTGCTGTTTGCACTGGCTGTTTGGCTTTCCGCATGCAATCGCTTTGGAACATCGCCGAACCGTAACATGTAAAAAAAACTCTCTCTCTCTCTCTCTCTCTCTCTCTCTCTCTCTCTCTCTCTCTCAAAATTTAGTTTAAAAGTCAATTCAAATATTAGGCATAGAAAATGTAGCAGAGGAACGTGCATGACTAACATTAATTATAAAACATATGGAAACACTCAACGTCTCAATGTAACCAGTAGAGGTACGCTTTTGTTTTGTTTTGTTTCCCCACACATATTCATCCATCCATCTTTCGAAACCATTGTTCCCAAGAGGCTGAAAATTTGAAAAGACCTTGTCATTTTGCGTCCAAAGCGAAACCGTCATTCATATAGGAGGTGAACCTTACGGACGTACACGTAATTCAGCGATACATTTTGCACGTTAAAACAATGTGTCCGCAACAATTGATACTTGCTCTCCTAACCAAAAATATAAGTACGAATTAATATGAGCCGCGCCACGAGAAAACCAACAAAGTGGTTGTGCGCCCAGCACAGACTCAGATCAGCCTGGACATCCGCCCAATTTGACCAGACTCTTCATTAAGCGCTCAAAGGGTAGCTAAGGGTCTAAGCTACCTCTATGCGGACAGCGAACTCTGATCAGACTGGGCGGATGCCCAGGCTGATCTGAGTCTGCGCTGGGCGCATAACCACATTGTTGGTTTTCACGCGTCGCGGCTCATATGGGCTTCCACGAAATGAAGAAAAAAATGAGTAGCTCAGATGTATCTGTATACAAACTGCATTCTTGTCACGATGACTTATCTACTTTATGTAAATTACATTAACACACAAACACGTTTGCGCTCACATAAGCCTATACACAATGTAGCTTTGTACAGAGTTACGAACTTACAAGGGAGTTAAATTATACAAAACAGTGTGATTTCTCTTTTACTATGTGGATGCGGTTTCCTTCCGCACCGTTCTTCTTCTTCTTATTATTATTATCAAAGACTCAGTGTTATAAAAAAAAAATAACAAATAACAGCAAGATTAATACGTTTGGATTTGTCTGTGTTGACGAAACTGCGTGTCATGCAACATATTTGTTGCATGCATCCTTTGTGCTTTTGGGTCGTTTACACTTTTGTGAGAACTCCCCTGGTTTATAATTTCACAAAGCTGAAAGTTTGTTCTACTACGCTTTACAGACATACAAGCTGAATAGCTCTGTTTTGCTATATTTTTTTTTATTTATTCATTATTTTTTTTTTTTTTTTTTTTTTTTTTTTTACTTTTTTCGATTTTTTTCATTTCCAAGTTGGAATTGCATTGCGCGTTTGCCATTCGTGAGAGCTGCAGCATGCCGCTAAGTGAGTACAGCGGCTTTGCATATGCCGCTAAGTGAGTACAGCGGCTTTGCATATGCCGCTAAGTGAGTACAGCGGCTCTGCGTGCATAACGCTAAGTGAGTACAGCGGCTCTGCGTGCGTTATGCACGCAGAGCCGCTGTACTCGCTTAGCGGCATGCATATATCCTTGCTGGACCGTCCGCGCTTGCGGCAGTGACCGTGGATACACCCATTTAATACCTTTGTGTCTAGAAGCAGTCTGATTTTTACAAACCAGCGCTAATAAAGTAGATCATAAACATTTTACTGTCAAATACGCCCTCTGGAAAGATGTGGTCTTTCATTTCGGTGTCTGTTGCAACGCCTTTATTGTGAAGTTAGAAATCATTAAGGTCATCAGACTATTGCTTTAGGTGTACAATTATTGCCAAAAATTAACAATGGGCTAGACTCCGGCCAACTGAGCCGCGCCGTGACAAAAACTGGTCTTCCATAAATATCTATTTATTTTTACGCCCACAGACATTCCAGGCAATGCAAACGCGCAGTCAGATCAAACATACACAGTTCACCAAGACAATTTATATGGTGTTATCTATTTCCAAAAGCAAAGTGCTGCGCAAGGTTTTAAGATTGATTTCTTACAATGTGGTTCAATTTTGACAGGACAGTGTCTATATGGGGTCACTGATAGGTAAAATACACTCAAACCTTGGTGAATTTAAATCAAAACAAAAAACCACAGGATCACCCACCATGTAGACTTTTATCAGCCTAAGATGCTAAAAATTCACACTATTGCACTTTATTTACACCAGCGGGCACCTGGCGTCGGAATGACGTCATACTGACGTTGATGTGACGTCATCACGTCGCATCGACACCAGTGCGACGTCATTTCGACGTAATGTGCCTGCTGGGTTAGTCTTCTAACATCTTTATCTTCGAGTCAACACATGTATGTTTATTATTATTATTATTATTATTTATTTTTATTTTTTTAACAATATGACAAAAATCGACTAAAATCAGTCCAGGAAAAATCCTGTTTTGCTTAGAAGCAACAGATCCTAAGACTTTCTACGAGCTTAAATGATAGACAGGTGTTACAACCACAAATGAAATAACTCCCACAATTGAAAGAATTATTCTAATCCTTTCAATTGTGGGAGTTATTTCATTTGTGGTAAAGAATAATTCTTCCATTTGTGGGTGTTATTTCATTTGTGGTTGTAACATTCTTTTTCACTTGTGCAAAATCAATGTTGCAGTTCACGGTCCTCAGTAACTAGTAGACGCAGGACGCAACACTAAGGCATCGTCGTCCGCACATCACCATTTCTGCCATATTATCACAGGGAGACAACCTTCATGATTTTTATCTGTTTGCTCTCCTAATGGTGCACTTAAAATGAGCCGCGACACGAGAAAACCAACAAAGTGGTTGTGCGCCCAGCGCAGACTCAGATCAGCCTGGGCATCTGCCCAGTCTGATCAGAGTCTTTTCTAAGCGCTTAAAAGGTAGCTAAGGGTCTAAACTACCTTCATGCGGACAGCGAAGACTCTGATCAGACTGTGCGGATGCCCTGGCTTACCTGTGACTGCACTGGGTGCACAACCACATTGTTGGGTTTCTCGCGTCGCGACTCAAATCTTTAAATCAAAATCAAAATCAAATCATTTTTCATTTGTGAGACTCCTCTGGATTCAGTATATATTATGCCTATATTCCTACAGGGAACTCTGATCAAAGTGCGCGGATCGAACGATAAGAAAACTGAAACACTTCAATATTCATTTCGTGTGTAATTAGAAAGGACTTCTTTGATTAAGGCGTGAATTTTCCCCATGATAGAAAAGTTATACGGATCACTGACTTCTGCTTTGCATTTTTGACTATGACATGTAACTTGCATGACAAATGAATTTTCAACTGTTTGTGTCTATGTAAAGTACGTTAAACATACGTTGGCGTTGACGTCATTGTTGAGATAAATTGTAAATTATCCTCAAACTGATCGTTGAAATAATGAATTATTGTATACATTTCACCCTTTTTTGACTTACATTACTTACATAACAGACAACACTGCACTGTAAAAAAAATCCGGCTCAGGAGTAGATTTTACGGTAAAATAACTGGCAACCAGCTGCCAGTCATTTTACTGTTATTTTTACGGGCGCCCGTAAAAAATGCAGGAATCATCAAGCAGAGTGGGACAGAACAGAGCAGGTGTCGTTTTGGCCAGATAGCCCTTCAACAATACAAAGTTATTTTCGAGTGCGGCCAGTTAACATAAAACTTCCATTTCGTGATTTTCAACAATGTCTTACAGGCAAATGCCCGTAAAAATAACGGTAAAAGGACTGGCAGCTGGTTTCCAGTTATTCTACCGTAAAATCTACAGTTATTTTTTACAGTGTGGATAGTTTTGACTATATATATGTGACATTGACCTCATTTCAAGGTCATGGTACACAATATAATCCAATAAGATCACAGTGCTACTGTTGACCATTCTTCTTCTTTGGCTTACTGAGTATCGTCCCACCCCCCCCCCCCCCCCCCCCGTGACCCAGCTTCCCACTCATATATATTGCGTACTTGGATCACATAAGTCCGCTGCATGAAGGAAATGCTGGGTCACGGGGGGGGGGGGGGGAGCACTTGTACCTTAATTATAGTGAAGCGTTCTATTTTGGCCGTTTTGACCGGAAGTGTAACTATGGTTTTGCATGTTTAAATGCCAGTCAGGCGTAACAAGAAGAAAATCATTGCTTTGTATAGTGATATGCGTGTATTTAGCATGCATTTATGACAAAAATGTATGGAATGAATGACTGGTTTCAATACTTTTATTACCTCAAAAGATGAGGTATGCGAAAACCTTGAATTTAGGGTAGGTAGGGTCAGAATGGATTATCTCCCCATGTCTTTGGGTCTGAATCACAAATGATCTGATTTCATACGGTTTACATATTTGTGGAAGCTCTGCTAAGAAAAATTTGCACACTTTATACTTTTGAAAATTCGGACCTGTCGCGCCGGTCTAATGGGGAAAATCCTCGCCTTAATCATAGAAGTCCTTTATGCATATGACACAATATTCCTAGGTAAAGGTATATGTTAACAAACGTTTTGTTCATGTAACTGGAATGCGGATTCTTTGATTATATACAATGTACTTTGTTGAGGCTAGATGAATGAGATGATTTGAGTAATGAATGATTTCAAGTAGTGCTTTTTTTTCATAAAACCTAATTTTGCACCATTTCTAATGCCATGGACAGAATAAGAAAAAAACTGCATACATACATCATTCGATGCAATCGAAGAATAATATAGGAGCCCCTGTAGCTCAGGGCCCAGTTGTTCAAAGCATCGTTAGCCTAACGAGCTCGTTAAGAGGTCAACTTGTTAAGTGTTTTATGACTTTATACCAAATACACTGAAATGTGAGAAGCTTTTGCAATTTGCAAAAGCTTCTCACATTTTTTTCAACAAAAATATTGGTGTATTCGAGATTTTCACGTTTGAAATTTTAACGTTTCGTTAACTAACGATGTCGTTAGTTTTGAACAACCGGGCCCAGTAGGTTAAGCGCTTGCCTGCTAATCTAGCGGTCCCGGGTTCGAGACTCGCTAGAGGCGGGATCTTTTCAATCGTTAACGGGGTTCCATTGCACGGAGTCTTTCATTATCCGCCTCCAACTGTCCTTATATGACAGAAATAGTGTTGAAAAGGACGTAAAATCGAAAGAAATCGAAGAATAAGTATACATATTGGAATTTAACTCTGTATGGAAAAGTTGAGCCAATAATGTATGTGAGTACACCGCCAACTGTTTCCGCCAATTTTACTAAGGGAGACAAATTTTGTGATTGATTGATTGATTGATTGATTTGATGCTTAACGTCCACGGCAAACAACTATGGCCGGGACGGTCTGTTAACCTAACCACACTATCCCTGGGCAGGCTTAGACCTCCTAAGCGGTTAACCAGTACTAAGTGCACATACTTTCGCCAGTAACTGACAACTGCCCTTCTTGAATCAGCGGAAGGAGAAACAAAAGTATGTGACCAGACCGGGTTTCGAACCCAGGACCTCTGACTTATGAGTCAGGTGCCCTACCGATTGCGCTAAGCGGCCCGGCCCAAATTTTGTGACATGTAACTTGCCTGGTTGACACGGTCCTTACGAAAGTAGGGTTTGAAAGCTTTCAAAGTTGACCCTTACGAGATGGTAAGTTAAAAATGCAAATCACTGAAAGGTATTCCCATTAGTTTGAAAAAAAATGCGTCAGAAGACGTTATTATGGTGTTATATAAAAACGTTAAAGAAATAATTGAGCCGCAACACGAAAAAACCAACAAAGTGGTTGTGCGCCCAGTGCAGACTCGGATCAGAATGGGCATCCGCCCAGTCTGATCAGAGTCTTCGCTGTTCACAGGGCGTTAGCTTAGACCCTTAGCTACCCTTTAAGCGCTTAGCGAAGAGTCTGATCAGACTGGGCGGGTGCCCAGGCTGATCTGAGTCTGCGTTGGGCGCACGTTGAACCAATTTGTTGGTTTTCTCGTGTCGTGGCTCAAATAATTGGATGGAATACGCCTTTAAAATTAAAGAAAAGAATGATAATTATTTTTATTATTATTATTATTATTATTACTATGTTTTATTTGTTTTATGCATTTATTTACTTATTTTTGGTAAAAGACAAAATTTACTCATGTCTTTAATTTGGTAAAAGACAAAAACAACAAAGGCACATTATGAAGTGAGAACAAGGAGACAATGGCATACCTGTCATGGTGATACACAACCCAAATATAGATAATAAATCCTCTAAAAGTACAAATTATCAATCATGACAGACCAGTCTGGTCAGCTTCTTGGTAAGTTAGGTCCTTACAAACATTTTCGAAATGAACATGCTTCAGATAAAAAAAATGCTCTTGTGTACTTTTCTGAACGTTGTCTATCATATGTTTGTCAACAATTTGCTTTTAAAGATTCATTCTGCGGTTAATTTACACACCTTCGGGCTACTATTTTGGTACACTTTATAAGTTTTGGGACAGTCATAGTCAAACAGTTTGTACTTATGCAAACAGTGTAGATCCAGATCAGACTGCTCCCGGAGGAGCAGTCTGATCAGGGTCTACACTGTTCTCAAGTCTGCCACATTTTGCCTGGCGCATGACCGGATGATTATATCAACAATTTTCCCCCAAATTTTATGCGAAATACGGTAATTGGTTTAGATGTCTCAATAAGTAGGGAAAATGTGGTATCAAGGGAAAGGACGACTTTTATTTAATTTTATCCGCTTTTGTTAAGGATGTTTATGGACCATTTAACCGAATGTTGACCACACCGATAATAATACGTTCGAAAA
This sequence comes from Ctena decussata, assembly GCA_963989385.1. NCBI lineage: Eukaryota > Metazoa > Mollusca > Bivalvia > Lucinida > Lucinidae > Ctena > Ctena decussata. The sequence continues at coordinate 41,145,319 of OZ022503.1, read as the reverse complement.
ACTTAAAATATAAAGCCCTATCCGATTTGGAGTTTACATTTTGCATTAAGAGGAAACGCCGATATCTTATAAGGTGAAACCAACTGATCAAAGTAATCCAGTTCCTTCAAGAACAGCGAACTCATTGAAAAGATGGAAAATGGGCCATACTGCGAAGTTTCAGCTGTTCAAGCCTCATCAGTGACCCTGTCATAATCTGGAGACAGCATTCTGAGAAACTTATTTTTGATAAAGCAGTCGATTCAGTCGAGAGGGGTTCAAAGAAATAAAAAGCCATGACCTAGTATATGAGTCTAAACCAAACATAAGTGCAGTCTGATCAGAGCCTTCGCTTGTCACATCAACTGTCTATGGAAGTAATGCAAGCCACAGAGCCAACATTGAGGTCTCTAAATACCCTCTCTAAATGAGGAGAAAGATCTGAATATCACATGACAAAATTGACACATTGTTGGAAGTCATATGACTTGGCTCATATGTGTGTTTCTAAAGCCAAATTTTCAATTTCTCTTTAAAGATCCTACGTAATAAGCATAATTCGAACATACCTCTACCAAACTGACGTCAAAAAAATCACACGCCGTACCCAGCATGAACGTGACATCATATGTTGCTATGGTAACACGTTGAAATTTCAATTTCAAACATTAACTTCAAAGCCCAAAAGGGTCTCTTTGGTGTTACATGGAGTATACTTATTGCTGTATAAAGTTTACTAATCTACAATGGTGTTTTCATTATTCCTCTATAATACACTCAGAAAAAAAATGAAGACTATTCTTAGATATTTCTTTTATTCAAGAATATATACTGAACATCAAAAGAAACGCATACAGTGTATACACCCAATTTATTTGAAGGTATAGGTATATGCTGTTATTTAGACATTTTCTGTTACTTTGTTTATGATATTCCGACAGAATGAGCACCTTAACGCATCGATATTCCATAAACTTTAAAGATCAGAACGCTTGCTTTTGTAATGGGGGTTAATCTTAAAGTCACTATACTTTCAGAAGCTGAATTTTAATTCCATAAAATGCTCAGCCAATTATTTTCTCCAGACATAATGTCCGCAGCAAGGGTAAGAAACAGCGAAAAAATCAAAGCAATCGAGCCTTGCGTTTTAGAGAAACAACCAGGTAAAAGTTGACAGTAGAAACAGTAATACTGACTGGCTTACCTTTGGATTTCCATAGACCTTTTAACACCATGTATTTCTTGAAAAGAACAGAAACCATTCATACGAAGAGGTTAAGAGAATTTAAAAGAGTAAAATAAAAAGATTTGCAAAGAAATTTTTCGCAGCACCGCAGAGCTTTTGATGTTATTGGACTTCCCAATTTGCTATTTGTTTAATTGCAAGGGAGATAATTTGACAAGTGTACAACTTCAAACTGCTGTCATGTTCCTAAGAAGAATACCATGGTAATAAAACCGACTGTTTTTTCATAACCACACATTAGAGTCGCGTTTTGGAAAAAAAATTGTTATACTGCCAAAGTAAAGGCAACTCTTACAACAACTTTTAATGTTTCACGATAAACTGAGATAACTCTTTAATCAAGGTTTAATTTTGCAAGAAGCTAAGTTTATATTGATTGCAGACGTCAGTAGTATCTACTGCTATATGTGATTTTAAGCCATAGATCAGCTGACAGAAGAAAACTGAACCTAAACTTTTGATGTTCAGTATACATAGCGAGTTAGATACGGATGAATAGTTTTGATAGTACTGAATAAACTTAATTCTCTTCATTGGTTACGGTGACCATCTTCAACAGAAGTTCACACAACAGTTAAAAGGAGCTTTAAACCAGTTTCCAAGAAACCGACCGCATGATAATTACAAGTTTTCAATATTTGGACCGGTTGATTGTATTGCGAAGAGCTCAGTGAAACGACTGCGACACAGTGAGTGAAGTACTCTATGAACCTTGTGTGCTCTACTTAGCAAAGGAGACTCTCTTCAGAATGTCGGCTGTAGCGACCCAGTGCAAAAACAAAATACTTGTATAGTGCTCTCAAGAGGAAAGAACTGCGGCCCAGTAAGTAAAGAAACACTTGTGAACAATTCTAGGAAAGAACTGCAACCGGCCCAGTGCAAAAACAAACACTTGTGAAGTGCTCTAGGAAAGAACTGGGATCCCGTGCAAATGAAACACTTGTGAAGTGTTCTAGAAAAGAAATGCGGCCCAGTGAGCTAAAAAAAAAACATTTGTAAGGTTCAGTAGACAAGAAATGCGGCCCAGTGAGCAAAGAAACAATATTTGACTGCCCTAGGAAAGAACTGCGGCCCAGTGGTCAAAGAAACACGTGTGAAATGCACTGTTTAGGAACTGCGACCCAGTAAGCGAAGGACCACTTGTGAAGAGCTCTATGAAAGTACTGCAACCCAGTGAGCAAAGAATCACGTGTGAAGTGCTTTACGAAGCCACTGCGACCCAGTGAGCAAAGACGCTTGTAAAGTGTTCTAGGAAATAACTGCGGCCCCGTAGCAAAGAATCACTTTGGTAAAAAAACTGAAGCAAGGAATCATTTGTTCAGTGCTCCATGAACTGCAGCCCAGTGAGCAAAGACACACTAGTGAACTGCCTAATGAAAGAACAGTGGCCCAGTGAGCAAGAAAACAATTGTAAAGCGCTCTAGGAAGGCACTGCGACCCACGAGGAAAATACTTGCGAAGTGTTTTAAGAAAGAACTGCGACCCAGTGAGCTAAAGCACTTGTGAAGTGCTATATGAAGGAAATGCGGCCCAGCAAGCAAAGGACAACTTGTGGAGTGCCCTATGAAAAAAATGCAATCCTATGCGCAAAGAAAGGCTTGGGAAGTGTTCTAGGAAGCAACCCGGTTCAGTGAGCCAGGAAACACTTGTGAACTGTTCTAGGAAAGGACTGCGGCCCAGTGAGCAAAGAAACATTTGTGAAGTGCTGTAGGAAAGAACCGGGCCCAGTGAGAAAAGAAACACTTGTGAAGTGCTCTAGGAAAGAACTGCGGCCCAGTGAGCAAGGAAACACTTGTGAAGTGCTCTATATAGGAAAGAACTGCGGCCCAATGAGAAAAGAAACACTTGCGAAGTGCTCTAGGAAAAATGCAACGCAGTGAGCTAATGTGAAGTGCTCTAGGAAAGACAAAGTTGTGAGTATGTGACCTTGACATTGAAAAAATGTAAAGTGCTTAATTAAGACCACTTCCAGCCAGTGAGAACAGGAACTGGTGTGAAGTATTCTTGGAGACAAAAGCAACCAAGTGAGTTAAATGTCAGTTCTGAAGGGCTTTCTGGTGCGCCCCAGTGAGCAAAGAAACACATATGAAGTGCTCTAGGAAAGAACTTCAACACAGGGAGCAAAGGTAAAGTGCTCTGGGAAAGATCCGCGACCCAGTCAGCAAAGAAACATTTATGAAGTTCCCTAGGAAAAAAATGAGAATGGGACCTTGACATTGAGAAAAGTAAAAGTCTTTAAGTAATCCACGTGCCAGTGAGAACAGAAACAGGTTGGAATTGTTCATGCTGACCCAAGCGACCCTGTGAGTTGAATATCAGTGGTGAAGGGCTTTATGGTACCACTGCGTCCAAATGAGAAAAGAAACACTTGTGGAATGCTCTAGGAAAGAAATGCAACCCGGTGAGCAAAGAAACACATTTGAGGTAATGTAGGAAAGAACTGCGACCCGACCCAGTGAGCAAAGACGCACTTGTGACGTGCTCTAGGAAAGAATTGCAGTTCAGTGAGCAAAGAAACGCTTGTGAAGTACTCTATGAAAGACTGCGACCCAGTTGGCAGAGAAGCACTTGTGAAGTGCTTTAGAGAGACCTGTGGCCCTGTGAGCAAAGAAACACTTGTGAAGTACTCCGTGATCGAAATGCGACCCAGTGAGCGAAGAAGCAATTTTGAAATACTCTAGTAAAGAACTGCGGCCCAGTGAGCAAATAAAAACTTGTGAAGTGCTCTAGGAAAGAACTGCGGCCCAGTTAGAAAATGAATTGTTGTGACGCGCTCTAGGAAAGAACCGCGACCCAGTGAGAAAAGGCATTGTTGTAAAGCGCTCTACGAAACTACTGCGAACCAGTGAGAAAAGAAAAAAAGACTTGTGAATGACATAGTGAAGCCCCTTCGACCCAGTGTGAGTTAAATGTTCTGGGATGCCACTGCGACCCGATGAAACAAGAGTTGTCACTGGACAGCATAGCTCGCCTGGCCTGGTGCTTGCATATTATCAAGACAAAGTTGTTAGTATGTGACCTTGGCCTTCAATGTCAAAAGAGGGTGATGCTGGTACTGATGTTGGTACTAAGTAAAATTCCTGAGTAGTATCTTTCATCAAAGTAAAATTATTTCTACCCAGATAATGTGAAACAACATGCCCCCAAAATCTGTATAAGTGATTATTTAAAGTCCGCGACCTTCACCTAAAGGTCACAGAGGGGAATGGGGATGGTATTGCGTTAATACTTTGAACTAGCACCTAAACGACTTACAAGTAGCAACTGAATTTATCCACACACTGTCTATACACTATTGCTTTATAAAACTCTAACCAAAAATTTGGAAAAAAAATTGTAACCCCATGATCTTGAACTCGAAGTCACTGATGGGGGTGGGGTAGGTGAGTGGTTGCTATGCTGTCGCTAAGGCTGCATTTCTATGAAGGAGATTCCCTACAGATATAGCTATAAATTTGCTCGGGAGGAACAGTCTTTTTCAGACTGTTCCTCCAGAATAAATTTCATAGTTGTAGGGAATCTCGTTCATAGAAATTTAGCCTTAGCAACAGCATAGCAACGACTTCTGTGGTTTTATAGATACGACCCTCGGAGTTTAAATCTAAGAACATGACCTTGCCCTCAAGGCAACTGATGGGGAGGGAACTGTAACCTCAGCTTAATATTAACTAAATATATCCATAGTTTAAACAGATACCTGTATGAGTCTTTCAGTTAAGAATTAAATGTCATTTTTCGGATGTTCATGGAAGTATGAACGCAATGGGATCCGTGTAAAGTAAGTGACGCCTGTAAAGAGATCCCATATATTCTGATCGTGTTGCACATAGGGCTGGGACGCGTAGGGAAGTTGTACCCGGGTACCCGAGTCCCTATTACTCGCGGGTATATACCCGTTTCCATTGCATTTTCAGCATATATACCGTTACAAACTATACATTCAGTTCAAGGTACATGTAAGGTATCTAGTTCAAAGTAAAGAATAAGTAAGGTATCTGCCATATGTGCATGACGTGTGCCTGGGAAGGGTGCGAAAATGTAGAAATATCTTACTGTTACAAACTTATAACATTTAATAAATTGTTTGGCAATATACATGTATGATTGCAATTTATGGAAGAAAGGCATACAAAACCTTGCTCTATTTGTTTGGAATTTTAATGAAAAGAGTATTTATGCATTACATAATAATTAGCATCCGGGTCACGGGTAGTAAATTTGTACCTATGCAGGTAATTGGTCTACCCGACCCGACCTCGGGTACCCGGGTACTCGTCCCAGCCCTAGTTCAACCTGCACAGGTGCCAAAGTCGAGATGAACTGTTTCTTGTCGTATGGAGGTTGCGATACTGGTGTACGATTCTCCATCCTTTTGTGGTCTATTTAGAGATGTTAATGCGAGCTGCCAAACTATCAAAGGTGATTTCTGAGTTGGGCCCCTTACATCAACTACTTGAAATATCCGTGACGTCACTTACGCGTAACTTCACGTGAACGAGTGTTGTTTATGGATGTATGAACATCATCAGCCTACTATAGGTTCAATGGTCTGAAAAAATCTGTCGACGAGTGAAAATATCAAAAAACTTTAACTAAGAGAATCCCAAATATAAACATAAAAGTTCTAAGTTTGGACCGGATTAAGGCGATTGTCCAAACCCACCGTCGTCCTCCCCTTCTCTAATTTCTTTGTCAAAATTCACTTCGCACTTACACTCAGAGAGCTCACAATTACATGTATAGCTGAAGGTCTTTATTTGGGCCGCGACACGAGAAAACCAACGAAGTGGTTGTGCGCCCAGCGCAGACTCAGATCAGCCTGGGCATCCGCCCAGTCTGATCAGAGTCTTCGCTGTCCGCATAGAGGTAGCTAAGACTCTTAGGTACCATTCAGGCGCTTAGCACAGAGTCTGATCAGACAGGGCAGACTTTGTTTGTTTTCTCGTGTCGCGGTTCATTACAGGTCGCCATTATACAAGGGGGTAGCTTACCTGTACTCAAATACGCAGTTGCGAATTGAAATTTTGTCAAATTCCGTATTCCCCCAAATTTCCCTACATACCAGTCAGGCTCACATGGTATAGAAAGTGTGAAGATCTTTCACAGTGACCTTTACAAGGTATCTCTATATCCATCATTACTACCACATGCCAGACTCCCATAATGTTTTGATAATCAGATAAAGTTGTCAAACTTCTTGTATTCTTGCAGTAAAATAAACAAAAACTGCTTAAACTGCAAACATATAGGGCTAAGTAAATACCAGCACTTTATGTACTGTTACAATCACAGTCTGGAATGAGTGATGAGGTCAAACAGAATCTGCTGCTGTATGTGTGGCCAGTTGCTCTTGTGTGCTGGAGTGATACCACAAATTTAAACACAAAATTAGTTCAGTAAGGAACCGACCATTTGATATTGGAGGGGTGGGGGGGGGGGGGGGCGGAGCTGGTATATTTTCAAAATTCTTTGTCTTTGGATATGCAAGAAAAAAATAATTGGCTCATAAGGAGGTTTAAAAATATTCTTGCCTCAAAAACTAGTGGAAAAAGATAATCTGGCTCCACCTATAACTCAGTAAAAATTTAGTCTGCAGATAATTCCATTTGAATCGAGTTTTCAAAATGTCGCTGGCTTCTGGGAGCATAGCCACCCCAGCCCCACCCCCCCCCCCGCCCTCCCCCCCCCCCCCCCCCCCCCACATATATATACAGTAATGTTTTAATACTATTTGCAGTTGTTTTTACACAAGCAAGCCGCATTTGCATACATTTACAAAAATCCTATATGTATACAACATTCACATACATGTACATGTATTGTTGATCTGCCGCATTACTAAGTAAACGTATCCACTTAAACTGAGAACTCAGTTGGGAAAGAGTCACTAGCTTATGGGAGATAAAGCCATTACGGCCTAAAATAATTAACACACACAAAAAGGCAAAATTCCTAAAAAATAGTCTCTTTTTTATCATCATCGCTATTTTTTCTCACTTTCCAGTCTTTATGCCAGTTAAAGTGGGAAATTCCTTTGGCTTCTGAAAAGCAACGCCCCCACCCGCCCCCACCCGCCCCCCTTTGTTAACTTTTTAGCATAGAACTTAAAGCCATGAACTAGATGCCTTGCATTCATTTATAATGTGACTATTAGTAAGTATTTATCAAACTTTCAAAGTGCTAAGAGCAATAAAGCATATTGTTTTTGCAAATGATTTTTCTAGAAAAAGACCGTAAATTCCTTATGTTAGACCTAAAATTTTGTGAAAATAGCGCTTATCTTTGGCCTAAATAGCCCTAGTTTTTGCCAAGTAGTGCTTCCTGTATTCATACTCATACTGAAGAGAGTGCCCAGCCCCAAGTAATGCTTTGCAAAAGCAAGCTACATGTAAACCATGCCATTCACCTGGTTACAGACAGAAGCATGTGCTTTATATGGGAAACAAGGTATAAATTTGCTGATGCGAGTAAAATAAAAGAGTATTCATTCAAAGGTCAAATAAGTTAGAATCTGATAGTTCAGCTTATAAAATTAAAAAAAAAAATGTTCGAGTTAGTTTGTAAAAAAAAGAATGTGGCTCCCTCAAGGTGAAAGAAAAGAAATATTGTTTTCAGAGGCCAGTGAAAAAAAAAATCTTGTCTCCCTCAAGAATACCAGTCCCCCGCTCCCACCCCACCACCCAGAATATCAAAGATCGGTCCCTTAGTATAAGAATTTTTTTAGAAATCATCAGCTATAAGAACCATTTTCTTGCCAGTGCATTTGTTTTGACTACAGAAATCAATTACTGCGAGCAGGTTATAGTTGAATAAGGGACGAGTGATTTATTATCAGGTGGGAGCGGGTGGTGGGTACGTTTTCATATGGTTCTCCAAAAATTTTCCGACCCCCCCCCCCCCCCCCCCCCCCCGTCTCACCAGGTCTTTTTCTTCGACCCCCAGGATAGGTGACATAAAAGCTTATGACCCCCTCGTCCCAGCTAGCCTTCACACACACACACACACACACACACACACACACACACACACACACACACAAACACTATATTTTCTATTTTATGTCAGACTGACCTCAATCAAAACCTGTATGAAACACAAAGCATATTTTCTTATTCTGACAGGTTATCAATTAATCATGCAGATTAATGGTCTGTTTAAATTTTGTCTGCATTTCTTGCATTTTCTTTCTGCTTATGGGCATCCAGAAATACGTTTGCCGAGTTTTCAATGATTATAAATGTTAATAATATTGATTGGGCTTCTGTGGGCGGGCTCTGGGGGCGCAGAAGCCACAGTATATTTTTGCTGCTGACAAGGCACCTGTAGAGCTGATATAGACGTCGCGCACGATGTTCGAACAGTATACACTTTCAGAGGGTCATTCGGAAAAGAATCTTTTATTTTCAACGGAAACTATTCATGTTATACATCAAATGAAAGCTAAGACTCTGCAGAATATGACCGTGTATATTTTAATTATTTCAAATATACCGTTTTAAGGAGGTACGGTGAAGCTTTACGATTTTTAGTCCGAAATCGCATGTCCAGCGTTACATTTATCGGCCACCTCCAATCACAAAATGATAAATGAATCGCATAAAACGCACGAGAATATATCAAATTTTTAACAGACGTTTATCATAATGTGCATCTAACATAATTTCGGTTGTTTTTTCATACGGACGTCTTTTAAGGTGAGAAAATATGAAGTATAATTGTAAACAGAAAATGTCCATCGACAGTAGAAATGTCTCCGGCGTTATGAACAAATACAAATAAACACGGAAGGAAAAGGAGGATGGGTATGATTAAAATTTGTCTTAAATGCACGATGGTGGCTCTTTATGGTGGGATATATTTATTTAAGACTGCTTGTGAAATAGACAATTTAAGATGCCAGTTTCAATTTCTCAGTAATTGTCCCATGACGTAAAAGCGGCATCCCAATTTTTGAACTGCTTTAAGAAAACTTATTTTGTCAGATTTTGAATTAACATGTATGAATTAGCAAAGTTTATAGGAAATGCACATTGTTTGTAGATTACAGAAATATGCAACTTTCTGTGTTGCGCTTTAAATTTTAGAAATAAAGAATATCATTTTGATTTCTCATAAAATGTCCCAGGAACGCGATTTTTAGCTCTAATGACGTAGTCATTCCGTTTGTATGACAATTTCAGTATGATGTCCAGCCGTTGATATATAATTCAAAAAGTCACCGAAAAATAATTCCTCATACACAAGTGAGTCGAAGTGACATTTTAGTAAAAGGAGATTTTTTTATTAATTAGCAGCAGTTATTGATAATAATGAAGTAACGTAGTAAAGGGCTTGTATTATGGACAAAAGAGACAGAGAAAAGAATTAAAAAAAGACGCTTTCTAAACATATTAAACGCAAAATTGCATATGTGTATACACTTGCCGTCCGGTATACATGTATATAGGTGTAGGAACACCTGACGATATCAGAAGATATGCATCAAGATAGTCATCTTCTCTGTGAAGTAAAATGCTCTTTAAATTTGATCCCAACCATGTCTTTATATAATTTTTACAATCACTAAACTAGTACATGTCGTTCAGAAAGATCAATAAATAAGGTCACCTCTCTATATCTCATATTCGAAGAACATCTCAAAATACTGACATCTCGAAGTAAATCTTCTGGTCCTAGGAAATTTACTTTGAGTACCAGTAGTTTGAAATATCCGGAGTTGAAATGGAAAGACAAAGAGAAAAGTGTCCAATCTATATTCCTCGTTATAAGAGGGGCCTTTGAGATATCAGTGTTTGAAATTACGAATGTCAACTGTATATCAGTCTGTCAGTCATACAGTCAATAAAAGTCAATAAATATGAATGAATGGGCGAATGAATGAGTGAATGAATTATTGAAGAGAACGACAGAATAAACGAATGAATATTCTTTGCGCACTTAGTTGCTAATAACCACGACGTCATTTGGGTGTAACGTTTTTCGACGAACATCGTGCGCGACGTCATAACAAACGCAGGCATTAAATTTAATTGAGAACATAATCATGTTCTCGACATGATTTTATAAACAATTGTATACTGTTTATACTGTTCTACCAGCAAATTAATCAAAAGATCTGTTTTTGAATATGAAGCTGTCTAAGTTTTGTTTGTCATATACATAAATGTCTTTTAAGTTTTGAGTTTGAAAGAATAGAGTCTGAAATTTTAGGAGTAATGGGGGGGGACTTAGCCCCCAGGAACACAGTGTATAATCGATTCCGCTAATTTTCGCATCCTGCAGAGACTGTACATCATATTTGGCTTCCGCCGAGACTGTCCGCGAACTCTTGCTTCCTGCCGAGACTTCTGTACATGATAAATGGCTTCCTGCAGAGACTGTTCGCGTGATTCTGCTTCCTGCCGAGGCTCTCAGCAGGAAGCAGAGTCACGCGGACAGTCTCGGCAGGAAACCATTTTTCGCGTACAGGTGGGGGGAGGGGGCACGTACATTTTCTAGACTACATTTTCATAGTCTAGCTTGGAGCAGGTCATACATGTACTACTTGTTTGAGTGCTGCTGTCCAATCATTAAGATCCCATACGGTACTCGGGTCAATGCTGGGTTAACGCTGGGAAAATGCTAGAATAGCTACCAGCCTCCAAACACACCTAGCAACATGGATTTAATCCATAAAATTAGCTAACTTAATTAAGGCTTTATTAAAACATTTCATTAAGCGCCAGAGACGAAAATAGCTGAATTCGTAAACAGTGTAAATCTTGATGAGGCGGCTCATGCCTCATCTAGATTTACTCTGTTTGCTCTCTAGTCTTTGAATTTTTACTATAATATAACGTGGACGAAACATTTTTTGAAATTTTGCAGCCGCAAATTTTGTCGTCTGCTTTTTGGCGCTTAAAGAGATAAAAGTGCATGGGTACACCTCCATATTTAAGCGCCATTTAAAGAATGGAGAATAACTTTGTGATTTCTACTCTGAGGGAACCAAATTCTTTTCTTTAAGAGTTGACCCCCATTTAGAAGGGATGCAAAAATGAGGATGGTAGAGTTGCAACCTTAAGCTGCTTGCTAATTGGGCATATTCAGACCCTACGCAATCTAGTCAGGACTTGTACAGTTGGCTTTTTTTTTCTTTTTTATTTTTTATTTTTTTTTTGATTATATCAAATATGCCAAGTGGATCCTTCTATCCTTATGAATTGGTTGAATCCATTTGTCAGTCAAAGGGGGTCCGATTTAGTTTATTGCTATCATGTTTGTTTCATTTTGAGGATGAACACCCATAGCCTTGAATTAAACCCAATCATGCATAGCGTCCTAAAAAGGACACTATGCATAAATGGGCTAATTCAAGGCTGCAATGTCAAGTTATGGTCGGGGCCAACTCCGCAAACTCTGAGCAGGTTGAGCATATACATATGCCCACATAAGTGCTGCCCGCATGCGGTGAGCGTGACAATCGACCGTTTGATGTTCGTTCGTCCGTCTGTTTGTTTGTTCTTATCTGTAAACTTTCAAACTCCTACAGAGCATGCACCGCAGCCATTACAGAGTGTCCCGAAAAAATGTTGTTCATGCTTACCTACTTTTGTAGAAAAGACAGGCTGTTATGATATCATCAGCGAATGCTTTTCACCAGTCTCGACCACTTCTCTGCAGGCACAAAACGTTAAAATCAACATTGGGTCACCATTGATTCAACGTCATGGCGTTGGATCACCGTTAATTCAATCTTCATTTAGCGTTGTGTGACCAATGTATCCCTCAGTACTAGGCCAGCATGACACAGTAGCAATGGCGTAGCTACCTATACGGCAAATATGCAAGTGCGTATTGAAATTTTGTCAAAATTGACAAAATTTCAAAACGCACCTGCATATTTGCATGCTGAAAATTTATAAATTAGACAAGATTTCAATACCAATTACCAAAGTGGCTGAAATACTAGCTTTCCCTTCAAGAAGTATATATAGAGAATAAAACATGGTTGTGCGTATTATGAAATTGCCCCTAGTTACGCCCCTGCAGTAGCCTCAAAAATGTTACTACGACTGAATATTGCTGCTGGTCGGCCGAGCCGCGACACGACAAAACCAACAATGTGGTTGTGCGTCCAGCGCAGACTCAGATCAGCCTGGGCATCCGCCCAGTCTGATCAGAGTCTTCGCTGTCCGCATGGAGGTCGCTTAGACCCTTAGCTACCCTTTGAGCATTTAACGATGAGTCTGATAAAACTTGGCAGATGCCCAGGCTGATCCGAGTCTGCGCTGGGCGCACAACCACATTGTTGGTTTTCTCGTGTCGCGGCTCATTTGTAATTCACTTCTTCTTTCTCCACATAATCACCATTGAAGTCTTCACTATGGAAAAAACTGCAGAAAGATGTTCTAAGGCCAAAACTCTAGCCCCGAGGTTATTAAACTTTTTTCGTGCTCAACTCAGCTGAGCATGAAATTTTACCTGCTAATAAATAGCAAATTACTCATAAGTACAGTGGTTGTTATGCTCAGTTTAGCTGAGTTTGAAAATTTCTCTGTTTATTAATATGAAACATTAGTTGGCATTTTCATATCTATCAGCTGAGAAAATCTCATGCTCAGCTGAGATGAGCACGAAAAAAGGTTTCTAACCTCGGGGCCTATTCCGCGACTGCTGCCTGGAGGGCATATTTAATTGGAAGTAGCGTGATTCCGAAATGGGGTCTTCTCAAAATAAAACAAAATGCTTCTCTATGCAGTTCTGTAGGAGCAAATTATTCAAATAATGCTTTAAAAATTGACCCCCCCACTGAGATGGGGGGAAACTAAGAAAAATGCTAGAGTTGTTTCCCGTGAATGCGTACCCCCTCACCATAATAGCTGTCTACACGGCAACAAATACAAGTCGTTGCAATCAAGATTATGAGCTTGGAAAATATGCTTTATTATAATATATCATACGAAATTACCAGGGAAAAATCAAAATGCCAACATAATTATCTCAGCTTTAAACTACAAAGCACTACAAGAGTGAGCAGGAATTTTGCTTCATGATCGCTGCATAAATACGATTTTCTGGGGGTAGTTATAACAGGTATTTTTGCAGGGGCGTAACTAGAGGCAATTTCATAATACGCACAGCCATAATTTATTCAGTACTTCTTGAAGGGAAAGCTAGTATTTCAGCCACTTTGGTAATTGGTATTGAAATCTTGTCTGTTTTATAAATTTTCAGCATGCAAATATGCAGGTGCTTTTCGAAATTTTGTCAATTTTGACAAAATTTCAATACGCACTTGCGTATTTGCCGTATACGTAGCTACGCCCTTGTTTTTTGTGACAGCTTTTCATGTAGCCTGGCAGACTACAATTTATGAACTCAAATTCAGATTGTTAAGATGAAATCTGAAAATAAGAGATGAAAAGATAACAAGCAAAAAGTGGCCAGTGACCCTACTGCCCTTAGGCCCGGATCCAGACCACCACCTACTGGTGGGGCTCTATGTAACTTGTGGGGCTGGGAGGTGCCCAGATGTGTGTGGGGGTGTTACATGCTATATATAACACAAAAGGCCCGAAGCTCCAAATACAGATACAGTGTCGTGAGCGTTCTTATGCAATACATCAGAACTGCATAATTCAGAGCACTAGATAAGAGAGGTATTTGATGATAATTGAAAGATATTTTTTTTTATTTCTCATTTAAACCATATGTTGTGACCCCTCATCTGAACCGTCTCGACGAGACGGTTCAGATAAGGGGTCACAACATATGTTTTTATGCACAAATAGCAAAAATTATCCCTAATTATCACCAAATACTCCCTCTTAACTAGAGCTCTGGGCATATAGCATCACAAGGTAGCACACTGTAGTGGCCGTGCTTAAAATATTAGCGTCGGCTTTGGAGATATAAACAAAAGTTTTATTTTAGATTCTTATGGTTGTAATGGTATATTTGATAAGCATCAAGTATCAATGGTTGCTAAGCACAGACCGTCAGCTATTTGTGAAAGCTATACTAAACCCTTTATTTTCTTTGCCAAATAAGTCATATGAGCCGCGACACGAGAAAACCAACAAAGTGGTTGTGCGCCCAACGCAGACTCAGATCAGCTTGGGCATCCGCCCAGTCTGATAGAGTCTCCGCTGTGCACATTAAGGTAGCTTGGACCCTTAGCTACCTTTTAAGCGCTTAAGCGAGAAGAGTCTGATCAGACCAGGTGGATGCCCAGGCTAATCTGCGTCTGCGCTAGGCACACAACCATTTTGTTGGATTTCCCGTGTCGCGGCTTACTTATGACCCAAATCAGCTATTTTATTGCTCCTGGTGGCTAGTCTAGGAGCTGCTGTTTTGATTTGTGCCCGAAGCTTCAGATCTCTGGAGGACTAACTTGGACTAACAACAACTCGCCACTGAATCCGAGGTAAACTACATTTCTTTGTTTTTGAGTTTTGGGAGCTTTCCCAGCGGGCACATGACGTCAAAATGACGTCGTATTGACGTCGATGCGACGTCATTACGTCGCATCGACGTCAGTACGACGTCATTTCAACGTCATGTGCCTGCTGGGTTTGGTGCTGGCACTGAAATTAAGGTAAATGGGTACATTTTCAGGGGGAGTAACTTTATAATTGTCATCATTTTGCTCCCCTTTTCAACTCGGGTCAATAAATAAAGGAGCATATTTATTCTTCTAAAGGTGGACCCCATTTTGAAAGGGCAACATCGTTCAAGAAAGCAAGGAGATCACAAAAGTGGTTCCACTTTGTAAAAATGGCTGGAAAATATGGAGGTGTATCTGTCTGTATAGCTTAAACTCTTTCAGCACCGAAAACACCGTCTATCATCACCACCGGAAATAGCTTACCACCGAATCGAAAGTGAAAGACACTCGTGACTGGGTGTCTGTCGAAAATGGCATATTTGATTGGTAATATATCACTGTTTCATAATTAAATTACAACACATCTCTAGTGGATATAGTCACCTTATATGGTAAGTAAATGTTTTAGATAAATGCGTCTTTAATGGTTGGTATGAAAGGAAAAACCGTTGGCTGGTACCGAAGACAAAACACATTTTTAATATTTCACTGGTTTCTCTCTGAACATTTGAATTTTTCTTATGCAAATTTTGCCATTATAAACAACACTGTTTTAGGAAATAATGGTATTTACTAGCAGTTTAGCTGGAATCTAGCGGTTTAGCCAATTATTTCCTGAATAATAAATTACATGTTGTACGGCAAATAGAATCCGACGTGTACGGCTTGTTGCAAAATAACATAAAACAACGTATACGGCGAATAGTTCAAGAATTTTCTAACTAAACATGAGCCAGTGCATTTATTTCCAGTATTCTTGCAGTTCTTGCTATCTGCACTTAATCTACATATTACAATCTTGATTTCAGGATAAAGATGGATGCATATAAGTGCTAGATTTTGCTGAAAAGCCCGCATCTTTTAAGTGACTGGGTTTCTAAATTATGAAAACCGTCATGTATAAACTCAAGTTAAGGTCTTTAGATCTTGTGATTTCTTCCGAGAAACGTAATGTACAACGACTGACTGCTACTGCGCATGAGTTTCATCTGATGCATGCATGATGCATGCATAATTGGTGGCTTACATTTATGTTTTGCTGCATCTTTTCCACTATATGTGAATGTACAATTACACCAAGTATAATAGAAGCCAATGAAACCGTTTAAGAGATATTGGCTTAAATCAACCATTTTCTTAAGAATAAGGTTTATCCAAGAAACAGTGTTAGCAATATGAGACAAAATCTCTGGACTATGCAATATAGGTCACTGTGACGTACTGATAGTTTGGGTCAAACTTTGGGTCATACGAAATCATTATCCTAAGTTATCATGCATAAACATCAAACAGAAAATCACTGGATGAAATACAGGTCACTGTGACCCACTCTGTGTTACCATCTTGTCGTACTGAGTCATTATCTAAAGTGGTCATGTTCATGCATCACCAAGTCTTCAAGAATGTAGGTAAAATTACTAGACCATGAAATAAAGGTCAATG
The DNA here is from genome assembly GCA_963989385.1 of Ctena decussata. NCBI lineage: Eukaryota > Metazoa > Mollusca > Bivalvia > Lucinida > Lucinidae > Ctena > Ctena decussata. The sequence continues at coordinate 41,129,063 of OZ022503.1, read as the reverse complement.
TGACCTACTGTTAGTTTAAGTTCAAACTTTGGGTCATACTGAGTCATTATCGAAAGCAATCATGTTTGCACTTCAAATAGTCTTCAAGATATGAGTTAATATCACTGGACCATGAAATATAGGTCAATGTGTCCAACTGTAAGTTTGAGGCCAAACTTTAGGTCATACTGAATCATTATCCTAAGCTATCATGCGTAAACATCAAACACAAAATCACTGGATGAAATACAGGTCACTGTGACCCACTCTGTGTTACCATCTTGTCATACTGAGTCATTATCTAAAGTAGTCATATTCATGCATCACCAAGTCTTCAAGAATGTAGGTAAAATTACTAGACCATGAAATAAAGGTCAATGTGACCTACTGTTAGTTTAAGTTCAAACTTTGGGTCATACTGAGTCATTATCGAAAGACTCATGTTCGCACTTCAAATAGTCTTCAAGATATGAGTTGATATCACTGGACCATGAAATATAGGCCAATGTGTCCTACTGTTAGTTTGAGGCCAAACTTTAGTTCATACTGAATCATTATCGTAAGCTATCATGTACAAACATCAAACAGCCTTAAAGATATAAGGTAGAATTACTGTACCATGAAATATAGATCAATGTGACCTACTGTTGGTTTGAGATCAAACATCGGGTCATGCTGAGTCATTATCCCTGACAATCATGTTCATACATCAAATAGTCTCCAAGACGAATCTTTGAAGCATGTTTGAAGACTCTAGCCCTTGGGGCTACTAAGAAACTGAGCGAAAAGCAACAGGTGAATATTTATTCTATGTTCAACCAACCGCATAATATAGGTCATGGCCCAAAATGTATTGCTATTCTCAGTATACCTTTCCCAGGCGTGTCTATGGAGCAAGTTTGAAGACTTTAGACCTTGCGGTTACTAAGAAACTGAGCTTAACACAACAGCTGAATATTTTTTCTATGTTCAATTGACCGCGAAATATTGGTCATGGTACGATATGCATCGCTGCTTTCAGTAGATTTTCTCAGAGGTATCTATGGAGCAAGTTTGAAGTCTCTAGCCATTGCAGTTTCTTAAAAACTGAGCCAAACGCAACAGGTGAATATGTTACAAAGGCGCACGCAAACGCACATGCATACTTGCATGCGGACACACACTAAGGGTTTTGCATAAACCCATCTTTGCTTTGCAACGTCGCGCTTAAATTGATATAAAGCTTATTAGGACAATGGCGAGTAACAAGACAACTGATACTTTCACAATGACTACTTCAATATTCTAACACACCCCAGACTAGTTTGGACCTTTGCTAGTAACAAAACCATATTATTGTTTTTACGTGACAGCTCAGTCATCCCCGGCGGCAATCCAAAGTAGTTTCACGTTGTCACATGGTCAAGTGAACAGCTCTTTTCCAGTAATGGCGACAGCCAAACTGAATCTAAAAAATGAGAATATCGAAGCTGAAACAGTGATAAATATTAACCACGACGATCATCTTGGTAATAAATTACTTGCTGTCGGTTCATGTTGAAGAGTTTCACGGCCTAGTACACAGGACTTGAACAGGTTATAGAAGATTCAGTCCCTCTTCCTACCTTCTTAAGGTCTACTGCTATGCTCAACAGCTGGAATCTAAATGGTATGCTAAAAATATAAATAGAATTATTCTCCTTTCTTTCTTAACTTCGGAAGACTCCAACAGTGTACATTCACTACACTCGAGTTTTGCTGGATGAACGCCTACAAGTAATCATTGGTCTTAATGCGATGCCATAAAATACTAAAAATAAATGTAATATTTGCATTTTCTAGGCATGCTTGAAACTATTTCTCATCTGAATCATGCAAGACAAGCAGGAACCATGAAAACATGGGTGCTATTTGCCGTACATTGTTTGAGCTATGAGCCGTACATAAATCTGGCTACAAACAACTATTCGCCGTACACAACCGTTTATGTTTTATCTACAAATGTAGCTATAAAATCATTAAATTGTACCAGACAAAAAGCAGAGCTGATGCTTGTTGCTAGTTAAACAGGTAAAATAACTTGTATGTCAAGATTATCGATGTATTTATAAAATCGAGACCTTTTTATGTAAAAAGCCTCGATTCTCAGACAGTACCAAGCACCGATGAAAGTGTGTAATTAAAGCAATGCCAATGTGTAGACCACAATAAACATGTTGAACAACGAAAACAATCTCTCTATAATGTACCTTATATAAACTGATTATGCATTAACAAACAGAAAATTGTAAATATAGGCTTCAACTGGCAAACTGTGTAGATCCACATGAGGCGGCTCATGATGAGCCGCCTCATCAGAATCTATGCTGTTAAAAAAATATGCTGCTTTCGTCACTGGTGCTAAAGTGTTAAACTGTTCACGAAAGTCTGCCTTCATTATATTGCTTGGCGAGGCGTGAAAATGTCACTTATAGTATGCGCGAACAACCGCACAGACTTATCAGTATCTTCCCGTACTGGGAAATCTCAAAAGTGAACTTGAAGCGAAGCCTTGGAACACGCTGAACGGATGCGCTGATTAATACATGTATCTACAGTCAGTACATGATGTATTTGGCATTAGTTTTGAAGATGTAAAACATAAACATTTTATTGTGCATCGACTGTCGTTAGTTCCACTCTTAAATCTTCCGACCGCGGACATTTTTCCAATATCTGCCACCGGAGTCCACTATGCCGGAGTCATTGTTGGAGATGTGGGTAAAGTCGGGTACATTCGGACAGCGGGTAAATAGTGACATTGTTTCCTTTTTATGTCAGTTGTTTGGAATTAAAACAAATTTAACAGTTTGCAATGGTATGTCCGAATTTACCCGCTGTCCAAAGTTGCCCGACTTGACCCTACTACTGACAGACTGACTTATCCCACATACACACGTACTCACCACTACCATCATCACAGGTCACAATGAACCTCCACGGGAATCTTGCCCTGCCTCAACTTTTGAGAGAAAAATATCCGATCTGAATTTATTTTTGTCTCATCTGCTTTAGCAAGGTGCGATATAGGAGTTCACTTTTACGTCCGTCCGTCAGTCTGTCCGTTCGTCCGTCCGTACGTCCGTCCGTCAACAATTACCTCGACCATAGTGTTTAAACCCATTTCTCGCAAACTATGATACCGACAATAATCAAATCTGGCTTAAAGTTTATTCTTTGAATGTTGTCTAGGGCTGTTGCACTTCTTTTTACCCTTGACCTATATTTTATGCTCTGCTGACTTCGTAAATCTTTACATCAAAATTGCCTCGACCCTATTGTTTAACATCTGTTCTCACAAACTATGAAACATACAGTCGTCAAACTTGGCACAAAGTTTTTTCTTTGAGTGTTCCCATGGGCTGTTGCAATTATTTTTACCCTTGACCTGTATTTTACGCTCTGCTGACTTCATAAAAGTTTACATCAAAATTAACTCACCCCTAGTGTTTAAGTCCATTTCTCGCAAATTATGATACCTACAATCATCAAACCTGGCATAATGTTTCTTCATAGAATGTTCTTGAGGACTTTGCATGTATTTTTAGCTCACCTGGCCCGAAGGGCCATACTGAGCTATTGTTATACCAAAGCGTCCGGCGTCCGTCGTGCGTTGTGCGTCGTGCGTCGTCCGTCAACAATTGAAAACAAATTATTCCAACATCTTCTCCTATAAAACTGCTGGACCCATGGTTCTCAAATTTCACATGGAGCATGACCTGACTCCAAGGTCTCAGAATTATAGAATTGGGTCAGGTCGAATATCCAAGATGGCCGCTGTTACTAAAAATAGCAAAAATAACAAAATCATTTTCTTCTCCAGAACCACTGTGTATATTTGTCTGAAATTTGGCATGAATTATCAGTGGAACATTGGTATTCAAAATTGTAAAAATGAAAAAAATTTGTAGCAGAGTTTTGCCGCAGTGACCTACTTTCTGTTTACGAGTGTATTTTGCTCAATTGCCAATGTCCAAAAACAACTGTTTTGAACAACTTCAAACAACTTCTGCTCTAAAACCCCTGTACCCATGGGTCTCAAATTTCACATGGAGCATGACCAGACTGCAAAGTTTCAAAATTGTAAAATTGGGTCAGGTTGAGAATCCAAGATGGCTGCCGTTACTAGAAATAGCAAAAACAATGAAATCAACTTCTTCTCCAGAATCATTGGGTATATTTGGTTGAAAGTTTGCATGGAACATTAGTGGGACCTTGGAATTGAAAATTATAAAAATAAAAAAAATCTATAGCGGTCACAGTGACCTACTTAGCGTTTAAAAGACCGATTTTGCTCAAATGCCAATATTTCAAGAAATCTTAAATGGATTCTGGTCAGATTTGGTCAGAAATGGATGTTGAATAAAATTATTTCAAATTTGTGCCAATTTACTATCCAAGATAGCCACCAGGGAGACTGTTACTAAAATTAGCACAAACAGAAAAATGACAATTTCTCAAGAACCCTTGAATGGAATTGGACCAACTTTGTGTCAGAATGTTCCTTGCATGAAGCCATTTTGATTAATTGCTATTTGGCAATGGCCGCCGTCTGCCGTTACTAAAAATAGCACAAAACATGAAAATGACAATATCTCAGTAACCGCTAAATGGATTTTGACGAAATTTGAGGCAAAAGAAGTGTTTCAAACGTAACTAAATACAGACCAGTCATATTGGTCTCTTTTACTAAAAATAGAAAAAATGTGAAATTTAAAACGTAGCTAAATATAGACCAGTCATGGTGGTGTCTGTTACTAAAAAAGAAAAATGTGAAAATTAGAAAATCTCAATGAAATTGGACTAATTTGGTGTCAGAATGGTCCTTTCATGGAGCCTTTTCGATTTTTTTTGCAGTTTGGCATTCCAAGATGGCTGCCATCTGCCGTTACTAAAGATAGTCCAAAACATGAAAATGACAATATCTCAGTGACCGCTGAATGGATTTTGACGAAATTTGTTGCAAAATGATTCTTGCATTGAAGTGTTTCAAACGTAATTAAATATGGCCAGTCATGTTGGTGTCTGTTACTAAAAATAGCAAAATGTGAAAATTAAAAAATCTCAATGGAATTGGACTAATTTTGTGTCAGAATGGTCCTTTCATGGAGCCTTTTCGATTTTTTGCAGTTTGGCATTCCAAGATGGCTGCCATCTGCCGTTACTAAAAATAACCCAAAACATGAAAATGACAATATCTCAGTAACCGCTGAATGGATTTTGACGAAATTTGTGGCAAAATGATTCTTGCATTGAAGTGTTTCAAACGTAACTAAATATAGACCAGTCATGTTGGTGTCTGTTACTAAAAAAGCAAAATGTGAACATTAGAAAATCTCAATGGAATTGGACTAATTTTGTGTCAGAATGGTCCTTCCATGGAGCCTTTTCGATTTTTTGCATTTTGGCATTCCAAGATGGCTGCCATCTGCATTTACTAAAAATAGCACAAAACATGAAAATGACAATATCTCAGTAACCGTTGAATGGATTTTGACGAAATTTATGGCAAAATGATTCTTGCATTGAGGTGTTTCAAAAATAGCTGAATATTGACCAGTCAAGTTGCCACTGTTACTAAAAAAGCAAAATGTGAAAATGAGAAAACCTCAGTGGAATTGGGCCAATTTTATATCAGAATGGTCTCGTGGCAAAATAGCCAGGTGAGCAATATCAGGCCCGTTTGGGCCTCTTGTTACCCTTGACCTGGATCTTACACTCTGCTAACTTTGTAAAGTTTTACATCAAAATTACGTCGACCCCAGCGTTAAAGTCTATATCTCGCAAACTATGTCACCAACAATCAACAATCTTGGCATAACGTTTCTTCTTAGAATGTTCTCGAGGGCTGTTGCACTTTTTTGTTATTCTCAACTTAACTTTTAAGCTTTGTTGACTTTGTAAAATTTTGCATCCAAAATAACGTTGAGGCTAGTGTTTAAGTATTTTTTTCGCGAACATACAGTCATCAAACTTCGCATATAGTTACTTCTTAGAATGCTTAGAAGGGCTGTTGAACTTTTCTATACCCTTGACCTATATTGTAGCTCTGCTGACTTTGTAATATTTTACATCCAAAATTATGGCGAACCTTGCATATTAATCCGTTTCTCTCAAATAATGATACCTACAATCAGCAAACCTGGCACAAAGCTTGTATGCCCAAATTTAAGCTGCTGAAATTTTCGACATAAAAATACATCAATTACTAATTATGAGCATAAACTTTCTTTTAACTATGATCTCTACTTCTATGAATGGGCAAGCGGTCGTACTGTTGATTTTATTATTATTATTATTATTATTATTATTATTATCATTATTATCATTTTGTTACGGTAGACACTTGTATCGCTTTATGCTAGCCTGGCAAGTGCTACTCGTATACATGTGCCTGCCGAAGCTCCGCGGGGACAGGTGTCTGCGAAAGGCTTGTCTGTACATAGGTTCTCCCACACAGACCATGGGCACCTGGTCCCCGTGGAGCTTCGGGGCACAAAAGCCTGCGAAGAGTACTTGCTGGCTACGGATATGTGTTTAGCCATGTGGTATTCTCTGTTTTAATCATTTTTTGTTTTCATTCCTTTCACCTGATTTACTTGTTTTCTTTCCACCATTCACGTATGTTGCTGTATTCATATTGTTTCAGGAGATGATTTAAATAAGCTTCAGCTTTCTATCAGATCCTGTACCATATAATATTATGTACAATTGTATAGCAACTTATTTGAATAAAATAGGGCAAGACAGGTGCGACATATCATTCCGCGGAATTCTTGTTTTTATGGTAGTTGGTGTCTTGCTTAGGAAGTTACTGTAAAAGTTCTAAAACTTGGGACCTGAATACCTTAGCTATCAACATTCTGCTATTCAGTGCAGTAATGCTTCTAAATGATGCAGAGATCCGGATTCACTGTATTCTCATACCTAGACTGGCTCCCAGTCCCTTTGTTTCATTTTTTGGTTTTGAATGGTTGGCCATCAGAATAAAAAAGCCATGTTAAGACTTCTACTATTTGAATACATATAACCTTTTAGCCTGGAAGCCAGGCTATCTCATACCAATATACGTCCAAATGAGCCGCGACACGAGAAAACCAACAAAGTGATTGTGCGCCCAACGCAGACTCAGATCACCCTGGGCATCCGCCCAGTCTGATCAGAGTCTTCGCTGTCCGCATGAAGGTAGCTTAGACCCTTAGCTACCCTTTAAGTGCTTAACGAACAGTCTGATCGGACTGGGCGGATGCCCAGGCTGATCTGAGTCTGCGCTGGGAACACAACCACATTGTTGGTTTTCTCGTGTTTCAGTGGCTATCTTCTGGAAGCCGAGGCCAGATAACCTGTTTTAAGCCGCAACAAGACAAAACGATCAAAGTGGCGTGTGCGCCCGCCGAGGACTCATATCAGCCTGGACTTCGCTGTCGGCATGGGGATAGCTTTGACACTCAGCTACGCTTTAAGCGCGTCGCAAATACCCTGATCAGACTGGGCGGAAGCCAAGGTCGTTCTGAGTTTTCTACTTTGCGCACTTGCCACTTTGTTGCTTGTGTCATGTTGCGGCTCAAATGAACCGCCACAAAACAAAATGGTACTTAGCACTATAGCAGGAGCATATAATTTCTCTAGAGAAATCATATGCTCCTGCACTATAGCCAATGCAATTTAGCAATGTACAGGTAGATTCCTCAGGACCATACGTGGTGTACGTAAGAACAGTTAAGAATCTGTTCACACTGCGCGACGCAGTCTGGTCTGAGCCTTTAATTACTGTTCACACAAAAACTAAAAAGACTTTCTGCCAGCCGCGGCCAGGTTAATTTTTGTTTCAATTACTATATGTATGTCCCATTTCCGACTAAGGCATATTATGTGAACAAAATATCCACAGAAATTCCTCAAGAAAAATCCGTCAATAACTGGTTGGGTTATGTCCCTTTTCAACTCGGAACACAGAATATCTTGTTAAGAAACTCTTTAATTTGATTTTGCAAATACTTCGACTTACATGTAACTTGTTTAACCTTACACTGTGGTTACATGTATTTAGTCAACGTGTTTACGAATTCTACAACATTTAAGTAGGCTTTCATTTCGAAATATTGTATTTTTCTGAATAAATATGGTGAATGCAGTCTTTGTTTTCAAAAAGTTAGAAACATGAAGATACTTATTGCTATCTCGAATAGATGATTGTCCGACGTCAATTAAACCATATGTTGTGACCCTCATTAGAATCGTCTTCGCGAGACGGTTCTGATGAGGGGTCGCAACGTAATTCTTATGCAGAAATATGGAAAGTTAACATTAAATATTATCACTGTTACCACTCCATATCTGGAGCTCTATGGATGCATGGTAGCTGGCCAACAAAAGTGGGTTTGAGTTTGAAAGTCACAAACCCATGGTACAGAGACATCAGCCATGGCTAACAAACAATTTTCCTTGTTAAAACCCATGGTACAGACACATCACCTATGGCTAACAAACATAATTTTCCTTGATTCTTTTTCAGAATGCCAACTGTCAGCAGAGGCGTGTTCCGCTGGTTGTTCTGCAGTGGTGCCGGACTCGAAGACTTCGCTGACCGGCTAAACCATGTTTGGACTTTCGGCTTGTTACTGATACTGGGCGCGGTAATCAGCTGGAAACATAGCTATCAGAGCCCAATCACTTGCTGGTGCCCAGAGCAATTTTCCGCCGTCTCTGTAGTCTATGCCCATAAGACATGTTGGCACAGCTATTATCTGTATTATCCAAAGGAGGACGAGTTGCCGGCTGCAGAATATCCGATTGTTGAACACCAACCGACAAAGGATGCGGCCGAATACATAACGACTTACTATCAATGGATTCCAGTTATACTCTGTCTTCAAGCGCTACTGTTTAAACTGCCGAACATAATTTTGTACATTTTTCATAATTTCTCGGGCTTAGACTTTGATAAAATAGCTGGACTCACGAGCGGTTACCAGAATCTTAACCTGACAGAGAGACAAACTCTAGCCAATCAGGTGGCTCGTTACATCTATCGATGGTGTAACATGTTTCCTCGCGGGTTACCATGGAGACTACTGACAGTTGTTTGGTTCCTAGTTAAATGTATGTACTGCATAAACGTGGTAATTCAGATGGCATACATCGACAGGTTCCTTAAAACAACAAATGAACCATATGACAACTCTACGTCATACGGTGACGTAATCTATGACAACATTGCTAAAAACAACGGATCTTTCTGGAAGGTTTCGCCAGTATTTCCGCGGACAGTATTTTGTGACTTTCCCATCCGGCAGCTGACAAGTATTCAGAAATTTCGTATCCAGTGTGAGCTGACCGCCAATCCTTTTACAGAGCGTGCCTATATGTTCCTCTGGGTGTGGCTTCTGTTTGTTTCTATAGTAACCATGCTCAGTTTTACTATATGGCTTTTGTCGACTCTGCTTCCATTTTCCCGCCAAAGGTACGTAAATGTACTGTTAGAATTATACATGTTTGTAAACTACAAAGAACATGGTGTCCGAAGGAAATATCTCTCTCTCTCTCTCTCTCTCTCTCTCTCTCTCTCTCTCTCTCTCAGTTTTGACCTCAAAACAGCACACATCAATGCAGTATGAGGGAAATAATGTAACAGTTGGCTGTGTATTCAAATAACGTACAGTCAACTCCCGATATCTCGAACACTGATATCTCAGAGTATCTTCTTAAAATAAAGAATATATTTCCTATTTTTATTTTACATTTCAACCCCTGTTATCTCAAAATACTGATATCTCAAAGTAATTTTCTGGTAATACTGTCTCAAAGGGCCGTTAATCAGCCAACCGTAGCTCCGACGGTTCCGGCGGAAAGCAGTGTTGATGACCGGATATGATTAAACGCACTTATTTTTAAGCTGTGCCGCGAACTGGTGAAACTGATGCTCCTGCCCGGTTAATTAAGAATTAAAATTTGATTTTTCAGCGTTCGTCGTGCGACGACCACTGGCTTCTTCACACGATGAACGCTGAAATATCAAATTTTTATTCTTATATTTACACTTTATTTGTGAACCTCTCTGTGCCGTTTTCGTGGTAATTTGGTGTAGAATAGGCACAACATGGGTCGAAGAAAAGTTAGTAACGACGTGTTCGGCCATAACGTTAAACAGCCGTCGCCCTGACGTGGCGTCAATCGAACGTTACAAGAACCAATCAAAACGTTTGTTTACATAAGACGTCGCTTGACGACAACGTCACATGATCAGTTGTCCTTCATCTGTGTATGAAGCTAGTTGCTCTATAGGGTTCACCTATGGGAAGTCAGTGGCAAATGTAAATATTAGTAGATAACCCAAATGATATTTTCATGTTTAATATTTCTTTAAGAATCCGAAGCGTCATCATCATATATTTACACTTGCCACTGATTTTCCTTAGGTAAACCTTTAGAGCAACTGGCTTCATACGCCGATGAACGACAATTGATCATGTGAAGTTGTCGTCCAGCGACGTATACGGTAAACAAACGTCTAGATTGGTCCACGTAACGTTCGATTGATGCCACGTTGTGGAGACGGCTGTTTAACATAATGGACGAATACGTCATTACTATCTTTCCTTTGACGCATATTTTGTATATTCTACATTAAATTACTACGAAAACAGCACAGGAAGAGTCTAAAATAAAGTGTTAATATAAGAATAAAATTTTGATTTTTCAGCGTTCGTCGTGTGAAGAAGCCAGTGGTCGTCGCTAAAATTCTATCAAAACGCCCACTGGCTTCATCACTCGATGAACAATTTCAATTCCATGAATTCTAAAATACTATTCGGTTCTTGCAAAACTGTGCTGAGTCATTGCTCATAATCTGACAATCGAAAAAGGTAGATACACTGATACACTGGTATCCGTAGACGGCACAGGATCTACACTGTTTGCTTTACTGCATCAACTGAAAATTAACATTTTCTTGTTGGAATACATTGCATAAAGGCTTCTTCATGAACACTTATTTCTGAAAAGAGTCTTGATATTAATTTTTCTTCTCCTCCCTGTCTTAGGTAAACTTATATAGTTTACTTAAAGGAAAACACTCTCTAAATTTAAATTGACTTAACATTGTAGAACTCACTAGGCAATTAAATTTGGTGAAGATTTTATGAAAATCGGAATAAAAGTAAAGAAGATATGAAGGTTTAAAAATTCAAAATGGCATTCAAGGAGACCACCAATTTTACAGGTCCTGTCACGTGATAAAATTCTAATGTTGAATAAGTGCCAAAATTACTTACTTTTACTGACTTATTTGACTTATATCGTTACTTTGTGCAGTAAAAAGTAGATTTGTGCCATCCATTCACCTGAAATTTATTCCAAACTGAGGTTATTACGAATTTTTATTTTCCATTATGAGTTTATGACGTATTCACCCAGAGATTTGCTGGTTCCCAGCTCAATATTTCAATATCATAAATTTCATATGTCCGACTTTCACGAAATTTGCGGTTAACTTAGATTTTGATTCATATCATCAATGTTAGCTTAATTCATATTTAAATGAGTGTTTCCCTTTAATACTGAGAATTTCAAACAGTTCCTCAAATTAAAAGCACGTAGGCCAATTGTGACCGAGTTTCATGTAGAGACTCCAGTGGTTGAGGGAACGAAACTTTGTTAAAGGTAGGTTCCTGGCCTAGCGATAACAATTATGTTCACAAAATAATTTTGTCTTTTTTCTGGGTAGTATTGAATTCTCTTATTTTTCTGAAACTGTTGCTACTGAGAAAATCGTCAGATGTTGTAGAAAATAGTCGTTTTCCCTTTGGTTTATTTTCTTTTGTTGGAATTCCAGTTCTAAAAATAAATATGTATATATGTCTACAAGTCCGCAGTTTCTGATGTCATTTACAAACGGTTAATTTTCTCTTGCCGTGAGCTCTTCCAGAGGTCCTGGCATGGCGGATAGGTTAAAACTATCCCGAAATGCAATGCAGCATGACGTCAGCTATGTTATCTATTTTTGGCGCGAACTAAAAATAGCGCTAACTGGTGTGCGAAGCAGAGTTAGGAAATCCCTTGCAAACCGACTTTTCTACGATTTTTTGATTTACACTTTTTAGTGAAACTTATTCATTTCCTCTTTATAAGTGCTTTCCAACAACTTGGATAAAAATCATAAAAATTATGATGCATTCCAAAGTACAGGAACCTACCTTTAAACCGGTCCAGATCACATGACCAACATGGCCACCAGGCCAAAATATGCTAAACATCTTAAAAACCTTCCTTTTCAGAACCAATTGACCGATTATGGCATTGAAACTTGCTATGCTTGCAATCCTAGTTTGACCTTTGACCTTATTACTCAGGTGGACGATTCAGGGCCTCGTGGCCCTCTCGTTTAATTTGAAGGCAGACGAACCCCGTACAAAAATACCTTATTCTATACATTTACTAGCCGCGAAATTTCCAACTGCGCCTGAAATAATGTCCTTTCTTTTCTGTTAAGGTATATCAAACGATTTATGGAGCTTGCAGACGAAACCGGCGAGGGAAAATTGTCCACGATAAACGACCAGGATGCATCCGTTGTCTCCGGTGTTATTGGAGAAGATGGTGTAATGGTCTTGAAGCTTGTTGGCGCCAATTCATCAGAACTGCTGGTCAAAGATGTCGTCTGCAGTATCTCGAGAATCGCTCGAACAGGGACTGTGACGACTTCCGATCAAGCAACGCAACCACTGTTGAAGCCCACCTCACCGCCAGGAATTTATCCGGCCGTTGAAACTGAGAAAACTGTGCCGTAGATGTATATGGGACAAATAGACAATTAACAGGTCATATATTCAATGTTATAGTGTAGCCATAATAGCGGATTTATATTGACAAAGTTTCTGAACACTGTAGCATCGGTAGATTCTTCGTGCCAAAGTCCCTACAGAAAAGTCCCTTCCAAGTGATTAATATGTGGAAGTCCTCTCAATATACAGGCTCTTTTACACTGCTTTATGTTAAAGATTTTTAAAGTTAAAAGAAAATTATCTTGCGGCACGTTTCATTGGTTTAAGGCAACAAGAGACGGAGATCACAAACTTTTATTTTTAGACCACAGGATATTATCCTGAGTTTATATATCATCCCATTGAAACTACAATTTATTTTCTTGAGGGAACACGCCAACGTTTTGAGTCCATACTATACTATCTTGAAAGAATAAACCTTCAGTTAATAAGATACTGTCTTGAAATAATAAACCATTGTATTGAGAGAACAAGATATAATCTTGAGGTAACAAACCATTGTCCTGAGACCACAAGATATGAATTTGAGGTAACATACTTTATTTTACGATCACAAGTTACTGTTTTGCAGTACCAAAACATTGCCTTAAGAAAACAAAATACTATCTTGAGGTAACATTTTATTGTTTTGAGGCAACAAGAGATGGAGATTACAAACTATTTTAAGGCTACAGGATATTATTTTGAGGTGACAAATGATCGCATTGAAGCTCCTGTCAATTTTCTTGGACTCAAGACTTTGACTTGTTCCCTCACAATCTATTATCTTGAAATAATAAACCATTGTCTCGAGACCACAAGATATTATATTAAGGAAACAAACCATCTTGGTAAGGGTATTATCTAGACTTATACAAGTCTCCTACTTAAAGAATATTTTACTTTTCTGAATATTTGCAATCTTTCTGAAGCTCCAGCTATAGATTGGCTCGAAGTAGTCTTATTCAGCTGCCCTTAAAACGGGATCAGAGAGGAATATTGCTGAATATGAGACCGAATATCAGTCTAGGTATTATCTTCAGTTTAACAATATTGCTTTCTCAGAAATATCTTGATATATCAAGATAATATCTTGTTTCATTTAGATCAAATTGAGGGTCAAAAGCAAAGCACTCTTTTGTCATTTTGTGATTTGAGCCGCGACACGACAAAACCAACAATGTGATAGCGCGCCCAGCGCAGACTCAGATCAGCCTGGGCATCCGCCCAGTCTGATCAGAGTCTTCGCTATCCGCAGGTAGGTAGCTTAGACCCATAGCTACCCTCTGCGCACTTAATGAAGAGTCTAGTCAAACGGGGCGGACGCCCAAGCTGATCTGAGTCTACTCTGGGCGCACAACCACATTGTTGGTTTTGCCATGTCACGGCTCATTTAACTACCTTAAGGTGTATGGGTACTCCATGTTTTTCTGAGATTTTTCAATGGGCGATAACTTTGGTTAGTTTGTTTCCCTGGATGACAAATTACTTCCAAAAATTCACCCTGGCCCCGAGGTTATAAAACTTTTTTCAAGCTCAACTCAGCTGAGCATGAAATTTACTCTGCTGATAAATATGAAAATGCCAACTAATGTTGGCATTTTCATATTTATAAGCAGAGAAAATTCAATACTCAGCTTAACTGAGCAAGAAACAACTGTGCTTATCAGTAATTTGCTATTTACCAGCAAGTAAAATTTCATGCTCAGCTGAGTTGAGCATGAAAAAAGTTTTATAACCTCGGGGCCTGCTTCTTCAAAGTGGCCTTCAAATGAATAGTTCCAACATCTGCGCTACATATGACATAGGTTGCTATCCTTGGGTTTCTTTAAAATACATTTTAATTCTCCAATCAAGACTTAGGGGTGTACTTTCGGGGGAAGTAACTGTGATAATTTGCTCCCTTCTTAAAGGGATCAGTGTTAAAGGTAAATTGCTCCTCCAGGAGCAGATTTTTTCCCTTTCAGAGCAGACCCCATTTCAGAAGGGCTTTATCATACATGGAAGCAAACAGGAATTCGTAAACGTTGACCTCTTTGTAAAACTGATGGGAAAATATGGCATTGTACCCATACCCCTTATCACCATGTAGAGAGCCCCGGTAGCACAGTGGGTTAAGCGCTGGCCTGCTGATCTAGAGGTCCCGGGTTCGAGCATCGCTGTAGGCGGGAATCTTTTCAATCGTAAACGGGGTCCATTGCACACAGCCTTTCATTATCATCCACCCATCGTCCTGATATGTCTGAAATACTTTTAAAAATGTCGTAAAATTTCAAGTCAGCCATCCATCCATCAGTTACCATGTAACTAGTATATGTTATAATATTCTTTTAGTATGACTGTATTAAGTTGTGTAATATAATGTCGGGATACCTTTTTCGAATCAGGGAAGGACAAGTAAAAAGTTGCTCTAGTATAGAGCAAAGGCGGAAGCGCTGCGGAAAACAATATTTAAGATTTGATAGCCCATTTTAGTAACTTTGTATAAGATAAGGTATCAAGGTATCAATGAAATGAAGTAGCGATAATATATATTCTTAAATCATTATTTTAAAAATGACATGTAACGCTGGATTGTGATTAGCATTGTAATTTGAAACAACACAGCATGAAATAAGGCTATATATACATATGGACAAACGTTCTGCACGGTCACAATTAATTTCACAAATAGTTTCAAAAACTTTAGTTAAACTATTTCCATGTTTTCCATGTGTTTTTATGCGGAAAAAAACCTCAAAGTAGTTAAAGGGAAAAAATGCTCCTCAAGGGGCAAGTTCTTCAGTTGATCTCCACTGTGAAGGGACGCAAAGAATGAAATTGGCATGAGTTGCTTCTCCTGAAAAAGTACCCATTCACCGTTAGCACACTTTATGCGTGACACAGCTCTCACGAAAGTACTGTAAACCAGAAAATTTTAGCAAATCTGAGTTTTAGAAAATGTTTCCAAGTTTTGTATTTAGCTTCTCATAATTGTTTTTTTATTATAAGGCAATGACTATTTCACCTCAGTTTTACTTTAAAAAACTTTGCATTCCTGAAGTTTCTGGTACATCTTCAGAATTTTCCCGATGTAAAGTACCATAATGACTGTTATTACTAGGACAGAAGTGCCCCAGAACCTATGATTGGGTTTAGACGGAGACAATGGAATATCAAGTCTCATGCTTGGCAAGTCTAGCATGACACCTCCCAGCAGACACATGACGTTGAAATGACGTCGTACGGACGTCGATGCGACATAATGACGTCACATAGACGACAGCATGACGTCATTTTGATGTCATGTGCCTGCTGGGCTATTTCATTGAAAAAGAGCTCGAGCTTTCCTCGTCGGATTTCAACGAAATCACTATTTCTACGCCCTTTAATTTTCATTTGAAAAAGAAAGAAAAAGGATTTGAACCAGGTCATTCCTATATTCCTTCATTTGACTTTCTCTGAATGATTCTGTCCGAAAGCCTAGGCTATGAAAGCTGTTTCAGTCTGTCAGTCATTGCTATTCAGAATGATACAAAATCAGGGTTCCGAGGTTACAGTTTTCTCTCCCATACATATTGAAATGGAGCCGTAAAATTATGATAATAGGACATCATACACCCAGAGGGGGTAGGAAAGGGGGGGGGGGGGGGTAAGGATCAATTCAGCTATCCCGTGTCGTAATATTAATAGGAGATAGGCCCCTTCCAGTTTCACGGAGCCGATTTCCCAGCATATTCCCAGCAGGCACATGACGTCGCATCAACGTCAATTAATAAGACGTATTTCCGAGCAATGTGCCCGCTGGGTTGCTTCTAGCCAATGGAATGTAGATTATCTTATCTTTTCCACTCCATTCCATTCCAGATTTCAAACTATGCCCTACTGTTTCTGTGGCTGTTTAGAAATGTTTAAATCAATATTATAATCATTATGTAATTAAAAACAAAGCAACAAAAATAGTTATTTGAGTGCCGAAATGGTGATTAGCTCCGTTAAATGAGACAAGATCAACCATGGATGGATATATAAAAGAAATGCACGTTTCCTGTTCGTGTCCTAATATCAGATCTATCAACGGTAATGATATGGATACACCGATTCTAAAAATAAGGCAGTTACGCAATAGCTGAGTTCCATCGCATGTGGATGACCCCAATTTGTAGTTGATATATGCAAAGAGACTACCTCGAAAAATCGAAAGGATACTTTAGTTAAAGACGATATGTGTATGCTATTAAACTTTTCTTTCTCGCTAAACAATTATTATTTTACCCAATACCATGAAGGCTAAACGCTACTTTGATTAAACACTTACAGTGCAAAAAATGAAAAAAGTCGTATAGCTGATTTATTTGCTACAATACAATGCGTTTATCAAAGCCGATGATCCTTTCGACATTTAGGACAGAAAAATAGTTCCATGTTTTTATCCCGAAATATAAAAAATAAAAATAACAAAGCTCGACAAAAAGATATTTTAATGTTATGTTTCAGGTAATTTGATGTCATAATCGAAATTTTAGTGATAAGGTATGCATGAAAGTTCACTTTTTAAGTCGCTTATAGCAATAATCAATAAAACAAATCTACACCCAACGCCTTCCCAAACTCATCACAAATAGCACTGCGTTGGTACGCAGCGCAATAAGGCAGCGAAAGTAGAGGGTTCCGCCTCTTATATGCTGTGCCCAGTGGGCACTGCCTTACGGCCACTAAGCTACGGGAAACCTTTATCACCCTTTATGATAATGTTACAACATTGTGGTGTTTTCGTCGGCAGCGTGTACTTGTATGCCAGATGTAACCATATCCAATAATCTGGTCGCCTGTCCTCTCCACTAGTTGAAGCATGAACCGTCTGTAGTTAGTAGAGCTATCCGGCGCAGCATCTATTAATCGTCTTATGTAGAATAAATTTTATCTTAAAAATTCGTAGTATTGGACAAAGCCCAGCAGGCATTTCACGTCGAAATGACGTTGTACTGACGTCGATGCGACATCATCTCCTCGCATCAACGTCAGTACAACGTCATTACGACGTGATATGCCTGCTGGGAGATGTCTGAGCAAACAGCGCAGACCCAGATCAGACTGCTCCTAGGAGCAGTCTGATCAGGGTATACACTGTTTGCCTGTTTAATGCATTACAGTATTTTAATTGTGAGAACAAATTCGGTAAATATTTAAGGTGTCCCAATTCTTAGAAATTTTACAGTACATTTGTTCATTTCGGTTCTCTCACCAGGTTTTCCAGGCTACTAATTAACCCAGCAGGCACACAGCGTTGAAACAACACTGAATCAATGTTGATTCAGTGCTGATTCAGCGTTGCGTACCAAGTGGGAAGCTATAACCAAAGACACCATCTAGTCAGAAAGTCAGTTAGCGCATGTCTGCACTTCCAACTAGTCTGGCTAAGGAGACTTTCCTCGTTCGCATACCTGAGGGAGCGGAAGGGTAGGACTGGATGCACAAGCTGATCTAAGTCTTGGCCTTTGTAAGATATAATACGAGTATCAATAAACTTGTAAATGATACTTGTAGTTTTGTAAATAATACTCTCCATGGCCACTTTATGGTATACATATACCCAGCGAGCACATGAGGTCGAAATGAAGTTGTACTGACGTTGATGCGACGTCATCACGTCGCATCGACGCCAGTACGACGTCATCACGACGTCATGTGCATGCTGGATACCTTGGAAACTGTAAACGAGCTCAACCCTTCGTACATGTCTGTTTTTCCATCACTCATATATAGTGATGGACTGATGTGAGCAAGTCTGTAACAGGTACAGAGGTACACTCCTAAAGCTGAGGTCAACAAAGATAAGACCTCAATATTTTGACCTCTTCTTTAAAAAACAAATGTCATTTCATTGATATTTGCTGTTATTCTGACTAATTTTCTGCATCCAATCAAATTACCATATGCCAAATAAAGCGAGACGGTGCAGGGAAAAAAAGTCTTACAGTAGACAATACAGCTGAAGTGGAATAAAACCAATAAAACACGGATATAAACTCTTTTTTCACCTGATAAGCAGATCATATGTACATGTATATACTGAAGTTAATATTTCCAAAACATGTACAAACAGCAGCAGCCAACAACTAGCAAGAAACAAGTATGGAATTATAACAGACCAAAGAGTACATTTCATCTCTCAATTGTAATGATCGAGAGAGCAAGATAATTAAGCCGCGCCACGACAAAACAAACAATGTGGCATGCGTGCCAAGCGAAGACTCAGATCAGCCTGGGCATCCGCCCAGTCTTAGCAGAGTCTTCGCTGTTGGAATTGGGGTAGCTTAGACTCCTAGCTCCCCGTTAACCGTATAGCGAAGTCTCTGATCAGACTGGGCGGATGCCCAGGTTGATCTGAGTCTTCGATGGGTGCTAATGCCACTTTATTGGTTTTGTCGTATCGCGGCTCAGTGTAGGCTATGAACATAAGACATTCGAGCTATCTACCAGTCCTTTGAGCCCCGGTAGCTCAGTGGGTTAAGCGCTGATCTGCTGATCTAGTGGTCCCGGGTTCGAGTCTCGCTGTTGTTGAGAATCTATCCAATCGTTAGCATGGGTTCCATTGCACGCAACCTTTTATTATCACCCACTCATCGTCCTGACATGACTGAACTACTGTTAAAAGGATGAAAAATCATAAGTCATCCATCCATCCTTCCCACTAGTGTCCTATTTCTCGGATATTGGACGTACATTCGTTTTTTGTCGCGCCTGCTTTAGCAAGGTGCTATATCGGCGTCCAGTTTTCCTTCCGTCCGTCCGTTCACAGTTTACGTCTACCCTAGCATTTAAGGTGGTGATAATCACTGATTTGGGACAAAGACAAAAATCTGCATAAATACTCAAAATAACACTGATCTTTCCAAAACTTAGCAGATGCCTTCTTTATGTTGTTTCTCATAATTTAGAATCCCAAAATGCAGCATTTATTAATGTTAAAAAGTATTTTTATAAGAGAAGATCAAAGGGTAATTTTCTGCGAATAAATATGAAAAAATAATATCATTATTGACAATATACTTAGTGCTTAGAGTACCTTGTTGCATAACGGAGAGCGCCCTAGCAATTATTTTTTCAAACTCTTTCTCACATTATCAGGCTGAGCAGATGAAAAAAGATGCAGTCTGTGTCCAATTTTTTTGTCAAAACACACAGGTGAGACAGGTGAGACTATTTTAACAAGGTTGAACAATTTCATCTACACACCACTGATCATGTCAGTAATGTATTATTTATATTGTAGGTGTTAACATAGGTATGCTTGCCTACCCTATATTTGATAAATGCGTCCAGTGTACATTTACTTTGTACATGGTTGAACATTTGAGAAAAAGCTACCGTTTTCCTCTGGTCTACATAACAATTTGAGAAAGAGTTGGAATAAATAATTGCTAGGACGCTCTTCATTATGCAATAATGCACCTTCAGCACTACGTAAATTTTCAATAAAGATATTATTTTTTCAGATTTATTCGCAGAAAATAACCCTTTGATCTTTCCTTATAAAAACACTTTTTTAAGCAGCCTGTACGTCTATTTTGTATTCTAAACTGTAAAGAACAACAAAAATAAGAAGTCTGCTAACTTTCAGGGAGATACGTTACTTTTTATGGTTTTATGCAGATTTTTACGTTTACCATAAATCACCACCTTAAGTGCATTCAAAAGATGTGACCTCTGAAACCAATTCACCCATAGCTCTCAAATTCGATATGCAGCATGATCAAGCTGCAGGCCTTCGGGATGTCAAAACTTAGCATGGTAGAGAATCCAAGATGGCCGTCGTTATTAAAAAATAGCAAAACCAAAAAAAAAAAAAAAAAAAAAAAAAAAAAAAAAACTAGAAAATTGTGTCTGTAAGACACTAATGATGCCCCCGTGCAGTGCCTGTCACATGACGAGTATATCCATAAAGCTCCTACAAAGAATCCATTGAAAACATACCCTACCATGTAAAAATTGCCCAAAATGACTAAGTTAAAAAGGCTGTGATTCTGTCAAAATTAATTCTAGTTCTATCAAAATGCCTTATGCATATCTTCAAATATGTCCACAATATGTAGACAAGGTTTGAAAAAGATCCACTGAAAACTGTGGAGCAAGCTGATAACAGAAACTCCATACTCTACAATGCAAAAATGCCTAGAATGACTAAGTTAAAAAGGCCGATATTCTGTCAAATTTAATTCTAGGTCCAACAAAAACCCACATGCACATCTTCAATACATTCACAGCATGTATGTAAGGTTTAAAAAAAAATCCATTGAAAACTGTGAGAGGAGTTGATTACACAAACTCTATACCCTTGAATGCAAAAATTTGCCTAAAATGACTAAGTTAAAAAGGCCGATATTCTGTCAAAATTAATTCTAGGTCCAACAAAAACCCACATGCACATCTTCAATACAATCACAGCATGTATGCAAGGTTTGAAAAATATCCATTTAAAACTGTGAGAGGAGTTGATTACACAAACTCTATACCATAGAATGCAAAAATTTGCCTAAAATGACTAAGTTCAAAAGGCCGTAATTTTGTCAAATTTATTCTAGGTCCAACAAAAAACACACATGCACATCTTCAATATGTCCACAACATGTATGCAAAGTTTGAAAAAGAGCCATTGAAAACTGTGGGAGGAGTTGATTACACAAACTCTATACCCTACTATACAAAAATTTGCCTAAAATGACTAAGTTCAAAAGGCCGTAAATCTGTCAAAATTTATTTTAGCCCCATCAAAAAGCCACATGCACATCTTCAATATGTCCACAACATGTATGCAAAGTTTGAAAAAGTTCCATTGAAAACTGTGGGAGGAGTTGATTACACAAACTCTATACTATAAAGCGTGACGAACAGACAGACAGGGGCAAATCTTAATGCCCCCTGACTATCGTCACGGGGGCATAAAAAAAAATTCTTCAGCATCCCTTGGTATATTTAGGGGAAATTTTGCATGGAACATCAGTGGGACCTTGGCGCTCAGAACTATCTAAATAAAAAAAATCTGTAGCGGAATTAAGCCACAGTGACCGTTTACAATTTACGTCGACCCTAGGATAATTTACATCGATCCTATCATATAAGTCCATTCAAATGACGTATTCTCTAAAACCACTGCACCCAAGGTTCTCAAATTTCTTATGCAGCATGGCCAAACTGCAGGATTTCAGAATAATGAAATTCAGCCTGGTTGAGACTCCAAAATGGCCGCCACTACTAAAAATAGCGAAACCTATAAAACCAACTTTTTCTCCATAACCACATGGTTTATTTGGTTGAAATTTTGCATGGAACATAAATAGGACCTTGGTTTTCAGAATTATTAAAATAAAAAAAATCTTAAGCGGAATTAGGTCACAGTGACCTATTTTCTGTTCAGGAATCTAATTTTGCTAAAATGTCAATATCTCAAGAATCGCTGTACAGATTTTAGTCAAATGCAATCAGAAGGATCTATAAAATGAGTTCTTTCGAATTTATGTGACTGTGCATCCAAAATGGCCGTCAGCTGTAAATTTTATTTGTGGCTCGATAATTTTTTACGTGGACCGCTCGCTATCTTGTGTTGCCGACTGAGCCGGAAATAACCCAAATCAGCATTTATTTCAAATTGCATGCAATTTCTCAAAATCATCTTTTCCACAAAGCAACCACCGCACTATAGCGATAGAGTTGGAGAATATTAATTACCCCTGGTAGCTAGTCTAAGAAATGTTGAGTTATTTGATGATTTTTTTTTTCTCCCTGAATTTCCAGATCTCTGGCGGACTGAATAGATCGGATTAATAGCTCGCAACTGAATTTGAGGTAAAATACTTGTATGATAGGGAGCGGGGGTACAATTCTTCTATTTTTGCAGTTACATTAAAATATAAAAAAAAAACATTTGATGCTGGAACGGATAAGGTGAACGGTGAACGGATACACTTAAGGTGAACGGATACACTTTCAATGGAAGGTCCATCGTCCAAGGAAGCAAACAGGGAGTCATTAAAGCTGTTTCCAATTGTAAAAATGTCGAAAAATATGGAAAATATCCACATATGGTAAACTCTTCATAATAATCTGCCTTCATTATAATTGAGCCGCGACACGAGAAAACCAACAAGGTGGTTGCCCGCTCAGCGCAGACTCAGATCAGCCTGGGCATCCACCCAGTCTGATCAGACTCTTCACTAAACGCTTAAAGGGTAGCTTAGGGTCTAAGCTACCTTCATGCGGACAGCGAAGACTCTGATCAGACTGGGCGGATGCCCAGGCTGATCTGAGTCTGCGCTGGGCGCACAACCACATTGTTGGTTTTCTCGTGTCGCGGCTCAATTATTTGATTCGCATCGCGTTTAAAGGTCACTTATACTGAAGTCACAGGTCGTGCTAGCTGAAAGGAACCAGATCAGCCTGCGTATTCGACCAGACTGATCAGTGTCTTCCCTTTTCGTTTATCAAAAATTGAAGAGGAAAGACTTTGAACAGTCTAGGCGGACGTATATCTACATTAGGGTCATTTTCCCGCGAGACCAGTCCCAGCAGCCATTATGAGTACCATGAAGACAGGCCCCTTATGTCCTGAGTCTTGTGCGAACAGCTTTACCCAGTCAGTGCATTTTTTCGACTTAAATTCCTTTGCGCACCAACAAATGAACTGTTAATAAACGAACGCGCCCATGAAACTGCGCCTACTCCCGCTGATCTTGGTCTTGGCTGTTCGAACAGTCCCCCAAGACAACAGTTATTAACACAAATAACGACTTGACGAGGCACAGACAGACGGACTAATAGACCCCCATCCCTCCCTCCCCCCCCCCCCCCCCCCCCCCCCCCCCCACATACACATACAGGCATACATCACTACCGCCATCGGGTGGCACAGTCCTCACATTTTTTTTAATTGTAGGATAGTTTTAGGAGAAAAATAATTCCAATTTGATTTCTCTGCGTCACATTGATAATTCCATAATTACCGTAAAAATCTAAAAATTGGGTCACAAAAATGACTACCATAAGTATCCTAAAATCTAACAGTTCTTTTTTCAATGCAGTAATACTTTAAAAGATGCAGATAGAAGTGCAATTAGTGTAGACCCTGATTAGACTGAGGAGCGGCGGTAGTGTAGTGGATTACATGCTGGACTACAAATCCAGGGATTGCAAGGTAGACTCTCCGGTCTTTCGGATGAGACTTTAAACCGGAGTCCCGTCTCCGTATGTCCTAGTTGTTGGTGGGACGTCAACCCGAATTTCATTCACTCACTGATTAGACTGCTCCTTCAGATCTCATCCGGAACTTCACTGTTTGCTCAGACCTAATGCAAGGCGGGCACATGACGTCGTGCTGACGTGATGCGACGTCATCAGGTCGCATCGTCGTCAGTCAGTGCAACGTCATGTGCCTGCTGGGATGTGTTCATTATGTTGAATTTGTTACGATAAGAAACTTCAGTCGCTCAAGGAGGCTCCATGGAGCCAGTCTATGGCAAATAAGCCGTCGCAAGTCGAAAATGGTACTTAACACTCGATTCAGTCTATATATAGCCGTGAAGTCGATCTTTACCGGCGAGCTAAGCTTTCATTTTTCGGGTGCGTGTTACAAGGTGTGTGTACGAACAGTAAAATATCTGGAAAGACTCGTATCCCAGCAGGCACACAACATTGAATCAATGTTGATTCAACGTTATGTGCCCAGTGGGATATGAGTCTTTTGTGTTCACACAGTGGCTAAAATACGTTTACTGCATGCCACAGGCGGGTTAATTTTTTATTCAAGCACTATAATTATGCCCCATTTCCGACTTTCGCTAAAACATCTGGAGAATTCCTCATATTTGGCATACCATGAATTAATGGTCGAGAAGGCGGTATATATAGTTGGCCTGGTTATCTGTCAGTATCTGGTTGAGTTAAGCCCGTTTTCACCTCAGGCGTCTTGTACAGGAACACTTGTAAAATAAAAATAATATCTGAAGAACAGATATTTCTAGGACTTTTTAAATTTTGTAATTTGCGTAAATTTAGCTCCGAATGAGGTGGGATTGAGAAGATAAGTATAACATATTTTTTCTTATTTCTCAATGAAAAAAATACGTTTTAACCCCTCATTACAACCGTCTCGACGGTTCTAACGAGGTTCACACAATTACGGAGATATGGAAACACGGGGGGTGGGGGGTGTCACTTGGTCTTCAAAGGGGTACAGATGTGCCGCTGGAACTCTGATAATCCACCTATTCATGTATATCAATGCGAAAATATATACCTAATCATGCGTTTTGTATCAAATCTGGACCCTATTGATGAAGTGCTTAGATAAGCGCCTTGAAGAAAAATTTTGTAATTGATATTTGTTTCTTTTGGATAATAAAAAATCAGATAAGCTGGTCTTTATATACAGAGCTTGGAGAAATAAGACCTATTCGTGTATATTTGTCTGTAAAATCATACCTATTGATGTATCTGCGTGGCAGATCAAAAAAGTAGGGCTATTCCAGGGGCACATATATATCCTGCTTTACAACTGAAGTGACACCCAAACCCCCCACCCCCGTGTATGGAAAATAACTTATAAATTATCCCTTTTTCCTTCTTTTAAAGGCCCTATTGCTCTATCATCAAGAAATATCTTATCGTGAGGTATCGCTGCAAAATTCTCACTACAGTTTCACCATTGATTATTATCGTGATTGGCCGGCTTTTAAAAATTAAACGTCCTTGAGTTTACTATAAAATAGATTTGAAAAATAACTAAGTCATTTTTGTTGCCGACTAAAATGACCTACTTTCGATTTCACGAGCTTTATTTCATGGTAAAAACACAAGGTACAGCAGGTAAATGAGTAGATGACCTTGGTTAATTTTAAGAATATTCTATAAGCTTGATATACCCCTTTTGAACGTAGATGTCTTGACACAAAATTGTAAACAAAATTTCTGGATTTTCATATCTGATACACATTTAAGTTTTGATTGAAGTCAATACTGTTTGATATAGGGTAGAGTCGGGTAACTTCGGACAGCGGGTATATTCGGACATACCATTGCAAACAGTGAAAATCCAGATGAAATGGCTAATAATGAGCCGTCTCATCAGGATTTTCACTGTCTGCCCAGTTATTTTTGTTTTAGTTCCAAACAACTAACATATAAAGAAAACAATGTCACTGTCCGACTTTACCCGCTCTCCGAAGCTACCCGACTCTACCTTAGTTACACTATGTTGGCACCCCTTGGCGGCACATTACGTTGGCGTTTGTTGTGTTTTGCCAGCACATGTACGTTTGCCAGTCATTCGGAACTCCTCGGCCAATTCCGTGAATCAGACGGAACTGGCTGAGCGGTGTTCACCTCAAAGCCGACGTTCAGTGACAATGCAGTCGCGATCGCCACTCTGATAGGGTCAAGTCAGGTAAATTCGGACAGGAGGTCAATTCGGACAGTGACATTGTTGTCAATTCTTTGGAATTAAAAGGAATTAAAAGGCAAATAGTGAAAATCCTGATGTGGCGGCTCATTCTGAGCCGTCTCATCTGGAGTTTCACTGTTTGCAATGGTATGTCCGAATTTACCCTCTGTCCGAAGTTACCAGACTTGACCCTACCACTTTTTTCCAGCTCATGGTACACTAAGGTGCAGATTTCCTGGACTGAAAAAAATGATCGGACCCATGACCCACTGCGTGAAAGGCAACACTTAGTCCACAGGGCCACACGCTCCGCCATTGCCTTTCTCGTAAATGTGCATACTCGAAAATATTTTCAGAAACGGTCTTCGAACAATATCCTTTGAAATTGTTGATTTGTCACACGTGCAAAGTTTCTTTGATAAAGCCTGTTTGGTGGAAGAATTTGCGTGCTTGAATGAAAATATACTGAACAAAAAAAGAAACGTTACATGCACATTCAATGCACGTTGTCTTTGAACTGAATTAAGACTTTGCCAATTTTATTTTATATAAAATTGCCAAAACGTATCAGTATTTAAGAAAATGAATATCACAACATAAGCTGCGAGATTAATGTCTCCAGATCAGTTTGATTCAATGAGGGGTCAGAATTTGAAATTGCTATTTTAAGGTGCCTTTTGAAGACCCGTGTTTCACTCAAGTTGTCAGCCCATGTGAGCAAGTTACTTCTGAGACGTTTATCAGGCATTAGCTGTTACGAAAACGGTCCCATCGCCGCTTCCAAAGGGTTGATCAGTGAAGCACAAGGCTTGGAACATCGCTTTTCATGAAACTTGACTCTGACTTTCATGCTATGCACTGAAACGCCCATAGACAATGCAAGGTGATATACCACGGACAATTTACCAGTTTGATCAAACTTTTTCATCATGAACCATTGTCTGGAGAAGCTGGAATAAGATCTATGAATTAAACTTGAAAATTTTATTAAAACGTACTGGTAAATCGGAGTAAATGATTTGCTATACTTTTAATTGCAAGGGAGACAATTTCAAAGACACATTATCTTTAACATCTTATTTCTTTGAGCTGCTGGTTAAGTGTCATACGGTTCATATGGTTTCTTATTGGCGGTTACAAGGCAAATCCGAAAGTGCAAAAATTTAAGCGCTGGCGCATGCGCATCGAGCGACTCACATTGTCAATGGTATTTTCAGTCAAAGTGGAATAATTCTGTAACAATTTATGCAAATCGCAAACCGATTAGTTCATAAGGGTGTCTGACGTCTGACACGTTGGAGAATAACGTAGCATTATTCGAAAATAGGGTTGTTTAGCTTAAAATTCATGAATTATCTATGTAACGTTTCTTTTTTTGTTCAGGATACATAATGTGTACGCGGTTGTTTCTTCGACATACAAAAATGTCCGTGTGAACAGAAATTTTGCCAGCATGAGTAAATGAAACAAAGAAAGTTTGATTTTGAACAAAGTTTATTTAACAATAAAAGTAAATTCGGGTAAAGTTTATTTGTCCAGGTAATTTAGGCTGAAAATATTTGTTTGTGTGAACACTGTTGCAAATACTTTTTGCCAAAGTTTATGAAGCAAACATTCTTTGACACATTTCTCTTTGTCAAAAAAACATTTTTGCTGCAGCACAAATGCGAGTAACATTAGGTTAACCTATTCATACGCAGAATCCCATAAATGGGACATAGGCAAACAGTGACGACCAAGATCAGACACGGCGTCCGATCAAGTTCTACACTTTTGGGACAAGAAAAAAGGAAATTCCTCTTTAAAATAAACTAGAAATGATAAATAGACTAAACCAGACTCCCGTTCATAGAAAAATGGACTAACCTATTTGAAAAGGATAGAATAATCCACTGGTTATAAATGGTTTAATGGCTTACAAACACATTTCCTTGTTTCTTTTTCAGAATGCCAACTGTCGGCAGAGGCCTGTTCCGCTGGTTGTTCTGCAGTGGTGCCAGACTCGAAGACTTCTCCGACCGGCTAAACCATGTGTGGACATTTGGCTTGTTACTAATACTGGGCGCGGTCATCAGCTGGAAACATGGCTATCAGAGCCCAATCACTTGCTGGTGCCCAGAGCAATTTCCCGCTGCCTCTGTGGTCTATACCCATCAGACATGTTGGCACAGTTATTATCTATATTATCCAAAGGAGGACGACTTTTCGGATGCACCCTTGTACTTGCCGACTGTTGAACACCAACCGTCAAAGGATGAGGGCGAATACATAACGACCTACTATCAATGGGTTCCAGTTATACTCTGTCTTCAAGCGCTACTGTTTAAATTGCCGAACATAATTTTGTACATTTTTCATAATTTCTCGGGCATCGACTTTGATAAAATAGCTGGACTCACGAGCGGTTACCAGAACCTTAACCTAACAGAGAGATACACTCTAGCCAATCAGGTGGCTCGTTACATCTACCGATGGTGTAACATGTTTCCTCGCGGGTTACCATGGAGACTACTGACAGTTGTTTGGTTCCTAGTCAAATGTATGTACTGCATAAACGTAGTAATCCAGATGGCATACATCGACAGGTTCCTCAAAACAACAAATGAACCATATGACAACTCTACGTCATACGGTGACGTAATCTATGACAACATAGCTAAAAACAACGGATCTTTCTGGAAGATTTCGCCCGTATTTCCGCGGACAGTATTTTGTGACTTTCCCATCCGGATGCTGCAAAATATTCAGAGATGGCGTATCCAGTGTGACCTGAACGCCAATCCTTTCACAGAGCGTGCCTATATGTTCCTGTGGGTGTGGCTTCTGTTTGTTTCTATAGTTACCATGCTGAGTTTTGCTATATGGCTTTTGTTAACTCTGCTTCCATTTTCACGCCAAAGGTAAGTAGGGTCTTTAATTTCAGCAGGAAAGTGAATTACAAAATATAATATTGATAAATAACATAAATCTCTTTTTTGTCTGCCTCCTTCAGACACTGTCTGTCTGTCTGTCTGTCTGTCTCTCTCTCTCTCTCTCTCTCTCTCTCTGCTCACCATTAAACTACAACTAAAATTCCGTCCACTATTGACGTCAATTGTGACGTTGTCCAAAGGACCTGGTATGATAAGGGCCATTTTTCGCCCCCATTCAAATTCCCTTAAAATTGCCTGGTTTCTATTGCTTATCATTTGTGCGTATGGGAACAGACAGAAATAATATGTTTCAACTATGTTTATTCTCAGAATAACATGATTTCTGACATGCCTATGTTGTTTCAATAATATGAAAGAAAATTGCAAGAAAATCTGAGTTTAATATATTTTCCTATAAAGAAATGAGTCATTTACAATAGCTTTTGAAAGCTCTTGATAATCGGCTTTTGATGAAATGCTTATTCGTTAGATAACACTGCTAATTACCTGTGCACTGCACAAGGCCTCGACAGGTACCCTACCCACTCAAGTTTGCAAGTCCAGAGACGCTGACCAAAATTTCCGACAGATCAAAATGAAATATGCAGTACCAAATTATTCCTTGTGTTCTAACAAAGAAAATGAATACCCACAACAAAGTTTATTTTGTCTATGAGCGGAGATATGGACGTTTTTTTAGAAAACGGGAAATGTTCCAAACGCCGCCAGTTTTGTAATAAAAAGTTAAAAATGAACATAGAGCCCGGTCTCCAGCACATTTAATATTTTCATGGCATGTAAATATGTTGAAACTTTGTCCGTACACAAAATATAAAATGTGCTGGAGGCCGGGCTCATATATTTTGAAAGCTGCAAAGGCTACCAAATTCGTCATTTTCGTCAGAATCCGCTGGGGGTATGGGTATGTTCAAGATAAGAAACACAAATATTTTATGCAAGAACTGGTAAATTTTGTGTTTGCTGAATTCAAGGATTGAACTCGCCTATGAATACATTTTTATTATCTAAATAAGAAGTTTGAAAAATGAGTTTTCTGGGGAAATATGGGCCTTATTATACCATGCCCTTTGCTTTAAAGTACTGTTGTTGTCTATTAAAGCAAGCCTCGAAAAGAACAATTAAATAGAATTCAAATCAAAGTTATTAGATGTTGACAAAATTATTGCTCTTTCTAATCATTTTACATTTAACAGCGTACAAAAAGTAGTATTGCTAAAGCTAAATTCCCCGCACACTTGGAAATGCATTGAAATCTATGGAAAAACTATTTTTGGGGAAAAACTTATAACACTTGGCTGGGTCGCAATTCGCGTTTCTTTTGAAGCGTTGGTATGCAACTATTTTCTCTTGTCTGTTATTTACCAATAATTGCAATTTGATTGCGCTTATTACGCAAAAGTCCACAATCTTCAAAAATTAATAAAAATTGAACCGCGACACAAAACAAAGAAAGTGGCATGTGCGCCCAGCGAGTTCTCCGATCAGCCTGGGCATCCGCCCAGTCTGATCAGACTCCTCGCTGTCCGCATGGAGCTAGATTAGACCCTTATCTACCCTTTGAGCGCACAGTGAAGAGTCTGATCAGATTGGACGGCTGCCCAGGCTGATCTGAGTCTTCACTGGGCGCACATGCCATTTTGTTGCTTTTGTCGTGTCGCGGCTCAATTTTAATTTCAACAGTTAACCCTTGGTTTATACATATTTTATTCATTTTAGAAATTGTAACATACATACATATATAGTATACAATACAGGCTTGGGATTAGAACGAAAGCTGGACGCTTATAGAGTTCTTCTCCCTAATATGATACATCTGTATACAGTATGGCGGATATTTGTGTAAAGTACAAAATATTAAACCAAATTAACTAATAGGAAGCATTACAATAATATGAAAAAGAAACAGAAAGGTATAAAGCATCTCACAATACAGTGCAAAAACTAAAGAAAAAATGAACGATGAGCAACCAAAAGAGCAGAGACAGAGAGAGAGAAAAAGAGAGAGAGAGATGCTCAAAATATATGAAACAGTGGATTGAGAGAGGGGAAAGGGTCGCAGCATTTCAGGTTCATTCATGTATGTCCGCTAATAAAGGTTTATGTAAGCTAACCCTTAAAGCGCCAAAAATTAAAATTGTTGAATTGGCAAACAGTGTAGATCCAGCTGAGCCACCTCATCTGAATCTACACTGTTAGCCCTCTAGTGTTCGAATTCTCAATATGATATCGCTTGGACGAAACATTTTTTGAAATTCGGCAGACGCAAATTTTGTCGTCTGCTTTTTGGCGCATTCAGGGTGAAGATGAATAAGTACATTTTCAGGGACAGCAACTCTGTCAATGACTTTTTGCGTCTGTTCTCTTTTGGGGGTGAACTCTTACAGAAAAAAAAATGTTTCTAGAAGAGCCATTTTTTCTTTAAGAGTAGAGCACTTTTTGGATGTGTTTCGTTGGCTAGGGAAGTAGGCTAAAGAGGCAGTCACAATAGCTGTCAATCTTTAAAAGGAAAGAATCATCTAAAATGCCAACTGAGTTTCAGACGAATCCCGTACAAAAATGCTTGGACCTGTACATTTACCAGCAAATTTTTACTGCGCCTGAAATAATGTCCTTTCTTTTTTGTTAAGGTACATCAAACGATTTATGGAGCTTGCAGACGAAACCGGCGAGGGAAAATTGTCCACGATAAACGACCAGGATGCATCCGTTGTCTCCGGTGTTATTGGAGAAGATGGTGTAATGGTCTTGAAGCTTGTTGGCGCCAATTCATCAGAACTGCTGGTCCAAGATGTCGTCTGCGGTATCTCGAGAATCACCCGGACAGGGACTGTGACGACTTCCGGTCAAGTAATGCAACAGCCACCGGCGGTGCAGCCGTTGTCACAACCTACCGCACCGCCGGGAATTTATCCGGTCGTTTCAGCTGAGAAAGCCATGCCGTAGATGTTTTTTGACTGATATTAGGTCATATATTCAATGCTATATAAGGTATTCATCATTGTAAATTTATTTTGACCAAGATTCTGAACATAGT
This sequence comes from Ctena decussata, assembly GCA_963989385.1. Classification (NCBI taxonomy): domain Eukaryota; kingdom Metazoa; phylum Mollusca; class Bivalvia; order Lucinida; family Lucinidae; genus Ctena; species Ctena decussata. Next base: position 41,096,924 of record OZ022503.1, on the reverse strand, counting down.
AGCATGTGTAGACGTGTCCCAGTCCAAGCAGAAAAGTCCCTTTTAGTGAATTATATATGGAAGTCCTCAGGCTCAATATACGGATAGTTTTACACAGCTTTAGAAAGAGATCTTTCAAGACTGAAAGAAAGAAAAAACAATTAATAAATGCATAATAGAACTGGGATACAAATTTACAAGTTTCGGCAATTCTATAGGAAATGCTGACTGTTTCGGTTCAGGCCGATCCGTAAATGACTTGAAATAAAGAGTATACATGTCTCTTGAGGGACTGTGGTTTTGTGACAAGCAAAAAACTAGGGTCGAGTCTGGTAACTTCGGACAGCGGGTTAATTCGGACATACCATCGCAAACAGTGAAAATCCAGATGAGACGGCTCATCATTCACTGTTTGCCCTTCAATTTTGTTGTAATTCCAAACAACTGACACATAAAGGAAACAATATCACTGTCCGAATTTTCCTGCTGTCCGATTCTACCTAACTTGACCCTAGTTTGTGATTTTACTACCTTAAGATGTATCTGAATATCTCAATTTTTCTCCCGTATTTTTCAAAGAGAGACAAATTTTTGTGACTATGTTTCCCTGGAGGACAAAACTCTTCTATTTACTTTTATAGTTTCTTCCACATGAAACCCAATCGAGGTCCTCGAAATAGTTGATCTGCCTGGTGTCTCTGTGGCAGGGCAGCTAGTAGCTGTAGCAGAACCTGTCCCGGAAAATAAAGCACACTGATTGGCTACTTCCGAGCACATGCTCGGAAGTAGCCAATCAGTGTGCTTTATTTTGAGTTTGAGATTATACTCAAGTTTTACAGGCTCGGAAGTAGCCAATCAGTGTGCTTTATTTTGAGTTTGAGATTATACTCAAGTTTTACATGCTCGGAAGTAGCCAATCAGTGTGCTTTATTTTGAGTTTGAGATTACACTCAAGTTTTACATGCTCGGAAGTAGCCAATCAGTTTGCTTTATTTTGAGTTTGAGAATGTACTCAAGTTTTATAACCTCGGACCCTGGATGTCATTTAGCTCAGGTCTCAAAAGACTGTGTCCGATAGTTCCAGCATCTGCGCTATGACATAGGTTGTGACCTGTGATTTCTTTTTAAAAATATTTTATTATCTAATCTATATGGGTACAATTCGAGGACGGTGAAGTTGGTTTGCTTTTCGTTTTTCGCTTTTCGTTTTTCGCTTTTCGTTTTTCGTTTTTCGCTTTTCGTTTTTCGCTTTTCGTTTTTCAATTTTCGTTTTTCGCTTTTCGCTTTTCGTTTTTCGATAAAAGCTGTTTTGTTTTTCACTTTTCGTTTTTCGATTTACGCTGTTTTGTTTTTTGTTTTTCGCTGTTCGTATTTTAATTTACGTTTTTTGTTTTTTGTTTTTCGTTTTTTCGTTTTTCGTTTTTTGTTTACGTTTTTTTGTTGTTTTTTTTGTTTTTCGCTTTTCGCTTTTCGCATTTCGTTTTTCGTTTTTCGACATTCAAATTCTATTTTGATCTTCGTATTGAAGTTCAATAACGAATTTTGAGATTGGAAATACTATTTTGATATTCGCACTAAAGCAGAATATCGAATTTTTAAATTCAAAATCCTATTTTCACATTCGAAATGAAGCCAAATATGGTATTTTGACATTTGATATCCTATTCTGACATTCGCACTGAAGCTTAAAATGGTATAATGAAATTCGAAAGCCTATTTTGACATTCGAATTCAGGCCGAATATGGTATTTTGATATTCGATATCCTATTTTGACTTTCGCACTGAAGCCGAATATCGAATTTTGATATTCGAAATCCTATTTTGACATTCGAACTGAAGCCAAATATGCTATTTTGACATTCAATATCGTATTCTAACAACAGCACTGAAGCCAAATATGGTATTTTGACATTCGAAATCCTATTTTGACATGCGAATTCAGGCTGGATATGGTATTTTGACATTCGAAATCCTATTTTGACATTCGCACTGAAGCTTAAAATGGTATTTTGACATTCGAAATCCTATTTTGACATTCGAATTCAGGCCGAATATGGTATTTTGATATTCGATATCCTATTTTGACTTTCGCACTGAAGCTTAAAATGGTATTTTGACATCCGATATCCTATTTTGACATTCGCACTGAAGCTTAAAATGGTATTTTGACATTCGATATCCTATTTTGACATTCGAACTGACGCTTAAAATGGTATTTTGACATTCGAAATCCTATTTTGACATTCGCACTGAAGCTTCAAATGGTATTTTGACATTCGAAACCCTATTTTGACTTTCGAATTCAGGCTGGATATGTTATTTTGACATTCGAAATCCTATTTTGACATTCGAATTCAGGCCGAATATGGTATTTTGATAATCGAAATCCTATTTTGACATTCGAACTGAAACCGAATATCAAATTTTGATATTCGAAATCCCATTTTGACATTCGAACTGAAGACGAATACGGTATTTTGACATTCGAAATCCTATTTTGACATTCGAATTTAGGCCGAATATGGTTTTTTGATGTCGAAATCCTATTTTGACATTCGAAATGAAACCGAATATCGAATTTTGATATTCAAAATCCCATTTTGACATTCGATCTGAAGACGAATATGGTATTTTGACATTCGAAATCCTATTTCAACATTCGCACTGAAGCTTAATGTGGTATTTTGACATTCAATATCCTGTTTTGACATTCGAACTGAAGCTTAAAATGGTATTTTGACATTCAAAATCCTATTTTGACATTCGAATTCAGGCCGATTATGGTATTTTGATATTCGAAATCCTATTTTGACATGCGAATTCAGGCTGGATATGGTATTTTGACATTCGAAATCCTATTTTGACATTCGCACTGAAGCTTAAAATGGTATTTTGACATTCGAAATCCTATTTTGACATTCGAATTCAGGCCGAATATGGTATTTTGATATTCGATATCCTATTTTGACTTTCGCACTGAAGCTTAAAATGGTATTTTGACATCCGATATCCTATTTTGACATTCGCACTGAAGCTTAAAATGGTATTTTGACATTCGATATCCTATTTTGACATTCGAACTGACGCTTAAAATGGTATTTTGACATTCGAAATCCTATTTTGACATTCGCACTGAAGCTTAAAATGGTATTTTGACATTCGAAACCCTATTTTGACTTTCGAATTCAGGCTGGATATGTTATTTTGACATTCGAAATCCTATTTTGACATTCGAATTCAGGCCGAATATGGTATTTTGATAATCGAAATCCTATTTTGACATTCGAACTGAAACCGAATATCAAATTTTGATATTCGAAATCCCATTTTGACATTCGAACTGAAGACGAATACGGTATTTTGACATTCGAAATCCTATTTTGACATTCGAATTTAGGCCGAATATGGTTTTTTGATGTCGAAATCCTATTTTGACATTCGAAATGAAACCGAATATCGAATTTTGATATTCAAAATCCCATTTTGACATTCGATCTGAAGACGAATATGGTATTTTGACATTCGAAATCCTATTTTGACATTCGCACTGAAGCTTAATGTGGTATTTTGACATTCAATATCCTGTTTTGACATTCGAACTGAAGCTTAAAATGGTATTTTGACATTCAAAATCCTATTTTGACATTCGAATTCAGGCCGATTATGGTATTTTGATATTCGATATCCTATTTTGACATTCGAACTGACGCTTAAAATGGTATTTTGACATTCGAAATCCTATTTTGACATTCGCACTGAAGCTTAAAATGGTATTTTGACATTCGAAACCCTATTTTGACTTTCGAATTCAGGCTGGATATGTTATTTTGACATTCGAAATCCTATTTTGACATTCGAATTCAGGCCGAATATGGTATTTTGATAATCGAAATCCTATTTTGACATTCGAACTGAAACCGAATATCAAATTTTGATATTCGAAATCCCATTTTGACATTCGAACTGAAGACGAATACGGTATTTTGACATTCGAAATCCTATTTTGACATTCGAATTTAGGCCGAATATGGTTTTTTGATGTCGAAATCCTATTTTGACATTCGAAATGAAACCGAATATCGAATTTTGATATTCGAAATCCCATCTTGACATTCGATCTGAAGACGAATATGGTATTTTGACATTCGAAATCCTATTTCAACATTCGCACTGAAGCTTAATGTGGTATTTTGACATTCAATATCCTGTTTTGACATTCGAACTGAAGCTTAAAATGGTATTTTGACATTCAAAATCCTATTTTGACATTCGAATTCAGGCCGATTATGGTATTTTGATATTCGATTTCCTATTTTGACATTCGCACTGAAGCCGAATATCGAATTTTGAAATTCGAAATCCCATTTTGACATTCAAACTGAAGACGAATATGGTATTTAGACATTCGAAATCCTATTTTGACATTCGAATTTAGGCCGAATATGGTTTTTTGATGTCGAAATCCTATTTTGACATTCGAAATGAAACCGAATATCGAATTTTGATATTCGAAATCCCATTTTGACATTCGATCTGAAGACGAATATGGTATTTTGACATTCGAAATCCTATTTCAACATTCGCACTGACGCTTAATGTGGTATTTTGACATTCAATATCCTATTTTGACATTCGAACTTAAGCTTAAAATGGTATTTTGACATTCAAAATCCTATTTTGACATTCGAATACAGGCCGATTATGGTATTTTGATATTCGATTTCCTATTTTGACATTCGCACTGAAGCCGAAAATCGAATTTTGAAATTCGAAATCCCATTTTGACATTCAAACTGAAGACGAATATGGTATTTAGACATTCGAAATCCTATTTTGACATTCGCACAGAAGCTTTAAATGGTATTTTGACATTCGAAATCCTATTTTGACATTCCAATTCAGGCCGAATATGGTATTTTGATATTCTAAACCCTATTTTGACTTTCGCACTGAAGCCGATAATCGAATTTTGACATTCGAATTCAGGCCGATTATGGTATTTTGATATTCGATATCCTATTCAGACATTCGCACTGAAGCCGAATCTCGAATTTTGATATTCGAAATCCCATTTTGACATTCGAACTGAAGACGAATATGGTATTTTGACATTCGAAATCCTATTTTGACATTCGAATTCAGGCCGAATATGGTATTTTGATATTCGAAATCCTATTTTGACATTCGAAATGAAACCGAATATCGAATTTTGATATTCGAAATCCCATTTTGACATTCGATCTGAAGACGAATATGGTATCTTGACATTCGATATCCTATTTTAACATTCGCACTGAAGCTTAATATGGCATAAAATAGCATATTTGGCTTCAGTTCGAATGTCAAAATAGGATTTCGAATATCAAAATTCGATATTCGGCTTCAGTGCGAAAGTCAAAATAGGATATCGAATATCAAAATACCATATTCGGCCTGAATTCGAATGTAAAAATAGGATTTCGAATGTCAAAATACCATTTTAAGCTTCAGTGCGAATGTCAAAATAGGATTTCGAATGTCAAAATACCATATTTGGCTTCAGTTCTGTTGTTAGAATACAATATTGAATGTCAAAATAGCATATTTCGCTTCAGTTCGAACGTCAAAATCGGATTTCGAATATCAAAATTCGATATTCGGCTTCAGTGCGAAAGTCAAAATAGGATATCGAATATCAAAATACCATATTCGGCCTGAATTCGCATGTCAAAATAGGATTTCGAATGTCAAAATACCATATTTGGCTTCAGTGCTGTTGTTAGAATACGATATTGAATGTCAAAATAGCATATTTGGCTTCAGTTCGAATGTCAAAATAGGATTTCGAATATCAAAATACCATTTTAAGCTTCTGTGCGAATGTCAAAATAGAATGTTAAAATAGGATTTCGAATGTCAAAATACCATATTCGTCTTCAGTTCGAATGTCAAAATGGGATTTCGATTATCAAAATTCGATATTCGGTTTCAGTTCGAATGTCAAAATAGGATTTCGAATAGCAAAATACCATATCCGGCCTGAATTCGAATGTCAAAATAGGATTTCGAATGTCAAAATACCATATTTGGCTTCAGTTCGAATGTCAAAATAGGATTTCGAATATCAAAATTCGATAGTCGGCTTCAGTGCGAAAGTCAAAATAGGATATCGAATATCAAAATACCATATTCGGCCTGAATTCGAATGTCAAAATAGGCTTTCGAATTTCATTATACCATTTTAAGCTTCAGTGCGAATGTCAAAATAGGATATCGAATGTCAAAATACTATATTTGGCTTCATTTCGAATGTGAAAATAGGATTTTGAATTTAAAAATTCGATATTCTGCTTTAGTGCGAATATCAAAATAGTATTTCCAATCTCAAAATTCGTTATTGAACTTCAATACGAAGGTCAAAATAGAATTTGAATGTCGAAAAACGAAAAACGAAATGCGAAAAGCGAAGAGCGAAAAACAAAAAAACGTAAACAAAAAACGAAAAACGAAAAAACGAAAAACAAAAAAACGTAAATCAAAATACGAACAGCGAAAAACAAAAAACAAAACAGCGTAAATCGAAAAACGAAAAGCGAAAAACAAAACAGCTTTTATCGAAAAACGAAAGCGAAAAACGAAAAGCGAAAAACGAAAAACGAAAAGCGAAAGACGAAAAACGAAAAGCGAAAAACGAAAAGCGAAAAACGAAAAACGAAAAGCGAAAAACGAAAAACGAAAAGCGAAAAACGAAAAGCAAACCAACTTCACCGTCCTTACAATTCGGGGGAAAGCAACTCTGCCATAATATTTTGCACTTTGCTTCGTTCACGCCCCCTCCCCCGCCCCGACCCCACACATACGACTCCCCCCCCCCCCCCCCCCCCCCTCTTTTAAGATATGTCAATTTTAAAGGAAAAGGTACTCCTCTAGAAGCAGATTCATTCCTTCAAGAGCAGATTCCATCCCTCCCCCGCCCCGACCCCACACATACGACTCCCCCCCCCCCCCCCCCTCTTTTAAGATATGTCAATTTTAAAGGAAAAGGTACTCCTATAGAAGCAGATTCATTCCTTCAAGAGCAGATTCCATCCAAGTCAGAACAGAAGGGCTTTGTTATCCAGTGAACAAACAGGACGTCGCAAACGTTGATTCCCTTGGTAAAAATGTTTGGAAAACGTGGAATTGTACCCATACACCGTATTATCATGTAACTAGTATATGTTATATAATGTTTGAAGGCTAGTGTAATTTGTTATGGTTTTATCTCGCCTGTACGATAATACAAGGAGATATTGTTGTCAGCTTGACGTCGGCATGGGAGTCTATGTGGGCCTCACACTTTAAAGTTTTATGACAAAGCTTTCATTTAATCTTTCAAATCTTAACAACCTCTAGCCAGAACCATTTCATATTTGGAATATAATCATTTCCTTCTATTCTGTAACATCATACCCTTGGATGAGGCATTTGGGTGGAGCATAGGGGTCAAAAATTAGGTCATACTCACTTTAAAACTTTGGACAAAGTTTTAGTTGTACATTTATATCTCAGCAACCACTCGAAAGAACCTTTTCAAATTTGGAACACAATCGTAGCATAGTATAACCTTTTAATACATTACACTATACCCCAAGGTCAGACTCTGGGGTGGAGCTTAGGGGTAAAAAAATTGGTCACACTCACTTCAAAGTTTTACGACAAAGTTATTTAAAACTTTCAAATCTCAACAACCACTATACAGAACCCTTTCATATTTGAATATATATTCATATCATAGCATATATCTTTCTATTCTTTAACATCACACCCCTTGGTGAGGCCTTGGAATGGGGCATAGGGGTCAAAAAATTCAGTCACACTCACTTAAAAGTTTTACGACAAAGTTTTTTTTAAACATTTATATCTCAGCAACTACTGGAAAAACCTTCTATACATGTATTTGAAACACTATCATATTATAGCATAACCTTTCATTACATAGCACTATACCCATGGTTCAGACTCTGCGGAGGATCTTAGGAGACAAAAATGAGCCGCGACGTGAGAAAACCAAAAATGTGGTTGTGCGCCCAGCGCAGACTCAGATCAACCAGGGCATCCACCCAGTCTGGTCAGACACTTGGTTAAGTGCTTAAAGGGTAGCTAAGGGACTGAGCCACCTCCATGCGGACAGCGAAGACTCTGATCAGACTGGGCGGATGCCCAGGCTGATCTGAGTCTGCGCTGGGCGCACAACCACATTGTTGGTTTTCTCGTGTCGCGGCTCAAATTATGTTATACTCACTTTAAAGTTTTACGACAAAATTATCTAAGCATCCATATATCAGCAACCACTGGCAAGAACCCTTCTATATTTGGAACATAATCATATCATAGCATAACCTTTCATTACATAACACTAAACCCCGAAGCCAGGCCCTGGGGTGGGGTTTAGGGGTCAAAATTAGATCACACTAACTTAAAAGATATGGCTTTTTCTCATGAATGGATTCTTTTGACTTTTGACTTTTGCGCTGTAGCTAGATATTGGTCCAAAGTTTTACAAAGTAAACCCCCACCCCACTCAAAGACCTTGAGGTCAAAGGTCATGGACCTAGAACTTTTTTTTTTTTTTGTTAAAGTATTTAATTCTGACAGCATACTGTTCCATAGTGCTTGGGATGGATTTAGTTTATACTTGAACTCTTGTAAGATACTGGCTTGAGTTTTCACAAAATAGTACCCCCACCCCATTAGGTGAGTCGGAAGTCAATGTCATTGATACAGAATTTTATCTTAATGCTTTTGTTTATAGATGTATTGCTAATACATGGACATGCTGGCATGAAGTTTTATGTAGTGCAAGCCATACCGATAAATGCCTGTGAGATGGACAAGCAATAGCTCTTGTTCATACAACAGCATCTTGCGTCAGCAGCAGCATATACAATAAAGGGCTATTCAGTTCATATACAAAAAATGGCTGCTGAAGACAACCCCTTTATATAGGTGAATATACACTGTAGTTTGGTTCAACGGACCCAAAAAAGGTTGGCAACCCGTTATTAGACTGACACTTAATGCATATTTGTCTGATCCTTACTTTATTATGCCCCCGTAACGATAGTCAGGGGGCATTAAGATTTGCTCCTGTCTGTCCGCCCGTCTGTCCGTCCGTTCGTCACACTTAATGGTATAGAGTTTGTGTAATCAACTTCTCCCACAGTTATCAATGGATCTTTTTCAAACTTCGCGTACATGTTGTGGACATATTGAAAATGATCATGTGGTTTTCTGATGGAGCTAGAATTAATTTTGACAGAATTACGGCCTTTTGAACATAGTCATTTTAGGCAAATTTTTGCACTGTAGGGTATTGAGTTTGTGTAATCAACTCATCTTCATCTTCACAGGGTATAATCGATTCCGCCAATTTTCGCTTCCTGCAGAGACTGTGCATCATATTTGGCTTCCGCCGAGACTGTCCGCGAACTCTTGCTTCCTGCAGAGACTACTGTCCTCGAGAAATGGCTTCCTGCCGAGACTGTCCGCGTGACTCTGCTTCCTGCCGAGAGCCTCGGCATGAAGCAGAATCACGCGGACAGTCTCTGCAGGAAGCCATTTATCATGTACAGAAGTCTCGGCAGGAAGCAAGAGTTCGCGGACAGTCTCGGCGGAAGCCAGATATGATGTACAGTCTCTGCAGGAAGCGAAAATTGGCGGAATCGATTATACCCTGTGATCTTCATCTTCATCTTCCGGATACAGGTCAGAAATCCAATACTGGAATGTAACTTTGACCACGGTGAGGTTAGGACAAGACAGTCACCTTTCAAGAGTATGTACAGTAAAAAGTTCCAGTATTTACATATTAAAACTACATACACCCGTGGCTTGTTACGCTGTGGACGGAGGCTGGACTGCTATCGAGGCATGGAGAGCAGTCTTGAAGGCCTCAATCTTCTGCATGTTTGTAATTGCAGATGGTAGTTTGTTCCAGTCCTGTATGGTCCTAGGGGAAAAACGACATCTTGTACACTGTTACGTTAGTAAATGGGACGAAAAGCTACTGTGACCCTCGTGTTCTGCTGTCGTTTGACCGGACGATGGATTCTGACTCCGGGATCTCGACCAAATTATGCTTAATCTTGAAGAGCATGGTTAGACGTTGCATCTTCCGGCGGTCTTGAAGTGATTCCCAGCCTAGTGAGTTAATTACCATTGCTGTGACACATCCTGGGGTCCGCTCTGTGTAGTTGTTGCAAGCATAGCGTGCTGCACGACGCTGGACTTTATCAAGACAGTTGACATCTGTCTTGTATGGATCCCAAGATGTGGAAGCATACTCCATTGTTGGTCGGACCATGGACTTGTATGTAGTTGCACGGACCTGTTTGCTGCAATCCCTGAAGTTACGCCTGAGAAATCCAAGGGTACGTGAAGCCTTGGCAGCTGTTGTTTGGGTGTGCTTCTCCCATTGAAGGTCGTCGCTGAGGGTCACACCAAGATATTTGGCGCTGATTGTGACTTGAAGGCGCTGACCGTGGAGGAAATAGTTGGTCTCTCTGCGGTATCGCTTGCTTGTTGTGATTCTCAGCACTGTACACTTCTCCGGATGGAAGCTCATCTGCCACTTGGATTCCCAGTCCTCCAGAGCGGTTAGATCTTCTGGTAGCTTGGTAGAGTCCCCGTCATTCCCAATGTGCCTGTACAAGAGTGTGTCATCGGCAAACAGATTAGCCTGGGAAGGTTTGCAGACAGTAGGTAGATCGTTTATTTAGATTAGAAAAAGGAGGGGACCAAGGACTGTTCCCTGTGGAACCCCTGACAAGACATCCAGTTTCTCTGATGTGCTTCCCTCTACAAGGACCTGTTGTGTTCTTCCATGTAAAAAAGATGAAATCCATTGGAGGGTGTTGTCTTGTATGCCGTAGAAGTTTAATTTCAGCAAAAGCCTTTGAAAAGGTACCTTATCAAAGGCTTTTGCAAAGTCTAAGAGAATAACATCCACTCGATCCTTTCCTGTTTTCAGATTTTTGGATATACCCTGTATTGTGGCAATCAGCTGCGTCTCGCAAGAACGTTTTGAGCGAAAACCGTGTTGACGTAGGGTGAGAATCTTGTAAGAGTTGAGATGTTTCATGGCGGAGCTGAATATAATGTGTTATAATATTTTGCTTACAACAGACGTGAGGGAGACAGGGCGGTAGTTTGAAGGGATGTTACGTGGGCCTTTCTTGTAGAGTGGTGTTATCAGAGCTTCTCTCCAATCAGAAGGAACTGTTGCCGTGTCCAGTAAGGTTTGGAATATGGTAGTGAGCATTGGGGCGATTTCCTCTGCTACCATGATCAGAAGTCTAGTTGGTATGTTGTCAGGTCCAGAGGCCTTGTGTGGTTTGAGGTTTTTAAGAAGTTTGATGACACCCGGGGTAGAAATGATGATGGGTTCCATGGCTGGGATTTTGCTGTGACCAATATCGGGAACCTTCGTAAGATTCTCCTTAGTATAAACAGATTGCTGATTGAGGATTTCAGCCTTGCTGGTGCTACGACTATGTAGGAAACCATCTTGGTTGAGAAGTGGTGAAATACCCGTGGTTTCTTGTCTCTTGCTTTTGACATATGAGTAAAACGCTTTGAATTGGAGGTAAGGTCCTGGTTGACTGTGGCTTGGATATAAACTTGATGAGCTCTTCTCATCTCCCTTTGGGTTTCAGTTTTCAAAGATTTATACTTACACCAATCTTTCTTATTGTTTGTAAACTTTGCCTTACGATATGCTCTGACTTAGACGACGAGTCTTTGTAGAAATCCATGGATGAGTAAAACGTGATGAGCTGGTTTTAGATGGAATGTGAGAGTCAAGAATCCCGAGCAAGCCTGTCTTGAAGAAAGTCCACATATCACATAACTCGTCCCACAATTTTCAATGGATCGTTTTCAAACCTTACACATGCCGTGAATATATTGAAAATGTGCATGTAGGTTTTTGTTGGAGCTAGAAATAAATTTGACAGAATTGTGGCCTTTTGAACTTAGGCATTTTAGTTATATGTTTGCGTTGTATCATAAGTACTCTGTGTAATATTCAACTCCTCCCAAAATTTTCAGTGGCTATTTTATAGATATTGTAGACTTGTTGTGGGCATAATAAAGATGTACATTTCGGTTTTTGATGAAAAAATAATAATTTTGAAGGAATTATGGCATTTTAAACTTAGTCATTTTGGGCTGCATTTTTGCACTAAAGGGTATGAAGTTTATGCAATGTTTTCAGTGGATTCTTCGTAAAAAATATAGTGCTTAAAAGGTGCTTTAGGGATGTACACATGTTCTGTGACAAGCGCTGCACGGGAGCATTATAAGTGTCTTACAGACACAATTTTCTAGTGTTGTACAACACAAATACCTGCGGTGTCATCTGCCCGTTTTATGTGAATTGTATAATTACAAAAAAAAATATGATTTCGTATCTGACTACATAACTGTATTAAATTGAATATTGGCAGTCATTTAATTTTATTTATTTGTTTTTTTTTTTTCTGCCTTTGACGCCAACAGGCCAAATTATCGCCATTTTACAATATCTACAAGTCCCCCAGCCTGTCCTGTAGCTGTGCCAGAAATTAAGTCTCTAGTTAGCAGAGGTACACTGTAAAAATGTGTTTAGAATCAATGCAAAAAATGCAGTCCGATTTTTTAAGTGTTTAAATCGTAACATGTTCAATTTGCAAGACGTTTAGGTTTATGTTTAGAAATGAAACATGTACAAAACTGGTTATATCTGTCAGAGAGTAGCTTTTCCCCCCTAGTAGATTTCCCCCCGGAAAAATGACTATGATTTTTCCATAGTAGAATTTCCCACCGGAAAAATGGCTATATAGTAGAATTTCCCCCGGAAATATGACTATATAGCCAATTTTCCCCGGGGAAAATCTACTATACGTGTTTTTGCATAGCCGTTTTTCCCCTCTATAGTGGTTTTTCCCCCTGGTCACATGATTGCAGGAAAACACGCTACATAGTGGAATTGGCTCCTTCTCCAACTATAATAGTCAGGTTCCTAACTGAAACAGAAAGGGTATCTGTCCGTAAAATGTCGATGGATAATAGATGCTAGAACCGCATGCATGTGTCCACCAGTCTGTCTTATTATCATTTTGGGGAAAACGGGTAGGCATTTTGCTTTTCCATGTTAGCCAAAAACGGATACGAGTGTACGTGGTTTTGTGCATAAATTTGTATAATTTGATACAAGCGTTCATCTGTGCGTGCGCGCAGCGGAGTGCCTGGACTAGTGTTCGTCTTTCATGCACGAGTCGTGGGCTCGACTCCCATTGGGAAACACGTCCGATTATGATTTTCAATGTAATAAACTCCCTACTAAATCAAACATGACTAGACAAAGCACCCGTGCGTACATCTTCCTGTAAGCTTGCATGCGTATGTGTTTGCGATGGGAAGAAAAATCGTACCTTGTTCGTGCCTTAAATTAGTAATTATTGGTTATTATAAAAATATGGTTTCTAAATTTGCATATTGATTTTTTTAATTAATCACGTTAATTACCTCCCTTGAAGTACTGATACATTTCTTGTGCGATTGATTCCGTAAAATGTCTCTGTTTCTTTCCGTTCCGTTTCGTTCCGTTCCGTAAAATACCAATAGCCATACCAAATTCACTAACAGCCAATTTCCCGGTGGGGGAAAAGGGACTATGGGGGGAAAAGTGGCTCTATGAGGTCCGGACAATTCACTATATAGCCGTCCTTCCTATAGCCATTTTTCCGGGGGGAAAGGGGGAAAACCACTCTCTGACAATATCTACCTTTTTTGAAAATTTCCTCTGTCAGCATTTTCGTCTCTTTTTTCGTTCTTCAAAAAGGGAAAAGAGAGAATGGATTCGTCCGAAACGCGTAACAGAATAAAACGTGTTTAGCAGACTCTGTCCGGGAAAATAATAGAAAAGGCGTACATGTTTAGCTATATGACATATTCCTAAACATGTTTACACCTAAACATGTAACCACTTGTGTTGTGTTTTATAGCTAAGCGCGATTTTTACAGTGTATGCACGTGCCAATATGTTTGCGCGTGTGCGAGTATGTGTTCATATTATATGTCTGTGTGCGTATCCAGGTAAGACAAGACTTGAAATCCTACTATATGGCAAATTTTCTGATAGCCAATTTCCCGGAGTGTGTGTTGCGGGGGGGGGGGGGGGGGGGGGGGGATTGTAGAATGTCTATGGGGAAAAGTGGCTCTATGAGGTCCGGACAATCCACTAAAAAGTAGGTTTTCCTATATAGCCATTATTCCGGGAAAAAATTAGGAAAACTACTCTCTGACAGTATCCTTGTTTTGATTCAACGCCAATGTGAATTCAAGTTGCTAAAACGTTGTTTAGACGTTGCGTGCCCGCTGGGGTGCACTAAAAGTGAAAGCGAGCAAGAAAGACACTGAGAACTTGGGCCGTATTCATAAAGCCACTTAAGTCGTTGCTATGCGGTTGGCTGGCAGCAACCCTACAGACAGCAGCTGCTGATGTGCTTTTTTGATAAAACCCATTTTCTGGTTTATCAGTTTATGAAAACTTTGTTTACAATTTTATCAAAGAGAAGGTGCGGATAGCGAAGTCTGCGCATTTGCGCAGTATCAGAGAGGGGGGGGGGCGTATTCATAAAACGACTTAAGTGGTTGCTATGCCGTTACTAAGGCTAAATATCTATAAAGGAGTTTCCCTACAACTATGAAATTTGGTCTGGAGGAACAGTATTTGTAAGACTGTTCCTCCAGAATAAATTTCAAAGTTGTAGGGAATCTCCTTCAAAGAAATTTAGCCTTAGTTAGTAACGGCATAGCAACCACTTAAGTCGTTTTATGAATACATAAAACGACTTAAGTGGTTGCTATGCCGTTACTAAGGCTAAATATCTATAAAGGAGTTTCCCTACAACTATGAAATTTGGTCTGGAGGAACAGTATTTGTAAGACTGTTCCTCCAGAATAAATTTCAAAGTTGTAGGGAATCTCCTTCAAAGAAATTTAGCCTTAGTTAGTAACGGCATAGCAACCACTTAAGTCGTTTTATGAATACGCCCCCCCACCCCCCACCCCCCCCCCCACCCCTCCTGATACTGCGCAAATACGCAGACTTCGCTATCCGCACCTTCTCTTTGATAAAATTGTAAACAAAGTTTTCATAAACTGATAAACCAGAAAGTGGGTTTTATCAAAATGGTACATCAGCAGCTGCTGTCTGTAGAGTTGCTGCTAGCCAACTTGGAGCTTGGAACTCAGTACCTCGTAGCCAGAATAATCTCTCTCTCTCTCTCTCTCTCTCTCTCTCTCTCTCTAACAATAGCTTTCGTTAAGGCGAGCTAAAAAGTGTTAAAATGGATGAATGGTGAACACGTTTCTTAAGACAATCATCTTAATTATTTGTATTTCATATATCTCCATCACCAAAAGGACACAATTCACATGATATGTGATATGTTTCCTGAAATTCATACCCATTGATTTGTAGTATTCTTTAATTTCATTACTTTGTACTTGTACATGTACATGTAACGTTTTGATGGCCTCAGGACGGATTGGCTTTGGCCAGCTGAGCTACCCTCGGAAAATAAAGTCGATACTTACCTACTTTAAGAATCTCTGACCCAGAAACGTCGAACATGTTATGAAATACAGATCGAACATATGAGCCGCGAGACGACAAAACCAACAATGTGGTTGTGCGCCAAGCGCAGATTCAGATCAGCCTGGGCTTTTTTTTGCCTAGTGACCCATAAAAGGGACACTGGCAAACAGTACAGATCCAGATCAGACGGTGCAAAACGTGGCGTTTGACCAGGATCAGGAATTCATTATTGATCTACGCCATTTGCATAAGACAAATGGACATTTGTAATTAAATAAAAATGATGAAAAATGAACTAAACCAGACACCCCTTAATTGACAAATGGACTCATCCAATTTATGAAGACAGAAGAGTCCATCTCGCATTAATGGGTTAAAGAAGAAATCTCACTGGTAACAACCACATTTGCATCTAATGTCAATGTCCAGCAGGCACATGACGTTGAAATGACGTCGTTCTTACGTCGATGCGACGTAATGACGTCGCATCGACGTCAGTACGATGTCATTTTGACGTCATGTGCCTGCTGTCTGCATCTGCTTCTAACGTCCGATCAACACGTTTCCTTGCCCTGAAGCGTGGCATCTCCCGCAGGTTTTCCGACAGTAACGGACAGCAATATTTTCGTCATTACAGAATCCCGCCGCAGACCGACAAGGAAATCCCGGCACATCAACGCAGCTTCCTGACTGGGTAGTTGCCGAAGAAAATACTCTCTGCTTGGTGGTCGACAGGAGAGAAGACATCAACGTACTTGAAGTCGTTCCTGCCAATATAGAGGAATATCATACAGAGCTCTAGATAAGAGGGGTATTTGATGATAATTGAGGGATAATTTTTCTTATTTGTCATTGAAACCATATGTTGTGACCCCTCATCTGAACCGTCTCGTCGAGACGGTTCAGATGAAGGGTCACAACATATGTTTAAATGCAGAAATAACAAAAATTATCCTTAATTATAACCAAATACTCCCTCTTATCTAGAGCTCTGAATTATTCATAACAAGAAAAACTATAGCATAATTTAACCCTATCATGTCTGGAGACCCATAAAGGGGACATTAGCAAACAGTGCAAACAGTGTAGACCCCGATCAGACACCACAATAGAAATGTGGCGTCTAATTGGTGTCTACACCGTTTGCTATAAATGTTGCATTTTTACAAAATATAAAAATAAAATCAATCTAACCTGACACCCCTAACATTGGAAATACACTTGTCCATTTTTTCGTCATGCTAATATGTGACAGTGTCTGGCATTTTGAGCCTTGTGGAGTGAAAATCGGAAATTTTGTTTTTGACATTTTCGTATTTATTAGTGCTTCCAGAATAGATTTTGAGAAACACAAAGAAATAGCGCTAAGGTTTACTGCAAAAGCAAACGAAATTCACGCCCAGCCGATTTTTTGTTTTCGTTTCACTGATTGGATACAATTTACATACTAGCTGGATAAACCTTTATAAGTCTGGTTCGTGACATGTCTTTTCAAAGACCTCTGAAGCGAACATGCTTAATAGAGTGTAGATGAAGAAAATTAAACATGCCGATAAAAATGTTGAATCAATCTTTTCAGGTGACGCTTTGAAATTTATTAGTCAGTGCGCGGAGATACTATTAACTTTACGCGCAAATTTTATGACGTCACTTTCATTTCACGTTTCGTGACGTCAACGTCGCACCTCCACAAGGCTCAAAATCGCAGGCACTGTCACCTATGATGGGCTATGATGGTTCTGAATGCTTAAAAATAATTATGGAATCAACAAGTAGAGCAAATCTGGCAGGATGTTCAAATGTTTTAGGGTAACTCCAACAAAGCAGTCTGATCTGGATCTTCATAATTAATCAATTTTGCTACACTTTATTCTCCTCTTTGATATGGAACGGACTTGGACAGACTCGGAGTTAGGAGGTGCATCTTATGGATTCGTACCTTTGAACCTCCGGGGGAATATAGTTTAGACACATTTTATTCATAATTTCACTGAGATGCGACGTAAGATATACAAAAATAAAGTTAATGGGATTGGAATGAAAGCAAAAATCGTTTTGGGGACATGGCTATAAGAATTAGTCAAAAAAAATTGCGTCATTCGGGGCAGTGACTTTGAAGGAGATGTTTGAAAAGGATTGAAATATATGAAACCTTGGGGGAAAAGCCAAAGAACGCAGCAGGCACACAACGTTGATTCAACATTAAATCAACCTTGATTCGACATAATTACATTGAATTAAAGTTGATTCAATTATGGTTCAAAGCTGTAAACCCAGTGGGAATGGTCTCGTAATCTAGCTGGAACCCAAACTTTTCAAGTACTCATTTACTTGGCAGTAACTACCAATTTTAAATGGAAGTTTTCAAAACGTACCAAGAAACATAATGCATAAGCATTTTCTCATATAAAAGCAAAATGAAGCCAATCTGACCTTGCCGTAAAAGAAATCAATGACAACTAATGGTGAATATGTGAAAAATTTATCAAGTTTGACGCTATGACCTAGTGGCTATGCCAAAGATCATCTGGTTCTGGAGGAATTTTTAAATGGTTTACCATATATTGGCACAACGATTGTCTTGTACATATAAACAGGCCCGTTTGATCAATTTTCGTTCCTCCATCCCCTCGAGGCTTCATATAAAATCTTGTTCCAACCGGCTAAAAATCTATAACAATTTAATCCCTATAACAAGCGATAGTTTGTTTCTGACAGCTTTGTATTCTGGTGTAAAAACTGAATGTTTGAGTACTTTTATCTGTCGCCTGTAGTCTTCGCCGTTGTTTAACGCCAATATAAAGTTTCTGTCAAACATATTAATTTTATTAAAAACTACATGTAAATCGATTTAAATGTTTTTTTTTCTTTTTGCTTACCTACTAAACTTGTGTCACAATTCTGACCTGTTAGATAGTTAGGACATTCACATCGATAGGAGCCTACGGTGTTCAAACACACCTTTCCATGGCCGCAGTTCCGCTTGTCTAAACATTCATCCACATCCAGTTCACATCTATCGCCAGAGAAACCTATCGGACAGTAACAATTGAAATCAGCGGGTAAATCTTCACATGATCCACCATGTAGACATGGGTGAGACGCACATCTAGAAATCCTCCTTTCACAAAAGGTTCCTTCATAACCTGTCAAACACTGGCACACGTTTTTTCCGCTGTTTATCACAAGTGTTCCGTGGTCCCCACAGTTAACAGTTGGAAGATGATTACAGTTGTACAGTACGGCTTCAATTTCACACATGCATGTGAAAGAACCAAACGTGTTGAGGCAGGTTTCATTACTCTTACACGGCGATTGTTCACACTCATTAATGTCCTCAGAACAATTTGTTCCCGTAAAGCCAGGTTTACATGTGCATAAATAGGAACCCGGGGTATTCTGGCATATTCCATTGTTTTTACATGGCTTAAATAAACATTCATTGATGTCATTTTCACAATATGACCCTTCAAACCCGCTTAGACATCTGCAATGAAAACCGTTGACACTATCTATACAAATGCCATTGTGACATGGATTGGATATACATTCATTCATATCTATCTCGCAATGGTTTCCTGCGTAACCTTTTCTACAGGAACAAAAATATGAGCCTGGTCTGTTATGGCATACTCCATGAACACAAGCATTCGACTTACATTCATCAACATCGGCTTCACAATTTCTTCCTGTGTAGCCATTATGGCAATTGCATGTGTATGCGCCTATCTGATCTCTACAGGTTCCGTTATTCTGACATGGACTAGATACACATTCATTGATTTCGTGTTCACAGTTTTTGCCAGTGAATCCATGTGCGCAATTACAGCTATATGATCCTAGGTTGTTTCGACAAGAGCCATGATTCCGGCAAGGACTTGATGTACATTCGTCAACGTCACGTTGGCAAGTTATACCATTATAACCCGCCTGGCAAGTGCAAACAAAGGATCCTAGTGTGTTGTGACATACACCATGTCCTCCACATATACCTGTTTGGCATTCATCAATATCGTATTCACATGTTTTGCCGGAAAACCCGCTTTTACATACACAAGAAAATGATCCAACGTTGTCATGACATGTGCCTCTATGTTTACATGGGTTGGATGAACATTCGTCGATCTCATGTTCGCAGTGTTTTCTTACGTAGCCTTGTTTGCAAGCACAGCTGTATGATCCAGGGTTATTATGACAAGTTCCATAATTCCTACAAGGGGCAGTAGAGCATTCGTTGATATCCAAGTGACAGTTCTTGCCGCTATAACCCTTTTTGCAATTACAAATATATGATCCTGGAGTGTTAGAACAAGTGCCATTATTATAACAAGGATTAGAATCACATTCGTTGACGTCACGTTGACAAGTTGGGCCGCTAAAACCCGCGTGGCAAGCACAAAAATATGATCCAACAGTGTTGTTACATATGCCATGCCGTCCACATATACCTGCTCCGCACTCATCAATATCGCTCTCGCAGATACTTCCCGTGTATCCGCTGTCACAATTGCATGTATAGTAGTTGACATGATCTTCACAAGATCCTTGGTGTTTACATGGACTAGATAAACATTCGTTTATTTCATGTTCACAGTTTTTGCCGGAGAACCCATGCAAGCAGCTGCATGTGTAAGATCCAGGAATGTCGTGACACGTGGCTCCGTTCCTGCACGGCGAGCTTTGACATTCATTGACATTATCGGAGCATGTTTTGCCAGTCCATCCTTTGATACAAGTACAGTTGTATCCTCCAAGAAAATTAGAACACCGCCCATGGACACATAATCCTCTTGATGGAGGCGCTTTACACTCATCTTGATCAACACAGAGTGTTTGATCATTATTAGGATGAAAACCTGATGGACAAGTACAAAGTGGGTAGCCATACAAAACTGTGCAATTTGCGTCTTTAGGGCACATTTTACTAAAGCAAGGATCGTGTTCACATTGTCTGCCCGTGAAATGAGATGGACAGGAACACGTGAATCCTCCCGGAATAAAGCTACAGCTTCCGCCATTGAAACAGGTACAGTGTGTTTGGCAATTATCACCACCGAATCCCATGGGGCATTTACACGTCTTGAAACCATTAGAGTTGACACATATTCCTCCATTCATGCAATAACAGGTAACTCCTGAAAAATGAAAAGCAATAGAAAACATTTCTAGATTACTTAAGATGAATGCGGTCACTTTCAGGAGAAGCAACTCTGGTATATACATTTTTGCCTCCCTTCTCAATGGAGAAGGGAACCAAAAATTAACTGATTAAGGAGGGATTAAGGAAAGCAAAAATTAACCGATTAAGGAGAGATTAAGGATTGCAAATGATTAAGGAACTCGCTATTTTTTTTCGCAAACATGATTCTCTTAAAGGAAAGAAATTGCTCCTCTAAGAGCATTTTTTTCCTTTGAGTGTAGACCCTTTTCCGGAAGGGTTATGTCTCACAGGAAAGCAAGCAGAATGTTCCCAAAGCTGACTCAATTTTTGCTAAATTACGGAAAATATGGAAGTTTTATCCATTCACTTAAATCACCATATGTACATGTAAGGGAAGCTAGTATTGTGTAGACGAATGCAGCTGAATAGACCTTTTTCACATTGTTATCTCCCCTAGTCTCGCAGCCCGTAATTTGGCGAGATTTCGCGTTACGTCACACGCGTGGGGCATAACCTTTGATACAGCAACACATATCAATAGGCGTTTTGATTATAATCGAAAAATATAGAAATTAAATGATTAAAAACGAGATTTATCATTACATTTTGATTTCAAAACCTAACTTGAAAGGAAAAGAATATAATTACAGTAACAATAACATAGAAAATATTTGAAATGCACAAAAATTCATGTTCCAATCAGCGTGTCATGCACCGGTAATCATTATACAAATCTGTGATCTATTATTTCTAGCATTCTTTCTTTTCCTCAAAATTTCTTACACGTTTTGATATTCATTCATAGTTTTATTTTCGTATAATCTTCTGCGATTTTACACATTTAATTTCAGAAGTAATTTTATTACTAATATTTTACGTAAAGAAAAGTCATGCAGCAAGGCATTTCGTAATTATAACAACAGTTATGAATTCGTTATAAATATTAAATAGATGCTTTGTATTTATTTATTAATATATTTATTCATTTATTTAGTTTTTTCTATTTTGAAATCAAATTAGTTTTGAGGAAATAAGTTCGGCGGATTTCGATTTTCTGAAGATGAAGCAAATAGCCAGTTTCACTTTTCGGTTTCTCGAAATGCGAAATTAAATGTTTTATGTATCCTTTGCATTTGTAATTATAATCATAATGATGATGATAATAATAAAAGTGATAATATATTATTATTATTTATTTTTATTATTTCTATTTCTGCCATTGTGACATTTACTGGCTAAAAACGTGAAAATTGGTAGCTTTTAAATGTGTCTATATTATCATTAATAATTGTAGTAAAATATCTTTGTTATCATTAGTATTATTAGTATTGCATTATCAATTGACTTGCAAGTAAATTAGTTCTGGATAAATGAGTATGATTTGCCTACCGATATGCAATGAAATTAATGGTTTGTTGTTGTTCGGGGTTTAACGGCCCTTTGAGACAGTATTTCAGTCTATATCGGGCCATCTCCCAGAGAGGGGGAGAAAGAAAAAAGATAGAAAATGATAACCAAACAACCCCGGCCGCACCTACTGCAAGCACAGTATAGGCCCTTGCCCTACTTTTGTCCAAATAAGTAGCACGCCCCGGCACTGGGAGTTATAACCAGCACCAAGTGACAGCCATTTAGTGTGTGATCTATGTATGTATTCGAAATGCATTTTGACAGACTAGAAACTGTATAGTTTACGTCTGAATAAAATGTCTGTTCTGTAAAACAAAAGAAAAGAAAAGAAAAAACATCACCCGCCCGACCACCACCCCCGCAATGAAATTAAAATCGTCAACATTAATAAGAGGTGTCAACGAATAACGTGGTCTATTGATTGAGTTAATTGTTAATACACACTCAGATAATTAAATAATTGATAAACAGACTTCGGATTTCGGGAGGTGCGGCAATAGTTCACGTTCGGGAGTTGGAGGGAATAAACTTCGATTATACAGAACCTTTAAGCAGGATTTTGTAATTGAAGAATATTGTACAGGGATATTTAATAGGTCTCATAGAGGGGCTTTGGCTAAATTTAGAAGTGGAACCGCCCCGATTGCACTTGAAACTGGCCGCTATAATGGCTTAGAAGTTAGTGAAAGAAAATGCTTTAGCTGTAGGAATGCTGTTGAGGATGAAATCCATGTTTTATTACATTGTCCGCTGTACACTGAGTTCCGAAATGAGCTGTTTATTGAAGCTGAGCTTATACTAAATGGTTTTCAGAACTTAAATGATATTGAAAAAGTATCTTTTATTTTAGCTAATCCTTCCATAGTCAAGATAAGTGCCAAAACCTGTTATTTGATTTTAAACAAAAGGCGTAGTCTGCTGTACAGTTGATGTAAATATGTATATTGTGTACCATATTTTTATAAATGTCCATTTAAATGTAAAAAGCTGTCTGTTATTGGCTTGCCCGCTTCGGCGGGCGAGCCTATGTATTCAGACCGAATACTACTACCTGTCATGCGCACTCAAGCGGAAGACGCTGGTTTGTTCCCAGCTTCGAGAATGGTCCATAATTGCAAGTGGAGAACCAATATATGGAGAGCGTCTACGGGGCGCAACTTCGTTTGACTGTTTCGGTAGCACTTTTGTACTTAAGCACCGTAAAATAACGACACGCCACAATCTGGCACACCAAAATAATCGAACATGTCTAGCTTTCTTTGCCATGCTAAAAACTCAAGTTTTTTTTTTTTATTATCACTATTTATCGGGTGTATTTGAATGTATCTTAATTGTCTACTGTCAAACAGCCAAATAACGACATGCGCAATTCGCGGGCATTATGTAAAACGTGGACTGGACTTGGACTCTGGACTTTGGACTGTGTAAAATCTGGACTCTGGATTTTGGACTATGTAAGACCAGGACCTTGGACTCTGGTCTTTGTAAGACCTGGACTTAAATATTCCAACAATAGTTGTTATGCCTGCACAAACAGTTGTTGTGTTATTGTCTAATGTCCACGGTAAACAGCTATGGTCATGTCGGGACGGCCAGTTAACAAAACCACACTATTTCTGGGCAGGCTTAAGAACTTCTAAGCGGTTAACTAGTACTAAGTGCACTTACTTTTACCAGCAACTGACAACTGCCCTTCTTGAATCAGCGGAAGGGGAAATGAAATTAAGTGACCGGACCGGGTATAGAACCCAGGACCTCTGGCTTACAAGTCAGATGCCTTACCGACTGCACTATGCGGCCCGGCTCTACAATCAGTGTAGAGTGTAGATCAAAATTAGACTGCTGGTTTGAACAGTCTGATCAGGGTCTGTGCCAACAGTTTTATTTAAAAGCATTTACTTGTTTTAAAGACAAGGTGTTTGATGGTATTTACTAGATACTATTTCTTTTTTTTTTTCTTTTTTTTTTCATAAACGTGCATTGAAATTCAGTTTCATGAAAGTGTCGTATTGAAAAAATTAAATTCAGGAAAACATAACATGTGTTATATGGAAAAATATCATTATCTTACAATTGCCATCAAACCATCATTTTCTAGGGCTGTGCAATGACAACATTTACCTTCCTTTATCAATAAAACTTACTAAATCATAGAAGACTTCTTTTTTCTTTTGCATTAAATCTATATATATACACTCAGCAAAATTTCTAATTGGTCAGTTTTCTAATATGCAGAAATATGATTTTTAACTGTTTTTTGAATATAATTATAATCGAAATTTTGGGCTGTTATCTACGTATTAAAAGTCAATGTTGTAATCAAATCTTTATTGTAGTATTAGAGTTATGACCCCTTCTCTCAAAACCAGAGAATGCTTTGAAAACACATACAGGCTGCATCAATTTTCCACAAACGCATGATATTTCAAAAGTAAATAAAGTTTTTCATCATAAAAACATGAAGTACATTTCTAGTCTTCATTCAATTTTCACCTGTATTAATTTTAATATTGATGTTTCAAATTACCTCCCTTTCAATGTTTGTGTAAATCCTAATGGACGCCTCGAATTGATGTAAATCATTTTGCAAATGCATAAGCGCTTGTGCTGCTTGTAAATGGAAGAATATCTGCACATTTGTTCGTCCTAGTTGGTAGCCAGGCTAATCTGAATCTGCTTAAGGCTTAATTCTATGGCAAAAAGTGACCAATTAGAAATTTTGTTCAGTGTAATGACCAAATTACAGTCCAGGGAATATATAGACAATATTGTATCTATCTGTGCTGGTGTATTCCCGCTTACTAACAATTCTGATAGCTGCCTCCAGCTTATACTAGACTGTAGCGCTTTAACTAATGATATGGACAACCCTAGTCCTGAACAGTTGCAGAGCATAGAATTTCATTGTCGGAGGCTGTGTCATGTTCTTCACTGTGAGAGATATAAACTCTTAGCATTGGTTCCAAGACGCCGGAGAACAAAAACAGTGAAAAAAAAACAACAGGTGCTGGGATAGTCTGTGGCACACATTAGCCGGTTTTAACGTAGAATTTTAAAATTGAGTTATAGACTGTACATAGAGACTACTTAGCATTGTAAAATAGAGTGGTGGTGGATTCGACCATTTTAACATTGAGTACTGTTTAACTCCAACTGGAGGTGTGCCGAGACGGGCAGAAGTTCTACACAACAACAACAACATATAGCAATCATAAAGTGTCTCCAAGTAAGATACCATCTCCCAAGACCACAAACTATAAACCACAAAAGACCATAAACATTGAACTACATGTATTTCGGAAACAAAATGCTAACTTGGCAAGCCTTTCCTTTTAAAAGGAAACTTTATTTACAATACTAACTGCTGTTTTGCCCCGGTGGTGCGGTTGATACCCAATGCTGAGTCCATGATCGGGTCCATGCTGTTTGGACATTGGCTCCGCCACCTGTTCCCTGTTATCATGGACTCAGCGTGGGGTATCAGGGAGGATTTACCACTGGGACAGTATACATTTCAACGGACACGATTATCTCTTTTAGTGCAGATTAAAGTTGCAATTTCATTTTATCTGTTGCTCTGGTCCCTGTGCTGCATTTGATATCCCATGCCGTGTCCGGATCCGGCAACATGCTGTGTGAACATTGGTTCCACCGCGTGTTCCCGGTTATCCGGACTCGGCATGGGGTATCGAGGGAAGGTAGCGCATGCAGGGCACTAATTTATGGTACGTTTTAGAGTGATAATGGCTCATAGATAATGCGTGTCGCTTTTTATCATACTAATTGCTGTTTTGTCCCAGTGCTGCATTTAATACTCCAGGCTGAGTCTGGAAGCGTAGACTTGCTGGTTGGATAACCGTCTTCCTTGGCTCAGTGTGGGGTATTCAGGGGATGTAGTGCTGGTGCAGGACACAAGAACAGACACATTTTAGAGCGATCGTCTCTCATAGCTCAATATTGAGTCGCAATTTTACATCTTATATCGATTTTTTAACTGTGTTTATGTACATGTAAAATTGGTGAGACGTTAATAAATTATCTTATCTTATCTTATCTTATCTTACGTTGAGCCTCTTCGGATGCGCCGGTTTGACTATTGAAATAACAACAATAACAACAAACAATTAGAGTAATTTATGAGACAAGACAATTATTTATGGATTATTTAATCCTTTAAATATTTATTTTCCTTTATTTATTTAGTAAAATATCAAACCACGCATATTATTTTCTGATTGTTCAGACCTCGTTCAAAGAAATGGACGGTTGATGTCAGGTAAAAGATAAAATAATTAGGAATAAATATTTCTCTTTGCGATATGCCTTTCACTTTACATGATCTTTGTGCTAAGCCTTGATTAAACGAAATCAGATAGAAATGATTAAAACAATTAATTTTAACTGATTACATAGAAAGTCCCAAATGCCTTAAATTCCAGTTGCCCCATTTATGTAAAGTCTCGCCGATTATCGGAAAATATCGCGTTACCTAAGCGGTACACGCATGCGCAGAAACAATGTGAAAAAGGTCTAGTCTCCTTTGCAAAATGTTCCAGTGCAACATTAGCCTACCTTTACAAACTTTTTTATTTTATTCCTCTCTTCTGTGTTCTTATTAAATTGCCTTCCTTTGCAAAATAATTAGTGACTGAGTGAAGGAACATGGATTTAACGGCCCACCAACAGATAAGTCAGACGGGGACGGGACCTCGGTTGAAAGTCATATCCGAAGGACTGAAGGAGCGAACTTACGACTCCTGGATTGGTAGTCTATCGTGTTATCCGCTACATTACCGTCACTCCCGCAAAATAATTAAATTGCCTTCCTAATGCAAGATTTGCAAAATAGACAAGACTTCTGTGCCGGGGATGTGGTTCTCAGCACACAGCAATGTTATCTGTACAGGCGAAGGTGTGAAAATTTAGTCGGCCAATCATTGGACCAGAATTAACAGTTATGATGATTTTATTGGCTGACTGGAGACAGAATGACACTGTGGAAGTTAGTACTCCTTATACATGTATAGTACCACCCCTGTCTTTAAATTCCCCTTTTAAGCAAAATTATTTAATCTTCTTCTTAGGGAAAATATTTAAATTGCGTTCCTTTGCAAAATAATTAAATTTCCTCCCTTAGCAGAATAATTTAAGTGACTTCTGAATGGTCTACCCTTGTGATATAGTTAAATTGCATTCGTATGCAAACTATTTGGATCGCCATCCTTTTCAAAATAACTGAGTTGTATTCCTTTTCAAAATAGTTAAGTTGTCTTCCTTTGCAAAATAATTAAGTTGTCTTCCTTTGCAAAATAATAAAGTTGTCTTCCTTTGCAAAATAATAAAGCTGTCTTCCTTTGCACAATAATTAAGTAGCCTGCCTTTGCAAAATAATTACGTTGCCTGGCTTTGCAAAATAATAAAGTTGTCTTCCTTTGCACAATAATTAAGTAGCCTGCCTTTGCGAAATAATTACGTTGCCTGCCTTTGAAAAATAATTAAGTTGTCTTCCTTTGCAAAATGATTAAATTGTCTTCCTTTGCAAAACACAGTACG
The DNA here is from genome assembly GCA_963989385.1 of Ctena decussata. Taxonomy (NCBI): domain Eukaryota; kingdom Metazoa; phylum Mollusca; class Bivalvia; order Lucinida; family Lucinidae; genus Ctena; species Ctena decussata. The sequence continues at coordinate 41,069,216 of OZ022503.1, read as the reverse complement.
TAAGTTGTCGTCCTTTGCAAATAATTGATTGCATTCATATGCAGAATAATTGTCTTCCTCTGTAAACTAATTAAATTGTCTTCCTATGCAAAATAATCAAATTGCCTTCCTATGCAAAATAATTTTTCATGCCAAATAATTAAATTGTTCCTTTGCAAAATATTCATTAAACTGTATCCATTGCAAAATAACAGCCTCCCTTTGGTTTAAACATATTTTATTTCTAATTTCATATAATTCAACTATACATTGTGAATAAATAAATTTAGCAGGATTGGAACGGAAGCATAAATACTTATTTAGTTCCTCTCCTTGTTGCTTCCCAGCTGTGAATCATACTAGCGGAATACATGCATATATCAAATATATCATTCATACTCAAAACACATATCTCGTTTTATAACCAATACGAATATTGTTTTCAGTCTATAAAGTTGTGATTTTTCTAATTAAACACGATTTAAAGGGCTACTGCACCGTTTCTTCACTATTTCCAGAGATATTCCAAATTAACAGATATTTATGAGAGAAACAGGTTGCTGAAAACTCCATCGAAAAATTCCTACCCAAACTGAAATTACTGACAGTTAAAGTTTATGCAAATTAGATTTTAAGCCCCGCCCACTTTTTCTTTTCTACAGCTTTACTTGCATAATGTGATTTGGATTCCAGTTACTATCACCATATTCTGATGCAAAATATTCAATCTTTTTTATGGGATGATGTAACTTGTCTCCATAAATCTATTTTAGGGGAAATAAGTGTAATTTTTTATCAAAATATATTCTTTTTTAAAATTCAAATTATATGAATGACTCAAATGACGTCATAAGAGTCCTTGCATATTTTTCAGCTAATTAAAATTTAAATTGCTTATAACTTTTTTACCATTTGGAATTTTTCCTTGCAGTTTTCGACATTCTTTAAAACAAAACAATACCAGTTATTTCCAGTGATTTCAATGCATGTTGAAAAACAGTACAGTAGCCCTTTACAGAAAAGCATAGAAATGGAAAATACAGGTAACAAATAGATCTAGTAATTAGAAAACTAACAATAACGTAGAAGACAAAGCAAAATTATTTTTGAAAGTAAGAGATGTATTGTTCTTAAGTTTCGTTTCGGAGTTTCTTACGATAATTCCATTGGGGCAGAAGGCTGAAGGGTGTGGGGACGTGCACCGGGTAGAGTTGACAGTTTATCAAGATGCATGGCAGTTTCGCTGTTGTTTATTAGTATTTTTAAGTGAATCGCTTGGTATCTGTTATATACTTTTGTACTTTCCGAAATATAATAGAGTTTGTTTCGTGTGAAAGAGAAGCATTACCGTAGAGCAATAGGTCTAAAGTGATAGTGTGGTACTGTGATACGGCGGTTACTAGTTCGGTTCGTTGGGGCAGATAGTATTGGCATTGCAAGAAAAAGTGGTAAGTGCTTTCAATACTGCCGCAGCGGCATAGAGGTGAGTCGGTTATGTTTTTCAAGTACAGATCATGGTTAAGTGCGCTACAGTTTGTTCTCAGGCGAGTATGTAAGACTTGTTGTTTCCTTTTACCAGTATAATAGTGTCTAGGGACGTACGATCTATTCCTGTTGAGAAAATTTTTAAAGGAGTTAACTGTCTCAAGTTGTCTGGCCTCAGCAGGTAGGTCGTTCCAGTCTCTAACAACAGAAGGCAAAAATGAGAGAAAATATTGATTTGTTCTTGAGTTTATGGTATGCAAGTTATCAGCGTTTCGTAAGTTGTACTGAGATAGGCTACCAACATTTTGGGGTACTAGAGATGAAAGATAGAAGGGAGTCAGATTAGTTTTCATTTTGAAAAATAATGTTAATTTGTGATCTTTTCTTCTTTTTTCCAGTGAGTCCCATTTGATTTCAGTATAGAGAGAGTTAATAGAAATGAGTTTCGTTGTGCCTGTCGCTATTCTAGCTGCTTCAGTTTGTATCTTTTGAAGTTCTTCTTTTTCATATTGGGTGCAATTATCCCAGACAACGTCTCCGTATTCTAGTATATGTCGTATGAAAGAGGTGTAAATTATTTCTAAAGATTTTCTATCAAGTCTAAATTTGAGCTTCCTCATGATGTTTATTCTCCCCCATGCTTTGTCGGTGACATACTTAATATGCTGATGCCAAGAACAGTCGCTTGAAAGATAAAGTCCTAGATGTTTGTGAGTTTCTACTTCTGCTATTTGTTGGTTTTGCATGTATAATGGAGGGTGGTCAGGTTTAATGAGTTTGCGAGAGATCAGTAAAGATTCAGTTTTAGCTGGGTTAAAAGTAACAAGCCAGGTATTGGCCCACAGTGAAATTTTTCTAAGGTCTGTGTTGATAAGTTCTGCAGATCTTAAAGGGTTATCCACAATTCAGTAAAGACTAGTGTCATCCGCAAATAAGCGAATGTTGGAGCCAATATCGTTAACAATATCGTTAATATAAACTAAGAATAGGAGGTGACCAAGAAACGAGCCCTGAGGGACTCCAGCTCTTATATTGGTCCAGTCGGAATGGGCCCCAGGCAAAACAACACGCTGTTTTCTATCAGAAATATAGCTTTTAAACCAATCAAGGAGGCAACCCGAGACACCAGCGGCCTCGAGCTTATGAATTAGACCAGCATGCCAAACACGGTCAAATGCCTTGCTGATGTCGCAGAAGACGACTCTGACCTCTTTTCCGTCATCTAGGGCTCGGCAGAAAGTATTGTATAGAAAGGTTAACTGATTGACTGTAGAGTCACCAGGTATAAAACCAGATTGCAAAGAGGTAAGAACATTATTGTCACGAAGATGATTAAATAGATGTTTGAAAATTAATCGTTCAAAGACTTTGTCTTCAGAGTTGAGAAGACATATAGGTCGGCAGTTGCTAAGCTGAGACTCATCGCCCTTTTTAGGAACCGGACAGACATTACCTTCTTTCCAAGAACTGGGAACGGTGCAAGTGTGTAAAGAATGATTAAAGAGAGAACAAAGAGGTTGAGCTATTTCCTGAGATAATTCTTTAAGGATCCTGTTATTTACAGCATTTGGTCCAGATGCTTTACCAATTACTAGTGTTTTCAGAACTGATTCGGCCTCTAAGGGAGTTAAAACAATAGTACTTAATTGTGACTCAACATCATAGTTAGGTATGTCTGGGAGAACTGCGTTTTGATCATTGAGTAGTGTTTGAATTTGAAAGAAGTCATTTAACAGAGTTGCCTTTGCATGGTCTTCGGTGTATACAGTGCCGTTGTGTTCAATTGGTGGGACAGTGGACCTGGTTGTAGGTGAGATGAATGATTTCAAGATAGTCCACCACTCTCTAGAGGAGATCGAATCAGACTTTAACTTATCTGCGATTTTGTCTAAATATATGTTTTTAGCTTCTTGAATCATGTTTACGACTTTATTACGCAATTTCCTAAACTTGTGCCAATTTGTGGGTAAGTTTGTGTGCTTTGCTTTTCTGTAAGCCAGTTTACGTTTTCTAATAAATCTTTTTATATAAAATGTTAGCCAGGGTGGATCTGATGGTCTAATTTTGACGATTCTGTTTGGTATACATTCTTTAGCAATAGATAGTATGTGATTAGTAATATTATTAGCATAGACATTTATATCATTGTCGCGCAGTGATTCCCAGTCAGTATTAGTAGCTTTTGTTCTTAGTAGGTTGAAATCGCCTTGGTCGTAGTTCCATATTTGTCTGGTGAAGGGTTTTAATTTCGGTTTCGCAAATCTAAATATACCATAAATTGGGCAATGATATCGCAACTGCTGTTCTAGAAAGGGGTCGCCCACCCCACTAAGTAATAAGTGGTCCTTGTTGTGAGTAAGGATGATATCCAGCAATGATGCGGAATTCTCAGTGAAGTGAGTGGGTTGATCAATAGTTTGGTAAAGCGCAAATTCAGTACAAAAATACTCGATTTTGCGAGACGTTTGTGCACTTAATAAATTGAAATTGAGGTCACCGGTTACAATGATATCGTTGAGACCTGTATCTACGGCTAGGTGTAATGAATCTTCGATAGTTGAGTAGTAAGTAGCATCAGAATTCGGCGGTCTGTAAAAAAGACCAAATAAAACATGTTTGTTTTTGTTTATAATTTCAATCCATAGACATTCGATACCCCTTGGTTCAAGATCTAGTCTACGGCGATAATGTATACCTTCCTTTACATACAGCATTACGCCCCCGTGTCGATCTTCGGCTCGGTCTTTACGTTCTGGAGGGTGATATGACTGGAGAAGAAGATCATTAGTCAATGTTGAGGTGCTGAGCCAGGTTTCAGTAAAGGCGAGAATGTCAAAGGCGTGGAGCTCAGCGTGTAAGATATCTAGTTTAGCAGTCTGGGGACTTATGGATTTCCATAACGTATATTTGTGATGGTTAACCATGCATTTTAAATGAACTGACATGATGGCTTACCATAACGTAATTACTGAAATTTTTACCACAAGATGTCACTACATGTCCAAAGGATGAAACGTGATGGAAAGCCATAACGTTGGTTTCTTCTGGTGTTATGGCTGACCATAACAAAGGCTAAAAACCCCAAGTACTTTTCTGTCGCGTAACTGATGCAAAACCTTGAGTAACTCGTACGGTTAGCATCCGTTACAAAAAAGCAAGCATTGTAGACAATTTTGATCGTAACACTTTATAAAAAATTGAAAGTAAATATCTATTTTTCTTGGAAATAAAACAAGTCAAATGCACAGCAATATTTGCCTAATTTTGACTATAATTCTTCAGACATAACCAAAATAAAACTGTTAATACTGAGAATAGTTAAGGGCTGAACCAAATATTAATTTTAAGTGTAGACAGGTCAGACTGAACACTGCCAGTAGGTTAATTTGCCATTTTAGTGAGTTGGACTGAAAAATGTAAGAAGTATGGCTGACCATCACAAATATGCGTGACGGAAATCCATAAGTCCCCAGACTGTTTAGGAGCTATACTTTGAACATTATACTGTACGAACGATAAATGATAATTGAGGTCGAGAGAATCAAAAACGGCATCCGCAAAACTAGAAGAAGATGATGAGGTACTTCCAGCAGATGATAAAGACAAAGGTCCTGGATTGGGATGCACATTACCGGACAATAACAAAAGAACTGCAAGCCATGTTACAAGACATGTTATAGAAAAGTACATGATTAGGCGTTTTGTGAATTTGAGATTTGTTTGGAACGACTTACCCCATATTAGCAGTTTTTGACGATTTTGCATGATTACTCCGTAAGTTAGGGTTTCGTTATCTTGTACTGACCTTAAGATTGAAAAACTAAGTACTATTTGACTTTGTAACTGAAATATTATGCTGACATGCAGTAACAGAGAAAATCTGCACATGCAACGATATGCTGGCATGACCTTGATCAAGTGTTCTTTAAAGCACATTTTCATGTTATAGCTGTAATAAGCATTAAGAATAATTCAATCAGAGTCATGCCAACTTGAATTACGAAAGTGTAGTTATGGTCTGCGGTATCTATCCCTAGTGCACGTTCCCCATCCTTCAGCTCGGTAAACCAATAAAACAACAGTATAACCAGAAAAGACATATACAGAAATATCAGAAAATAGAGGATTTATATATACAATTAATTAAAACTGTGAATCACTTAGCTTTGGAGAAATACCTATTTTATAAACAGCATTTATGATATTCAAATAGATTTCTCAAGATAAAATCACATTCCAAAGCATGCACGAAAACAGAGTGATCCACAATTTTTTAGCAAAGGATGTACTGAAGGATGAACATAAAAGTGCAAAGACAATAATGATCTCTTACAAGATCTCTTACAAGATTTGACAAGTGTCATCAATAGTAGAGAACGAAGAAATGGATATAAGATCACAGGCAAGCCTCCCTTTGTATACTATAAAGTTTGAAAAATAAATGTAAAATGAGCCGCGACACGAGAAAACCAGCAATGTGGTTGTGCGCCCAGCGCAGACTCAGATCAGCCTGGACATCCGCCCAGTCTAATCAGATTCTTCCCTAAGCGCTTAAAGGGTGGCTGCGCTTAAATGGTAACTAAGGTTGTGCGCCCACCGCAGACTCAGATCAGCCTGGGCATCCGCCCAGTCTAATCAGATTCTTCCCCTAAGCGCTTAAAGGGTAGCTAAGGGTCCAAGCTACCTCCATGCGGACAGCGAAGACTCTGATCTGACTGGGCGGATGCCCAGACTGATCTGAGTCTGCGTTGGGCGCTCAACCACATTATTGGTTTTCTCGTGTCGCGGCTCAAATATTTACTTCCTTCATTATTTAGGCACGAAATAGCCTTTTTGTGCTGATGTGCCGCTAAACCCATATCACTTACCCACTGACTCCTTCACTAACACTGATTAATATAGGCAACTCCTTTCTTTCTTTCTTTCTTTTTTTTTTTTTTCGCACACAACAGGCTCGCCGTTCTTTATAAACTGGGGCGTTATTCTGCAATAATAGTTGTTGTTGCTGTTGCAATTTCCGTCGTTACGAGAACAGCAACAGCAACAACAACTACTACAATGAAGCCATGATAGGGTATACACACGGAAACAGGTTCCTCTTGCCAATAACGGCAAACACAAAATCAAAACAGCCTCAGCGTTGTATATACACGTCAAACCCAGGATTCCGTGCGACAACAGCAAAGGCTATCGTCATATCTTTCCCGTGCACTATAAAAAACCTGTAGATTTTATAGTTAATTACTGGCAATTTCATCCCTGCAGTATGATCAGAGTCGCTCTTGTTCGGATCGGCAGTTTTATTTTTTTGTTTTTTTTTTGTTTATTTTTTTTTATCCTGAGGAATTTTGAAAGCAAAATATCGAAAGTATTTCTATCTGAACTTTGCGTTACCTGGGAAATATTTCCTAATGCATGCATTTAGGGAAATCATTGTACCGAAAATTCATAACAAATGTTCTTCCTACCAGGCGATGAGGGAGTAAAAATCGCTGTTGAGGTCGCTGGTGACGTTGGAACAGATTTGAAGACTTTGTATTCAAAATCAATCCTGCGGAGGAATATATGAAATAAATAAACTAAGATGATGCAACATTGGCATATAGTATTCATACGAAAAGCGACGTCTCGGATCAGCCTGCACATCCGTGCAGTCTAGCAGAGTCGTTCTCGTTCGCATCGACAGTTTATTTATCCTGAAGAATCTTTAAAGCAAAATATCGAAGACAGCTGTTGCGCAGGTATATCTGAGGCTACACAGTTAACTCATACTGTAATGAGACGCCTTCCTTGGTCCAGTTTAGTCTAAAAACACACATGTGCGCATACGCGTTTTACTGAAAATAGCAAAACATGAGTATAATCACACAGCGGATTCTGACCAATTTAGAACAGCCTTTGCATAGAGCTCTTTCGAATTAATGCAAACAGATTAATCTAGATGGCTACCGTTACTTATTAGCCAATTGCTAAGTTTGAAAAGGCCTTGATGTTTTTTTTTTTTTTTTTTTTTTTTTTTTCAAAAATATATTTTTTCCTCTTGCAAAAGTCACATGCATCTCTTCAATATGTATGGAACATATGTGCTAAATTTCAAACTGACAGCTTATAAACCTTGGCACAGTTTGATTATCCAAACTTGCCTTCCTGAATTAGCCAGAACCTGTAAATTTTCAAAGTTTAAAAAACTCGCCAAATCTCTGCAACATTCCAGCTTTGAGAGACCGCAATATTCACAGAACGCATTTTTCACACGACTGTGATGAATACGGTCGTATTCATCACATTTTGCCAGTGTGACAAATACGTTCGGACTTTGTAGCGATTTTTAATGCAAACGCAGCATTTTTCACACATACGGCAAGGGAAAGCTTGAGAATGAATGGGTTTTTTTTATCTCTTTCCAACTACAAATATGAGTTTGAGACCTAACTGTGCTGAGCCTTCGGCTCAGGGAGTTTATAGGAATATGCAGTATCCTCTGTCCGTCGCCTGAAGTAGGCCTATCTGTCAAAACCTTCGAGCTACTATGTCTCTTAAGCGTCTGTTCATGCAACCAAATTTCATATATAGCATTCTCAAGGCTGGGGAACGATTGCATGTCCTTTAAGACATTTGCTTGAGATTTTGGTTGCTATTGCAAATGAAATATCCCGTAGACTTATGATTGCGGGAAAAGTATCCAAACTAGGGTTTTGATATTTATGGTATTACTTTAAGCTGGGTTGTAGATCATGATTAAATTTGAGGCCCTTATCGTAAATGTATGACTGAAATATGCCTTATTGTCGACTTTGGCATCTTCCAACTTTTTTCTGCATTTTGTCTGATGATGCTCTATAGTTTTACCAAGTTTTCTAAAACTGCCTTCCAAAGTTATGAAGCGGAAACGATTTGTGACGGACAGACAGGCAGACACCTGTGGGAAAATGATATGTCTCTCCTCTCAGTTTTACCTAGATACATGTATAGATTTCCCCCAGGGAACCATATACCAACACGCGACTGAATATACCAATACCTTTAATCTTGATGCAGTACAAGGGACTGTTAAAAAGCTTCCTCCCAAAATTTTGTATTGGAAATGCCTAATATTGCATAGTAATACCACAAGGTCTCCTCCCGCTGGATTATGGCACCGCCCAACAGTACTAGAACCTGTACACTACAGCCTACGTCAGCAGCATACAAGCGAATTAAACAAACAAGGTAAATAGTCGTGTGGCCATTGGGACAGTGTATGTTGGATCCTACAGTGTCTTAGTCACAGGTTATGAAAGAGGGAACCTATCCTTCTTCTTTCGTAGCCTTTAACCTTTCCTGATTCGAAACAAGTACCCATTTACTACTGGGATGATAGTCAGTTTTTCAGTCGTTTACACGGTTGGCGACTCGAACCTGCGACCTTCTGCGCGGAAGAGCAGAGCAGATTTCTATTCTTCTTTTTTTGTTTACTGTACCGTTTTCCATCCACAATAACTTTCATAATTTCAGAGTTTTTTAAGAATGTCATGAAGTGAAAAATGCGTTTTCACGATATTTTGTCATTTTTAGGGGCGTTGCATGCGATTGGAAAATTACGTTTTCATGGTACATATCAAACGCAAATTTCACAGATATGTGAAAATTGCGTTCGAATTTTGTGAAAAATGCGACCGGATTTGTCACACGTGTGAAAAATGCGAACGCAGTTTTCACACATGTGCAAAATGCGTTCTGTGAATATTGCGGTCTCACACAGCTTTCTCCGAACGCCGTTATTCTACATTCTACTCTAGTCTGTTTTGAAGCTTCTTCGAAATGGTTTTGATGTTATTTGTTGTGTGTTAAAGTGCATTGTTTGTTGTGTGTTAATCAAAATGCAACGTTAATATGTTTTCCGTACCCTGATCCTGTGGCATAATCTTCCTTGTGAATTTTGCTCCAGTCTTTGGGTTCTGTGTCTGGTATACTGAATAAATAAGGCCCAAAGTTGTAATCTAGAATAGTAAGGTTGTGCCCATGTTGAATGTCCCTCACGATTATATGAATATGGTAGTATGTCTGAAATTTTGTAATCGAGCATCGGTTTATGAAAATGATCGATGATCGTGTAAACAACGATTAATGAGACTGTTGTAAGTCTATTTAGAATAAACAACAGGTTTTGTCCGAGAGCCTTTCCTTCCTATAGATTATGGCATCTCGACTAGGAAGGCCATAGAAAAATTGCATCTCGCCTAAGAAGTCAATAGAAAATGCACTTCTCAATCAAGGTGCAATCACAGATTATTCTGCCCTTGCAAGATCAAAGCTTCAAAGGAAGATATGCAACATAATCCACTAGCCAGTCTCCAGTCCAATCTGTATATTACTCTGGTGGTCAGATCCTATGTTCCTTTGCAGAGGATATAATGAACATAGGGTCTGCAGCCAGACTGCATAATGCATAAACTAGATATAGAAATACTTGCATTTTAAAAAGGTGAACTATCGATTGTCAAATTATGATCGATTAATCACTCACATTTGATGCAAACGAGCGATGATCGAGATAGCTACAGATAAATGTAAAAAACATTAGCTATAGAAAAATGTAAATCCAGAAAAATATGCTGATTACATTAATGTTCTTCGGGATGTATCTTCAACTTTCGCTTTCTATATTAGACTCCTGCCTTTAAGATTATACAAAACGTCCTGTATAGTGCTCAGCCATTTTGGAATGATAGTTGGGAGCATACTTCAGGTCCAAATGTTTCCACTCAAATGTTTGCTTACAGATTTCAGTTAAGAAGAAAATAAGTTTGACAATTCTACTTCAGCAAACATAAAGCAATTGACTAAAATGTGTACTAACGCAGTTCTAATTTCTGAAGTCAAGATAACAGAACTGTAACTAGAAAGCAACACGTTTCTGTTCACGTCAGATGTCAAAAGTTCTCAAAGAACCCTCTTATATCAAAGAATATAGTTTGGACACATTTCTGTTTTTTTTTTTTTTTTTTTTTTTTTTTTTTTGTTGTTGTTGTTGTTTTATTTATTTATTTATTTTTTTTACATTTCATCGCCTGTTACCTCCAACTACTGGTATCTCAAAGTAAATTTTGTGGGACCAGAAAATTTACTTTGAATATCAGTAGTTTGAGATTAACTTCGACTTTGAGATATCGAGAGTTGACACTAGTATTAAAACTATCAGGATTTGTTTTTGTGTGTGAAAGCTAATATTTGTGGTACATATAGCTAAAAAAGCAACGTAAAAAAACGTAATTACCCCAAAGGACTTCAAGTTTAGTACGATAGGATTGGGTGTGCCGCCAACGGTATCACTGAAATTGTACATCAAAGCTGGTGGGGAAATTGGCCTGGTGGTCACTTCAGCCAAACACCTCGTCGCTGTAGTCGATTCTCTGAAAAGAATTCCAACATTTACCTGAGCCGCGACGCGAAAAAACCAACAAAGTGGTTATGCGCCCAGCGCAGACTCAGATCAGCCTGGGCATCCGCCCAGTCTGATCAGAGTCTTCGCTGTCCGCATGGAGGTAGCTTAGACCCTTAGCTACCTTTTGAGCACTTAACGAAGAATCTGGTCAAGCTGGGCGGATATCCAGGCTGATCAGAGTCAGCGCTGGGCGCAAAACCACATTGTTGGTTTTGTCGTGTCGCGGCTCACCTATTTATTCGGTTATTAGACGGAGTGGTTCTCCTTCTAGGACTAGATGACGAACGAGTGACACGTGCTTTAGATTCTCTCTTTCTAGTAGGAGCGCCAGTAGCTCAGTGGGGTAAGTGCTTGCCTGCTAAGCTGGCAGTCTGGGTTTGAATGACGCTGCAGGTGGAATTCCTTCCAACGATAAACGGGTTTCCATTGAACACAGCCTTTCATTATCACCCGACAACCGTCTCGATATGACTCAAATACTGCTAAAAAGGATGTCAATCTCACTATCATCCGTCCATCCATCCTTCTACCCACTGGGCAGACAACGTTGAATAGACATTCAATTATGACCCGTTGCTTCAACACTGAGTCAGTATGACGTTGAATCAACGTTGATTCAGTGTTGTTCTACCGTTGTGTGCCTGCTGGGTAGTATATTACTCACGTGACACACAACTGGAATGTAGGTGAACATGGAGACTGGCATGATGACCCTCTTCCGTCACAGCACACGGTGGTATGAGATGCTCTATCATGTCCCTTTAAGAGAGTCGCACGAAACCTGGTGATTTTAACTAAGACTGTTACGTCAGCTGCAGCCTGAAAAACAAATAAATAAATAAACTGATAAAACATTGCAGGGTATAAATTATACCCGGAACAAAAATATAGATAAACGTAATAAGAACTGACATTACTAGTCTCTATTGCAAGGTTGTTGGGACACCAAAGATGACTTTACGACAATCCCTTTCCACAGTCTCGTTTTCAGCTGTCCTAGTTGTGCTGACAAAGTCTATCCCTGTTAACTCTTTAAATCGTCTTCCCACCTATCTATAGAACACAATACAAGCAATTATTACTTTCGGGTTGCTCTTTGGAAACACATAGGCTAAAATATTTCTATATGTTGAAAAGTTTTGTCAAAGCTAACAAAATGGCTCAATTAATGTTTACAAGACATATTTTTTTATTATGGAATGTCAGAATCCTATTAGTCAACAGTGCAGAGATGCTGCTAGTTTATCAAAGGAAATACCCCATCTCACATAGGTGATGACTTATCAGGGTCATAAAACCATTATAGAATGGTACCACTGTTTGGCTTACTTTACGTATCCCCTTAACTCAAAAGTAAGGAGGAAAATTCTCAGGAACTGACACAATTCAATCCCAGATCCAACCCAAGACACCATGTGGGAAAGAGATAACACAAAATTAGTCACCACCAAAGACAACACCAGCAACAGCCATGTGCAACAGCCATTTCCCATGTAGGTGGTCAACGGGCTAGCCTGAACACCACAAACAATATATCAGCTACAGACATAGAAACTAACAACAAATAAAACAACCATGCAAGAAGAACCAAAACAGAACGGCCGCCTTGGGGCTCTACTTCATGTATAACAAATATTAACACCATTATAAAACAGGTACAAAAGAGATCAAGGGGACTTTACCTTAATTTGGAAATCCCTAATACTTACTTGGTGCAGGTACCCTGTAAGTGAAAATACACAAATTATAATATAAATAAATCTCCCCATTTTAAAACAACCGCATGTGTTCTGTTATGACCGTGATATGGCCAATATCTGATAACTTTTTATCGTAATAATAATAATAATAGTATAGACTAACTGATAACAAAGAGGAGAGTTCGAGCCGCGACACGAGAAAACCAACAAAGTGGTTGTACGCCAAGCGCAGACACAGACCGGCCTGGGCATCCGCCCAGTCTGATCAGAGCCTTCGCTGTCCGCATGGAGGTAGCTTTGACCCTTAGCTACCCTTTGCACGCTTGGCAAAGAGTCTGATCGGACTGGGCAAAATGCTCATGGACGGACGGATAGACAGACGTACGTACGACGGACGGACAGACACATGGACAGCCAGCAAGAAAACATAATACCCCGCCACTAACGTGTGGCGGGGTATAAATAGAAAAGCAGGTATCTCAAAACTATCTGTATGTTTAATTCAAACTGAGATAATTTGAAAGTTTTGAATCTTTAAACTTTATTTTCAGGTGTAACAATTAACATACGCGTTTAAAGTGTTTCTGTGTGTACTGGAACTAAAGATTGTTGTGTATACAAGGAAACTTTCATCTGTGCATGCGCGAACTTAAGTTATGGTCTGATTTCTTGACATAGTCATGTCTTTGTTAGATAACTCAGGGATGGACAGACATGAACTAACAATGCTCCATGATTTAAGTAACCAGACGTCTTTCCGACCCGAAATAACCCATATTCACATTAGATCTTGGCTAAGTTGGCCGGAATTGTGAAATAAAAACTCTCAAGTTTTTATTTTTGTTCAGTATATATACCATGATGAATACGACTTTTTGCGTGTAAAACTTATATACAAGTTTATGAGGTATTTTTAAATCAGTATTTTGATATCATAAATTCTATTCTTTGATATCACAAATTCGATTTTTTTTGATATCACAAAATACTTTTTTTGATATCAAAAATAAGCTTGATTTTTTATATCACAAAATACATTTTTTGATATCACAAATTCTATTTTGTGATATCAAAAAACAGACTTTGTGATATCAAAAAGTCTCGATTATTTGTGACATCAATTAAATGCAATCTTTGATATCACAAAGTCTGTTTTGTAATATCACAAAATCCGTTTTGTGATATAAAAAAATCAGGCTCATTTTATGATATTATAAAATGTTTTTTGTGATATCACAAAATCGAATATGTGATATCACAAAATCAAGGCGATTTTTTTATATCAAAAATTGATTTTTTTGATATCAAAAAATGTTTAAAATTTTCAAAACATCACAAAACAGATTTTATGATATCACAAAATCACTAAGATTTTGTGTTATCACATATTCTATTTTGTGATATCACATAATCGAATATGTGATATCAATAAATACATCTGATTTTGGGATATCACAAAATCGATCTTTTGATATCACTAATTCGATTTATTGATATTACAAAATTGATTTTGTGATATCATAAAATCCCTGTGATTTTGTGATATCAAAATTAAATTTGTGATTTCACAAAATCGAATATGTGACATCATAAGATCTATCTTGTGATATAAAAAATAGTGATGATTTTTTATATCACAAATTCTATTTTGTGATATCACATATTCTATCTTGTGATACTAAGAAATATTAAGTGATATCACAAATATTTTGTGATATCACAAATTCTATTTTGTGACGTCACAAAATATTTTGTGACATCACAAAATGGAATTTGAGATATCACAAAATAGGGATTTTATAGTAAAACGGCACCTCATACAAGTTAAGCTATCGCCGGTAAAGGCTTGAGAGATTATCCCTCAGGCTTTTAGTCACCAGGCAGTTCGGCCCATCTATAAAAACAGAAACATAATCTGCAACTCTCTCCTCATTGATTTGCAGAGGTGACGGACCGAGCTCGGTGCCAGGAGTGTCCAACCATGGATTCGTTACCCTGAGCCTCCTGGGGGAGGCATCTTTAGGGACGAGTCATTTATTATCAGGTGGATGGGGGGGGGGGGGGGGGGGCCGGGTACATTTTCATATGGTTCACCAAAAAATTTCCGACCCCCCCAGTCTCACCAGAATTATTTTTCCGACCCCCCCCCCCCCCCCCCCCCCCCCCCCCCCCAGATAGGTGACAAAAAATTTTCTGACCCCCCTATCCCCAGTGCCAGCTACCCTTCACACAAATACCATATTCCCTATTTTATGTCAGACTGACCTCAATCAAAACCTAGCTGTATGAAACACAAAGAACATTTCTTATTCTAACAGGTTAATTACATGTAATCATGGTCTGTTTAAACTTTGTCTGCATTTCTTGCATTTTTACTTCTGCTAACGGCCGTCCGAAAATCTTTTTGTTGAATGCTTAATAATTATAACTGTAAATAATATTAATTGGGCCTCTGGGTGGTGGGGGTCTGGGGGCTGTGTTTCTGCTGATGAAAAGGCAAATGGAGAGCTGATATCACAAATGCAGGCATTAAATTTAATTGAGCACAAAATCATCTACTTGACATGATTTTATAGACACTTTCATACTGTTCTATCAAAACAATGAAAATTTTGATTTTTTTTTTTTTCTGAGTCATTTCCATAAAGACTTTAAAGTTCTAAGTTGTGAGTTTGAAAGAAAATAGTATGAAATTTTATGAGAAATGGGGGGTCTGGGGCCAGAAGCTGAGACATTTTTAAAAATAAGGACTGATGGAAGAATTCTGACCCCCCAATATGCCTAATAAAATATATGACCCCCCCCCCCCCCCCCCCCCCCCCCTGCTCCAAGGCTTTTTTATTTCCGATCCCCCCCCCCTTCCCAGTACATCACCAAAAAAATTCCGACCCCCCCCCCCCCCCCCCCAAAAAAATGTCACTACACAAAGTATGTTTTACCTACAGTATAATTTACATACTGGTGATGCTGTCTGTTTTCTACTCTACTCTACAACTTTATCATAGCAGGTGCTTAGATAAGCAGGTATTATACCTGATAACCTTGGGATAGCCTCTAAATAAACTTGTGAAGAAACCCCCTTGAGAACAACTTCAGTTTTTTTTATAAAAGCTACTACTTACACAAACCGGATGTTATGACATTATTCCCCTTATAAATCGAAATAATGTAACCTTTACGCAGTTTATCTATCAAGTTTTCAGTACCTTCTAATATTTATTATGTTTCCGAACAAAACTTTAGGATAATTTAGTAAGAACTATCTGATTAATCATCAATACAAAATATAGAAGCTAATATTATTACTAATTATACAACATTTTTGCTTTCACAACACTTTCAAGTAGTAAAAAAGAAGAAATATACATATCCCAAACAAAATTTTGTTGGACGACGGTCTCTGACCGATCACAATTATATGAATCGCTCACCTGAGTTATCTCAGGAATTTGTGGAACCTTTCCTAAGGTGCTCTAACAATTACACAAAAATGATCCTCGTCATGAGTAAACCAACAGACTGGTAAGTGCGCCCAGAGGAGACTCAGATCAGCGTGGGCTTCCACCTAGTCTAATCAGTCTTTGTTGTCTGCATGAAGCTATCCCTATAAAATAATGATAAAAGATTAGATCCTTTAAGAGCAAAGAAAACATTCATAAGTAAGAAGTTGGGCCATACCGCGGTTTCGGCTATTCAAGCCTCATCAGTGACCCTTTAAATCTGGCACAAGGAGCCAGAGGAAAAAACAGTAAATTTGCAGGTTTAACATGGCAGTCGTCTCAAAGACTGATATAAGTCGAAAAATACCAAAATATTTCAAATTTGTTTAGAAAATGAATCTAAACGTATGATCATTTCTGACTTCTCAGAATATATTCCATGATCTCAAAGGACCAGACTGGATCAGGCGCAAAGCGCACGTGCCACTTTGATGGTTTTGTCGTGTCGCGGGTCCGAGTCTTTAATGCACAGGCATGAAATCAAGCATCCTGCGCTGAGAGTCACAGTATCTATACCGTGGGCACAAACGTGCTCCAAAGCTGCCAGGCGTTCCCGTTTCATCCGTGGATACCTTGACAGAACGTGAAAAACGGGTCAAACCTTGATCATAACGTGAGAAACGTCAGGGACCCCATCAGAATGTGACGGGCCTGGAGGGACAATAAGATCTAACAAAACTTGAATACGGAGAAAAAATGGCCAAAATCCCACGGCGCACTATGCGTATACGTTTCGGGCAAACTGGGCAGTCGTGGCCTCCGGGAACATTATTTAAACGTAGCATTAAAAATCTGGCCCGGCATCCACGGCAATCACACAGCCTGTCACGTTTGCCAATCCCGTCCCCTCGCATTGTCTCACGTCCATCCCGTTTTGTCCACGGTGGCCTGAAACGTGATTGCCGTGGCCGCCGCGAACATAATGTAAACGTATATAATTGAGCCGCGACACGAGAAAACCAACAAAGTAGTTGTGCGCCCAGCGCAGACTCAGATCAGCCTGGGCATCCGCCCAGTCTGATCAGAGTCTTCGCTGTCCGCATGGAGGTAGCTTAGACTCTTGGCTACCCTTTGAGCACTTAACAAAGGGTCTGATCACACTGAGCGGATGCCCAGGCTGATCCGAGTCTGCGCAGGACGCACAACCACATTGTTGGTTTTCTCGCGTCGCGGCTCATATAATAGCATAATGACTGCACGTCTACAGGCCCCATAGGATCCGTGGTGCTCAGTGGGTTAAGCTCTGGCCTATTAAGCTAGCGACCCGGATTCGAATCCCGATGGAAGAGCTCTTCAGCTAAGAATTATCTGCCATATGGCTACATTGTGTTGTATCACATGCTAGCCACAGGAGACTAGAGCACAGTGGAGTCATAGCCCGTAGGCTCTAATCTTACTGACCAACACCAGTTGATAGCTTTTACCAAAGTGTTTTCCATGACCCCTAAGACCGAGGTTGTTCCAGTACCTCCTTGCAATAAGGTAGACCGTACAGTATGCTCATAGGCACTCGACGGAAAATTAACTTTTTTCATATTATCAAATATCAATCTATTTTCTGCCTCTCTGAAAAATTTCAAGTCGATCGGTTGCGAAATAAGAACCACTGCATAAGCAAAAAATAAACAAGATACCTTGTTTCTTTGACAATGCAGTGGGGTGAAGTTACAATTCACCCCATTGCATAAGCAAAGAAACAAAGTACCTTGTTTCTATAACAATGCACTGTAAAAATCGCGCTTAGCTATAAAACACAAGTGGTTACATGTTTAGGTGTAAACATGTTTAGGAATATGTCATATAGCTAAACATGTACGCATTTTCTATTATTTTCCCGGACAAAGTCTGCTAAACACGTTTTATTCTGTTACGCGTTTCGGATGAATCCATTCTCTCTTTTCCCCGTTGAAGAACGAAAAAAAGAGACGAAAATGTTGACAGAGGAAATTTTCAAAATAAAAGGTAAATATAACCAGTTTTGTACATGTTTAATCTCTAAACATAAACCTAAACATGTTGCAAATTGAACACGTTACGATTTAAACACATAAAAATCGGACTGCATTTTTTGCATTGATACTAAACACATTTTTTACAGTGTGCGGTGGGCGAATTGTAACTTTCTTATTTCGCAACCGATCGACTTGGAATTTTACAGACAGGCAGAAAATAGATTGACATTTTATAATATATATATAAAAAAAACTACAAATTTTCCGTCGAGTGGCTATGAGTATGTGCTTAACTTTTTCACACCGATGAATAGGCTGTTACTGTCTAGCGATTTGATTGACTGATAACTGCCTTTCTGCAAGCTGCTTCTCTATTTTCGACGCAGGTAATCGACCATTTCCCAACGTTGATAAACCATTGCCTCGGGAAGAGTTTCCAGATAGAATATGCACTGCTGTGTCAGTCGAAGCCACCGAGGAGACAACATATGCTTGATATTATCTTATAGCCAAACGAAAAAGAGTCCTAGTTCCCTAAGGACCTGGTCGTCGTGGCTAAACAAATTTGTTTAGCCACGATAACCAAGTAGTTTTCGAACTATGACTCTTTTGCGTTTCGTAACAGCCTTGGAAACATAGATAACCAGGTGCGAATATGCTCCTCCAATAGTAGACCTGTGTTCATTGGTGAAGAATTTTCGGTGAACCCACGCTGTAGTCTATTCTGCTTCTCTATTTAGAATAACACAGGGTATAAACCCATCTGCCAATTTTCGCTTCCTGCAGAGACTGTCCGTCATACTTGGCTTCCGCCGAGACTGTCCGCGAACTCTTGCTTCCTGCAGTGACTACTGTCCTCGAAAAATGGCTTCCTGCCGAGACTGTCAGTGTGATTCTGCTTCCTACCGAGAGCCTCGGCAGGAAGCTGAATCACGCGGACAGTCTCTGCAGGAAGCCATTTATCAATTACATAAGTCTCGGCAGGAAGCAAGAGTTCGCGGACAGTCTCGGCGGAAGCCAAATATGACGGACAGTCTCTGCGGGAAGCAAAAATTGGCGGACTGGTTTATACCCTGTGAATAAGAGATGTGTATCAAAAAGTTAATGCATCGGTAAACGAGCAAACAAGCAATGTTCCCCGCCTTTGAAAAAACGGGGAGGGGGGACACAGTGGGTGGTTGGAGGAGCAAAATCACATACGATGACAGAAACAAGTGGGAAGAAGAACAGAACAGAACTGTATTAGCACTCGGCTCTATACAGACATATGTATGGTGCCGCTTTCTTAGCGACTGTTTTGTGGCGTAAGCGAGGTAACTCATGGTTTACTAAGGCTGCAGTATGGACATAATTATAACCCATTATCCAAAGACAACACAGGCCAAGGTTTGTATAAAAAAAAAACAGACGACAAAATTTACGTCTGCAAAATTTCAAAAAATGTTTTGTCCAAGCTATATCACATTGAAAATTCAAATACTACAGGGAAAACAGAGAAGATCTCGATGAGGCGGCTCATTTTGAGCCGCCACATCAAGATCTATGCTGTTTGCAAATTCAGTTTCTCTCGTCACTGGCGCTGTATGCGGAGCTGCACAGGCAATGTACTCTTTATGCACTTATCATGGACTTAAAAAGAATTGAAACCCAAAAATCGACTATGTTCAAAACGTTGAAAAAATTAACCTGGGGATTATATTGATACATGCAAATCCTCAAACCATGGTAAAAGCGCCTGCAAATTTCTTAAAGCCTGACATAAATCTGTGTGCTAACACTATCAACCCGAACAGACTGGCTACGTGGAACCGCGTTGAGCACGGCTCAGTGTACCGGTAAATCGTTGAGCACGGTGCAACAATGCGGAGCACAGAACTTGTTTACAAGTGGTAGGTCACTCCAGACTCGAAGGACAAAAAGGAAAGAGATAGGTTGACATGCTGACATAAATCTGTGTGCTCACACTATCAACCCGAACAGACTGGCTACGTGGAACCGAGCTGAGCACGGCTCATTGTACCGGTAAATCGTTGAGCACGGAGCAACAAGGCAAGGGGTAGGTCACTCCAGGCTCGAAGGACAAAAAGGAAAGAGGTAGGTTGGCATGCTGTTTTACTTAACCCTCTAGTGCCCAAACATAGAATGCACTATAAGAAAACATTTATATTCCATCCAGCCACTAGCTTTGGGAAGTCAAATTGAAAACAGGGTTTGAATTTGTGTTGAGGTCCAAGGTTGCTGAGATATACATGTAGCATATATGCTACATTGGGCATTAATTCTTAAAAAGTAGTTTTTTTCAGGGTCAATAACTCAAGTGTTAACAATAATTACGGGGCACCTTTTTGGATGAAAAAAGAATGTATAAAAAACAATCTATTGGCATATATGTATCAGGGATATCTAAAAAAGTAAAGCCAATATCCCAATTTTTGTTTTTATTGCCCGATGTATCATATATGATACATTTTGTGTTTTCGAACTTTGGCAACTTTTGGAGGCTGATAAACGCACTTTAGACATATCATTACAACTGGAATGGTTTAATCTTATTTCCTGATATCTTAACTGATTTTCTAGCAGTATAACGTAACATACAAGTCAATATCCTGGTCCCGGCACCAAAACAGAGTCATGTAGCAGATATGATACACCGGGCACTAGAGGGTTAATTTAGTTTGGTATACCATGATGAGTATATACATCAAATTTTAAAACCAGAATTTATGTTCAATATTGTCAATAAAAGTGGCACCAACATTTTTATGATGCCACCATGATATGGCTTGTTGCAAGACACCACCTATTTTCAGGCAGAATTGTCAAGAATATTGCCTCAAAAGAGCTGTTTGCAGGTAAAGTGGTGAGATTGACTCTGTGGCATCATAGTTGAAAAACAAATATGGTAAGGTTTGCCAAATAAACCATCGTTTGCGTGTGTAAGATATATTGGTAGATATTGATAAGTGTTAGATGAAACTTTCATCTTAATTTGTCTGTGAAATCAAACATTTAGAAGTTTCAGAATGATTGGTACAAATCCATATGAGGAGTTACGCACACAAGGTATCCGCTGTCTATACATTATATTAGCATTTGGGCCTCAAAAAATGGCTATGTTCGAAACGCGAAAAAAATCGACAAAAAAATAACAGACTGCAATCCCAAAGTCACACGCAGATCTAAACACCATCTAATTATGATTTGTGAAAACTTAAGCAAGAGCTGTACACATACGGTACCAAGTCAATAATGAAAATGACTAAGTTCGCAAAGCGAAAAAAAAGGGGGTAAAAATGATTTAACCATAAATCCCTCAGTCACACGCACGTCTACAGACAATAAAGAAGAAGCCTGATCAGTTTAAGAATGAATATGAACAAGGGGGTCATGAGGCCCTGAATCGCTCACCTGAGTAAAAAGGTCAAAGGTCAAACTAGGGTCATCATTTGAACGAACCTGAGAATTTGAAACTGTCGAAATATAAGAGACATTAGTTAACGTTCAAAGAATGACCTTGGCCTCTATTACTCAAAAATGTTCATGTACTCATTTAGTTCACTGTATTTGCAAACTTTAGCACCAAAATCTTCTACAACATGTACAAGTTCCATGAACTCTTATCAGGAGCATATGTGACAGTGCCTGGGATTTTGAGCCTTGTGGAGGTGCGACGTTGACGTCACGAAACGTGAAATGAAAGTGACGTCATAAAATTTGCACGTTAAGTAATTGGATTTCCGCGCATTGACTAATAAATTTCAAAGCGTCACCTGAGAAGAGTGATTCAACATTTCTATAGGAGTCTTTAATTTTCATCTTCTACACTCTTTTAAGAATGTTCGCATTATAGATCTTTGAAATGCGACGTCACGAACCTGAGTTATAACAGTTTATCCAGCTAGTATGTAGATTGTATCCAATCAGTGAAACGAAAACAAAAATTCGGGTTGGTGTGAATTTCGTTTGCTTTTGAAGTAAACCTTAGCGCTTTTGTTACGTGCTTCTCGAAATCTATTCTGGAAGCACTAATAAATATGAAAATGTTAAAAACAAAATTTCCGATCTTCGCTCCATAAGGCTCAAAATGCCAGACATTGTCACATATAGAAATTATATGCTCCTGACTCTTATGTTTAAGCATTGTCCCATATAAAAGTACCGGAAAGCAAATTTGATCTTCCCGCAAAAAAAACTTACTGTCAATCCAAGGTCATCATTTGAACAATCTTGGTAGTGCTCGTCTCCTATTATACATACCAAGTTTCAATGCCATCCATAAATTGGTTTTGGAGAAGAAGACTTATTTTACAGTTTTTACCGTATATGATCGAGGCAGCCATGTTGGTCATGTGACCTGGACCGTTGGAACAAATTTTCGTTCCCGCAAGCCCTGGAGGCTCCTTATGAAATTTTGTTACAATTAGCCCAGCGGCTTTTGGGAAGATGTTTGAAATTTTCAATATATAACATACCTTTGTCAAAGATAAACCAATGAATTTGACCTCTTATATGCACAAATCTCCATGCACATGTTTAGATGGCTGTATGTACCAATTTTTATGTCAGAATCTTCTAAAATTTCCATGAACTTTCGTGTTCTAGCATTTCTTATATAAAGCACCAGAAAGCCCATTCGACCTTGCAATTAAAAAGGTCAAGGTCAAACCAAGGTCATTATCTGATTAATCTTGGTGGTACTTGTGAATTCGATGCTACATATCAAGTTTCAAGGCCATCGGTCAATTGAATCTGGAGAAGATTTTTTTACAGTTTTTCAACTGAGAGGCGTGACCTGGTTATTGTGCAGACAGTCGCCGGAAGGTCGTGAGTTCGCGGCTCACCGTCGCCATCCGACGACTGGAAAACTCTCTCTGTCAACCCAGCAGTAAATGGGTATCTTTTTCGAATTAGGGAAGGATAAGGCAGCGAAAGGAGAGAGATGGGCTCCGCCTTTCATCAGCTGTGCCCAAGATACAGTGGGTCTCTAACCCCCACTGCCCCTACGGCTATTAGGCTATGGGAAACCTTTACCTTTACCTTTTACCAACGTATCATGTTGGTCATATTACCTGGTCCGTTTGAACAAATTTTTGTTCCCTCAGCCCCGGGAGGCTCTGCATGAAACTTGGTTCCAATTGTCCCAGTGGCTTTTGAGAAGATGTTTGAAACTATCTAAATATGAGAGACCTGGGTCAAAGAATTACCTTGACCTCTTGTACTCGCAGATCTTCATGTACTCCTTAAGATGACTGAATATTCCAATTTCATGCCAGATTCTTCTATAATTTTCATGAACTCTCATGGTGTAGTATTTTGCCAAATAAAAGCACCAGAGAAGCAAATTTGACCTTGTCGTAAAACAGGCCAAGGTCAGCCCAAGTCAAAGGTCTCGTTTGATTAATCTTGGTAGTACTTGTGTAAACGATGCTATATACTAAGTTTTAAGGCCTTCGGTTAAGTTGTTCTGGGGGGAGGAGATTTTCAAGGGTTTTTTACCATTCATATACGGTCAAAGCGGCCATGTTGGTCATGTGACCTGGACCGTTTGAACAAGGCTCTGTATGAAATTCGGTTACAATTGGCCCAGTGGCTTTTGAGGAGATAATTGAGGGGCCGTATTCATAAAGCCACTTAAGTAGTTGCTATGCTGTTGCTAAGGCTAAATATCTATAAAGGAGATTCCCTACAACTAAGAAATTTGGTCTGGAGGAGCAGTCTTTGTAAGACTGTTCCTCCAGAGCAAATTTCATAGTTGTAGGGAATCTCCTTCAAAGAAATTTAGCCTTAGCAACCGCATAGCAACCACTTAAGTCGTTTTATAAATACGGCCCCTGGACCGTTTGAAAAAGGCTCTTTATGAAATTCGGTTACAATTGGCCCAGTGGCTTTTGAGGAGATAACTGAGATTGTAGAAATATGACAGATATGGCATGGGTCGAAGGTCAGAGAATGACTAACGATGAATGTAAAACAGGGGCGTAACTAGGGGCAAGTTCATGATACGCACAACCACGTTTTATGCTCTACTTCTTGAAAGGAAAGCTAGTATTTCAGCCACTTTAGTAATTGGTATTGAAATCTTGTCTAATTTATAAAATTTCAGCATGCAAATATGCAGGTGCGTTTTGAAATTTTGTCAATTTTGACAAAATTTCAATACGCACTTGCGTATTTGCCGTATACGTAGCTACACCCTTGTATAATAAGATGATTACATATACCAATTATGTGCCAGAATCTATTATAATTTCCATGAATTTTTATGTTGAAGCATTTTCCCATATGAAAGACCA
The DNA here is from genome assembly GCA_963989385.1 of Ctena decussata. NCBI lineage: Eukaryota > Metazoa > Mollusca > Bivalvia > Lucinida > Lucinidae > Ctena > Ctena decussata. The sequence goes on along the minus strand of OZ022503.1, from coordinate 41,044,880 downwards.
GAAAGCAAATTTGACCTTGCCGTAAAAAGGTCAAGGTCAAACCAAGGTCATCATTTGAACAATCTTGGTAGAACTCGACTACCCTATGTTCCGCACCAAGTTTCAAGGCCATCGGTCTACTGGCTCTGGAGAAGATTTGTAAAGCGTTTTACTATATATGGGCGTGACGGCCATGTTGATTATGTGACCCAGACCATTTGAACAATATTTCATTCCCGCACGCACTGGAGGTTCTATAATTGAGCCGCGACACGACAAAACCAACAATGTGGTTGTGCGCCCAGCGCGGACTCAGATCAGCCTGGGCATCCGCCCAGTCTGATCAGCGTCTTCGCTCTCCGCATGGAGGTAGCTTAGACCCTTAGCTACCCTTTGAGCACTTAACGAAGGGTCTGGTCAAACTTGGCGGAAACCTAGACTGATCTGAGTCTGCGCAGTGCGCACGACCACATTGTTGGTTTTGTCGTGTCGCGGCTCATATAATCTTTGGTTACATGACCCAGTGGTTTCAGAGAAGTTGTTTGACATTGTAGACGGACGGACAGACAACGACGGACAACGGACTATAAGCTCCCCCTCAGCCTTCGGCTCATGTGAGCTAAAACTGAAGGAGGTGTTGCGCACACATTGTATCGGGACGGAACCCTAGAATGACGGAAATACCTTGTTCTGACGCTTTCCTTCGAAGGGCGGGGTACTATGGTGGCATATTTTTGCCACAAGACAGCTAGATAGTTATCGAGATAGTTTGAAAAATTATCCTGATTATTTCAAATTTTATGAAAAGATTATCTTGGTAGTCTCAAGTTTCCTGGCAATATTATCGCGATAATTAAGGGCGCGTTTACACGAGCAAAGTTTCTATGTCACAGAAACTTTAACAAAGAAAATATGACAAACATTTTGCGTTTACACGGAGCAAATTATTTGTTAAAGAAAATGTGCCATAGAATCTTTGTCACATAAATTTTGGCAATGAAATATTTGCTGCAGTGTTCACACGACCAAATATTATTCGTCAAAGTTACCTGCAGCGACGAAACAAAATGTTTGTCACATTTTCCACGTTTGTAGCAATGTTCTTTGTTACATAATCTTTAGCAAAGTTCTCCGTTTACATGGACAATTTTAATTTATCGAAGTAACTTTATCATATATATTTGTCAAAGAAACATTGTCATATTTTGGCATTTACACGATCAATTTTTTCTGTGACAAACCTACTTTGTCATAGAAACTTTGGTCGTGTAAACGCGCCCTAACGCATTCATCGCGATAGTATACTTTGGTTTAAACAATATTTATTAATAAATCTTCGTCTACAACATATACATTTACACATATACACATGATCATATGGTACAGGATTTGATAGAAAGCTTACAGCTTATATAAATCATCTCCTGATGAACATCGCGATATGTTTGGAGTTTGTATCCAAAGATCCAAAGCTGTCACGAGGTAGCCAGATAGCACTATCGCGATAATTGAAAAAAAATGTAGATAATCTAAAGTTTTCGCGATAATTTATTTATTTATTTTTTATTATTTTTTTCGACATTTTGACATTTACTTTCTGATATCTAAAATAATAAACATAACAAGGCTGAGGGTATGCACACGACGGTCGTGCCGGTAAGAAGGCTTGTCGGCAACACCTTCTGCGGATAAGGATTCTTTTCAGCAGGACCATATTTTAGCTTTTGATACATCAAATTGCGCAAACCGACCGCAAGCTTTATGGCACTTGCTGTTTGAGTGAACCAACATTTAAGAAACAACAGCGTGCTATATTTTCGCGAATTTTTCGCATAATGCGGAATTTGTCGAAAATAAAACTATTAAGCAATACCCATGCAAACTGTAAAGATCACAGGGTATAATCGATTCCGCTAATTTTCGCTTCCTGCAGAGACTGTACATCATATTTGGCTTCCGCCAAGACTGTCCGCGAACTCTTGCTTCCTGCAGGGACTACTGTCCTCGAACATTGGCTTCCTGCCGAGACTGTCTGCGTGACTCTGCTTCCTGCCGAGAGCCTCGGCAGGAAGCAGAATCACGCGGACAGTCTCTGCAGGAAGCCATTTATCATGTACGGTAGTCTCGGCAGGAAGCAAGAGATCGCGGACAGTCTCGGCGGAAGCCTAATATGATGTACAGTCTCTGCAGGAAGCGAAAATTAGCGGAATCGATTATACCCTGTGAAGATAGTCGCAAGTTTAAAATTCGCGAATTCTTGCTCTTAGCGTCATTCGTGAAAATATGCATCCACGAAAATGTCTTTTACTTACAGTAACCTAGATGGAAGGCTGATTTGGAGCTATACTGTGCTTTAAATTTTCTAGTCGATGGGAGGGTGAAATGGTGTCGAGAATGTGAAAAGACCGATCACATACGACCGGAGATGGACTCAAACTCGCTCACGACCTCAGAATAACTTCAGTCCCAACTTCCCAAGTGCAGCCAAAAACAAAGCAGACAACGAAATTTACTTCTGCAAAATTTCAAAACTTGTTTCGTCAAAGCTTTATCATATTCAACGAATAGAGAGCAAACATTGTCGATCAAAATGAGGCGGCCCGTTATCAGCCGACGCTGTTTGCAAATCCAACGCTTTTGATTCTTGGCGCTTTGCTGTTAACAACTTGGCCAGCCTACGGATAGGACCAAGCCGATGGGAAAGAGTGTAACAAGATGACATAGATCTATATGTCCACATACCTGTACAGAATAATGATTTCTGAACCGGACTCGAATCCATTACCTCTGGACGATGAGTACATCTTCAGCCCATCTTAGTCGCAGCTCCAGGAGAGCTGTTACAATAGGCAAGCTCCGTCGTACGTCGTCCGTCTGTCTATCGACAATTTGAAACGACTTCTCCTCTGAAGCCACTGGGCTAACTGGAACCAAATTTCACATGGGGCCTAAACATGGTGGCTGATCACGTGGTATTACACGTCACAGTAAAATACCAGGAATTCCAGTACAATGCTCTGCTTCGTGGTTGCTTTTACATGACAACTTTGTTTCCGAATGCAGTCTTGTGGAATATAGCGCAGATAATGCGTACTTCAAAGTGCTTTAATCTGTTATTCTTGCTTTTACTGAGAGTGTATAGGTTTTCGTGTTTAAAGCTTACCCAGTTTCGGAGCAACACCAACATTCATGGAGATCTAGGACATCAAAGCCTACTTTCGGTTTTGGATATTGGAGGGACGATTAAATACAAAAACTATAAAGCCCACGATAAAATCGCGAGTATCATCTGAATATACTCATAATTACACGTTTTCCGTGATTCATTCAAAAAAAAAAAAAAAAAAAAAAAAAAGAATGTGTACACAGAAACAATTGAGTTGTTGAGTAAAACGTGAAGAATTTCCGTGGTTTCCTCGTTCAAAGTGACGTAAGAAAATAACGCAAGAAAATATGTGCCTATCCTGTTTATTCTAATAGGACCGATAGGACAACTGGACTTGTTCCCCCTGAAAAAATGCTCTTTTCCCCCTGTTCTCTAAAACCCCTGGGAGGAACTCCCTTCTGAAAGCAATCGAACCTGTGCGACAGAAGTGTGTGCCTTGCCGTGAGACAAACCTCGATCCAACTGAACTATCCGAGTGCTTTCTTGTCTTGGACACTAGACAGTTAAGGTAGTTACGAAAGGATAAGATAGGGTATGAATTTTAATTTCTCGAAATCTCAGGTCATTCATGTGACCCGGCTCCTAACACTTATCCCTGGAAACTAGATTTTACACGGTACAGAACTGGAAAGTGTATCTTGGGGCCAATAAATCAGAGTACCCTCCATGGAGTCCTCACATAAGTACCATAACAAAGAAAGCAAATCAGACACTAGGTTTCATCAAGAGAAAAATCCGGGTCCGGGTCTATTAAAAGGACCTGAAATCTACTGCATACAAAACTGTGGTGTGTTCGCAGTTGGAGCCTACTTGAATGCGTGGCTCCTTTCAACATCTACTGACATTTGCAAACTTTAATCTGTGCAACTCAGAATCGCTTAAAGACCTTATCTGATCTTAGCTGTGTCCTCTTGACCAGCACTGACGATATTGTCATCATACATGCCTCGGACAACTCCGATCACAATACTAGACGATCACAGCATAACCATACTCTGGCATACAAACAGATACCAACTCTGAGAGACAACTGCGATAAGTTCTGAATATTTAGATCCTATGGAAGCTAGGAATACACCAAAAGAAACGAAAAGTGCAAGTATACATTTTTTCTGCGAGCCATCATGAACTAAAATGCTTAACCAGCACCCCCCCCCCCCCCCCCCAAAAAAAAAAAATAAAAATAAAAATAAAATAATAATAAATAAATAAATAAATCAGTCTTACCCTCCTTGGCATAATTCAGCAGGGCTGCCTTCCAGGTGGTTCACTCATCCCCTAAGATTCCAGTATTCTGTTTTTTTATCTTTTATCCAAACTAACACTCTTTATCGCACCATATAAACTCACCTTTGATCCAAGAGATATGTTGTAATATGAACTTCATATTACAACATATCTCTTGGATCAAAGGTGACACTTATGCGCTCCCTTGTCATTTCCATATTTCTGTATGCCTGTGAATCATGGACCTTGACAGCAGAGTTAGAGAAAAGAACGCAGGCCTTTGAGATGAGATGCTACCGAAGGTTACTGAACATTTCTTACAAGGACCATATAACCAATGAGGAGGTTCGCAGGAAGATCCAAGCAGCCATTGGAGAATATGATGAACTCCTGACGCTGGTCAAGAAACGGAAACTAAGGTGGTTTGGCCACGTCTCAAGGTCTTCTGGTTTAGCAAAGACAATTCTTCAGGGCACAGTGAAAGGAAAAAGAAGAAGAGGTAGACAGAAGAAGAGGTGGGAAGACAATATCAAGGAGTGGACTGGAATGGATTTTGCCAGCTCAACTAGGGCAGCTGAAGACAGGACAAGGTGGAAAGGGATTGTTTTGAAGTCAGCTGTGGTGCCCCAACGACCTAGTAAGGTTATGGGATAGAATAGAAAAATAGAATAGAATAAACTCATTTCGTTTGTATTTCGACCGATCCTCTTCAGTTCTTGATATACATGTACTAATACACCATCTGGTCCTACTTGGAGATTAAAATGGATGGATGGACGGACGGGTGGACGGGCGAACGGATAGATAGATAGATAGATAGATAGATAGATAGATAGATAGATAGATAGATAGATAGATAGATCTGTCTATAGATAGATAGATAGATAGATAGATAGATAGATAGGTAGGTAGGTAGGTAGGTAGGTAGGTAGGTAGGTAGGTAGATAGATAGATAGATAGATAGATAGATAGATAGATAGATAGATAGATAGGATAGATAGATAGATAGATAGATAGATAGATAGATCGATCGATCTTGTGACAGCACTTAACAAGTTCTATGGTAGACACTGTGACCTCGTTGATCCGTTTCTCCGTTCATTCGTTCACGGGATATATTTCTCCGATTAACATCGTCCACGATTCAAATTGCAGCACTATATCCGGCTGATATTTCGCGCACCTGTTGAAGACGTCCGAAAAGAAAAATAGTGCAACAACAATAGTCTCTGTTTTACCGATAGGATTGAAGTTCATATTACTTAATACACTTCTGTTGCGTTTTCTCTATGTTTAAATGATTCTACTGAAAGTATTTATGCTGTCATCAAAATATACAACTGAATAATTCAATAATTACTCATTTCTGTAGCGGTAGAATAATTGTTAAACGTCTTTGTGTATCGAGAACAACAACACAAGATTAATTTGAACAAGAGAGTAGAAGGTTGAAAAGTCGGATTATCATGGTGTTAAATTTTCTAATTTGTATTAAGGATGTTTGTGTTAATTGTTATTTCGGATTTACTAGTTTCGATTAGGAAAGACTGTCACAGTTGTTACTTTTATGCCCAGCTGAACAAGTTTGATAAATTTCGTACAATTTTTGAAGGTGTGGGTGGGGTAAGCTGCTAATGGATATGAAGCAGCAAAATCAAATAGGAATTTCTGTACAAGCTGCACAGAAGTTCATTTCTGCATATAATAGACAGCCTCCCACAGATCAGAACCCAAGTTCTGGCATGAAACCACCTATACCAAATATTGGTACAGTGCCAGGTACGACTGGAGCCACACATATTCCAGTGATGCTCAGTAATGCACATGGTCCATATGTACAGGGCCCTCAAGGCAATACAAACTCGGTGGTGATAGAGGGTCAGAGAGGTATCATGATAGGTAACACTAGGTATCCAGTTCCAAATAATCCTGTAGTGAATAACCATTTCATACAGACACAACAATCCAATATACTTGCTCTAGGTGGACATTTACAGAATTCAAAACCAGGATCGAATTATTCCAGTCCGAGGTCAAGTGTTGGCAGTGCAGGAGATTCAAAAGGATCCAGCCCAAGTTCAAGTCTAATAAATCCACCGCCACCGCCCCCATATGATCAGAGGATGTTTAACCAGAGGAATAGTATTGCTAGCAATCGTTCAAGCATTAGTATAACGTCTCTGGATTCAAAACATTCAAGTCCAAGGACAAGCTTAGCAGGTGTTGGTGGACTAATAATAGATAAATTTCCAAGTCCTAGAACAAGTTTAGTAAATCCAAATGATAGTCATTCGAGTGTTCATCACCAGCTTAACATAAATCAGCTTCATGCAAGTTTAACAAGTCTAGGATCCCATGGGGCTACAGGTGTGCTAAATGATAGTCGCTTCAATGAACATGCACCACCCCAGCTTCATCAGCTTGCTGATTCTCGATTGCGCATTGTTCCACCACAGACTACTGCAAGTTTTAATGGTCATATAATTTATCCAACAAACATGACAAACAACATGAATTCCTTAGAACTAAATAACAGTTTTACTACAGTAGTATCAAATCCATCAGACATTCAACAGCGTAATGTAGCCCAGGCATCTCCACCCCCAGCTTTACCGGCAAGAGTTCCAATTCATAATACTGCTCAAAGGACATCTAGCCAGTCAGAGACAGAACGCAACATAGCGTTACTGACACAAAAACTTACCAATGATATGCGGATCTCAATGAGCCCACAGCCAACCAGCTCGGGCCCACCCACACCTCCCCCTAAGGAACCTCCACCACCATATCATGGTCCTCATAAAACTGAACCCATGCCTGGTCTGCCCCCAAGAAATTCTGCTGTTAAATTTACAAGTAATAGCACTGGGCCCACGTCACAGACTGTACCGGTTTCGGCTGTTGGGCCCCGTGTAACTTTGAATCAAGTTCCACCAAAAACTCCACCATCAGCGACAGTGAGACCACAGGCTCAGATATCATATCAAGTCACACCGCCAAAGCCTAAAGGTCCCAGTGAGGCAGAAAAAAAGCTGATGGCCATGACACAGGAACTGGAAGATGAGCTTGAATCAAAGTCACAAGGAGAATACTTCGGTAAGATCAATAGGCCGTAGATGCCAGAGCTCCACAGTGCTCCAGATAAGAAGGGGTAACAAAGATAATTTAGGGATAATTATCCATATTTCTCGATTAAATCATATTTTGTGACCCATCATTAGAACCGTCTCGTCGAGACGGTTCTAATGAGGGTCATCATTAGAACCGTCTCGTCGAGACGGTTCTAATGAGGGGTCACAACATATGTTTTCATTGAGAAATAAGAAAAATTATCTTTGAATTATCCTCAATACCCACTCTTATCTGGAGCTCTGAGATATGGAAGGGTTTTGACGATTTTTCTGATAATTTCTAGTTCTCACTATACACACGTATCTGATACACAAAATGCTTTTATGGATAACAAAATTATCCCTGATTTTTTTTGTCAAAAACCTGTCTATACCTGACACTCTGGTTCAGTGCTGTATAGTTAAATCTAAATTTATGAGACAATCAGACAAACAGAGTCATTGTTTTAAACATTTTTTTCTCTTCCTTCCACTAAATTTAACATTTTCAGCTGCTTATCTTGTCAGTCATAATGTTCACCTAAGAAATATTATATTTTCCTAAACAAAATGTAATTCAATTTTCAATATATCACATTTACTTGTGGTCTGAACCAGTCACAATTATGAAGAAATGAAATTCTGGGTATCTGATAATCTCCATAATCAGAACATTTACAAAGCCTTTAAAATTGACCAAATTAAGCATCTTTAATTGATTTGAAGTTTAAAGTGCACGCTCACATTTGTTGTAAAAGGGGTTGAATTACATTCCCATTTCAGAACACAGACATAGTTGAATGATTCAGTTCGTGTTTTTCCTTGACTTTTGCAAGTGTGAAGATAAGCAGCTGTGATATTGTGGTACATTCCTGGCAGTTCTAGTAGGAATCCCACAGTATGCGTTTGCAAGAAATAGGGTACATGTCGGATATACAATGTATGTCAAAGAACATACCATCAAAATACCTATGTTACCAGATCTCAGTGTGCCAAATATTAGGTGTGCTGATTAAATTATTAAATAATTTTAGATTACCAAATATGAAAATGTTCTTCATGTACATGTAAATTGAATCTAAAGTGTATTAAACTTTCATTGTATGGCATACACATGTATTTTACTGTAGAAACATAAAATCTGAACTGAAAACAAGGAAAATAATAATACTACTGTAATGACCTTAAAATTTCAGACACCCGAAATGTCAGGCAATTATTGCTTGAAAATTCTGAGAAAGTGGATTTTACACTCGTTTATGCATCCAAATGATGCTTAGTGAACGGCAAACATTGTAGACCCTCCCTGAGGAGCAGTTTGATCTGGATCTACAATGTTTGCTCTGACCTGACTGTCCAAATATTTAGGGTCATTACGGTTTATTATGTCATGAGGAGCCTAGATATTGAGACAGAAGTATTGGACAATCCTGTAGACGCACATCAGACTCACTGGCCTATAGCGCTTGCAATTTCTGCCAATGAGGTTTTGACGCGTACTACATGTATCTCTGAAAAAATGAACTTTGTTTCCAATTGTAAGAATAAAACTTTATCAATTCAGGCATTAAGATCAATTGTTAAACTACCTACCGTATGTCGATATTTTATGTAGAATAATTACGGTAAAAGCCAGAGGGTTTGTTGTGTTATTGAGTCATGCAACAAATATATCTTATAATCTGTGCACTCTGAGCACTATAAATATGCCAGGAAATACCTTAAGGTTACTGTCGTCTTTTTGCGGTTAGAAAAATAATTAACAACCAAAACACTCATCCATGCTAAAACAGTAAGCTGTAATGAATAATTGTCCCAGGACATGGTTTTGTTTGTTGTAGAAACAAAATATTTATAAACTTGATAGTTCTTCCGTCATTAGAATTAGACTGGGCTTCAGATAACATAAAATTTTGAGGGTAATTTTTAGTTTTTTCAGTCAGTATACATGTACATGCTATAGAGATGTAAATGTTTCTAACACTTAAACGGCCAAAAATGAAAATAGTTTAATTTGCAAACAGCCTGATTCAGATGATGATTTGGCTCGAGACATGTTGAGCCGCCTTATTTGGATCTTCACTGTTTGCCCTATTATGATAGTCTTTAAAATTTGTTGTTGTTTTTTCAGTATGATTCAGTTTTCATGAAACTTTTTTTTTTTTTTTTCCGGACACAAATTTTCTTGTCTGCATTTTTTATTTATTTATTTTTTCATTGGCTTTTTTGTTTATGAAAAATAACACCCTAGTTTTTATCCTCAAAAATCCCCAAATCTGGAGCTCAAGTAGAATTTTACTATTTTAAAGAAAGCACATGATGGATTGGTCATGTTATTTAATAATTAACAATCCCTAGGGTGACAAATGGTAGCAGAGATGATGCATTAATGGTGTCATGATCAAGTTATTTGCCCTCTAAATACATGTATTTTGTTGTTTCGTTTTCACTCACACAAATAGGTGTTTAGATGGCTCTTGATAAGGGGAGTATTTGATGGTCATTCTGGTTACATAAAATTTGCACCAAAAAGCAGACGACAAAATTTACGTCTGCAGAATTTCAAAAAATGTCTCGTCCAAGTGATATCATATTGAGAATTCTAACACTAGAGGGCAAACAGTGTAGATTCAGATAAGGTGGGTCATTATGAGCCACCTCATCTGGATCTACACTGTTTGCCAATACAACAATTTTAATTTTTTGCGCTTTAAGGGTTAAATGTTTGTAAAATTAATGGCATGATTGATAATGGCTGCTTATTTTAGAAGCCACACAAAAGCTGATCTAATGAGCTTAAATGAGGGCCACAACATGTTATGAGCCTTGAAAATTACTGATAGTCACATTTTGTGCCTCAGCTCCTCAGTAGAACAGCCTTACCATTACCCCCACTTCTTTTGTCGGATGAGACTTTAAACTTAGGTCTGGCCTCCCTATGGCCTAATTGTGTTGGTTGGCAGTAAACCCACTCACTCACTCCCTAGTTAGCATGAAGGTTTCAGTAGAAGACATAACCAGATAAACATGTTTCTTTAGCGAAATAGAAAATTTGGAAGTTATACATGTATCAACAGCCAGTAGTCAGTAGCAAAAGTTGGCTTTTGCCAGCAGGCTGTCAATAGCGGCTTACAGAATTACCTTCATCAAAGATGGTACATGTACATAGATTTGATAGGCAATGAATTTAGAAATAAAATGAATGGGCAGTACTGTACACTATGGGGAAACAACTCAGCTATTTTTGTTTTGTATTTGTCTCCCTTTTCAATCAGTGTCAAGTCTTAATGGAGAGAAATTGCTCCTGAAGCAAATCCTTCCCCTTATGAGTAGACTCATTTGTAAGGGTTCATCAGAGCTCTAGATAAAAGGGGCACATGTATTTGATGATAATTGAGGGATAATTTTTTTTATTTCTCGTTGAAACCATATATTGTGACCCCTCATCTGAACCGTCTCGTTGAGACGGTTCAGATGAGGGGTCACAACATATGTTTTTATGCAGAATTAACAAAAATTATCCCTAATTATCACCAAATACTCCCTCTTATCTAGAGCTCTGGAAAAACATGGAGTTGTATTTGTAAAAAGATTATATATTAAGATTATCATGATTATAGTCTTCTAGGATGATATATGAGGTATTCTGTTGTATACATTCCAGACCTGGCTTCCTGAGATTCTTTCTTCCTGTAATTTAGCATAAAGTATCCATGGCCTAATGAAAACAATGTTCAGAGACTTTGACAAGACTGATCTGGGCCTTTGGTTTTCAAACATTGTATAAACCCTGAGAAGTCTGTAGCCTCCCAGCAGGCACACAACGTCGAAATGACGTCGTACTGACGTCGATGCGACGTAATGACGTCGCATCGACGTCACTACGACGTCATTTAGACGTCCTGTGCCTGCTGGGCTCTAAAGTGCCAAAAAATACAGTACCTTAGATAAGCTGCGTATCCGCGTATTTACGCAATTTGAATGTTTGAAAACGCTATTAAAATCATTTTTTAGCGTAAAGAAACGCAATTGAAATCTCCTTTACGCAATTCGGTGATTCGCCGGAGCGTAACGGTGTTTCTCCAGCGGGATGAGAACTGATTATACAACGTGAAATTCTACGACTTTGCGCTGGTTCTCCGCGTCATGTGCAATGAATGTAATCCGAGTGATGTATACGGGAAACCAGTTGTGTGTAAAAAGGCAAGACACAATACACAGTTATGGCGTGGCCCTCAACACAGAGAAAAAGCGAAGGGCTACGCACAGAATAACAAATAATTGGATATCAGAGCCTGTCTAAGTTTTATCCAACATCCATAGTGAATGATATCATTCTCGACCCTATAAATACATGCGATGATGCATTCTCAGTGACACTCCAATCGTAAAGCAGCTCGTCGACAAAATTGAAAGTGAAAGTAGCGTGCATTCGGTAATCCAGGGATACAGACTGACTCATTTTTCATAGGAGCAAGCTGGGCCCCTAAAAACTGAAAACTAGTCGCCCAGCCAGAAATTTAGGGGCCCACATTTAAAACGTGAGAATCTTTTAGGCGAGGTCTGCTGACAACCGGTTGTCACCAGACTTTTTGGACCAAAACTGTCTGCTGACAACCGGTTGTCACCAGACTTTTTGGACCTAAAATGTCTGCTGACAACCAGCCATATATTTTCTATTAAATGGTTTTAAATAGGGTTTAATTTAACTGAATTTGTATTAATATGCTATAAATATGTTATAAATACAACATAAAGTTTCTCATAGTTAAGGCAAATGACCATTTTTACTTGCATCATTCTTGCACTCTTGTCATTTTGTTACATATATATGTGGACTGTTTGTACTTTAATGTATTGAAACCAATGAAGTGAAATATCTACACCATTATAATTTAAAGAGTAACTACACTTCAGGAACTGACTGAATCAGATCCAAAACCCTATCCCCAACATCAAAGGGAAAGATTGACAAGTAATAAGCCGAGTCAGCAGCTCTTTCCCAAATAGGTGGCAACTCAGCTATCTTTACTGAACTAAATAATTTAGACCAACAGAAGAGTTACAATAGACTAAGCAAATTATACAAAAAACATTTAACAACAATTTTTACCTATTTTCAATTTTTATTATAGAAGGGTTAAAATGAAAACACAATAAATTAAACAGCACTGAACATAGACTATGTAAGACATGATCCCCAGGGCAGGTCATGATGACTCTGACCCCAAACAAACTTGAACAAATTTGAACAAACTTGGTAGAGGACCACTAGGTGATGCTATAAACCAAATACCTGTACCACGGCTCTGCACCCAATGGTTTTAGACAAGAAGATTTTTTTACATTGCCCTATAAAAGCCTGTGTAAAAACATTACCCCAAGGGCGAGGCCATTTTGGCCACAGGACCATAATTTGTCAAGGCTCAAGGCCTTGTGGTTTTAGACAAGGAAATCTCATAATTTGTCAAGGCTCTAGGCCTCGTGGTTTTCGACAAGAAGATTTTTCAAAGTTCTCATTCCAAAACTAGATATTTTTGACCTAGCTATGCCATGGACTAGAACCATTTGAATAACTTTCAAAGAGGGTCATATAAGGTTCATTCCTGCCAAGTCTGGTCAAAATCCAATCAGCAGTTTAGGAGATGATGTCCTTTGAAGCAAATTGTTGACAAAAGAAAAGGCACAACACAGGGCATGACAGACAACGCACACTGACTGATCACAATAGCTCATCTTGAACCTATGGTTCAGGTGAGCTTTAAGGTTTGGGAATATTATTTTCTTATGTATTTCTATGGTTCAAACCTAGGACCCAATGGGGCAGGGCCATTTTTGACCCTGAGGCTACCATTTGAACAAGCTTGGTAAAAGACCACTAGGCAATGCTTCATACCAAATTTCAAGCATCTGAGCCCAGCAGTTCTGAAGAAGATTTCTGAATTTCCTATGTATATCGACGGTTCAAACCCAGGACCCCCTGGGGCCACCATTTCAACAAAGTTGGAAATGACCACTAGGCAATGCTACATACCAAATTTCAAGCATCTGATTCTAGCAGTACTGGAGAAGAATATTTTTAGCTCACCAGAGCCGAAGGCTCCGGGGGAGCTTATAGTATAGGCAGTTGTCTGTCGTCGTCGTCGTCTGTCGTATGTCGTCGTCTGTCGTCCGTCAACACTTGTAAACAACATCTCCTCTAAAGCTACTAAGCCAATTGGGCCCAAATTTCATCTGTAGCATCCTTTGGCTGGGGGATCGAAAGTTTGTGATTTTTATGAAAATCGGCCCCTTAGTTTGGTTGCTATGGCAACTTAGAGTTCCCATAGACTTATAATGGGGAAAATTGAAAAATGGCATTAACTGCCAAGCCATTGCAGATATGTTGACAAAACTTTTATAGAAATGTTTCGTGAGAAGTCTTTTATCAGCTATATATTTTTTTGCCCACTGCTCCTTTTATTGGTTGCCATGGAAACCAGAATGCAAAAAAAAGGAAAAAAATACTTAAAAAATTATCTGCTCTGAAGCCACTTGGCTGATTAAGCCCAGATTTCATCTGTAGTATCCTTGGGCTGGGGGATTGAAAGTTTGTGTTTTATATGAAAATCAGCTTTTTAGTTTGGTTGCTATGGTAACTTAGAGTAGCATTGACTCATAATGGGGAAAATTGAAAAATGGCACTTATTGCCAAGCCATTGCAGATATGTTGACAGAACTTCTATAGAAATGTTGCTTGAGAAGTGTTCTATCAGCTATATGTTTTCTGGTTCACTGCTCCTTTTATTGGTTGCCATGGAAACCAAAATGCAAAAAACAGGGGGAAAATGCTTAAAAAAATATCTCTTCTGAAGCCACTAGCCAATTGGGCTCAGATTTTATCTTTAGTATCCTTGGGCTGGGAATTGAATTTTTTTTTTTTTCATGAAAATCGGCTCTTTCATTTGGTTGCTATGGCAAATAAGACTTAGGTTGACTAATGATGTAGAAAATTAAAATGGCATTTACTGCAATCATAATGTGGGAAATAGTTATATATTTTGTTATCAACTCAGCAGACTGTCGGACTGAGACTTTGTAGTTGTATATTTTGTATTAGCCTGCACAAATGTGACAGCAATTTTAAGCCTATACAAATTTGATTGCAATTTGTGCTAGAGATCTGGTGAGCTTTGTGGCCCGTGGGCCTCTTGTTAAGTATATTTTATTTTGGAACGCAAAACCCCCTGCTGCAGGGCCATTTTGGACCCAGGGTTCTCCACTTGAACAAACTTGGTAAAGGTCCACTAAACATCGCTTCATACCAAATATCAAGCAGCTCAGCCCAGCGGTTCTGAAGCAGAAGATTTTCAATATCAAAGCCCTAAACTACCGGTAGGCCTAGCGGTGTGAGAGAAGTTGTCATATAGAGCAAATTGTTGATGACAGATATCGCAAGACGGACATTGGACATTGACTGATCACAACAGCTCAGGTGAGCTAAAAACAAACAAAAAACCCTGAATTCTAAAGTTTCATTTTCTTACTAATATCAAATGAAGCAGCAATCTCTTCCAGCATGGACCACAACTGATCAATTCTAGAACCCGTTAGGATCCTGGAGTCTTGGATGTAATGGTGTGGATATTTGACTTGACTGTGCTCAATGACAAGAGCCATTTATGTTTCAGACAGATAGGTAAAGATCATATGAATAAAATATGATGCACCAAAGTTGATATATGTATTAAGAAGCCTGATTCAGAACTAACTGCTAAACAAACACATTTGATTGAGGTATACACCTTTGTCAAAGATCAAAGTTTGATTTTCACACCATAATACTAGGTAGGAGATAGACCATATAGGTATCATAATCATGCACAAAGGGACAATGTTAGTTAGATAATATAGCACAAACAACAACAAGCAATAAATAAGGACTAAATTTAAATGCAACATTATTTGTTTCCATACATCAAAGTACAGAGTTCACGAAAGTCTGTGAGAGTTTACAGGACCGAATCTGGTAAAATGATTGAAATGTTCTTGAAAATTCTGAAAATTTTTACCAGACTGATGAATTTTTACCAGACTGATGAATTTTTACCAGACATGTCAGGCGGTCAGACAGAGCTTCGTGAAGACTGAAAGTACAGTCTTCATATATATGTAACACAATGCCAAAAAGTGCAAGAATGCAAGTAAAAATAATAATCTGCCTTTACTATGAGAGAATATGTTATATTTATAACATATTAATATAAATTCAGTTAAAGGAAACCCAATTAAAAACCATTTAATAGAAAATATATGGCTGGTTGTCAGCAGACGTTTTTGGCCCAAAAAGTCTGGTGACAACCGGTTGTCAGCAGACAGTTTTGGTCCAAAAAGTCTGGTGACAACCGGTTGTCAGCAGACACTTCCAATCTTTTATTCAGAATCTGCGCGAGAATTGCACCGTTTCCGTAGGCTTTGTAGTAAACCATTCTTTCAATCGGGTGGGAAACCCTAGCGATGTATCGCCACATTACATTCAAAAAATGCATAAAGGGCTAAGATTTTTAGCTGCCAAATCTGTCTGTCTGTCTATCTTACATTACGAGGAGGCGGCCATGTTGTTTTTCTCGATAGTGAGTAAAATCCAACACACAAGTATGACGGAACACCGAATATTCCTAGCAAATATCGGCGCGGAAGTTAGCAATACCCATTCAGGTGACGGATTTTACTCCAAGCCGAAAACATGCCAGACACTCACCGACAGCTCACGATCGCAAACTGGGCGACTGTCTTTTTTAATTTTAGTCGCTCAGCCGATGTTTTACTCGCAGTGGGCGAGTGGGCGACCGCTAGTCTGTATCCCTGTAATCCTCTCTTCTGTTTTCATTTGCACATTGTAAGTTGTTTGAAATCAAATGCTGGGTGATAAAATTCCGGATAAATCCGGATTTAGGATCCTCCAGAACACATCCTGAGATTGATGCAAATCCGTTGAGTTTCCCGGGAGGGGCGGGGGGGGGGGGGGGGGGGGGGGGGGAGGAGTTGTCTGACAGAGGAAATTGACAGGACATTTAGGTATGTATTTGTTTTGTTAACTGTCTAAGGTAACATAGGGGAGAATGCAGTGCATTTGGACATGGACACTTAGTCATTATGAGCCAAATTGTACTCCACCCACCTTTTCCTCTTTCTTCTGATTCTTGCCCAAACTTTATATTGGCCTATGGTAGTGGGTGGGGGATGAATAAAAATGTACAAAATACAGGGGAACCTATGCCCATTTTTTTTTAGGGTTGGACTTAGTTTTTTTGAGCCCGTTTTTTAGCTCACCTGAGCACGAAGTGCTCAAGGTGAGGTATTGTGATCGGTCTTTGTCCGTCTTCCGTCGTCCGGTCGTGCGTCCGGCGTCAACTTTTGCTTTAAACAACTTCTTCTCCAAAACTGCTAGCCGGATTTCAAAATAATTTCACAGAAATGTTCCTTGGGGGACTCTCTACCAAAATTGCTCAGATGGTTCCGCTCCGCTGAACAATATGGCCGCCAGAGCTAAAAATAGAAAAACCTTTAAACGACTTCTCCTCCAAAACTGCTGGGCCGATTTTGAAATAATTTCACAGAAATGTTTCTTAGGAGACCCTCTACTAAAATTGCTCAAACGGTTCTGCTCCGCTGAACAATATGGCCGCCAGAGCTAAAAATAGAAAAACCTTTAAACAACTTCTCCAAAACTGCTGGGCAGATTTTGAAATAATTTCACAGAAATGTTCCTTAGGAGACCCTCTACCAAAATTGCTCAAACGGTTCCGCTCCGCTGAACAATATGGCCGCCAGAGCTAAAAATAGAAAAACCTTTAAACGACTTCTCCTCCAAAACTGCTGGGCCGATTTTAAAATAATTTCATAGAAATGTTCTTTGAGACACCCTCTACCAAAATTGCTCAAACGGTTCCGCTCCGCTGAACAATATGGCCGCCAGAGCTAAAAATAGAAAAACCTTTAAACGACTTCTCTTCCAAAACTGCTGGGCCTATTTTGAAATAATTTCATAGAAATGTTCCTTAAGAGACCCTCTACCAAAATTGCTCAAACGGTTCTGCCCCGCTGAACAATATGGCCACCAGAGCTAAAAATAGAAAAAAGCTTTAAACATCATCGTTTCTAAAGCCAATGGCTCGATTTCAAAAATATTTCACAGAAATGTTTTACTCATGGCTCTGACCAAAAATTGCTCAGACGGTTCCGCTCCCCTGAACAAAATGGCCGCCAGAGCTAAAAATAGAAATAAATCTTAGAATGGCACAGAGGGTACAGTTATGATCCAATCATCATGAAACTTTATCAGAATGTTTATCTTAATGAAATCTAGACCATCTTGGAAACTGGGTCATGTGGGGTCAAAAACTAGGTCACTGGGTCAAATCTTAGAAAAACCTTGTGCACACTCTAGAGGGCACAGTTATGATCCAATCTTCATGAAACTTTGTCAGAATGTTTATTTATATAAAATCTAGGCCAAATTTGAATCTGAGTCTTGTGGGGTCAAAAACTAGGTCACTAGGTCAAATATTAGAAAAACCTCATGTACACTCTAGAGGGCACAGTTATGATCCTATCTACGTGAAACATTGTCAGAATGTTTACTTTCATGAAATTTATACCAGATTTGAAACTGGGCCATGTCAGGTCAAAAACTAGGTCACTAGGTCAGTTCTTAGAAAAACAGTGTGAACGCTTTTGAGGACACAGTTTTGTTCTAATCTTCTTGAGACTTTGCCAGAATGTTTGTCTCCAACGAATCTGGACCAAGGGTGCAACTTGGTCATGTTGGGTCAAAAAGTAGGTCACTAGGTTAAACCTTAGAAAAACATTGTGTACACTCTAGAGGGCACAGTTTTGATAACTTTACCAGAATGTTCATATCCAAGAAATCTAGACCAGGTTTGGAACTGGGTCATGTAGGGTCAAAATCTAGGTCATTAGGTTAAATCTTATAAAAACCTTAGGTACACAATAAAGGGTTCATTTTCCATTTAATCTTTGTGAAACTCTGTCAGTCATATGGCTGTCTCTGAGGTTAAGTTCACAGGATATTAATAGGGATGGGTATCGCCACTGAAAACAGTATCGCGATATATCACGATACACTGGTCCGTATCGGGATACGTATCACGATATATCGTGACTTCTTTTTAAGTATGTACCTCCATGTTACATGCTTTTACTGTGTTGTTTTGCTTCTGTCTTTTATTAAATGATTGTAATAAAAATGAACATCCCATTCTTTACCTGTTTATTTTAACACCAAAACAAATTATAACCAGCTCATGTACTTTATTAAAATGCAGCTGTTACTGGTCTGCGATCTCATTTTATTTAACTAATTGACTTACTTACTGATGTGACCCTGGTGACCATGCATCTGGTGCATGACTTCTTTATTTGTTATTCTGCCCTGACCCAGTTTTGCCCCAAGGCGAGAATGAAAAAAGCATGCAGATTTTCAACACCAGTTGTGATCAAAGGAATTGACACGTGTCTGAAGTCTAGGTGAATTATGTTATCGGTGACATGAAAAGGAAATACACTAAATAATCGGACAGTAATTGCTGAGCAAATGTTATAGACCCAGATCAGACAGCGCATTGGAGCAGTGTGGTCAGGATCTGCAGTCTAGTATGTCAACAAAATAATGAAACTTCCCGTAAGTGAAAATGTGATATACACACACAAAAAAAATGTTCTAAAGGATGTTCGAATATTTACGTAAGTTATGAATGGGAATATGTGTCAAAATGATCATACCGTTGGAGTGATAGGATCAATTGGATACTGACAAAAGGATTAAACTGGACACTATTATCTACAATCACGGTAATTTTTGTGCACATCTTCTTTGTGGGTGATAATTACGGAGATAAAAGACAGAAGAGGAAGCGAGCCTCTGGCAAAAGTAAACAATCAAAACCTGTTTTTAAAGACTATTGGCTTTAATTGACTTTACTACCAAGATCCGTTTTATAAAAAAAAAGAATATTTGGGGCAAAATACTAACAAAATGAAAAGGAAACTGTTAATTAAAAGCATATAAAACGTTTTCACGAGAATGTCCGGAAACACCCGAAATTTACCGAGCGTACCGGTATGGCCAAAGCGTATCGTGATTCGTATCGTTGGAATTTTGAATCGCGATTTACCGGTATACCGGTAATATCGCGCACCCCTAGATATTAAGGTGAGCGATCCAGGGCCATCATGGCCCTCTTGTTTAACCCATTTCTTCAGAGCACCCTTTTTCACCTGACCCTGCTTTGCAATTAAACATGATAGAGAAACCCTGTGAAGCTGTGATTTTAGACTGGATTTTAGGGGTATGAAATAACCTAAAACCATTTTAGATATCAGCATTACTTGGAATGCCAATATGATGAAATACTGTTAAAAAGACAGTATCTCATCCAAAAATACCCAATCTGAAATGTGTGGATACCCAATTCACTAGCCCTTCGAAATTTCAAATACCCAATTCAAAACTGAAATACCCAATCGGATGAAAAGTGAGTGGGTAAATACCCAATTGGATGCAAGGTTGGCCGGGAAATACCGGTGGCGGGAATTCCCAGTGGTAATTACCGTCCTGGGAAATACTCCAAATTTGGCCTAAGTGGGAAATACTGGGAAATATGAAATTTTAAAGCTGTTTTTGCTCAAAGATTCTGTCATGCAACTTTAAATTTAAGCTGATAGCACATATTTAGGATCATTTATATACATATCATGCAAATAAGGTTATAAATTCAAGGGCTGGTCCATGCCAGAGGACACAGTAGATGCTATTTGGTTGTTTCAAAGGCAATAATTTCAAAGAAAACTGCCTTTTAAATTCTGATTTATCAATTAACAGGCAGTCAGATCCCTTCTTATCACTTAATGGTGTTTGACAACTATTTCTAACTACAAGATCTCTCACCATTTAGTTTTCATACAAAGGTATAAACTAAACTGAGATGCAGTTTTAGTAGACTTTTACTAAAAAACATTTTTGCCTGGTTTGTCACCGCTAAAGGCCATGAAAGCTTTCTGCAGACTAGCTTTATCTGTTCCTAAGTTTGAGCATGCAAAAATATGACTATAACTGTGTGAAGGTCTTCAAAACTGTGCATAGATTCATAGCTATTTCACAAAACAGAGTTTGTGCCATACTATAGTTTCTTATATGTATCTCTGAGTTTGTCACCTGATCAATTAAAACAATGTTGTGAGGACATAATGTGGTCTAATGGTTACCTGATGGAGTACTGTAAATTGTCTTCTTTTTCCCCCCAAAGGCTTCTCAAGAATATCTATCAGACTGATTACCTATTGCAATAGTTTTTAATAACCAAACACCACTAAAGGTGTGAAAAATAATCTAATTGTCTAGATTCAACAGACAAGTGACAATTACTTTATGTACATGCACTTTTAATCTAAGTGTTATAACAACTTACTGATAGACAGTGAACTGTACATGCAGGCTCATCTTCGGGCAGATCATCTAAGAAAGCAATTTGACTGCATATGCAGATGATGCTAGACAATATTTTACAAGTATCTAAGTTGTTTAATGAATAAATAAAAGAATGTTTGATAATTTTTGCTTTGCATATATGTTTGGATGGCTGTTATAAAATATATCTAAATTTTTTTAGTTGGGGCCAGACCAATTTCCCAGTAATTCCCGGGAATTACCAGTATTTCCCGGGAATTAACAGTATTTCCCGCCGTCCTGGGAAATATGAGTATTTCCCGCCTTTTTGCCAACCTTGATTGGATGAAAAGTGAGTGGGTAAATACCCAGTTGGGTCAAAAGCTTATCTAAGGTACTGAAATAACAGACATACAACAAAATTAATGTCTGCAAATTTATAAAAAAGTAATATGTTTACCAATGCTTTTCTAAATATAGATCTATAGAGAATTTAAAGACTGGAGGGCAAGTTCTAAGTGAGGCTGCATCAATTGGAACTACACTGTATGAAATTTCATCTATTTTTGATAGACAACTTAATCCATGGAATGTGCAGGGTGCCTGAGTTTGTTCCAAGGTCTGTTTATCTGGTTGCTGTGTTCTGCGGAAAACCTGAACAGGACCACCAAATTTCCGACTTACATGTAGGGATGTAACGATAGTCCATAAATGACTATTGCGATAGTATTGACATTGCAAGAAGTACATGTACCATTGCGATACTATTACTGTTGCGGGTTGCTATTGCAGTACATTGCGATAACTATTGGGGACAAATTTTTATCCAGAAACTGAGCTTTTCGGTATAAAAATCTGATATGTTCACAAATTAACGGCTGAAAAGCATTGTTTAATGACTGTTGTTTCACAACATGCACACCTTGGCTACAAAATACAAGAAAATATTATTTTTCATTCTTTGGAATCCACATGCATTTCTATTGTTCTTTTAGCTAAAGACTTCTTTCAAGAAATAGATGCATGTCTAGAAACTATTGAAACTATTGCGATATTGGAAACACTATTGCCAATAGTATTGACATTGCAGCTTTCCCTATCGATAGTGACTATTGCTAATGTTACTATTGCGATATATCGATAGTCCGATGTATTGTTACATTTGTAGTACAAAATACAAGAAAATATTATTTTTCATTCTTTGGAATCCACATGCATTTCTATTATTCTTTTAGCTAAAGACTTCTTTCACGAAACAGATGCATGTCTAGAAACTATTGAAACTATTGCGATATTGGAAACACTATTGCCAATAGTATTAACATTGCAGCTTTCCCTATCGATAGTGACTATTACTAATGTTACTATTGCGATATATCGATAGTCCGATGTATTGTTACACCCCTACTTACATGTAGCAGTACATGTAAAATGCATCAGAAATGAAAATAGGTGAATTTGCATACAGTGTAGATTCATGCGGGTCACAGAGACAACTCATTGCTAGCCACTTTAATCCATTGCATGCTGGGTATTTTTTGTCGTCTGCTGAAATTGTCGTCTGCATCAAAAATGAAGAATATTTTGACAATATTGGTCTAACTAACTCTTGTACAAATGATGTCAAAGGCAGCAAACAGTTTGGATCTCAGATCAGGCCCCACGTTTGTGGGGCCTGATCTGGATCCAAACTGTTTGCCCAGATATCCCTAAAGGGGTATCCCGAATGGAATGGGTTAACTAGAGTTGATCTACACTGCTTGCCCTCCATTCACTGAATTCTCAGTATAACACAGCTCTAACTAAAAAAAGGTTTGAAATTTTGCAAACATAAATTTTGTTATCTGCTTTCTAGGTGCTTTAAGCATAGACTAGAGGTCCAGCATCAGTCCTTGTCTATGTTTCATAGTAATGAATGGGTGACAGGCTGGTTAAACAAGAAGTGATTGCAAAACTACTAGTGATTTCAGTCATACTGAGCCAATGGAAGGGTGAAAATGAAAATCTCTGTGCATATATCCCTGTTTATAGTAGGAAAGAATTCAGCCTTTAGTAAGATTAAACGGGACCGCTAACTTGCTACGGGGACTGATCAGTGTAGGAGCCAACACATTTTAAATTCGTTGTTATTTTCTGTGTGTCCAGGCTAAATTTTGCCGCCTGAGTTTCAACCTCACGATTAAAATCTAAAACAATTAAGAACTGACAAAATTACAGACAAAATCAAGTTTTTCTGCCTGGTGTCACAACGATTGTTTTCCTAAATATTTTTACAGCTTTTCATGGGTTCAAAAGAAATTAATCTGTTAGAGTATTTTTTGAAGTATGGACACCCAATCAGGCGTTTTGACACATGTACAAAGCTATCTTGGCAGGATGAGACATTTTTCGAATACCACATTTTCTCTAAACATCGGACCTGATCATGACCAAATCAGTAGTCATCCTAAGATTGGAACATGTTAATTTTGATATAGGCAGCTGAAATATCAAAAAATGCCATCCGACTGGCAAAAAGTGCAAACTTGATCAAAGTGCTCCATAGGAGCAGTCTGATCTGGGTTTGCACTGTTTGCTATGGCATTTCGGACTCGCTGTTTAGAGTTTTTACCGCAACCATATTTGTTCTTGCTTAACCCCAAGTCTTCGGTAAATACTGAACAAGTTGATATTTGATCCCCTGGAATGTCAAAGCTTATTGTGTCACAAGTGCGGTTGAATTTTCGATGATTTTATTTGATTTTATTATTAATTGTTCCGCTATAATGTGAAAATTTCTAGTTAACAAAACCTGCTATAGTAAAACGAAAATAGTCATACAAAAGGAGAAATTTCAGTAACTTGAAGTGTGCGATGTTACATGTAATTTGCTTGTCATGATTTTTTTAGAGTTTAAGAATAAGTCCCAACCAGCCTTTTTAACTAGACATCAAATAAACAGTCGCAAATGATTTTAGCCAGAGTAGCAGACTTATAATTCTGAAAACCTTCATTTTTTTGTCAAATTAACCCTTTACACAGAATGGACATATTCATAATTGGTAGATGCAAGATTCCATTTTGGACATGTAGGGGTGCTAGAAATATGAGAGCTACGTAAGCACTTAAAACCACTTATAGTAATAATTGTTAGACTTGTAAGAAAAGATTAACAAATGAGCCGCGACATGAGAAAACCAACAATGTGGTTGTGTGCCCAGCGCAGACTCAGATCAGTCTGGGCATCCGCCCAGTCTGGTCAGACTCTTCGCTAAGTGCTTAAAGGGTAGCTAAGGGCCATGCGGACAGCAAAGACTCTGATCAGACTGGGCGGATGCCCAGGCTGATCTGAGTCTGCGCTGGGCGCACAACCACATTGTTGGTTTTCTCGTGTCATGGCTCAAATCATTTTATATGAGTCACAAAGTACAAGACTATTTAAGTATATAAATGTAATTATGTGGCATGACAATGTAAAGTAAACTATTTTTTATTATGAAAATTTGAGGTATGTAATGTTAGCAAGTGCAGTACATGTATGTGCTTTTATTTGTTAAATCTACATTTAATTTTGATCCACTAAAACAAATGAGCCACAACATGTCAAAACCAGCAACAGATGGCATGGAGCTAGCTTAGACCGTTAGCTACCCTTTACACACACAGTGAAGACTCTGATCAGACTTTGTTGGTTTTATTATGTCATGGCTCAAATTGCCTGTGATGGTGTGGGAGTGACAGAAAAGTGCCAGCTAATCAAAAATTAGGTTCGTGAACGAATGTAGTTAATGTGTAATTGTAATAATTTTTCAGTCTTGTGAGCTACAAATGATACCCTGTTATGGAGCTCGGATACTCAGAGCTCTAGATAACTAAAGAGGGAGTATTTGGTGATAATTAGGGATAATTTTTGTTGATTCTGCATAAAAACATGTTGTGACCCCTCATCTGAACCGTCTCGATGAGAAAAATTATCCTTAATTATCATCAAATACTCCCTCTTATCTTAAGCTCTGATACTTCTTGTAGAACTTCCCCTTTGATTTAAGGAATACAGATAAAATGTGCCTCTGCTTGTGAAATTGAAAAGAGGAAGAAAATACGCATCATTATAAGTGCTTTGTCACAGAGCGAGGAGGCTCTGTGGGTTAAGTGGGGGCCTGCTGATCTAGTGGTCTCGGGTTCAGCAGGGCTCTCACACCCCTTTTTGGGAATGGGGCCGGGGCCTTTAGAATTGGGGAAAAATAGCGTTGTTTTGTCTAAAATTGGGAAAATTTACATTGTTTCATGTGTGCAGTTTTCGTTGTCAGAACAACACAACTTACATAATTTTTATGGTATTGTTATATTTTCAGAGGATTCCA
This sequence comes from Ctena decussata, assembly GCA_963989385.1. Taxonomy (NCBI): domain Eukaryota; kingdom Metazoa; phylum Mollusca; class Bivalvia; order Lucinida; family Lucinidae; genus Ctena; species Ctena decussata. Next base: position 41,019,608 of record OZ022503.1, on the reverse strand, counting down.
GTCAATAAGCAGACATAGCAGATAGTGAATCATAATAAATTTTATCAAATAGTTGGGATATTAGATAATAACAAAACTATTTGTGTGTGTTGAGTTTTTCTTTCTTTCCTTTCAACTGGCAACTTCCCTATCTTGCCACTCTCAAACTGAAGACAAGACTGGGACTTAGAAAAAAAAGTGTTACAATATGACAACAGCAGTATATAACACTCTAGGTTTGAAGTATCAGTGAACTAAGTAAGCATAATTCATTAAAACTTAAAACTTAGAATTGATCCTTTGAAAGCTGCAGTAAGTATGCATATCAAATTATCATCAGTCACTGGTCGTTTTTATGCAATGTCAAATTTGATTTTTTTATTCAATGTTTCTGTTGCAAAATATGACAAATGTACTTAGAAAAATATCCCTCTTCCTTCAGATTAAATTCCCTATTATATCCTTGAAAACAATATATCAGAGGTCAAAAAATATACTCTCAGACACATCAGTAGCCCTGGTTAGGTTGCTGCTACTATGGAATAGGAATCTTTTCTACTGCCATGACTGGCTATATTATGTAGGACAAAGTAATGTAAGTATGTGAAGTTGAGAGAAAGTGGACTTTCACACAGCAGAACATAACAAAACTTTCAGTCCTGCGAGTACAAAACCTCCACGGTATATCACTATCACTAAAATAACTCTTGGATGTCCGGTTAATCCTGTTTATTATTTCGGATATGGCCGAAAAATGTTTGTGAAAATCGATTCAGGTACGAAACGAAAAAACGGCCAAATTATCCACCGCTGGTGAAAACTCAGATCGTATTTTAGCATTAGAAGGCTTTAATTTAAAGAATAAGTCACAATGTTGCTCACCACAACAATACTGGCCCTTGAAGCAAAGAAAATATTAACATGTTGCAGCCAAAATCGCTAGGCTATTCGCCCTCCATTGAAAGGGAAGTAACTCTAACTACTCTAACAGTACAAGAAGTAACTCTAACAGTAGCTACATGATAAAATCCGGTACCGATTTCAAGTAACAAAAGATGACGATGGTGATGGAAACAGTGGATGAAAATGAAATTGCTTCCTTATTTTTAAAGTTATGAATTTTTAGTTTTAGGTGGTTTTTCATATATTTTGCATTGATACAACTGCAGTATTCTTGGAACAAACAGATTTAGCCAGATTGGGAATTTTTCATCTGGAATTGGGAAAAAAACATACTTTTTGGCATTGGGAATGGGGCCGAATTTCGGCCCCAAATTTTGGTGATCGAGAGCCCTGTTCAGTTCCTGCTGTAGGCAGATAGATCTTTTCAACTGTAATCAGTTCCATTGCACAGTCAGCTTTTCATTATCACCCTCCCATTGTCCTTATATGACTGTAAAACTGTTGAAAAGGACATAAAATAATCGCAAGTCATCCATCCAGTGTGATGTGAGGGCCAGCTGTAGGTTCAGATAAGGTGTTGCCCAGATACACCCAGTGAATCTGGGTCTTCAACCTGCAAAGTATGACTGCAGACTGTAAATTTCCTAGCCCCAGCTAGTCCAGGCTTGTTTTGAACTGTTTGTCTGGCATGCCATAATAACTTATTCTAAGACATTGTAAGGAATTCCAGTATTCTTGTGATGTAAACATGGACAGCTGTGTCTGTGTTATTCTCATACCTCACATAAATTACTGTAAACATTCAAAAAATTGGGACACCTAAAAATAATTTACCATGATTGTCCTAAAACTGGAATAGTTTTTTTTTCTTTTTTTTTTATGTAGCAATGCGTTCAAAAGATTCAGATGGAATGGCAAACAGTGTAGACCCTGATCAGACTGCTCCTCCTGAGGAGTCTGATCTGGGACTGCACTGTGTGCCCAGACCCATCCGTCTGAATAATTAGAACTTTTACGGTACATTCTTCCTCTTGTTAGAGATCCACTCAGGTTACCGCCACTCTTCAGCAGCATGTGCACTATTTTCCCACAGCTACTGTAGCAGCCGTTTCGTAGACTAGCTGCTAGTCGATTAAATGTCTTCAGGGCTTGAAAAATCTAAAAACTGTCACGTCATACATGTATATTACTTGCACCATATTTATTTGTCAATAAACAAGGCTTTCCTGTCTGTCTGTAGAACGACCCCAACTATTTAAATCAGTCTTACAAAATTGTGCTGTAAGATGATGTCGGAATTGTTAGGATAAACACCCATGGTATTCCATAGTTTCAGAATCGTTCACTAATTGTTTTAGATGAGTATCTCAGGTTCTCACAGAGCTCTGAAGTGAGGCAAAATACATCTTCTCATTAAAACATGTAAATGTGTTGTTGGATCTCACTATTTATAAATTTCCTGGCAAATTGGTTTATTGAGATATTCCCAGACTATTCTTTCTGGAAGTGGTCACGCCACAAGCTACTGCATTACCAGAAGCCCTTTACTGTATGTTTGAAGGTTGAAGTCCAACTGCAGATTGAGTTTCTGTCTTTGTATTTCACTCGTCTTGTTGGAACGCTAAATCTGAGAGTTGATTCACTAACCCCACCTTGTTGTGGGCTACAGAATGTAGGTCTGTCATTGTCACTATTTTTGGGGTAAATATGATTGAAAATATTGTTAATGAATCATAAAGCTAAGCTTTATAATTCATTAAAAACAATTTCAATCATTTTGAAATGTTGTTAAAGTGGTTCACTGGCTAGGAACTGTCTGTTGTGGTTGCTTAAACAACCACAATTTCATTATTGTTGAAATGTTTGATGTCAAACTGTCTTGGTCATTTATCTGATTTATTGTAATTACCCAGTAGCACTTTAAAGGTAGGTTCCTGTACTTTGGAATGCGTCATAATTTTGATGATTTTTATACAAGTTGTTGGAAAGCACTTATAAAGAGGGAATGAATAAGTTTCACTAAAAAGTGTAAATCAAAAAATCGTAGAAAAGTCGTTTTGCAAGGGATTTCCTAACTCTGCTTCGCACACCAGTTAGCGCTATTTTTAGTTCGCGCCAAAAATAGATAACATAGCTGACATCATGCTGCATTGCATTTCAGGATAGTTTTGACCCATCCGCCATGCCAGGACCTCTGGAAGAGCTCACGGCAAGAGAAAATTAACCGTTGGCAAATGACATCAGAAACTGCGGACCTGTTGACATATATACATATTTATTTTTAGAACTGGACTTCCAACAAAAGAAAATAAACCAAAGGGAAAACAACTATTTTCTATAACATCTGACGATTTTCCCAGTAGCAACATTTTCAGAAAAATAAGAGAATTCTATACTACCCAGAAAAAGACAAAATTATTTTGTGAACATAATTGTTATCGCTAGGCCAGGAACCTACCTTTAATAACCAAATTTGTGGTTTTGTCTGTATGGGTTGTTGAGTGATTGAACTCGGGTTTAACATCCCACCAACAATGAGGTCATATGGGGACGGGACCTCGGTTTAAAGTCTCATCCGAAAGACTGGAGAAGCAGGGGATCGATCTTGCGACCCCTGGATTGGTAGTCTGGAGTGTTATCCACTACACTACAGCCGCTCCTGTATGGGTTGTTGACCAGTCCTTTATAGTCAGTCTGTTTATTAATGCAGTTGTCTAAAATATTGACAAAAGTGTGGAAAAGTGTGGACTTAAGATCAGACTGCTTTTGTTACAGTACTTGTAGATCCAGGTCAGTCTGGACTATTGTCCAGAATCATAGACTATCATTTGATCAGCTGTTTTGAATAGCTGGGGTCCCAATGTTTTTAGGACAAAAGTTGTGTAGAGATCGAATTCTCCAAAAAGACCTTGTGCTGAGATCAGAGCAGACTTACATTAGTTAGTTCTTATACTGTATCATGTTCATACTACATACTTTTTTTTGACAAGTATCAAGAATAAAGAAATAAAAAGACAGAATATTCTACCCTCTAAATTTGGGCTTCTTTGGAGGAGCTCTGTGATTATCTAAGACTGGAATTTCAGGAATGCAGACTAAATCAATAGGAGCAGATCTAGAATTACTTTTCATATTGATTCTCTGTTTGAAGAGTATACCATACAGAGGCTAAAAATTGGGACAGAAGTGCTTGGGGGGAACAATGCTGGCCCAGATCAGACTGCTCCTAAGGAGCAGTCTGATCAGGGTCAGTATTGTTTGCTAATTCAGCTTGCCTATTTTGGTCATGGTGCTAGAGGCACAATTGACTTGTGTTTAGGTTTTAAGATACTTGTACATTAACTGGTCAATTGTCCAAATATTTTGTGTAATTATAGCATCTGAATATAGACCAATAACACTTTTATTATGAGATGTCAAGGCCTTCTGAAATGGGACTTAAAAGATAAAGATAATAAAAAACACACAAAAGGATGAATCTTTTTTTATTGGAAGATACTGTGGAGCTCAGTAGGTTAAGTGCTGGCCTGCTGATCTAGAGGTCCTGGGTTTGAATCCTGCTGGAGGCGGACACTAAAGGATGAATAAAAATTTTTTGGATGATTCTGTGGAGCACCAGTAGCTCAGTAAGTTAAGTGCTGGCCTTCTGATCTAGAGGTCCTGGGTTTGAATCCTGCTGGAGGCAGACATCTTTCCAACTGTAATAAATGGGTTCCACTGCACACAGCATTTCATTTATCACAGTCCCATCATCCTTATATGACTAATACTGTTTAAAAGGAAGTAAAATTGCAAGTCATCCATTCATCCATTTGGGAGATACTTGATAGCATGGACATTGGACATGGAGTTCTTCCCAGTCCTCCCCCCCCCCCCCCCCCCCCCCCCTCCTCTTCCCTTTTTGGCAAACACAGACAGAATGACATACCAAAGTGAAGAGCAGCTACAAAAAAGACCATGAAACATCTACCCCTCCCCAGCCTTAGGCATAATGGAATCCGATCCCCAACAGACAGAGCCAAAGTGTTTCCTGCATTCAGTAATGTCCTATAACCCTTGATTGCAGAAACACAGATGCACAGGTCAGATCTAATGCACATATTTAAATGTACTAACAGTGAGTGACAAGAGCAGGTTTTCGAATTACGCTGTTCAATTCCATCACCCATGGGCTGACCATTCTACAAACACTCAAAAAAATCGATAAACAGAACCAAAATTCAAATTTAACATTGTGTGTATAGTTTTGATAAGAAGTTACATGTAAGAAATCTAGGGTCGAGTCAGGTAACTTCGGACAGCGGGTAAATTAGGACATACCATTGCAAACAGTGAAAATCCAGATGAGACGGCTCATAATGAGCCGTCTAATCAGGATTTTCACTGTTTGCCCAGTTAATTTTGTTTTAATTCCAAACAACTGACATATAAAGGAAACAATGTCACTCTCCGAATTTACCTGCTGTCCGATTTTACCCGACTTTACCCTTAACTCTTCTATATTTTTTTTTTCAAGAGGTGTGTTTCTCTGTTGCTCATCAGATATTTTGTAAAAGCAGTTAATCATCATTATTCATATATGGTTAGCATCACTAGAAGAGGAACATTATTTTAGCAACATGAATACAGTGCATACTCATATAAACCTGTACATTTGAGCAGTCAGATCAAAGAGTTTCATAATTTCACTTAATACTGTAGACTCCCAAATTATTCATAGCATGCATACTCAAGCAGGGAAGACTGTAAGTCTGGATATGCAGTCTGCTTTTACTCTTCTTGTTTGTTCATGCCGTAAAGCCCCCTTTCAAGTGATGCCAGTCTTGCGTACCTTGAACAGGTAGAAGTAGTGTATACCTGGATGCATGACTAAAGCATCTACATCATCGTGAAGGTTAATTATCTGTAACTGTTGCCTCATTTCAAACTTAATATCTGTCAAATAGTTTCTGTAATAGTGTTGAAATCAATTTATTTGGTCTCTGTTATGGAAAAATAAAAAAATTATCTGTAAACACTTTAAATTCAAACAGTCTGTGCATTATTTCACCAATTTTTGAATTCTTTAATTATTGTGATTGTGGGGAGCAGCTTACAAAGAAATATGTTTCTCACAAATTTTGAATGGTTATCAGAATTAACTGCACAGTAGTAAAGATAATGTCACTAAGCAGGGGCTGACAAATCAGAATTTGATCAACTTGTCCGGTACACAGATTCTGCTACAAAACGCTGATCAATATCCTTCAATTTTCCCTATATATCTTATACATTTTTCTGGGCAAGTAAGAAAATATTTTTAACTTGTCACGGGCAGCTGGACAATGGATTTGTCAGGCCCTGAAAAGGGTTGAACTACTTTCTTCTATCTTGAATAAAATGACAGCATGTGCCTGAATTTTTGCAGTTTGAATTAACTCTTTAAGCCCCAGTGATGCAATTAGCAAAATTTGCAAACAGCGTAGATCCTGATGAGGCGGCTCATAATGAGCCGCCTCATTTAGATCTACACTGTTTGCCCTCTAGTCTTTGAATTCTCAATATAAAATGTCTTGGACAAGGCATTTTTTTTAATTTTTGCAGACGTAAATTTTGTCGTCTGCTTTTTGGTAGTGAAAGAGTTAAGATATGGTGATTATGGAGACAAGTGGCTGTTGTGATATCTCAGGCAGTTCTTGTCCATTACTTGATTTCGAAATCATTAGAGTTAATTACTGTAGGTATTTAGATTATGAAAAATCCAAAAGAATTCATTTTATATTGCTAAACAGCCATCTGGAGTCATGTTTACATTTCAGGACAAATTACACATTGACATCGTATCTTATGTATTCCAACTTTAACTTAGATCTATTTTTAATCAGATTGGGTGGATTTTAAACTGTCACCCGAGTTCTTTTCAGTTGACAAACTATGTGTACTTTAATGAGTCACTGACGACCCTATCAAAAAGGCACGCTTCTGTTGCTATGGCCGCAAAGTCATGTTTTCTTCAATGTTATCCCGACAAAAGAATTTAAGCCTACGAATTTAGTAGTATTTTTCACTGAAAAGCTTGTTTGTTGAAACGTACAATTATTTGGGTATAAATCAGTATATGTTTTGTGAGAGATTTCAGTTTTGAAGGCCTATTTTATTGAATTTTATGTGTGGTTTCATGGTAATTGTCATGAATATTGAGACATTTATAACTACCCCAAAATTTGAACAATTTTTTTTTTCCTGTCTAGCCTCAAGTATGACTGGGTGAAGCAGCAAACTGTGCAGACCCTTATCAGACTGCTCCTTAGGAGCAGTCTGATCTGGGTCTAACACTGTTTTCACAGGCTTTCCGTCCATTAATGTTTAGGATCTTTACGACAATTGAGGTTTTGTACCTGATTTATAAAGGTTAGAGAAAATTTTGCTACCTGCTGGCTTATTGTATTCTCCCAATGTCTTCCGAAAAATTTTCCCATCAGCTTGGTTGAAAGTTTTGCGCATTGACTATTTTCTTTGTTACCTGCCCCTAAATGATGTTTGCAGATCAAATTGATCGGAAGACCTTTAGAAGCAGAGGTTAGCCAGGGTCCAAATCTGTGTTGGCTGAAAATTGCAATGTTAATAGATCTCTTTAGTAATTTGCATACCTGCATGCTTTGCTTAAGTTAAGATACAAATGAGACCCATCAACACTAAATGTGTAAGGTAATGCTTTGCTTAAGTTAAGCTACAAATGAGACCTAACAACACATAATGTGTAAGGTAAATTTAACTAAAGAATCAGTTTTCATCAAGAAAGTTTTGACTTTCATTCAACTACGTTAAATGATTGTTTTTTCTTTGAAACTCAGTTGAATGTACATGTAAATGGTGTACTGAGTCTTTTTAGCACCATGACAATGTTTGGATGGATTACTAGTGATTTTACGTCCTTTTCAACAGTATTTCTGTCATAACAGGACAGTGGGAGGGTGATATTGAAAGGCTCTATGGAATGGAACCCCATAGATTTACAGTTGAAACAATTTCCGCTTTCAGCAGGAGCTGAACATGAACTGATAGCTTTATAATAATAGCAGACCATTGCAGTGCTTAACTCTTTAAGCCCCAGTGACGCAATTAGCAAAATTTGCAAACAGCATAGATCCTGATGGGGCGGCTCATAATGAGCCGCCTCATCTAGATCTACACTGTTTGCCCTCTAGTATTTGAATTCTCAATCTGAAATGTCATAGACCAGGCATTTTTTTTTAAATTTTGCAGACGTAAATTTTGTTGTCTGCTGTTTGGTGCTTAAAGAGTTAGGTCACTGAGTTACCAGGGCTTCAACAATGTTTTCCAAGCGAAGATGTAAAAATTAAGAATGCACTTTTTTATGGTTTAAAAATTTATGGTGTTGTTTAAAAGTTACTTTTGTCTGTTAAACATGATTGTTTAAAGATAAAGTAACTGTTATGTACAGCTAAATACTATGAATATTGTAACAAAATCCACTTCATTTGTTAAAGTAACACCCTTTTGAAGTCCTAAGGCATTTCAGTTAGTCCATATTTTTAAACATTACATGCACAATAACAATGAACTGCGGAAAATAAATTTTGTGAAAAAGAAAAAAGGAAAGAAAGAAAAAAGAGCAAATCCATGGGTAAAGATACCTTATGCAGGGCTGCAGATAAGGTTGGGTTTTGATATTTGTTATTTCTGCAAAACAATACATGTTGTGACCCTCATTTGAAGTGTCTGGGCAAGACAGGTCAAAGAGGGGTATCAACTTTATGTTTTTTGGGGGAAATAAATGAAATTATCTCTCTAAATTATTATATGATAGGCCCCTTTAATTATATTATCTACAGCTGTTGGCCAGACTCACTTGGATCCCTGTTAGCCCAGTAGGTTAAATACTGTCCTGTTGATCTAGTGGTTGGGTTTGATTGCTGGTGGAGGTGGAAATCTTTTCAGTGGTAAATGGGGTTCCATTGCACATGGCACTTGCATTATTGCATAATCCTGATAATGTCTAAAATACTGTTGAAAAGGATGTAAAGTTGCATGTCATCCATCCATCCATCCATCCCCTACAAAACGATCTAAAAATCTAGATCCATCTTATAAGATGGATCTAGATTTTTGGGATTGTGTTAGAAAGGAAAAAAGCCGTATCTCATAGTTGAATTTTATAGGACTGATATTGTTTGGGGTCATATTCTGGAGATGGAAAATCAACCTTTTGTAAATGAACAAATACGGTAACTGTTGTTACAGTATCTCTGCAGAATGCAAGTTGGCAACTCGCTGAGTGCATGACCCGTGGACTTGAGTTCAGTTTTGTGTGGCTGGGCGATTTTGAAAACAAACAGTTTTTCTATGGTCTTCCGCTTGGGTGAATAAGTTTAACAAACTGACAGTTTTAGTTTCCAAAATTTTGATTGAGAGATAATTATTTTAAAAGGTGATGTAGCGTTACACTGTACTGTTGTAATTTATCAGAAGCACACCAATTTGAGATGGTTTATTTCAATTTTTGGACCGATTTGATGGGCAGATAAAGCAGTCATAAATGGAGATCATTGTTTAGCGTAGAGCTCAAGATGTTAAAATTTTGGAGGAAAAGTTTGATTGCCATATTGTATCTCATCACAAAAAGATTTTGCTTTTAGACCATGTTAGGCCTACGCTTATTTACCTGTCTACAGGTTCTTATGGATGGCCACTATTCCCCATGGCTCTGATGTTTACATTTGAAACAACTTTTTTTCCTACCAGGGATCATGCCAGGGGATGACTAGGGCCAAATGAGCACCTGAGCTTGTACAACTTTGCCGTGGGAGGTTGTAAGTGGGATAAAAACTTCACCTGAAAGTTCTGCAGTTTTTGTGAAAGCTGCTACTTGTTTTATCAAACTCCTTCATATTTCAACTTCTTCATATGAAAGATTACAAAAATTTTGAACAGTTAATAACTTTCAAATATTGCATAAAAGGAAGTTTCATGTCTAGACCCGGATGTAAAACAAAGCAATCATAGTGAGTGGACCAATTTGGTATTAATTATTTATTCCTAAAGTGCCAAAAATGGGACAACCTGACAGTGTCATTATTATTTGTAAGTCAATGAAAATGGTAACTTGTTCATCATAAATTGCATGAAAATGAAGTTCAGTTCCAAGGAATCCCTGGTGGTTGGAAGCTATGTCAGATACATGTATTTAAGTCCTGAGTAATACTATGAACCAGGGACTTGCCAGTGGAGGTGCATTTTAGGAAAAACTGCAGTCTAAGTAGGCCGGTAGTAATATGATACTTTTGACATTATTTCACACAATCTAAAACTGGATGTACTGACAATGTCATCAGTGTTCTTGGGTCATTAAAACAATACTCATTAATTTTGTCAAAAATAGTTTGGAAGGAAGTTTAATGGCTTGGAAGAGCAGTTACTCAAAGTAAGGAAAGTGATTGGGCACTTTTTGCATTTTTCATTTAGTCCTGAAATGTGCAATATTGTGAGCATAAATTGTTTACTGTTCATGTGAGTGAGTATTGCCTGACGATGCCTGACTTTATATTGAAAGAAGAGTGGGTGAAAATACAAATGCTAAAGAAAAGAAAATTGGTCATTTAGCATATAAAAAAATAGTGGGTGGGGTAAGGGACTTTGCTAATTACATATACCAGTAGTGGGCTGACAGGGATTTTGGGATGTAATCAATGCTGCATGTATCTTCCTACTCCTTGCTACTGCTGCAAACTGTGTGTCTATCTGTTTCTTTCTTCAATTTACCCAGCCTTTCATTAGGGTATGTGCCGTTGGAATTTTTACCTTGAATTGATAAACTTCTTCCTATTTTGACAGAAGGGAGATGTCACTTCTCCCAAAAATTCTGGGCTAGCTGGATCTCTGGTCTAACTAAACACAGGGTATAAACCAGTCTGCCAATTTTCGCTTCCTGCAGAGACTGTCCGTCATATGTGGCTTCCGCCGAGACTGTCCCCGATCTCTTGCTTCCTGCTGAGATTTCTGTGCATGAAAAATGGCTTCCTGCAGAGACTGTCCACGTGATTCTACTTTCTGCTGAGAGCCTCGGCAGGAAGCAGAATCATGCGGACAGTCTCGGCAGGAAGCCATTTGTCGAGGATGGTAGTCCCTGCAGGAAGCAAGAGCTCGCGGACAGTCTCGGCAGAAGCCAAATATGTGGGACAGTCTGTGCAGGAAGCGAAAATTGGCAGACTGGTTTATACCCTGTGCTAAAGGAAATCACATTGTAACACATATTATCAGTGCTTTTCCATTGGCACAGGACTGTGCTCAGTGCTGAATGCCCGAAACAGAATTATAAACATCATGGGTATAGGGAGGCCATGCCTATAGACATGAGAGTCATTCTGATATCCCAACATTTTATTTGGATGACAAGAAGTCACAGCTTTGACCCCAAAATTTGGCTAATACAGAGCGCTGAATATTTTTGTCAGGTTAATTTAAGCAGAAGTGATTCAGAACTTGGCCTGATGATTTTTTGACAGAAGTTGTAATTTTCTCTAGTCATTGTGTCTATTACCTCACCCATGCTGAGTGGAGAGAAACTGACTGGTCCATGAAATGATTTCCGTACAGTTCTAAGTATTGGGACAGATAGCAAACAGTGCAGACCCAGATCAGACAACTTATAAAAGGAGCAGATTGGAACAGTTTCCCTCTAAGTCAACAATGTGACAGAAGCAAAACATAGGTTTCCCAGCAGGCACATGACATCAAAATGACGTCATATTGACGTCGTTGTGACGTCATATCGACGTCAATACAACGTCATTTCGATGTTATGTGCCCACTGGGTTTGCTTTTCCAATATTGTTGGCATCCTCAGACTTTTGTCAAGTTTTCTGGTTTAGCTCTGTTTTGTGACAGAGCACATACAGGAGAGACACACTGCCTTCTGCGGAACTCTTGAATGTAAAATTGACTAGCCCAGTGAGCTTTTATAGAAATTGGTGAAAATGTCTTTTGAAAGAATTTGATGAATTCTATTTCTGGGTAATCATGGTAATCTGGGCTTTTGTCATCAAAAATAAAATGGAAGGGGCAGTAGGTTTAATTGTTTAGAGGAAGTGTATAGTCAGTTTTAGATGATTTTTCATAACTGTTTTGGTTTTACCTGCTTCATAAATATTTGAAACTGTCAGAATTTGATGTAATATTAAATAAAAGTAAATTATATCTGCCATAATTCAAGGGCATAAGGGGGAATGTTTTATATCAAAATATAGAGCAAAGTTCCAAGCCATATTTCATGGCAATTAGAACCATGATTACTGTAGATTGTGAATAAAAAGTGTGCCAAGAAACTAATTTCTGTACAATTGGTAATGTAAGAAGGATGACTTGAAGTTTTGCGGCCCTTTTAATAATATTTCAGTCATATCAAGCTGATGTAAGGCTGTGTGCTTTGGATTTATCCAGTTGAAAATAATGCAGTCCTAAATTGGATTTGAGCCCAGCAACTGGTAGCTTAGAGGGCCATTGCTTAACGCACTGATCTACATGTACCTGGTTCAGGGCTCCTGTATACAAGAAGAAAGTACTTTGTTACATTCAGTTATAATTGTACTATATTTCTTTGGTTATAAGACAGGTATTTTTCCCTTCCAAAACAATCCAAAAAATCTAGATCCATCTTATAAGATGGATCTACATTTTTGGGATTGTTTAAGGTAGGGAGAAAAACTAATTTCGTAGCAGAATTTCCTATGACTGACTTTGATATTCGGGGTCATTCCAGTGATGGATGGATGGACGATTTTCAATTTTATGTTCTTTTTAACAGTATTTCAGTGATTCAGGATGATGGGTGGGTGATAATGAAAGGCTTTGTGCAGTGGAACCCTGTTCATGATTGAAAATATTCCCACATCCAGCGGGTCTCAGGGGCTCCTCCAGAGATTGAAAAATACTGTTTTATAATCAAATAAATACCGTAATGACTCTAAATATTCAGACACACATGTCTGAGCAACCATTGTAGACCTAGATCAAACTGCAGGAGCAGTTTGACCAGGGTCTACAACATTTGCCATTCACTAAGCATGACATTTGGATGCGTTAATGTGTGTAAAATCCACTTTCTATTAATTCTCAAGCAATAATTGTCCAATTTTCAGGTGTCCTAAATTTTAGGGTCATTACAGTATGGCAGGTATAATTTGAAAAAAAATACGGTAAAACTCAGAACTTTTTCTCTATTTACAGGTCAGTGCTACAAGTGTTCAGAGAAAGTGACGGGTGCCAACGAAGCATGCCAGGCTATGGGGAATCTCTACCATACCAAGTGCTTTGTTTGCTGCTCATGTGGTAAGTAAGATATCTCTTTTAACCTTTAAAGCGCCAGAAAGCACTTTTTATCATACCCTTCACAATTTGGGGGTCAACCTTTAAAGAAAAGAATTTGCTCCCTTTAAGAGTAGACACCACTTGGAAAGGGTTTCCTTGTCAGGGAAGCAAACAGATAGTGATCAACAGAAGTAATCTCCCTTTGAAAATGGTGCTATACCCGAATACCTTAAAAATGTTTGAGCTTCATGTTTAAGCACTATTTTTACAAAGGAAACTACATTGTACATTCCTTGAATTATGATAATGAAGACTTAATTTTCAGTGGGATACAAAAAAGTATTTGGTTTAAACATATTTATTTCTCTTATATAATACAACATACAGAATATACTAGAGTTGGAACGAAAGCAACTTGCTTATTTAGTTCTTTTTCTGAAGTATTTATTGCTTGGTAAGGGAATTCGTCTGCAAGGGCTGTTAAGGGAAAGAACTGGCTCTCTAGAACTAGAAGACCCTATGAGAAGGACCACACTGGATAAGGGGCAATTGAAAACGCTGATGCAGTCAACGAACACATATCAAAAACCATTAGAAACAGCGTTTTCGATTGCAAATTGTCGCCAATTTGCAATCAAAAATGCTTTTTCTAATAGTTTTTGTGACAATTTGCAATCGAAAATGCTGTTTCTAATGGTTTTTGATCTGCATTAATCAATTGTTAAGAGCGTTTTCAATTGCCGCTTACCCGGTGTGAGGACGGCAATATTTCTGTGTCAGAGTGATCTCCCTTGGTGGTGTATCCATACACCCTAACTTAAGGTCAAGAATATCTGTGAACTTCAAAGGACTTTACTTCATGAAATTGCAAAATTCAGAGCCCTAGATAAGAGGGCGTATTTGGTGATAATTAGGGATAATTTTTGTTAATTCTGCATAAAAACATATGTTGTGACCCCTCATCTGAACCGTCTCGACGAGACGGTTCAGATGAGGGGTCACAACATATGGTTTCGATGAGAAATAAGAAAAATTATCCTTAATTATCATCAAATACGCCCTCTTATCTAGAGCTCTGAAAATTATCAAATTTATCAGACAGTAGCAAGAATAGAAGTTTACGAAATTGTTGATTTACGAAATTGTTGATTTATGTCTCATCAAGATACAAAAGCTTGTTTAGAGGTTTTGCATAACTTGAATAAGTTTGTCACCAAAGAATTTGTAAACTCATCACATTTATTTGGTCGGTTTCATCATGTTATGCTAGTAAATGGAGCCCAAGATTAGCCAAAATTTAGGGGTTGAAAATGCTTCTTAGGAATTAAAAAAAAACATATTTTGTGACCCATCATTAGAGCTGAGAGCTGTCTCATTGAGACAGTTCTAATGAGGGGTTACAAAATATACTTTTTAGAGAAATAAGAAAAAATATCCCCGAATTATCAAGGCTACCCCCTCTCTCCCCACCTTTCCTCCCTGCTTATAAATAGCCCCTCTCTCCCCACCTTCCCTCCCGACTTATACGATAAACATAATCAAATCATTATTTCTATAATATCATAATTTTTCAAAACACTAAATTTAGATAGCTGTTTAAAGGCTACAAATTAGCCAGCAAATATTGAGCGCATTTCATGATCAGACTACTTCTGCCTGCTCATGCACAGTAAAAATTCTAAATATTGGGGCAGATAGGCCTTAGCAAACTGTGTCAACCCAGATCAGGGTCCGAGGTTATAAAATTTGAGTATAATCTCAAACTCAAAGTAAAGCACACTGATTGGCTGCTTCCTAGCATGTGCTCGGAAGCAGCCAATCAGTGCGCTTTATTTTGAGTTTGAGAATGTACTCAAGTTTTATAACCTCTGGGCCAGCCAATCAGTGTGCTTTATTTTGAGTTTGAGAATGTGCTCAAGTTTTATAACCTCTGGGCCAGACTGTTCATTTTTGGAGTAGACTGATTAAGGTCTACACTGTTGACATTCAATCTGCATCATTTGGACTTACAACATATTACTGCATTCTGAAAGCAAACAGTTCAGTTTTTAGGACAGTTACAGTAATTATTTTTGATGTCCGAATTGTTATAGTTTTTACGGTATTTCTGTCTGAACACTGGAACTATGTCAGTGCGGGGACAATAATGGTGCCAGCCTTGCATTTTTCAGTAATAAATGGCAAAAATTAAGGACACTTTTATTCATACTTTCTTATCTGCATTTTTATCAGTCCCTTGGGAGTCTTCATTTAAATTTTTCTTTTTCAATTCAAATTGTGCACTCTTTTCAGTGATCGTAAATTTATATTGGGATTTGGTTGTCACAATGGGATGACATTATAATAACCACAAATTGCAGATTACTTTGTCACACATTTAAATTTGAAAATAAAATAATTTTATTTTCTCAATATTTTGATTTTGGTGAGTGTACGCATCTAGCTGTCATCTGTATGAAAGCACAAGAAAAGCTAAATTCAGTCACTGCAGAGGCAGCTTCAGATTGAAATAGTGGTAGGATTCGAACTTCAGTCATAATAGACCATCCAGGGAAACTCAGCGGAATATGTCCATGGCTGCACTCCCTGGCATCTGCACCCTCAAGGGTCAAGGTCACAGAGTTGGAAAGTTTTATATAGTAAGGTTTTGAGTTAGAATTTTCTAAGTGCATAGTATTTCACAGTGGCAGAATGACAGGTCTCTGGTACCCTTATATGGCTCCTCCTTCCGGTTGGTTCTCCCATAAAATTTGGAGTATCTGATTTTGAAATTTTGATTTCATACCTATTGGTGAATTATGGTACACCAATTTTGTGGTTTGGCCTTGCCATGTTCAACATTTTGATAGGTTTAGTATGTAAGGTTTCTGAGCATGTTTGCATTTTTCAACAGGTTTGTTTACAAATGCTTGAAATTCAGCTAATTGAGTTGTTTCACAGGAACAGAAGCTTTTTGGCTGTTTCCCTTATCGCCGGGCCGGGTAGCGCAATCGGTATAGCACCTGACTCGTAAGTCAGAGGTCCTGGGTTCGAATCCCGGTCTGGCCACATACTTTCGTTTCTCCTTCCGCTGATTCAAGAAGGGCAGTTGTCAGTTACTGGCGAAAGTATGTGCACTTAGTACTGGTTAACCGCTTAGGAGGTCTAAGCCTGCCCAGGAATAGTGTGGTTAGGTTAACTGACCGTCCCGACATGACCTTAGTTGTTTACCGTGGACGTTAAGCATCAAATCAACCAAAAAATGTTTCCCTTATCAGTAGCTTTGTCAGTTGCAGTCATTTTTGCTTTGGGATAACCCTATTTATTTGGTTTAAGGTCAGGGGTTTTCCCTTCCAAAACACTCTTAAAGATCTAGATCCATCTTGTAAGATGGATCTAGATCTGCGGGATTGTTTTGGAAGAGAAACCCCATTTTGGAAGAGAAAAACCCATTTCTAAGATCCATCTTGTAAGTTGGATGTGGATCTTGGAGACTGTCTTGGAGGAGAAAACCCCATTTTATAGCTGCATTACACTGGACTGATTAACATATTATTTATGGTCATTTTTAAAGGATGTTTGGATTTGATCATTTTGAAATGAAATTGAAATTTTGAAATGAATTGACCCAGATTAACCAGCAAATAACACAGGAGCCCGGTTGCTTATATCCAACAATTATTCGTTAAGCTA
Source organism: Ctena decussata (assembly GCA_963989385.1). Classification (NCBI taxonomy): domain Eukaryota; kingdom Metazoa; phylum Mollusca; class Bivalvia; order Lucinida; family Lucinidae; genus Ctena; species Ctena decussata. The sequence goes on along the minus strand of OZ022503.1, from coordinate 41,002,748 downwards.
GTGTAGGTTTTGTCTCTTGAATATAAGCATCCACAAGGAGCAACAGCAGCCATTTTATCCGCAACCTTCTCTAATTGGTTCCCGCTTCACCGATGTAACAATTCAAAAACCATCCGATTACGTATTTGTAAACCTGTAAAATTCAAATTTGACTTGAACGTCAGATAACCTTGAGGGCGACCGGACCAGCTCTGTAAAGCTAGAAATTAAATTCCAAAATGGTATCAAGAATAAATTTGTGTTTTTCCCTTGAACGTTTGTAGAATGTTTAACGGATTGTACAGTGTTACATCGGCGAAGCGGGAACCAGTATGTAGAACGTTGCGGATAAAATGGCTGCTGTCACTCCTTGTGGATGTTTATATTATAGACAGAAACGCCCGGTTGTTAATGACAAGTAGTTGTTGGATATAAGCAACCGGGCTCCTGTGGCAAATAATGCATTTATTCCTTTGTATGATGGGGTTGTCCTCCTCCAGAATGCTCCAAAATATCTAAACCAGTCTTGTGTAATTCTGCTGTAAGTTACTTTTCCCTTCCAAAAACAAAAATTTGTTAGAGCCATCTAGAATTTTAGGCTGTGTTGGAGATAAAAAAAAAAAAAAAAAAAGACGTGTCTTATGTCTGAATAAACAGAGTATATTACTATTTATCAGGAGTAGCCTTTCAAAATTCAAAAATTTTATCAGTGCGGCGGTGTTCAACTCTTAACCAAATTCTTGTGTCAACCCTTGTGTCAGCCAAAGCCTTTCTACACCTTTCAAGGGCTCTAGACCTCAGATAAGGAGGGATCAGACTTGTTGACTTGACTGTCAGATTTTAAGGTGTTTTGGTACACCTCTATGTTTTTCTGCTGTTTTTAGAAAAGGGGAATAACTTCTATGACTTCCTGTTTTCTTCCCTGGAAGACATAGCCCTTCTAAAAGAGGGTCTACTCATAAAGGAAAGAATTTGCTCCTAAAGGAGCAAATTCTTTCCTGTAAGAGTCGACCCCTGTTGAGAAGGGAGGCAAACATGAAAATAACAGAGTTGCTTCCCCTTAATGTTAAAGCAGTCTTGTTCAGAGCTACCTACAGAACTTGATCCTCTGATACCACATATGAACTTGGCTGTGATAAGCTGAAAAGGAACTCACTATAGTCAGATAAGAAGGTCTTTTGAAGGCAATACTAGGACAATTTTTTGGTTTTCTCCGCAAGAATACTGTATTTCTTCTGATAAATGCTGTCACTCAAATAAACACCCCTTTCACTTTTTCTGAGATAAAAAGGGTAAGATTTAACCAAGATTGGGTTTAAACCATCCAGATTTATATTTAGTGCAAGGGGGAGGGGGCCCAATTGTTGGTGGGGGTGGGGGGTCTGGTTCACAGTACATAGCAATGTTACCTGTACAGGTAAAGGTGTGAAAATTTAGTCAGCCAATCAGTGGACCAGAATTAACAGTTATGATGATTCCATTGGTTGACTGGAGGTGTTGACACTATTTGATCAAGAGATAGAATGACACTGTGGAAGTTAATCCTCCTTAATAAGGACCACATCGCTAAGAAAGATCCAAGCAGCCATTTGAAAATATGACAAACTCCTGACCTTTGACAAGAAACGGAAACTGCGATACATGTAGTTTGACCACATCCCAAGGTCTTTTGGTATATGGAGGACTGTGCAAACCTACTTCTACAGTAACTGTTGTGTCTGGTGCCTCACCATACCTGTAGTGGACTTTTCTGTCCTGGAATTTAAGATGTAAGGGGGAGATATATATAAAGCTCATAGTTGAGACCCCAACCAGTCTTAGTGTTGGTTTTGTATGTTAATTCTGAGTAATTTCAGTCCATTTTTAGCTCGCCTGTACAAATTTATAGGAACAGCTAGCTTTGCACTATCCCCAGCATTGGCATTGGCTTCAATGTCAGTGTTAGCAAATTTGTCAGAGTTTTATGTTAAAGATTTTACGTGATGGGCAAGGCACTGTTAGGCAAGCTTATATCTTGTATGTGAACAGGTCTTGCTTTCAGAGTATTACTGGGTCCACTGTGAATGGAATTGAATTGAGCTGAGGGCCTCTTTTTGCTATGATGATGTAGTGATGTTTAGATAGGTTTTGCTTTGAATCTTGCAGTGAATTATTAAGTTTAAGGTTGTTCATTTATTAGTATTGGAACGTTTTTGCACAAAGAAAGACTAAATATAGTGCTTACATAAAATTACTTAGATAGTCTAAGGTACAGTTGTAATTTAGAGTTATGTCAAAAATGTTGGAGGGGAATAACAAACAGTGCAACCCTGATCAGACTGCTCCTTAGGAGCAGTCTGATCTGGGTTTACACTGTTTTTAGTCACCTATTTTATGACAATTTTGGGCGACTTTATTAGCCTTTTAAGGCACAATAAGAACTGCATGAAGGACCTTAATATTTATGGCTTTGGAAAAATATTGATAGATTTGAAAAAAAATGTTTTAACTGCAGTGTCGTAACTTTGATCTGCTGTTTATCAGGAAGTTAAACAATTTTAATTTGAAAAAGAGTGAAACTGATGACTAATTTTCACTTAGTCATTGTTGATTAATGTCTTTTTACTGTACATTTCTAGTTGTTTTGATAAATGTCTTTTTATGGTAAGTTTTTTTTGTGTAAATTTCTATTGCAAAGAAAGCTATTTCAACATTGACAAAAATGGTGATTTGTTTATATGCATTAATTTCAAAATTGGAAACTTGTCTTTACATTTGGTATCCATTATTCAAAATTCCTCAGTCAGGAATAACACTAAGACGGTGACTAGGGCACCTAAATTATCAGCACAGTCAGACACCCTCAAGTTACATATTGAACCTACACAATGTCCATACTCCACAGATATCCACAACAACTAACTTTCTTAAGCTATTCAGTAACTATGAATTAATTGCTGATTTACATAAACCATCAGTAAGTCTCTGCAAAATTCATATGTTTGCAAATTCAACTACAGTCCACTCTCTATATATCTCGAACACTGATATCTCAAAATACCCTCTTATATCAAAGAATATAGCTTTGGCACATTTCCAGTTTTTCTTCACATTTAAACTCCTGTTATCTCAAACTACTGATATCTCAAAGTAAATTTTCTGGTACCAGAAAATTTACTTTGAGATATCAGTAGTTTGGGATGAACTTCGACTTTGAGATATCGAGAGTAATGACTGTATTTCATTTCTGGTGCTTTGATTTACACCAATAGAAAATATTGTTTTATTGACATGAAAGTGCTTTCAGTGCAAGCAAATAAAGAAAAAGGAATGTGTTGTTAATAAGTCAAATAATAACACGAGATATATTCTGTTTGGAAACTTTTAATTAGGCACTAACTGGCACCTCGTACCAGAGCCCTTGTGACGGTACTTGATTTCCACTAGTTCAAACTGAAAAATGTTGAGTGACCTAAGTACCAAAAAGCCGAGGGGGGATATTTATTTATTTAAGAGGCACGTATAGTGCAGACACACAAAACTTACAAAAGATTGGTCTTTTAAATTTAATCTGTTATTTCAACTACTTTAAAACCCGAGATTTATTCCGGTTGAGTTGCGAGATTTAGACGTGAAAGGTGAATTGTTCAGTGACCGATAAAAAGCCAGCAACAAAATGCTGTGATTTTATTTATGTTCGCGTGGACAAAAAATAACAATTCAGTGGCAGAAAAATCACGATTTAACACTTTTTGATATTCACCAGGCTTAATTTCATTAACTCCATATTTGGAGTTGTTCACTCTTACTTTTGGCCTGGGGACTCTGTTTTTTTTTTCAGAGAATAAATTATTCTTCAAAGTTCAATATTTTAATAGCTCTAAGGACTCCTGCTTTTTCCCAAAGAGGTCTCTGGGACTCCTGGTGAAAACCCCAATAATGTTAATGGGGCATAGCGTTATCTTCCAGGAGCACAAACAATCTCAAAAGTCAACTGTTTTATCTATAATATGTAAGGATGGTTTTATGACATAGCTTCTGTATAGTAAAATATAAACAAGAATGTTTACTTGTATTCTGTGATTAAGGTCAAAATATTATTATGATTAGCATAAAACACATTCCAATCCTGCTGTAAATATGTGCAGCTAATCTCTATATATAATTGTAGGAAGTCATGACCCTGATTTCTGAAAAAGACTAGTATTAGACACCTATCAACTATTTTGTATACAATATTACCGTATTTCTTCTAGTGCCCCCCTTCAGCTTTTCTTTAGAAAAGTAGCCGAACATTATATGAGCCACAACGTGAGAAAACCAACAATGTGGTTGTGTGCCCAGTGCAGACTCAGATCAGCCTGGGCTTATGCCCAGTTTGATCAGACTCTTCGTTAAGAGCTCAAAGGGTAGCTTAGATTCTAAGCTACCTTCATGCGGACAGCGAAGACTCTGATCAGACTGGGCGGATGCCCAGGCTGATCTGAGTCTGTGCTGGGCGCACAACCACATTGTTGGTTAAGTCGTGTCGCGGCCCATATATAATTACTATGTATGATGATCATCTAGTTTCTGGAAAACTTCAAAGTGTGAATGAAGAGCTATTTGATCAGCCTACACATCAGATTCTACACGAGATTTTGATGCTCCCCTCAGTGAAACTTTAACTTGTATGATATTGCATTGACATGCAAGTTGATCAGCATTGACAGTATTGGTGGCGTAAACTTTGCATTGAGTTTTCTGGTGAAGTTCTGTTTCATGACAATGCATAGACACACAGGGTATAATCGATTCCGCCACTTTTCGCTTCCTGCAGAGACTGTCCATCATATTTGGCTTCTGCCAAGACTGTCTGCTAACTCTTGCTTACTGCAGAGACTACTGTCCTCGAAAAATGGCTTCCTGCAGAGACTGTCCGTGTGACTCTGCTTCCTGCCGAGAGCCTCGTCAGGAAGCAGAATCATGCGGAAGTCTCTGCAGGAAGCCATTTATCGTACAGAAGTCTCGGCAGGAAGCAAGAGATAGTGGACAGTCTCGGCGGAAGCCAAATATGATGTACAGTCTCTGCAGGAAACGAAAGTTAGCGGAATCGATTATACCCTGTGAGACAGGTGGCTACACTTCTTTCCAAGGATTTCTTGTGCACTGCACTACCACCACTGGTATATCAGAATGGTCAAAACTGCTGATAGTGGTCTACGTATGAAAAATTATAGTTGCAAGGGTAAATGTTATTGTTGGGTCTATAAATTTTGTACATGGATCGCTAATTTTAGGTCCACCATTATTTTCTTATTCCACCAATACTTAGAAATTATGGATGGACCAATTAAATTTAGAAGTGTTTAGGTGCATCTGTAAAAGAATAAGTCCACTGATTAGTTTTAAACATGTTAGTCCAGAGTTCTAGATAAGAGGGGTATTTGATGATAATTGAGGGATAATTTTTTTATTTCTGATTGAAACCATATGTTGTGACCCCTCATCTAAACCGTCTCATTGAGACAGTTCAGATGAGGGGTCACAACATTATGTTTTTATTCAGAATTAACAAAAAGTATCCTTAATTATCACCAAATACTCCCTCTTATCTAGTGCTCTGGTCTATGATAAATTTTATATGTCCACCAATAAAATTATTGGTCCACGTTTAAATTTTCAAGATGTGTTTTGGTGATGGGTGTATAAAGTGGGTCCCTTCAGTTGACAGAATAATTGTGTTGTTAATTATTTGCTTTATGGAATAAGTAATAGTTTAAACATTGTGAAAAAGAAATGAGAACTTGTTTAAGTTGTTACCATAATGGTCCACTTAAAGTAGTTAAAAGCTCTTGAAACACAAAACAGCAGTAATTTAGGCATAAGAAAGTCTTATTTTAAACAAAGTGCTCTTGAATGACCTTGCATAATTATGTGAAACATCAGCTCTATAAAAGGAAGTTGTTTTGTTTTATTATTTGTTCTTAAACATCCTAAAATGCCCTAAAGAGACACTTAAATGTCTCCATGATGCTTAAGTATTGGGACACCTAAAGTAATAAATTTTCCATTTGTCCCAAATGGAAAAGTCATTATTTTTAAATATTGGGACACCTAAAATAAAAAAGTTTCCTTTGTCCCAAATGGAAAATGCATTATTTTTGGGTGTCCGAATATATACACACATTACGGTATTATGTATTTTTTTTATAAATAAGAATGTGTTTCATCCTTAAAGGACGATGTTCCAGTAAAATTACCCTTGTGTTCAGATCCTGTATCCTGCTCTTTTGTATTAATATGCAGATAGTAGGGCTGAGTCGAGTAACTTTGGACTGCGGGTAAATTCAGACATATCATAGCAAACAGTGAAAATCCAGATGAGACGGCTCACAGGCTGTCTCATCAGGATTTTCACTGTTTGCCCACTTAATTTTGTTTGAATTCCAAACAACTGACATATCAAGGAAACAGTGTCGCTGTCCAAATTAACCTGCTGTCCAAATTTACCTGACTTGACCCTAAATATTGAATGAATTTTTGTCTCCAGGAAGATTGCTGTATTTATTCACTTATAAGAAAGGAAAATACCCTTCCAAATTTACTGCAAATATACAAATCAGTCTTGCATAATTCAGCTATTAAATTGGGTCTTTTCTTCAAAAACAATCAGAAAGATCTATATGTATCTTCCAAGATGGAAGGGAAAACCCCCATCATACAACCAGAAGAAATAGGGTACTCCAATGGTAATACCAGTCCTATATTTCCATTGTCCTCTCAAGGGAGATCGCTCTAATAGAAATAATGACCACTCTTCTCAAAAGGACTTTTCCTTTAAGAAAGAATTTGCTCTCTCCAGTCAGCAAATTCTTTCCTTTAAGAGAAGGCTGCCATCATAAGCCTCTGAAAAAGGATTTGTATTCCAAGGAAGCTAATAGTGTGTTCCACTAAAGTGAATCCGTGAAAACAGGGCAGCAAAACTATAACGTATTTGTTTGCAGAGCCCTAGATAAGAGGGAGTATTTGGTGATAATAAGGGATAATTTTTGTTGATTCTGGATAAAAACTAATCTCAACGAGATGTCAAACTAATGTCTCAATGAGACATTTAAGATGAGGGGTCACAACATATGGTTTCAATGAGAAATAAAGAAAATTATTCCTCAGTTATCACCAACTACCCGGTAGGGCACCTGACTCGTAAGTCAGAGGTCCTGTGTTCGAATCCCGGTCTGGCCACATACTTTCGTTTCTCCTTCCGCTGATTCAAGAAGGGCAGTTGTCAGTTACTGGCGAAAGTATGTGCACTTAGTACTGGTTAACCGCTTAGGAGGTCTAAGCCTGCCCAGGAATAGTGTGGTTAGGTTAACTGACCGTCCCGACATGACCTTAGTTGTTTACCGTGGACGTTAAGCATCAAATCAACCAACCATCACCAACTACCCCTCGTATTTAGAGCCCTGTGTTTGGCTATAAAACAATGTTTCTCCATCTCTAGAGTGACCCCATATATTTAAATAAGTCTTATGAACTTTTCCTAAGAAATGAGTTTTCTCTTCCAAAAACAGTCCCAGAATTATCTAGATCAGTCTTATAAGATGGATCTAGTTTTTTGGGATTGGTTTAGAAAGAAAACCCTCTGTCTTAAAAATGAACACATATGATATAGGTGAAGAATTTAAACTTGTTTCTGTATATTTTCAGGTCGGACTCTCAGAGGGAAAGCTTTCTATAATGTTCATGGGAAAGTTTACTGTGAAGAAGACTATTTGGTAAGGAAATCCTCATTGCGGAAAAAACTATTACCCTTTTCTAATGCACCATTAGACTGAGGATGATAAGGAGGTGTTAGTTTTTCTGTTATAGATAATGTCTGTCCCAAAATAGGGTGGCTAATGGGTCAGATGTTATTGTTGAAATATCTTTTGGTGACCATAGGAAACCTAGTATTCTGCATTTCTCAGCAGATCCGAGGACCTTAAACGGATAGTTGTAGATTCATGTAAGCCATTCTAAGAATTGAACTTAACTGACCAGGCTCATTTAGGAGGTATTTACATTATTTAATCAAATTAGGCCAAGAATTGTTTGACATATGACATGTTGTTTGAACTGACAGCAGACTTGAGTGTAATGAAGTAGAACTGTGAATCAGTCTGAAATCTTGATTTTATCTGATTTTCACACAATAAAAAATCTCATATTAATTTATATAAATGCAGACATTATACCATAGCCTCAAAGTATAGGTAAATTATTGAGTGTTGGTTTATATAACACTAATTACTGAAAAATACATTGGGACATAGTCTATTTATATGGTAATTAACCTAAAATTTAAAAATTGGTTTTGCATATCAGCAAGAAGAGAAAAACTTGCTGGCAGTATGGAAACATTGCAGACCCTGTTCAGGCTGCTCCTGAAGGAGCAGTCTGAACAGGGTCTACACTGTTTGCTAGGGTTGGTTGTCTGAATACATAGGATAAATTCATTTTGCAAAGAAAGCGCATATTATATTACCTTGAAATATTTCAGCGATTTTAAAAGTTGTCGATCATGTTTGCTTTTTGTGACTGCTGGATCAACATGATCAGGTATTAATTTCAATTTGTGGGTTAACTCTACAGGTGTAACATATCTGAACTTGTTACCAAGTGTTGCTGTTTTGCATAAGAATACATATCATAAAATGTAACATTATATGACAGATTGTGTAACTGTTGTTAGCTAATAGCTGTTCCTCTTTTTATATCCATTTCTTTCAAATATGAAATAGATTATAATCAGGTATTAAAGAGAAACTAATGCGGCAAAATAGGGAACTGCACCTGTATGTGAGTTATAAGACAGATGTTACAGCAGAATTTTATTAGACAGTTTTAGGTATTTGGGGTCATTCGAGACATGGCAAATGTTTTGTAGCCGAATAAATACAGCTTCCAGTATACTGTATCCATAGAAACTGTTTCAGTAGCCGTCAGGGAAGGATAAGGCAGCAATAGGAGAGGGATGGGCTCCGCCTTTCATATGCTGTGCCCATGAGATACAGTGGGTCAACCCCATGCAGAGCTCTAGATAAGAGGGCGTATTTGATGATAATTAAGGATAATTTTTCTTATTTCTCATCGAAACCATATGTTGTGACCCCTCATCTGAACCGTCTCGTCGAGACGGTTCAGATGAGGGGTCACAACATATGTTTATATGCAGAATTAACAAAAATTATCCCTAATTATCACCAAATACGCCCTCTTATCTAGAGCTCTGCCCATGGCCCTTAAAACTGCTAGGCTATGGGAAACCTTTACCTTTACTCCACATACAGTAAAGTAATTGAGTACATAAGGTTTTAAGTACCAGAAGTCAAGTTCATTCTTTGAGGATTGACCAGGTAACTCTTATTTCAACAGTTTCAGACATCTTCTCCAAAACCACTGAGCTGATTGGACCCAAATTTAAAATAGACACCTTTAGGGATCACTGTAGGATTGAAAGTTCAAACAGTCCTGATCATTTGACTATTAAGGTATAATATGGTCACCATGGTCATGGTAAAAACCTTTAAAATTAATATCTTTTTCCCTGGAATCAAACTGATAGCCTTGAAACTCGCTTTATAGCATCAGGAACTCAAGTTTTATAGCAATGACCTTCTTTACAGAAAATGCTATAACAATAATTTTTTTAGAAATAGTTGACGCCTTTGGTATGTGGGTAAACTTACAGATATTATTAGCAAATGTGTGAGGAGTATGTGTGAAAGGCAAAAAGGTTTAAATGAAGTGACTTTAAATAAATGGGGGTCATTCACTTTCCCATCTAATAGGAAGGTTAAGTTGTTTGTGTCATCCTTTGACTCACTATATGTGTGATTTTTAGAGTGATTCATGATTGTATATATCTTACCAAGCTTTAATAGGCTGTAATAACCAAGTTGAACATAACAAATTGAGATGAATTGGTTGTAAAAATAAAGTTTAATACAGCATTGATAAATTTAAAATGAGAAATTTTAACTGTTCGATTTCATCAAGCATACCATATTAGCCCAATTTTTTGACACCCAAGCGATTGCTTTAAGACTTTGTTCTCTGTCATGTTCAGATATATTTTAGTCACTGTGAAGATAATTGAGCTGCACCTCGTTGCACCCAGCAAAGACTCAGATCAGCCTGGGCATCACCCAGTCTGATCAGAGTCTCTACTGTCGGCATGGAAGTAGCTTAGACCCTTAGCTACCCTTTTAGAGCCCAGCGAAGACTGATCAGACTGGGCAGATGCCCAGGCTGATCTGAGTCTTTGCTGGGTGCATATACCATTTTCGTCATGTCACGGCTCAAATTATTGTTGACAAACAGTGCTTATATAAGAGGGAGTCTTATCTGTTTCTACAGTTTCTTGAGACAAACTGACAAAAAATTCAGGTGGAGTGTGGTTAAGATGTTTTTGATAAGAATCACAACAAAGAAATTGATGAATTGGACCAATGATGTCATTTATCTTTTCCTAATTACCCATTTCATTGCAGGTGTAACATATTAATCCTAAGTGTTAGGACAAACAAGCCTGAACTAACAGTGTTGACCTAGATCAGACTGCTTGTAACAAGCAGTCTGATCAGGATCTACACTGTTATCTATTTATCTAGCAATTTTAGACATAATGGCAATCATTAAAATCAGTGTGTATTGAAACTTTTGGATAATTAAAGTAAATACCATTTACTGACGTTAATTACCATGTTACATTAAAATAGCTAGACAGTCTAGGAAACATTGTATTTTAGAGATGTGCAAGTCATTCTGAAATCTGTAAAAATAGCTTAGTAGCTTTTAAATTTTGATTTTCGTACGGTAAATAAAATGAGTTTGTAAACACGGAGACAACAGTCAAATTTCATCCAGTTACTCTGCTACATTTCTATAAAGGCAAACAATTTTATACAACTTTTAATGAGATTTTATTGCCATAAAAGTAGATGTTACTATGCCTCAATCTACTTTTGCAACATGTTGTCGTTGGAGAAGACAAACAATCAGAGTCATTTCTTCACAGATGTGGCTCAGTTGATCCGAGTCACAAAATTTACCTTTAATGGTATCTGTCAGCTACATTATTAATGACTTCCGCGGCAGTCACTGTTAGCATGAGATTTACAGAGTACATTGAGGCTCTGACGTCACAAATCTAGTAACCGTGACTATTAACTGAGCAGTTTTAATACATTTGTAAGTGAATCAAAAGAAATAAGTTTGTCAGCGGAATATTTGATCTGGAAGTTGACTGTAACAAATTTCCATCACCATAAGCATTTAAGATAGTAGATGCGCAGTTGTTTATTAGAAAACATAATGTCACAGACGGTATCATTGCGTAGGTGTCAAAATGTGTGGCCATACGATTTTTATGGCACGACGTTACCCACTGAATGATAAAGTGAAATTATTGAGCAATTGTCTTATTTCTTCATCAAAGCTTTTCTAATGGGCTCATAAGTTTAATCTCTTGCACTGAGGAATTCTAATGAGGACCATGCAATTAACATTTCGTATCACCTCAGTAAGACTAGTATGAAGAAGGGAATAACAAGCTTATATGAAGGTTCTTAACTCTTTAAGCACTAAAAAGCAGACCCTGATCAGACTGCTACAAGGCATTACTGTCTGAATATTTGAATAGTTATGGTATATTACCAAAATCATTTTTCTTTAAACCATTGTTAGAATATTGTACACAAATTGTGGCAGTTGGATTATCTCTTTAAGCATCAAAAAGCAGACGACAAAATTTACGTCTGCAAAAATTAAAAAATGCCTTGTCCAAGACATTTCATATTGAGAATTCAAAGACTAGAGGGCAAACAATGTAGATCTAGAGGAGGTGGCTCATTATGAGCCGCCTCATCCGGATCTACGCTGTTTGCAAATTTCGTCACTGGGGCTTGAAAGAGTCTGTTTGACCTTGTTTAGGGTGTATTGGTACATCTCTGTGTTTTTCTGCCATTTTGTCAAAGTCCTGATTACATCTCTGGAGGACGAAGGTCCCTGAAATGGGGTCATTTCTTAAAGGAAAGAATTTGCTCCTGTATTCCTTTAATAGTTGGTCCCTATTGAGATGGGGAAAAAAATGAAAATTTCAATATTACTCATATAATTACCTTAACAATACATGTATGTTGCTTTTGATAAAAAGTACATCTATCTACAGAATTTTCTCTTAGAATTAAGGGTACAAATACATGCATATATTTTCATTAATGCGAGATAATACATTACCCAGCTTTAATTAGGCATGTTAATGCTGTTACAACCAGGAGTGACACAGTGCTCCAGATAAGAAGGGGTAACAGTGATAATTCAGGGATAATTTACCTTATTGCTCCATTTAAACAAATGTTGTGACCCCTCATTAGAACCGTCTCAGTGAGACAGTTCTAATGAGGGGTCACAACGTATGTTTTCGTTGACAAATAAGAAAAATTATCTCTGAATTATCCTCAATACCTCCTATTATCTGGAGCACTGAGTTACAGGATGATGCTGTCATAAAGAGAGCCAGTCTATTCTGATATCTAAAATAACAAAGCCTATTTCTAAACAAAAGAGAAAGCATGCCAGCGCTTTCAGCAGTTTTATGTAAATCATGTGATAATGTAATTTGAATGATGCCAAAACTTCTTACCCTTTGGCAAACTAGTAGGCCTATAATATGTTTTTGCCAAGAAATGCAGTATATATCCAAATAATTACCACCATTATATTGAAACTCTATATACACTCAATGTATAATAACCTTAATTTTGAATCCAAAGTTTTTCCAAGCACTCCCCAACACCCACTTCAGTGACCTTTACTTCAAGGTCGCAGTCTTAGAAGTTTTATGTTCAGTTTAACATATTCAGTTTTTCGTAAGGCTTTGTGTATGGAGTCATCAGTAACCGAGTATTTGATACTGATTTAGAGTTTTACGCAGCGTTAGCGGCACTGCTTTCTGTGAACTTGAGGTCAAGGTCACAGAAGTTTCCACATGGCCACTCAACTTTGAGTTGTGGGTTGGGTCCCGCTGCATGAACCTAAATGGTGTTTCATTGCTCAAAGCCATTCATAATCTCCCCTCCTCACCCCCATCTCTTGCAGATAAGACTGAAATACTGTTGAAAAGTATGTAAAAATGCCAAGTCACTTACACTTAAGGATTTGTTGCAAAGTAGAAAATAGTAAATATCTTCCTGTGTTTCTTATTATCTCATCTTTTGTTAATCTGGTATCAAGCTAAACCTGTATCTTCATTATCATTCCTAGTGCCTTTATTACTCTGATGATATGCAGTACCATATAACCCCAAATTTTGGGACACAGATGCCTTGAAATGCCTTGAGAAAGCAGTGTCGACTCAGATCAGCAGCCTGATCAGGGTCTGTAAACCCAGCTCAGACTGAAAAGCAGTGAAAAATAAATATGTTCAAATAATAAGATGATAATTTGGGTAATTGTAGAAGGTGTCCAAATAATTAGGGTAGTGATGGTATTTACCATAAAGTTCTAAAAATTGGAGCACCAAAAATAATTATCTTAAATGTCCTAAAAATGGAATGTTTTGTTTCATATTGCAGTTATGCACCCAAAAGATGTGGATTAAATGGCAAACAGTGTAGTCCCTGATCAGACTGCTCCTTTAAGAGCAGTTTGATCAGGGCCTGCACTGTTTGCACAGACCTGTGTGTCCTAATATTTAGAATTTTTACAGTAGGCCTGAAAATACCTTGATTTCTGTTGCTCTGTACAGGTAGGAAGTCTAAATATTTTTGTTTTGTACTTATGGTAACAATGTTCATAGAATGCTTTCCTGCGTTTCTTATCTGTAGATCTAGAAATAGGGCACTCTCGTTTTTCCTTTGGTCATTGACTGACTGTATGTTGCCAAATTTGTGTGTGACTTCACCCGAGGTCCCTTGGGTTTTCTTCTTGATCCTCTAGCCGGGCCGTGTAGCGCACTCGGTAGGGCGTCTGACTTATAAGCCAGAGGTCCTGGGTTCGATACCCGGTCCGGCCACTTACTTTCATTTCTCCTTCCACTGATTCAAGAAGGGCAGTAACTGTTGTCAGTTACTGGTGAAGATAAGTTCACTTGGTACTTGTTAACCGCTTCGGAGGTCTAAGCCTGCCCAGGAATAGTGTGGTTAGGTTAACTGACCGTCCCGACATGACCATAGCTGTTTACCATGGACGTAAAGCAATAAATCAATCAAAGACCACCAAGGCTTAGATAGAAAGAGCATGAGATAAAGGGACTGATAGGGGATTAAATTCTGGAATTAACTTTTTTCTTCATGAAAAACTATGCTGTAATCCTCATTAGAACCATCTCGATGAGATGGTTCAGATGAGGTGTCACAACATAGATTTTTATGGAGAATTGACAGAGATTCTGTAAGACTTAATTTTCTTGATCTTGGCTTCTGGATAGTCTTCTTTCTATTTATCCCTTACTCCTACAGTCTTTGGAATGAGACTTTAACCGAGGTCCTGCCTCCATTTTTTGACCTAGTTGTTGGTGGGATGTTAAACCTCAGTACACTTACTCTTTCTGTTACTGAAGAGATCTAGTATTTTGTAGATGGCTGCAGAGCAAAGATGTTGGGGCTTATATGATATATCAAGCCATGGCATGATATAGACAGAAAATTGTCTAAAGGAACCATGAACACAAGTCAGTCAACCAACCAATGCTGTAGGCTAAGCAGCAAGTTATTAACCCTTAAAGCGCCAAAAAATAAAATTGTTGAATTGGCAAACAATGCAGATCCAGATGAGGTGGCTCATCCTGAGCCACCTCATCTGAATCTACACTGTTTGCCCTCTAGTGTTCGAATTCTCAATACGATATTGCTTGGACGCGACATTTTTTTAAATTCTGCAGACTTAAATTTTTTCGTCTGCTTTTTGGTGCATTAAGGGTTAATAACTCCTTTGAATTCCCACCCACGTGCTTAATGTGCAATTTAATTCTCTTGAATTTTAGTGGAAGTAAAGTGTCTGTTCTGAAAGTTACTGCACAGTGTATCTTTTTCTACATTTTCAGTACTCGGGCTTCCAACAGACTGCAGAGAAATGTGTTGTATGTGGGCATCTTATTATGGATATGGTAAGTGGAACTTTGCATGTTCTTATTTTCCATTCTTTTTCTGGTACAAACCAGGATCTAAAAAATAAACAAATAAGCAAAATAAATAAGTGAACACTGAATCAGGCTGAATGTCCGGAAAAAAAAATTGGATAGCCCGCAGCTCTTCTTCGGTAATGGCGTAGCTGAAGAGGTTCTCAGTGCAATAAATCCATGCCTGCATAACCTGGCATCTAGCTCTCAGCTCAGACTGATGATAGGGAGTTTATATATCCCTGCACTGGGCTATCATTTTACACATTTTGTTTCCTGTCTATCCACACTGGGGTTCCCGAGTCAGTTACATGTAGTGACATTTTTCTGTGCAATGAGTGAAAGTGTCATTGGGTATTGTTGCTATGCAAATTTTGATAATATCAGAAAGTTATGGCACTTGTCAGTCTTCAGAACCTTTTCTTTTTTTGGCCAGTAATTTTGATCATCGTGGTAAATGTCACAGAAATAAGGCTTTATGGCAATAAAAAATTAAGGTGCATTGCTGTGTACTCTTAGGGAAAGTTAGCATATTAACCCTATTGCACTCAGAATGGCCAAAACTCTATGGAGTTTTGACCATTTTGAGTGCAATAGGGTTATTACTCCTACAAGCAATTTTAGGATTACAGAAGTATTCCACTTGTAATGACACTTGTCCAGTTTTTACATTGCAAGAGCAGATACCATTATTATTTGACATTGCAGATATTACAGGCCATGGGGAAATCCTACCATCCAGGGTGTTTTAGATGCTGTATGTGTAATGAATGCCTTGATGGGGTACCATTCACTGTCGATTACGACAACAAAATTTATTGTGTCTCAGATTTTCACAGGTAAGTTCTCACTGACATTGTGTGGTAATATTTAAAACAAAATTTAATTGAACTAGACTGGCACCCTGCACTGGAGAAGGAGAATACAGAATTACTGGGATGCAAGGGTCTTTGTTACTCTACCACATATTTTGAAAAGCCTAGCTTGTTATAAGTTTAGCTCCCTTTATACTAAATTTGGGTAGAAAAAGTAGTGCAGTTAAGAAATTTTAAAAGCTAGTGAACAACAAAGTTAATGAATCGTGAACAGTGACAGAACAAAAAATAATAATAATGAAATAAATAATTAAAAATAACTCATCTTTTATATAGACTGGCTATGGTCCCGATGGTTTACTTATGGTTCTGACCTTTAAGGTTGGCCATCAGAATAGAAAGAGTCACTTAGTACCATTTTCAATACTTTAGCAGGAAGCTGTTCTGTTTTGTGCACTTAATGAAAAGGAAGTAATTTGAGCGGCGACACGAGAAAACAATGTGGTTGTGTGCCCAGCGCAGACTCAGATCAGCCTGGGCATCAGCCCAGTCTGATCAGAGTCTTCGCTGTCCGCATGAAGGTAGCTTAGACCCTTAGCTACCTTGTAAGCGGTTAGGGAAGACTCTGATCAGGCTGGGCGGATGCCTAGGCTGATCGGAGTTTGCGCTGGGTGCACAACCACATTGTTGGTTTTCTCTTGTTGCGGCTCATTTATGCTGTTTTAACTGTGCATTTCAAAAGAACCACAGAATTGTATTCATATCTACAATCATGCAGTTTAAGGATATTGTTGGTTACAGACCTGAAGTGTGTGCTGTGCTTTTATTAATTTACTAGATTTTCACATTGGTTATAGAATTCATGTAGAAACTCATTTATAACACATATATACTAACCTTTTCAGGGCATTTGCACCAAAATGTGCAGCTTGTGGTCATTCCATAACTCCTGTAGAGGTAACTGGTTTCTAATTACTTTTTCACTTTAATTCAATTCACTTCGTTATCTCAAAGACTGATATCTCAAAGTACCCTCTTATATCAAAGGATATAATTTGGAAATTTGGACATATTTCCCAGTTTTTATTTACATTTCAAGTCTGGCTATCTCAAACTATTGGTATGACCAAGAAAATTTTCTGGGACCAGAAAATTTACTTTGAGATATCATTACTTTGGGATGAACTTTGACTTTGAGATATTGAGAGTTGACCATAGTGATGTTTGCTGTGCTCCAACCTAACCACCTTTCTGCCTGTTCATGACACCTCCTTTTAGAATAGAAAATAATTAAAAAATAATAAAAAATGGACATTTTTTACCCTTAATATTGGGATGAAAATAACTGATCAGAGAGTACATTGTTTGCGGAGAAAAAAGTAAGACAGCCCCCATGCTAGGATAACTATACTTGCCTTAAGGTGGAAGGGCTTCAGGGGAAGCAACTCTGCCATTTTCCTTTTTGCCTCCCATCTCCATAGGGGTCATCTGTTTGAAGAAAAGAATTGCTACAAATTTTTGTTGGATAGAGCACAGCAAACAGAAGGTCCTGCCATAATTATACTTCTGATTGTATATATATCTTCAGATCTGTGTTTCAGATTATCCCTGTTCAGATTTACCTTATTAATTCGGGTATCAGACAGAGGTTTTTCCCTTCCAAAGAAATCTGAAAAAATCTAGATCCATCTTACAAGACAGAGCTAGATTCTTCGAGATTGATTTTGAAGAGAAAGCCCTATTTGGGGTTCCTTAGGAGAGAGAAACCCCTGATTTAATGCTAATTATTATGGTAGACACGTTTATTTGTCCTGCAATAGGAAGTTATGTAATACTGTTGACAAACTGTGCAGACCATGATCAGACTGCTCTTTAGGAGCAGTCTGATTACGGTATGCTGTGTTCGCACAGGCATTTCTGACTGTTTAGGGTAGATACTGTAATATCAGGATTAACCGCAAAAATATTTGTTTTTCTGATTCATCAAGTGAGTTTAGGATTATGTGTGAGGATCTAAAAGTGCATTCGTGTAGCAGAAAGATTATGCATTGTGCAAGTTAGTCGTGTCATGAAAAAAGGACTTTTTACCTTGTTAGCTTCTGTTTCTTGAGAGACTGCTTCAAATAATGGACACTTGAGTGGTGAAGGCAGAATGGGGAAGCACAAGCTGGTCAGAGCATATTTAATTCTCAGATAACGCAAGACCCATTTTATTCAATGATCTTTACCTGTAAAGCAGACAACAAAATTTACTTCTGCAATTTAAAAAAAAAAAATCATCCAAGCTATAACATTTTGAGCATTCAAAGACTACAAGGCAAACAGTGTAGATCCAGATAAGGTGGCTCATCATGAGCCACCTAATCTGGGCCTACGCTGTTTGTAGATTCAATTATTTTCATCTTCGGAGCTTTAACTCTTTAAGCACCAGTGACGAAAATAGCATAATTTGCAAACAGAGAAGAACCTGATGAGGCGGCTCATCATGAGCCGCGGCATGTGGATCTACACTGTTTGCCCTCCAGTCTTTGAATTCTCAATGGGACAAAGCATTTTTTAAATTTTTGCAGATGTAAATTTTGTCGTCTGCTTTTTGGTGCTTAAAGAGGTAATTAACTGGATATATTTTTTGCAAGTATAAATGAAGTTATATCGTTGTCTTTAGTCTGAGTGAAAACCTTGATCGACAGATTCTGTCTGGTCTGTCCATTATGGTTTCTGATGGCTCCAAGTAAGATGAATACATGTATTTGATGATGTACAGGATATTTTTTCTTGAAAATGTTACATTTTGGTGTCCCTGGAGACATAAATTTTGAGATGCCACAACATAGGTATCTGTTATTGTTTTATAGCTGAATAAGTATTTTTTACAAACTTGGAAAATACTTCATGGAGTTTAATTATCGCAGATCGCTACAGACGGCAAAAATCTGCGAAAATTAGGCGACGTGAAAATTTCCCATTATATGGTCATACTGAATGAGTTTGTTCATATTTTAGGGTACAGACGAAACAGTACGAGTTGTATCCATGGAGAAAAACTATCACGTAGACTGTTACCAGTGTGAGGTGGGTATTTGCCAGGATTTCCCATGAAGTATGAGGGAAAGGGGTAGGATGGGGTGCCGGATAATATAAATATAGAATTATTATATAAGGTAGAGGTAGAAAGTAAAAAGGGAAGTCAGGAAAAGCCAAAAAAGGGAACTCATTGTGTTGATAAAGCAGTTCCATTAAGGTGGGGGAAGGGGTGGGGTGGGGATGTCAGAACATTTATCTAATGCAAAATTATGAAATATCTCTGAATTAGCATCGTATGTGGTGTGCTTTTTCTGGAAATTGGGGCCCAGTTCTTCAAGATAACAATGTTGTTATTTAGGGAGATGTTAAATTTTTGAGTATTAGCAAAAAACATTGCCATTGTTTTTGCTGAAAAAAAAAATGAGGGGAGCTTTTACAAAAGCTCCTCACAAATTTTCCAGCAAAAAATGTAACTGGGTTTTATGTCTACTATATTATGATAGAATATAAGCATTTAAAGTAAAGATAAATATTATCATAGTTTGTCTAAATTACAGGTTAAAGGCCAAAGATGAAAATGTAAGAACCATATCTCTGGTTTGGGCATGTCAGACTCTGAATTGTGCATTTTGATTGGTTTAGTTAGTTTGTGATAAGCTCTTAGGCAGAAATATTGTCATTGTTTTGGCATGATAAAAAGAAAAGAAATAAACAGTTTTTGCTCCATAAATTACTGAGCAGAAATGCTGTTCATATTATTACAAATAATATATGAGCCGCGACGCGAGAAAACCAACAATGTGGTCGTCCGCCCAGCGCAGACTCAGATCAGCCTGTACATTAACCCAGCCTGATCAGACTCTTTGCTAAGCGCTTAAAGGGTAGCTGAGGTACTAAGCTACCTTTCATGCGGAAAGCGAAGACTCTGATCAGACTGGGCGGATGCCCAGGCTGATCTGAGTCTGCGCTGGACGCACAACCACATTGTTGGTTTTGTCACGTCGCGGCTCATATAAACAAAAAAAGTACAAGCACCTGCACTTTGTAGTTTTGGAATGTCAGAATAATCTCTTTCAAGCCTTCATTTGGAAAAGAAACAAAAACAAAAAAACTTCTCATTCAAGAGAGAAAAAGTTTGTATTAACACTTAAATTGCCAAAAAGGAAAATACTTGAATTTCTAAACAGCATAGATCAGAGGAAGTGGCTTATTGTGCGCTGCCTCATCTGGATCTACTCTCTTTGGCCTCAAGTGTTTGAATTCTCAATATGACAGCTTGTACGGCACATTCTTTTGAAATTTTGCAGATGTAAAGTTGGTTGTCTGCTTTTGGATGCTTTAAGGGTTATCTGTGTCAAAACAATGACTTGTAAAAGGGTAATACATATACGTACTCTGCTATACTCTGTACTCTATGTCATGAGTGACTTCTGCAAGGGGTAATGGTTTTAGGGAGTTGTCATATCACAAAGGATTTGATGCAATGGATAATGGTTTACAACTATTTTCTATGCGGTAATGGCTGCAGGGATTCCTAGAGCAGATTATCACTAAAATGTCTTATAATCACTAAAGTGTCTTATTTCAAAGTATGTTGTGTTTTAGGTAATGTTACACACATTTAATCAGGGCTTTAGACAGGGGAGTATCTGATAGGGAGCATTTGATTGAGTATTTTTTTGAAGTTTGATAGGATTATTTGATAACTGTAGGCTAATTTTTCTTGTTTTTAGCTCACCTGAGCTTAAGCCTCTGGAGACATAGGATAGGTGGGCTTCATCAGCCATCAGCCATCAACATTTTCATATGACTGTTTCTCCAAAACCACTGGGCCAGTTAGAACCAGTTTCAAATATAGCCTCGAGGAATGGTTGCGGACATTGAAACAAGCTATACAGCATCTTGACTGAAGTACTGTCAAGTATGTTCAAATGATGCCCAAGATCAGACCTTTGACCTTTATATGTTAAGGTCAAATTGTGCTTTTATATGAGAAAATGCTAAATTCTAAATTCCTTGTGCTTTTATATGAGAAAATGCTAAATTCCTTGTGCTTTTTTATGAAAAATGCTTACCATAAGGTTTCTGTCAAACTGTTGAAGTCTATAATTAGGGCCCCGCCAGACGAAGTCTGCGGAGGCCCTATAGTAATCACCTTGTCCGTCCGTCTGTCTGTCTGTCTGTCTGTCCGTCTGTCCGTCTGTCATCATTTCGTGTCCGCTCAATAACTCTAAAACCGTTAGAGATATTTTCATGAGACTTGACACAAATGTAAAGCATCATCAGACGATGTGCAGAGAACAAGAACCATAACTCTGCCTACAATTTTTACTGAATTATGCCCCTTTGAAATTTTGAGTACAGAAATCGTGTCCGCTCTATAACTCTGAAACCGTTAAAGTTATTTTCACGAGACTTGGTACAAATGTAAAGCATCATCAGACGATGTGCAGAGAACAAGAACCATAACTCTGCCTACACTATTTACTGAATTATGCCCCTTTGTAATTTTGAGTACAGAACTTGTGTCCGCTCCATAACTCTAAAACCATTAAAGATATTTTCACGAGACTTGGTACAAATATAAAGCATCATCAGATGATGTGCAGAGAACAAGAACCATAACTCTGCCTACAATTTTTTACTGAATTATGCCCCTTTGTAATTTTGAGTGCAGAAATTGTGTCCGCTCCATAACTCTGAAACCATTAAAGATATTTTCACGAGACTTGATACAAATGTAAAGCATTATCAGTCAATATGCAGAGAACAAGAACCATAACTCTGCTTACACTATTTACTGAATTATGCCCCTTTGCAATTTTGAGTACAGAAACCGTGTCCGGCTCATAACTCTGAAACCGTTAGAGATATTTTCACCAGACTTGGTACAAATGTCAAGCATCATCAGTCAATATGCAGAGAACAAGAACCATAACTCTGCCTACACTATTTACTGAATTATGCCCCTTTGCAATTTTGAGTACAGAAATCGTGTCCGGCTCATAACTCGGAAACCGTTAGAGATATTTTCACGAGACTTGGTACAAATGTAAAGCATCATCAGATGATGAGCAGAGAACAAGAACCATAACTCTGCATACATTATTTACTTGTAATTTTGAGTACAGAAATCGTGTTTGCTCCATAACTCTGAAACGGTCAGAGATATTTTCCCAAGACTTGGTACAAATGTAAAGCATCATCAGGTAATGAGCAGAGAACAAGAATCCTAATCTGTCTACTTTTTAGCTCACCTGAGCCGAAGGCTCACAGGTGAGCTTATAGTATAGGCAGGCATCCGTCGTCCGTCGTCCGTCGTCCGTCCGTCCGTCCGTCTGTCGTCCGTCGTCCGTCCGTCAATATTTTCAAACGACATCTCCTCTGAAACTACAAGGCCCATTGTTACCAAATTTCATATATAGCATCTATAGGCAGGGGGAACCAATAATACTGTTTTTTATCCAAATCACTTCAGAACTTTGGTTGCTATGGCAACTTAAAGTTTCCATTGACTTGTATGGGAAAAATTGAAAATTTTCATTTATTGCTATGTCACTGCAGATATTTTGACAAAACTTTTACAGAAATGTTCCTTGAGTATTCCTCTATCAACCACATGAACTTTATGTAAATTGCACAATTTGGCTGGTTGCCATGGCAACCGAATGGTTAAAAAATAGAAAAAATATTAAAAAATCATCTCCTCAGAAACTATGCAACCAATAAAGCTCAAACTTCACAGAAAAGATCTTAGTACTAGCTTCTATAAAAGTACTGTTTTTCTTGGCAATTGCTCCAGCAGTTTGGTTGCTATGGGAACTGAAAGTTGCCATTGACTTATAATGGCAAAATGGAAAATTTGCATTTATTGCTATGTCACTGCAGATATTTTGACAAAACTTTTACAGAAATGTTCCTTGAGTAGTCCTCTATCAACCACATGAACTTTATGTAAATTGCACAATTTGGCTGGTTGCCATGGCAACCGAATGGTTAAAAAATAGAAAAAAATATTCAAAAATCATCTCCTCAGAAACTATGCAACCAATAAAGCTCAAACTTTACAGAAAGGATCTTAGTACTAGCTTCTATAAAAGTACTGTTTTTCTTGGCAATTGCTCAAGCAGTTTGGTTGCTATGGGAACTGAAAGTTGCCATTGACTTCTAATGGCAAAATGGAAAATTTGCATTTATTGCTATGCCACAGCGGATATTTTGACAAAACTTTCATAGAAATGTACCTTGAGTAGTCTTTAACCAACCATGTTAAATTTATGCAAATTGCGCAATTTGGCTGGTTGCTATTGCAACCGAATGGTTAAAAATAGAAAAATATTAAAAAATCATCTTCGCAGAAACTGTATGGCCCAATAAAGCTCAAACTTTACAGAAAGAACCTTAGTACTAGCCTTTATAGAATTATTGTTTTTCATGGCAATTGCTCCAGCAGTTTGGTTGCTATGGCAACTAAGAGTTTCCATTGACTAATAATGAGGAAAATGGAAATTTGCAATTTTTGCTGTCTAACTAACTGCAGTTATTTAAATTTTTTTCTACAGAAATGTTTCTTGAGTAGTCCTCTATGATTCATATGAATTTTCTCCAAATCGCTGAATTTGATTGGTTGCCATGACAAAATATAGTGTAAATTTGAAAAAAGAATCTTCTGCTCAGAAGCCATATAGGGGATGAAGCTGATATTGTGCAAACATGTTGATGACAGTAGTTTCTACATAAATTTTATTCTTTTTCTTCCAATCCCATAAGAACTTTGGTTGCTATGGCGATTTATAGTTTCCATTGACTCATAATGGGAAAAGTGAAGCCATGGGGGGGATGAAGCTGATACTTAGCATACATATTAATAATTTTAACCTCTACCTAAAGTACGTTTTATATTATCATTGCCCTTGTGAATTTGTTGCGGCAACTTTAAGTTTCCATAGACTTATAATGAGGAAAGTAGACATTTGCTATTTATTTCTGTGTTACTGCAGATATTTTGACAAAACTTCACAGAAATGTTCCTGGAGTAGTCCTCTACCAGCCATATGAATTTTTCCCAATTAACCGATTTTGATTGGTTGCCATTGCAGCTGAAAGGCCAAATTTTCACTTTTTTTTGCCAAAGATCTTCTGAGAGGTCCTTAATGGGGGATAAAGCTTATTTTTTTTGCATAAATGTTTGTGATATCCTCTACATAAATGGTGTTTTTTATTGCTGTTGTGCATGGTGTTTTGTTGCTGTAACCTCAATGCCTCAGTGCTCAGGTGAGCGATATAGGGCCATTGGCCCTCTGGTTTTTACTGAATTATGCCCCTTTGTAATTTTAGATATAGAAATCAGGTCGGCTCTATAGCTTTAAAACCACCAATGATATTTTCATAGAAATTGTACGTAATATAAAGCATCATCAGACAATGTGCAGAGAACAAGAACTGTAACTCCATCTACATTTTTTACAGAATTTTTCCCCTTGCTAGTTTACAGTCTAGAAAACTTGTTTGCTCTCTAACTTTGAAACTGTTTAAGATATTTTCACAAAACTTGGTACAAATATAAACATCATCAGACAATGTGCAGAGAAAAAGAACCATAACTACACGTTCCCTTTGCTCTATAGCTTTAAAACCACCAATGATATTTTCATAGAAATTGTACGTAATATAAAGCATCATCAGACAATGTGCAGAGAACAAGAACTGTAACTCCATCTACATTTTTTATAGAATTTTTCCCCTTGCTAGTTTACAGTCTAGAAAACTTGTTTGCTCTCTAACTTTGAAACTGTTTAAGATATTTTCACAAAACTTGGTACAAATATAAACATCATCAGACAATGTGCAGAGAAAAAGAACCATAACTACACGTTCCCTTTGTTATTTTAGGTATTGAAATCTTGTCTGCTGTATAACTTTAAAGCCTTTGAAGAAATTTTTATAAAACTTGGTACAAATATAAAGCATCATTAGATGATCTGAAGGTGTGCAGAATGCAAGAATGGTAACATCAGTTTCCTGCCTCACAGAGTTGTTGCCCATGCTTTAATCAATCATAATTGTGTATTTTGCCCATATCTTAATGACACTGCCAGAGGCTTAACTTCAAATAACATAATTAATATGAAGGAACAACATGATAATAGAAAGCTGGTATTGTTATTTCTGATTGGGCACATACGACTTAAATGTCATCAATAGTTTCATAAAGGCAGGGCCCTTTTAGTTACCATGTTTCTAGTGTAAAAATTGGCTTATTCAGTTTGCTAAATGAGCACATAAAGATTTTATGTACCAGAGGTCAGGGTCATTCTATGACCTTTGTCCAAGGTCTCTCAGATATCAATAAGTTCAAACAGCCACTGCGCAGATTGAAGCCAAATTTCATATGTACCCTTCATGGGTTGGAGGAGGGCTTTGATATGTTCAAATTGTAGTGGTCACATGACCGCGATGGCTTCATGCCCATATATGTAAAAACTTTGATCCATAATCCTAGATGGCTGAATGCTCACATAGTTAGCTCAGAAGAGATGCATCAGCACATGCCAATTCAGGACCTCATCGCCTATTTGTTTCTCAATGAAAAGTTAATGTGATCTCCCTGTAGCACTACCTTGGTGAGGTGCTGCTGCTAAGATGATTTTTATCCCTTTTCTTGAGCCCTGATATTAGAGCATCTTAACATCTTTCACTACTAAATTTGAAAGCTTCAGAACTCAAGATAGGCTTAACTGTTGGGGATAAATTAGAGATTGATGGATGTCACTCATTTGCTTAAAAAGCAGTTTTCTAAGATGCTGTAGCTCAGTTTAGATAGAAATCTATAAGAAAAGTATTTATTTACCCCAAAATGTTCAGTTTATGTTGGGATCTGCCTATGTAATTTGTGTCATTGCTTAAATAGGAAAAAGAGGAAAAAAAGAAAGTATAAAAATGAATTGGTGATCAGCTGAAGTTACTTTCAGATACTAGCAACCACTTTAGACCAGGGGCCGTATTCATAAAACGACAAGTGGTTGCTATGCTGTTGCTAAGTCAGAAAAAAGTAAAAAGTATGCAAAGACCAGGAACTGAAACAATCAAAATCCAAATCCAGCCCTCAAACCATAGTTGGAAACAAAAGACTGTTCCTTCAAAGCAAATTTCATAGTTGTTCGGAATCTCCTTCATAGAAATTTAGCCCTAGCAACAGCATAGCAACGATTTAAGTCATTTTATAAATACGGCCCCTGGGCCTCTTCTGCCAAGGATGTTGCATATACCTCAATTGTTTGGCGATAATACAGGGTTTTTCCTTCTCCTGATGAACCCAACTGCAACTATGTATAAATCAGTCTTTTGCAGTTCTGCTATAAGATGGGTTTTCCCACCTCTGAAACAGTCACAAAAATCTAATTCCATCTTGTAAGACAGACATAGACTTATGAAGTTGTTTTAGAGGGTGAAAAGCCTGCCTTATAACCAAATAAATATGAATGTGCTGATCTTTTTATCCCCCGACCGAAAGGTTCGGGGGATATAGCGATGAGCCTGGCGTCCGTCCGTCCGTCCGTCCGTCCGTCCGTCCGTAAACACTTTCTTGTCCGCTCTATATCTTGAATACCCTTTGGAATATTTTCATGATACTTCACAGTTATGTAGAACAGGTCATGACGATGTGTCGCGTACAAGAATGGTAACTCTTGCTATTGTACTTTTTGAATTATCTCCCCTTTGGTGATTTTTTGGCAGATTCGTGTCCGCTCTGTAGCTTGAATACCCTTTGGAATATTTTCATGATACTTCACAGAAATGTAGAACAGGTCATGACGATGTGTCGCGAACAAGAATGACAACTCTTGCTTTCTTACTTTTGGAGTTATTTCCCCTTGATAGTTTTAGGTGTGATTTTTTGGCAGATTCATGTCCGCTCTATAACTAGAATACCCTTTGGAATATTCTCATGATACTTCACAGATATGTAGAACAGGTCATGACGGTGTGTCGCGAACAAGAATGACAACTCTTGCTTTCTTACTTTTTGAGTTATTTTCCCTTGATCATTTTAGGTATGATTTCGTGCCCGCCCTATAACTTGAATACCCTTTGGAATATTTTCATGATACTTTACAGATATGTAGAACAGGTCATGACGATGTGTCGCGAACAAGAAAGACAACTCCTGCTTTCTTACTTTTTGAGTTATTACTCCTTGATGGTTTTAGGTGTGATTTCGTGTCCGCTCTATAACTTGAATACCTTTTGGAATATTTTCATGATACTTCACAGATATGTAGAACAGATCATGATGATGTGTCACGAATAAGAATGACAACTCTTGCTTTCTTACTTTTGGAGTTATTTCCCTTTGATGATTTTAAGTGTCCGCTCCATAGCTTGAATATCTTTTGAAATATTTTCATGATACTTCACAGATATGCAGAACAGGTTATGACAATTTGTCTCATACATGAATGATAACTCTTGCTTTTAGACCTAGTGAATTATTTCCCTTTGGTAGTTTGAGCTGCTGTTTGAGTCTCTGCTCCATAACTGTATAACCCTGGCCAGCTCCAGAATTTGAATAACCTTGAACCTTTTGGAATATTGATGATCATGCTGTGATATCTTATCAGTGTTCCTAACTCTCTCTTACCCCTCCACATTCCCGTGCCCCCTCCCGCACCCCCCCCCCCCCCCAAAAAAAATAATTTTTTTTTCCAGATTTGGATTCTTTGTCCAAATTCACTTACTAGAGAGCTCAAAATTAGGTTTGTAGGGCTAGTACTTTAGAAGTTATTCACACATTTTGTGTATATGGTGGCTGTTTGAGACATTACCTCTTTTTAGCAGTCAAGCATACTGTTTTTAGTCTGAGTGTTAGATAGTCATGCATCTGTTAACAGTTAATGTCAATCAGAAGCATAAAAGAACGACAATATATTAGTATTACTAATATGTGTTTTGAAGTGCACCCTTTTTACCAAGGCCCATGGGGGTCTTTGGTCGGGGGATTTGCCATCTCCTCTGATGGCTATTTTTGTTTCACTTGTTGTAGGGTAACTTTGATGCCCCTCGTCCGAAATATAGTCACATTTCTAATCTAATTTGATGTTTTTGTATTAAGCTTTTAAAAAGTAGCGATTTTAACATGCTTTCAAAAACATCGTTTTAAAGTTAAAGCTGTACAATTTTGCATGAAGTAAAACTATGGGTAACAGTACTTCAGTACATCATTGGCTTTAAATGAATCGCTTTCATAATCCACCTACATGTATTGCTCTCTTTTCATCCATGCTTATAGCTTTCATCAGGTTCATTAACACAATACACATTAGAGAGTTTGGTCACTGTATTGCTGATAATAACTGAAATTCTAATGCACTTACAAATATAACGCAACGTCTGATTGGATAACTGCAAAAATTTGCAACAGTATATTCTGCGATTTTCTGTCGCAAATCTGACGTCATTAAGTAACGTCGCTTTTCATTGGCTGACGTTTGGTTTTACGTTGCTGACAGCGCTTGGAATGGATGCAAACTAGAACATTAAGAAAGGTGAAAATGTTGAAAAGTGCATTAGAATGGGGATAACTGTATTGAAAATTGTCATTTGTGGAGGTAAATCATCGGTTTTATGGTCGCAAATTGCGTTTTATGGCTCCGCTGGCACGTTGCTGTAAAATGAAATTTCCGACCATAAAACAGATGATTTACCTCCACAAATGACAATTTTCAAGACAGTTATCCCCTAATTGACTGCTGATTTTGTTCAAAAGAAATTAGTGCAGGGATTTTTTTCTGATGCATATACATTATGGATACACCTACATGTTTTTCCACCATTTGTACAAAGAGGAAACAACTTTTGTGACTTCCTGTTCTTCCCTGAATAATGTAGCCCTTCAACTTTCAAAGGAAAGAATTTGCAATTCTTTTCTTTAAGAGTTGACTTCTTATGTGAAAGGGGGAAGAATGATAGAGTTGCTTCCCCTGAAAGCGTAGCCAGTCACCATGAAAGAATTATCATTGTTCATTTGTTTGCAAAACGACTAATTTCGTATCTTGCTTGAAAAAAAAATGAAGAATTGTTCCTCCTCTCTTCTTTGATGTTGACTAATGCTTTTGAAGGAATGCCAAGCTCCTGTTTCTGTCTTCATCCCACCTTTGTTCTTGAAACCCCCCTCCCCTAAATGAAATTCTACCTCAAGCCAGTAACAATTTAAAAGGACAAGATATACTTGCAAATGAGCATACTGTGACCGCTAAGTTGGGTTTACATTGTATAATGCCCCTATTCCACACAGACCACGAATCCCACGAGTCACCACGAATTAATAAATTTTAGAGTTCGTAGCTGAATCGTAATCACTTCGTGAAGTTCTTAACCGAATCGTATATATTCATAGTCAGTTCTTGCAATTCTTGAGCTATCGGGAATTTGTGACAAAAGTTTTGAGCTGTTCAAAATTTTGGCCACGAACTCCCGATTCCAAAAATTCGTAATTAATTCGTAACAGATTCTTAGTGCATTCTTAGGCATCGTAACTGAATCCAAATCAATTTTGAGGCATTCGTAGGTGTTCTCAGCTCATTCGGGGATTCGTGAATGTGTACCTTGATGCGTTTGTGCATAGTGAAGACTCTGGATGCATGCATTTATCTACCCAGCGGGCAAATGACGTCATACTGACGTCAAGACGTCACTACGTCACATTGACCTTAGTACGACATCGTTACGACGTCATGTGCCTAGTGGGCACAGACTTCATTTTGTGGCCATAGATTTCTGATGGTTCATACTTAATATGTGCATACAGCAAAGGGTCTGATCAGGCTTTGGGCCTTTTTATACATATCTTGAGAGAAAATCCTGCGGATTTTCAAGAATAGTCACGAATTCATTCTTATTCGTACCGGATTTGTAACTGCATTCGGCGTATTCTTAACTGATGTGTAACAAATTCTACACGTTCATGCTGTATTTCCAAAGAGATTCTTGTAATTCGTACTGAATTCTTGACAATATTCGTGCGAGTCCAGCCGAATCCAGTCGAATCCCACGAATATTCGTAACCCTATTGTACTTGTATCGTAACTGAATCGTTTGTATCGTAGAACATCATGAATTGGACCAGAAAATTTACAATCGCCACTAATCCTAATATTTATCAATTTGTGGTGATTCTTGGGATTCGTGATCTGTGTGGAATAGGGGCATAAATCTCTTTTAGAAACAGTTTATCTCACAGATGTGTCTTTCATATTTGTCAAGTATATGGACACCACTCTGTGAGATCTGGTTCTGGTTCATAGAAGTGTCCAAAAGTTTCATTATGTCTAACAGATGGTAGCATAATAATATTGTTATAGGTTTCTAGAGTTAATAAAATCAAAGGAGATTTGTACGAAATTATGAGAAATTTCTTAAAGTAGATTTTATAAAATTATGGGTGATAATATGGGAGATTTCTAATGATGGGCTTTTTAAGGTAGGTTAGATAAGATTATGAGAGATATTTAATAAAGTGTGATTCTTAAAGTTGTTACAGAAAAATTACAGATTTATAAAGGATTATCGGAGATGTCAGTGGATTTAATAAAATTATTGATGTCAATAAATTCTAATGTAGCTGGACAATAAGCTATAAAATCTCGAAATTTCATGATTTTCTGTATACATGTAATATAACAGTTGGTTCAGTAAAGGGGATTGAGCGGGAATGGCATGGCAGGGTTTAAAGCTAGGTTTTGGAAGTTATAAACTGGTCTTGCTTAGAGCGCACCAAGTCTGAAACATTCATACCTGACTGAGTAATGAATTTAATTACTAACTGCTTGCTATGTTTGTTGTTTATCACAGATCCTGTGATACAGAATGATGTTATCTCATCAGAAATGTAGAATCAGAGCTCCAGATAAGAGGGGGTATTGAGGATAATTCAAAGATAATTTTTCTTATTTCTCAACGAAAACATATGTTGTGACCCCTCATTAGAACCGTCTCGGTTCTAATGATGGGTCACAAAATATGTTTTTGTGGAGAAATATGGCTAATTATCCCAAAATTATTTCTGCTACTCCTTCTTATCTGTAGCACTGTAGAATGACATGTATAGTGCAAGTTTTTACTTGCAACTTACAGGCTAATTTGGTGGAAAAATTTTATGTAAGAATTGGTGCTGGAGAAATTGTAAAAACTAGATATTTTGGCTTTTTTCAAGCATTTGTAGAAAATTTTGGCCACCTTACATTTACATGGTCTTTAAGAGCAACTTATTATTACAAGTTTGATACTCTCAGTAATTCCACAGGTATTTAACTTTTTACGTCCCTGTGTGAACAGCGAAATTGTGTAATGTGAAGTTTGGAAAGTATGTTGTTAATTTCTTGATTATCCATTATCAAAATTAGCTGATGTTCATTTTGTAACGCCTCAGATTCTATCACTTCTTCATTAACATTGCTTGATTCTGGATCATTTGATGAAATATGTGTATCATGTAGAATATTTTCTTTTTTCAGCAATATTGTATTTATTCAGTTATAATGTATCTTTCTTACTTCCAAAACAATCTCAAAGATCTACCGGTGGTCTGTCATGTTGGAGCGAGCTAGATTTTGAGATTGTTTTAGGAGGAAAAGAATAACCATCTCTTTGCATCACATTCTGCTATAAGATTTCCTACATTCATAACAATGCAAAAAAATCGTAGGTCCATCTTATTGGAGGGGGAAATTCTTATATCTGAATAAATTTGGTAGTGTGTGTACATGGCTTACGTTTCTTTCCTCATGGCAGAGATAAAATAAATTCACTGTTTGGAATATTTGGCTTATTATTTTTGTTGAGATTTTGTGCAAAATGTTACTTGACAGCCTAGGTAGCAAATCTTTTCATTAAAAACAACACATCTTCTTCTTCATTTGCTGGGCTTAGCACTTCTGTTTTGTTATGATACAATCAACTCTCGATATCTCAAAGTTAAAGTTCATCTCAAACTACTGATATCTCAAAGTAAATTTTCTGGTTCCAGAAGATTTACTTTCGGATACCAGTAGGTTGAGATATCCAGAGTTAAAATGTAAAGAACTATAGAAAATGTGTCCGAACGATGTTATTTGATATTAGAGAGTACTTAGAGATATCAGTGTTTGAGGTAACAAGAGTCAACTGTACTGTGCTTATATCTGTTTGTGAACAGTAAGAGTCTGAATTGAAGATTTTGGAAACTGAGTGTTTATTTTTCAATTTTCTGTTTTCCAGGATTGTCGTGTACAGCTGACAGATGAAGCGGACAAGCGCTGTTATCCTCTGGATGATCACTTACTGTGCCATGGATGTCACATCAAGCGACTGCGGGCAGAGTACCCGGACGAGCAGTTCTACATTGACCCGTACACATACAACATCCTTAACAAGATCCCTAAAGGCAGTCAAAGAGATAGCATTGCGGTCATGCCAGCGTCGATGTCATCATTTCCTCCAAATCATTCCAGTCAGATGTCAGGGAGCAGTGACGCTCCTCCACCCCTACCCCCACCCAACCCCTACAGAAAAATCAATCAGAATGGTGTCGGTGGTGGCTTTAATGATCAATATGATTCTAGTCCATATGGTAACAAGCTCGCACCTCAGATTCCTCCCGGAAAGCCAAATAGCATGAAATATACAATAACAGACTTGTGAATTTGATTGTTGTCTCAAAACCAAGGAATAATGTCTCCAAGGGAATTGCCATACAACACTGTATTAAATTATTTTAGAAAAAAAAAGTTATCTGGAGAAAACTTCAGTCTTGGATATACAAATTTCGTGTTACTGTTTCACAACTGATTTCAGCTTGCAAGGGCATACACAAGAGCTACTTATTTGAAACATGGCGAAAAGATGATTGCTGGCAATGACAGACAGGAAAGACAGATCAGCCTGAAAATTGATTATTAGCTTTCAGCATCAAAGAATTTCAGTACACATCCTAGTAAAAAAAATTAATACCACATTTTATTAGTTATTTGGTTCTGGCACATATTCTCGTTTCAACTTTGAGGCAACATTAATCATGGCCTTTTCAGTGTCAATTTAAATTCTAACATGATGTTAAATTATCCCCCATTGAGCCTTTTGGAACCGGCGCAGTGTGAAAATTTGTGATATATCATGTTAACGCTTGGCATGCACATTTCGCGCCTTGATGATGTCGGACGTAAACATCTAACTTCTGGCGTCATTTGTCTCAAAAGAGTCCATCAGAAAACGTCGCAAATTCCACGCAATTTGATCGTATATAATGCTAGAATCAAAATAATTTTTTCTTACGAGTAAATTATCGCAGATGAACACATGTTCTTGGGCAGATACAAATATTAATTCACTCTGGCCTGCGGCCATCGTGAATTAGTATTTCGTGATCTTCCCTGCAACAACATGTTAATCTGCGATAATTCACAGGTAAGGAAAAATTATTTCTTAAGTCATGTTGCACCAAGGAGGATACTGTGAAACATTTACTACTTGCTGTATCAAAACTCGCAGTTCAGTGAAAATGACATATTGGCGCGTATTAATTTTGGCAGTCAAGATATATCATGGCTCAAGATAATTAAGAAAATTTTATGTGAATTTTTGACAGTTTTTCCCACTTTGTCATTAACTATACATTGTGGCATCTATTAGATGAGGCGAGTCTAATGTTTGCCGCCAATATCCCTAAAATTCAGAAACCGCCAAATATAAGTGTTTTACAGTAAAATGCTGACAGTAGGACATTGTTTCAGTATTGTTTACCTGCTTGGACTATTCGAAGTAATTAAAAAGTAATTAAAATGTGCCATTTCTTTTTTTGACTAGGATATATATATAGCCACTAGCAGAGTTTTTGAGCAGACCCGGCAGATGCAGACACCGTCTCCACTGTTGGCATATGCTATAGATCTTGATACTTTTTCTCCTGGGCCATATTTTCAGCAAAAACCTGTTTGCATATGTGGCCTCACGGGAAAAGGGACATTAAGCCATGCATGCTAAATGAATACTCATATCAGTGTGCACTCTTGCATAGACTGATCAGAGCCTTCACTTTACACTTTTTTATTCCTCAAGGTCATAAATAGTTTAGATTCTGATAGACTGCATCAGTTTGCAGGCTGAATTTGGTCTTTCTTGTTTGCATGTACGTTTACATGCAAGGTCAATTACGTTTGTTGAGGAAAGAAATAAATATGGCTAACAAAATATTTCACCCTGAAAATTTGTCTTAAAGCAATCAAGAACTCTAATTTACAAATCAAAGTGGTGGATGCAATAACTGGTACATATTTAAATTTTTGTTTTTGCACTTTCTCAATACATTTACCATTTTAAGTATCTACATGTAGCCATGTCTGAGTATCGTCATTTGAAAAGAATTGTGTTTTGGCTTAGTTACGTTTTAACCTTTAAAGGTAGGTTCCTGTACTTTGGAATGCATCAAAATTTTGATGATCTTTCATCCAAGTTGTTGGAAAGCGCTTATAAAAGGGAATGAATAAGTTTCACTAAAAGTGTAAATCAAAAAAATATAAGAAAAGTTATTTTGCAAGGGATTTCCTAACTCTGCTTCGCACACCAGTTAGCGCTATATTTAGTTCGCGCCAAAAATAGATAAGTCGAGGTCAAGCTGCATTGCATTTTGGGATAGTTTTAACCCATCCACCATGCCAGGACCTCTAGGAGAGCTCACGACAAGGGAAAATTGACCTTTGGAGAATGGCACCAGAAATCGCGCAGTTATAGACATAATAAACATAGTTATTTTTAGAATCGGAATTCCAACGAAAGAAAATAAACCAAAAGGGAAAACGACTATTTTCTTCAACATCTGACGAGTTTCCCAGTAGCAACAAATTCAGAAAAATAAGAGAATTCAATACTGCTCTGAAAAAGACGAAATTATTTTGTGGACATAATTGTTATCGCTAGTACAGGAACCTACCTTTAAAGTATGAAAAAAGCAAGCAAAAAAATTTATGTTGACAAAATTGCAAAACAAATGTTCCAGATATGGTAGCTTATTATTAGCTGCCTCGTCTGCATCTGCACGTTCAAGTAGGGTCAGGTCGGGTAACTTCGGACAGCGGGTTAATTCGGACATACCATTGCAAACAGTGAAAATCCAGATGAGACGGCTCATAATGAGCCGTCTCATCAGGATGTTCACTGTTTGCCCAGTTAATTCTGTTTTAATTCCAAACAACTGACATCTAAAGGAAACAGTGCCACTGTCGAATTTACCTTCTGTCCGAATGTAATGTACCTGACTTGACCCTCTTGTAGGCTCTTTTTGGGTTAAAAAAATGCAAGAAGTTGTTATTAACAAATTAATATCATGTCATTCTACTTCAGAAGTAAGTAAATAAAGATATACAAAGGAAACCACTTCAGAAAAAAAAAGTAAATAAAAATAAAGATAAAAGAAAAAAAGTGATAAACAACACAAAAATGTTGAAGTCAAAGAAATATTAGAATTCAGAACTGAAAACAAAAAAGCCTATTCTGATATGTATAAGCTGTGCTCATAATGCTAGGACATACAGTGCTGTTTATGTGTGGATAGTTTAGTTAAATTTAACTGTCACGCTCTTTCCAAGTGATGTTACTCAGAGTAATTTATTTTCATCAAACATGAATTTTAAACATCATATTTTACCTTAAAACTGCCTATTAGTTTCTTTGCTTTGCTGTTTTTCACAAGTGCAAAAATCAAATCATCAGTGTAATTAAGTCGGATAAACGATGGTAGATCATATTGTATATTGTTTGTAGATTGTAGATAGTTTACGTTAGGAAAATGTGTTCACTAGTTTAATTTATGCAAACAGAGCTCCAGATAAGAAGGGGTAACAGGGATAATTCAAAGATAATTTTTCTTATTTCTCAACGAAAACATATGTTGTGACCCCTCATTAGAACCGTCTCGTCGAGACGGTTCTAATGATGGGTCACAAAATATGTTTTTGTGGAGAAATATGGATAATTATCCCTAAATTATCTCTGTTACCCCTTCTTATCTGGAGTACTGGCAAATTTAAGCCTTAATAAGTTGTAAACTGTAGTGACTCTAAATATTTGAGCAAAACACCTGGGAAAACATACCCAATACATTTAGGAATGAATTTTATTTTTGTGGCAATTATTCATGTTTAAAGGCCAGGGAAACACCCACAAGCTTAATAATGCCCAAAGGGCTGTATCTGAAGTTTGTTATTTGCCAGTATCCATAAATCCACAAAATAAAATTCATTTCTTGATGACTGATTTACATATTTGTGGTGATTTTGCGGCTGAAGCTGGTGTGGGGGACTGGCACCTCAGTCTTATAGATGAATATATTGGCAAATTGGGTATGGGTGCCAATATTTAAGGTTAATTATGGAAGGTAAAAATCGGGATAACTGCGATTTAAATTGTCATTTGGGGAGGTAAATTGTTGGTTTTATGGGAGGAAATTTTGTTTTACGGTGACGTGTCAGCAGAGCCGTAAAATGCAATTTGCGACCAAAAAAACGACGATTTACCTCCCCAACTGATGATTTTCAATACGGTTATCCCTATTCTAATGCACTTTAACATACTTTCACCTTTCAGAGTGTACTACTTTGCATAAATAGCAAGTGCTTTCAGCAGCGTTAAACCAAACATCAGCCAATGAGATGCAACGTTTCATAATGACATCGGGTTTGCGACAGTATATCGTAGGATATTTGACGTTATCCAATCAGACGTCGCGTTACATACGTAAGTGCATTAGAATGTCTCGTTAGTGCTAGATACCGCAGTGATTTCTGATCATTGTGTAATTGACATGAGTCTTGTCAAGCAATGAAGAGAATTTTGATTTAGGGCTATTCCATCAAATTACCCAACCCCATGGGAACTGCCAATTTGATCTGCTTCAAAATCTGCTTTCAGTTGAAAGGGGTGTTTCTTATATCCTTCTCCACCCAAAACAGAAAAAGAACATAAAAAAGGGGAGGTGGCACAGTTTAGGAGGAAGGGAGAAATAAAAATTCTTTTAGCTTTAAAATTGCAAGAAAAAAGCAGTTTCTAGTTATGTTGTCCAATTGTAAAGCTCTGAATAAGATATTGACCAGTTTTTCTCAAAATGACATTTGGTGCATATTATTTGACAGTTTGCCTAGTTTTGTTTTGTTCAGTCATATCAGTCATAGTTTTATGCATATTGTTTTAATTTCTGCAAAGAAATCTCATGTTAGCATATTAACAGGGTACATAATCTATCAGCAGATCACAAGTTTGTTAGTTTACCAAACTTTTGTGGATAAAACATAGTTCCAGATATATGGTGGGGTATTGATATGAGACAGAGCTTGCATGATGTGGGTTTTCAAGGATAATGCAGAGATTTTCTTATTTCTCAACGAAAACATATGTTGTGACCCTTCATTAGAACCGTCTCAGCAAGACAGACCCAGTGATGGCTCACAACATACGTTTTTATGCAGTAATGTGGAAAGTTATCTCTAAATTATCCCTGTTACTCCTTATCTGAGGCACTGTAAAATTATTGTCTAAAAGGTAGGTCTGCATCTCCATGGGAAATCAGTCTGGTCTGGAAGTACAATGTATTTGACTCTGTCCTGACAATGGGCTACTCTTTTTAAGGCAAGAATTTGCTCTCTTAGAGCAAATTCTTTCTTTTAAGAGTAGCCCCCATGGGAGAAAGGTTTCACAAACGAGGGAAGCAAATACTGTTTATTATTTAATTCTGAAGTTATCTCCTTTGTGAACATTGCTGCCAAATCTTGAAGGTGTTGACATACACCTTAATATGTCAAAATGAGAAAACAGGATGAAAATCTTTAAGGTGTACGGATATACTACCATGTTTTGTGACTTTCTGTTTGCTTCCCTGGATGATGTAGTTCTTCCAAAGTAGGCTTTAATTTCTAAGCTCTAAAAATCGAAAATTCTTTTCTTCAAGAGTTAACTCCCATAGAAAATGGAGGCAAAATTGAAAATGACAGAGTTGCTTCACCAGAAAGTGTACCCAGTGACCGACAGTGGAAAAAAACCTCCAGAGGCTGTATCCCAAATAAGCCTATTTCTGATTGTCAACAGACTCAATTACACTTGGCATTTGCACAACATGGTACGTCTGCAGTGCTGCGGGCATGGGTTTGATCAATAAGCCTTTATAAGAAACCCAGTTCGAGACACAGGGTAAAATCTATTTATATCTCACCATTAAGCTACAGCAGTGAACTGATCAAATCTGATCTGCCCTTTTACCCTGAGAGTAACAGTGAAACCTTACTTATTGCATTGATACATAAAAACTGTAACATTTTTCATAGTCTCAAACTGCTGCATTCGAATTCATATAGGAAGAGTTTCAGTTTTACTTTTGTTTTACTTCCACCCATTTCAAGTCAACATTCTCTGATCATTTTAAGATGTGCTTGTTTTGTCTCATTTTGTTCATAAGTCTCATGTGTTGGTCTCATTTGCTGATTTTTATGTCTCGTTTGTTCATACTTTCACTTGGTCTCACAATGTCATTTTCACGTCTCATTATCTATAGGTCATTTTTTATTGTCTCACCTGTTCATTTTTGTGCTTCATTTGTTCATAGGTCTCATTTGTTCATTATTGCAACCATTGTTACAAGTTATTTATGTGACTAGTGTCTTTAAATGTGTTCAGTTTTAAACCTTTATTTTGCAATCCATTCTTTTTTCTTTCTATAATAATATGTGAAAATGTTACGAGACTGTTTAGCTTATTTGATCAGCACCACAACAAAACCAACCAAGTTGCATGTGCACACAGCAAGACACAGATCAGACTTGGCATCTGTCCAGTCTGATCAGAGCTTAAAGGGTATCTAAGAGTCTTAGCTACCTCCATGCCCAGACTGATCTGAGTCTGCACTGGGTGCACAACCACTTCGTTGGTTTTGTCATGTTTATTTGCTTCATGCCTATTGTCCCATTAAAGGGACATTAGCAAACAGTGAAGACTCAGATCAGATGCCACAACATGTGGCATCTGATCAGGGTCTACACTATTTGCACAAGACAGTTGGGTATTTCTCCTTAAAAATAAAAATGATAAAAATAAAGCAGACATCTCTTTTCAGAAAAATGGACTGATCCTGTTTAAAAGGATAAAAATTCAACAGGCATAAATGGGTTAAAGATTCAAACTCTTTTCAGAGGTCTGAGTATGGTGGGGTTTTGAGGATAATCACGTAATCATATCCTATTTATAAAAAAAAATTGACTTCTTATTAGAACCTGTCCCAGAGGTTATAAAACTTGAGTACATTCTCAAACTCAAAATAAAGCACACTGATTGGCTGCTTCCGAGCATATGCTCGGAAGCAGCCAATCAGTGTGCTTTATTTTGAGTTTGAGATTATTCTCAAGTTGTATAACCTCGAACCCTGATGTGGCAGCTTTAACAAGGTTCAGGAAGCACATTTTGGATGGAAACGAAACATTTCATAAATTTATCCTCAAAATCTCATCTTATTTGTTCTGCCAATTTCAAACTTTTCTGTAATGTGCTTTTTCCATTGAAACAGTTTGGAGAAGTCCATTAGTTGTATCAGTCAATGATTAATAAATTTGGAAGACAGCGTGATCTGGGCCATCACTGTGTGCATGGGCAAGATCGTCTGTATTATTTAGGGTAAATATGGTGTTTGTGAAAGCTGGAAGTAGAAAAAAAACTGATCTGTATTGATTTTACTAGGCTGAAAACTGTATATTGTATTTGTGACCCCTCATGAGAACTGTCTCATCAAGATGGTTCTAATGAGGGGTGATAACATATATTTTTGAGATATAAGAAACATTATCTTTGAATTATACTGAATACCCTCTGGGGCTCTGTTATACAGAGGACTACTCTCACGTTTTAAAACCATGACCAGAGCTGTAGATAAGAGGGGTATTTGATGATAATTGAGGGATAATTTTCTTTATTTCTCATTGAAACCATATGTTGTGACCCCTCATCTGAACCGTCTCGTCGAGACGGTTCAGATGAGGGATCACAAAATAGGTTTTTATCCAGAATTAACAAAAATTATCCCTAATTATCACCAAATACTCCCTCTTATCTAGGGCTCTGCATGACATTGCAGAAAGAGCTTTGTTCACTGACATTGCAGTAAATGCTGTACTTTTACATTATAGGCAATAAAAGTCCATGCATCTGTCTGTGTGCATGAATTTTATGAGGCAATACTTTCATGACTTAGTTTCCTTAAACTGTCTCGTAATCTTTTTATTTTAAGTAATAATTTCTAAAATTGGCCATTTCTAAAATTGGCCATCCTTCAGTTTGGTGTAGCCCATTCATCAAATGAAGGGGATGAGGGGATGTTTTACTAGAAAAAAACAATGCAAACAATGTAGCTCTTAACCAGACTGCTCACCTTAAAGGTAGGTTCCTGTACTTTGGAATGCATCATAATATTGATGATCTTTCATCCAAGTTGTTGGAAAGCACTTATAAAAGGGAATGAATAAGTTTCACTAAAAAGTGTAACTCAAAAAAATATTAGAAAAGTTGTTTTGCAAGGGATTTCCTAACTCTGCTTCGCACACCAGTTAGCGCTATTTTTAGTTCGCGCCAAAAATAGATAACGCAGCTGACGTCATGCTGCACTGCATTTTGGGATAGTTTTAACCCATTTTCCATGCCAGGACCTCTAGGAGAGCTCACGGCAAGGGAAAATTGACCTTTGGAGAATGGCATCAGAAATCGCGCACTTATAGACATAATAAACATAGTTATTTTTAGAACTGGAATTCCAACGAAAGAAAATAAACCAAAAGGGAAAACGACTATTTTCTTCAACATCTGACGAGTTTCGCAGTAGCAACAAATTCAGAAATATAAGAGAATTCAATACTGCTCAGAAAAAGACGAAATTATTTCGTGGACATAATTGTTATCGCTAGTCCAGGAACCTACCTTTAAGCAGTCTGATGTTGATCTATGCTGTTTATTATAAATATGGGGTAGCTTCTTTATAATGGTATCATTGTTCCATAAAACAGCATAACACTAGGGTTAATCTGAAAAGAGATTAAAATCAAGAATTGTCAAATATTTATGAAAACTGGATCATTGGAAGTCATGATCTAAAAGCATTTTACATGTATCCCAGAGCCCTAGATAAGAGGGAGTATTTGGTGATAATTAGGGATAATTTTTAATTGTGGATAAAAACATGTGTTGTGACCCCTCATCTGAACCGTCTCGACAAGACGGTTCAGATGAGGGGTCACAACATATGGTTATGATGAGAAATAAAGAAAATTATCCCTCAATTATCATCAAATACCTCTTGTCTAGAGCTCTGGTATCCATACTAGCACTACAGTTGACTCTTGTTATCTCAAACACTGATATCTCAAAGTACCCTCTTATATCAAAGAATATAGTTTGGACACATTTCCTAGTTCACGTTATCTCAAGACTACTGGCATCTCCAACAAAATTTTCTGGGACCAGAAAATTTTCTTTGAGATATCAGTACATGTAGTTTGAGATGAACTTTGACTTATAAGATATCAGGAGTGAGATATCAAGAGTTGACTGTATATCCTTAATAGTGTTATTGTTGAGATCCTTCTATCTTTTTGTCTTGAGCAGGCTAAAGGGTAAATGAAAATCTTGTCAAATATTGATGCAAGTTTAGTTTTAAAATGCTGTATATAGATGTTGTTACATTAGAATTTAAAGTGCTCAATAAAAAGTGAAGTTTGTTCATAGTTTTGTTAGCCAATTAAAGCCTCTGCCGAGAGTTAGTGTTACTACTTTATCCATTTTCTTAATGTGTATCAATACACCACCTTGTTTTTCCACCATTTTGTCAGAAGAGGACAACTTTTGCAACTCTGGATGACAAAACTTCTCCAGAAGAGGTCTACTCTTCAAAAAATTCCTTTAAGAGGAACTGCCATGCCAAAGGTTGGTAAAAATAGAAATAACAGACCTATTTCAGAGCCCTAGCTAAGAGGGAGTATTTGGTGATAATTAGGGATAATTTTTGTTAATTCTGGATAAAACCATATGTTGTGACCCCTCATCTGAACCGTCTCATCGAGACGGTTCATATGAGGGGTCACAACATATGGTTTCTCATCGAGACGGTTCATATGAGGGGTCACAACATATGGTTTCAATGAGAAATAAAGAAAATTATCCCTCAGTTATCATCAAATACCCCTCTTATCTAGAGCTCTGTATTTTTCCTTGGAGGAGCCTCAACACCACAGTTAATGAAATGCTGACATACTGTGCTAGTGGTACTAAGTTCAAATCTCACCTGTAGCTGAATGATTCACACTGCAAAAGGTGTCCCATTGCACACAGCCTAATAGCATCTGGATATGACTGAAATACTGTTGAGAGGGACATAAAACTATCATCCAGCCATCCCTTTCTAAGAGAAGACCCCAGTTTGGAAGGGGAAGCAAACAAGAAGTTTCAAAAGTTGTTTCTCACTTTTGAAAAAAGGGGGAAAAACACTGAGATGTTGATGTTCACACCTTACAGAATAATGAATGCTGCTTCTATCCAATTTTTCCACAAACAAATATGTGAGCATTCTTATGTACTGTATTCAGTTATAGATGTTGATGGATGGATGGCTTGTAATTTTACGTCCTTATCAATAGTATTTCAGTCATCTGGATGATAGAGGGTGATAATGAAAGGCTGCATGCAGTGCAGCCCGTTTGCAATGGGAAAGATTCCCGCACACGAGGGGGCTCAAACCCAGGACCGCTACATCAGCGGGCCAGTGCTTAACCTACTGAGCTACTGGGGGCATACTTCAGTTATATAAGATGGATGGTTTGCCCTTCCAATACAATCCCGAAGATCTAGATGTTTGGGATGTATTGGAAGAGAAACACCCATTTCATAACTGAGCTGATTTACATAGTTGAGCCGCGACACGAGAAAACCAACAATGTGGTTGTGCACCCAGTGCAGACTCAGATCAACCTGGACATCCGCCCAGTTTGAACAGACTCTTCATTAAGTGCTCAAAGGGTAGCTAAGGGTTTAAGCTACCTCCATGCGGACAGCGAAGACTCTGATCAGACTGGGCGGATGCCCAGGCTGATCTGAGTCTGCGCTGGGCGCACAACCACTTTGTTGGTTTTCTCACGTCGCGGCTCAGTTATGGTAATTTTGGAAGAATAAACTCCAGTCTTATAACTGAACATAAATGAGCCTTGACTCGAGAAAACCAACAATGTGATTGTGCGCCCAGTGCAGACTCAGATCAGCCTGGGCATCCGCCCAGTCTGATCAGAGTCTTCACTGTCCGCATGGACGCACTTTAGACCCTTAGCTAC
Organism: Ctena decussata; assembly: GCA_963989385.1. Lineage (NCBI taxonomy): Eukaryota > Metazoa > Mollusca > Bivalvia > Lucinida > Lucinidae > Ctena > Ctena decussata. The sequence continues at coordinate 40,959,435 of OZ022503.1, read as the reverse complement.
CCTTTAAGCACTCAGCCAGGAGTCTGGTTGGACTGGGCAGATGCCCAGGCTGATCTGAGTTTGCCCTGGGCGCACCACCACATTGATGGTTTTCTCGTGTCGGGGCTCAAATGGTAATTACCCCTTTCATGTGGACACCTCTAATTACTGTAAAAGCCCTTATCTTTGAGCAAGTTGGTTATCCTATCCAATAATACTGTATTCTAATTAATGCTTTGGGAGCATTACAGTTCACAAGTCCTATAAAAGGCTGTCTGGAGAAAATTCTAGAAATTAAATTTTTGGAGGCCTTATGCCAATTTTGGTGGAATTCGGCCTTTTTTCTTTCACACAAAAAGTGAGTGACTGTGTGCATTTATTGGAAGAAATACAATGGATCATAAATTGCTTAAAGGCAGTCAGTGCAGACTGATCAGTGTTGGTCTGAATTTACACTACTGTAATGTGCCTAAATTTTGGGACACCTGAAAATAATTAATTTTCCATTTTGGACAACATAAATGGAAAAATGATGATTTTAGGTGTCCCAGTACTTAAGCACATAGGGGGCTGTACTGTGCCTAAATATTAGGACACCTAAAATAATTGATTTTCCATTTGGGACAAATGGAAAATTATTTATCTTTAGGTTTCCCAATACTTAACCACATTACAGTATTTGTCCCAATAGTTAGAGCACCGTAATTACAATCGGTAATTGAGATCTGTATTTGAAATTCCTTCTGAGAATTCCATGATCAATCAATGTTTGTACTGTTCAAGACTGATTGTGATATATTTAAGTATATTTATGCTAATAAACTTTTGTTTGACACTTGACACTCCAGTTTTTGTTCTCATTAACTACAAAACTACCCATTGTAAGTGAAACCTCAGAGGCTCAGTGGGTTTGGAACTCTCCAGTGGGTTTCAAATCCACTGAGTTACCGAAGATTCAAAGTGAAACCCGGGAGGAGTTCTTTCAACCAAAAAATTGGTTTTATTGTACACAGATTTTCATTATCAGCTTTCTGTTGTCTTGATATGGCAGAATATACTGTTAACAGGGCCCTAAAAATAGCCATCAGAGGAGATGGCAAATCCCTCGACCGAAGACCCCCATGGGCCTTGGTAAAAAGGGTGCACTTCAAAACACATATTAGTAATATATTGTCGTTCTTTTATGCTTCTGATTGACATTAACTGTTAACAGATGCATGATTATCTAACACTCAGACTAAAACAGTATGCTTGACTGCTAAAAAGAGGTAATATCTCAAACAGCCACCATATACACAAATGTATAGCATACGATACATTCAACTTTCAAAATGTGTGAATAACTTCTGAAGTACAAGCCCTACAAACCTAATTTTGAGCTCTCTAGTAAGTGAATTTGGACAAAGAATCCAAATCTGGAAAAAAAAATTTTTTTTGGGGGGGGGGGGGGGGGGGGGGGGGGGGCTTGGTAAAAAGGGTGCACTTCAAAACACATATTAGTAATATATTGTCGTTCTTTTATGATGATTGACATTAACTGTAAACAGATGCATGATTATCTAACACTCAGACTAAAACAGTATGCTTGACTGCTAAAAAGAGGTAATGTTAACAGATGCATGATTATCTAACACTCAGACTAAAACAGTATGCTTGACTGCTAAAAAGAGGTAATATCTCAAACAGCCACCATATACACAAATGTATAGCATACGATACATTCAACTTTCAAAATGTGTGAATAACTTCTGAAGTACAAGCCCTACAAACCTAATTTTGAGCTCTCTAGTAAGTGAATTTGGACAAAGAATCCAAATCTGGAAAAAAAAAAATTTTTTTTGGGGGGGGGGGGGGGGGGGGGGGGCCTTGGTAAAAAGGGTGCACTTCAAAACACATATTAGTAATATATTGTCGTTCTTTTATGCTTCTGATTGACATTAACTGTTAACAGATGCATGATTATCTAACACTCAGACTAAAACAGTATGCTTGACTGCTAAAAAGAGGTAATATCTCAAACAGCCACCATATACACAAATGTATAGCATACGATACATTCAACTTGCGGGAGGTTGATGGGGGGTTGCGGGAGGGGGCACGGGAATGTGGAGGGGTAAGAGAGAGTTAGGAACACTGATAAGATATCACAGCATGATCATCAATATTCTAAAAGGTTCACGGTTATTAAAATTCTGGAGCTGGCCAGGGTTATACAGTTATGGAGCAGAGACTCAAACAGCAGCTCAAACTACCAAAGGGAAATAATTCACTAGGTCTAAAAGCAAGAGTTATCATTCATGTATGAGACAAATTGTCATGACCTGTTCTGCATATCTGTGAAGTATCATGAAAATATTTCAAAAGGTATTCAAGCTATGGAGCAGACACTTAAAATCATCAAAGGGAAATAACTCCAAAAGTAAGAAAGCAAGAGTTGTCATTCTTGTTTGCGACACATCATCATGACCTGTTCTACAAATCTGTGAAGTATCATGAGAATATTCCAAAGGGTATTCTAGTTATAGAGTGGACACGAATCTGCCAAAAAATCACACCTAAAACTATCAAGGGGAAATAACTAAAAAAGTAAGAAAGCAAGAGTTGTCATTCTTGTTCGCGACACATCGTCATGACCTGTTCTACATTTCTGTGAAGTATCATGAAAATATTCCAAAGGGTATTCAAGTTACAGAGCGGACACGAATCTGCCAAAAAATCACCAAAGGGGAGATAATTCAAAAAGTACAATAGCAAGAGTTACCATTCTTGTACGCGACACATCGTCATGACCCGTTCTACATAACTGTGAAGTATCATGAAAATATTCCAAAGGGTATTCAAGATATAGAGCGGACAAGAAAGTGTTTACGAACGGACGGACGGACGCCAGGCTCATCGCTATATCCCCCGACCGAAACGAACCTTTCGGTCGGGGGATAAAAATACTGTTGACAGGGCCCAAAAAATACTGTTGACAGGGACATAAAATATGAATCTGAGAAATGGAACTGGTTGGTTGGTTGATTTGATGCTTAACATCCACGGTAAACAACTAAGGTCATGTCGGGACGGTCAGTTAACCTAACCACACTATTCCTGGGCAGGCTTAGACCTCCTAAGCGGTTAACCAGTACTAAGTGCACATACTTTCGCCAGTAACTGACAACTGCCCTTCTTGAATCAGCGGAAGGAGAAACAAAAGTATGTGGCCAGACCGGGATTCGAACCCAGGACCTCTGACTTACGAGTCAGGTGCCCTACCGATTGCGAAGAGCTGACAGTTATAAAAGGGCTATATTTCTTGGGCATATGGCACCAAGAGTAGTAAATTATAATGCTCTTACCCAATGTGGAATTAACCTGAATGGAAACAATTCCAGGGGAAGCAACTCTGTTATACTCATTTCCTCCCCATTTTCATTTTCTTCCTACTCAATGGGGATCATGACCATAATCCTTCTTAATACGAATGGATACATTCTCAGGGGAGGCAACTCTTCCATTCTCATTTTTGCCTTCCTCCATGGTGGTCTACTCTGAAAGGAAAACATTTGCTCCTCTGGGCTTCTTTTGTGCAGGGAAGCAAAAGGGAAATCACAAAAGTTACTGAAGGACCTCTCTACTCATAATCAAATCAAAACAGTTAACATAATTGAGCTGCAACACGGGTGGTAAAGTTTCAAATTGACCTCCGCGGAGGTCTGTTGAAAAACAATTTGACTATTTTCCGGTAGGCAATTTGAATATATCCTGTCATGAATTTTCGCGGTTTACTGACAGGGTTCAGACAAGATTTTTCTCGCTAGAAAAGGTATTCCAAAAATCGGAGAATGTCATGCTATATATATTTTACAGTTGTATATTGAGACCAAATGACATGGAGCAGGTTGAAGCGGTATTTTTTAAATTACTTTTGTCCTCCAAGTTCAGTACCGAAAACGAAACTAGGAAGGAGTCCTGCACAGTTAAATAGGCTTTTTGAATGCATTTGCAGGCTTTCTGTGAAATCTTACCGATGCAGTAAGACACGTAGCTTGTATAGCTTCGTTCTAAACATACTTTCAAGAATGCGCATGCTTTTATTACTACATGCTTACCCAATTTTCATCGGTGGTCCATTTGAAAACGATGAGAACAATTTGACTAATAGAGGTTAACATGGAAAAATTCCATCAGCTAAAAAGAAGAACATGCTTAATTTACTTTTCAAAAGCTAGGTAGCAACGGATTGAAAGCATGTTTTCGTACTTCTAAAGAACATCAGATAATATTGATCATGTAACATTGTCTTTTTTATCGTGAAATAGTAGCACAATAGTCCTTTATATGTTTTCTTTTGTTGTAAAACCAGACCTGTGACACTGATTTGTTTGTAAACATAGCACGAACCGATTTTTTTCATCACATCCTTCACAGGTCATTCTAAAGCGGCCGTAATGATGTTGTTATTGTTTCATGTTGATTACCCGCGTTTCTATGTAACGGCTACTTCAGGAGTGTAATCACCCCGCAGCGGGGGGAGCATGCGGGTACGTTTGCTTGATATCTTCTTATGGGTTCACTCTAAATTGTTTGTATATCGGTTCTCTTCTCTGCAAATATTAGTCTGGATGGGTTCGTTTTATTTTACAAACAGATGAGAGCCACAGGTCTGCTTTTACAACAAAGAAAGTGATAAAACATTATTGTACTACTATTTCACGATAAAAAAAGACAATGTAGCATGAGCAATATTATCTGGTGTACTTAAGACGTATAAAATCATGCATTCAAATCATGTGATATCTGGCTCCTGAAAATTCAGCACGCATTTTCTTCTTTTTAGCTGATTAAATTTTTCCATGTTAATCTCCATTAGTCAAATTGTTCTCATGGTGTTCAAATCGACCGCCGAGAAAAATTAGGTAAGCATGTAGTAACAAAAGCATGCATATTCTTGAAAGTATGTTTAGAACAAAGCTATACAAGCTACGTGTCTTACTGCAACGGTAAGATTCACAGAAAGCCTGCAAATGCACTCAAAAAGCCGATTTAACTGTGCAGGACTCCTTCCTAGTTTCGTTTTCGGTACTGAACTTTGAGGACAAAAGTAATTTAAAAAATACCGCTTCAAACTGCTCCATGTCATTTGGTCTCAATATACAACTGTAAAATATATATAGCATGACATTCTCCGATTTTTGGAATACCTTTTCTAGAGAGAAAAATCTTGTCTGAACCCTGTCAATGAACCGCGAAAATTCATGACAGGATATATTCAAATTGCCTACCGGAAAATAGTCAAATTGTTTTTCAACAGACCTCCGCGGAGGTCAATTTGAAACTTTACCACCCGTGTGCAACACACAAAGCCAACAAAGTGGCATCTCCACCCAGCAAAGACTTAGATCAGCCTGGGCATCCGCCCAGTCTGATCAGTCTTCACTGTTGACATGAAAGTAGCTTGGACCCTTAGCTACCCTTTAAGCACACTGCAGACTCTGATCAGACTGGGTGGCTGCCCAGGCTGATCTGAGTCTTTGAGTCACAGCACAACAAAACTAACAAAGTGGCATGTGCACCCAGCAAAGACTTAGATCAGCCTGGGCATCCGCCAAGTCTGATCAGAGTTTTCGCTGTTGACATGAAAGTAGCTTAGACCCTTAGCTACCCTTTAAGCACACTGCAGACTCTGATCAGACTGGGTGGATGCCCAGGCTAATCTGAGTCTTTGCTGGGTGCACATGCCACTTTGTTAGTTTTGTCGTGCAGCGGCTCATATATATCGAGATTCATTGCTGAGATGAAACAAGACGAGTACTCCACAGCAACCACCTCTGAAATGCTGGAGCAACAGAAGTCCAACAGCTGAGCTGTGGCGGGCCCAACCACAGATCAGCAGGCCTTTGCCAACTTAACTAGAAGCTTTATGCTGAAGCCATCATTAGGTCTAAGGCCCAACCCAATGGCATGTAATTAAGGAAGTCTGTAAAGTGTTAACCATGATAGGGTTACCAATAAGCTCTGGTGAGGCTGAACATTAAATAAGTCTGATCGTTATTCTTCAAAACTTTAGGAGTAGTCCCCTTTTTGGGAGGTGGAAACAAATAGGAAGTCATAAAAATTGTCTCCCTTAGAAACGTGATGAAAAACACTTATAGGGGAAATAGTTCTTACACAAAAGAATTGCTCTCCCATTTCAGTTGCGGCTTCTCTCACAGGGAAATATGTTCTCTGTCTAGGATCAAATTCTTTCATGTATGAATAACCCGATTTTGAAATGGGGTTGTAGCTCAGGAAAGCAAACAAGTAGTCACAAAATTGTCTCCCTTTGTACAAGTTGTGGCAAAACTTGAACACATTATCTTATAGATTCTTACCATCCCCTGATGAGTTGCAACATTGCTGGCAGAATGGGAAACAGACAGAGCAAGTCTTTATCAGACTGAGCTGCCTGATCTGGGTTCACAGTTTGCTCCCGTACTTTTGTCCCATTTATTTGGTTTAAACAGTATTTTATTCAGTTAAACTACATACATTTATACAAATACAAATCATATCAATGTAGGATCTGACGGTAAGCGCAGTGCTTGTATAATAATTATCTCCCCATTTATTTGGTTATTACCCCATTTATTTTGTTTTAAGATGGAGGTTCTTCCCATCCAAAGCAACCCCAAAAGTCTAGATCCATCTTATAAGATGGATCTAGATTTTTGTGATTGTTTTGGAGGGAAAGCCATGCAAATAATGAAATACAACAACATATCACTGTATACTGTTATGGCTTTTTCAGGTCATTCGAGATGGGGTAAAACTTACTACCATTTCATTAACCCTTTAAGCGCCAAAAAGCTGAGCACAAAATTTATGTCTGCAAAATTAAAAAAAATGCCTTGTCCAAGATATTTCATATTGAGAATTCAAAGACTAGAGGGCAAACAGTGTAGCATCTAGATGAGGCAGCTCATGAGCTGCCTCATCAGGATCTACACTGTTTGCAAATTCTGATATTTTTGTCTATAGCATTTAAATTGTTTAGGTAAACAAAATACAAAATTCTCTCTCATCTGCATCTACACTGTTTTCTAAGACACTTAAAGGCCAAGATACAAAAGGAGCAGTTTGTAGTTAAACTTTTTAGCACCTAGTTGATAATGGCAATAGCCCTCTCTCTGTCTTAGCATGGTTCCAGTTCAAAGATGGTGGATTCATTATCATCTTACACATGTAAGAATCTCACACCTGTATCTGGATCCACTAACTATTCAGTAGATAATCACCACTGTTGCTGCTGATAAGTATATTATGTATACATATTAAACTGATACCGGTATAACCAATAGATGTAATGCTAAGTGTCCCATATTGCAAACAGTAAAGACCCAGATCAGTTGGATGCAACGTAGTTTATACCCTCCTTATACTGGCAAAGAATGGACTTGTCCGAACTGTGAAAGAAAATATTATTTCGGAAAGTTTTTTTTCTTCTGTTTTTTTAGTTGTAACACTTACTGATCAGATGCTTCCCTGTTTGTATATTGCCAGTCGAATAGTTTAGCATTTATTGATTTTAGAACAACTAATATGATGTTCTGGCATTTTTTAATAATGCATTTTCAATGAAGTTTTACTTTGTTTGAATTGGAAAAACTGGGGAAAAAAGAGAAGAAGGAGCTACCATGGAATAATTCTGAAATTTTTTGAATGTTTCAAACTATGATTCTTAGACAATTAAGCTGTTACAATATAACAGGTTTTGATCAGCCTGCATATCTTTGTAGTTTTGAATTCAAAAGCTGCAGATAGTGTAGACCACAATAGGAGCAGTCTGATCTAGGTCTGTACTGTTCGCTCCAGCCTGTCTGTCCCAATATTTAGAATATTTACAGTATTATGAAAATTTGGAATAAGATCATACAAGCACCTGTAACATGGAATCAGAATACAGACTAGTGAAGGAGCAGAGGGCCTTTAAAGCTCAGTAGATTATGCAAGAGTATACATGTATCTAAACCATCAGTTCAAGTAGCTCAGTGGGTTTAGCATTGGTCTGCTGATCTAGTGGTCCTAGGTTTGATACCCAAAATCTTCTCAGTTGTACACAGTGTTCCCTTGTGCACAGCCTTTCATTAATCCTGATATGACTGAATCACAGTAAAGCCCAGGACATCGGATTCATCCATCCATATAGCTAAACCAATGGATGGAAATCACTCCTTTTCTTTTCTTTTTCTTTGTTTTTTGACAAGAACGTTTATGTGATCGGATTAAAATTAGATATATTGAGCCAGGAAGATCTTTTGGGGCCTCTTGTTGTTGTTGTTGTTTTTCTGTTTTATAAGGAGCCGGGGTAGCTCAGTAGGTTAGGCCCTGGCCTGCTGATCTAGCCACCCCGGGTTGGAGACCCACACCGCTGAAGGCGGGAATCTTTTCAATGGTAAACGAGGCTGCACGCAGCCTTTTATTATCACCTACCCATCGTAGTGATGTGACTGAAATACTATTAAAAAGAACAGTATTTAGATACCAGTAGAAGAATTCAGCTGAATGTGGTGTCTCACCTGTCATCACGTTGACACAAACTAGAGCTTAAAGCGTAAATTCAACAAAAGTAGACGCCGCAGACGCCGGAAAAGTAATACATAAGTCTTGCTTCTGCTAAACACAAGCGAGACAAATCAAATTGTCATTCACTATCAGCATGAGAAGCCCTGTAGCTCAATGGGTTCAGCGCATCCCTGCTGTTCTAGTGGTTCCAGGTTCAAGTCCAGCTGGAGGCGGAAAACTTTTCACTAGTAAATGCGTTACAACTGCTCATACCCTTTCATTATCACTCTCCCATATCGTCCTAATATAACTGAAATACTGTTGAAAAGGCTGTAACATGAATCAATTGCAGATGTTCCTGCAGGCACACAACAGTGAATCAACATTGATTCATTGTCATGACATTGAATCAATGTTGATTCAACGTTGTGTGCCTAGTGAAATTGTTGATATAACCATCATATATAGATGAAATTACACAAGACAAATTATATGTACTCGAAACTTTTATTATGGGTATATTGTTTTGATAGAACCCAGCAACATTATGTATAATCCGATACGTTTTCACAGCAGATATTATACATTTTTGTCTATCCAGTCATTTTTTATGTTTGAGTACTGTCTTTTAAAACATTAACAAAATAGTTTTAATGAATACTAAAGACTCAAAACCTATGAGGATTTTTTCCCATGAAAATAAAGCTCTGTGCACATAATTTCATTTTCAACAAGTATAGTAGGCAACTATAACACAAGACAAAGTTGAAAACACACACACACACACACACACACACACACACACACATACACACACACACACACAATATTCCGTGTTTTGGGGTATCTTCTCGGATATCCATAATTCATTCACAAACTAATTATGGGTATCAAAAATTATTTACGGATATCCGTAATTAGACTTTTGGATATGCAAAAATTGAATAAGGTGATTTTTGAAAGTCCAATATTCATTTTTATTTTTGAATGATCCGACAGTGTAGAAGTAAAGTTTGGATATCCATATATTGAAAAGTGGATACTGAAAACAAATTATTGGTATCTATAAACAGCAAATCAGCACCTTATAGAATGTTCACTACTAGTTTTGAATATCCAAAAGTTGATTTTTTGATGCCCGTTAATCTCTTTATACATCTAATATTCTCAAGATTTTTCGATATCCATAATTTGATAAATGGATATCCATAATTCGAATTTTGATGTCCAATTTTCGAATTATGGATATTCAATAGCCATCATGATTTCCAAAATTTCATTTTTACATATCCATAGTTCTGCTTTTGATATCTGTAATAATCCGATTTATGGAAATTACAAAATCAGATACCCATGAATCGAATTATTGACATACAAAAATCGAATTATTGATGATGACTATCCGCACATAGATGGTTACTGTATATCCGAAAAATAGAAGCATGGGTTTTTAAAGTAAAAAATGAATTTCAGACATTGAAATAATAGATTTATGGATATCAATTTAATTCGATTTTTTTATATTAAAATTTTATTTAGTTAGCCATAATACTTTTTGTGATACCACAAAAAGAATATTGGATAATTATGGATATCCTGAACAAATTATGAATAGCCAAAAAATATGAGAAAATGTAGAAAAAGGAAGTGACAAGTTGTCCCCTCAGTTTTCTGTGGTATGGAACTACAAATTGCTTGACCATGGACCTGGTAGATTAAAAAGGCTGGCTGTTATAATCATTTTGGGAAAATAAGATGCTTTAATAAAATTAAAGTATGTAGACTTATACTGATGCAGGCTGGTGATTGTCAGTTATATGCTGCAAACTAGGAAGAAGGAAATTTCTAAAACAATGAAACTGTGAAACTTATCAAAGTTTCAGGTCTATAGCAAAACAGGAGGATAAAATCACAAGACTTGGCATAAAAAGAAAGTAAAGTTACAGAAATGTAGATGTTCAATCTAGTTTGAGTTAGGCTTCAGCTGCTTTAAGTATGGTTTCGATTAAAAAATTTCAACATTCAAAATTAGAAAAAAAAGGTATAAAATTTTAACCATACTGTTAGGTCTTGGAAATCGTACATACACCTTGTTTATTTTAGGGCAATAAATAAACTTTTAAAATTAGCTATGTAGTCAAAAAAGGCTATGTATGTCTCCATTCGTTCTTTGAACATTCCATTAGTACTGTATTGGCTTCATCAGTAAGTTCTTATGATGTTAGGTCTGGATCTGATTATCTGTCCATATGTGTTCTTGTTCCTTTGTCTAAAATGGAGATAATTTATGCATATACCTGCAACCAAGATTGTCTGTTAATTTGGCCACATTAGGTCCCAATTAATGAACTTATCCCTATTATGCTACATTATTAACACCTATTAGCCAACTACAACCTGCTGCTGGTGTATCTTGGCCTTTAAGATTCTGTCATTCAGTCATCCAAGTCTAACATAGCGAACCTATTATTGACTGAACAATTTACGGTTGTTTCAAGTTTTAGTTTCTTTTCTTCTTTTCCTTCCCCTATATCTTGTGTTTGTAGAACCTCACTCAGAACAAATCCTTCTGCTACTTTTTTAGCATTTTTCTTTGATTTTGCTTTCATTTTCTTACTCATCTTCTTTACGGCAAAACAATCATCCTTACAAAATTGAAGAACTCCTTTTTTCAGTAAACTGAACAGTTGGCACAGTGGTGAGCTACGGTCAAGCATATCCGACAGAAATGAAGCTGGATCCACACGAGCTTGGATATCACGACAAAAATTGTACGCGAAAGTGCCATTGATGATAAAACCCGGATTTGGTGGTAAGAATGGACATAAAAGGAACTGATTCAGATGGATGGTGTCACGCATGCAAGCTTGAAACTGTGCAAAACCATGGACTATAGTATTATCCCGTGGATGTTTTGCTGTGTGCTCTGGCTTCACAAAATACTTATCCAGGTTTCTAACTAGCCTCTGAATCTGTTTTTCTGAAGAGTCATGGAATGCTTGCACAATCTGTGGATATAAACTGGGTTCTACATATTCCAAACATATTAGTTTTTGCTGCTCTACCCACATCAGCACTCTTACATGCAATATCAATACACTTGTGATGAAACTGTCAAGATGAGCAAGCGTGACTTGGGGATTGGCATGATTTATCCAGTAACTCAAAACTGCAGTCAACAACACAAGTTCACCATCAACTCCAACATCCTTACACGACATGAAATCTTCTTTTGAAAGTCCAAGGGTAGACATTAACAAGAGCTGTCTTTCTTCAACAGGAAGGTCTGATATGGCAGACAAAGTTGGCAGTGTGCCATAGTGAGGACTACTTTCTGCAGGAGCAATATGAACTTTCTTTGTATTTTTCTGATCACGGTCATATTCCTCAACATATTTGCTGTGGTCTTCTTCATCAGTTCTATCAACATCTGATTTAAATAATATTAGTCCATAACTAACCTCTCTTATCGACTGTGAACAATGATATGTGGATGGTTCAGACATAATTTCCACCTGGCATATAAATATGACTCGGTGTAAAACGGCTGCATTCAGAAGAAATGGATTTATTTCACATTTTCTCAGCCTATCAAGAAACCATGTTGGCAATTTGTTACCATAATAATCAGACACTATTTGTGTTTGTTCACACTTGGTGGATATGTTCTTTCTAATATATAATTTATCCAACAAAGACTTCAGATTGACAGACCTATACTGACGAGCACTGGTGTAGGATTCAACCGATTTACAAATTTCTCTTCTCAGACCTTCCTGTTTATCAGAGCTTGTTTTGTCCGCAACAAAATCAACACAAGTGTCTAGGTCAGACTTTTCATTTTCATTCAGCCATTGGATCAAAGCAGCCAATCTACTCTGTGTTTTGGGTGAAAAGGAGAATTTATTTGTATTTCTTGGCATCTGAAGTTTGGAATAAAACTGCGCTAAATCTGATGTATCTAAATAATCATTTCCAAGAAGGGTAGCAAATAGTGGAATGACAAATGCATTCTTATTGGCAAACAAGCCTGTAAATTTGTCTCTGTTGTAGAACTTCACAGGAATGTATCGGTATTCTGACGGACTCAGTTGTTTACTGAGAGTGCAGACACAACCTTCTGCAGTCTCTGTGTCATACACACATAACGTCAGATTGATGTAGTCCAGTGGAATATAACCTGCTCGAAGATCATAAACAAAGAAATCACTGTCATTACTCATTACCGGACAGTTTAAGTCAGTTGCTAACGTAGCGATATCATCATCTGCCTCAAAATCACATGATATGTGTGGAATGTTTAATTCAACCAAGACCAGGCGAAATGTCTCGAAAGCTAATAATGGCATTACATTACCATGGCCAGTGGTACAAATTGAGTCAGCAGCACTACGTCTATCTTTCATACGAGACAAAACCGTCGCTAATTTTCTATCGTCAGGGTCATATCCACCATCAAATACGATGATTGGTTCAACACCACATTTAGTTAACAAGTTGAAAAATCTCTTGCATTTTCTTGCAAAGTGGTCATAGTCTCCACCATACTGGTGTGGTACATGGTAGCTGTAGTACAAGAAATGATACAGATTATTTCCATCAATTACAACTTTGGTGTCATGAAGTCTGTGATGACGCAGCAACTTTTGGTTGTTGTCAATAAAAGTTGACAAGCCACGAACCCCCATTATCTCATAGCGTATGGGCCCTGAAAAGAGAGAGAGAAAGGCAATTTCAGGTATGGTAAAATTCTCAAAAATTGGGACACCTAAAAAAAAAATACCAGAATTGCCCAAATTTATAATGGAACAATGTAGTTTTTAAATGCAGTGATGCATCCAAAAGATGCACTTGGAATGGCAAACAGTGTAGACCCAGATGAGAGCAGTCTCATCTGGGTCTGCACTGTTTGCTCAAACAACCTATCTGCCCCAATGGTAAAAATGCCTGTAATTTGCAGTCATCTAACCAAACATATTTGGACCCAAAGATTACAGTGTATGTATGGAGCTGACAATTGGGAAGCAATCCAGTCCAAGCTGATGTGGTTAAATAGAGTGGTGAGTGACTGTATAGCTGGAACCCAGCTACTTCCCTTCCTTGAGGGAAGTGGCTCGGTCCCGGCTATACAGTCACTCACTCTCTATCTGTCCCAGTATTTTGTTTTTTAACAGTTAGAATAAGATTTGATGTCTATATTCTGAGAAAATATATTTTCATTAAAAAAATATAACATGTGACCCCTATTCGGCTCTAATAAGGGGTTCTACAAAACATACCCTAATTTGACACTCTAGAGGATGTTCGGGTAATTTCTGTTTCTAATAAGGGACACAAAATATATGCTTAAAGAGAAATAGAGCAATTCTTCCAAAATTTACATCAAACCTGAAATGCACCCATCCTTTTGACATTATCTCAAGCAAAACAATAATATTTTTAACAAAGTGTAATCATGGTAATTTTCATCAACACTTCATATGCTACATTATGGAAAAGAATGATGCTATAGCCCTGCCATGCTGCTGCTATAAAAGATGGTAACAGTTTGTTTCAGTCCTTTTCCCATTCCAACCCTGGGTCATTTCTATCCCATTCCCTTTTGGTCAGACCGTTTCCAGGCCCGGATCCAGACCATCACGTACTGGTGGGGCTCTGGATAACTCGTGGGGCTGGGAGGTGGCGAAATGTATTTGTGTGGGGGAAGGGGCTTGAAAATATGACATATTTATGGTTCAATTTCAAGAGAATTTTTTTATGTATATTTCCTTGAAATATATGTTGTGATATCTCATTAGAATCGCCTCCCCGAGGCGATTCTAATGAGATGTCACAACATGTATTTGAATATTTTGATCTAACCACATTGGATATTTTTCTCAAACTGTCATATCAGATACTTCTTATTATCTGGAGGCCTACATATTATACATAACACAGGCCAAATGGCGGGGCTGCAGCCCCAAAGCCCACCCCCTGGATCCGGGGCTGGTTTCGGTCTTATTTCAGGGTTGAGTCATGTCGGCCCAATTTTTATAGTTTTGTACTCTAGTCTAATATCTTGACGTAACTCCGATTTTATTTTTGGATTGGTCTCTGTTATTTTCAGAAAAAGACAAAATGATAAAAACAATGCCTGGAGTGCAATTTCATTGCTCTATTTTGTACCCTATCTCTCTATCTACCTACCGACCTACCTACCTACCCTACCATTTTCCTTTTCATTTATTATTTATTTACTTTAGTTTTCTGACTGACAGCTCAGAGATATATGTTAAAGATATATTCTGAGTGTCAGTTTAATTGTTTTCCAACCTGTTCTGTTTTCAAATTTCAATTGTCTTTTGGTAGACAGTATCGTTCCCCAGACTGTCAGTTCATTTGTACATGTATTCCTTCTGATCTCAGGTTTTCCCTTGATTACATGTAATGATGTTTCCAGAAATAAATATGTATGGCCAAAACAACTCACCCTTAAAACCTGGCAGAAATGACCCAACTTTGAAATCGGTCCAAAATCACCCACCCCAACTGAGGAAAACGAAATGACCCAGGCCGAAATGACCTGGCCGAAAGAGAAGTGGACCATAACGATCCAGATTCATAAAAGATGGCTAGCTTGATGTACCTCAAACTGTGTTTTTAAATCTTCCTCCTGATAACAAGTCAGACCATTACCTGATCACTAGAGTTTATTAATCCCCTGGGCTTGGGTTTTCCTTCTTACTTTCACTTTCAGTTTTACATCTACTGAACAATTATCAAGAAAAGCTAAGTTATGCCTGTACAGTAGGCTGTTAGGTTTCAGATTCTTTGATTTCTCTGAGCAAGCAACCATCTGACCATGCCTGAAGACATAGATGATGGGGAAAACTGGGAAAGGCCATCATATGGTACACCCCAGCCTGGTTGTCCAAATATTTTAAAGAGACATTAAGGGAGTTTACTCTGATATTTTTTTTATAGAGGGCTGATAAAAAGCACTTTGGATGAGGTTGAATAGTGTAACTTTTTCAATTTTTAATCGAAATGGTAAGTTTAAGATAGTCATACTTATGATAGCAAAAATATGTAAAACTCTTGAAAATATTCAAACAACTGTTTCAAACACTGTAGCATCTATCTCTGTACAGTTCATGATGGATTCATGAAATATTTGTTGAACAGCCCTTTGATAATCACGTGACAACAAAATGGCTTCCGAAGGTCTTGTGAAACACGTTGTGTTAGATTCAGGGGCTTTCTTACGAAATGCTCCTGTTCAGGTAGAGTATTTTCTTTGTAAATAGTTAGTTTTAATGTGTGCCAAAATGTTAATTGGGTAGCTGATTTAACGTAAGAATGTTTTATAGCACACAGCTTTATTTCCAATAAAAGACACGAAAACATGTGACATTAAGTTTTACTTAATATTTATTTAGGCACAACCTAGAAACGGGCATGGCATTTTAGGTCTAGCTTTCAGCAATCTTCACACCTTATCTGTTCCTGCAGCAGTCTAACAGAGGTGCGGTATTTCGTGATTCCAGTTTACGCGGTGCTGTACGGGGTTTTTCCTACAGTTCTGGTCGAATGTTTTCAAGCAGACGACGTAGCCTCGGCGTAAAAATTGATAATTTGAAAAGAAAAAATTTAGAATTCAAGTTTATCTCGATAATATAAAAAGATGAAAGTACGTCTTTTCTGTTTATTTTTAGCTCGCCTGAACGAAAGTTCAGGAAGAGCTATTGTTGTCACCACGGCGTCGGCGTCCGCGTCAGCGTCGGCGTCCGGATTGGATGTTTTGGTTAAAGTTTTTTAAAGACCTATATCTCCCTAACCCATGGATGGATTCTTTTGATACTTGCACTGTAGTTAGATATTGGTCCAAACTTTAACATGGTACCACCCCCACCCCACTCCTTGACCTTGATGTCAAGGTCATGGACTTAGAAAATTGGGAGTTTTTTGGGACTTGATGTTTTGGTTAAAGTTTTCTAAAGCCTAGTATCTCCTTAACCCATGGATGGATTCCTTTGATACTTGCACTGTAGTTAGATATTGGTCCGAGTTTTCCAAGGTACTACCCCCACCCCCCTTGTGACCTTGATGTCAAGGTCATGGACTTAGAAAATTGTCTTATTGATTGGATGTTTTGGTTAAAGTTTTTTAATGACACATATCTCCTGAACCCATAGATGAATTCTTTTTATATTTGCACTGTAGTTAGATATTAGTCCAAAGTTTTACAGAGTACTACCCCAGCCCTGCTCGGTGACCTTGATGTCAAGGTCAGGGACTTAGGAAATTTGGTCTTTATTAAAGTTTTCTAATTGCGTACTGATTCATAATGCTTGGCAGAGATTTAGTTTACACTTGAACTGATGTTAGACACTTTTTTGAGTTTTTACAAAACACTATATACTTACCCGACTGGATGACCTTGATGTCAAGGTCATGGACTTTGAGTTTTGTCTTAAAGATTTTGATTAGTTTTATATTAATGAAGACATAATTTCACAGTGCAACAATGGACTCAGTTGATACTAATACTTGGACTGATGTTAGATAACGGTTAAAGGCTTTGATACATCCTAGCCCTGCCCTTCTCCCCCCTACCCGTTAGTTCTTTGACCTCAAGCTCATGGACTTTGAAATTTCATGTGGATTTTTTTATTTTATTTTAAGACATTTCTGAGATAGCTTTTGTTATACCCCCGGTATACGAAGTATATAGGGGGTATATAGTTTTTGGTTTTTCCGTAAATATGTTTGTGTGTGTGTGTGTGTGTATGTTAACATTTTTTCTGTCAAAGTTTTCTCAGGAACCATGATAGCTAGGATCTTGAAATTTGGTACAAACGTTGGGTATGACTAGTTGTACAGTGTAAGAGACAATCAGCCTTCTCCTGTTTATCATTCCCTTTGTTTGTCCATTTTTTCTTTCTCTCCATTAAAATTTCTGTCACAGATTTCTCAGGAACCACGATAGCTAGGATCTTGAAATTTTGTACAAACATTGGGTATGACTAGTTGTACCGTGTAAGAGATAATCAGCCTTCTCCTGCTTATCATTCCCTTTGTTTGTTCAGTTTTTCTTTCTCTCCAATAAAATTTCTGTCACAGATTTCTCAGGAACCATGATAGCTAGGATCTTGAAATTTGGTACAAACATTGGGTATGACTAGTTGTACCGTGTAAGAGACAATCAACCTTCTCCTGCTTATCATTCCCTTTGTTTGTCCATTTTTTCTTTCTCTCCATTAAAATTTCTGTCACAGATTTCTCAGGAACCACAATAGCTAGGATCTTGAAATTTGGTACAAAGGTTGGGTATGACTAGTTGTACTGTGTAAGAGACAATCAGCCTTCTCCTGCTTATCATTCTCTTTGTTTGTCCATTTTTTCTTTCTCTCCATTAAAATTTCTGTCACAGATTTCTCAGGAACCACAATAGCTAGGATCTTGAAATTTGGTACAAACGTTGGGTATGACTAGTTGTACCGTGTAAGAGACAATCAGCCTTCTCCTGCTTATCATTCCCTTTGTTTGTTCATTTTTTCTTTCTCTCCAATAAAATTTCTGTCACAGATTTCTCAGGAACCATGATAGCTAGGATCTTGAAATTTGGTACAAACATTGGGTATGACTAGTTGTACCCCGTAAGAGACAATCAGCCTTCTCCTCTTATCATTCCCTTTGTTTGTCCATTTTTTCTTTCTCTCCAATAAAATTTCTGTCACAGATTTCTCAGGAACCACAATAGCTAGGATCTTGAAATTTGGTACAAACGTTGGGTATGACTAGTTGTACAGTGTAAGAGACAATCAGCCTTCTCCTGCTTATCGTTCCCTTTGTTTGTCCATTTTTTCTTTCTCTCCATTAAAATTTCTGTCACAGATTTCTCAGGAACCACAATAGCTAGGATTTTGAAATTTGGTACAAACATTGGGTATGACTAGTTGTACCGTGTAAGAGACAATCAGCCTTCTCTTGCTTATCATTCTCTTTGTTTGTCCATTTTTTCTTTCTATCCAAATAAATTTGTCACAGATTTCTCAGAACCACAACAGCTAGGATTTTGAAATTTGGTACAAACGTTGGATATGACTAGTTGTACAGTGTAAGAGACAATTAGCCTTCTCTTGCTTATCATTCCCTTTGTTTGTTCAGTTTTTCATTCTCTCCTATAAAATTAACTTTTTTTTCCTGTCCAAGATTTTTCAGGAACCACAACTGCTAGGATTTTGAAATTGGGTGCAAATGTTGGAAATGACTGGTTGTATCATGTAAGAGAGTATCAGCTTCCTTCTGCATATCATTCCCTTTGTTTGCCCATTTTTCTTTCTCTCCATTTTATTTTTGTCACAGTTTTCTCTGTTCCTAAGAGAGCCACAGTCTTCAAATTTTGTATACATCTTGAGAATGGCCAAGTTCATTGTTGGAAAGAAAATCAAAACGCTAAGATTTTTTTTTTTTTGGCCTTCTTTTGCATTTTTTCTGTTTTTCCATCTTGATCTCCAATGGAATAAATGGGAAAATTTATGTCAAAGATTTCCCAGATTGCCATGTAACTAGGTTTAGTTATATATTAAAACTGACTAGTTGACATCATCTGGATGCTGTTGCTGACTTAAGGTCAGTGTCACTGACATAGAAGTTTATGTAAACTTGTGTTGAAGTTTTGTGTTAAATTTGTATTTTCTTTTGATTACATAATTTGCATATTTTAATGGAACCATTGTGTATTTGTCTATAGGCCTTTCACTGTATTTGTAAATGATTGTCCATTCATCTGTCTGTTATTTAACATTTGCTTTAAAATTTTGTATTAAGTGTGTTTATATAAGGCGCTGGCGCTGGCCGGGGGTATACGTGAGCCCCTGCTCACATGCTCTTGTTTGTAAATGTGTTGTCATTATGGACATGCTTGCCTGAAGTTTTATACATAGCAGTCCACACCACCATAGCGACTGTGTGATGGGCAAGCACCTATTCAGGCGAGCTATGCTGTCAGGCGACAGCTCTTGTTCTATATATTTCTTTTTGGTAAGCACCGACTGGCACTGCAGGGTTCGAAATCTTCTCAGAGCGTCCTTCGTTTTGACGGCAAATAGAGTAGAACAATTCTATCTAAATATTTATTTTTTCATTTTTTTATTTTTATTTGAATTTTTCAACTTTTGTTTATCTGTCATGTTTGAAGAAGTATATATATATGGAAGAAACATAAAACAATAAAGTGCTGTTGTTTTATTGTGCAAAAAATGACCGGAACTCGGAGAACGTTGTTTTCTCCGAGATTTGCAATGTTTACAAAGGAACACACAAGGTAAAAGCCATGGGGTTAGATTTTTGTGGTTGTTTTTCCTACGTGTTACCTTGAGGCTGGCTGTCTGCTGGCCCCTTTTGGGGCCAGCCGACGTTGCTTTGCAACTGGGACCATGCCCGTATTAAAAAAAAAAATGAAGTTAGCTCTAAAAGCCGAAATGTAAATACAGGGATCAAGCACAGTTTTAATACGTATTTAGGCACAACCTGGAAATGAACATGGCGATAAAGTATAGCTTTCAGCAGTCAACCCAAAGATCTTTTTTCACACTCCAGCTGTCATTATTTCTGCCGCAGTCTAACTGAGGTGCTGAGGTGCGGTGTTTCATGTTTCCCGTTTACCTGGTCTGCCACTGCACAGGGTTTTACCCAGGCAGCGCTAGGTGCCTTTGGCTTGAGTCGAACGTTTCTATCCCCTTGCAGACAACATAATACCATAATACTTCGATTGAAGTATGAAAATGAGTGGAAATCAAAGCATGATTGCTTCTGCAGTTGCAATGAAGCAGAACTGCAAAATTATATATGGACAACAGTGAAGGATATACTTCCATCGAGGTTTCTCCTCAACCTGACCATAACTTGACCATTCTCAACATCAGTGTAAGTCATTCAACTTGTAAAGATGTGTATCCATATTTTAGAGTCATTGGGTGGCCAGCTTTGTAAACATGCAGCTTCAAACTTATATGGATGCCCATACCAGTGTTAATTTAAACGGGTTTTAAAGGCATTGAGGAAGGGTGCATTAACAACAGTTTCCAGTAAAAATTGGTAATTTGAAAAGAAAAACATGTAGAATTTGGATAATTTAGAAGAAGGAAATATGATTTTCTAAATATTTTTTTTGTAAGAACCGACCGGTACTGCAGGGTTATAGAAATCTTCTTAAAGCGCCCTTTGTTTCGACGGCTAAAAGAGTGGAACGATTCTATTTACATATTTTTTCAATTTTTTTTCATATTTATTTGCTCTCGTCAACATTTAGTTATCTGTCATGTTCAAAGAAGTATGAAAGAGGCATAAAAGAATAAAATTGCTGAATAAAACTTTTATTGTGCTAAAAATGATGGGAACTCGGAGACAGTTGTTTTCTCCGAGATTCACATTGTGTACTGGAAGGAATACTCAAGGTAAAGCCATAGGGTTAGATGTTGTTTTTCTTTTGTTTTCTTTTCCAAGGTGTTGCCAATAGGAGGGCTGTCCGTTGGTTCCTTTGGGGCCAGTTGACATTGTGAACGTCGGGCCATGCCTGTGTTAATAATTTTCACAGTCAAAATGTTGCAAGTTGTAGTACTGGGTCCATGACAAAACATCGAAAGACAAGACAAAACACCGAAACATCAATTCATCAAAAAGACATAGTACAGGGTATTGAAAGGACAAAACAGCGACTAAGACTGAATATTGAATGGACATTTAGTCAAAAAATAACATCAAAGAAATATTGAAAAAAAGTCGACATAAATGAAAAAATAATTTAATGAATCGTTTCGGTGGAAAAAGTATTTCATTTTGTGAGTTGAAGGCAGTTCACCGAAAATGCACCAATTACCCAGTTCACCGCTTTACTATTCCATCACTATGTCACATACAGAGAGGAACGCAAGCATTGAAACCACTCGGATATTGTCTGAAAAGTCTAAATGTCCTATGTGTCAACTAGCTGCCTCCAGTGGCACTGCAAAATGAAAGAAAAGAAATAGCTCTGCATAAGAGCTTTAGATAAGAGGGAGTATTTGGTGATAATAAGGGACAATTTTTGTTAATTATGCATAAAAACATATGTTGTGACCCCTCATCTGAACCGTCTCGGTGAGACGGTTCTGATGAGGGGTCACAACATACGGTTTCTATGAGAAATAAAAATAATTATCCCTCAATTATCATCAAATACCCCTCTTATCTAGAGCTCTGCTGCATATTCATTTGTGGAAATATAGCATGACTGGCTGATTCAAGGTAGGAACAGAAGTATCGGACCTCTACGTTTACATGTGTATCTGCATTCCCCTGCTTAGTGCCATCAATAGTTGTTTTGTAAACAGACTTTGATTTCGTAGGAAAACATAGCGGCAAACTTGTGGACCGCTGCACCATGAACGGTAGATTCAATCTTCTGTTGCACCTGAAATGTTGCGACTTTGGTATTTTGTTGTAGTGTTTATACGACATTTTCGATCTTTTGATGTTCTATGTTATGTCATATAAGATGTTTTGACGTTTCTATATTTTCTAAAAATAAAAAATCTCTTAAAATTACTATCATAATTTATTGGTTATAAGATTGGAGTTTACCTTTTCAAAATTACTGCAGATTTGTAGTCAGATTTTTTTTCTCTCTTTCAACAACAGTGATCTCCTTACTAGTCCATTAAGGCATGTTGCTTGCAACGTGCTTTCCTCTTCAAATTAATTTTACAACATGCCTTAATTTTTAATGAAAATTTATAAAAATGCTATTATTTTCATTTCTTATCTGGTCAAGTTGTTTTATATGCATCAAGGATCATCAATGAATTATTTATTATACCCCCCGCAAACTATGTTTGTGGGGGGTATACTGTTTTGACGTTGTCCTTCCGTCCGTCCTTCCGTCCGTCCGCAACACATTAAATTTGCTCCGATTTGTTTCAAATTTTGTCCATGGATGCAGCATAAGAAAATAGTGGATACGTATTTTTCAATTTTTCCTGGAAAGTTTTTATTGGGGAGTTATGCCCCTTTGTATTTTTCGTGAAATAAGTTTGTTATCGCAACTCCTCCTAGATGGTTTGACAAATTTTCTTGAAATTAAGTATGTGAACAGATATTGGTATGAAGATGTGCATTAGGGTTTTGATTTTAAATTCTGCCCCTTTTTACCTGAGTTATGCCCCTTTTTGATATTTTTTGTCCTATTTTATAGGGTTTTTGCATTAAATTTGCTCCAATTTGTTTCAAATTTTGTCCATGGATGCAGCATAAGAAAATAGTGGATACGTATTTTTTCATTTTTTTCTGGAAAGTTTTTATTGCGGAGTTATGCCCCTTTGTATTTTTCGTGAAATAAGTTTGTTATCGCAACTCCTCCTAGATGGTTTGACGGATTTTCTTGAAATTAAGTATGTGAACAGACATTGGTATGAAGATGTGCATTAGGGTTTTGATTTTAAATTCTGCCCCTTTTTACCTGAGTTATGTCCCTTTTTGATATTTTTTACCCTATTTTATAGGGTTTTTGCATTAAATTTGCTCCAATTTGTTTCAAATTTTGTCCATGGATGCAGCATAAGAAAATAGTGGATACGTATTTTTCAATTTTTCCTGGAAAGTTTTTATTGCGGAGTTATGCCCCTTTGTATTTTTCGTGGAATAAGTTTGTTATCGCAACTCCTTCTAGATGGTTTGACGGATTTTCTTGAAATTAAGTATGTGAACAGATATTGGTATGAAGATGTGCATTAGGGTTTTGATTTTAAATTCTGCCCCTGTTTGCCTGAGTTATGCCCCTTCTAGATGGTTTGACGGATTTTCTTGAAATTAAGTATGTGAACAGATATTGGTATGAAGATGTGCATTAGGGTTTTGATTTTAAATTCTGCCCCTGTTTGCCTGAGTTATAACCCTTTTTGATATTTTTGTCCTATTTTATAGGGCTTTTGCCTTTTTTGCTTCCATTTTATTCAAATTGGGTTACTAGATGCAGCATATGGAAAGAGCTGATACATATTGTTCAGTTTTTCCGGAAAGGTTTTCCTGCTGAGTTATGTCCCTTTGTAGTTTTCGTAAGAAAAGTTTGTTGTCGCTACTACTCCAAGACCATTTGACGTTGTTTTTTTTTTAAATTATTTATGCTAACACATATTGGTATGAAGATGTACAGTAGCCCTTTTTACCTGAGTTATGCCCCTTTTTTATATGTTTTGCCCATTGTTTGAAGTTTTTTTATGCCATTTTCACTTCCATTTTATTCAGATTTGGTGCACAGATACAGTAGAAGAAAGAGTTTGCACATATTGCTCTGTCTTTCTCAAAAGGGTTTTCCAGCTTTATTGTACCCCTTTGTAGTCTTGGAAAACAGAGTTTGTTGTCGCTACTTCTCCTAAACCGTTTGACTGATATTGAATATGTGAACAGATATTGGTATATAGATGTGCACTTGTAGTTGTCATAACATGTAGGCTGTGTAAATATAAAACTTAAACGACAAAGCTGCATGCCTAACTGTTAAACGCGGGGGGTATTTAGTAAGCCATGCTTACTGCCACCTCTAGTTAATGTAAATTTAGGCTTATTTAAGGATTTCAAAAATTGATCTTAAAAGCGACATGCCTTCTGAAATTTCTGGATAGGACACTGCTACAACAAACCCAAAGATCTAGATCCATCTTAGATGGATCAAGATCTTTGAGATTGTTTTGGAAGGGAAAAATTCCATCTTATCATGGAAGAAAAGGAAAAAATCCATCTTATAATTGAAGGAAGGGAAAAATTCCATCTTATCATGGAAGAACAGGAAAAATTCCATCTTATCATTGAAGGTAAATAGGTAAAGGTTTCCCATAGCCTAATAGCCGTAGGGGCAGTGGGGGTTAGAGACCCACTGTATCTTGGGCACAGCTGATGAAAGGCAGAGCCCATCTCTCTCCTTTCGCTGCCTTATCCTTCCCTAATTCGAAAAAGTTACCGTACCCATTTACTTCTGGGTTGACAGAGAGAGTTTTCCAGTCGTCGGATGGTGACAGTGAGCCGCGAACTCACGACCTTCCGGCGACTTTCTGCACAATAACCGAGCCACTCTAACCACTCGGCTACCGCGCCTCTCCTATCATTGAAGACAGTGGGAAATTCTAATCTTACAATTGAAGAAAAGTGGTAAGTGGCTTGAATAATATCGAGTTTCTTGAATTATAGAGTATTGGAGAGAATGTGTACACCATACCAGAAGTAGTGGAGGAAATCCGAGATAAAGCTACCAGACAGAGGTTGCAGGTGTTGCCGTACCAACTGGTCTATAGGGAACCACCACCTGAGGCAATCAAAATAGGTGAGTTGTACTTTCCAAGCCATTTCTTCAAATTCCTTGGTGCATAAAAATGCTCATTTTATTGCAGTTATGCTTTAAGTTTCTCAAAAATATTTTTCAAGGCGATACCAACCTCAAACTCCCCGCTGGCCGAATTGATCTTTGAATTGTGATAAAAACATCTGTTTGTGGAAATGGTGAGCCCCAAATTTTCCCAAATATGCCTAAAGGGATTAGGGTCAGCAATAATCAGCATGTTTAGATAAAGCATCACTGTACAGGTTAAATGAACTTGACAGAATTAATGTTAAAAACTTCAACTTGTATGCTAAAGATTCATTTGAGCTGTGACACGAGAAAACCAACAAAGTGGTTGTGCGCCCAGCGCATACTCAGATCAGCCTGGGCATTCACCCAGTCTGATCACAGTCTTTGCTGTCCGCATGAAGGTAGCTAAGACCCTTAGCTACCCTTTGAGCGCTTAGGGAAAACTCTGATCAGACTGGGCTAATATCCAGGCTGATCTGAATCTGCGCTGGGCGCACAACCACTTTGTTGTTTTTCTCATGTCGCGGCTCATTTATATCATTTCCAGAGATCTTGAGAAAAGCCTGCAGTGCCCCAGATAAGAAAGGGTAACACTACAGGGATAATTTAGGAATAACTTACCATCTTTTACCATAAAAGCATTGTGGGCCCTCTTTAGAACTGTCTCCGTCTCTTGGGAAATAAAAAAAAATATATCTGAATTATCCATGTCTGAAGCTCTGAAGGGGTATTGTTTCCATCTGTAGCACCAGGTAAGATGGGGTATTGATTATAATTCTAACATTATTTTTGTTCAGTCTCCATAAAGTCATATGTTGTGACCCCTCATTAGAACTGCATGAAGCAGTGCTAATGAGGGGTCACAACATATTTTTTTAAGGAGAAATAAAAAAAAAGATATCTGAATTATTGTCAGAACTCCTGCTTAACTAGAGTGGTAATCTCTCTTCAGTAACTGATTTTGCCAAGAAGACGGGTGACTATGGAGGCCTGTCAGCTGTTGATATCAGAGTTATGGCCCTTACATATCAGCTGGAGAAGGAAAACGTGGGCACAGAGCACATCAAAATCGTACCAGAAAAAAAGGTGGGTGCCAAGGTACAGATAAGGGCAATTTCGCAGATAATTCTAGGATAATTTTTCATATTGCTTCTTGAAAACAGGTTGTGACCCCTCTTTATAAACACCTCAACCGGGCAGTTGTAGAGTACACAAAGTATGTTTTGGTTGAAAAGTATGTTTTGATTGAAAAAATAAGAAAAGTTATCCCAGAAGTTTCATCTCCAGAAGTCTCATCAGAACTCCGGCCCCTGCCCATAGGGGCCAGTGAAATAGATGAGTTGCCTAGTGCCGCTGCAGCAGGACCTGAGTGTTATATATCTTGTCGGGTGAAAGTCCTACAAATTCAAAGACAACATCACAACATGACTGAAATATTATTTTCTGGGACGTTAAACCACAACTCAGAAACAATAATCTCATTTTAACTGCATCTTTTCTTGGCCTCTGTAAGGTGTCATGAAATGAGAAATGAGCCGCGACACGACAAAACCAACAAAGTGGTTTTGCGTCCAGTGCAGACTCAGATCAGCCTGGATATCCACCCAGTCTGAATCAGCCTGGGCATCAGCTCAGTTGTCAAAAATAAAAAAAAAAGGCAAGAATTTGAAATATTATATCAGAGACTATCTAATGATAATTTCCATAAGTTTTTCATAAAAAAACATATGTTGTGACCCCTAGTTTGAACTTCCTTGTTATTTCACATTATGGAGAAGTAAGAAAAATTCTGCGTGTGATATTATTCGTTATACTCCATTTCTAGGCCTCTTTTATTTCTGTTCAGTCATGTGACTCGTCATGTGATTTATTACAGGTGGAGTGGAACTGTACAAGTCGCAACCTGGAGAAGCCAACAGACATTGCTGGATTTTATATCAAATCCAAGGTTAGTCGAGAGCTTCTATAAGAGAGGTATTGAAAGTGAATGGATACACTTTCATGGGAAGCAACTCAGCCATTTTCATTTTTTGCTTCCCTTCTAAATAGGGGTCAGTTCTAGGAGCAAATTCTTTCCCATAAGAGTCTTCCTCAGTTTGAAAGGATTTTATTCAGGGAAGTAGACAGGAACTCTAGAAGCAGATCCCTGTTGCAATCCAAACACCGCTCGGCCAATTCTTAAAATCAACTTCGGATGTGTAACATGGGACTACTTAAATCACATGACTGTTGTCAATTTTCATAGTCACATTACACATTCAGCTGACTATCGAATATAGCATAATTCCATGATTATTACCCATTCATAGTATCATGTTATTGTATCTATGTTCTTTTTGCCTCTTACAATTGTTGAATATGTATATGTTCTTGAGGGCTTCGGGGAAGATTGGCCTCGCCAACCGAGTTACCCTCACTAAATAAAGACATTACTTACTTACTTAGAAACAACGACATAAACATAAATGGCCGCCACTGTCGCACCAAGTAAATAATAAAATGAAAAGAAACAAATGTATTTTCTGACTTGGCATCAATAATTGACTATTTTGTTTTGCCAATAGCAAAGCAACAATTGATTGAATGTCCATGTAATAGCTGAAAAGGTCGCAAGAATTAATTATCATTCGTAGACATAGAGAGCTGCGTCTTCGGCGTATACCTGTTCCGGCGAACAAAATGTTGCATTTTGCAACATATTTCTCAGCCGTACATACCTCCGAGGTCTGATTCACGGAATAGACCGATCGGTGTTCAGATTGATCCCTGTTGTAGAGATGGTTGGAAACAATAGAGGTATACTCATTCCCCTTAAAAATAATTTCTTGTGGTCAGTTACAGCAGAAGTGTACTGCTTTATGGGCTGGACTACCAATCCAGGGGCCGAAGGTTTTCACCTACTGCTCCTCCAGTTGTTCAGATGAGAAATTAAACTGAGGACCTATCTCCATACCTCCCCAAATAACAATTTTGAGTACAGTTTTCCCCTAATTTTATGATACAGGCACTTTTTTTGGCTGCTATTAAAAAATGACCTATTGATGATAAAACATTTTGTAGTCTGTCTGGAATACCCTGTTGCAGCTGAGAGAGGCTCTTTCATTGGCAGTTAGAGATATGATGTTTGACCATTTAATTGGCTACCTGACTCGTACTAGTAATTAAGTTCTTACTAAATAGGGCAGTGTATGCTCTGAGGCAAGATATTTTCTGTTAACAATATTAAGATATTTCTTTGGTTATAAGACTATTTTTTCCCCTTCCAAAACATTTTCTTTCCCTTACAAAACCATCCAAAATATCTAAATCCATCTACAATTGTTTTGGAAGAGAGAAACCAATAGTCAAGTTATACATGACTTATTTACATATTTGGAGTACTTTTGGATATAGAAAATGCCAGTTAAACCAAATAACTACACTAATTATTTTTTCTTTCAAGAAATCTACATCCAGAACTACATCAGAGTGTTCTACAAAGTCAGATGAAGGAAAAGCAGACACACAGACAAATGAATCAACAGACATCTTGGTAGAAAGACTTGGGCCAGTCCAGGAGGAGCAGAAGAGAGAACCAGACAGATCTGAGAAAGACAGTAGTACCAGACTAGGTGGTGTAATGAACATGGTGACAGAGAACCCTTCGAAGTCAGGTGCTCTAGAACAAGTGGACACTGGGACAAATAATAAACTAGCTGTTTCTGAAACTCATTCTGTGATTAACAAAGAGGACAATTTTCAAGCTTCAGATGATCCTGATCAGAAAAATAAAATGGCTGTAGATCAGACTAAATCTACTTCCAATTCTGAAGAGCCGTTAGAAGGGGAGATAATTCCAGTTGATTGTTTGGAAGAGGATTCTGGGGAGGATAGTGAAAGTGATGGTACTGATGATGAAGATGATGATGACGATGATGAAGGATGGATCACACCTAGTAATATCAAGACTGTTAAAGAGAAGATGGGTATGATGGATTCTGAGAAGACCACTGTCCCTGTTGGGTGTCTGACAATAGACTTCTCTATGCAGGTTTGTACAGTTTCACAACTTCTGTTAAAGAAATTTTTTGTGTGTGTTTATAGAAGAACCTAGAATATTTCACAGAGCTGAAGTAAAGGGGAAGATTTGATGATAATCTCAACAGATTCTTTTCTCTTAAAAGAGGTGTGACCTACATTTCATGGCCCAGTGATTTTAATTTCAATTTTCAACACTATTTAATGGCTACAAAGTGATTTGAGAGTCTAACTTTTACTTCTTATTTTCCAGATTTCCTACGAGTCCACCCTATTCAAAAGTTTTGGTCTCTTTTCTCATGTCAACAATTACATGTTGCTGCCACTCATATTAACTTCAGTAAGGCAATCTTCAAATCATAGAATGTTGTGTAGGCAAGCCAGACCAACCATTATCCCAAGTATGAAGCAAGTCCATTAGAATTTCTATTTTTCTATCATGTAGAATTGACCCATAAAGGACTTAAAAAGCAGACAACAATATTTAATCTGCAAAATTTCAAAAAAAATGTTTTTTCAAACTGAATCATATTGAGAATTCAAATATTAGAGAGCAAACAGTGTAGATCCAGATGAGGTGGCTCATTATGAGCCACCTCATCTGGATCAACCCTGTTTGCAAATATAACATTTTCAATTTTGGCGCTTCAAGTGTTAACAGAAACGTTTTGGGTCTGTCTGTTTGGGTCTGTCATCAAATACTTCCCATGATGCAGTAGTTTAGTTTCTCTGCTGAGGTTATGGTGAGTAAGTACCCTTTCAGGGAAAGCAACTCCTCCATTTTCATTCATGTCTTCAGAGCTCTAGATAAGACGGCGTATTTGATGATAATTAAGGATTATTTTTCTTATTTCTCATCGAAACCATATGTTGTGACCCCTCATCTGAACCGTCTCGTCGAGACGGTTCAGATGAGGGGTCACAACATATGTTTTTATGCAGAATTAACGAAAATTATCCCTAATTATCACCAAATACTCCCTCTTATCTAGAGCTCTGATGTCTTTCTGTCTCCCTTCTCAGTTGGGAGGTTCTATCATCTGTTATGCCTATCTAGGCAAATTCTGAGCAAAGAAAAGGCAGTACAATTGTGAGAATAATTTTTACTTAACCATAACTTTGCAAGCACTCCTTGTCAAATGTGGTATCTGTTTTTCAGAATGTGCTTATACAAATGGGACTGAATGTGATTTCTGTTGATGGCATGTTGATAAAAAGAGCAAAAAGTTACGTCTTGCGATGCTTTGCATGCATGAAGTAAGTTCAGTTTAAATTTTTGTTTTTGTTAAAGGAAACTGTGTTAAAGTATATGCAGGGAAGAAAAAGAATATTTTTCATTCACTTGTCCGTGACAAGTGACCTGTAATAATTACTTGTTACAGGGTGTGTACTTGCCACAGTATTGCACAGGGCTTGTAATTAATTCTGTCTATACTAGTCTGCTATTGTCTAAACTTTACCTAACCAATTAGCAGAGGTAGGCAAAAATGAAGGTCCTGGAGAAAAAACACTAGCTTCCACATACAGAATGTGGCTTTCTTTTTTGTGTGCTGGGCCGAGGCTTGAACTTACAGTGGTGAGAGACCTAATGTTTAAGTCAGCACTCTTTAACACAAGACCATGGAGGCCCATGTTAAGAGCCATACTGGTTGGAGATATTTTTGGAAATTTAAATCAAATTCACAGATTTTTTTATTTTTTTTTATTTTTGTTACTGAAAATAGTAGCTTGGGGTTTGCAAAACTACCAACATTTTTCAGAAAAACATTTCAGTATAATTGTCATTTCACACACTCACTTTCAGAAATGCTGTTGTAAGCTTTAAATGATTCTTTTCCATCTTTCAGGATCACAACCAATGTACAGAAGGTATTTTGTCCACACTGTGGTAACAAGACACTGACCAGGGTCTCCATGACGGTGAATGATGATGGCTCTATACGGTACTTCCTCTCTAAAAGGCCGATCAGCAAAAAACACACGAATGTGAGTGACATTGTGTCATATTGACATAAACAAGAGCAGAAATGTTGCATATATTTTTCAGTTATTAGACAAGTTTTGTTTTAAATCTGTTTTACGTGTATATTTAACATCTATTGTTTTATCACTACAATGTAAATATTCTATGTATTGGGATGGACTTGTATGAGCAAACAATGCACACCTAGATCAGACTGCTCCTGAAGGAACAGTCTGATCAGGGTCTACACTGTTTGCCACTATTCGCATCTATTAGACATGGATTGTAAAACCAATCTCTTCCATATGTAGGACTACTGGGGCCGTATTCATAAAGCCACTTAAGTCGTTGCTATGCGGTTGCTATGGCTAAATATCTATAAAGGAGATTCCCTACAACTATGAAATTTGGTCTGGAGGAACAGTCTTTATAAGACTGTTCCTTCAGAGCAAATTTCATAGTTGTAGGGAATCTCCTTCAAAGAAATTTAGCCTTAGCAACAGCATAGCAACGACTTAAGTCGTTTTATGAATACGGCCCCTGAAGTAATTACTTTGGGTGTCCCAATATTTATAATTTTTTGAATTCGTAGTCTGTGATGCCAATACAGATCAGTCAGTTAAAGAAGAAACAAACTTCAAACCCTCGGTTGAATCTTATATCCATCTTCTTTTTCAGTATTCTCTACCAAAGCCTAAAGGTGGTAAGCATGCAAATAACCCACATCTTGTTGAAGACCAGCCACATCCACAACAGCGGACTGCTCGTAAAGCTCAGAATAAAATGGATGTTTTTAGCCCAGATTATGTTGCAAACCAGTCACCTTTTGCTATCAATGATGTCACCAGCAGAGCAGCACAGCTAGGAATAAAGACTGGTTCCTCAAATAAATGGGACAGAAGGAATCCTAATGCAGTTAGGAAGAATTATGGGAGAAGAAAATGATAATTGTTACTGAATAAAGCTGTGTCTGAATTCTGGTATTCTTATTTATTATAACTAAGATTGCTATGTAGTACATTATTTCATTGGCTGTTTGGCTGTCATGCCTGGGTCAGTGTTTTGCAATATATTTGCCAGTCAGTCAGTGAATATTACTTTTTCAGCTGACTACGTTAATGTATTTGTGACATGACAGGGCACATACATTGATTTTAATAGCTTAAAATCGTGAGATTTACCATGTAGTAGTGTCAAAATTTTCAAAGGAAACTGTATTTAGAATTATCATACAATACAACATATAGACCTTGTTTTTGGTGAATATGCAGCTTTATTGACCTGCAAACATAACATATTGACTTCTACTTTGTGTCAGCATGTAGTTTGCAGGTCAGTAAAACTGTATATTCACCTCAACAAAGGTCAATAATTGAATAATATTTACTATCTATACCATCAGCATATAGACTCAGCATCTTGATGGACTCTGCCCACTTCAGATCTGGACAGATGAGCTGCAACATAACAAAACCAACAAAGTGGTTGTGCACCCAGCGCAGACTCAGATCAGCCTGGGCTTCTGCCCAGTCTGACCAGAGTCTTCACTGTCCACATGGAGGTAGCTTAGACCCTTAGCTACCCATTAAGCGCAAAGCGAAGACTGATCAGAATGGGCGGATTACCAGGCTGATCTGAATCTGCGCTTGGCGCACAACCATTTTGTTGGTTTTCTCGTGTCGCGGCTCATTTATTATCTATATCATTAGCCCCCTGCCTCTTGTCCAAAAATTGCATGAATTCCTGTTTGCTTCTGTGGTAGCTCATTGAAATGAGTATGAAAGCAAGTTACCATTCTTGTATGTAACACATCCTCATGACCTGTCCTACATAACTGTGAAGTATCATGAAAATATTTCAAAGGGTGTTCAAGTTACAGAGTGGACAAGAAAATGTTTAAAGGTGGATGGACAGACAGACAGCTGGCTCACCACTATATCCCCTGAACATTTCAGTTGGAGTAAAAAAAGAGATACATGATTATGTCCGCTTGTGATTGATTTAAAGCTCCTTTGCTGTAAAAGAGAAATGATCAAGTAACTTAAATAATCCTTACAGAGCTCCAGTGCTCCAGATAAGAAGGGGTAACAAAGATAAGCTAGGGATAATTATCCATATTTCTCTATAAAAACATATTTTGTAACCCATCATTAGAACCGTCTCGTCGAGACGGTTCTAATGAGGGGTCACAACATATTTTTTCGTTGAGAAATAAGAAAAATTATCTTCAAATTATCCTCAATACCCCCTCTTATCTAGAGCTCTGGAGCTCTGCTGAGTATGCACTGCTAGAAGGAATAACAAAGCCCAATTCACGGTGAAATTTATTTATTTTTTCTTTCAAGTTTTTCATCACAATTTTTACATCAACAGTATTTTTACAAAACATATCCTTTTGCTTTTGAGAATGAATAAAAATAAACAACTGGCATTACATATCTTAGCAACAGAGATTATTTTGAAACAACATGAATTATTTGAAATAGCATGACATGTTCAAAACAGCATGAACACGAGCGGTTACACCACTTTGCTTACCTGTGATGTTGACTAATCCAGTTCTGTATAGTGGATGTCAACCAAGAATTCGGTCAAAAGCAATACATACAACATAAATGATACTTTTGTTAATGGCTGTCAACCGAGCTGATACTGCTGTCGACTGTCTCGACTGACAGCCACTTTGCATGTATGGTAACTGAATGGCTCAGTTGACAACACAGGTAGCAAAATTGGTACCCTCATGATGAATGAAATGGCCAGAAAAATCAACAAGACACATTACCAATAAAATAACCTGCCTTTTCGAAATTCCCCTACTTTTCATACCTCTCTAATAATAGTCTCTTTTTATGGCATACAGCATGGTAAACTCCCAGAGAAGACAAATTTAGGGGTGAGTATTAAAATGGCATTTTTGTGTGTAAATATGCATTAGAGAAGCAGCTGTAGTGAAGTGGTTTACCCGCTAAACTACCAATCCAAGGGTCTCAAGTTTGACCCCCTTCTCTGACGAACTTTTGGACGAGACTTTAAATCAAGATCTAACCTCAATATGATCAACATGTTGGTGGGACCTTAAACCCAAGTTCACTCACTTAAAATATGCAATAGACACTCCAAGAACATTTGCTTTTCAAAGATGTGATTCCATTACATACATTTTTGTGAACAACAAAAAATTTCACTCCCCAAAATAATGGCTAATCTGGGGCTCTGGAAAATTTTTGAAAAAACATGAAACTTTAGTGTTTCGAAGTAGACTAATGCATTAAGAAATGATCTTGAGCAAGCAGAAATGAGACTTTCAGTATATGTAGTTACATTAAATACCTTAAAAATTACTAAAATACAATTCCTGTCCTAATCAGCGAACAGTTTGGTTTTCCACTGCAATTATGAGTGACCTAGAGCTCTGGGTAAGAGGGAGTATTTGGTGATAATTAGGGTTTTTGTATGCGTTGGTTCATGTAAGTATTGATCCATTTTGCTGTACAACACTCGGGTTTGCATTTCAAGTTATAGGGACGTTGCGCATGTTTTTTGCCGCTCTACGTTGCGTTAGGTTTTCACTAACGGATGTGACGTGACGTTACTTGTTTTTTTCAAATACGGTCTAGTTTCTGAAGAAGACGAAAGTCAAAACTTTAACCTACTGTGTTTTGTCTTATTTCTGGACTTTATTGTGATAATTAGGGATAATTTTTGTTAATTCTACATAAAAACGTATGTTGTGACCCCTCATCTGAACCGTCTCGGCCCTCATCTGAACCGTCTCACCGAGACGGTTCAGATGAGTGGTCACAACATATGGTTTTAGATGAGAAAGAAAAAAAATATTCTTATTTATCATCAAATACTTCTTCTTATCTAGAGCTCTTGAGTCTAAAAGATGCAGATGGAATGGCACACAGTGTAGATCCATGATCAGACTGCTCCTTAGGAGCAGTCTGATCTGGATCTGCACTGTTTGCTCATACCTATCCCAAAGAGTGTTTTATTTAGAGTTTTTATGGTATTTGGAAGAGTTCATTAGCTCTATCAGAGATACTTTCCATATTCAGCAGTGAGACAGGATTTTCCCTCTCTAGAATAACTCCAAATATCTAACACGGTCTTCCTAAATTCTGTTACAGAAAGATGATTCCCTGAAAATCAAGATCTATCTTAGAAGATATCTCGATTTTTGGGATTATTTTGAAAGGAAAAAATCAGTCTCAAGTTATTTATTATATACCTTTCAATGATACACCTTTTTAACTGCCTGTTTTCTGGCCATGTGATATAGAAAGCAGTATCAAACTTATATTTTCTGAATCTGTATCACTATCCCTTAAAACAAGGCTACGTCTGAGTGCCAGCTTCTGGGGTGTCATTTTTTAACATGCATCATAGAACCAGAGAGACTGAACTAGTCAACAAACACGCCAAAAAGCCCCTCTATAGCTCAGTCAGGATCGTTTGTATCACAACAAGCTACATACTTCTGCCACCCAGGTTCGAATCCGCATCGATGCATTAGGGCTGGCAAGTATGAATGTTGATTGTTCCCTAAGGTATATAATAAACTGTATCATATCTTGAGGGTAAGCTCATACCATCTGATCACCCTTGACACAAAGGCAAGCATCTCCGGTGATCTGATGGTATGAGCTCATCCACTCGACATGGTACAGTACGCCATATCAAGTTACTATTATAATAATAATTATGTATGTATTTGTATCTTAATTTAAATACAGACGAAAATACAGGAAGAGCAAAGCGCTGCTGCACTCCAGCATGGGTGTCCCACTCTTTAAGTTTTTTATGCAATGCGCAAAGGGCTGTCGGGGGAGCTAACATTCCTTACTTCCAGAAAGGCCTCCTACAGGAAGGCACACATTTTAAACTTGGTGCTCTCTTTCAAACATGAATCAAATCCCCTTAAAACTTACGAAGAATCACATAGGTGGGTCTGTTAGATCCCATTAACAGATTAAGATAGCCAAGTAAAATTTCCAATTATAAAATCATGTAAAAGCTGAGGTAGCTTGTCTTTTATGTACTGTTTGGTTCTTCATCTACCTGTGGTTTGCTTAAAATAGGTCTGACTGGCTTTATGTGAAAAAACGCGTGTGCAAACAATGAAGACTCCAATGTAATCTGCATGCATGTCTACACAGACTGACCCTAAATCCTATGGAATTTAAAAAATGTACACTGATAATTTGTATAAACATACTGGCTGATTCAAGTATGTAATGTACACACATGGCTCAAGCTCCCATGTCACACTAGGCCAACAATGTAATATATTCATACAGCCCCACCATTCAATCTTTAAAACTGGCAAAATTTGTCCTGCCAGGGGACAGTTTATAAATATTTTGGCAAAAAAAAGACCCTCAACAGATAGCTTCATAGGGTCTACCAAATGTCTGATAAGTTTAGTGTACATTTTATTACAAGATGTGGCTTTCCCGTTCCATATAATCCAAACAACCCCAAAACCTAGATCCATCTTTAAGATGGATCTAGTTTTTGGGGTGGTGTTGGAAATACACTACAACATATGCTCAGTCATTACAGTTCATATTTAGCATAATAACTACACTACTGCATAAAAGCATTTTATTAATATGCAACTGCAAAACTAGGTCTAATCAATTACTTTGTATCAATGCCGAGAACCATTATGAAAATCATGATTCAAAACTAAATGAACATTTTTGTCAGCGCCAATATTTACAAACAAGCATTCACAAAAAAAATCTCCGTTTACCACACTGTATTTCGAAAGACTTTGAGCGGAGCACTCTGACATGATATAATCAACTTTACAAATGACCAAACAGTGACAGCATTGTAAAAGCTATCTACATGAATCTACATCTTTGGGTTTGTTTTCAAAGCAAAAGATATTTTATAGCTGAATTACACAAGACTGATTTACATATGGGCCGCAATTTCGGAAGGGTAAACTTCCATCTTATAATCAAATAAAAATGATATCATATTTATCAAGCATCCCAGCATGGCCTTAACATTTACATGTTTCATGGTAATGGTATGAAATGTACAACTGTCAATGAAAAATAATAATAGCAATGCCCCAGGATAAGAAATGGAAACTGAGAACCACAGTGTAAACTGTTTATATAGATACAACTTGTGCCTGTATGTACATTATTATTCCCATTTTTTGCTTCTGTGTGTAATGACAACTGCACCATAGTTATTCCAACACTACGTCCTTCCAGCCTATCCATCTCTGAATTTGACCAAGTGCAATTATAATTTCAACAAGTCTAACTATCCTACCATGAGGTGTTGTACAAATGTGACAAACAGTGCATACCCTGACAGAGCTCTAGATAAGAGGGCGTATTTGGTGATAATTAGGGATAATTTTTGTTAATTCCTCATAAAAACATATGTTGTGACCCCTCATCTGAACCGTCTCGACGAGACGGTTCAGATGAGGGGTCACAACATATGGTTTCGATGAGAAATAAGAAAAATTATCCTTAATTATCATCAAATACGCCCTCTTATCTAGAGCTCTGTCTGATCTGGCTGCTTAGTACAAGCAGTCTGATTCAGAGCTACTGATTGCCTTTCTGTTTGAATACTAAAGGTAAGTAAGGTATCACAATAGCAAATATACTGATCAGGTCATTTTTGATACACACTCATTTCTGATCTGTGAACTCCCATTCTGAACCATACACTTACATTCTGATCTTGACCCTCATCTTACGAGCCAGGCAAATTCTGAATAATACA
The DNA here is from genome assembly GCA_963989385.1 of Ctena decussata. Classification (NCBI taxonomy): domain Eukaryota; kingdom Metazoa; phylum Mollusca; class Bivalvia; order Lucinida; family Lucinidae; genus Ctena; species Ctena decussata. The sequence goes on along the minus strand of OZ022503.1, from coordinate 40,921,813 downwards.
GTTACATTCTAATCTGGCTCATCTTAGAGCCTAAATGATCAATTAGTACATTTCAAGTACTCCTGTCTTCAAATACCATGAGTGTAAGCAACAATACATTAACAAGAATGAACACATGTATGTAATTTAGCAACAAATGAATGGACTATAAAAATTATCTCTACAAATATATATGAACATGTGAATGACTATCACAGCAGTGGTATTGTCAACCCTGCAGATAAGCTGAAATTTTGAGGCTAAAAGATCTCACCATGCTGATTATTGTCTTTTCTCAGCTATAAAACAGTGTTTTTCCATCTCTATAATGACCCCAAATATCTAAATCAGTCTTATGAAATTCTGCTTTGAAATGACTTTTTCCGTTCCAAAACAATCCCAAAATTCTAGATCCATCTTTCAAGATTATTTTGGAAGGACAAAATCTGAGTGTTAAAACTGAATAAATATGGTACCCAAAAGTCTATCTGGGGCCCCTGATATCATGACTGTTAATACTGGTATAAAATATAACCTGATTACAGCTCAGCTGAGTACTTCCGTCCTTAAAGGTAGGTTCCTGAACTAGTGATAACAATTATGTTCACAAAATAATTTTGTCTTTTTCTGGGTAGTATTATATTCTTTTATTTTTCTGAATCTGTTGCTACTGAGAAAATCGTCAGATGTTGAAGAAAATAGTCGTTTTCCCGTTTGGTTTATTTTCCTTCGTTGGAATTCCAGTTCTAAAAATAACAATGTTTATTATGTCTATTAGTGCGCAATTTCTGATGCCATTCTCCAAAGGTCAATTTTCCCTTGACGTGAGCTCTCCTAGAGGTCCTGGCATGGCGGATGGGTTAAAACTATCCCAAAATGCAATGCAGCATGACATCAGCTGTGTTATCTATTTTTGGCGGGAACTAAAAATAGCGCTAACTGGTGTGCGAAGTAGAGTTAGGAAATCCCTTGCAAAACAACTTTTCTAATATTTTTTTGATTTACACTTTTTAGTCAAACTTATTAATTCCCTTTTATAAGTGCTTTCCAACAACTTGGATGAAAGTTCATCAAAATTCTGATGCATTCCAAAGTACAGGAACCGACCTTTAACTTTTCTATTACATTTAGTTTACTTTCGGTGGGACGTCAAATAAAGCACCAAGAGATACTCAGTACACCTTGACAAAAGACTGGAATAAAGAGTCAGAAGTATAGCAATGTACTGTACAGAGCTCCTGGGGCCGTATTCATAAAGCCACTTAAGTCGTTGCTATGTTGTTGCTAAGGCAAAATTACTTTGAAGGAGATACCCTACAACTATGAAATTTGGTCTGGAGGAACAGTCTTTGTAAGACTGTTCCTCCAGACCAAATTTCATAGTTGTAGGGAATCTCCTTTATAGATATTTAGCCTTAGCAACCGCATAGCAAGGACTTAAGTGGCTTTATGAATACGGCCCCGGATAAGGGTTATTGAGGATAATTCAAAGATAATTTTTCTTATTTATCAAGAAAAACATATGTTGTGACCCCTCATTAGAATGAGGGGTCAGAATGTATGTTTCTACGGAAAATTAAAAAAAATTATTCCTAAATTATCCCTGTTACCCCTTCTTATCCGGAGCTGAGCTGTAGATCATCAGATGTATGATCATGTACATCAGAATACATGTACGTTTTGATGAGATGAGACTAAGTCATATAACAGTAAAATTGCAACATGTAATACGGTTCAATATCAAGATAATTTGTGTGCCTGTAACTACATAAGTTCGCTATTCATATACCATTACAAGATCCATTATTATCATTTCACTGAGGTGATTCAAATGAGGTACAAGGTGATGAAGCCTGTCTTTGAGAGAATGCAAATTGTGCATGTGCGCAGACCCCTTACATGCTAAGCTCGCACATGCATTCATATGTATTTTATCACATAGCTCACATCACATATGATAAAACTTCCAAAAAATTGAGACACTTAAACAGTCAGGTACATAACCTTTAAAAGTTAAAAAAATATAATTTGAAACAGTTGTAATTTTTTGCGACTATAGCATAAGTTACCTGTTTAAGTTAAAGTGTCTTTTTTCACCATATTCTGGAGTTATCGCAATTTTTATGGACAGGTGGGTAATTTTACCTGAAAGATCTCTTAATAACTTTAAGATTAAGCAATAAAATTCTGTATGCGTAGTCTAGAAATTGGTACGCAAGGCCCTTGAAGATCAGAAAACTAACTACTTTTTAACTTAAAACAGTTATTTTTTTGAGATTGCAAATCTGACCTCGGCCTAAATAATTTCAGACATAACTTAAGTTATTTTCAACAGCCTCACTTTGAAATTAGTGGTAAATAGGGTACTTTATATCTGCTTCAAGTTATATTTTTTCTAACTTTTAAAGGTTATGTACCTGACTGCTAAAAGAGTTACCATAGCTGTGCTAAAGTTCGGACGGTTTCTTTTTTTTTTCAATGCAGTAATGCACCTAAAAGATGCAGATGGGAAGGCAAATAGTGTAGACCCTGATCATAAATACCACAGCTGTCCAGTGCTCCAGATAAGAAGGGGTAACCGAGCTAATTTAGGGATAATTATCATTATTTCTCCACAAAAACATATTTTGTGACCCATCATTAGAACCGTCTCGTCGAGACGGTTCTAATGAGGGGTCACAACATATGTTTTCATTGAGAAATAAGAAAAATAATCTTAGAATTATCCTCAATACCCCCTTTTATCTGGAGCTCTGAGCTGTCCATAAAATTTTGCACTGGGACTGCACTGTTTAATCAGACCGATCTGTCCCAATACTTAGAAGTTTTATAGTAGCAGTGACACATTTTTTTTTTACAGAACAAATTCTCAGATTCATAAAATATAGCAAATACTGCAACTTCAGTGACCTTACTTTGTTAATACATAAATATAACTTGGCACAAATTAAAACATATCAAATATGCATTGAAAATACTGGCATAATCAACAGTGCTCCAGATAAGAAGGGGTAACAGGGATAATTCAAAGATATTTTTTTTCTTATTTCTCAATGAAAGCATATGCTGTGACCCCTCATTAGAACCATCTCGGTGAGATGGTTCTAATGAGGTGTCGCAATGTATGTTTAAAAGGAAAATTATCCCTAAATTATCCCTGTTACCCCTTCTTATCTGGAGCACTGAATCAACAAAGTGTCAAGATACAGCCTACATTCAAATAAAAGTGGTTAGTTAGCAGTATGAGTACACCCCCATGTACTTCTCTTCTTTTATCAAAGACAGAAAACTTTTTTGCCTTTCTTTTCAACGATGATCAACTCATAAAGGAAAGAATTAGCTCCCTTAGCAGCAAATTTTTTACTTCAGGAGTTCATCCCAATTTGGGAGGGCTTCTTCATCCTAAGAAGCAAACAGGATGTCAGATAAGTCTTTTTCCTTTATAAAATGAGCCGCGACAGGAGAAAACCAACAAAGTGGTTGTGCGCCCAGCACAGACTCAGATCAGCCTGGGCACCTGCCCAGTCTGATCAGCCTCTCCGCTTTGTGTTCAAAGGGTAGCTGAGGGTCTAAGCTACCTTCATGCAGACAGCGAAGACTCTGATCAGACTGGGCGGATGCCCAGGCTGATCTGAGTCTGCGCTGGACGCACGACCACATTGTTGGTTTTCTCGCGTCGCGGCTCAAATAGTGGAAAAACATGGAGGTATGTATGTAAGACCAGCTTGTATCATGATAGGCCCCTTGGACATCCAATGCTCAGTCTATAATTAATGTGTCAGCATCAAAACATATTAAGAGTGACACAAAATAAATAAGCCTCCACAAGGGAAAATGTTCCTTATAGGATGAACAAATAGCAAAGGCTCGGATCAGCCTGTGCAGACATGCAGTCCCTTCTGAGTTACACTGTATACATCAACAATCTCTGATGAACAGCATGGAAGTGCAGGCTCATCCGAGTTTTTGCTATCTGTACATTTATAAGGTCCTTTTTTCACACATGGCTCAAACACAGTAAAAATAAAATCATTACATATAATCAAGGGAAATAAATGCATCTTTATGATGTTTATTATAAATATGACAGTAAAAGCACTCATATATGCAAAAATTCCTACTCGGGTGAAAAAAGTTTTCTTACACAACTCCATGGCATGGGCTGCAAACTTTGAAACAATCATTTCAAACACTCTGCCTATATCTACTTTTCTCACTCAGCTCCATCAGAAGGGTTCTGTACCCTTGAAACAAAATCAGTCCAAACAGCATCTAATGACTTGTCTAATGACTGGTTCAATGATTACCATCATTTTACAGGGTATAAAGTATGATTCATATGACCCAATAAACCAACCTGCTTCCCCAATGCCTTCTATTGAAGGGCTCATGGCTGAGACACGTAACATATTTTGAACTTTCAAACCTAGGATACTGCTTTTTAGGCTTCAAAAGTTAAGGCTCAAAGCTGAATTCTCTTAGATGAAAGAGCTTCCACAGTATTTAACTAAGGCTTCTGCTAACAGACGTATGTTTATTTTTTTTAGATTTCAACACCATAAGATATGGATTTGGAACATAGAACAGCATTAGACTCTTAACAAGTCTTAAACCCACACAGCTCGTCTTTCGGCACTGACCATAAATACTGAGACACGAAAGCAGACACAATGTGGTCAAGGTCTACAGTTTGTCCCGCATCCAGCATTTCTTTACCAGATACTAAAATCAGCTTGTTCCAATTTAGTTTCATAATTTTAGGGGAATCATCACTGTTTACCAGGAAGGCACACTATGCCTTACTCCAAAACTAGTTAAAATCTGACTAGACTTGCAACACAAGATCAAGGTAAAATGCATAAGGACACAAATCCAAATCAGTTCATCCCATCATACTAACCCTGATCAAAATAATACTTTATGCTGAATACCTTATCAGTGCTCCAGATAAGAAGGGGTAGCAAAGATAATTTAGGGATAATTATCTGTATTTCTCCATAAAAACGTATTTTGTGACCCATCATTAGAACCGTCTCGTCGAGACGGTTCTAATGAGGGGTCACAACATATGTTTTCATTGAGAAATGAGAAAAATTATCTTCGAATTATCCTCAATACCCCCTCTTATCTGGAGCTCTGCCATATGGTGTTTTTTCACCATTTTTACAGACAGAAAAATCTTTTTGCACTTCCAGTCTGCTTCCCTGTATGATGGACAGTTAAAAAATGGAGTCTATTCTTAGAGGAAAGGATCTTCTTTAATGAATCCCCATTGGTGAGCGTGGCCAAACTGAAAACTGCATTGCTCATTCACCATAATCCACATTTTTCTTATTCATGTAGTTATTTTTCATCTCTGAAATTCTGAAACATTCATTTCTTCTATCTGAGGGTGTTTCTATAACACTGCCTGCTCTGCTCATTCTATTCCTTTTTCCCTTTTTTCAGAATTTTGTTTCAGTCTACACCAGAGCTCTAGATAAGAGGGATTATTTGATGATAATTAGGGATAATTTTTGTTAATTCTACATAAAAACATATATTGTGACCCCTCATCTGAACCGTCTCGACGAGACGGTTCAGTTGAGGGGTCACAACATATGTTTTTATGCAGAATTAACAAAAATTATCCCTAATTATCACCAAATACACCCTCTTATCTAGAGCTCTGCCTTTTTTTCAGAATTTTGTTTCAGTCTACACTGTTTGCTCAGGCACTTGTCCAAAAAGCTGTGAGTAAAACATAAAACAGTGCTCCAGATAAGAAGGGGTAACAAGGATAATTTAGGGATAATTTTCCATATTTTTTTATAAAAACATACATTTTGACCTCTCATTAGAACCGTCTCGACAAGACGGTTCTAATGAGGGGTCACAATGTATGTTTTTGTTGAGAAATAAAAAAAATTATCTCTGAATTATCCTGATTACCCCTTCTTATCTGGAGCACTGATAAAAGGCATTGACTTTCATTTTTATTTTTAATTAAAACATATATGCACCTGAAAGGAGCTGTGGTAAATCTGTATACAGAGCTCCAGATAAGAAGGGGTAGTAGGGATAATTCAGAGATAATCATTTTTGTTTCTCATCGAAAACATATGTTATGACCCCTCATTAGAACCGTCTCGGTGAGACGGTTCTAATGAGGGGTCACAACTTATGTTTTAATGGAAAAATTATCCTTAAATTATCCTTGTTACCCCTTCTTCTCTAAAGCACTGTGTATAGTGTCTCATTTCATTCACCTAAAATTTGATGTCTGCTACACATCATAATCATTACATGCATAAAAGACAATTTTAAAACCCAATTTTTTTCTATTTCAAATAGCGGTGGGAAGAACAAGAGGAGGTAGATCTCTCTGACCTGAAATATTAAAGTAGCCCCCCTTTGAACTTTTAAAAAGAAAGAATCTGCTCCATTCTGGAACCAATTTGCTCCCAGATGCTTCCAGAGGTCAGCAGATTCATTTTGAAGGTTATTCTATGCTTTAAGAGTACCATTCCCTTCTCCTGAGATCAAATCTTTGGTATTACAGTGGCCTCCCGATTTGACTACCAAGTCTTTAAATATTACCATTCATTGTTATAGACCAGATAGGAATATATATATCCGTCCGTTCTTTTAGATTAACATAAATGAATCCTGAAAAAACTACAGTGAAAACCGATGGCATACAGCTCAGGGCCCAGTTGTTCAAAACTAACGACATTGTTAGTTAACGTGACGTTAAAATTTCAAACGTTAATATCTCAAATATGCCAATATTTTTTGTTGTAAAAATGTGAGAAGCTTTTGCATTGCAAAAGCTTCTCACATATTTTCAACAAAAAATATCAGTGTATTTGGCTATAAAGTCACAAAACACGTAAGGAGTTGACCTCTTAACGAGCTCGTTAGCCTAACGATGCTTTGAACAACTGGGCCCAGAGCTTTATTCCTCTTCGCACAGATAATGTGTTTATTATTAAATGCAAAATCATGATTTCCATAGAATGTTACATCTCACCTTTTAGTGTGTTGCTTCAGAAACAAAGCTAAAACACAGAACTTGACAAAATTAAAGATGACTCTTCCACTGCTGATCCATCTCACTACTTCTTGGCACAGATAAAAAGAATTTAAGCATACAATGTGCAATAATATTGCTGAGCGTTCATATAATTCTACAGATACTGTACTTAAGAGTCAATGTCAATTTTATAAATACTATATATGCCCTTTGGTAATACTAGAAAGACTGATGATGTCAAATCATGTCAACTTAGTTATTACATATGATACAAGTTTATACAGCCCCATGTCAGATAATGTAACAGTGCTCCAGATAAGGGGAAACAGGGATAATCATAGGATAATTTTCCTTAGTTCACCATGGAAACATACTTTGTGTTGTTGTTGTGTTATTGTTTAACGTCCACGGTACACAGCTATGGTCAATGTCGGGACGGTCAGTTAACCTAACCACACTATTCCTGGGCAGGCTTAGACCTCTTAAGCGGGTAACCAGTACCAAGTGCACTTACTTTCACCAGTAACTGACAACTGCCCTTCTTGAATCAGCGGAAGGAGAATTGGAAGTAAGTAGCCGGACCGGGTATCGAACCCAGGAACGCTGGCTTATAAGTCAGATGCCCTACCGACTGCGCTACGCGGCCCGGCAACATACTTTGTGACCCCACATTAAAACCGTCTCGCTGAGACAGTTGTAATGAGGGGTTACAATGTATGTTTTTAATGAGAAATAAGAAAAAGTATCTGAATTATCCCTGTTACCTCTCATTATCTGGAGCTCTGTGTAATTTACTATCCATAAAAAAGTGTATCTGGTTGAGGCAGTTCTAATGATGCTCAAAAATGTATATATGTTTTGTGGAGAAATGAGAATATAAAACATAATCTGGGAGTTACATGTATCATCAAGCCCCACCCCTGTAATCCAGAGCTTCACTTCAATGGAAATTCATTTACACTGAGACATGAACTGAAATGATAGCTTCACATAAAACTGTACACCAAGATCTCCATCAAACACTGCAGATCTTCAAAAGCATATCCACTAGTAAATTAAAGCACAAACTTGCTTCCCACCATGGCTGTCCATTTCACAACCCTTAAAATATTTCGCATACCACTCAATATAAATACTATAAAACTGTCACTAACAAGCACCTATATTTATTAGCTAGCTCTGTTAAAAAGCCATATTTGGAATCTCAAAATGGACTTCACAAAGCAAATGAGCTGCAACATGAGAAAACCAACAAAGTCCGCCCAGTCTGATCAGAGTCTTCGCTGGCCGCACAGAGGTAGCTTAGACCCTTAGTGTCTCTTTAAGGGCATAGCGAAGGTTCTGATCAGACTGGGTGGAAGTCCAGGCTGATCAGTCTGCGCTGGGCGCACAACCACATTGTTGGTTTTCTTGTGTCGCGGCTCAAATTCTTTCCTTTGGCAGTAGCCCCTATGAGGAGAGACAAACATTTCAAAATGAGAGTTATATCTATTGACAATATATCTATTCATGAATCACATTGCGGATAAAGACAGATGCTCAAAATATGATAGAAGCTTGTTTTAAAATACCTACCTCTGCCTGTACACTACCCATTGAGGTCATTTGCTTGGTATGTTATTTTAAAACTTTAATACTGAAACCCTCCTAATTTTCAGACACATATCACTTCCATGGTGGAATAAAATACAACCCTCTTGTCTTGAGGTTAAAACACATCACTCCACAACTATAATTCTGGCTGTTAAAATCTCCTTTGTTGAGTGCTCTGCAGCTGTTGTCAAAAACCACAGAAACTGCTGTTGTATGTGTCTCATCACAAAAATAAAATTTTCCCCCTATGAATCTCTTATTATTTTTCATTCGGAGTCCGTCTTTGGAACGTAAGAGTAATCATGGTAATGGAAATGGCCTGCAAAGAATAGATAGAAATCATTACATACATAGTGTTTTCATGATTTTCATTCAGTATGCATTATGTCTCTGCATTAAAAACCCTATGAGTTGGCTTCCCATAGTATGCAATACATCTATGTCAGTTTATAAAGTTACCGCAAATGGATAAATTTCAAAAGATTTCATTTTATCAAAAACTGATTTTTCAGCATAGAACTGCTTCATGGACATGTTCAGTAAGCCTTTAATATACATACATGGATGCCATGCCTACCCAAAACGTTAGTTTGCAATTTTTGAATTAAGAACTTTCCTGGAGATAGCAAAAACTGGAAGATTGTGAAATTTTCTGTGTATAGCTTATCCAAGTAAAGAAACATATTTCACCAACCTACTGACTCATATTCTTCTTTAAGCCTTAGAAAATGCATAGGCATCAGTTTTATGCTCACTAAAACAGTGATTTATACTGCTTTAAACAGTGCTCCAGATAAGAAGGGGTAACAGGGATAATTTTCCATATTCCTCTTTGAAAACTTATGTCGTGACCAATCATCAGAACCGTCTCGCTGAGACGGTTCTAATGAGTGGTCACAACGTATGTTTTTGTTGAGAAATAAGAAAAAATATTTTTGAATTATCCTCAAAACCCCCTCTTATCTGGAGCTCTGGAAGCCTTACTCACCTGCCATAGTTTCCATGGAGCTTTCCTTACAATCTTGCGCTGAATGCTTTGATGAGCCACAATTGTGACAGTTTGTAATTTTTTTCGTTTTCCGAGCGTTCATACCATTGGGGTATATATTACACAAATTATATCCATACACTAAATTAGGAATTCCGTTTCCCACTGCTTGCTGACCGGGGTGAGATAAACCATACTGGGGATGGAACATCATGTCCTGGTTGAGTCCATTCGGTGGGAAGGGGTGGTGTGGGATATAAGCATGCTGCAAATGTAAGGGTAGCAGTCCATTTGAAAATGGCACAGGCCAGATATTCTGAGGAGGAAGTTGTGGAACTTGGTACGGAAATGTTGTAGTACTTGAGTGCCCTGGACATCCACAGGACGTACAAGAATGCTGAGTAGTTGCTACACTTGGAGTGGGCTGAGCCGACGGACTAGCAGTTGTGACTGTCACAGATGTACTACTTGAGGTTGGTACGTTCGGTATAAGTGGTGGTCTTTGTGCAGCACATAAATCCATTCCTCCCTTAGGGTCAGAACCATTTACTATCACATTTGGCTGGGGAATACCATTCACACTAGGTGACGGTGGTACTCCACCAGGGTGTCCCTGAAAACCTTGTTTATTTGCTGAACTTGTAGCAGGTTGAGTTTGTAAATTACCATTCATTGCATGACTAGAAGGAGCACTTATATACATAGGTCTATTGCCATTCATAAGCTGAGGTCTATTCATCAATCCGGGATAAAACATATACGGCCTTTGTCGGAAATGCTCCAACCCAGGATGACCTGCCGCGGACATGGCAGCATAATCCTGTAAATGCTGAGGAACAGCCATCTGCACAGGTATCTCAGGTTTCTGATAAAGCTCAGGCATGTTTATCAAATTTGCAGTTTTTTGTCGAACTCCTATGTGTGTGGTGTGTGCAGGCTGTGCCTTGTGCCAGGGTCCAGGCATCTGTGGACGGGCATTGTATGTTGGATCCGATGTGTAACCACTGCTCCCGTAGCCCTGCCTGGAGCCTTCCGGTTTGCCCTCCTTTGATAAAGGGGGTGTTCCAGCATTAGAATTAATCTCCTGGTGATCCAGTCTTCTCTGTTCTTCATCTCCGTTCATCTTATTGTTGGTATAGTGGTTCTTACGATTGCCATTTGCTTTACTGTGAATCTGGCGCTTCCCTAGAACAAGAAACAATAACATACTGTATAACCTCCATCTTAACACCGTAAAAACAAGGCAAGCAGGCAGGGTGGGTTTTATGATAATTCTGTGATAGTTTCAATTAATTATCTATAAAATTTTACCTTGTGACCCCTCATTTCTCATTAGAATTACCTCCATGAGATAGTCTTTATGAGTGATCACAACATACATTTTTTTAGAATCAATAGTAATTATGCTCCAAATCCAATCTTATCTGGGCCCCTGATGAAAGAAATGAAAATTAGTTAGTATGACCCAAAAAATTATGTAAATGAATACTGAATTACTGTTTCACATCTCAATTCAAGTGTAACGAAGTTGTGTGTGTGAAATTTATTTATTCAGCTCATTCTCAAATCCTGAAAATTTTGGTTCATCAAGCCAAGACAGTCTATATTTCAGGTAAAAAATGGAATTTTTCTTTTTCTCCACAGGACTTAGGTGTTTGGGATATCGTCAGAAGCACCACATCATATATTTTACTAGTCCGAACATTTTCTTTTCATGCTGTTAACAGAGTGTGTGTCAACATCTGGTGTGTAAATGTACAGTGGCTTCCTTTTCAAGAAGAGCGATGGTGCTGTGCAACTTTTAGTGCAAGGGTGTCCTACTAATTTGGACCATAGTTGGGCAAGGGCCAGCTGTGCTTGCGGAATGGGAATTTTTTAATATTTTTTTAGTTTCATCTATCCTATCTATTCATTTTCTCTCTCCTCTCTCTAGGAGACAGCTCAGTAGAGACTGAAATACTGTCTCAAAGAGTCATTAAACACAAAACAACCGAGAGGCAAAATTTTTATAGGGTGATCTCTTTTGGGAGGATGAATACATCCTCAATTTTTATAGGGTGTTCTCTTTTGGGAGGATGTATACATACATCCTCCCAAAAGAGAACACCCTATAAAAATTTTGCCCATGATCTTCATTAATATTTACTTACCTTTATCACTATCCTCTGATGAACTGTCTGTTTGTTGCGTGGCCAGATGGAGAGGTATATTTGGCACCATGTGTGAAGACCGAGGCATCGGCATCGGGCTTGGAGACGGACTTGAGCACTCAGAGTTTGTCGGAGACATATCTCGCATTCTTGGACTGAGCTGAGGTGGCTGGTGGTAGCTGAAGAATGGGTAAATTGGAGGTCCCAGTTGGTGGGCGGGGAATGTTAGAGGAGGTCCTGGCTGGGTGGGTATGTATGGATGATGAGTGGGTGGGGGTGAGTCTAACAAGAACCGGGTGTCTATCAAACCATTTGGTAGATGTGGAATGCCCTTTTCCCTGGAAAATAAATGTATACATTTTCAGATACTGTAAACTGATAAATTTTCACAAACCCTATCATGTATTTTCCTTAATAAGCGTTTATAAATGTTCTTGATCTGACCCCTTATACTTTTGTTGGCTCCACATAAATGCTAGAACTAGAAAGTAAGGGTCTTGAATTGATGGTTGCAAACCAATATTAGAAAAGTCAAACAAGTTTATACATACATTTAAATGCCATCAACCAAATATGATAAATGGTAGAACTAGAAAGTAAGGATCTTGCATTGATGGTTGGAATCCAATTAACAGGGCTCTAGATAAGAGGGAGTACTTGATGATAATTAAGGACAATTTTTCTTATCTCTCATTCACAACGTATGTTTTTATGCAGAATTAACAAAAATTATCCCTAATTATCACCAAATGCTCCCTCCTATCTAGAGCTCTGGCCAATACTGGAAAAGTCAAATAAGTTTATACATACATTTTAACACCATCAACCAAATATGATAAGATAAGCAGGTATAATACAACCAACTGTCAATATTTCAAACTGGAGGTTCATCTCAAAGTACTGACATCTCAAAATATATTTTCTGCTCCCAGAAAATTTAGGCTCAGACACCAGAGCTTGAGAAAAGATCTGTCAGCGGGACAGGATAGCTTGCCTGACAGGGCCTTGCCCATCACCTAAAAACTCTAACGTAAAACTTTAACATTTTGCTAACGCCACCGCCGCTGCCAATGCTGACACCAGGGGTAGTACAAAACCTCTTCCTGAACTTCGTTCAGGCGAGCTAATAGCACATTGAAATGTTAAGAAAAGTAAGAAATGTGTCTAAACTATATTCTCTGACATAAGAAGGACTTTGAGATATCAGTTTTTGAGATAACAAGAGTCAATTGTATATCTTCATGCTAAATTTATGTTGACCAGCATATCTTGCTGTACACATATTTCAATTTTCTCTGGATGTGGAAATCTTTTCAACCCGAAAATGGGTTCAACTGCACACAGCCTTTCATCTTCACTCTCCAATTGTCCTGGTACGACCAAAATACAGTTGAAATGGATGTAAAATTGCAACTCAACCATCCATCAATTGGCACAAATGGATAAAATCTCGTATACAATACCTTGCATTTAACATATTCTTTCGCTTGATATTTGCGTTTTTCTGTAGACTCAGTTTCTCTATATCTTCTGGTTTCAAGCCTGACAACTAAAAGAAGATAAAATAATAAAGAAAACTCAAAGAGACATCAGTATAGGTAGAAACATAATTACCTCCCTTTTCAAAGGTAAATCACTCTAGCAGAAAAAAAATATTTTTCCTGCTGCTTAAACCCCTTTTCATAGCGGAAAGAGGGCTAAACAGAAAGCATTTGCTCCCTTTTGGGAGCAAATGCTTTCCTTTAAGACTAGAGCATGTGAGCAGGGGCTCACGTATACCCCCGGCCAGTGCCACCACCTAACAAAACACATTTAATACAAGCAAATGTTATCTAGCAGACAGACAAATGGACAATCTATTACAAATCCAGTGAAAGGCCTAAAGACAAATACCAAAAGGTTTCATTAAAATAAATGCAAATTATGTAATCAAAAGAGTATACAAATTTAACACAAAATTTAAACATAAGTTACAGAAACTTCTTTGTCTGTGACCTTGACCTGAAGTCAACAGCAGCATCCAAATGATGTCAACTAATCAGTTTTAACATAGACATAAACCTAATAACATAGTAATCTGATAAACCTTTGACATAAATTTCTCATTTATTACACTGGAGTGAGAGATGGGAAAAAGAAAAAAGAAAGAAAAAGAAGACCAAAAGAAACCTTAGCATCTTGATTTTCTTTCCCACAATATATTTGGCCCTTCTCAAGATGCATACAAAATTTGAAGACTGTGGCTCTCATAGAAACAGAGAAATCTGTGACCAAAAATAGTTGGAGAGAAAGAAAAAATAGAAGAACAAATGGAATGATAAGCAGGAAGAGGCTGATTCTCTCTTACACAGTACAACTTGTCATACCAAACGTTTGAACCAAATTTCAAAATCCTAGCTGAAGTGGTTCCTGAGAAATCTTTGACAGAAATTTAATTGGAGAGAAAGAAAAAATGGACAAACAAAGGGAATGATAAGCAGCAGAAGGCTGCTGCTCTCTTACATGATACAACTATTCTTACCCATTTACCAATTTAATTGGAGAGAAAGAAAAATGGACAAACAATGGGAATGATATGCAGGAGAAGCCTGATTGCCTCTTACACGTACAACTAGTCATACCCAATGTTTGTACCAAATTTCAAAATCCTAGCTATTGTGGTTCCTGAGAAATCTGTGACATAAATTTAATTGGAGAGAAAGAAAAATTGGACAAACAAACGGAATGATAAGCAGGAGAAGCCTGATTGTCTCTTACACGGTACAACTAGTCATACCCAGCGTTTGTACCAAATTTCAAAATCCTAGCAATTGTGGTTCCTGAGAAATCTGTGACAGAAATTTAATTGGAGAGAAAGAAAAAATGGACAAACAAAGGGAATGATAAGCAGGAGAAAGCTGATTGTCTCTTACACGGTACAACTAGTCATACCCAACGTTTGTACCAAATTTCATAATCCTAGCTATTGTGGTTCCTGAGAAATCTGTGACAGAAATTTAATTGGAGAGAAAGAAAAAATGGACAAACAAAGGGAATGATAAGCAGGAGAAGGCTGATTGTCTCTTACACGGTACAACTAGTCATACCCAACGTTTGTACCAAATTTCATAATCCTAGCTATTGTGATTCCTGAGAAATATGTGACAGAAATTTAATTGGAGAGAAAGAAAAAATGGACAAACAAAGGGAATGATAAGCAGGAGAAGCCTGATTGTCTCTTACACGGTACAACTAGTCATACCCAACGTTTGTACCAAATTTCAAAATCCTAGCTATTGTGGTTCCTGAGAAATCTGTGACAGAAAAAATGTTAACATACACACACACACACAAACATATTTACGGAAAAACCAAAAACTATATACCCCCTATATACTTCGTATACCGGGGGTATAACTAGGCCCATACTTTAGGAGAAAGCAAAAGACAAATACATGTATTTTTAGCCAAGCGTAATCCCCCTTAATTTGCATGAACATACATTTGCCTCTAACATTCTGTACTGATATCATACCACAAGATCATACAGTGGACCCTCTTTACAACGCCAGCATTTGTTCTTGAACATTTTGCTGTTAAACCGAATTTGCGGCTGTGAAGAATACATTTTAAAACATATTCAGAACAATATAGCCATTCCATGCAGATCAAAATGACATTTTCAAGAATTTTGCTGTTGTAATGAGTGCCGTTATAAAGCGGGTTCACTGTACATTCATACTGTTATTAAGAAGGTCTTGTTTATTCTTTAAACATCTTTACACAGGTTCAGTGTTTTTGAAAATACAAAGCTGTCCAAATTGACCTATGGAAATGTCTACTCTCAGGAGCAGTCTGATCTCTGATCACACTGTTTGCTTGGGCAATTCTCTCTTTAACATTTAAGATTATTGAACTGACAAAAATTTCATAGCAAAAATGAGCACTTACCATTGGAGAATTAGATCTACTATTGACTGGAGAATCGTTTATTGAGGATTCTGGTGACTGACAAGGTGAGTTTATTAATGGAGATGCCGTCTTTGTAGACAGAGATGGGCTAAAAATAAAGAACAGTGATGTACAGAAACAGAAATAGCTTCGGATATGACAAATATTTTGTAATAAAATGTTATCTCTGTCTTAAATAGCAGACAGTTACTCTTTCTCAGCAAATACCATAAATACAGTCAATTATGTCTCAAAGTTGCAGTTAATCTCAAACTTCTGATATCTCAAAGTAAATTTTCTGGTCCCAGAAAATTTACTTTGAGATAGCAGTAGTTTGAGATAACAGGAGCTGAAATATGAAGAAAGATAGGAAATGAGTTCAAACAATTTATTTTGATATGAGGGAGTACTTTGGGATATCAGTGTACCAGAGTCCACCGTGTCATCATCTAGTGTCATACAAAATTTCAAAATGTTGGTCAAAGTCATAAATGGTGCCAAGTGTCAGAGTCTATCAAAGGGTGGACATATACAAGCTTAAAGACTGACAGTCTGACTGTCAACCAGAATTCGAGCTACACCCTAGGATTTGATGTACATGTAAATGTTGATGGACAGACAAATGAACCACTGTGTTTTGTAGACCCTCCATTGCCACACTATTGTATTGGTACATGTGTACACTTACAAAAAAGAAGCTATTCAGCCATTTTCTTTTTAGCCTCCCTTTTAAATAGACAAACTTTATTGTCTTGCCTGCGCCAAGCAGAAAGGGAGATATAG
The DNA here is from genome assembly GCA_963989385.1 of Ctena decussata. NCBI lineage: Eukaryota > Metazoa > Mollusca > Bivalvia > Lucinida > Lucinidae > Ctena > Ctena decussata. The sequence continues at coordinate 40,905,375 of OZ022503.1, read as the reverse complement.
GGTGACAGAGACAGGGGGTGTTTTTAATTTCTGTTTGCTCTGTAAGAGAATAACCTTATAGGGAAAGAATACTCTGCCCTTTAAAGGAAAGAATGTGCTCCCAGCTTTTCCGTTAAAAAGTTTGCCTGAAAAAAAACTCACCTATGACTGTTGTAAGCCAGTTCATGATGGGCTGGGGATAATCTTCCACCTACAGGGATATCTGGAATTATAAAACAAACCGTAAACATTCTAGAAAATGTGACCCGTATAACAACGATTGTACTGTAGTGACCCTAAATATTCGGACAGACACGCATAAGCAAACATTGTAGACCCAGATCAAACTGCTCCTGAAGGAGCAGTCTGATCAGGGTCTACAACGTTTGCCATTCACTAAACATCATTTGGATGCATTAGCATGTGTAAAATCCACTTTCTAAAAACTTTTAAACAGTAATTGTCCGACTTTCTGGTGTCCCAAATTTTAGGGTCAGTACGGTAAATCGCCCTAAAATGAAACATTTTGATTTTACAGTGTAGCATTGCAGCCAAAAACTGAAGATAGAAAGGCAAGTTATCCTGAACTATGAACAAGTTGACTTTACTATGCAGTGATGTCAAAAAATGCTAGCAGAGCAGACCTTGACCAGCCTGCTCCTTTATCACTGTGCTGGACATTCTGTTCTAATATTCAGGCTTATCATGGTACTTGACAGACAAATCAAAATCATAATTACTTATAATGTAAGAGCTGGGCAATGACAAAAAGGCTGTTACAGCAGTTGTAATCTGTAAAGTGCCAACAATGCCGATGACAAAACTGATGTCTGCAAAATTTCAAAAAAATATTTTGCAGAGAATTCAACAACTAGAGGGCCAACAGTGTAGATCCAGACGAGGCCTATTCACCTTTTTTTCCTTTTTCAGAAGACCAAAACTTCTGCACAGTCTTTATCAGTCTCAGTTCCATGTACAGAGACACTTACTGCAAATTGTGAAGACTCAAATCAGACTGCACACAGATGTGCACTCCCATATCAGCCCGAGGGCCGGAGACCCTCGGGCTGATATGGGAGTCGAGGGCCGATATGGGAGTCGAGGGTTGATACAGGGTATGATATGAAAATTGCTATATCATTATCTATTATCATATATTTTTATTATGTGGTGATATGGCTTTTTTGCCCTAGGGATGATATGGGTCACTTGGGGTGTGATATGGATTATTGGAGTTTTCTCCCTAGGGAAAGATATGGGTTTGGGCTATTTTGGTGATATGGTTTTTTCGCCCAAGGGATGATATAGGTTACGGAAGATACAGGTTTTTCTCCCTAAGCAGTGATATGGGTTTTGGCTATTTATAGATTGATATGGCCTTTGAGATATGCAGCCTGATAAGTGCATGAATTGATTGTTTTTGATTGTTTTGGGTTTAGCGGCCCTTTGAGACAGTATTTCAGTCTATATCAGGCCGTCTCCCAGAGAGAGGGAGAAAGAAAAGAGAAATGATAGATGAGAGAAAAAATGCCCATACAACCCCCACCCGCACCTACTGCAAGCACAGTAGGCCCTTGCCCTACATGTTCCAAATCAGTAGGATGCCCCGGCACTGGAAGTTACACAAAACGCCATCGCACCACCCTACCACCCCCACGATAAGTGCATGAAAGTCGTGCCTGTATCGCAAACGTTAAAAGAACGTATTTTCTAGTAAATATATGATAAGTGTCTTTACCATTCGCACATACAATAACAAGGACTCTTTTCTCATTCCCAAGCTCATACTGGCCAGTGCCACTGGTAATTATACCCTCATCAATACAAACACTTCATTTGCCACATACGCTTATTGTTTCTCTCCCCTATCAAGAAAAGTGTTAGAACTGTCTGCCGCAGGATATCATTACAGCCAGAGCTCTAGATAAGAGGGATATTTGATGATGACAGGGATAATTTCTTTTATTTCTCAATGAAACCATATGTTGTGACCCCTCAACTGAACCGTCTCGTCGAGACGGTTCAGATGAAGGGTCACAACATATGTTTTTATACAGTATTAACAAAAATTATCCCTTATTATCACCAAATACTCCGTCTCATCAGCTCTGATTAGAGCTGCAGATAATCCTTGAAATTTATGAGGTGGAAACTCCCCCATAGAAACTTGCTCTGAGACTTATTAAAATTACATTTCACAGTGTGTGTTTCTATTTAAAGAGGGCATTCAGGACAAACAGAATTTTCAGTCTCAAACGTTTGGTTTACCTAGAGCAATTTTGATTCATTATGCTCTCTCACAGTTAGAGTAGGCCACTAATAAACCATGTGGAAGGGGCTCTGTTTTGAATCTTATTCAAGCAGAGGTTGAAAAGATCATTCTGTACCAACTTTCAGTACAACAGTTTATTTCTATTATAACTATCATGTTATTACTGACTTGTCCAATACACTATGTCCCTTTATCTATAACATTTCTGTATTCCTGCAGTGGCTAAATTTAGACATACCATTGCAAACAGTGAACATCCAGATGAGACGGCTCATAATGAGCCGCTTCATCAGGATTTTCACTGTTTGCCCAGTTAATATTGTTTAAATTCCAAACAACTGACACATATAAAGGAAACAATGTCATTGTCCGAATCTACCCGCTGTCCAAATTTACCCGACTTTACCAAAGTTAACCAACCTGGTAAAGGTAAATGAGGGTAACTAGGTATATCGGGAGGTGGGGGAGGTTGTAGACAAGGACTGGTGGCCGCATCCTGGGACGTCCGTGAAGGCCTCTCAGGTATAGGGACCGGTGTCCCATTCTCGAAGAAACCAATCATGTGGTTACACTGCCGAATATGCTGAGGTAGTTGTGACAAGTATCTGAAATATACATGATAGAAACAGTCATTTTAAGATGAATGGGTACACTTTCAAGGGAAGCAACTCTGCCATTTTCCTTTTCGCCTCCCTTCTCAACTGGGTTCAATTCTTAAAGAAAAAAATTTGCTCCTCTTGGAGCAAATTCTTTCCTTTCCGAATTGACCCAATGTTGAAAGGGCTACATTATCCATGGAAGCAAATAGGAAATAACAGAAGTTGTTTCCCTTTGTAAAAATGGCTGAAAAATATAAAGGTGTAGCCATACATCTTAATTATCTCCAGGTCTAAGGAGTCAGAATTTTGGCTTTGCAAAAATGGTAGTTTGAGACATTATGAGTTGAAAATTTACAGGATATTCAACATTAAGTACATGTACAATCAACTATTGATATCTCAATGTCAAAGTGAAACTACTGATATCTCAAATTTTTTGCTTTCAGAAAATTTACTATGACACAACAGAAGTTTGAGATATCAGGAGTTGGAATGTAAAGAAAGATAGGAAATGTGTCCAAACCATATTCTTTAATATAAGAGGGAACTTTGAGATATAAGTGTTTGAGATAATCAGAGTCAGCAGCTGAGCTGTATTCCAATTTAGCTTTGAGATACAGGTAACCAAGTACCACCTTAGAAAACTGCTGAAATCTGTGTAGCTTGAAAATCCATTAAACTTTGATTTTATCACCCTCATCAAAACAATTCCTGCAAGAAAGCAGTAAGTCAAGAAACGCATTTATCATATGACGTCGCTGTTATTCAGTGGATAACGGCGTGTCATAAAAATCGTATGACCACACGTGTAATAACACTTTGGCACGCACACGTAAAGTCATTGACGATGTCCATGTCAATAATATGCTTTCCTATTGAAATGATGTTCAGTTTTAAGGCGTTAATTTCCCATTTTAAAGGGTCATATGATAAACAGAATCTTACACTTGTGGTCATATCATATGAAATTTATGAAACTCGCCAAAGGCTCGTTTCATAAATTTCATATGACATGACCACTCGTGTAAGATCCTCTATTTATTAGACATCTAATATTTTTACTATTTTCCTGCTGCTGTCACAGCTCCCGATTAGTAGAGGTAACACAGAGCTGTAGATAAGAGGGGTAATTAGAAATAATAAGGGATAATTTTTGTAAATTCTGCATAAAAAACATATGTTGTGACCCCTTGTCAAGACGGTTCAGATGAGTGGTCACAACATATGGTTTCAATGAGAAATAAGAAAAGTTAAGCTTAATTATCATCAAAGACTTGCTCTTATCTAGAGCTCTCAGTAACAGGAATATCGAAGATAATTTTTCTTATTTCTCAATGAAAAACATACATTGTGACCCCTCTTTAGAACCGTCCCATTAAGGTTTTGTAAGATGGATCTACATTTCTAAGTTGTTTTGGAAGGCAAAAAAGCTTGTCTTATAATTGAGTAAACATAGTAATTCATAAAACTACATCACTTTGCCTTTATTTCAGTATTGTCAAGCTCTACCTTGTATAAATGTTTATTTGCTCCTTATTCTCTTCAAGATGATTATTGGCACCTGAAAGAAGAAATGAACAGATCTAGATTAGAAAAAATCCTGGCAAAATGTCTCCAGGTCTGTACAGACTGGGAGACACATAAAACCATTTAGGCTGTGCTCCAGATAAGAAGGGGTGACAGAGATAATTTAGGGATAATTATCATTATTTCCCATAAAAAAAACATATTTTGTGACCCATCATTAGAACCGTCTCATCGAGACGGTTCTAATGAGGGGTCACAACATATGTTTTCATTGAGAAATAAGAAAAATTATCTTTGAATTATCCTCAGTACCCCCTTTTATCTGCAGCTTTAATTAGGTTCATAAACAGTTCCTATAAAGTCACTCTGAGATAGTAAACCTGTAAGCTCTCAGGTTGAAATTTCTTTATGTGCAAGAAAGAACAAATTGACAGACTGTCCATTTTTGTCAGCCTGCCTAGGTAGAAGGGGACTATAGAAATGACCCTAGTCCCTCCTTAAGTGCCTTCATCTGTCCCATTGCTCCCATGAATGGATTGCTAGGTGGCTTAATTTTAGGTGGATTGTAATGTATTTTAGATGAGATTTATTCTGTAGGCACATACAATATGGTAATCTATGTGTATATTGCAAAAATGAACTGAGTGGCTAGATTTGCCACTTATGTCTCCTACTGTGAGAATGTATGTCATCTGTCTGTCTTTCAGTCCGTTAAAAATCTTTTCCCTGCAACTCTTTCTACATCTTTCGTTGGATTGATTTGAAATTTTGCAGACTATACTTTTTAAATATGTAGATGTGTTTTTTAATTTTTACTAGCTATTTCTGCCTTGCTTACTCGGACCTTGCCCCGCAACTTCTCTATACTTTTCACATAATATGCCTTAAGACTATTTTGTAAAAAGTTGTAGCTTCTGTAACATTTTGTTGGAAGTAAAGAGTTGGTTGGTTGGTTGATTTGATGCTTAACGTCCACGGTAAACAACTAAGGTCATGTCGGGACGGTCAGTTAACCTAACCACACTATTCCTGGGCAGGCTTAGACCTCCTAAGCGGTTAACCAGTACTAAGTGCACATACTTTCGCCAGTAACTGACAACTGCCCTTCTTGAATCAGCGGAAGGAGAAACGAAAGTATGTGGCCAGACCGGGATTCGAACCCAGGACCTCTGACTTACGAGTCAGGTGCCCTACCGATTGCGCTACCCGGCCCGGCTGAAAGTAAAGAGAGTTCCTGCTAAAGTCAATAGCTGATGATAATTCTGCAATAATTTTCATTTCATGTCAGAAACGTACTTGAGCCGCTACACAACAAAATCAGCAAAGTGGAATGTGTGCCCAGTGAAGACACAGATCAGCCTGGGCATTTGCCCAGTCTGATCAGGGTCTTCTCTGTCCGCATGGAGCTAGCTTAGACCCTTAGCTACCATTTAACACACAGCAAAGACTGATCAGACTGGGCTGGTGCCCAGGCTGATTTGGGTCTTCGCTGGGCGCACATGCCATTCTGTTGGTTTTGTTGCATCGCAGCTCATATGGAGTGGCCCCTCAATAGGACCGCCTAATAAGGGACTACATCATGTGCTTTTATGACAAGAGAAACAATCTTGGGAGTTAATATAAATACATTTCTTATGTGGAAATCTACAGATGTTTTTTCTTTTGTTTTGTTTTGCTTACCATGGATCATGGGAAATTTCTTTTCCTGTTTGAGAAAGCTGAGATCTTCTGGAAATGACTGCAACAACTGAAATGTGGAAACGAGAGATCTTGAAAGGTTAGATAAGGATATGATGACAATTCTCTGATAATTTTCCTCATTTATGAAATAGATCAGCCTAGCAGTGAACTGATGAGTAATAATTCACTGTTTGGAGGTCCGCTGTAAAGTTCAGAGCTCTAGATAAGAGGGGCATTTGATGATAACTGAGGGATAATTTTTTTTATTTCTCATTGAAACCATATGTTGTGACCCCTCATCTGAACCGTCTCTTCGAGACGATTCAGATGAGGGGTCACAACATATGTCTTTATGCAGAATTAGCAAAAATTATCCCTAATTATCACCAAATACTCCCTCTTATCTAGAGCTCTGCAAGTGAATCAGGTAATGGCAGATGAAGTGCAGGAAATATGTCTACTACAAATGGCCTTCAAACTTCTTAGATTCTGACACTCAAAAATGCTGAAAAATTATTTTTGTCTTTCGGATTTTCCCATCCTTTTGTCTGCCTGAGGATGATCCTGGCAACAGTCTTCACTGTAACACAAACAAACTTCATTTTTCCGGTGTTATCGAAGTATAAACTACATTGGGTCGCTAGCAAAGTTTACATAAATCCCTTTGGGGTTCACTTACTTTGCACGAGACCCAATGTAGTTTATACGTCGATAAACACCAGAAAAATGAAATTCATTCCTTAAATGAACATGTATGCTTCTTTGACAATTTTACTGAAAAGGAGATGATAAGAATAAGAATGAGAATATTAATTTTTGCTCAACTATACCCATAACAGCAAACTACATATACATACAATTTATAAATCACATAAAGTAGCGATACTAGCGAGTACACACACACAACGTCAATCATCCAACGTTAAGGAACATCACCACTGTTACAAAAATTGTCAGTCATTGCTAGTGACATCAGCAATCTGACAGATGTGCTCCAAAACATGAACTGTCATAGAATAACCACAAAAATTTTCCATTGCATTTATAGGCACACTTTGTTAAAATTCTAAGTAAATCACATGCTTTGGCTGAACTGCAGTCACACAAGCAGTTCTAATGAGGGGCCACAGTGTTTTTAAAGAGCTGAAATGGCCAAAAATCTTCAAACAGTGTAGGTCCTGATCAGACTGTTCCTATGAACCTACCCAGAGCTCTATAAAAGGGAGTATTTGATGATAATTAAGGATCATTTTTCTTGTTTCTCATTGTAACCATATGTTGTGACCCCTCAACTGAAGCGCCTTGTCAAGACGGTTCAGATGAGGGGTCACAACATTTGTTTTTATACAGGTTTAACAAAAATTATCACTAATTATCACCCAATACTCCCTCTTATCTAGAGCTTTGAACCTACCCATTTTACCTATCCACGATGGGCATTTTTACCTTTATCTGAAGCGTTCTGCAATACTGCCCCCCCCCCCCCCCCCCCAATCTCCTTTACAGAATAAATACAGAAATCAGAAATTCCACCCTCAGTGGGAAGTTCTAGAAGTTTCAATTACACTTCTACAACAGTCTTATGAGGAAGTCCACCAACTCCTTATAGGTTATATGAAGAGTTTTTTAATCCAGTGACATACCTTACTAAGAAAGTCCAATAACTCTTGAACAGTCTTATAAACCTCTTTCCTTTCACCATTTGACCATGTGACCTGCAATAAAGGAATTTCATGTTAATTTTTAAAGATTTATCTAAACCCTGATTGCTAGCTCATATTAACTCAGACCTACTGAGTGAGTTACTAGGGGGGTTGGGGGTGAGGGGTGGGGAGGGCTCTTTTTTCTCCTGAAACCATGCAGTATAGAAATATTTTGGCATTAATTTTATCCAGAAATGTTTCTCCTGAGCATAGTCTAAACATTATAAAATGTTTTGGTATTAGTTTTATAGAGGGATTGTAAAATCAAGTCATAACAAGACCTGTCCATGTACAGGATAGCTCGCCTGCAGTGCCTTGCCCATTACATAAAAAAACTTTAACGTAAAACTAAAGTGTGAGGCCCATGCCAACGCCCACACCGACGTCCAAGTGACAACAACAGCTCTCTGTACTTTCATACAGGCGAGCTAATTATATGGTATTAGTTTTACAGAAGGATTGAAAAAATCAAGTCACAATTATTTTTTAATATTCTTTTTATCTCAAGCTGACTTCATGTTTTCGTTTAGTCTCATAATGTGACATTGTGTGTAGATATATTTAGGTACATTACTTTAATACTTTTCTCACTTTGTTACTAAGTGTCTGTCCAAACACAATTTTTAATCATAATTTTATTTTGATACCATATGTTTCCTGGCCCAGTTACAAGACACAACATAATGATGAAATGTTAATGAGCTATGATGAAAGTAGTTACATATGTTAATTTATGTCAACCATACGGGAAATCCACAAAAAAATAACTTCAGCTGATCATTTAATAAACACCATTCACACTTTCAGGTAAGCAATGCTGTCATTTTTATTATGCCTTTTAATGGCAAAGAAGTCTTAATAAAAAGAATATGTCACTCTTGAAACATTTTTTATTTTTTTTAAGAGTGCACCAAATTTTGGAAAAAGTTCATTTCCAGAAAAGCAAACAAGAAGCCACAGAAGTTGTTTCCCTTTGTAAAAATGGCAGAACACCAAATATCTGACTCACTATTATTACTGCAAAGCTCTTAAAAAGGGTTGAGAATATTAAATTTGAGATAATATTTTTTATTTCCCCACAGAAAATAAAAAAAAAAAAACATTTTTGTGAGAAAATGGCATAAGAGGCACCTCACAGTGTTTCTTTTTCATGGCTTAGGAAGTTCTACATGCTCTTTTATGAAGACATAAAAAAGTTGTTTAAGAATTATCTTCAAACACTCCTACTATCTACAGCCACAAATCAGCCAGGCCATCTCTGCAAACTGATCTGAGTCTTTACAGCTTACATTTACACAGAATTCAAACTTTAATGTATGTGCAAATAAGTGAGACTGATCAGCCTCTTTTTTTTTTTTCAAATTTGCCATTATGTAATTGATACAATTGTCTGGTCATACAAAAATTCAGGAAGTCAATCAACCAATACAAACAATAAAACAATGATCATGACAAAACGCAGTGAACCGATTTCCTTCATAACCTATCATAATTACACTAGATTTTGGGACAGAAATACCTAAGCAAAGAGTGCAGATCCTGATCAGACTGCTCTTTGAGCAGTCTGATCTAGGTCTGCCCTGTTTGCAAGTTTTTGCCAGTACCTTTTTGAAATATCACTAGTTAAATCAGCTACATGTAGCTCAATTTTTTAAGATATATACAGTAGTTGAATGAGATGTCCCAAAACTTTAGGTGTCCCAAAACTTAGCATATTTACTGTAATTAACAAGATAGCTTTATTTCAAGTTCAAGCGTGCAACTGATGACAAATGCTTTATTTAACATTATACATGTTATGTGCAATACATGTAATGACTGTATATATTGACACACATTTATTCCTCTGTAATAAATTTGTCCATTTATCAGATTTGGGCAAGGCTAGTTTTCAAATCAAGGAGTTTTATGACAAAATTTTGCAAACACTGAAGACCCAGATTAGACTGCTCCTAAAAGAGCTATCTGATCTAGGCCTTCACTATTTGCTCCAGCATGATTTTCTGAAATCAGTGTTGTTAACAGCTAATGTGGTAGTGCGCCATATGACAAATTGCATACACAGTCAATCTTGCTTTTGTGGTCATCTCTATCAATGGATCACCTGTCCTTGGCAGCCATCTTTTTTCAGATGTCCAGGACCAAAATACAGTGCAACTCAACCTTCATTCAGGGTCACCTGTTTAAGCAGACAATTTTCTGAATTTTTATGGTTGTACTTTTCTGTAGTTCTGATTTTGTACTTTCATTTTCAAACTTCCTTTTTACAGAAATTTTGTGCACATGCCAAATTTTGACATGTATATGTATTAATTATGACAATGAAAATACTAAATGACTCAATCAAGCGTCATTTGTATTTCAACATTTATGTAATCTTCAAATATGTTTTTCTCTTGCTACTGATTGTTAATACAGTGAATTACTAATGCTTTTCAGTTACATTGATAAATACTTGATATTTACAGCCTATAAAAAATTAATGACTCAATGGATTTCACAAGAATGTACACTTACTTGCCAGATTAATGTTTTAGAGTATACGCATATAACTTTTCACCAGTTTTTCAAAGGTAGATAACTTGGATTCTTGTTTGCTTCCTTGGGTGACAAAACCTTTCCATAAGAGGTCCATTGCTCCAGATTAAAGGGGGTATTGATGATAGTTTAAATTAACGATAATTTTTCTTATATCTCAATGAAAACATATGTTGTGACCCCTCATTAGAACCGTCTCATCAAGACGGTTCTAACGTGGGGTCACAATATAAGCTTGTATGGAAACTTAGGAAAAATTATCCCTAAATTATCCCTGTTACCCTTCGTATCTGGAATACTGGAGGTCTACATGTATTTTTAAACAAAAGAATTTGCTACAAAATAAACAAATTTTTGTCTTTAAAAACAGAGATGGTACTATATAAGGAGGATTAACTCTGTCTCTTGATCACTTGGACGGACAAACGGTGAAATCTCTTGATCACATGGTGTCAATACCTCCAGTCAGCCAATAAAATCATAATAACTGGTTATTCTGGCCCACTGGTTGGTTGACAAAATGTTCACATCTTTACCTGTACAGGTAACTTTGCAATGTGCTTGGAACCAGAACCCCATCCCCTGTGCAGAGAAGTCCTGTCTTTAACAGTTGACCCCCTTTGAAAAAGAGGCAAAAATCAAAGTTATTTCCCTTAAAAGTATACTTTTCCTCCTGTTCCTCTTCTTAGGAGCTCTGGTCAGAAAGGTTTTTTTTCTAGACCCACGTAATTAATTTTAAGAAGGCTGAATATTTATGGTTGTCACTCCTTTTTGTTACTGATAGTTAGATAATAAGCAGGGTTCTCACTTATCCTCATATGGATGGGATTTCCATTTTTCACACCTTTTAGCAACATTCCCATATTCAAACTTAAAGCATATTTTAAGGTTAGGAATGGAACTCAATCATAGCATAGCTTCAATGCAGGGTAGAGACCATCTATGTTAGGAAACTGCCTCAACGCCAATTTATGTTTACGATGCCATGTGTCATACATCATAGTAATGTTGGGATCAATGTACTTGTATGAAACAGATGGATGGATGGATGACTTGCGATTTTACGTCCTTTTCAACAGTATTTCAGGACGATGATAATGAAAGGCTGTGTGCAATGGAACCCCGTTTACGGTAGGAAAGATTCTCGCCTCGAGCGGGATTCGAACCCGGGTCCGCTAGATCAGTAGGCCAGCGCTTAACCCACTGAGCTACCGGGGCTCCTGTGTGAAACAGAAAGTCATGTTCACTTAATTTGAATGAAAAGAGAATGCTACACAAGCTGTAATGATTTGCCTGTTACATGTACATATTTTTCTAACTGCATTTCAAAGATTCTGACATTGCCCGCTCCTCTTTTTTCATGTACCCCTTATTGCTTGGTTCCAAACTAGAGTCTTACAAAAGGGTTCAGGCATAATTATAAGGCATTCAGAGATGTCAGGAAGTTGATGGGTGACTTTTTCTTCACTGGTATACGTACCTGAATTCTATATTCAATAAGTCGCTGATCATGGTACTGCCTCTGTCGGCTCCCTTTCACTTCAATATCACACACATACACTGTAAAAGAGTTAAGAAATTGAGATAAGAGAGTTAAAAGTGAGATATACCTAAATGAATTCCACAGAAAGCAGTGTCTCGCCTGTCTGGGATGTTCCCAAGAAAGAGCTACACCAGAAAACTCAATGCAACCACACCAACACTGATGCCATTAATGCAGAGCTCTAGATAAGAGGGGTACTGGATGATAATTGAGGGATAATTTCTTTTATTTCTCATTGAATTTTCTGCATTGAAAACATATGTTGCGACCACTCATCTGAACCGTCTAATCGAGATCGTTCAGATGAGGGGTCACAACGTATGTTTTTATGCAGAATTAACAAAAATTATCCCTAACTATCACTAAATGCTACCTCTTATCTAGAGCCCTGCATTAATGCCAAAGATACAGGAAGGGTAGGTAATACCTATGTCTCCCTTCTGCTTGGTGCTTGTGAGACAATTTTGGAGAATAAATACCTTTTTTGTTATTTCTTCAAAGAAATGTTCAAGTAATGTTGTTGAGTCTAATTAGAGCTGCCTCAGTGAGACAATTCTAATGAGATCCTATTACCATATTTACTCGGCTATAAAACAGTATTTTTCCACCTGTAGAATGACCCCAACTATCTAACTCAGTCTTATGAAATTCTGCAATGAGATGGGGTTTTCCCAACCTAAACAATCCCCAAAATAGTTTGTTCTAGTTTTTGGGCGTGTTTGGAAAGGAAAACCCCTAGCCTCACAGCGGCAATCGAAAACGCTTAATCGGTCAACGCGGATCAAAACACTTTAGAAACAGCGTTTTTGATTGCAAATTGTTGCCAATTTGCGATAGAAAATGTTGTTTCTAACAGTTTCTGATCCGCGTTGATCGATTAAGAGCGTTTTCAATTGCCGCCAACCCGGTGTGAGTCTTATAACTGAAGAAATACTGTATTTTGTGGAGAAATATTGGAAACAGCAACAATTAAGGTGACTCCATATGACAACCTTTGAATACCTTAATTCTTAAAGTGCCAAAAAGCAGACGACAAAATTTACGTCTGCAAAATTTCAAAAACTGTTTTATTCAGGCTTTTTTATACTGAGAACTCAAAGACTCAAACAGTTTAAATCTACTGTAGATGAGGTAGCTCAATTGGATCTAGGCTGTTTACAAATTCCTCCAGTTTCATTTTTGGCGCTGTAAGTGTTAAAATTCTGATTATCTGACAAAAAATACCAGATTAAGTAGCTTTTACCCAGACCAAACCATAAAGGAATAGGCATTAGGGTCCCAAGGATAATTCTATCTCAGATACTTTGAGATCTCCTTTGGCTAAAATGAGGGAACTTTTCCATTCCCCTGAAGGGGTTTAAGCTTTATTTATAACTGTCTTACATTTGTACTTGAGTTTTATCTCCCACTTAGTATATTTCAATTGGATTTTCAGCAAAAAAATAGAGCAAACTCTCAAAAGCTTGTCCTAAGATCACAAGGTATAAACCAGTCTGCCAATTTTAGCTTCCTGCAGAGACTGTCCATCATATTTGGCTTCCACCCAGACTGTCCCTGATCTCTTGCTTCCTGCAGGGACGACCGTCCTCGAAAAATGGCTTCCTGCCAAGACTGTCCGCATGACTCTGCTTCCTGCCGAGAGCCTTGGCAGGAAGCAGAATCACATGGACAGTCTCTGCAGGAAGCCATTTATCATGTACAGAAGTCTCTGCAGGAAGTGAAAATTGGCGGACTGGTTTATACCCTGTGAATATAGACCATGAGGTCTCTACTTTTTGCTATAGCCATTTTTCTATATTTGACATCAGCTGACAGGACAAAGTTGTCCAAATACAAATTAAGATATGTATAGTGTTGTAAATGTTATGCGAGGTATCCCAAAATATACAATATAGTGTTATTTATACGTACATTGTATTTTATCAAACGTTATAATTGAAACTTGACTCGTCTTTATACGGGAAAGATTTTATTGATTCAAATGACATTATAACCTGTATGTAAATATTAATGCATCAGCTTACAGACTTGGGCGAAAAAATGTGTCTTGCAAATTTAGTCCAATCACGATACAGGACCTTAGAGAAACGAATTACTCTAAATTTAATTTGAATTAGTAGCAAATTAGAAATGTGTTTGGAGTGGACAGCTGTTCCACCTTCTTTTTCCTTTTGTTATTGTTGCAAAGACTACTTGTAACTTACTGGTAAATGTGATACAATACCTATTCATTTATAAGACAGGATTTTTTCCATTCCAAAACAATCTCAAATCTAGATCTGTCTTGGAAGTCAGGGCATTTGATGCTATTGCCAAGGGGATAAATTTTTAGGAATTCTAGGGAGTAGGGATGCTTTAAAGCCTGCATAATGCTACTGTCTTCACATGCCATAAGTTACCATTCTACCCAAAATAACAATAATTCTTGGTAAGTCTACAAAATGTAGCAGTAAATACATCAGTTACATTAAATAATGGGACTACCTACCAATTACTGAAATTATCCTAAAATTTGAACAAGTTATTTACAATATTAAATATCAATTCTAATAAATGCCCATGGGGCATTGCAATTCACAAGTTCTGGGATCAGGATTGGGGCAATAAATAAACACAATTTTAGAGATTTTTTGTCCACTATTTTAACAGGAAAATTGAGCAGGAGGGCATATTTATTACAGATTGGATGTTTATTAGAAGTAATATGGTATCTATAGCCAAAAATGTCTTGCATGGGAAAGATATGAACTGCTTGCTTAAGACCAGGGATCAGCTATGGATCTGAATGAGGGAAAAGTTTTCCTGATTTTAGGGATGTTTTTGGCATCTTTCAGTCTCTCCATTTAAACTTCCCCTTCAGCACAGAACAGAGAGAAGTTCCATGATGCAAGGAGGCTATTTCTCTCTAGTCTCCCTCTAGCCTGATCCCTGAAAATAGGTGCTTGAATCCTGACAGTGTGGCAAATACTGCAGACCCTTATCAGACTATGAAAAGCAGTCTGACCTGGTTCTACACTTTTTACCATTCCATCTGTATCTTTTGGATGTACACCTGCAGTCAGAGCTCTAGATAAGAGGGGTATTTGATGATAATTGAAGGATAATTTTTTTTTATTTCTCATTGAAACCATATGTTGTGACCACTCATCTGAACCGTCTCATCGAGACGGTTCAGATGAGGGTTCACAACATATGTTTTATGCAGAATTTACAAAAATTATCCCTAATTATCACCAAATACTCCCTCTTATCTAGAGCTCTGCTGCAGTTCCTTTTTAGCATAAAAACAGTAATCTATTTAATATGTCCCAATTTTTAGAACTTATATGGTAATGATTTCATAGTAATGGAAAACAACAGCAACCTGCAGTAAGCATTCTGCACATACTATGTCTACACCTACTGCCAACAATCCACAGAAATGTACACCGCTTACTGTAATATTACTTCCCACATGGCATGTCAAAAGAGTCTTATGCTTAACAGCGGGCAAGGAAGAGGAGACCAATCTGAACAGCGATATGCAGGCTGGTCAGGTCTTCTCTCAGTTTTCTGCACAGAAAATCTTCAAAAACACAGTTGCAAAGACCCTGCTCAGACTGCATAATTCTGCAGGCTAATGTGGGCCTTGGCCATTAAAAATGGCATATGAGACCCTTTTCTCGTATTATGTAGTTCAGTCTAGCAATGAACACTTGGAAATGTACTTGAGAAAGAATACTCATAATCAGCAGAATAATATACTGTAATGACACCTAAATATTTGGACAGCAGTGCCAATTGCAAACAGAGCAGACCCAGATCAGACTGCGCACAAAAGGTGCAGTCTGAATTATGTCTGAACTGTTCCATATTCTGCCAGCAATATCCTACCACATTAACCAGCTTGTCAAAATATAAGAGATGGTTATTACACTTATAAGTTAAGGTCTCACAAAGTTAAGAGTCTGACAGTATCTTACTCTAGGTTATTATGCCCTAACAAAAAAAAACAGAGAATTTCTAACTGCCTATAGAATGCAGCCTAATGCTTCACTGCTTGCTACAAGCCATGACAGGGATTGATTTAGCATTTTGGGGCGGGGTGGGGGGGGGGGAGAAAACCTGGGCCTTCTGATTTGGAAATTTCATTCATATTTATCACAAAATTGGGAATTAAAATGTCTAATGTCGAAAGTAGATCAGGCTACTTAACTCCATATCTAAAGTCTTTCACTCCTCCTTTTGGGCAGGGAACTCCTGTTTTTCAGAGAATATCTTCAAAGCAAGACCTGTCTGCATACAGGATAGCTCCCCTGACAGCCCCTTGCCCATTACATAAAAAAACTTTAATTATATCATTGCCAGATGACTAGGGAAGCTTATGCCACTGTGCGACTCCAACTTCCGTGGCCTCCAATCTGCGCCTTCACTATATGCAAAGAACCAGTAAGCACTTAAAGCGCCAAAAGTGAAAATAGTTGAATATGCAAACAGCATAGTTGCATACGAGGCGGCTCATGATGAGCCGCCTCATCTGCATCTACACCATTTGCTATCTAGGCTTTGAATTCTCAATGTGATATACTGCCTAGATTGAATATTCTTTTTTGTAATTTTGTTGGCTTTCTGTTTCAGGGTTAAGCAGGACTGGAAAAGCCTTAAAATTTCTACTAGTCCTACAAGACCAAAGATATGATGATTTCAGTAATTTACACTGGGAAAAGTAAAAAGTTTCTTTCGTCACTCGTCATGCAAGTGGACTAGTGGAATTTTCCAGCCCTGGTTAAGCATAAATTTGTTAAGGCCAATTTCATTAACACTTTACCTTTTTGTGTCGCTTGAGGGCTAGCCGTCCGGACATGGGGAGAGCAAGCAGGAGACAGCCTCAGGTCACATGGCCTTGTTTCACAAGATTCGGCTAGAATCAGACTGGGAAACACATCTGGTTCAGGCTGAAAAAAATACAGTAAAAATTCTAAATACATGTATTGGGACACTAAAAATAATTACCATAATTGTCCTAAAATTGGAACAGTTTGGTTTTACAGAGCAGTAATACGTCCAAAAAATGTAAATGGGATGGCAAATAGTGTAAACCCTGATCATTATTTGCTCAGACCTAACTGTCCCAATATATAGAATTTTTATGGTAAGCATGTGTCAGAATGTTATGTGGGAGTATGTAATCATCTGATGCGCAAATTACATTGCACATGCCTGTGCAGTGGGGATTACCTTAGTACATGTAGCAGAGATCCTAAATGTTGCATGATGCATGTGTCACTCAACAATTTTTGTTGCAAGTAGGTTATGTTTAGACAACTTGACATGTTGCATGCAAAGATCTGTCATTCAATATACATGTATGTAAACTCACCATAAACAGTCTTGTTGAAGACATTGGTTGTTTGTTTAACCCTATTGCACTCAGAACAGCCAAAACTCCATAGAGTTTTGACCGTTCTGAGTGCCTTGGGTTAAGGGAGAGAGGGTCATGGGGTGTGATAATAAATGCCCTTGGGTATTGCCACCCACAGATCCTTGAAATGACACACTTGGGACAAAAACTGGGGAATAAATAATACATTTAGGTGGTTTGGTCCTCAGCCAGTGTTGGCGGTACTGGTATTTGGCCCCTTTTGTAACAGGAAAGGTGAGGAGGATGGATGGCTGACTGACTGACTGGGTTTTACTGTCCTTACAACAGTATTTCTGTCATACTGACCTGATGGAAGGCTGATAATGAAAGGCTGGATGCAATGGAACCTCGTTTACTGTTGAAAAGGTTTCCACCCAGGAACAGCCAGGATTCGAATCTGGCCCACATGCTCAGGAGGTCAGCATTTTATTACCCACTAAGCTACTGGGGCTCCCAAGATGAGAGGCTTTTTATTAGAGAGGGGGTATTTATTGGAAGAAACATGGTAATTTTAATTTAATTCTGAAACCAGAGGACCATTGGTCCTGTAGCTCACCTGAGTCTATTCATCCTCAGCACTCAAGGGTAAGTAACTCTAAAGTAAATTGTACAATATGGCCTAATCGAAAAAATTTCCTTTATGTTCCCATGGCAACGAATAAAATTCAGTGATTTGGACAAAATTAATATGAATCATAGAGGACTACGCGAGAAACATTTCTGTAGAAAAAAAAATCCAAATAACTGCAGTGAGATAGCAAAATTTGCGGATTTCCATTTTTCCCATTATAAGTCAATGGAAACTATAACTTGCAATAGCAACCTAAGTACTGAAGCAACTGCCATGAAAATCAGTAATTCTTTAGAGGCTAGAACTAAAATCCTTTCTGTAAAGTTTGAGCTTTATCGGCTACATAGTTTCTGCAAAAATGATATTTTAATATTTTTTTTCTATTTTTAACCATTCGGTTGCCATGGCAACCAGCTAAATTGTGCAATTTGCATAAATTTAATAAGGATGGTTGAGGACTACTCAAAAAACATTTCAATAAAAGTTTTGTCAAAATATCTGCAGTGATACAGCAATAAACGCAAATTTTCCATTTTGCCATTATAAGTCAATAGCACTTTTAAGTTGCCATAGCAACCAAACTGCTAGAGCAACTGCCAAGAAAAACAGTATTTTTATAGAGGCTAGTACTAAGATCTTTTCTGTGAAGTTTGAGCTTTATTGGTTGCATAGTTTCTGAGGAGTTGATTTTTGAATATTTTTTCTATTTTTAACCTTTCGGTTGCCATGGCAACCAGCCAAATTGTGCAATGTACATAAATTTCATGTGGTTGATAGAGGACTACTTAAGGAACATTTCTGTAAAAGATTTGTCAAAATATCTGCAGTGACAAAGCAATAAATGCAAATTTTCAATTTTTCCCATACAAGTCAATGGAAACTTTAAGTTGCCATAGCAACCAAAGTTCTGAAGCAATTTGCATAAAAAACAGTACTTTTAGTTCCCCCTGCCTAAAGATGCTATATATGAAATTTGGTAACAATGGGCCTTGTAGTTTCAGAGGAGATGTCGTTTGAAAATGTTGACGGACGACGACGGATGCCTGCCTATACTATAAGCTCACCTGTGAGCCTTCGGCTCAGGTGAGCTAAAAAACCCCAAAAAACATTAATCAAAATTATAATGACATCTCAACCCATTCCTAAATTCTGAAAAACGCTGATCATTCTTTTAAGTGATCATTGATGTTTCGAAAATTGCTGGTGTGGTACAACAAACAGGGCTGATTCTGATCAGACTGCTCCCTGTGAGCAGTCTGATCAGGATCAGCCCTGTTTGTCCAATCAGAATCAATCAGCTACGAATTGGTTACTTCTGCCCTAATGTTCGAGATACAGTAATTTACCTTAATATATGTTCAGTATTTTTTCTGCTATGCTGAATACCAATGTGTTTATTGTTGCGATGATGTGATATTCTGCATGCAGTGCACCTTGTTTATTTATGGCCGCCTGACCTAACTGCAAATTATTTGGCAAACGACGGTAAATACTGGGAAAGTTATATAAACAGTGTTAACCCAGATCAGACTGCTCCATAAAGGAAAAGTCTGATCAAGGTCAGTACTATCTAGTTTTTAAGGCCTGCCAGTTAGTAGGATATTTATTCAATGACTGGTTAATTAAAGTACCGGTACATGTATTCCAAAACACATGTTATATTAGTAATTGTACATTGTATGGAATGTTTATGGCGTAATGCTGCTAAAAATACCATGCTGATCTAAAATTAACTTAACCCAAAGCTGCATACAGAGCTCTAGATAAGAGGGAGTATTTGATGATAATTAAGGATAATTTTTTTTATTTCTCAACGAAACCATATGTTGTGACCCCTCATCTGAACCGTCTCATCGAGACGGTTCAGATGAGGGGTCACAACATACGTTTTTATGCGGGATTAACAAAAATTATCCCTAATTATCACCAAATACTCCCTCAAATCTAGAGCTCTGGCATATAAATGTACACATATATATAAGGCTGTATTATAAAACTGAATCAGTCTCAGTCTCTGTGCTTTTGATGATAGCATTATTTCATGAGCTCTGTCTGACATGGACTTTAAATTTTACGGCTATAAGATGAGGGGCCTCCCTCTCTAGAATGACCCCAAATATGCAAACTAGCCTTATGAAATTCTGCTTTAAGTTTGTTTTTTCCCAGCCAAAAACAACCTCAAAAATCAAGATCCGTCTTAAAAGACGGATCTTGATTTTTTGGATTGTTTTGGCACGGAAAGACCTTGTCTTATAACCAAAGAAACAGGGTAGTTTTAGCAGCTGGGCAGCCTTGTGGAAAGCTGTTGCTCTTCATAATAATAATGCTAATAATGATTTAAGAATGAAGTCTTCAGATCATACTGGTGTGTTTATTTTATCAGCTTGGACAAAATAAAATTAGGAAGTGTCTCCTGCCAGCCGGCTGGCAGAGTACTTTTTGGTCTCCTGCCAGCCGGCTGGCACTAGACCTAAAAGTCTCCTGCCAGCCAGCTACTGGAATACAGATAAAGAAACGATATTTTGCATGGCATTAAGAAAAGACAGCTATATTTATAGTCCTGAACATTTAACAGATAGATATTTGCTTTCACTTTGATCAAGTTTGAAGTTAATTGTGGTAATAGCATGAAACTATTAGAAAACCATCAAGCAAATCAGATGTAAATTTTTGCTTTTTTTTTTTTTTTTGTTCTTTATCCCTATTTTTATTGTCTGGAAGTCATTTAATCCTTAACAGCTCAAAGAATACATTTACATCATATATACACATAATACATATACATTGAAAGAAAAAATTGTAGACAAAATTTAATACTGGTTACCATCACAAGCTATTTGCTATTGTTGTATTTTTACTGTTCAGTCAGGTAAAATTGTTTATTTACTAATTCTTCCCACTAGGAAAAATATAGATTAAGATGAAACTACCATTTATCCTACAGGCAGTTGTGCTAACAGAATTTGCATATAAAATTTCAGTGAAAATTGCTAAGTAGTATTTTGAGTTAGTTCCCTTGCAAAGTATAATTTGAGTTAGTTCCCTTGCAAATCTATTTATAGAAAGTCCCTCTTATTTGTGTTTTTTCTTGTTTGATTGCAGATATTTTGTTATGGTAATTATAATATGTCATATCAACTTTTAAAAGATACATTTAACTCAAGAATTCCATGGAATAAGATGTCACCATTTATTTATTAGCATTCCAATAGTTGGCTGGCAGGAGACTTTTAGGTCTAGTGACAGCCGGCTGGTAGGAGACCAAAAAGTCTCCTGCCTCGCCAATAAATTATTACAAGGTTTGCGGGAGGAGATTTTTTTTCTTTTCACCACCACTTTTGCTAATTTGAGTTTTGTTGCGTCGACATTAACTGTATGCCATTTTTTTTTGTCATGTTTTTCTCAGTAATCAGAAATTCCAAACATGTCTTTTCTCTGCACTCTTATCTCACATGGTAGATTTTAAAACAGACAAATGTAAAGAAAGATAACTATCTTACACATTCCCCCTTTTTATATAGCATATGCCCATGGCCTCATGTACAATGTACATTATTATGATAAGGTCAGTTATGGCACACACAGTCTAGCCTGGTCTATCCTATAACCTTGCGAGGTCGTTGGGGCACCACAAATGACTTTACAACAATTCCTTTCCACCTAGTGTAAGTCGTCTTCAGCTGCCATAGTTAGCTAGTAAAGTTCACCCCATTCCACTCCTTAATCTTCCACCTCTTCTTCTGTCTACCTCTTCATCTTTTTCCTTTCAAACTGCCCTGCAGTTTTATCTTTGCTAAACCAGAAGATCTTGAGACATGGCCAAAGCACCTCAGTTTCATCATTTTCTCCAATGGCTGCTTGGAACTTTCTGTGAAACTCTTTACTAGTGACATGGTCTTTATACTAGATGTTCAGTAATCTTTGGTACATCACATCTCAAAGGCCTGCGTTCTTTTCTCTTTCTCTGCTGTCAAGGTCCATGACTCACAGGCATACAGAAATATGGATATAAGGAAGCACATCAGTTTCACCTTTGATCCAAGAGTATATTGTTATCTCTCCATACTGGCTTCATCTATGTAAGAGCTGCAGTTGCTTGTGCAATCCTTGAGAAAGTCTGCAGTGTAAGCCTTCCTCTGAGGCAATTGCCCCCAGGTACTTGAAGCTTGTTACAGTACCAAGCTTCTGTCCTTTAACCGTGATCTCTCACTCTGTTGTTGTTGTGTTATTCATAATTGTTTAACGTCCACGGTAAACAGCTGCAGAGAGCCAGATAAGCTTCGTATTTGCGTAAAATACGGACCAAAAAAGACAAAATACGAAGTGTCTTGAAATTTCAATCGTACCAAATACGGTAGTCATTTCTCAGCTTACGGAAGCAGCTCAAATGTGCTACGTATTTACGCTATAGCATGCGCGGTCAACCGTTTTTCAATAGCCAGAATGTTACCTGTATTCAGTGCTGGAAACTCGCAAAATTTATGTGGTGGCCCAAAAGCTTAACAGGCCTAACTTTCAGTGGCCCAAATTATCCACTATCTAAAGTTCCCATTCATTTAGTATTGCCAGAAAGATAAATTTGGGCCACTACAGGTGATATTTGGAAAATTTCTGGTGGCCCGAGACAAAAATTAGGAGCATTTGGCCACCAGGCCACTGGCCGTTTCCAGCAGTGATATTTAGCATTTACTAATCATTGCTTCAGCGCATGCGCTGTCTAAGCATGCGCAGTCAACCTTTTTCCGAAAACAGAAAGCACATGGTACCTATTTTCAGCATTCTCTTTTCGGCTTTTACTGGTCGTTTTTATGAATAGACCGGGAACAAGCATGAGTATTGTAATTTACCGAGCGTTAGCCAATCGCTAAATTGCACATGATCTTTCCGGTCAATTGCGTAGGTACTTTCATTTTCGTTGAACAAACATGTTGCAAAAAACGTCTCTGTTACTTGACTTAACAGTCAATAAATGGCCCCACCTGGTTGTGCGAAGCTGGAAAACTTTGGCTTCGGCAAGCCAGTGGTTAATTCTAGTGAACTCTAGCCAGCAAAGATCAGCCGATCGTCCCCTGATGCGTGGTAAAAGGAAAGCAAAACACTGTCAGGGTCGGTAACGGGTCGTTTCGGCCCAATTCCCTTTCGGCCCCGAGTCGTTTCGGCCTTATTCCCCTTCGGC
This sequence comes from Ctena decussata, assembly GCA_963989385.1. Classification (NCBI taxonomy): domain Eukaryota; kingdom Metazoa; phylum Mollusca; class Bivalvia; order Lucinida; family Lucinidae; genus Ctena; species Ctena decussata. The sequence goes on along the minus strand of OZ022503.1, from coordinate 40,882,386 downwards.
CTGGGTCGTTCCTGTTGTCCAGAGTTTTAAGCAAGAACCCTGGACAAGAACAAGTAGACTGACATTTTGGGAGACCAATTGTGCGTTAAAAAGATACTGAACAACCACTGGATCTCAGGAGTACCGATACTGAAAGGACTCATCAGGATACTGAAAAGGTTAAAATTCTGTTTGGTAAATACTGAAACCACTGTAAAAATTATCTGGAGCTCTGCAGCTGTAGTCATGTCGGGACGGTCAGTAACCTAACTACACTATTCCTGGGCAGGCTTAGACCTCCTAAGCAGTTAACCAGTACTAAGTGCTCTTACTTTCACCAGTAACTGACAACTGCCCTTCTTGAATCAGCGGAAGGAGAAATGATAGTAAGTGGCCGGACCGGGATCTCTCACTTGATGTCACTGGCTCATACAAGAATAACCTTAAAAACTTATCAAACAGACTATTTTCTCTTGTTGTAGCACTGTTAAACATTCTATCAAGTTTGTCTTTGTGTACCATGCTCCTCTCACAGCTCCAGATAAGAGGTCTAATGCGTGGAAAAGGTAATACGCCTGCCCCACAACATATCTGATCACTGTCTTCTTTATTTGCACCACAAATTTATGGATCCTGTGGGGCAGGGAAAAAACCAAAGCGCATTATCAAACCGTACAGAATTCTAGACTTCTCTAATAATTCTTGCAGTATAAAAAGCTTTTTCTCATGGGACTGGCAAAGCTGGTTACAAGGTCAGAGCTCTAGATATGAGGGGGTATTTGGTGATAATTAGGGATAATTTTTGTTAATACTGAATAAAAACATATGTTGTGACCCCTCATCTGAACCGTCTCAATGAGACGGTTCAGATGAGGGGTCACAACATGTGGTTTCAATTTGAAATAAGAAAAATTATCCGCCAATTATCATCAAATACTCTCTCTTATCTAGAGCTCTGCAAGGTGAATGTTGATGGTGATTTGGAGATAATTCCGTTGATTCTCCATAGAAGCATATTTTATGACCACTTATCAAAACCTACTCATTGAGGTGGTTTAACAAGGGGTCAAACATATGGTTTTGGTAAGACATTGAAAGATTACCCCAGGTGAATTGTCAACCCTGCCTATTCTCCTGGACTTTTGCACGATTCGTTTTAGAAATGAGAATCACTCCTTAAAAGCAAACTATTTAGCTACGGTATAGGTGGTTCAACATTGAATTGGATAAGCGCTTTCCTATGCTTTAGACAACAAAGAGTAGTAGTAAATGGTGTTATGTCAGACTGGGCCCCTGTTGTGTCTGGTGTCCCACAGGGCACCGTTCTTGGTCCCTTGTTGTTCTCCTTGTACATAAACGACATCTCCGCAGACATTGAGTCTGAAATAAGACTCTTTGCTGACGATTGTGTTTGTTACCGTGAAATAAAAGGAATAGATGATACAGTGAAACTTCAGGAAGACATTGATCGTTTAGGATGTTGGGCTAGGAAATGGGGTATGAGATTTCAACCTGTCAAATGCAACATGATGCAGCTGACAAAAAAGCACAACAAAATCCAGGCTTCTTACACCCTTGAGGGTACAGTACTGGAAAATGTTGAAAGTATCAAATACCTTGGAGTAACAATTACAAGTGATTTGAAATGGAATACCCATATCATTAATATTTGCACTAAGGCCAACAGAACCCTAGGATTGTTAAGGAGAAATTTGTTTTCTTGTCCCCAAGAAGTGAAAGAAGTAGGCTATAAGACATTGGTGCGTCCCATCCTCGAATATGGAAGCTCGGTCTGGGATCCCTATACACAAGGCCTTCAGGAAGAGTTAGAAAAGGTGCAAAACCGTGCAGCTAGGTTTGTAACTAGGAATTACACCCGAGAGGCGGGTAGCATGACTGGCATCCTTGAGCAACTTAAGTGGGAAAGCCTCAAAAAGAGGAGGAAGGATAACCGACTCATATTGCTATACAAAGGTCTGAAAGGTAAAGCCAGAATACCTACAGGTGACCTTGTCCCCAAAACTAGGCGTTGCAGAAATCAACATTCCATGGCATTTCAGATACCCATTGCTAGTTTAGATGCATATAAATGTAGCTTCTTTCCCCAGACCATCAGGGACTGGAATGACCTCCCTGATTCCCTGATTTCCTCTGCTGAAATGTCAGATGATTGTGTGTCAAAGTTCTCATCTCTCGTGAGAGCTAGGGACTAATTTTCCTCCAGTCACGCCCCCCTGGTGAAAGATTGTCAATTTTGGCGTATCACCAGTAAACAATTCAGATTTTAAAAGCCTCCTTCGATCAGCATGGTAGTTATACGAGCCTTTCTCTGCAATGTAACACTTATTAAAAAATACTTATACTGAAAATTCACTTTTCACTAGTCTGACATGAAAATACTACATAATTCAACTTATTTGATAACTTGTTAAATAATATGAGTGTAACTGAGATACCAGTAACAACCTTAAAACACTGATTATTTGTCAGCGTCATGCTCATCTCCGCTGTGGAAGCCTTTTTAGTTTGTTTAATGTACAGTATTAATTTCCACAACATGAATACATTACCATCTCTAAATCAGATTGGTACAGTCCCACCTCCCCTAACGGCCACCTTCCACCGACGGTCACTTTCAATTCCCCCCGTTTTATTTCCTATATTATTTTTCACCTCTGACCAGCAGTCACCTCTTTTGCTGGTCAACTATAGGAATTTCTGTCTATTAACGATCAAAATTACTTCTGTAACGTCCTGTTTTTATGGTGGAGTACAGCAAATTTTTCATTACCAAGTGACTTTTTACACATTTTTTTTAAACTTTAACTTGTCAGCTAATAGGAATAATGTGTATTCATGGTAACTGTGAAGATTACACAAAATCATTACATATGCAGACATGCTAAATTGCACATCAGTAAAACTGTCACTTTACTGGTAATCAGTGGTCAAATTTCAACTGAAAGCCATGAGTTAAACCCTTTGAACAACAGCCACCTCTCTACAACAGCCAAGTTTGGCTGTTCTTGCTGCTGGCTGTTGTAGAGAGGTTGCACTGTATTTGTAAGATACTGCCACAATCATACTCATGTTATCAAATTATTAAAAAAAATTAAATTATGCAGTATTTTCATGGCAAACTGGTGAAAAATGGATCACTTTTCAGTGTTACATTGCAGAGATAGGCTTGTTTCACTACCAAGCCTATCATAGGAGGCTAAGGTAGTGATTATCACTTCTAGATTCATTTATGTAATCATCTTACCGGAGCCAAAGTCCTTTCTGTTGCTTCACATGCAGCCCTGTAATGTTCGAACATTCTTGTTCTTTGGCTATGAGTAAAAGCAGGGTGGTACATTCCCATTGAAAGAACTAACAATATATTGTGTATGGTCATTGTATCCATGTTCTCTCGAACTGTGAATGCTTGCTGAATATGGTTGTCTATCAGATTGAAGATAATAGTGGAGCAATGTCTATTTGATGAATGCAACAAGCCTAAAAACACTGCCATTTTAGTCCTGAACAAATTTTCGTCAATTAATGTTAAGTTTGATAACTCATTTCTGCTATTTGCCTTCCCCTCTGACTCTCTAAGGTGCAAAAAATCTTTTTTAGCCAAGTCTTCAATGAATGACCCCAAAAACCGCAACTCCATTGGATGGCACATATTCAACATTCCACACATGAAATCTATCCTTTTATGAGGACTGAGATTTTTGAACCAAGTACATAACTCCTCCTTGCACACCATTTTAAATGACTGACAACTTGAAACTAAAAATAATATCGGCCAAAGATGCTCTTTGGCTGTTTATTTCACTGACAACTCCACATCCATTTTAGCTGAAGTAGTCTTACGGGCTGAATATCATTAACCAATCAAAAATCAAGAGTAGATGTCGGTATTTTCCATTTTTAAAAAGCATGTATAAAAGAAATGAAGCTTTTAAAAATATAACAGAGTTGTTATTGAATATTTTGAAACGTATTTGTACAACTGCTTTTCAAAACAAAGCATTAAACAAAAACTGTTATTAATAACACGATTTATAGCGTGATGTACAACACTCTTTCTTTAAAAAAAAAATGGCTATTAATACAATACTCGTGTTAGATAAGACGGTACCTAGTCTTATCATATATGACCTTAAAAAGATTTGAGCATCCTACATGTATAACCCTAGCCATAGCGTAGGCTTAGAGGAGGTCACTACCACACTAAGCCGGTACCTACCTTCTGATCCTGGCGCCAAAAATATTGACACGAGCATTGTATTGTGGAAGGCAGGTAAGTAGAGAGGTAGAAAAAATCCATGGAGTGATTGATAATTATATTAAAGATTAAAAATGTAATAAAGTGCCAATAGGAAAAAATAATGATAATAAATCAATAAAATAAATAAAATAAAATAAATCATTAAATAGATAAATAGCCAACTGGCTTCCAATATGGCCAAGCATATAGACTTAATGAATATTGATTATGACCTTCAGCACAGCGTCCGTGAGAGGCTTTCTTCTGGGACTCAACTGACGAAATTGGTGAAAGATCTCGCCAGGAAAGCAAGCGTGGGAAACCTACCGATATGATTCTACTCAACTTTTTCAAAAGCATGTGACAAAGAAGAAAGGTAAGCAATGGACAGCAACTCCATATCCTACCCTGAAAGGGTTAGAGACAGTTTACCAGCATGAATTTTGGAGACACTTTCACCCACAAAATTGAATATACGTAGTTCATCGACACTTTTAAAGACAGTTCACTGACAAAATCTTGTATTGTATTATATAATTGAAAATTGAAGGCTGTCTCAGTTTTTTTTTTAAATTCTTTTGACTGCTTGAAATTAACACCCAGAACACATATGAGCCGCGACACGACAAAACCAACAAAGTGGTTGTGCGCCCAGCGCAGACTCAGATCAGCCTGGGCATCCGCCCAGTCTGATCAGAATCTTCGCTGTCCGCATGGAGGTAGCTTAGACCCTAAGCTACCCTTTAAGTGCTTAGCGAAGTCTTTGATCAGGCTGAGCGGATGCCCAGGCTGATCTGAGTGCGCTGGGCGCACAACCACTTTGTTGGCTTTCTCGTGTCGCGGCTCTTTTTCTTTTATTGATTATCATCGCTACAACTTTGCATTTTTGAGACCATGGATACAGATTAATTTTTCCTTTTACTTACGTGCGTACATCAGTTGAAAAAAAACGTATCTATTTTCCTGTTTAAGGATGTTTAAGGAAACATTTTAAGGACTTTCAAACAAGGACGGCATGAAATACGAGCTCAGCTGTATCTAAATGGAAATTGCTCTGTCAAACGAGGAATGCTAAGCAATAGGAGTGTACAAGCTCATAAAACTTTTTCAGTGACACTGATTGAAACCATACTCTACTTCTTAAAATGATCAGAAGTTAACTTTGACGAATAAAGAACATGTATGTACAAAAACAAAACAAATAAACACCATCTTAGAGGTCATTTCGAATAAAAAAAATGATTTTATCAAAGAATAATCAATTATCACCCTAGAGGTCACTTCCTTTCTTCCATAAACTGTACATGTACATGGGGAAACTGTTTTTGTCTGGTAAACTGAAGCGGGAAAAACATAATCGCCATGGCCAGTCCTCATTGATGCTTATTTCTAGACAAAAATGAGTGAGGAAATATGTCTCCGATGCTTATTTCGCCGATGGACAAGAATTTATAAATCAAACTGAAGCTAGGTTAGACCCTTAGCTACCCTCTAAGCACACAGCGAAGGATCTGATCAGACTGGGCGGATGGGCGGGCTGATCTGATTTTGCACGTGGCGCACATGTCACTTTGTTGGTTTCATCGTGTGGCGGTTCAAATTATTAGTTAGACTATGAGCGCCCCGAATAAAGGCATTGGTAGTCAGGCGCCAACATTCTGTATTATATTATTTGAGCCGCGATACATGTCCGCCCAGCGAAGACTCAGATCAGCCTAGGCAGCCGCCCAATCTGATTAGAGTCTTTGCTATGAGCTTAAAGGGTAGCTAAGGGTCTAAGCTAGCTCCATGCGGACAGCAAAGACTCTTATCAGACTGGGCGGATGCCCAGGCTTAGCCGAGTCTTCGCTGGGCGCACATGCCAAATTGTTGGTTTTGTCACGTCGCGGCTAATTTTACCTAATCTTTATTATTTTTATACATGTATATGTAAAATGTACATAAAAATAAAGAGAATAAACACACAAAATACAAAACAAACCGAATCACGGTTTGAAGACTACAATTTAGTGCTCATAACAAACAATTAGATCGACAAATTACAAGACAGAAATACCGCCCTGGAATGGTCAGTAATAAATTAGTGAGACGGTGGTAGGGGTGGCGGGCTTAACTTGATTTTATGGAGGCCCAACCCTCGCCCTGGCCTCCATCGTGATTCATGTTTCAGTTATTGTTTGATATTCTAGTCCATCGAGAGATATTTTTGTGGGTGCGAAAGAGTCGCCACAGGCGCGAGTTCATGCCCACACAAATATCTCGAGATGGACGAACAAACAATGAGGAACTTGTATCATGACCAATTATATGACTTCTTAGTAGGTCCGGTAAACACTTTTTAAATTATTCATGTACAATAACGTTCTAGTTATTTGGCTGAATTTTAAGCCCCGCTTTATTGTAACCATACTAGTTATTTCATATGATTTAAAATCGTCATTTCAGTTTCTGCAGTGACGCAATAAACATCACACTTGTTACAATATATTGTGGAATTAGGGGGAAATAGTAGACTGGTGAAATATGGCTTTATGTTAAAAATGACCAAAATGATTTGATATACAAACTTGTACTGTGTACGGATATAATAATCACGGAATTTACGACTATTTCAAGCTGAGGATTTATTTTTATCATTTTTCGAAACGCACAGAGGTAAGAACATGAACGTATAGTTTTCGAGGCTCAGCCTCGTATAATTTCGATATTGTTCCACATTTCACAAGATGCCATTTGTTAAATAACGCGTATGTCAAAATTAAGCCAATAATATCACAGGTCAATAAATATTTAATCTTCGTTTTTTTCTCGTCGTACTGCACTGTGAATACTAGCACTCTTATATTAATTCAAAATGTTTCTCTTGTTTGTAATTTTACAAGAGAAATGTTATCGAAAACAGATGCAGATATTCAAAACTTTTTTTTCGTCGTAGATCTACTTTCGATTTGTACTTTCGGTTTAATACACACAAACAAACAATGTAACATGTTGATAACTATTTTGAAATCAGGTCAATTTCAAGATTGACCGCGGACCAATTGGACAGCTCGTTGTCGCTACCCAGTGTCAAAATTACTGTTGTGGGTGCCTTCCGACATAGCTTACTTATTCATGAAAGTTATTGTCAAATCTTGAACTAGAGGCATATAACAAAACACACTTCCATTTAATCTGCGCCGATAAGCTTTTTTTAAAAGATTTTTCTTGTTGCTTGATTTTATCCTGTTTGTTCCATCATTGTCCTGTAATATACTTAATATATTGAATGTATTGACACATTCAGATACAGTGATTGACCTCATATCACTTCTAGGTCACTGTGACCTTACGCTTACTACTGAACCCGTACATTTTCATCTGGGGTTTATTACGAAAGAATGGAGTTGTCTGGCCTCTGTACAGCAGAGTACTGTGACCTATATTTCACAGTTCGTTGATATTGTCATATCTCTGGCAATATTTCAGAGGTTTGAAATTGTTCTTTGGCGAACTGTTTATGCTGACACTGCAGTTTATCTCATTTCACTTGGACGGTATTGTCCATATTAATCTTGCGCTTGTTAAAGTCAAACTCCCGTAAGTCACGCTTTATTGTCTTCTGACAATTCTTGTTTATATTATAGGCAGTGGGCAAGCCAGTTACTTGTTGGGAGGAAATAAGACGCTCACACCTCCATGAGTCTCCCAACTCCCAATTCGGGATGGTGTAAACACAGCATTACAGGGCGGATGTCTTCAGTGAAGCAGGATAGATCCACAACTGTCTAGGACAAGTCTGGGAAATATTTAACAGAAGAATAGGAGATTCTCAGCAGATGGACAGGGTATTGATCAGAGCTAAACAAGTATGAGAAGTATGTTAACAATACATTTTAAGCCTCATACAGCATCCAGAAGGAAATCGACAATCAATCCTTCGTGAGGAAGTTGATGTTGCAGTAGCTGCAATGAAAAAGGGAAAGTCTGCCAGAGGGGATTTTATACCAGCAGAACTTGTTCAAGTAGGCGGGGGGAGCATGATTGATGTTTTGACAAAGATCTGTAACAAGATTTGGAGAACTGGAGAATCGCCGACCCGATGAATTCAGTCGCTGATCATTACACTCCCTATAAACGGAAATCTGCAACTCTGCCAGAACTACAGAACCATCGGCCTTATCAGTCTTTTGGCGCCAAAGTTTTGCAGTATCTCCCTTAAACGTCTGCAGAATCTCTACCATGTCTTCATAGATTTCAAAATAGTTTTGCACAGGGGATGGCATGCAACCTGATTGGCCACCATGCGGAAGCACAATATCAATGCAAATCTAGTTCTCGCCACTGAACACCTCTATGACAAGGCTATAAGAGCAATTCAGATGAACTGCAGCACAGGAGAACACTTCAGAACAACAGTTGAGGTGAGGCAAGGATGCCTTCTCTCACCGACCATCTTCAACATTTATCTCAAAAGGATTATAAGAACATGATGGAAAAGTAACCATAGGCGGCGGAACTTTTACCAGTCTGTGATTTGCGGATGTGATTGCTTTGGAAGGGCAGGAACAAGAGGCCCTAGTTAAAAGGTTCGACAAAACCTACACAAGAAATAATATGGAGATAAGTGCTAAGAAGACCAAGCTATTGACAAACAGCGTCAAGAGCATTCAGATGCAAATCAAGGTTAAAGGACAGAAGGTTGGAACGGTTACAAGCTTCAAGTACATTGGGACAATTGTCTCAGATGACGGCTCAAAACCGGAATGTCTAAAAAGAGTTGCATAAGCTACTGCAGCTCTGACAAAGTTGAAGCCAATATGGAGAGATAGCGCTTTATCTTTTAGACCAAAGGTGAAACTGATGCGCTACCTTGACCTAGTAATATATCCGTATGCTTCTGAGCTCCCTTGTCATATCCATATTTTTGTATGCCTGTGGGTCACGTACTTTGATGACAGCGGATTTAGAGAAAAGAACGCAGGTCTTTGAGATGAGATGCTACATAAGGTTACTGAACATCTCGTACAAGGACCATGTAAGCAATTAAGATGTTCGCACAGAGATCCAAGCAGTATCGGAGAATATGACGAACTCCTGACTTAGCCAAGGAACTGAAACTGATGTGGTTTGGCAACATCTCAAGATCTTATGGCTTAGCAAAGACAGTTCTTCAGAGCACTATTTTATTCTATTCCATAACCTTACAAAGTCGTTGGAGCACCACAAATGACTTCGAAACAATCCCTTTCCCTCTTGTCCCGCCTTCAGCCGCCCCAGTGGAGCCAGCACAACCCATCACTGTCCACTCCTCAACACTGCCCTCCCCCGCCTAAAGGTCTACTCCCAGCCCACCCCATCCCCGTCACCGTGCCCCGCGGAACCGTCCCGGCCAAACCAGAAGACCCTGAGACGTGACCACAAACCACCCTAGCTTCTGCCACCATACCCTCCCCCCCCCCCCCCCCGCGACCAGGGTCAGGGGTCAGGAGTCCACCATACTCCCCAATGGCTGCCTGGATATTTCTTTGAACCTCCTCAACGGTTATATGGTCCTTGTACAACAGAAGGGTGGCATCTCATCTCAAAAACCTGCATTCTTTTCGCTAACTCTGCTCTATAAAGCTTTTAAATAATATTAAGGGGGATCTAGGGGCTTCGTCCCACAAAAGCCAAAAGCAGGCACCTGGAGAGTTGATGTCACAAATGCATGCAGGCATTACATTTACTGATTGGCATGATTTCACAGATTAATTTGTACTGTTCTACCAGCAAAGCAAGCCAATAAATATATTTTTTCAGATCATGAAGCGGGCCTTTTTGTTAATGTGTTGAAGACAAGTTTGAGAGACTAGAATTAATCTGAAATTGTAGGAGTAATGTGGTACCCCCACCCACCACCCCACGACCAGAAGCTGAAACTTTTTTTAAAAAAGGCGACTAATGGAAGGATTCTGACCCACCCATATGCCTTACAACATGATGACCCCCTCCCCCTGCTACTCCATGGCTTTATTATTTTCGACCCCTCCGCCCCCAGCAGATCACAAAATCCAACCCCAGCCCATGAATGTATCCCCCCCCCACACACACCTGGTAATAAATGACTTGTCCATTACTTCAGACTCTATTATTCATCAACGCGACGTTTGTCACCCCTCTGCGCCTTAAATATGTAGTGTAGACACTTTTAGAGTCTGTACTTTTATAGAAATAAAAGTTGTTCGGGGACCAGTATATCAGCTGATCGAGATGGACGGATCAGTCATCTTTTTTTCTTTATTTATAAACATACAAGTCCTTACTTTCGGAGGGTATGTATGTGAGCCTGAAGACTATGATCAGACTGCTTGTTTCGTTTTCTGGCATAACTCACCTTTTTCGTCTTATATACACGGCCATTGGAAACTTTTACCCTCACCTATACACACTGTGCCGATACTTGTAACTTGTACTAAGGAGTTCCACCCTTGTTAGGGTCACCGTAGTTATACGTATTCTTCTGGAGTAAAGAGCTGACTAAAAACTTTTACAGTACGAGGCAGCATGCACCAGTCTGTATCTACCACTGAATGTCTTTACTAATCAAAGGGCAGTTGAAATACACCGGGCAGCATTCACGCGGCATTTTCATCACAGAGATTTAGCCTTCATAAGTATAGTCGCTCCATCCACCAGAATAATTGAATATGTGTTGTATTAAATGTTATACTGTAATTAGTAGCATAGGCAGGAGCACAAATCCGCACCACAAGAGATGAGTCCAGCACCGCAGGATTAAAAGGAGAAGAGAAGATCCAATGATGATCGCAGCATCCTGTAGGCCCTCACTCTATAGCCCTCCTTGACAACTGTGATCCACATGCACTATCTCGACCAACAAAGTCCCAGCCATAATGGGTTACCCAACACCATATTTACACTAATTTACACTAACCCTCAACGGCTAAGAAGTTACAGCTCGACATACGCATAAGATCCTCAAAAAAAAAAAAAAAAAAAAAAAAAAAAGGTTGATGTATTAATAATCTAATAATCTAATATTATTATTCAGGTTGATGTATTAATAATCTAGTAGTATTTATTGCAACGCATGCAACTGGTTGTATACTGGTTTAACTATCCAATCATCAGGGCTCCAGCCAGGTGCAAATTCTGGGGTAATCAAACACCCCAATCCATTCAAAATACGACATATCATGTAGCCCCTCATCAAAGCTGCCTCATACAGAATGCCCAGAAGAGGGGCCACAACAGGTACTCGGACAAAACGGACCATGGACAAAACGGACCAGACAAAACGGACCACGGTTAGGACAAAACGGACCACGTTTCAAGACAAAACGGACCACGTTTCAGGACCAGACGGACCACGCTAGAAGGCAAACCAGACCATTAATTGGTGCCAAGTAAAAGATTAAGGAGTATACAATGTTAAATGGTCACAATAATTTGACAACTGTTCATGATCTCAACTATCTTTGGTTGTCGCAACTATCTAATTAATTTAATGACAAGATTTTTATCTTTAAGCATGCAGATTTCTTTATTAGTGTTGCAACTAAAATAAAACATGCTTTTTCATGGTTAACAGAAGGTCTGAACGTGGTCCGTTTTGACCTTAAACGTGGTCCGTTTTGTCCTGAACGTGGTCCGTTTTGTCCCAAGCGTGGTCCGTTATGTCCGTGGTCCGTTTTGTCCGTGGTCCGTTATGTCCCTAATTCCCACAACATATGTATCCCCATAAACATCAAACCGCCGTATCTCCTGTACATCTCCCACCCTACCTAAGGCTGGACCCCTGAACCACAGAACATCTAATTTCATTAAACACTGAGACTCCATGCAAGAGGAGAGCAAGGCCCTAAACTTATTAGACCAGTTCCTTGCACAACTTCCGTTTCGTGTGACTCACTACAGTAGAGACAAGCGTAAACCACTGGACTCAGGCGGCAGAAACTTGACTGGTAGATCTGGTTCTCAATACACAACCTAAACTTTTAACAACGCCGGGAATCATCTTAGAGAAATTTCTTATCTATAAATATATTCCTACTAGCAGGAAAGGTTACAGCAGGTGCTTTGTCTTAAAAGCAAATTATCTGAAAACCGCATTAGATAGATCTAATAGCTCTTGCCCAAAATGTTTACTTAACAGTCTTGACGAAAGTAGCTGCATTTTCAAACAGTGTAGATCCTGACAAGTCGGCTCTGGATGAGACGCCACATCTAGAACTATACCGTTTGCCCTCTAGTCTTTGGGTTTTCAATATAATACAGTTTGGAAGAAACATTTTGTTATATTGCAGACGTAGACGTTTTGTTTTGTGGCGTCTGATCTGGTCTGCACTGCTTTCTATGACGTAAGGCATGTACGGGTAAATCAAGTAATTCGTAATAAATTCTTGTATATTGTATGCACACTAACAAGCAATTCAAACAAAAACAAGGCGCAATTATTTTCTTGGAAGCTGGTAGAAAAATAATCTCAACATAAACATTCAAGGAGAGCGATAAATAACTTATACACACGGTCGAGATATAAATAGATATGCAGTACGTCAGTATGGGAATATCTGAACTATTTATAGGTAAACCAACATCGTTTGCACTAGGCGTCTATTTAGTCGCCTGGGGACGAGGCAATAAACTTATGGGCGCTGGGATACACGACAAATATATCAATAGTCTGAAATCGTGGAATTGGCTTCCTTTGGCATTCTTCATAAGTCCACCATACACGTGAGAAACGTCAACTTTGTTGTGAAATCTATCGGTTATAAGTATGACCATTTTTGTGTATAACAAATGTAGTGTTATGAAAGACCAATTGTATTTTTATCCGCCCTTCTGTACAAACTCTTCTTTTCGAGTGACACTGTCTCAATCATACTGTTTGACACCACGTATTTATCTGGTTATCGGTGGCCACCAGTTCTCGATGAAACGAGTTGGCTTCTTTAAAAAGAATCTTAGAAAGGTCTGCTGCAGTGTCTTATACAGTTTAGTAGCCGGTTTTCAATCAGGAACTCGTCAGTGGCATCTGTTGCATGTCATGTAACTGCATGTCAGATTTGACTAAATGGTCATAAACGAATGCTTAAAACCGCAATGGCAGCCATATACATTAACCTCTTCACTGTAGAGTACACATAAACCAATCACTTGCTAAAGAAACGGTATGGATGGGTGACTTACTTGTGTTTTTACGTCCTTTTTAGCAGTATTTCAGTCATATCAGGACGATGGGAGGTGATAATAAAATTCTGAGTGCAATGGAACACCGTTAACGGTTTGAAAGATTCTCACATCTAGCGGCCCAGTAGCGGGGCTCGAACCCGGGACGACTAGATCAGAAAGCCAGCCCTAAACCTACTGAGCTACCGGGGCTCCTAGAAATGGTATGGGCTAAAAGGTCTCATTACCAGGTGCACGATTGTTAGTAGTCAATGGAGATAATAGTCCAATGGTCAATTTAGTGATACCTATACTATTTTACCCACTTCTTTTAACCAACAGCGTTTAGGTTTCAAAAACTCTCATACGTGCCGCTAATACATTCGTGGACTACATCTATTCTGTTTTACCCAATAACCTTGCAATCCCTTTTGGCCTTGTCGTGTTTTCAGCGGTATTTTCAGCCGCTCTAGTTGAACTGGCAAAGTCCACACCTGTCCACTCTTTAATATTGTCTTACCACCTCTTCTTCTGTCCACCTCTTTTTCTTTTTCCTTTCACTGTATTCTGTAGAATCTCTTTGCTAACTAGAAGTCCTTGAGATGTGGCCAAACCACCTTAGTTTCCGTGTCTTGACCATGGTCAGGAGTTCATCTTATTTTCCAATGGCTGCTTGGATCTTTCTGCGAACCTTCTCATTGATTATGTAGTCCTTGTACTAAATGTTCAGTAGCCTTTGTAGCCTCAGTAGGCCTGCGTTCTTTTTTCTTACTCTGCTGTCAAGGTCAACGATTCACAGGCATACAGAAATACGGAAATGACAAGTGAGCGCATCAATTCCACCTTTGATCCTAGAGATGGTTATCTCTCCAAATTGGCCTCAAATTTGTTAAAGCTGCAATGGCTTGTTCAAATGTTTGAGAGAACCTCAGGTTTCAAGCCATCATCTGCAACAATGCTTCAAGGTATTTTAAGCTTATTACGGTACCCAGAATCTGTCTTTCGGAGTTGATCGCCCTCTGGATGCCATTGGCCATGTTTGTCATTAGTTTGGTCTTCTTAGCACCATCTCCATCTAATACCTTATGCTGAAGAGGGTGGGTGACAGGAGACATCCTTGCCTAACTCAAACAGTTCTTATGAACCATTCTCACGTGCTGCCATTCATCTGGACTGCACTTGTAGCTTTGTCGTAGAGCTGCTCAGTGGTTCGAACTAGTTTTGCACTGATATTGTACTTCCATGTAAGGTGGCCCATACTGCATGTCCAAGGCTTTTTTTTTTTTTTAAATCATTGAAGACATGGTTTAGGCTTTGCTGATGCTGGAGGTACCGTATTTACCCTAAATTTTCGGACACCGTAAATTTTCGGACACCCTATATTTTCCCAAAACGCCACCTATATTATGTACCCTATATTTCCGGACACGTACTGACCAGGGTATTTTTGTTGTCCGTAAATGTTCGGACACAAAAAAACCGTCCCTTGTTCTCTCATAAAATTTTCATGTATAGGCTATCAGTTTTGTCTGTTTGCTATGTTTACCTTTGCCTTCCGCTAGATGAGGTACCGTAATTCTTCGGCTATAAGGCGATTCGTTTTTTAGACAGGGGGGAGGATAGTTTTTGGACTGTCTGGGCAAGTATTTAGCTTAGCCTCGCCTATAAGACGGACCTATCTTTTTGCCAATTCCCCATTCCCCAAAGGTCATCACCAGTCGCCGATGTCTACGTATATTTAAACTGGTTATGCAGTTACCGTAATATGCATAAATATCTTGGATTACATACCACATTATGTACCGTATGTATATTTCCATAAGTTATCCACATCCTAACTCCGATGTACACAACTGGAGAAAATATATTCGAGACATATTCCAATTTGCAATTTGAAGATGAAAGGATCCATACTAAACAAATTTTTTCCACAGGCCAAATATTTAGCGTAAATACTGTATCCAAACTACTAGCACATGGTCAGTCTAACACACCAGTACTTCAACAAACAAATTGTGTCACCTCAAGGTCATTGACCGCTTTGATCTTTTTGTGTACTCTAGTCCAATACCGCATCTCAAATTACATAATTGAGACAGGTTTGACAAGTTGGGATTACCGATAAGTAAAGAGAAAAAGTGCCTTATTTGTTTACATCTACTAAGGTAAGTAAGGTTGCAGGAAAATACCTGTTAAGAATGTTAACTTGAGGAAATAAAAATAAAAGGATGATATTGTTACACATTTTTTGCGGATGTGGAATTGAAAAGAAGAGTTTAATGGGTTTGCCAGATGCAATCACTGTTCGCATAAGGTATTATTTCATGTGATCGGTACCTGATGTATTGTTTATGTCTCAACACCTGGACATATTAACTTGGGAGGGGGAATAGACTTAAGGTTACGCGACAGTGACCACTTTGTGGAAAATAGCCACGGTGTCCAAAGCCTCTTCTATAAGATGGGTACAAATTTTGGGGGTCATTTCATGGTTCAACACCTACCAGCTAGACAACACCAGAAGCCATTATGAAGTTTATTTTCTCATATAATCTAATTGATTAAACAATACATTAGTTAAACAAATTGTTTACTTTCACACCTATCGGTACTATATACGAAAAAGATACCGTATATATGCCGGTGCATACCCTTGATAATTGGTTATTATTCGGCGTTCGTAAATATTCGGACACTTAAAAAAATTATAATTTTTGCCAAATTAAATGTTCGGACAGTAAAAAAAATAATTATTTTAATCCGTCCGAATAATTAGGGTAAATACGGTACTTTTCATACAGGATTCTGAGTTTGAAGATTTTTTGTTCTGTGGTGCTTCTTCCGGCTCTGAATCCAGCCAGTTCTTTAGCAATTATCTGTTCGTCTTGGGGTTCAAGCCTATTCAAGACGACTTTCAAAATAACTTTGTTCGAATGACTGATGAAAATGATGGTTCTGTAGTTCTGGCAGAGCTGTAGGTTGCCCTTTTTAGCTCGCCTGAACGAAAGTTCAGGAAGAGCTATTGTTGTCACCACGGCGTCGGCATCCGCGTCCGCGTCCGCGTTCGAATTGGATGTTTTGGTTAAAGTTTTTTAAAGACCTATATCTCCTTAACCCATGGATGGATTCTTTTGATACTTGCACTGTAGCTAGATATTGGTCTAAGGTTTAACAGGGTACCACCCCCACCCCACTCTGTGACCTTGATGTCAAGGTCATGGACTTAGAAAATTGGTGTTTTTTTGGACTGGATGTTTTGGTTAAAGTTTTATAAAGCCCAATATCTCCTGAACCCATGGATGGATTCCTTTGATACTTGCACTAAAGTTAGATATTGGTCTAAAGTTTTCGAAGGTACTACCCCCACCCGCCTCTGTGACCTTGATGTCAAGGTCATGGACTTAGAATATTGTCTTTTTATTGATTGGATGTTTTGGTTAAAGTTTTTTAAAGACACATATCTCCTGAACCCAGAGATGAATTCATTTTATTTAGAATTTATTTTATTTAGATATTGTTGTCACCATGGCGTCGGCGTCAGCATCCGCGTCCATGTCAGCGTGGGCGTTCGGATTGGATGTTTTGGTTAAAGTTTTTTAAAGACCTATATCTCCTTAACCCATTGATGGATTCTTTTGATACTTGCACTGTAGTTAGATATTGGTCTAAGGTTTAACACGGTACCACCCCCACCCCACTCCATGACCTTGATGTCAAGGTCATGGACTTAGAAAATTGGTAGTTTTTTGGACTGGATGTTTTGGTTAAAGTTTTATAAAGCCCAATATCTCCTTAACCCATGGATGGATTGATGTAGCTAGATATTGGTCTAAGGTTTAACAGGGTACCACCCCCACCCCACTCTGTGACCTTGATGTCAAGGTCATGGACTTAGAAAATTGGTGTTTTTTTGGACTGGATGTTTTGGTTAAAGTTTTATAAAGCCCAATATCTCCTGAACCCATGGATGGATTCCTTTGATACTTGCACTAAAGTTAGATATTGGTCTAAAGTTTTCGAAGGTACTACCCCCACCCGCTTCTGTGACCTTGATGTCAAGGTCATGGACTTAGAATATTGTCTTTTTATTGATTGGATGTTTTGGTTAAAGTTTTTTAAAGACACATATCTCCTGAACCCAGAGATGAATTCATTTTATTTAGAATTTATTTTATTTAGATATTGTTGTCACCATGGCGTCGGCGTCAGCATCCGCGTCCATGTCAGCGTGGGCGTTCGGATTGGATGTTTTGGTTAAAGTTTTTTAAAGACCTATATCTCCTTAACCCATTGATGGATTCTTTTGATACTTGCACTGTAGTTAGATATTGGTCTAAGGTTTAACACGGTACCACCCCCACCCCACTCCATGACCTTGATGTCAAGGTCATGGACTTAGAAAATTGGTAGTTTTTTGGACTGGATGTTTTGGTTAAAGTTTTATAAAGCCCAATATCTCCTTAACCCATGGATGGATTGATGTAGCTAGATATTGGTCTAAGGTTTAACAGGGTACCACCCCCACCCCACTCTGTGACCTTGATGTCAAGGTCATGGACTTAGAAAATTGGTGTTTTTTTGGACTGGATGTTTTGGTTAAAGTTTTATAAAGCCCAATATCTCCTGAACCCATGGATGGATTCCTTTGATACTTGCACTAAAGTTAGATATTGGTCTAAAGTTTTCGAAGGTACTACCCCCACCCGCCTCTGTGACCTTGATGTCAAGGTCATGGACTTAGAATATTGTCTTTTTATTGATTGGATGTTTTGGTTAAAGTTTTTTAAAGACACATATCTCCTGAACCCAGAGATGAATTCATTTTATTTAGAATTTATTTTATTTAGATATTGTTGTCACCATGGCGTCGGTGTCAGCATCCGCGTCCATGTCAGCGTGGGCGTTCGGATTGGATGTTTTGGTTAAAGTTTTTTAAAGACCTATATCTCCTTAACCCATTGATGGATTCTTTTGATACTTGCACTGTAGTTAGATATTGGTCTAAGGTTTAACACGGTACCACCCCCACCCCACTCCATGACCTTGATGTCAAGGTCATGGACTTAGAAAATTGGTAGTTTTTTGGACTGGATGTTTTGGTTAAAGTTTTATAAAGCCCAATATCTCCTGAACCCATGGATGGATTCCTTTGATACTTGCACTAAAGTTAGATATTGGTCTAAAGTTTTCAAAGGTACTACCCCCACCCCCCTCTGTGACCTTGATGTCAAGGTCATGGACTTAGAATATTGTCTTTTTATTGATTGGATGTTTTGGTTAAAGTTTTTTAAAGACACATGTCTCCTGAACCCATCGCACTATAGTTAGATCTACAGAGTACTACCCCAACCCCGCTCAGTGAGCTTGATGTCAAGGTCAGGGACTTAGGAAATTTTTGTCGTTTTTAAAGTTTTGTAATTGTATACTGATTCATAATGCTTTGCAGAGATTTAGTTTATACTTGAACTGATGTTAGACTCTTTTTTGAGTTTTTACAAAACACCTTATACTTACCCCACTGGATGACCTTGAAGTCAAGGTCATCGACTTAGAATTTTGTCTTAAAGATTTTGGTTAAAGTTTAATATTTATGAAGACATAATTTCACAGTGCCACGATGATGGATTAGTTGATACTAATAATTGGACTGATGTTAGATAATGGTTCAGGGTTTTGATACATCCTAGTCCCCCCCCCGCTACACGTCATTTTTCATTTCATTTTTTTTATTTTAATTTTATTTTAAGACTTATTTCTGAGATAGCTTTTGTTTATAAATGTATAAATGTGTTTTCATTATGGACATGTTTGCATGAAGTTTTATGCATAGCAGTCCACATAGCCCCCACCCACCCCACCCCACCCCCTCCCCCCTACCCGTCAGTTTTTTTTACCTCAAGCTCATGGACTTTGAACTTTCATTTCATTTTGATTTTAATTTTAATTATATTTTAAGACATAGCAGTCCACATAGCCCCCACCCCCTCCCCCTTACCCTACAGTTTTTTTTACCTCAAGCTCATGGATTTTGAAATATCATTTCATTTTTTTTTTATTATGATTTTATTTTATTTTAAGACTTATTTCTGAGGTAGCTTTTGTTTATAAATGAGTTGTCATTATGGTCATGCTTGCATGAAGTTTTATGCATAGCAGTCCACACCACCATAGTGGCTGTGTGATGGGCAAGCACCAATTCAGGGAGCTATGCTGTCAGGTGACAGCTCTTGTTAGGAGCTGTAATAATCAGTGATTGAGTTCATAGGGTAAGCCATTCTCCTGTTCTCCAGATCTTGTTAGAAATGAGAGATTTGTTAAAACATCATTCATGGTCTCCCCGCCAGCTGGACTTGGGGAGCTGGACCCTATGTAGTTTATACTTCAATATTAACATAAGAAAAATTGAGTTCATAGCGTATATTTACATTCTTTTATATCTATTATTTGACCAAAACTTTATGTTAGGAGCTACAGTTGAAGCAGAAAAAAACAACATTTATACATAGTTTTTCTACAAAAAGGGGAACAGCAGTAGCGACCTTATAACATCGCATACACCCAATCAAATTGGAGAACCATGGTTTATTTTGACGTCACTTAATGTCATGTAATGTCCCATGAACCATTGTAGTTATTGAAGTATAAACTACATTACATTCTAATGGTTTACCATAGGGCTTTCTCTTAAATGCACTGAGAATGTAAATATAACTGTACAAAGTCACATTATTATGAGGCATTGCTGTATATTTTTGTTCTGTATAGAATTAACAGAAGCCTAAGAAGATGGGAAAGAAGAATAAAAAAGACAAGAAAGGTCAGGGGAAAGAGAAGACACAACAAAAGACAGAGAAAAAAGCTAACAAAAGAATGAAGAAAGAGTTGGCAGAGAAAGGGGAGGTAATTAAAGCTGTTTGTTTAGGGTATTTACAGAGCCTCAGGTAAGGTGTTTTAAGGATAATTATACCCCCGACATACGAATTATGTCATGGGGTATATAGTTTTTGTCACGCTGTCTGTTCGTTTGTCCGTTCGTTTGTCTGTCCATTAGTTAACTTTTACGTCAAAGTTTTGCGTTAAACCTTTTATCTCTGTAACCGCTGGTCAGAATATTTTCATATTTGGTAAATGATATCTCAATAGCATTGCCTTTGATGTGAAATACCTCAACCTCTGGGTCAGGCCCCTGGGTGGGACCAGGGGTCAATAATTAGGACTTAGTTTACCTCAAAGTTTTGTGTTAAACCTTTTGGATTGCCATATTTCTGAAACCACATGTTAGATTCTTTTCATATTTGGATGGTGATATCTCTGTAGCAATACCTTTGATATGAAATGCTTGAGCATTGGGGTCAGGCCCCTGAGTAGGGCCAGGGGTCAATAATTAGGACTTCAGCTACATCAAATTTTTTTGTTAAACCTTTGCTTTGCTCATGTCTCTGTAACTGTTTATCAGACTCTTTTCATATTTGGTTCCTAACATCTCTACAGCATTGCATTTGATGTGAAATATCTCAGCTGTGCAGTCAGGCCTCTGGGTGGGGCCATGGGTCAATAATTAGGACTTAGTTTACATCATTGTTTTGCCTTTAACCTTTTGGATTGCTCATATTTGTGTAGTAACAGCATGTCCGATTCTTTTCTTATTTGGTTAATGATATCTCATGCTTTAGCATTTGGGTCAGGCCTCTGGGTAGTGCCAGGGATCAATTATTTGGGCTTAAATTAGGTCTTAGTTTTGCTATACACTTTTCGTTTTGCTCATATCTCTGTAGCCATATGTCAGATTCTTTTCAGTAGCATTTCCTTCGATATTGAATGCCTTGAGAAGCATTGGGGTCAGCTCCTGGGTGGGGTCAGGGTTCAGTAATTAGGACTTTGTTTGGCAGTGGCACTGGTCGGGGCTATACGTGAGCCCCTGCTCACTTTATCTAGTTCTGAGATATTTTATTTTTATTTTTCAACAAAAACTTATGTTGTGACCACACATTAGAATTGTCATGGTGAGCTGGTTCTAATGAGGGGTCAAAACATACGATTTTCAGGAGAGATATGGAAAATTATCCCTGAATTATCCCTGCTACCCCTTCTCTGGAGCACTGGCATCTAGGGCTGGGACGAACACCCGAGTTCAGGTCAGGTAGACTAATTACCGGGTACAAAGGACGAGTTACACTTTACTATTGCAATGTGCCCACTGAAAAGGCCGATTTTCGAAGGTAGGCAGATAACCACAAAAACATGTAGAAATGTTAGCTATATGTTTCTAGTTTATTCTGTACGATTTCATATTCCCATATTTTAATGCCTTTTAGGTTAATTTAGCGGCAGAATACATGTACTGTCTGCAACATTTAACACTGAGCCTATGGGAATTTTGACTACCAACTTCCACTATGCATCCAAATTTCACTTCATCCTACCCTCGTAACCACTACAATTTTTATACATAGTTATTCCTCATATACATATTCATCATAATTGGGTTATATTACAGTGGTTACGAAGGTAGGAGTAAACGAAAAATAAACTTTTTGGGTAAATTTTCATATATCCAACCCTAGGACTAAAGGATCTATATCAAATTCGCATTAGTATATTTTATAATTGATAGAAAAAGAGGCATTATTCGACACAACATCTCTTTTTCAAAGTGTTCATCTGTGTAGTGTGTGTTCCTAATGCCCCACCAAGGCTTCCATGTGTGTGTAGAGGGGGGGGGTTGCTGGGGGTCGGGAATGGGGGTGCAGCGCTGGGCATGCGTATAGGTATGGCGTTATGTGCGTATGTAAGGCGTTCGACTGAATGTCCTCCATCATCATGCTGTGATATAACCTCTGATGTTATGATGTTTCGACGTGGTCAGATGATGTATCCCTCTGCATGAAGCTGATGCATTGTAAAATTCTGTGACCTTGAACTTTGGTCCACTAACTTTGTATGAAAAGTTACTTGGATGAGATTTCTCCTTACCTCTTTTTGATAATCTTTGGTGTAGGAGTGCTGATATTTGATCAGATCATCTTTAAAATGTATGAACTGCAAAGCATCCATGCACTCTGAACCCTGAACTTTATGCATGGACCAGGATTTTCACTTATATGTCAACACGGTTTTTGTATTCGCAATATAATAACAAATAGTTGGTCAGTCAAACAATGAAAAAAAAGAATCCTCATACTTCATAGGTTACTGTACGATATATTTAAAGGTTCACTGTTCTTTTCCTTATATATTCAACATTATATATGCATCAAACTAAAGACAATGGTTCAGTCAGACTTTGCAAATGACGTCATACTATTTGTAGGTCATTGTGACTTGTATTTCACGATCCATTGAATTAATGTTTTATTTCGAACTAATATGAAATTGAATCTTCATCGGACTTGGAATAGTAAGTCACTTCAGCACTGCGTCTCATTTGGTACCACATGTAGGTCATCGTGACCTATATGTCTTGGTTCACTGATTTTGTCTAATATTTTAAACATCTGTACCTGTGTAGCATCCATAAATGCGTTATATTTCATATATATTTGATATGATGAAGCTTTCATTATATGTATAAATAGTGATTAATGCTTAAGAAAAGAACAAGGTTGATGAACTTTTCATGCACTTGTCAGAACACAAGCGTTGAAAAGCGTTTCGCCAGAAATACATTGGCTAAACAATATTGGTCGGTTATAATCGACATCCTGTTCATTTGTTTCATTATTTTCACAAAAGCAAACGCTTTACATGCTTATTATTGTGTTAATAAACACTTGTAAAATCTACTATTGTGAGGTTTCGTAAAAATTCAAATAAAATTTCTCCTTACTAGATGGTTTGATCGAAAATATCCCTTTTAGACTGTGGATAAGAACCAAAAGTATTATATCTGTCAGTTTGGAGGGCTGATATGCCAGCGGAATTGCTGATTATATCGAAAAACCGCAGGTACTTAGTGTACCCCGTTCAGCACCCCATATGCAATAAACCGGAAGTCACGTGATTATTTATGAAACCGCAAACTTAAAAATGTGCTTATATAAACTGCCAAATGCCAAGCTTTTATAAACATAAATTTTATCAGGATCGGTCGTGGGCACAAAAACGGCCAAAGTGTAACCCGTCCTTTACTACCTTTTACCCAAACGCTTATAATTATGTTATATATCAGTATTATATGTCAGTAGAATTCCATGCAAATAGAGCAAAGTTTAGGGTGACAGTCTTGCAAAATTGCTGTTATATATTGCCAAACAAGATTTCTACATTTTCATTCCATTCCTGTGCATGCATGTGCAAATGGCAGATACCTTAGGTATTATTTGAACTGGAATGATATTTTCTAATTGTGTACATGCTCAAAATGCAATGATAACAGGTACCCAGGTACGCGAATCCCTATTACCTGTTCGTAAAAAATCGTTATGACCCATCCCAGGCCTACTGGCATCAAACGGCTGAGACATTACATGCTAACTTAGCACCAGTTAACTTTGCATTATTTGAAGTTATGCAGCTGCCTACAAACAGTGTAGGTGATTAATAATGATAAAAGCAAATTGAAATAAGATGTTTTTTTCTCAACTTTGAATTTCAGTTGAAAAAGCAGTTTCAATGACTTGATAACTTTTTTAACACATAACTAGTTTGAATGCATTAAATTTGTTTTGAACCACATACACATTTTGCTCATATACTTCTGTTGAAATGTAATAATGATTAAGGTATTTTGCTACACCTCCATATTTTTCTGCCATTTTTACCAAGGGGAACAACTTTTGTGACTTCCTGTTTACTAGTCCAGACAACAAAACCCTCTCAAAACAGTGTCTACTCTTAAAAGAAAGAATTGCTCCTAGGGAGCAAATGCTCATAGGGAGCAAATTCTTACCTATAAGAGTTTACCCCTATCCAGAAGGGAGAAATGAAAACAGTAGAGTTGCTTCCCTTGAAAGTGTACCTAGTCACCTTATGTTTTATCAGGCTGAATTCAAGAAAACTTTATCCGATATGTATTTGACGACTCATATTTTCAGAATGACATTATCTGAAATGTAATTTTTGGATAACTCTTGGATAACTTGTAGTTTATAATATATGTGTTCAGAGCTCTAGATAAGAGGGAGTATTTGGTGATAATTAGGGATGATTTTTTTTAATTCTGCATAAAAGCTTATGTTGTGACCCTTCATCTGAATCGTCTCGATGAGACAGTTCAGATGAGGGGTCACAACATATGGTTTCGATGAGAAATAAAAAAATTATCCATAATTATCATTCACAATTATCAATCTTATCTAGGATGACATTGAAAGGCTTATCGCAGAATTTGAAGAACAGGATAAGAAGAAAACACAAGTGGTGGAAGAGAAGTGTCCACCACCATCCCCTAGGTAAGTACACATGCGGTAACAGAGTTGCCATGGTCCGGGAAAAACATCTGGAAAAAAAGATATATTTTTTTCCAGGTCAGAAAAAGTCAGGAAATTTTATAGTTGATCTGGAAAGTTTGGAAAGCCAGGGAAGATTCAGAAAATGTGAAAATTAATGGCCACGGCAGCTGTCAGGAAATATGCTTATTCTGTTCAAGGGCAAAAGATGTAATTGTTAAAGAGATAGTCCAGGCACATGTCCCTTCTCATTGAAGGTTACTGTTAAAGGAAAGAATTTGCTCCCTGGGGGAGCAAATTCTTTCCTTTAAGAGTAACCCCCAATTTCTGGTAGACACAGTTAGCACTGTTGAAGTAAAGAGTAAAATTAATTTTTGCAGTAAAAAGGGTAAGAAGAAGTGTAAAAATCTCGGGGAAATATCAGGGAGTGTCGAAGTGGAGGATAATTGGCAACCCTGGGTAAGCTCTAGACCACAGGGTATAATCGAGTCCGCTAATTTTCGCTTCCTGCAGAGACAGTACATCATATTTGGCTTCTGCTGAGACTGTCCACGATTTCTTGCTTCCTGCCAAGACTTTTGTACATGATTAATGGCTTCCTGCAGAGACTGTCCAGGTGATTCTGCTTCCTGCCGAGGCTCTCCGCAGGAAGCAGAGTCACGCGGACAGTCTCGGCAGGAAACGAAAATTGGCGGACTGGTTTTTACCCTGTATAGACTGCAGTCAGTGAATCTGACAAGTTTTTACCAGGATTTGATCAGATGAATTAATAAAGTCAGTAATACAGGAGCACGGATGCAAGATTCTGTTTGTCATATGACATTAAAAATTGCATTTTATTAGCATATTTTGCACTAAAACGTCACAATTTCGCCATTAGAAAACGCGACATTCTTATGTACGTCAATGTATAAAGTTACAACGTAATTTGCATATTTAATCCACTAGTTGATTATCGTTTTTAATGCATGGCTTTATTACACTCTCAGATGCGACTTCATATGATAAAAGGTTTTATTCTCTCAGCCTAAACTGCTGCTGATGAGCTATTGTAATCATGACATTCGAGCAATTTGTATCCACTCTCTTCAACATTTTTCTCAAAAGGATCATGTCCGATGCTCAGGAAGAACATCCTGGAAAGGTAAACATAGGTGGCAGAGGTATTACAAATCTGCAGTTTGACGATGACTATGATGCTCTTGCTGAAGAAAAGAGGTACTAGAACCACTATTTGAAAGTCTCGACAAAACCTACACAAGGTATTAAATGGAGATAAGTGCTTTGAAGACCAAACCGAGGACAAATAGCTCCAGTGGCATCACAAGTGAGTTTAAGGTAAAAGGACAGAAGTTGGGAATGGTTACAAGCTTCAGATGCCTTGGAGCAATTGTCTCAGACGATGGCTCAAAACGGGAGGTTCCCTCAACGATTGCACAAGCCACTGCAGCTCTTACAAAACTGAAGTCAATTTGGAGAGATAACAACGTATCTCTTGTGTCAAAAATGAAACTGATGTGCTCCCTTTTTACATCCATATTTCTGTATGCTTGTGAGTTATGGACCATGACAAAGAGTTAGAGAAAGGAACAGACTGTTAAGATGAGATGCTACCAAAGTTTATTGAACATCATGTACAAGGACTATGTCACTAATGAGGATCTAAACAGCCATTGGAAAATATGAAAGACTCTTTAACGTTTGTCCACATCTCAAGATCTTCTGGTTTTGTAAAGACAATTCTACAGGGCACAGTGAAGGAAAAAGGAGAAAAGGTAGACAGATGGGGTGGGAAGGCAGTATTAAATGGACTTCGCTGTCACGACTAGGGCATCTGAAGACAGGACTAGGTGGAAAGACATTACCGTAATGTGCCTAAACTTTGGGACACCTAGATTAATTAATTTTCATTTTGGAACAAATGGAAAATTAATTATTTTAGGTGTCCCAATAGTTGTGCACATTATGGTACATGTATTGTAAAGACTCATCTGTGGTGCCCCAACATTGAAGCTTGCCAGGTTGTGGGATAGACTCGAGAGATTATAGGCAGGGTTTCTTTCCTCTAGAATAATTTCAGATATTCAGTCTAGTGTAATGCTGTTGTCAGAGAGGTTTTCCCTTCCGAAACAATCAGGTGTTGGTCATGTGTAAAGTCTGTTATAACTTAATATTTACGTTCTTTGTGTGTTTATTGATAAGCCCTTTAGTAAACCATTGGAACGTAATGTAGTTTACATTCCAATAATAACATCGAGCCACCCGACGTCACATGACTTTAAATGATGTCAAAGTAAACATAGCTCTCTATAATCTGATTGGACTTTGGCAATGTCATGACTTTATTGACTCTTGTCCGCTGTTAGCAGAAAAACTGCATGTAAATGTTTTACTGCTTCAATTTTAGGGCTTATATTAGATTTTTCATAAAGATTTTGATTGAAATGTATGTAAATATAAGCGATGAACTTAATTTTTTGTGATGTTTATCAAAGTGTAAACTATATTGGGTTGTGTGCAAAGTTTACAAGAACCCCAAACTACACTGGGTTGTGTGCAAAGTTTACATGAACCCCAAAGGGGTTCATTCACTTTGCACACGACCCAATGTAGTTTACACTTCGATAAACCTCAGAAAAATGAAATTCATTCCTCAATGAGATTCTTCTTGCCACAATAATCCGACAGATCTAGATCTCCGGAGTTTGCTCAGGTTTGGAGGGGTAACTTCCTGTCTTATAGCTGAATAAATATGAGCCACGACAAGAGAAAACCAACAAAGAGGCATGTGCACCCAGTGCAGACTCAGATCAGTTTGGGCATCCGCTCAGTCTGATCAGACTCTTTGCTAAGAGCTTAAAGGATAGCTAAGGGTCTGAGCTACCTCCATGTGGACAGTGAAGACGCTGATCAGCTTGGGCAGCTGCCCAAGCTGATCTGAGTCTGCGCTGGGCTCACATTACCACATTGTTGGTTTTGTTGTGTCGCGGCTCATATGGTAAAATATTTCTGATTGTCATCAGTTTCTGATTCACAGTTGTTTTTAATTATAGATGCAGTATGACCTTGACCCCTCACCCTGACAAAGATGAACTGATCATGTTTGGTGGAGAGTATTTCACAGGAAACAAGGTAACTTGAACTAGTCAGCTACATGTACCAGTCTGATAAATATATTTATAAAAAATGCAATGAACTGCAGTAAACAGGTTAGATTGTTTACATCCCATTTCTTATCTTATCACTTACCATGTAAATACAGGCCGATACACAGACATCTGAAAAGAGGGGTGCCAATTTCAGTAAATTTTCGAAGGGATGCAAAAGCTGTATAACCCAGGTTCTGAGGCCAACTGTAGGGGTGTACACATAGTTTATTGGCGAAAATTGCCTGATTTTGGAATAACATGCCACCAAAGGTGGGATTCGCTTACACTCTTCACACCCCTATGCATACGGGTCTGAAACAAGTACGGTGCTGTCCGGTAACATTGCGCAGTTAAGACATATGACGGATACATTTGTTTTAAAAAACAATACACAGATAAAACTTACCATCAGTTAAACATTAAAACAAAAAATTATCAAACGGCTCAATTTCTAAGCTCATTTCACAGAAGCTGAGCTTATAGATTGATACCCTAGTGAAAAATGAAGAGCAAATTTGTAGCCTAACATTGCGCAGACCTATTAGAATCAAATATTTTATCCTTTTGAAGATGTTTATTGACACACTTATAATTATGTCAACAACTTTACATCGCCTCGAGCCTAAACACACGTCTTTAATCTGCCATGTGCAAGTTACGTGCAGTGCCAAGGAACTGTCATTGGCTTGGTTAATTCTTTTAAGAATTTCAATCTACAGTTTATTATACAGCTGAATATAAATTTCTTTTATCTAAAATAAATTAAGGAACGAATTTCATTTTTCTGAGGTTTATCGAAGTGTAAACTACATTGGGTCACGTGCAAAGTGAATGAACCCCGAAGGGGTTCATGTAAACTTTGCTAGTGACCTAATGTAGTTTACATTTCGATAAATCTCAGAAAAATTAAGTTCATTGCTTATATTTACATTCATTTCAATTAAATCTTTCATGAAAAATCTTATATAAGCGCTAAAATTGAAGCAGTAAAACATGTAAACGCAGTTTTTCTGCTAACAGCAGAACGGCATGCATGACGTCATGACATTGCTGACGTCCAATCAGGTTGTACAGAGCCATTGTTTATCTTTACGTCACTGACGTCGCGTGTCTCAATGTAATTATTGGAATGTAAACTACATTATGTTCCATCGGTTTACTATAGGGCTTTTCAGTAAATACACCAAGTATGTAAATATTTAAAGATAAACACCAAGAAACGAGTTTACATAATTCTATGATTACCATTTGCTGCCAAAACAAAATCATTTTGTGAGTGATACATTTTTCGGCCAAAAATATGACGTCATTTTTGGAAAAGTTTGTCTGCAAGCAGTGTAAAAAATGCAATAATTGCAACAAAGTAACTGCAAAACAAGGTTGAATTATGGATATTATATACCAAGTTGTAGAAAATTCCATAACTAGTGCGTGGTAAGCGTTTTTGGCGAATTTCCCTCAGCTGCGTGGACCTGCGACAGTGTTGACCTGAATATTTGTTTGTAAATACAGACACGTGCTGAATGCCGTGGAATTCATGATTTTGGATATCTTTATCGCACTGATAGATGGGAAGCTTCTCAAGAGTTGCAAAGAAATGTTGTTTACAAAAAAAAAAGGCGAAAATGACATCGGAAATGGCATAATCTTTGATCTTCCTTTCACACTAATAATGCTCAATGTTAGTGGCCGCGCAATGTTGCCGGACTAGACTGTACACATATAACTCATGAAAATATGATTTTAAAAGTAAGTCTGAATTAATACAAAATGGCAAGATTTTTGGAAAAGCTAATACTTATGAAAAGTAAGGGAAACAATCCAAACAGAAAAAAAATGGTTGTAAGGGAGGCAACAAAATTTGATAACTGTTTTTAACAGTTTTACAAAAAAATCATACCTAATGATGATTTGACCAAATAAATTTAAATGAAATAAATTCAAATAATATATTTTCATAATTTCTTAAACATTTTATTGTTTGTTTATATGAACATTATAAGTAAAAGAAACTGTAAGAGTTTATTGTGGAACACCTGATTCTGTTTAATAATTTTAAAATTTATATATCAAAATGGCACAGTTTGTCAGTGTTAACGGTAGGTTTACTACTTACCTGTGACCTTCGGGTCATGGACTAAATGATGATTGTGGGTGATGATTCTCATGAGTTACACCTCACGGGCCGCAGGGAATTGCAACACCTTGCAGGCCTATAATCTGACTGTCCATGACTCTCAAGTTTGAAGTCTAAACAATTCCTATGATTCAGGTGGTAGTCCATCTTCTCCCCACCCTAGCCTGGGACAGTACATGTATTTAAGTCATGTTGTGCAGGATAATATGTAGTATGGTTATAATGTACATTTACTTTTTGATCAGACTTCTCATAGATATTGATGTAGCATTACATGCCACAATAAGATGTTAATGTAACATGTGTATTAACCTTACATCACTGCATAACAAAAGGGAATATGAAATAAGTTTTTTGTCATTTTGCCATAAATACTTTAAAAAGGTTTCCCATAGCCTAATGGCGTAGGGGCAGTTGGGGTTAGAGGCCCAATGTATCTTGGGCACAACAGATGAAAGGTGGAGCCCGTCCCTCTCCTTTCGCTGTCCTATCCTTCCCTGATTCGAAAGGTACCCAATTACTGCTGGGTTGACTGAGTTTTCCCATTGTCGGATGGGCAAGCTCGGGTTTGATCTCACAACCTTCCGGCGACTTTCTGCACCATAACTGAGTCGCTCTAACCACTCAACTTCAGCGAGAAATAATAATGGAGAAATAACAAAATTGTTCTGTACTTATCATAGAATACCTTAATGTGCTTAAGTATTGGGACACCTAAAATAATTAATTTTCCATTTGTCCCAAATGGAAAATTAATTTTTTCAGGTGTCCCAAAATTTAGGCCCTTATTTTTTATTTCCAGATGTTCATGTATAATGAGCTTCTATTCTATAACATAAAGAAGAATGAGTGGTTGAAGGTCACAGCCCCTAATGGGCCCCCACCAAGAAGTGCACATCAGGTATTTGCATTTTACCCCAATAGAATCCCTTGCTACCCAACCAGTCCCTAACCCTTTAAGGGGAATGGGTACACAACAATGCGTTTGCCATTTTTTCAAACAGAGACAACTTTTGGGATTTCCTGTTTGCTTCACTGGATGGCAAAGCCCTTCTAAATTGAGATTGTCTCCAAAAGTAGAGAATTTGCTATTCTATAGGGATATAAGATGAGGAGCAACTTCTTTCCTTTAAAATTCATTCCTTAAGAGCTCACCCTTATTGAGAAGGGAGGTAAAATATTTAGGGTAGAGTTGCCTGCCCTAAAAGTGTGCCCATTCACATTTACATACATTTGATATCTGATATGAGCCACGCCAAGAGAAAACCAACAAAGTGGTTGTGCACCCAGCACAGACTCAATGCCTGGGCTTCCGCCCAGTTTGACCAGGCTCTTCACTAGGGCCTTAAAGGGTAGCTAAGGGTCTAAGCTACCTCCATGGGGACAGCAAAGACTCTGATCAGACTGGGTGGATGCCCAGGCTGATCTGAGTCTGCGCTGGGCGCACAACCACAATGTTGGTCTTCTTGTGTCGCGGCTCATATGAGTATGGATGGATGACTTGTGATTTTGCGTCCTTCTCAACACTATTACAGTCATATAAAGATGATGGGAGGGTGATAATGAAAGACTGTGTGCAGTGGAAACCAGTATATGTCTCCAGCTGGAATTGAACCAGGGACTCTAGAGGATATGAGTATATATTTGCTTTTCTGTACACTGTAAAATGTGATTTTTTTTTCCGGTTTCAATTTTCATGAATATTTGTAAGATGCCCCAGGTAACGTGTGGTTTTGAAGATCCAGTCTGTGATAGAATTTCTTTCCCAGTGGAGGAACCTCTGTAGCATAGTGGATTAAACACTGACTAGCTGATCAAGTGGTCCCAGGTTTGACTCCAGCTGAAGATGGAAGCCGTTTCAGTTATAAATGAGAGTCCATTTCACACAGCATTTCATAGTCACCCTCCCACCATCCTGATATGACTAAAATACAATCTGTTGTTGAAAATGACATAGAGGAGAAGCAAATTCTTTCCTTTAACAATAGACCCCTTTTGGTAGGGTTTCTTGGTTCCGGGAAACAAACAGGATGATGAAGTCACAAAAGTTGTTCCCCTTTGTAAAAAGGCAGAAAAAGATACAACTTAAGGTGAACAACTACAACTTCAAGGGCAAAAGTATTTGGCTCCTTTCCCTTCCAGAGAAGCACCTGTGTGGAGAAGAGATTCACTTTGCAAGGGCAAGGAAAGCAAATTCTATTCTGCTGCAGTTGTCTCCCTTGTCAAACTGAAGATCAAATCACAGAGGTTTATCCATACAGCTTAAATACCAAAGCAGAGGTTTATCCATACAGCTTAACCCATCGCATTCTGGGTATTTTTTGTCATCTGCTGAAATTGTCGTCTGCATTGAAAATCAAGAATATTTTGACAATATTGGTCTAACTAACTCTTGTAGAAATGGTGTCTAGGCAGCAAAGTTTGGATCTCAGATCAGGCCCCACATTTTGTGGGGCCTGATCTGGATCCCAACTGTTTGCCCAGATACCCCGAAAGGGGTATTCCGAATGGAATGGGTTGAATACCAAAGCATTAAATTGCCTCTTCAAGGGCTATTGTAAATCTTTGGTTCATTTGAAACTCCTCTGACTTTTTGGTTTGTAGTCAAACCTTGCTTAAGGGGTCACTGTTAAGAGCATAACCTGTCTGGCAGCCACCTTGAACCAAAATACGATGCAGTGAACCTGCATTAAGTGGTCATCTGCCTTAAGCAGCCAATATTTGTGTGTTCTTTTGGATGACCCTTTAAGACATGTTTTTCTTGCACACTGGATAGAAAATGCCTTTCTTTCCACCTGGGATAGAAAATCTTATCTTACACATGTTATCTCCCCCAGGACCGGATAAAAGTCACGAGCTGTCAATGCATTGGTTGTAGATGAGCTCTCGTCAAGTGATGTTGGCATTTTAGATAATGACGTCACAAAGACGGCAAAATGATGTCAGTTTATGCACACCAGTCGTTGACGTAAAGAGCCGAATGGCGGTCATTGAAAGCTGCGCCCTCTTTCACAATCAAATTGAAATCTCTCAAGCACTAGAAACACACATTTTAAATCAAAATGTGGTGTGCAAAAAAAGGTATCAATCATGGATGTGAGGTGTGGATAGAAAAATCTGTTATCCGGGATCACTGTTCTGCATCACACGGCAAGCCTCATGATGCCGAACAGGGACCCTCGTGATGGACTTTTTTATCCATACCTTACACCCATGATAGATACTTATAGACTATCTTTGTATATAGGCGGTGGCACTGAAGCAGGGTGGCGGGCAGCTGTGGATATTTGGTGGAGAGTTTGCCAGTCCAACACAGTCTCAGTTCTACCATTACAAGGATTTGTGGGTCTACCATATTAAAGAAAAAAGATGGGAGAAAGTCAAGTAAGTTAAGGTGGAGGGATACTCTTTTCAGGGGAAGCAACTCTGCCATTTTCATCTTAGACTCCCTTCTCAAATGGGGTCAACTCTTAAATGAAAGAATTTGCTCCCAAGGAGCAAGTTCTTTCCTGTAAGAGTAGACCCTTTTTGATGGGAAACTTTTTTGATGGAGAAGCCAGTTATACCTGTTGAAATTTGACTCCCTTTAAAAAATGGCAGAATAACATGGAAGTGTTACTATTCATCTTGATAATAGCCTTTATATATTGGCAGTCTGAACATCATCTTTGCTGTTCGCTTATATGGTTCATTTTTAGCTCACCTGAGCCAGAGGCTCCGGGGGAGCTTATAGTATGGTCAGGCTCCGTCGTCCGTCGTCGTCCGTCGTCCGTCCGTCGTCCGTCCGTCCGTCCACAATTTCAAACGACTTCTCCTCTGAAACCACTGGGCCGATTGTAACCAAATTTCATATAGAGCCTCCTGGGACCTTAGGAACAAAAAGTTGTTCAAACGGTCCTGGTCACATGACCAACATGGCCACCATGCCCATATATGGTAAAAACCTAAAAAAATCTTCTTCTCTAGAACCAGTAGGCCGATGGCCTTGAAACTTAGTATGTAGCATCGGGTATGGGAATATTACCAAGATTGTTCAAATTATGACCTTGGGTTGACCTTGACCTTTTTTACGTTAAGGTCAAATTTGCTTCCTTGTGCTTTTATATGGCAAAATGCTAGAACATAAGATATCTTGGAAACTGTTGAAGATTTTGGGCTAAAAATTGGTATCTACAGTCATCTTAATGAGTACATGAAGATTTATGAGTACAAGAGGTCAAGGTCATTCTTTGACCTTTGACCTAGAACTCATATTTTGACAATTCCAAACAATCTCCTCTGGGCCAATTGAAACCAAATTTCATATAGAGCCTCCAGGAGTAGAGGGAATAAAAACTTATTCATACGGTCCAGGTCACATGACCAACATGGCCGCCACGCCCATATATGGTAAAAACCTTTAAAAATCTTCTTCTCAAGAACCAATTGACCGATGGCCTTGAAACTTGGTATGTAGCTTTGGGTACCTGAGTACTGTCAAGATTGTTCAAATTATGACCATGGGTTGACCTTGATCTTTTTTACGGCAAGGTCAAATATGGGAAAATGCTAGAACATATAAAGATTTCATGGAAAGCTTTGAAGAGATATGCCCAAGAATTGGTATATACAGTTATCTTAATGAGTACATGAAGATTTGTGAGTACAAGAGGTCAAGGTCATTCTTTGACCTTTGACCCAGAACTCTCATATTTTGACAATATCAAACAATCCCATAAAAAACTGGGCCAATTGTAACGGAATTTCATATAGAGCCTCCAGGGATTGAGGGAATGAAAATTTGTTCAAACAGTCCAGGTCACATGACCAACATGGCCGCCAGGCCCATATATGGTAAAAACCTTTAAAAATCTTCTCCAGAACCAATTGACTGATGGCCTTGAAGCTTGATATGTAGCATTGGGAATTCCAGTACTATCAAGATTGTTAAAAATAATGACCTTGGGTTGACCTTGACTATTTTACTGCAAGGTCAAATGTTGGAAAATGCTAGCACATAAGATTTCATGGAAAGTTTTGAAGACTTATGCCTAAAAATTGGTATCTACAGTCATCTTAATGAGTATATGAAGATTCATGAGTACAAGAGGTCAAGGTCATTCTTTGACTTTTGACCCAGAACTCTGTCATTTTGACAACATCAAACCATCTCCTCAAAAGCCCCTGGGCCAATTTTGAAACCAAATTTCATATAGAGCCTCCAGGGGGTTAAGGGAATGAAAATTTTTTCAAACGTCCAGGTCACATGACCAACATGTCCTCCTTGCCCATATATGGTTAAAACCTTTAACAAACTTACCCTAGAGTACTGAAGCTGAATGGACCCAGGTGAGCTACAGGACCAATGGTCCTCTTGTTTCATGAGATAGCCTTGATCAGATCATTAGTTGCATACATTTATCAAGGTATATCCTCTATGTATATTCTGCCTTGTGGTTTATCAAGCTGGGTCTCTTTCTTGTCGCAGTCTTTCAGCGTCTCTCCAAAATAATTTTTCAGTTTTTCATTTGCTAATATCAGCTGATAAAAGAGCATTCTAGTGCACTTACAAATATAATGTGATGTCTGATTTGATATGGTGAAAAAATTGTGACAGTATATCCTGTGATACAGTTTGTGAAATTCGACACCATTACTAAGCTTTGCTTATCATTGGCTGACATTCAGTATTATGTTGCTAAAAGGACCTGCTTTGGATGCAAAATACTACTTTTTGAAAGGTGAAAATTTGAAAAAGTGCATAAGAACAGGGATGACTGTAACAAAAAATGTCATGTGATGGCATAAATATTTGGTTTTATGTTATCAAGATGCATTTTATGCCTTTGCCGATGTTACACCTTAAAATGAGTCTGAGAGTGCACCTTCCAAAATGACAATTTTGAGTACAGTTAGCCCCTAATTCAGTAACAGTCAAATTTCACACATTATGTATATGCATTGCTCCTAAAACATGAGTGCCCAAAGCAGGAAAATGATGATGCAAGTGAAAATCTATGTTGGACAAAGGGAACCGAAGAATTTGCATAGCACTATTAAGGGAAAGCTGAAATCTGTTTTGTTTTGTTTTTCACTGTCTAGTGCCCCTGGTGGTCCATCTGCTAGAAGTGGTCACAGAATGGTTCAGTGTAAGAAGCAGCTCATCGTGTTTGGTGGTTTTCATGACAATACCAGGTAATATACCGTAATTACACTGGAGCGCCGTTATAACGCGGGTGTCGGGAGACATAAAATCGAACCGCGTTATAAGTGATCACGCGTAATAACGATCTTCACTGAAATACCCCACCCACTAATGAAAAACCCCATGTTTACATGTTCGTAGCGCTTATTTAGCCCTTACGAGGTAGATAGACATGTTTACTGCTTACGTGACACAACGAAAGTCATCGCTGAAGTAGCCTTTCAGGTCCCTATGTTCTTACTTATTGTGAAAAATGCGCTGCAAAACGGTTGAAAACCATTTACAAAGCGAAAGTACAATCGTAACACATCGGCCAATTCCGTATCCTGAATTAAACCTATATCGACGAGGATGTCTGATTGAGCGAAAGTAGACTTGTTCGAGTTAATTCCCTTGTATATACACTTGCAAAAAGGTACCTTTGGATGAATAAAATATACTTATTTGCGCGAGTACTGTCGTCGCCTAAAAAAACTCTAAGCAGTCTACAGATAACCAAATCTGGTTTAAGGTTTTTAGCTCACCTGTCAAGGTGAGCTTATAGTATAGACTTGGTCCGTCGTCCGTCGGCGTCGTCGGCGTCGGCGTCGTCCACAATTTTAAACATCTTCTTCTCAGAAACCACTTGGTGGATTGAAGCCAAATTTCATATGGAGCCTTAACAGGATGGGGGAACAAAAGTTTATACCCGGGGTCTGGGTCACATGACCAAGATGGCCGCCACGCCCATATATGGTAAAAACCCTTCAAAAATCTTCTTCTCCAGAACCAAAAGGCCTATGACCTTGAAACTTGGTATGTAGCATCGGGCATGCGGGCCCATCATAATTTATATAAATCATGACCTTGTGATGACCTTGACCTAATTTATGACATGGTCAACTTTGGTACGTTAGGCTTTTATATGGGAAAACGCTTAAACAGTGGATTTCTCAGAAACTATTTAAGTCTAAGGTACAATACTTGGTATACATGGTCGACTAAATGACCAGATGAAGATATTATGTCACTAAAGGTCAAGGTCATTCCGTCGGACCATCCTTCGTCAAGATTTTCAAACATCTTCTCCTCTGAAACCACTGGGCCGATTGAAGCCAAATTTCATATGGAGTCTCAGTGGGATGGGGGAACGAAAGTTTATACCCGGGGTCTGGGTCACATGACCAAGATGGCCGCCATGCCCATATATGGTAAAAACCCTTCAAAAATCTTCTTCTCCAGAACCAAAAGGTCTATGACCTTGAAACTTGGTATGTAGCATTGGGCATGCGGGCCCATCAAAGTTTATACAAATCATAACCTTGCGTTGACCTTGACCTAATTTACAACATGGTCAACTTTGGTATGTTAGGCTTTTATATTGGAAAACGCTTAAACAGTGGATTTCCCAGAAACTATTTAAGTCTAAGGTACAATACTTGGTATACATGGTTGACTAAATGACCAGATGAAGATATTATGTCACTAAAGGTCAAGGTCATTTTGTCGGGCTGTCCGTCGTCAAGATTTTCAAACATCTTCTCCTCTGAAACCACTAGGCCGATTTAAGCCAAATTTCATATGGAGTCTCAGTGGGATGGGGGAACGAAAGTTTATACCCGGGGTCTGTGTCACATGACCAAGATGGCCACCATGCCCATAAATGGTAAAAACCCTTAAAAAAACTTCTTCTCCAGAACCAAAAGGCCTATGACCTTGAAACTTGGTATGTAGCATTGGGCATGCGGGCCCATCATATTTTATACAAATCAATACCTTGTGTTGACCTTGACCTAATTTACAGGATGGTCAACTTTGGTACGTTAGGCTTTTGTTTGGGAAAACGCTTAAACAGTGGATTTCTCAGAAAGTATTTAAGTATTAGGTACAATACTTGGTACACATGGTCGACTAAATGACCAGATGAAGATATTATGTCACTAAAGGTCAAGGTCATTCTGTCGGACCATCAGTCGTCAAGATTTTCAAACATCTTCTCCTCTGAAACCACTGGGCCGATTGAAGCCAAATTTCATATGGAGTCTCAGTGGGATGGGGGAACAAAAGTTTATACCCAGGGTCTGTGTCACATGACCAAGATGGCCACCATGCCCATATATGGTAAAAACCCTTCGAAAATCTTCTTCTCTAGAACCAAAAGGCCTATGACCTTGAAACTTGGTATGTAGCATCGGGCATGCTGGCCCATCATAGTTTATACAAATGATGACCATGTGTTGACCTTGAATTAATTGACGACATGGTCAACTTTGGTATGTTAGGCTTTTATATGGGAAAACGCTTAAACAGTGGATTTCTCAGAAACTATTTAAGTCTTAGGTACAATACATGGTATATATGGTCAGCTAAATGACCAGATGAAGATATTATGTCACTGAAAGGTCAAGGTCATTTTGTCGGGCTGTCCGTCATCAAGATTTTCAAAACATCTACTCCTCTGAAACCACTGGTCTGATTGAAGCCAAATTTCATATGAAGTCTAAGTGTGATCGGGGAATAAAAGTTTGTTCTTGGGGTCTTTTCCAAGATGGCCGCCATGCCCGTATATGGTAAAAACCCTTCAAAATCTTCTTCTCCAGAATCAAAAGGCGTATGACCTTGAAACTTGGTATGTAGCTTTGGGCACTCAAGCCCATCATAGTTTATACAAATGATCGTGCGTTGACCTTGACCTAATTTATGACACTGTCAACTTTGGTACATTATGTAGGCTTTTATATGGGGAAAATGCTTAAACAGTGGATTTTTCAGAAACTATTTTATATTAATAAGTCTAAGGTGCAATATTTGGTATATATGGTTGACTAAATGACCAGATGAAGATATTTTGTCGTTAAAGGTCAAGGTCATTCTTTGACTTTTGTACAAGGTCATTGAGATTCTGTCACCCGTCAACATTTTCAAACATCTTCTCAGTGGCCACTAGGGTCAATTGAAGTCATATTTCATATGGAGCTTCAGCGGCTTAAAGGAACCATAGTTAGTTCAGATGGTCTTGGTCACTTGACCAAGATGGCCACCATGCCCATATATGGTAAAAACTCTTCTAACGTCTTTTTCTCGAGAATCGAAAGGCCTATAACCTTGAAACTTGGTACTGGTATGTAACATTGGGCACTCAGGCCCATCATAGTTTATACAAATGATTACTGTGTTTCATATATTATGGAGCTTTAATACTGGGTCAAAAGAATCAAAGTTTGTTCAGATGGTCATGGTCGTATGAACATGGTGGCCGCCACACCCATTTATGATAAAAACCCTTCAGAAATCTTTGTCCAGAAACAAAGGCCCAGTGACCTTGTGGCTTGGTATATAGAATTGGGACTCAACATTAATCCCCAAGGGAGGGGGGTTATCTGCCCCTGCCCTGGTGCTATATACATGTATAAAAGCATTAAAATATATACCAGGACCAAGTGCCAGGTGAGCTACAGGACCATTGGTCCTCTTGTTTTTTTTTTTTACATTTATAAAATTCTTTTATAATGTTTTCTTTGGAAGTAATCAGTGACTGCTACGCACAGCCTTTTTCCTGAGCGTCAGCTTGTGTATTGTGTATATGAGGTGACTTTCGCTGTTGGCCAAATTGGTGACACGTGATATGCGCTAATTAAAACAATGACCGGTGTTCGCACCTTGGCAAGACAACCGACGCTTTGATTGTCTTTGATAACTTTTGACACGCTGTTGACTCACATGTGATGAACTCTTGAGGACCATGTGGGAGATCTGGATTTCATTTCAGGGAGATTGAGTTCCCCATCAGGGAGACTTTTTGACGGCAACTCTGACGCGTTGTTTCAAGTACTTCACTACTTCATTGGTTTTTTTTCTTGGTTTTTTTTGTGGGGGGGGGGGGGGGAGGGGGGGGGGGTTGGTGGTGGTGGTGGCCGGGGGGGGAGGGGTTCTTGTTTTAAAATAGAACAACATGAACTAAATCACAGTTGTATAGTTTGTTTAACTTCTTTACTTTTGAGTTACCCAATACTTCAAATATAACCTCAAAAGTATGCCATTTCAGTGCAGTAACACTACCATCCTAAGTTTAATTTACAGTGTAATTCAACAGTACTGTTCATAGTGTTAGTGCTGACCATTCCATTGCTAAATTGCAAAAAAAAAAAATAAACAATCTGATTATCTGGCATTCTCAAACCATCACCCCTCCCCACTTTTCCCTAACCCTCAATATAAACATCCAAAATTGCATCTTGGATGATGGGTCCGATTTGCTCCAGTTATTTTGACGAAAGCTGATACTTGTTAAAAACTCAAAATCTGTTTATCTCAAAACCGAGTTATATTCTACACTTTAATGAACATACCTGTCATTAGAGCTGTCTATTTTCGTTGAATATTTGATGAAGAACAAATATAGCTGCATATTTGGGTCAGTAAACTTGTAGAATGGCATATTTCTGTCTCAGTCAGATGCTGAAGATCGCGGATTTCCCATATTTATTTATAAATTCACACTGGTTCTCATTTCACATACAATGCGTCTGAATCGGCGGGAACTGGATAGAAAAAGGCGGGAAACTATTCTTAAAGTGAACGAACCGACTTAAAGGTAGGTTCCTGTACTAGCGATAACAATTATGCTCACAAAATAATTTCGCCTTTTTCTGGGTAGTATTGAATTCTCTTATTTTTCTGAATCTGTTGCTACTGAGAAAATCGTCAGATGTTGAAGAAAATAGATCTAGTCGTTTTCCCTTTTGGTTTATTTTCCTTCATTGGAATTCCAGTTCTAAAAATAGGTGTGTTATATGTCTATAAGTGCGCGATTTCTGATGCCATTCTACAAAGGTAAATTTTCTCTTGCCATGAGCTCTCCTAGAGGTCCTGGCATGGCAGATGGGTTAAAACT
Organism: Ctena decussata; assembly: GCA_963989385.1. NCBI lineage: Eukaryota > Metazoa > Mollusca > Bivalvia > Lucinida > Lucinidae > Ctena > Ctena decussata. The sequence goes on along the minus strand of OZ022503.1, from coordinate 40,841,263 downwards.
ATCCCAAAATGCAATGCAGCATGACGTCAGCTAACGTTATCTATTTTGGGCGCGAACTAAAAATAGCACTAACTGGTGTGCGAAGCAGAGTTAGGAAATCCCTTGCAAAACAACTTTTCTAATAATATTTTGATTTACTCTTTTAAGTGAAGCTTATTGTCCCCCGCCTTTTCGAAGAAAAGCGGAGGGACATAGTTTTCGTCCTTCCGTCCTTCCGTCCGTCCGTCCGTCCGTCCATCCGTCCTTCCGTCCTTGTTTCCGTCCTTCCGTCCCCCTAATGTAGTAGGTACCTTGTGTGCGCAACTCCTCCTACAGTTTTATGCCGATTCTTTCGAAACTTTACAGATGTTTTTGTCATGGTCTGAAGATACGCATGTGGTTTGGATATAATCCTGAGATTATTTTTTGTCACTTTTTCCACAAGTTGAACTTAGTAATTTTTTAGGCATTTTTACTATCAATGTGACTAGATAGTGGGTACCTTGTGTGCGCAACTCCTCCAACAGTTTTATGCTGATGCCTTTGAAACTTCACAGGTGTTTTGGTCATGGTCTGAAGATACGCATGTGGTTTGGATATATTCCTGAGATTATTTTTTGTCACTTTTTCCACAAGTTGAACTTAGTAGTTTTTTAGGCGTTTTTACTATCATAGTGACTAGATAGTAGGTACCTTGTGTGCGCAACTCCTCATACAGTTTTATGCCGATGCCTTTGAAACTTCACAGGTGTTTTGGTCATGGTCTGAAGATACGCATGTGGTTTGGATATAATCCTGAGATTTTTTTTTGTCACTTTTTCCACAAGTTGAACTTAGTAATTTTTTAGGCGTTTTTACTATCATAGTGACTAGACAGTGGGTACCTTGTGTGCGCAACTCCTCATACAGTTTTATGCCGATTCCTTTGAAACTTCACAGGTGTTTTGATCATTGTCTGAAGATATGCATGTAGTTTGGATATAATCCTGAAATTATTTTTTATTACTTTTTTCGCAAATTGAACTTAGCCATTTTTCATACATTTTTACTATCAAAGTGAATAGATAGTTGGTACCTTGTGTGTGCAACTCCTCCTACAGTTTTATGCCAATTCCTTCGAAACTTCACAGGCGTTTTGATCATGGTCTGAAGATATGCATGTGGTTTGGATATAATCCTCACATTAATTTTTTATTACTTTTTTCACATTTTTAACTTAGCCGCTTTTCCAGCTCAAACACTTAAGTGTATATACAGTGGAGACCTAGTTTCCAAGGCGGGGGACATAAATTCGTCGAATTTGCTTGTTCATTCCCTTTTTATAAGTGCTTTCCAACAACTTGGATGAAAGATGATCAAAATTATGATGCATTCCAAAGTACAGGAACCTACCTTTAAATAAATTGCTGGCACCCGTGATGATTTCATGAAAGTATCTGATCAGCCTGCGCAAATTTTGCATGATCGATATTTATAATGACTATACATTACGTATCTGACATGTTTACTGAAAAAAATCGATATCGAATCATTGTCGATTGGCGGCACTTGCATCTAGACTATTGCATTCATGCAAATCAAAGACATAAACAATGACCGATGCATAAAGCCGTGACGCAATAAAAGTCATTTGCTCTCGGTAAAAGTTACCTGCTATAATATAGTTAGCACAGGTACCTTTACTGGTGCGCTAGCCAATTTAACACCTCGCTGCGTCAGATCAGCGAATACCCCTCGGAATGACACGTCCTATATTGCACCCTGTTAGGTAATTAGGTCACGGACAACTAATCCTTTTGACAGCCGCCGGGTAAGTAGTTACCGCAAAATGGATGGTTCAGAAAAAATTATGACAGGAAAATTCAGCATCCAGGAGATTCTGAATACTTTCCGGGAGCGCAGGAGATGGGCTCCATTTCCGGGAGCCTCCCGGATGATCCGGGAGACATCACATGTATGTGTTGATTAAAATTATGTAAACAACCCAATTAACTTTTAATGGTTGTTTTCTATTCCAATGTCGTGAACACCGACGGAAACCGCCGAAAATCTGCGATATGTAGAAAAATTTTGGGAGCCACAGGACAACCGCGTTATACCGATTTCCGCGATACATTGGTCCGCGGTATAACGGCGCTCCAGTGTACTTTCTCTTCACACATACAGCTGACTTTCATAACCCTTTGAGCACCAAAAAGTAGATGACAATATTTAAATCTGCAAATTAAAAAAAATATGTTGTTCAAGGTAAGTGATATTGAGAATTAAGGGCTGCCTTATCAGGATCTATGCTGTTTGTCAATTCAGCTCAAAAAGGTCAATTTCATATCGCTGAAAAATGCACTTTTTCATTACTCAAAAGGGCATTTTCCCTGCTCAAAAGGATATCCAATCTGCTCAAACGCCTCTTGCTGAAGCTGACAGTGTTTAAGGTTTACCATGTTAGTGTTATTTTTGATTTATATAAAAATTGTTACCATATAAATATGCCAAGAGTTCAGAAAAGCAGATTTAAGATGTCAGAATTTTTAAACAAATTTTCAGATTATGCAAATGAACAGTTTACATGAACGAGGCAGATAATTGATCAAACAATCACAGTTCTCACTTATACTTTTCATTTTAATATTTTAACCCTTAAAACCAAGCCTTACTTAAAACGAAATTAAAACTTGGTATATAGGTTTCCCAGAATAAGTCATTTTGAGCCAAATACTTGATGAAGATGAAAGTGCATGACTAGGTATGTCACATGCATACCATAACATCCATACAAAGTCACAACAGCAAATTGATAGTAAGACAGCAAAGAAAAGAGATACATTCTGGACTTCGACATTTTCTGCGGCTGGCCAAGGCTTAGGGTGTCAAATTTTAAATAGTAGAACTAATTACAGTGATCCTTGAAATAATATGATGCACAGATACAAGTTAGTTGGGAAAGTTTGCAGTTGAGGACAACTCATTTTATTACCATGTCTTAATGCATATTTTCACCTTGCTGAAGTACCATATTTCTTTAGTTACAATGTTGAGTTTTCCTTTCCCAAACAATCTCAAAGATCTAGATCTATCTTGTAAGTTGGATCTAGATCTTTGAGATTGTTTTGGAAGAGAAACCCCCATTTTAGAACTAACTTACACAAGACTTGATTTACATATTTGTGGTAATTATGAAGGATTAACTTCTGTCTTAAAACAGAATAAATATGGCAGAGAAATTTATTGTATTTTTCAGAGATTATAAATACTTTAATGACGTATATGCCTTTAATCTGGACACATACACCTGGGTACAGATAGATCCCAGCGGTACCCCACCCAGCCCAAGATCAGCATGTGTGATGGCCCCCCTGCAGGAGCAAGGAAGGATGGTTATTTATGGCGGGTACAGCAAAGAAAGAGTCAAGAAAGATGTTGACGTGGGGAAAATGCATTCAGACATGTACATGCTAGTCCCTGAAGGTAAGTGAATGGGCCCTGACAAGTCATGCAGAATTGATGTGTGATACTTATGCAACCAGCAGAGACTCAGACCAGTCTGCGCAAATGCGCAGACTGATCTGAGCTTTTGCTGTTTGCATACAAGCAGTATAGACTCCACTGAATGTACAAGAGCAAAATAAAAGCTCTAGCTAGGCAACTGGTTTGTGTCTTTTGCTTTTCCCAGATGTTAAGGACATTTTTGCATGACAGGCATGAATTTTGTGAATCATGTCAAGAGGAAAAGATGTCTGACAATGTGCAAATAGTCAAGAGTCAGTTGGGCCTTTAGCAAATTGTCTCGCCTGTGACTGGCAGAAGCGAGAGATTAATATATTTTTATACCCCACCACACGTTAGTGGCGGGGTATTATGTTATCATGCTGGCTGTCCGTGTGTCCGTCCATCCATCATACGTAAGTCTGTCCGTCTTTGAGCACTTCGTTTCCGTGCTATAACTTGAGTATTTATAGATGGATTTTCTTCAAACTGGGTATGTGCATTGGTTTTGGGAATGTCTCGCTCAGGATTGTTAATGGGCAAATTTCAGTATCTTCTGACAAGAGTTATTGCCCTTGTTAATGTCTCAAAAGTGGTTTTTGGTCTGTAATTCCTTTACACTTTGAAATATCTTGATGAAATTTCACTGATATGATTGAAATAATATATCCTTTGTGTTGCAAGGAGAATTTTGTCCACTTGGTTTATCTGCCGCTGCCTCAGGGCTGCATACATGTATAAAATCATGGAAAAATCAAAATAAAATCCAGGTTGAATGTGATTTTCCTGAAACTTGCAACAACTCACAGAAACAATATAAGCTTCCTGTCATTATCAAAATTTTGTCCTCATGGGTTTTCTGCCCCTGGCACAGGGCTATATACATGATAAAATCATGAAAAAATCTATATAAAATCAGAGTTTTGGTATGTCTTTATTCAGTTTCACATTAAGTAACATTAGTTTTCTTATACAACCAGTATTTAGTCCATCAGGGTTATTCGCCACTGCCATATGTATAAAATCATGAAAAAAATCTATATAAATCAGAGTTGAAAGAGATTTCCTGGAAACTCTCAGCAAATTATCAAAGTAATATAAGCTTCCTTTTATGATCAAAATTATGTCCCATGAGGTTATCTGCCCCTGACACAGGACTATATACACATATCAAATCATGAAAAACTCTGTATAGACTCAGAATTGAAAGGGATTTTCATGAAATATGTAACAAATGCTCAAAGCAATATTAGCTTCCTCTGATGGTGATAATTTTATCACAGGAAGTTATCTGCCCCTGTCCTGGAGCTTTATACAAGTATGAAATCATGAAGAAAAAACTTTAAAAGGTTTGCAGTGGCGGGGTATTACGCAGTCATTTACGATGCTTTTTATCCCCCTCCTTCGAAGGCGGAGGGATATAGTTTTCTTCATGTCCGTCCGTCCGTCTGTCTGTCCTTCCGTCCGTCCGTCCGGAGCCATAACTAAGTAACCACTGGACAGAATTTCATGAAACTAAAAATAAATATATATCACAATAACGAGCTGATGCATGTGAAGTTTCATCAGACTGGCTTCAGTAATGCATGAGTTATTGCCCTTTAATGGTCTTAAAGTTAATAAAATGAGTCATAAGTAAGTAACCAATTATCAAAACTTCATGAAACTAATATTGAATATGAATATTGAAACATAAAGTTTCATCTGAAGGGCATCAGTAATGCATGAGTTATTGCCCTTTAATGGACTTAAAGTTAATAAAATGAGTCATAAGTAAGTAACCAATTATCAAAACTTCATGAAACTAATATTGAATATGAATATTGAAACATAAAGTTTCATCTGAAGGGCATCAGTAGTGCATGAGTTATTGCCCTTTAATGGATTTAAAATTAATTAAATGAGTCATAACTAAGTAACCAATTATCAAAACTTAATGAAACTAAAACTGACTATGTATCACCATACTGCGGTTATGCACATAAAATTTCCTAGAAGGGCATCAGTAGTGCATGAGTTATTGCCCTTGAATCAATTTATGGTTGACAAATTCAGCCATAACTATGTAATCAATGAATAGAATTCTATGAAACTGATACTAAATATGTACCACCATATCACATTGGTGCATATTATGTTTTGTCGGAGTTGCTTTAGTAAGCACTGAGTTATTGCCCTCGAATTGGTTTAAAATCAACAAATTGAGTCATAACTAAGTAACCAATGGTTGGAATTTCATGAAACTTAAAATAATTATGAATTGTCATGACACTGCAGGGCACATTAAGTTTTGTCATAATTGCTCCAGTAGTGCATGATTTAATGCCCTTGAAATGATTTAAAATCCACAAATTAGCCCTGGTATCGGTAAAAACAAATTTCTTGAAACTGAATTAAAAATGTATCATCATAGAGCAGTGATGCTGAGACAAGTGTTTAAGAACAGCTTCAGCTTATGCCTCACTTATCCCAGAGTTATTGCCCTTGATTTTATTTACAATCCACAAGTTCAGCCATGACTAAGTAACCAGTGAACAAAAGTTTATGTAACTTAAAATAAACCATAAACAAATCAGGGCCTCTTCGGCGGGGGATATAAATTCACCGAATTTGCTTGTATTTTTCTGGTGTCGTTGTCGGGTTGCACGGATAATTTAGAGATTTTTTTCCTTATTTTGTTGTGACCTTTTATCTGGAGCTCTGTAAATGCCCTCAAGAAGGTCATCAGAGGCGTAAGTTTAGCATCAAGCTTTCTGTTTGTGACATTGAGCTAACAGGTGAAACACAGCATTTTGCGGAATTCTTGTTATTTCCACAAAAAGGAAACATTTTCTTGACATCCTGTTTGCTTCGGCAGGGGAGGATACCCTTGCAAAAGGAGATCCACTCTTTAAGGAGAGAATTTACTCCTATGGTGACAACTTCAATTTGAAAGAGAGGCAAAAATGAAAATACCACTGGAAATATGAGCTGCGACACAACAAAACCAACAATGTGGTTGTGCGCCCAGCACAGACTCAGATCAGCCTGGGCATCTGCCCAGTCTGATCAGAGTTTTCGCTGTCCGCATGGAGACAGCTTAGACCCTTAGCTACCTTTTGGGCTCTTAACGATGACTCTGACCAAACCCTACAGATGCCCAGGCTGATCTGAGTCTGCGCTGGGCGCACAACCACTGTTGGTTTTCTCGTGTCGCGGCTCATATATCTATTCACCTTAGGGGCTAGAAGGTACGAGCTGTGACAGGACAAAACCAACAACTATCAAAACCATATTTTCATGATTGATGCATGTACTTGTTTCAGGACCCATATTCATAAGGATGAGTAGGGTGCCAACATAAATCAAGTATGTTTTGCCCTCCTCCCTACTTATTATACCCCCGACATACGAAGTATGTCAGGGGGTATATAGTTTTTGTCATTCCGTCCGTTCGTCTGTTTGTTCATTTGTCTGTTCGTTCGTTTGTTTTTTCGTCCGTCCGTTCGTCAACTTTACGTCAAAGTTTTGCGTTAAACCTTTTTTGATTGCCCATATCTCTGTAACTACACATCAGATTCTTTTCATATTTGGTTTATGATATGTCTATAGCATTGCCTTTGATGTAAACTATCTTAGCCCCTGGGCCAGGCCCCAGGGTGGGGCCAGGGGTCAGTTATTAGGACTTACTGTAGAAAGGCATGTACTACCCGCAGAATTATGCCTCAGATTTTAGGACTGAAACAGCGGTGCGGGTTGTACAGCAGAACAAGTTTTTTGAGGGAATATTTTCGAAGATTCTCTCGGAGAAATTCACTGTTTGAAACACCGAGTTGGTGTTTTAATCTCTCGATAGCTTGCAACGGTCAATCAAGAGAAGTCTAGCCCATATAAGTTATATTACCTATAAGCCAATGCACGTTTGTACGGCTGATCAAACTATCAAAGTCAATTTTCATCTTTAGAAACAGCAAAATAGATTTTCAACACGTTTTCAAACACGTCGAAAGTTTTACCAAGTCACGCGCCCTTGCTGTCAATCAATCTATTTTTAGCCCTGACTGGTTGCGGTATAATTTGTGAAACGAATTTCGGGTATATTGCAAAGCTGATGCCGAATTGGATGCGGAACAGTTCCCCTTCGTAACCTATCTCTCTCGTACATCCGAATCCGGAATCGGCTAATTTGACAAATCTTTATACCAAAATGGAAGAGTCCATTTAAGATGTGTCTGGGCGATAAGAGACCTTATGCCATTTGCGTATAGAGGATATACATCAAGCCTGCGCAAATGTGCTTGCCAAACAGCGTCATCAAATTTTTACTAGATAGAGTCCCCAGGATTCCTTACATGCGAACAGGAAGTCCAAGTTCACAGAGAACATGCGCAGGCTGATCTTTGTTTTTCCGATAGTTACTTTATCTTGCGAAGCCAATCACACCATGTAAGTTCTTAAACTACTCAATTAACGCTTATTATCACTGATTGTGCAATTGTCAAAGTCTTTAAGCTAATCAAATTTTATTGATCTTTTCATGCCGTACGGTCAAGCGATAATATATTTTTTCCAGTGACTGGTTTAAACCGGTCAATCAAAGTACCGCCATTAGGTCAGGTGCGTCAGGTGTGAAATATGAATTATGGGTTTGATTTTGTAAACGATCTTTTCAGTAGCTTTAAGGAATTAGAAAAATGAAAAAAAAAAACTGTTAATACAGCAATAAACTATGTTACGGCTTTTATGTCATGTACTCTGAATGTACCGGTATATATGACGGTGCGTGCAAGAACGCGGGCGCGCGCGCGCGGGGAAAAAAAGTACCGGTACCAAGGACAAAAAAACACGGCTGTTCAGACAAAAACGTATAGTTTTGCAACTTTTATAGTGTTTTTCAAACCTTGGTAAAATCGGGCTTTGTAGATGCGGTTAATACACCAGAAATACTTTTTTTCCCCAAAATTTCCTCCAAAATCTTGGTGCGGGTTATACGCAAATGCGGGTTGTACACGCCTTTCTACGGTAGGCATTTTCATTATGTCAAAGTTTTGTGTTAAACCTTTTTGATTGCTTATATCTCTGTAACTGCATTTAAGATTTCTTCCATATTTGGTTCATGATATCTCTGTAGCATTACTTTTGATCTGGATTACCTAAGCTGTAGGGAGGAGGGCAAAACATATTTGATTATGTTATAAACACAAATCAATGATGTTCTTCCCTCCATACTACATGTAATACATGGACAAGGCAATTGAAAACACAATTTAAATATGTTTTGCCGCCTTCCGCTTATTAAAAAGAGTGTTCAACACAACTCAGATATGTTTTTCCCTTTGTCCTCACTGTAAAAGGGATGCGAGGGGTGGGGTGGAGCAGAGGGGGAGAGGGGGGGAAGGGGGCGTATTGCTGTGTCTGTAGAGCTTGTGCACACAGCCATGGCTTAGATAATCCTGTAAATGTGTCCAGAGTGGTCAGTCAGAGGGGCTGCTTTCTGCACCACATATTCCTAAGGATCCATAGATTATTGATGCAAACAATGAGGATCCTGATCAGCTGCACATGTGTTCAGGCTGATCAGATGACTTAAGGTGCCTTTTCCCATGATGAAGGTTGAACATTTTAATTCTGTTTCAGGTAAAGTAAAGGAGGACAGTAATCCAACCAAGTGGAAGTGGACAGTTGTCAAACAGTCTGGTTCCCGCCCCTCACCTAGATCTGGTCTCTCATTGGCTGTTGTCCCTGGCAACAGAGCTCTCTGCTTTGGAGGTGTCTTTGATGAGGTTTGTAATGTTCACCTTGTTCAAGAATCCACATAACAGTTACATTCTTGCCTTTTTTTCAGATAAAACAGACTCGATTGCTATTCTGTATGTGTTGAATATTTTATTTCATTATATGACCAGGATGTAACCAAGAATTTCGTTGGCTGAATGAACATCACATGCCAGTCAGTATTTTGTGATATTGACCAATCATTCAGTATTACTTTTATGGTGGCATCATTTACATTTTGTGACATAAAATCACATAAGCGTTAATATTATTGGCATTAATGTTAATGTCGTAGATATCAAATTTAGTTGAGCTTAGAAATATCATATAATAAAACATTTATTGACCTCTATTTTGGTGTGGTGAATATGCAGTTTTATTGACCTGCAAACTTAACTTACTGACCTCCACTATGCTTCAGTCAGTATGTTCGTTGCAGGTCAATAAAACTACATACTCACTTCAACAAAGGTCAATGATTGTGTAGTCTTCACTAAGGATGCAAGGTGTTGGTAATGGACATAGCCTTTTTGTGGAATCCTTGTACACATGAACAGCAGATAAGTTAAATTTAGATGGAAAATGTCTTAAAGAGAATGTATGTGGATCCTTATTAGGGGTGGCACCCTTAATAGGAAAAAATGTAGGACACCTTTTCTGAATATTGGACTAGTCCTTATAAAGTGATAAACTTCCATTTATCTGTGACTATTTTGCGACCATTGATGAAAACATGATTCTGGTGAAAGCTTCATTAATTTTTCTTGCAGGAAGATAATGATGAACAAATAACTGGAAAGTTTTACAATTCCTTGTATTCTTTGGAACTAGAAAAGGGAAAATGGTTTGATGTTGAACTCAGGTAAGTCACTTTAAACAGACTTGAGGGCTTGGTGTTGTACTGTAACAAATTTTGGGCAATCAATGACAAATTTTGTTTGTCTAAAGCCAGATTCAGTGGAATTTTGACCATATTTTCACATATAAAAGTGAGGGGGGGGGGGGGTATTAGAGAGGGGGCATTTATACAATTTATGTTTTGTGGGGTAAGGGATGGAATTTTTTGAGTTGTTGTTTTTCTCACCACAAAAATTCACATTGTTACTGTCTCATCAAAACAGTTCTTATGATAGAGCTCCAGATAAGAAGGGGAAACAGAGATAATTTAGGGATAATTTTCTTGTTTTTCCATTAAAAAACATACATTTTGACCTCTCATTAGAATTGTCTTGCCAAGATGGTTCTAATTAGGGGTCACAATATATGTTTTCCAGAGCTCCAGATAAGAAGGGGTAACAAAGATAATTTATGGATAATTTTCCTTACTTTACCATTAAAAAACATATTTTGTGACCACTCATTAGAACCGTCTGGCCGAGACGGTTCTAATGAAGGGTCACAATATATGTTTTCATGGAGAGATAAGAAACATTATCTTTTAATTATCCTTGTTACCCCTTCTTATCTGGAGCTCTGTTGTCATTGAGATTATCTCTGAATTATCCCTGTTTCCTCTTCTTATCTTGAGCTCTGTTATGAGAGGACTTCATTTTTACAGTGGTTTTACGAGCCACAACTTACATTTACAGAGAAAGAACAACTATCTGAAGAATTACCCTCTGTTTCTGTCATTTACTGAGGTTCAAATTTATGTTTTTGCCTGGCCTGCAACTAGCAGAAGCAAGACTTTTATCAAACATCCTCCGAACAGAAAATTGGTTTGTCCTGACTGGTTGGTGGAATGTGCATTACAGTAATTACTATAAAAGTGATAAGTATTTGGAAAGACAGGTCTTACTTGTGGACAGAGATCATACTGCTCCTGATCAGGGTCTGCTTTGCTTGCCATTCCATCTGCACCTTTTGGATGCATTACGGTAATGCAAAGTCAAACTGGTACAGTTTTAGGACAGTTAAGATAGTTATTTTTTGGTGTAGCAATTTTAAGAATTTTTATGGAGATAGGGTGCGGTGAAAGTGACTGGGTTCTCTTTTAGGGGAAACAAGTCTACCATTTTCAATACCCCCCACCCCCCAATCTCAAAAGGGGCCATCTCTTAAAGAATTTGCTGTGAAGGAGCACACCTCATCTCAAAAGGGATTCATCCTCCAGAGAAGCAAACAGGCAGTCACGAAAGTTGTACCCCTATGTAAAATGGTGGAAAAAAATCATGATGGTGTACCCATGTACCTTAAGATGTCAGTAATGGAAGGCTTTTTGTGGCTGTAAAACAGTTGTTCTTATCTTTACAGAGGAAAGAAAACTACGGACAAGAAGAAAAGAAGACGAAAAAAGGAAGAATTAGAGGGTGCCTCAAATATGGATGATGATGATGCTGATTCTTGTGAAGATGATAATGATGATGGTGATAATATGGAAGTTTGTGAGGAAAATATTGAGAAATTGACATTACAAAATGAAGCAGACGCAAAGGAAATGATGTCAGAGAATGGTGTGGCATCAGGGGAGTTAACTCCAAGTGACAGCACTGCAGGGGAAGTGACTCAAGAGGAAGCAATGGAGGCTGTTTCGGAGGAAGAAAGTGTGTTTAAATTGACAATAGGTTCACAGTCTACTTATTCTGCTGATGGTGGGGCAACTGCTAGTGTAGGAAATGTACAGCCTGACATATTTATGCCTTCACCAAGAATGAATGCCTTAATGGCAGTGAAAAATGGAGAGTTATTTCTATATGGTGGTATGTTCGAGGCTGGTGATAGGCAATACACTTTTTCAGACTTTTATTCAATAGATATTCACAAAATGGATGAATGGAAAATCATCATCGAAAACAGCCTGAAAGATCAGGTAGGTGCTTGAATTTAATTTAAAGTGAATAAATGAAGGGGTACTCCGCCAGTTTTACATAGGGAAACAAGCCAAACTCTTTTATGACCTTCAGTTTGCTTCCCTGGGTAAAACAAAGTCCTTCAGGGAGGGTCTTCTCCGAAAGGAAAGAATTTGCTTCTAGAACAGCAAATGATTTCCTGTGGGAGTTGACTCCTGTGCAGATTATAGGCAAAAATGAAACTGGCAGAGTTGCTTCCCCTGAAAGTGTATCTGTTCACCTTTAAAATTTTGAGCTGTGACACAAGAAAACCAACAAAATGGTTGTGTGCCCAGCGCAGACTCAGATCAGCCTGGGCATCTGCACAGTCTGAACAGAGTCTTCCCTAAGCACTTAATTGGTAGCTAAGGGTGTAAGCTATCTGCATGCGGACAGCAAAGACTCTGATCAGACTGGGCGGATGCCAAGGCTAATTTGAGTCTGCGCTGAGCGCACAAACACATTGTTGGTTTTGTCGTGTTGTGGCTCATATACAGTTACAATCCTTATAATTTTAATGAGGTGAGTTTGGGTAGAAAAGCCATGAACTAGCTTAAGTTTCAATAGTGACCTAAATTTTATTTATAGATAACACTGAAAGGTGGTGTGCTGTGGAACCCAGTATACAGTTGAAAACGTTTCCACCTCCAGTGAGATGTGAACCTGGACTGCTGGCTTAGCATGCCAGCACTGTACCAGCAGAGCTAGCTTGGCTCCTGTATCAAAGTTGGCAGCTGGATTCAGTGTTTTGGCTACTTTTTCTTCCTGTATATGAACAGATTTTATTCTTTTAAATAATAAAAGAAACATTGGGTGAGTCTAAATACCATAGACCACCACAGACCACCACAGACTACCACAGACCACCACAGACTACCACAGACCACCACAGACTACCACAGACCACCAAAGACCCTACCACAGACTACCATAGACAATAATGCAGATTATCATACACCCTCTAAAATAACATTTTAAGGAACAAAATGTAAAATAATTGCCAAATTAAAGCATCCAAAAACTTTTTTAAGGACAGGGAAAATCATGTTATTGTTAATCCTGTCTGCTTATTATATATATGTACATAAAATATAACATAAAATTTTCAAAAAAAAATTGTCAAAGGGGGGGGTGCCTATAAGGCCCTTTTTCTGCCCAAGAGCAAAATGTTTTATTTTCAGCTGATGATTAGACTATAGTGTCCGCTATACTGAATCAATAGTGGTTAAGCTCCGTAAGCCCTACTTTTAGAATAACGGGGGTATTAAAGTGGGTGGGGTAAATCAGCATGAACCTGGGGTGTCATATTATAAGCTATCTTTCTCCTTCAAATTTAATGGCATTCATAAATACCTTCCTTTATAAGTTGAAGTAATGTCTTTAGTGACATCTTTTCTCAAATTCTATCTTTTAAAGTAAAATCTTATGTCTGCAGAATTTCTTTTAGAGACACTGTCAGTTTTCATTAATTTTGGTACTTTGAATTCAGTATATTCTACCATATCTCTAGAACCAATGGATGACTTCTTACCAAACTAACATGAGTTCACCCTTGGGAGAGTGCAAACTGTTGATTAAATTTTGGTGACCTTGACCTTTGTTTCAAGGTCACAGTAGGACTTATAATGTTAATTTTAAGTCAAGTTTTGGCCATTGTCTACACAGTAGCTCCTAAACTGATATGAAATCATGACCAAAGTGGCCTAAATTAAACATTATGAGGAGTTAGAGCACTATTTATGATCAAATGGCCATGACATCATTTTCAAGGTCAAGGTCATGGTTAGACTTGACAGAGTTTAACCAAAGATCTCACACAGCTAGTAAGCAGAAATTTAACAAATATGGATGTTTCTATTTGTAAAACAATGCTTAATATGCATATAATGACCTTGACCTTGATCTGAAGGTCACCAATACATTCAGAAGTTCATTATTTTACAATAGACTTTTCTATAACCTTTAAGTTTAACCCAATTCTGTTTCATCATGTTTGGCTAATACTGACCTTCAGACCAAGGTCAAGGCCATTCTGAGCACATTAAACATTGATTTTCAAATGAAAACACTCAGATTTGGTACATTTCTGCCGCCTGATTGATGAAATCTATGATTATACTCTGTTTAGTCTAGCCATGACCTTGACCTTGAAGATGATGTCATGGCCATTTAATCATGATATCATGGCCATTTAATCATAACTAATGCTCTAACTCCTCATAATGTTTAATTTAGGCCACTTTGGGAACAATTCCATATCAATTCAGGAGCTACTGTGTAGACAATGGCCAAAACTTGACTTAAAATTGACATTATAAATCTTACTGTGACCTTGAAACAAAGGTCAAGGTCACCAAAATTTAATCAACAGTTTGCACTCTCCCAGCGGCGAACCCATGATAGTTTGGTAAGAAGTCATCCATTGGTTCTAGAGATATGGTAGAATATATTGAATTCAAAGGACCAAAACTAATGAAAATTGACAGTGTCTCTACAAGAAATTCTGCAGACATAAGATTTTACTTTAAAAGATAGAATTTGAGAAAAGATGTCACCAAAGACATTACTTCAACTTATAATGGAAGGTATTTATGAATGCCATTAAATTTGAAGGAGAAATATAGCTTATAATATGACACCCCTGGTTCATGCTGACTTACCCCACCCACTTTAATAATCCCATTATTCCAAAAGTAGGGCTTACGGAGCTTAACCACTATTGATTCAGTATAGCGGACACTATAGTCTAATCATCAGCTGAAAATAAAACATTTTGCTCTTGGGCAGAAAAAGGGCCTTATAGGCACCCCCCTTTTATACTTTTTAGCTCATCTGAGCCTTTAGGCTCATAGGTGAGCTTATAGTATAGCCAGGCATCCGTCGTCTGTCCGTCCGTCCGTCCGTCCTTCCATCCGTCTTCCGTCGTCCGTCCGTCCGTCAACATTTTCAAACATCTTCTTCTCTGAAACCACTAGGCCGATTGAAGCCATATTTCATATGGAGCCTACCTAGGTCGGGGGAACGAAAGTTTGTTCGCGGTATCTGGGTCACATGACCAAGATGGCCGCCACGCCCATATATGGTAAAACCCTTCAAAAATCTTCTTCTCCAGAACCAAAAGGCCTATGACCTTGAAACTTGGTATGTAGCATCGGGCATGCGGGCTTATCATAGTTTGTACAAATCATGACCTTGCGTTGACCTTGACCTAATTTACGGCATGGTCAACTTTGGTACGTTAGGCTTTTATATGGGAAAACGCTTAAACAGTGGATTTCTCAGAAACTATTTAAGTCTAAGGTTTAATACTTGGTAAACATGGTGGACTAAATGACCAGATGAAGATATTATGTCAATGAAGGTCAAGGTCATTCCGTCGGACCATCCGTAGTCAAGATTTTCAAACATCTTCTCCTCTGAAACCACTGGGCCGATAGAAGCCAAATTTCATATGCAGCCTCCATGGGTTGGTGGAACGAAAGTTTGTTCGCGGTATCTGGGTCACATGACCAAGATGGCCGCCATGCCCATATATGGTAAAAACCCATCAAAAATCTTCTTCTCCAGAACCAAAAGGCCTATGACCTTGAAACTTGGTATGTAGCATCGGGCATGCGGGCCTATCATAGTTTATACAAATCATGACCTTGCGTTGACCTTGACGTAATTTACGGCATGGTCAACTTTGGTACGTTAGGCTTTTATATGGGAAAACGCTTAAACAGTGGATTTCTCAGAAACTATTTAAGTCTAAGGTTTAATACTTGGTATACATGGTGGACTAAATGACCAGATGAAGATATTATGTCAGTAAAGGTCAAGGTCATTCCGTCAGACCATCCGTCGTCAAGATTTTCAAACATCTTCTTCTCTGAAACCACTGGGCCGATTGAAGCCAAATTTCATATGTAGCCTCCATGGGTTGAGGGAACGAAAGTTTGTTCGCGGTATCTGGGTCACATGACCAAGATGGCTGCCATGCCCATCTATGGTAAAAAACTTTCAAAAATCTTCTTCTCCAGAACCAAAAGGCCTATGACCTTGAAACTTGGTATGTAGCTTTTGGCATGTGGGCCCATCATAGTATATACAAATGATGACCTTGCGTTGACCTTGATCTAATTTACGACATGGTCAACTTTGGTCTGTTAGGCTTTTGCATGGGAAAATGCTTATATAGTGGATTTCTCAGAAACTATTTAAGTCTAAGGTACAATATGTGGTATATATGGCCAATTAAATGACCAGATGAAGATATTATGTCACTGAAGGTCAAGGTCATTTTGTCAGTCTGTCTGTCATCAAGATTTTCAAACATCTTCTCCTCTGAAACTACTGGGGAGATTGAAGCCAAATTTCATATGGTGTCTCAGTGGGATAGGGGAACTAAAGTTTATACCCGGGGTCTGGGTCACATGACCAAGATGGCCGCCATGCCCATATATGGTAAAAACCCTTCGAAAATCTTCTGCTCCAGAACCAAAAGGCCTATGATCTTGAAACTTGGTAAGTAGCATTGAGCATGCGAGCCCATCATAGTTTATACAAATGGTGAGCTTGCGTTGACCTTGACCTAATTTATGACATGGTCAACTTTGGTAGGTTAGGCTTTTATATGGGAAAACGCTTATACAGTGGATTTCTCAGAAACTATTTAAGTCTAAGGTACAATACATGGTATATATGGTCAACTAAATGACCAGATGAAGATATTATGTCACTAAAGGTCAAGGTCAATTTGTCGGTCTGTCCGTCATCAAGATTTTCAAAACATCTTCTCCTCTGAAACCACTGGTCTGATTGAAGGAAAATTTCATATGGAGTCTTAAGTGTGATCGGGGAATAAAAGTTTGTTCTCCGGATCTTGACCAAGATGGCTGCCATGCCCAAAGATGGTAAAAACCCTTCAAAATCTTCTTCTCTAGAACCAAAAGGCATATGACCTTGAAACTTGGTATGTAGCTTTGGGCACTCAAGCCCATCATAGTTTATACAAATGATCGTGCTTTGACCTTGACCTAATTTATGACACTGTCAACTTTGGTACATTATGTAGGTTTTTATATGGGAAAATGCTTAAACAGTGGATTTTTCAGAAACTATTTAAGTGTAAGGTACAATATTTGGTGTATATGGTTGACAAAATGACCAGATGAAGATATTTTGTCGTTAAAGGTAAAGGTCATTCTTTGACTTTTGTACAAGGTCATTGAGATTCTGTCACCCATCAACATTTTCAAACATCTTCTCAGAGGCCACTGGGGTCAGTTGAAGCCATATTTCACTTGGAGCTTCACCGGCTTAAAGAAACCATAGTTTGTTCAGATGGTCTTGGTCACTTGACCAAGATGGCCACCATGCCCATATATGGTAAAAACTCTTCAAACGTCTTTTTCTGGAGAACCGAAAGGCCTATAACCTTGAAACTTGGTACCGGTATGTAGCATTGGGCACTCAGGCCCATCATAGTTTATACAAATGATTACTGTATTTCATATGGAGCTTTTATACTGGGTCAAAGGAATCAAAGTTTGTTCAGATGGTCATGGTCACATGAACATGGTGGCCACCACGCCCATATATGATAAAAACCCTTCGGAAATCTTTGTCCAGAAACAAAGGCCCAGTGACCTTGTGGCTTGGTATATAGAATTGGGACTCAACATTATTCCCCAAGGGAGGGGGTTATCTGCCCCTGCCCTGGTGCTATATACATGTATAAAAGCATTAAAATGTATACCAGGACCAAGTGTCAGGTGAGCTACAGGACCATTGGTCCTCTGGTTTATATTCTGTTCTTTACAATGTTATTTTTGAAGATATTTGATCATCTGTATTGAGGTCTGCGGTAGTCTTTGGTGAGGTCTGTGGTGGTCTGTGGTAGTCTGTGGTTGTCTGTGGTACATAAAATATAACACCAAAATTATAACATAAACTTTCTAAACTTTTGTCAAATTTTGTATTCTTTTATATTCTACTCTTTAAAATGTTATTTTTGAGGGTGTATGATAATCTGTATTGAGGTCTGTGGTAGGGTCTGTGGTAGTCTGTGGTGGTCTGTGCTAGTCTGTGGTGGTCTGTGGTAATTAGACTCACCCGAAACATTACAAATATTTGTTACCAAAATGTTTTTGTATCTGTAGCTCTGTAATTGACTGTTTTAGGTGTGGGAAGAATCTGACTCATCATCTGACGAAGAAGGTGCTGAGGGCGGGGCAGCAGGGGGAGATGATGAAGATTCAGGTGAGTTATTTCCCTTTATACTGTAAAAATTACTATTAAAATAAAAAGTATTGGGACAGATACCGGTAAAGAGGAACAATTTCTTTGAGTTGATCCCCATTGAGAAGTGAGGCAAAAAAAGAAAACATAATAGTTACTTCTCTGAAAGTGTACCTATTCTTCTGAAGCTGCTCCCTAAGGAGCAATTTGGTCAGGGTTTGCACCATTTTTCAGTGTGCAAGTAATTTTTCATACATTTTCAGTTTAGAATTTATCTGATCACAGTTTTTGGACAAAAGCTGTATTTGATTAGGCCATATACAGCAATCAATTTCTTAACTTTTTGTAAAACACATGTTGTACACTCACATTAGAACCGTATATACCCACTTCACATTAAGTGATTCTAATAGAGGACCACATTGTAAGTTTTGACATAAAACATAAAATGCTACCCATGCATCAAAATTGCTTTTAGCTGGGTATAAAAGTTGTGCGATTCAAAGCAGTGCAGCATGCAATTGTGAATCTTAATAATGAAAATGGGTAGTATTAATAAAAGATTTAATTTCTGAAAATCAAAGTGTATTGATTTATGATCGGAATTATATGTCATCATTCATTTTATGATAAAATCAATCATATTATACTCTTCAGTTAACATGGAAACTGCTAGACATCAAAGTCACCCTTGCAAATGACATAGATGAGCAGAATCATAAAAATAGGTTTGCTATGATAGAAATTATGTGTTAAGCTACCTTTTGCCCCTTACATCAACAAACACAACATGAGCTGAGATCTATTGGTTTTGTCAAATGTGTTTAGGCTTGTAATATCTTGTGCCAGATAATCAGATATTCTGCACCCCTCCACTGCCAAAATAGGCATCACCCAGCTGGAGTACACTTTTGCAGATAGTTTTTGCGGAGAAACAAGAAGAAATTCTCAAGATTTATCATCAAAGGACTCCTTTTTCTGAGCATTTTCTCTCACTCCTACACTCTGTTTTCAGACTCTGATGAAGAAATGGACATAGATTTCTCTGATGCCCCTGAGAAACCAACCAGTGAGCCGGTAGCTGATTATTTTGACAGGACGAAAGATTACTGGGTGTCCAAAGCCAAGGACTACTGTGATTCTGAACAAATGACACTCTCCAGCAGGAAGTTAGAAAAACTAGCCAATGAAATGTGCCAAGAGGCTTTTGATTCATGAGCATCTACAGCTTGATATGTTAATTAAAATGTTTAAAGATTAAGGTGTCTGGAAATACTTCTAAGGGAGCTCACTTTCTTGCTCAGGAGTGTTATCTCCCTTCTCATAAAGGGGTACTCTTAAAGAAAAAATTTGCTCCCAAATTCTTACCTTAATGAATAGACTCTTGTGAAAAGAGATTCAAAACCAAGGGAAACAAATACTTTTCTGCTAGAGTAGTTTGCCTTTGAAAAGGGAGACAAACATGTTTGAAGATACAAAGCTGTTCCTTTAAGGTATATCAATATCTTAGGGACTGTGGGTACACCTCCATGTTTGGCCATCATTTTCTTCAAAGGGAAACAACTTCTGTGATTTCCTGTTTGCTTCCATGGATGGTGTAGCCTTTGTAGAACGGATCTATTCTTAGAGGTAAGAATTTGCTCGTATGGGAGAAATTCTTTTCTTTAAGAGTTGACCCTCATTTAGAAGGGAGGCAAAAATGAAAATGGCAGAGTTGTTGGCCCTGAAAGCATACCTATTTACTTAAACAAGGCATATTATGCAAAGAGGGGGCTGCACATCTTTGAACAGTGAAGGCTCAGACCATCCTGTGAATGAGTACTAGCTATAAAAACCTTCATATTGTGGTTCTCCTGAAGATTGGATCCATACATGGTGTGTGTGAACACCCTTGGACAAGACTGTCTGCACGCAGGCAACTAATGGAGACTGGTCTAAGTCTATGCTGTTGGTAGGGTAAATTTGGACAGCGGTTAAATTTGGACAGTGACATTTTTTCCTTTATATGTCAGTTGTTTGGAATTAAAACAAAATTAACTGGGCAAACAGTGAAAATCCTGATAAGACGGCTCATTATGAGCCGTCTCATCTGGATTTTAACTTTTTGCAAGGGTATGTCCGAATTTACCTGCTGTCCGAAGTTACCCCGACTTGACCCTATATGCATAAAGTACTCTTCTTGCATGTCGTGGGTTATGTAAACAATGAACTGTTGCAGGTCTAATATTAATGAATAAAAACGATTTTAAACCCCTTCAGTGTGTGTTACTTTTTGGTAGAAATATGTTTGTTGGAAATTCAAACTTGAAATGCATCTGTCATATCTTGCTTGGATAAAAGCTTAAGAGTTTAATAAATACTAATTAAACTAAAAAAGCTAAGGGTTATCGGCAGAAATCCCAACCTTAACCCTCAATGTACCAAAAAGCAGACGACAAAATTTATGTCTGCAGAATTTCAAAAAATGTCTCCTCCAAGCAATATCATATTGAGAATACACTAGAGGGCAAACAGTGTAGATTCAGTTGAGGTGGCTCATTATGAGCCACCTCATCTGGATCTACACTGTTTGCCGATTCAACAATTTTAATTTTTGGCGCTTTAAGGGTTAAGGTGAATCATGGGTACTCCTCCAGGAAAAGCAACTCTGAATTTTAGTTTTTTTGCATCCTTTATGGGGTCATTTCTCAGAGGAAATAATTTGCTCCTAGGGGAGCAAACACTTTCTTATAAAAGTAGACCCCAATTGGGAAGGGGTACTTGATCCTGGGAAGCAAACAGGAAGTCACAACAGTTGCTCCCCTTTACCTCTCTTAACTAATATAATCAGAGCTTGGTTACCTCTTTTAACTAATATACTATGCACAATAAATATAGCAATTTTTTATACGTGTCAGATCCACCATATTAGTGTTTTATTGTCACTTTACTGCATAGAGATATAAAGGCCGATCATTCGAGATGGACTGGCAAGTAAAAGATTCAAGACTGTTCAATTGTAGCGTTTGAACTACCGTGACGTTAGTTTTTATGACCATTGTATCTGAAGGACATTTTTGATCATGTACAAAAGCCAAAACCATACTGAGGCGGCTGGTTTGTTGTTAAAATAAAGGAAAACGCTCTAAAACATTTGAATATGCTACGAGTTTGAGGTGCCGGGCCGGGTAGCGCAATCGGTAGGGCACCTGACTCGTAAGTCAGAGGTCCTGGGTTCGAATCCCGGTCTGGCCACATACTTTCGTTTCTCCTTCCGCTGATTCAAGAAGGGTAGTTGTCAGTTACTGGCGAAAGTATGTGCACTTAGTACTGGTTAACCGCTTAGGAGGTCTAAGCCTGCCCAGGAATAGTGTGGTTAGGTTAACTGACCGTCCCGACATGACCTTAGTTGTTGACCGTGGACGTTAAGCATCAAATCAACCAACCAACGAGTTTGAGGTTTACAAAGTTCGAAAATTTGACGTTTCCCCTTGTTTTTACGTTATCGTCTTAAAACATTGTTTCTAATCGGTATTTCTTGAATCCCTGTCGAGTGTATGATTTTTTGGTATCTACCGATATGATAACGCAAACAATTCAGAAGGAAAATTCTTCCCGGTTACTGAGCATAAGTCAAAAGTCTCAGATTAACGTCATCATTTTCTTACAGTTACGTTACACTTCAATGAAGAAATTTCGCAGTTAAATCAATCATGATGGGACCTTTAATTTAAGCCTATTGGTTTTTCTCGGGTTTTGATTCTGCATTGAGCTGAAGCACCCGTGAATCATTGCACATTGGACCGAATTATAACGTTTTAACGTCAATGGCGCATGCTACGATTCATCAGTTGTTAAGCTTAACCATATCTTTTACACATTCAAAAGCATTGATAAGAAAACTGAGCATGAAAATGATAAGAAAGACCGTACAAAAAAATCACATGCTTGCCATTTTTATGTTGCTTTTCAATGGGTGCGAATTTTGGCTACTGACCCCTTCCGCGCTTATCGCTGTTCCCCAATATCGTGTTTAAAGATGGCTTCAGTAATCCCAAGGTATCTTAAGCCCCAAATATAGTCCCCTTCAATGCAATTTAATTTCGCTCAATGTTGCACTTCAGTAATGAGAAAAATTGCAAAATATAAAAAATTGCTAAATATATTTTGTATAGTATATAATCAGAGCTTGGATAACTCAACATTTGATGATTCAAATTGCTTGATAAATAAGTCCTGGTCGCAGGAAATGTGCACATTTCAACCCTTGATAATTCGGTCCCAAACATTGAAAAACAAATAGTCCGGCAGAAAAATATTTTGACCTGGAACTAAGGTCTAAAGTTTTTTTCTTTACTGATTCATGTTCTACAGACATTACCTTTGAAGAATCTGAGTGATGCCACCTTGTCATCATTGAGCATTTTCATATTTTCAAGATGGCATCCAAGATGAAAGCGGATTTATGGCAAAAGCTATATTTGACCAGCTTATACCACTCAGTGGGGATTTTCTTTGCTTTTTTTTATGTTTGGCATAGCTTTTGAGTTACTAAATGTCTATTTGTCTTTATCACAGATGTGTCTATGATATAATGGATGGCATCCAAGATGGCAGCCAAATATATATTATGTACAAATGGCGTTTCTTTTCTTTATTTTACACAGAGCTTGCATTTGACACATAATAGTAATGATTAATTTTCATACAAGGCATAGATCTTGAAATACTAGAGGTCTTGCTATTTCACCTTCATATACTTGTGTCGATACAAGATGGCAACCAAGATGGCTGCCAAAATATAAAATTTTACCAGAAAAAGGTAATTTTATATAGAGCCTGTGTTTGACATGTAATTCTAATGACTAATCTTTATGTAAGCCAAGGATTTTGAAGAACTAGAGATCTAACTGTTTACTACTGAGAGAAGATATATAGAATGGCATCCAAGATGGAAGCCGAAATATAGAAACTAAACGTAGGTTGTCCCAAAAACGTGCATTTGACGCATAATGCAAAACATTTTCCGCAATCTGAGATAAGATGTAACAAATGTCTCATTCAAAAGTGAAAAATAAGCAATGACCATCAAAACTATCATTTCACCTTTGTACTTATTTCTTTGTGGGTCAAGTAGATGATGCCTTACACAAAACAATATGTGCCGTTGCATGATGAAAACAGTGATTTTATATATCTTCTCTCAGTAGTAAACAGCTAGATCTGTAGTTTTTCAAAATCCTTGGCTTACATAAAGATTAGTCATTAGAATTACATGTCAAACACAGGCTCTATATAAAATTACCTTTTTCTGGTAAAATTTTATATTTTGGCAGCTATCTAGGTTGGCATCTTGTATCGACACAAGTATATGAAGGTGAAATAGGAAGACCTCTAGTATTTTAAGATCTATGCCTTGTATGAAAATTAATCATTAGTATTATGTGTCAGATGCAAGCTCTGTGTAAAATAAAGAAAAGAAACGCCATTTGTACATAATATATATTTGGCTGCCATCTTGGATGCCATCCATTATATCATAGACACATCTGTGATAAAGACAAATAGACATGTAGTAACTCAAAAGCTATGCCAAACATCAAAAAAAAGCAAAGAAAATCCCCACTGAGTGGTATAAGCTGGTCAAATATAGATTTTGCCATAAGTCCGCTTTCATCTTGGATGCCATCTTGAATATATCAAATTGCTCAATGATGACAGAGTGGCATCACTTGGATTCTTCAAAGGCAATGTCTGATATATGAGAATCAGCAAAGAAAAAAACTTTAGACGCTAATTCCAGGTCCTCTCAGAAATCTGCCTTTTTCTGCCGGACTAAAATCGTGGAAGCTATGGCCTTTGAAGTTCAAGGTTTTATTATATCCTTATATCAGCTTTAAGGTGAATGGGTACACCTTCATGGATGATCACTGTGACATGGGTCACATGGATATATTTGCCTTCATTTCCATGAGTGAGGACTTTTGACTGTGCCAATGACAAAATGGTGTTTGCTGTAGTGCTGGGCAAAGTGAAAAAAGAGGCTTAACATAACTTAAACATTGAAAAAAAAACACTAAAGTAACTGTCAGAACTGACAGATCCTGGTGATTAAGGCTAAAACGTGATATGGTTGGGAGGAGAAGATAAAGATGCATTTAACTGATTAGTTAAATTTCATTTCATAACATAGAAAAGTGGAATACAATGAACAGCAGGAGCATGTGCAACACACCCCCTCAAAAACAATACATGTACCTTTGGCATGCCGGGCCGCGTAGCGCAATCGGTAGGGCACCTGACTCGTAAGTCAGAGGTCCTGGGTTCGAAACCTGGTCTGGCCACATACTTTCGTTTCTCGTTCCGCTGATTCAAGAAGGGCAGTTGTCAGTTACTGGCGAAAGTATGTGCACTTAGTACTGGTTAACCGCTTAGGAGGTCTAAGCCTGCCCAGGAATAATGTGGTTAGGTTAACTGACCGTCCCGACATGACCTTAGCTGTTTACCGTGGACGTTAAGCACCAAATCAACCAACCAACCTTTGGCATATTTAATCAAACTACGCCCTGCCCCAAAATCATACTTAACCCTCAGACATGCCTGCTTATCTCCTCAAACACAACACTGTCTTGTTATAACCCCCGACATACCAAGTATGTCAAGGGGTATATAGTTTTTGTCTTTCTGTCCATCTATCCATTTGTTCATCTGTCCATCCAGTAACGCCGGGCCGGGTAGCGCAATCGGTAGGGCACCTGACTCGTAAGTCAGAGGTCCTGGGTTCGAATCCCGGTCTGGCCACATACTTTCGTTTCTCCTTCCGCTGATTCAAGAAGGGCAGTTGTCAG
Source organism: Ctena decussata (assembly GCA_963989385.1). Lineage (NCBI taxonomy): Eukaryota > Metazoa > Mollusca > Bivalvia > Lucinida > Lucinidae > Ctena > Ctena decussata. The sequence goes on along the minus strand of OZ022503.1, from coordinate 40,816,170 downwards.
TTACTGGCGAAAGTATGTGCACTTAGTACTGGTTAACCGCTTAGGAGGTCTAAGCCTGCCCAGGAATAGTGTGGTTAGGTTAACTGACCGTCCCGACATGACCTTAGTTGTTTACCGTGGACGTTAAGCATCAAATCAACCAACCAACCAACCATCCAGTAACATTTGTGTTAAAGTTTTGCGTTAAGTTTTTATTCTTTGCTTATATTTCCAATATCCGTTGATTGGAACCTTTTAGTATGTGACTAGGTATACTTCCAGGTTCATGCAGAATAATTGACAGCATCTGCTGCTGCTGACCTAAGTTCAAGGTCACAGACTTAAACATTCGCATTACAGTTTTGCATTAAGTTTATAGGCTATTATATACTTTTTTTATATTCCAATATCCTTCGATTGAACCTTTAGACATTTGACTAGGGTTAGTTTAAGGTTCATACAGAGTAGTTGACATCATCTGGATGCTGCTGCTTACCAGCGCTGAACCAGCTGAGCTACCGGGGCTCCTACGACCCTTCAGAATAAAACAGGAGCCAAAAGACCAGCCCGGGGATAAGTCACGGTAAATAGAATTTCATAGGTGGCATATTCCACTTTTAGGCGGCAAATATAACTTAAAAAAAGTCACACATAAAAAGATGTTGATACATAATGTAATGTATTTGATACATCATACAGAAAAGCAAAATCATATAAAGACTATGGTTAATACAATAAAATCACCTCGTAAGATAAGGAATATGATACATAATAGAGAGAAATTTGTAAATCCCATAATGGAAACATACATAATGAAATACAGTCATTACAAAATGTAAAAGTACCAGAACAAAGAGCAAGATTCAGAACATATAGAATAAGACTCGGGACATAATAAAGTTTTTACAATACATAATGTAGGTGATACATGGCATCATAAAGTTTGTACAATACATAATGTAAAAAACACATGACATCATAAAGTCCATACAATACATAATGCAGCTGTAAATTGTAAATCTGGCTGCTTTTAAACTTAATGCTTTCATCATTCTTATCATTCTCACTATCTCACTATCACATCTGCTAGAATCTAGCTTTTATCTCTGCACTGACTGCGCAACTGCACATAACACTCGTGAGAGGGTGCTGCAGTATATATGAACAGATAGATAGGTAGTGCATGGGTGCATAGACTGGCAGGAGTATTTTTCGTTCCAATATGCACTAAGCAACCTTTATGCTATGTGCTAAGATTAAGTTAAGAATATTCTAGTTTGAAGATGGTCAGTTTTGATAGGGAAGGTCCTGATAACCTGCTCTCATAAGATGCTATAATGAGATTGTCATATGTTTTGCTCAGACACATTGATGTCGGTGCATACATGTTATTCTCGGAGCCCCGGTAGCTCAGTGGGTTAAGCGCTGGCCTACTGATCTAGCGGTAGTGGGTTCGAGCCCCGCCGGAGGCGGAGTTCTTTCCATCGTAAACGGGGTTCCATTGCACACAGCCTTTCATTATCACAATCTCATCGTCCTGATATGACTGAAATACTGTTGAAAAGGACGTAAAATCGCAAGTCATCCATCCATCTACATGTTATTCTTTTCTGTTAGCAGTATATTCCCACACACGCCTTCAGCACTTATGATTTGTACACATTTTTTATATCCATCACAGATCATAATATTATTACTTCCATCATGAACAATACCTCTAGGATAATCTAATTCTGAGCTTGAAACAGAGAATATTCCATATCCGTCTTTTGTAACACATTTTATGAAAAGATCCTGTCCAGCTCCAGTGTAATAGATTTTTGTTCCATCTGCTGTTACACATACGTTTCCTGGGGATCCAGATCCAAGGTGTGATATAAAAGATACATCATCACCGTTGAGATTAAGAATTTTCACACCCCTCTTTGACGGTTCAGACTCGTCAATACCAACGAAGATGTTTTTGTCGTGAACTGAAACACCCCTGCAGCTTAGGTTTAAAAGTTTCTTTTGCTGGAATTTGAACCCAGGGTTCACTGATATAAACTGTAAAGCTTTAGCTCCTGGCATAGTTACAACTGCAGAGATCTCGTCTATACTGTCAACATCCCATGGACCAGATGGACATGGTGCAGTGAATTTCACATTGAAATCCATGTCCAGTATTTTGATATTATTGTTACTAGAGTAATCACAAAGGATAACATGGCCATCTGGCAACCAACAACAGCCAGTGATGTGTGGTGCATGCTTATCATTACGCACCTGTACGCCAATCTCTTTGATAGTGGAACATGATTTGATATTCAAGAAAGACTTTTTTATCTTCTTGTTAGTGTCTACCGCTCCATCTTCGGAGTCTGCTACTTCTTCCGAATCTGCTACTTGATGTACTAGCTGAGAAAGCTGGTCGAGCAATGTTTGATAATTTTCATCTTCTTTGATGTTGATCTCACGTCTTTCCTTTTCCTTTCGAATTTCTTCAAACACGCTCCTAGACTCCGTGTATGTATTTTTAGCATTCACTAGTTGCTGGAATAGCAGTTGTTTGTGTACCCCACCTTGTTTTTCCTCAAGAGAGTCTGTTTGTTCTTTAACTTGATCAGACAGTCGGACACACGAACGTATAGAAGAGGAAAGATCATTTACAAACGACGCTTCCTGTGATTCCAATTGTGAATCATACCTATCAAACATATTGTTGAAATTTCTTCTTAAACTATTAATATTTTGTTTATGATTGTCAATTTCAAATTGAAATGCATTGATTGTCATTTGTTTTTCGCGTTTGAGTTTGTTTATTGCTTCTTGTAATTTTATCAGTTGCCCAGTAATATCACATATGTCTTTTGAGATATTAGTTTCTTCGCAGGCATCTGAAATGTTTTGAACAACACAGCTGGCATGCTGTGACAGATTGCATGTCTTGCATATTATGGACTCGTGCTCTTGACAATAGTATTCAGCGGTCTCCTTCCTGTGTTTGGAACATGTTGCATACGTCCTTCTTTCATCGACTATATCTCCCGCTATATCTACACTCTCTTTATAATCCGTTTTATGTCCGGGAGCTATTTTTCCATGAAACTTGTCACATGCATCACAGAAATGTAAATCACATTCGCTACAGAATGAAACAGCATCTTTTAACAGTCCTGCATTTCGACAATTGTCACATTCGGGCTTATTTTTATGTCCTACACTAGCTGTCGCCATTACTGTTTTATTCATTGTCCTACCAGGCGGTGTACCTAAAACTAGTAATGTCCAGTAGTGTACAGTAATGCCCAGTAATGTACAGTAATGTCCAGTAGTGTACAGAAATGTCCAGTAGTGTACAGTAATGTACAATATTTCATGCCCTAGTGACGTTATTCAGGGAGAGTTATATCCGGTCCTGTCTGTTTGTCTGTCTGTCTGTCTGTCTGTCTGTCCGCCTTCATGTCCGTACGATCGTCACACTTCTGAGATAAAGTTAAAGCAATCATCAACTTCTGCATTCTTTTTCAAACTTTTGCACATGTTGTGGACAAAAAATCATGCAATTGACTTTTGACTGAAATAAAAGCAATATTAACATAATTAAGGACTTTTGAACTTGGTCATTTGAGGCAATTTAGAGCGCTCATACTCAGCTCCCGAATGTTTCTTTGTTGATATCATGAAAATCTGTTTTTGGCTTTTTGACGGAAATAATAGATTTTTTTTTATAAAATTGTGGACTGTTGAACTTAGTCTTTTTGGGCAACGTTTCTGCAGTTTGGAGTATTTGCTATTTCAGTTTTTTTCCGTAACATGTATATGCACAGTACAACATGAAAATTTAAGGATTTGAACGAAAGCATATTGCTTATTTAGTTCTTCTCCTAGCGTAAATGAATTTGCAAAGGTTATATGGCAGAAAAGTAGTTGTGTTGTGAGTGAAAATAAACTATAGAAGTGTACAACTAACACTCACACAGTCACACTTACGTGCACATTTAAATGCTAGTAAAGAATAAATGGAAACAATGTACAAGCGAAATACATGGATGAGCGTCATCGCACGGAAACTGACTCATGGCATGCACAAACATAAGATACTCAAATCAGCCAGTGCATCTACATAGTTCCGACACACTCCTCCAAGTTAACATGAAAACGTAAATCACAGGGACTACATTAATACTCTAGTCCGCACATATATTTGCCGTCTAATGACAAACGAAATAAGATGGATGGATGGATGGATGACTTGTGAATTTACGTCCTTTTTAACAGTATTTCGGTCATATCAGGACGATGGATGATGATAATGGAAGGCTTTTTGCAGTGGAACCAAGTTTACGATTGACAAGATTCCCGCCTACAGCAGGGTTCGAACCCAGGAACGCTAGATCAGCAGGCCAGCGCTTAAGCTACTGAGCTACCGGAGCTCCTTACAAATTAAATCAGATTGACAGTAAATATTTCATAAAACGTATTGTTATTGTGACATTCTTGAATGGAGGGGATAGGGACCGTGTCTAACTTTATTTCAAAATTATTTTGAAAACATTGTTCCAAAAGTTCGGACTTGATTATGGTTGTATTGCTTCGTGTTTTTTTTTATTTTTTTTACATACAGTATTGATGCATTTGCGAAAACGGTTTGCAGAATGTTTGGACGGGTGCATAGAATTTTGGGGTGTTGCATAAAAAGTGTGTTTTGTAACTTTAATTAAATGCAGTAAGACTACGACCGCGTAAAAACATTTAATCTATAATGCGTTCTCAAGGCAGAAAGGAAAATTCTAATGTCGATAAAAAGTGCAAATAATACATGGTCAATTTATTTTCTACTTTCTTATTTCATTTTTTTCTCCTTTTTCTATTTCCCCCGATCATTTTCATAAACTAAGCGTGATTTTAGCGTTTTAGTATAGGTGGCAGTAGTTCGCATAGGGGAGTAATAATCAACAGACGGGTGCCAATTTGTTGCACTAGCTCCAACCAAGGGTATAATAAATGATAATGAGATTCGTCGAATCGGCGTGAGGATACGGTTTGGGGGGGGGGGGGGGCAATTTATATAACTTGCTGAATTAGTTTGCAGGTGAGCGTAGCTGCATACTTCAAAAAATGTTTCACGGCAAGAGATCTCTGCTGCTATGTTCAAACAAATGCGAAGCATGATAGATATACGTTATGAATAACAAAAAGTTAATTCGTAAAACAAAAAAAAATAAATAAATAAAAAAAAATACATGCAGATATATGCAGTATTTTCAAGATCAAAATATGACAATATAATGCATATGAAAATGAATTAATATATGAGAAAGTAAGAGACGGCCCGATATAGACTAAAATACTGTCTCGAAAGGCCGTTAAACCCAAAATAACTTTTGTTGTATTATTCTTTAACGTCTACGAAACAGCTATGGTCATGTCGGGACGGTCAGTTAACCTAACCACACTATTCCTGGGCAGGCTTAGGACCTCCTAAGCGGTTAACCAGTACTAAGTGCACATACTTTCGCCAGTAACTTACAACTGCCCTTAGGGAAAACGAAAGTATGTGGCCAGACCGGTTTCTAACCCAGGACCTCTGACTTATGAGTCAGGTGCCCTACCGAATGCGCTACGCGGCCCGGCGTTCCCCTGTCAAGTGACGCAATAAAAATAACTTGAATAGAGTGGTAAAACACAATGTTCAGGCGTTAGGTCCAATCCAGTCCTCCGATTGTTCCCACTGTCAAGTGACGCAATAAAAATAAAAGCGGAGGACTGGATTGGACCCAGTGCCTGCACATTGTGTCTTACCACTTTATTCAAGTTTCTGATTTTGAAATGTCAATCTAGTTGCAAACTAAAATGACCTAACCATTTTTATGGGAAAGTCGGGAATGTTTTATTCGTTTAACAGTTGGCTTTTAACGGTTATTTACAATGACGAAACTGTAGTGAGAAGCTTACAGCGATACCTCTCATGGATGTTTACCACTGATAGAGTAATAGGGCCTTTATTGTACTCGACCTTGGCTTTCTCACATATAACCTACGGAAGGCTCGAACAACACCGATGAGATTTCTAGTGAAAGCGTCACGATGTATGTTTTTCCTATGAAAGTTTACCGTATTTGATTTACCTACGACGTCTGGAAGTTGGGTGATGGTAATTGAGCGTATTAACTTATTAATTGGTCGCAGAAGATAGGTAATAGGCGCCATAAAGTGAGATTATTAATGAAGTGCCGGTTATAAATTAGTGTCATTAATGTTCTGATACTTCAAAATAAATGATAAAATAAAATTAATAAGCATAGATTTTAGTTCCGTTTTTTTTTTATTTTTTAGATTAATCTCATTTCGTTTGCTAGAATTTTAGGTTTCTGATTTTCAAAAAGGTTTCAATCACTTTGTTCGCTCGAATTTAAGTCGATTGTTGTAACCACTTCAAAGCTATATGTGCAGTAATTTCCTACAGTAATTCTATAATAAAATTGCCGTCTTGATATTTAGAAATGCTTGAATAGATGTAAATTGTATTTACTCTCAAGCATAGACGCATTTGCTCCTTCTTGACATTCTTTTGTCACAAAATAATAAATTAATAAATGCATTTAAATGAAAAATTAAAATAATAAAAATAATAATAAATAAAATTAAGTATTCTGAAATCTTATGAAACCTTATTGTACGTTTTATTGAAAACGTCACAGTGCTATGTTTCCTTTAAAGTTAAAAATTAACATAGCATTTCTTCAAAATAAACTAATCTTTATTTATTTATTTATTTATTTATTTTGCAGAAATGCGTCGTTATTTTTCCAGAGCCTACAGTTAAATTGGTCTCGTTTTGATAAGAACAAAAGCAGTATCACAAATATTCATGTTTATAAAAACTAATTTAATACAAGCAAAAGGCGTTATTCAAAACGTGCTGAACTTAGGGGAAAATAATAACATTTTAGAAATCGTAAGTGAAGTTATGCAAGAAAAATATTTTAAAATTAAATATACATTACTATACATTACTGGACATTACTGTACACTACTGGGCATTACTGTACATTACTGGACATTACTGTACACTACTGGACATTACTGTTTTTAGGTACACCCCTACCAGGAAGTTTGATATCTCTATCGGATCGTTAACTACAGATGTATACCAAACATAACTTATTATATCAAGCTGTTTAGGCATATTCACCATGTTCACTATCATGCCGGCCAACACCTTTCTATCAGTGGCCTACAAACATTTGAATCAGGAAATAATGTGTGAAGAAAAATGTGTAGAAAAAAGAAGAACGAGTACACCTTCAGGAGAAGCAACTCTGCCCTTTTAATTTTTGCATTCCATCTTAATGGATCCATCTCTTAAGAGAAAGAATTTGCTGCCATAGGAGTGAATTCTTTCCTTTAAGGGTACACCTATTATGAAACGGCTTCCTCTTATAGGAAAGCAAATAGTGATTCGGTAATTATGTTGTTTCCCCTTCGTAAAAATACCGCATAAAACTGGAGGTGTATCCATACACCTTAAGTCTTGTGTTTATTTCTTATGCACCATAATGACACTTAATACTGGCACAGAAGTGCCTGAAAAAACCAATGTAGATCCAGATCAGAGTGCACATATATATGCAAGTCTGCCAACAACTCCATGAAGTATCGCTGGAAAGTAAAATCAGCTTGTTTAATAAAAAAATAAAGCTCCTAAAATGAAAATAGTTGAATGTGCAAACAGCATAGATCCAGATGAGGCGGCTCACTAAGAGCCGCCTCACCTGGATCTACGCTTTTTGCCCTCTTTTTGTTGAATTCTCAGTATGATATTTAACTTTGACGAAACAGGTTTCGAAACTTTGCAGACGTAAATTTTGTCGTCTGCTTTCTTTTCTCTTTCAGGATTAATTACTGTATAGCAAAGTAGAATGGTTAAAATTTCCTAACAGCTATCATGATTCTTTTGATGTGTCTATTTCGTAGCTTCATTAAGTGGCCTGGAGATTGTTCCAGAATTCCTACTAGGGGAAGCCGAAGGGTAGGGCTATGTCCGAATGGTTCAGCCTAGCATATTTACCGTATATGTTCGGGCACCTCAGTATTTGCACCCAACACATTACTGCTACAATAATACGTTTTCATTTAGGTTTTGCATTTGAAAAGGAATAGCAGTTCGTTAAAAAGGCGTGAAAGACTTCCATACACTTTAATGGTGATAGAATTCGTACGAATATCAATAATCCGAAAAAGGCTAATAAATCTCACTCTATATTCGAATAGCAAACTAACATTAACAGGATATACATATTTGTATGGCATTCACGCTGCAAATCTAGTTCCAACAAAGGAAGTGCAGAGAACAACGACCAGAAAAATGTGCAGACATTGTCACGTTTGTGAAATGCTGAATGAATTTCAATGGTCAGCTCAGAAAGCCCGCCAGGAGCAGACCACATTAGCTTTCTTCCATATCATTCAATAAATATTGATAAAATCGAAAGTGGGTATTTTCATAAAGCTATGCCCTTTAACAAGTGTACCTACATAGGTGGACGTGACAAAGCCTACACCGGGAGTATGCAAAATTATATAAAAAAAAAGACTGACATGTTCCTGATAGATTTTTTTTCATATACGTTTTACCGCTCTTTCAAGAACATCTCACTTACGTCAAGCCGATTCTTAAGAATAGGTGGGCAAACCCGGAGCTCCCGGGGAAAAACCACCTGACCTTTGGCTTTCTCACATGTTGGCCGGTGGAGGCTCAAATGCACTGCGGTAAAAGACCTTATGTTTAAGAATCAGCACTCTTAACGACTAGGGTATGTAGGCCCATGATAGAATTTGAAGAACTGCTCTATAATCCTCAGTAGTATCAATTCAGGAGGCAGGCTAGGCAGCCGAGGAATACCATTTATATGTTTTTGTGCTGAAGTGCGGTAAACGAATTTATCAAAATTCAACGCCAAAAGAATCGATAGACCTTTGCCTGTTGACTGTATTTACTTCGGCAATTTAGGATAGACAAAATAAGAATCAATATATGGTTGTCAATGTGTATATATACGCAATAAAAAGATCAGAAAAGGGCAGATTGCTCTATAAACTTTAGCAATAACACCATTTATCATATATCGTCGCTGGTATTCAGTTGATAACGTCGTGTCATAAAAATCGCATGCCCGCACGTGTAATAACACTTTGGCGTAACGTCATTGACAACGTCCATGTCAACAATGCGTTTTCTTGAAATAATGTTCAGTTTGAAGGCGTAAAATTCCATTTTAAAGAGTCACATGATAAACAGAATCTTACACGAGCGGTCATTTCATATGAAATTTATGAAACTCGCCGAAGCTCGTTTCATATATTTCATATGAAATGACCATTCGTTTAAGATCCTCTATATTGTCGATGGATGCAGACGCAGACGTCAGATTAAAAAAAAAATGTAGTTTATTAGGTGAGCTAGCAGCGCCTCTTCTCAACCAGCGCACCGACAGTGGACAACGTGAACTGAAGTACAGTACATGATGAAGCACAAACCACTGATTTACCGAATTCGCTTAGCACAATATGCAGAATCAAATCAAACAGCTCCTGGGGACAATACGTCTCCCAATAGAAGAAGACTTGTACGAATTCGAAACTATAAATCAACATCATCTCTATAAGCTAGCGAATGGTTACGATAAACACATTAAGGTGGTGATAATCACTGATTTGGGACAAAGACAAAAATCTGCATAAAATACTCAAAATAACACTGATCTATCCAAAACATAGCAGATGCCTTCTTTATTTGTTTCTCATAATTTAGAATCCCAAAATGCAGCATTTGTTAATGTTAAAAAGTGTTTTTATAAGAGAAGGTCAAAGGGTAATTTTCTGCGAATAAATCTGAAAAAATTATATTATTATTGAAAATATACTTAGTGCTTAGAGTACCTTGTTGCATAATGGAGAGCGTCCTAGCAATGATTTTTTCAAACTCTTTCTCTCATTATCGGGCTGAGCAGATGAAAAAAAGATGCAGTCTGTGTCCAAATTTTTTGTCAAAACACACTGGTGAGACTATTTAACAAGGTTGAACAATTTCATCTACACACCACTGATCATGTCAGTAATGTATTATTTATATTGTAGGTGTTAACATAGGTATGCTTGCCTACCCTATATTTAATAAATGCGTCCAGTGTACATTTACTTTGTATATGGTTGAACATTTGAGAAAAAGCTATCGTTTTCATCTGGTCTACATTACAATTTGAGAAAGAGTTGGAATAAATAATTGCTAGGACGCTCTTCATTATGCAATAATGCACCTTCAGCACTACGTAAAGTTTCGATAACGATATTATTTTTTCAGATTTATTCGCAGAAAATTACCCTTTGATCTTTCCTTATAAAACACTTTTTAAGCAGCATGTACGTCTATTTTGTATTCTAAACTGTAAAGAACAACAAGAATAAGAAGTCTGCTAACTTTCAGGGAGATACATTACTTTTTTATGGTTTTATGCAGATTTTTGTATTTACCACAAATCACCACCTTAAACTGAATTTAGAACATTACTGAGTATAGTCGCGATTTTGCAACGCGTTATACTTGAGTAAAGGACCTCTGACGGTTGTAATGTTAATTTGCCTATAAAAATAGTCAAAATTAAATTTTTGATATACCCAAGAATTTCCTTGAAATTTGTTGCTCTCAACTGCCCCTAACTGGCCATGAATTTAATTTCTGATCATTTTGCATATAGACTTCAATTTTTGGTGGAAAAAGCCAAATTTTGTAATTAAACGTAATGGAAACAGGAAAAGTTTTTTCAAGATACTTTCCCCCCGTGCCTCAGCTAGCCACTTTGCATGTATGTGTGTACTTTCATAATACACATTATATGTGAGTGGCTTGCTGAGGCACGGGGGGGGGAGGGGGGGGGGGAAGATAGTCTACAGCTGAAAAACTGAAAAAGTGGGTGGGGTACTTACACCCTTTATATCTAAAAATAGGCTTAAGTCCTTAGTACTGAAAACATACTGCATAATATCAGTAACAGTAGTGTGTATGTCAGTTTTAGCATAGTTATCAATTAAGATTTCGATATCTCAGAAAACCAAATAAATGGACTTATTTTCAGAGACTGAAAAATTCACATACCCCTCTTGATAAAATTGGTCTATGTTAGTCTAGAGGCATGATAATTTTTCAAAATCACTGTTTAAATGTCTTTATAGTACACAGGGCTACATATTAATGCCAAATATTTCAACTTTTGCTGCCCGAGGAAGGTGCGGTAATTTGTCGAAAAATGGGCAAATATGCATTGATACTGTCAGAGGTCCTTGAGCCTTTTGAGCTTCCAGCTTCATTGAAGGAATGTCAGCAATAGTACAAGACAAAGAGGATCTTGTATGAGTGCTCATATATTATTGAATTTATTAAACGAGTAGGAGAAAAAGATGAAATGCGAGGATATGCCGAGCATCTTATCGGTTTCCCCATAGAGTTTAATAAATTCAATAATGCAGAAGCACGAATGCGAAATTCTATTTATCATATGACACTAAAATCGCATTCTATTAGCAAATTTTGCGCTAAAACACCACGATTTTGCCATTATAAATGCGGCGTTTTTATGGACGTCAACGCATAACGTTTAAGAAATAGATCAGCTATAGCAGCGAATTGTTGAGTAAAAATTCACTGTTTGAAAGTCAGTTGTAAAGTAGATCATATCACGAGCGCGGAGCGCGAGTGATAATCTATTTAAGACTGACAGGCAAACAGTGAATTCAATACTAGAGCTGGACTGTTTCGATTCTAACACTCAAAAACGCTGAAAAAGTATTCTTGTCATCCAAATTCTCCTAACCTTCCTGCAAGCGCGTTCATTCTCCCGCTAATATTCTTAACTGTATGTAAGATAAATGAGCGTTTTTACGGCGATTTTAGAAAGAAAAAGAGACGTTACACCGTCTAACGTCTCAAAACGTCACAAAATTACATCTGTTGCCAGTGACGTCAGTAATTAGACTCACGCGCTCCAAAACAGTGAATTGTTGCAGAATTAAACACGCAAACACAGTAAAGTTGCAAGAAGCAAATTGAAGAAACAAATTGAAAGGAAATATGAATTGATTTCGCCAGGCAAAACTGGGTACTCGTACTTGCAAAACACCCAGTATTTGCTAACCAATTGCATGCCTAGTCTAACAAAGTAAAGATAAAATCTCACTTATTTTGCTCTTCTGAGAGTCAATTCCAATAATATTTTTTAATCTCATTCATTTTCAGTATTGTTTAGAAGAATCCACCTGGTCGAGTGAGTGGTTCGCACTCCAGTCTTTGGATCACGGGGTCGCAGGTTTTCGCCCTACCTATTTTCTTTAAGACTTTGACCTCTAAGTCAGTGTGACCTGACCTTTGTCGGACATTGTTGGAATATGGATTCTGCACATTGTGTTGATAAAGTAAACAAATGGAACACGGTTTAAGAAAATTCTATAAGGGGTTTAGCAGATATGGAGACGAAACAAAAAGTTAACAGACAGATAGGCGGACGGACAGATAGCGTAATGACGGGCATATAAAAGTTTGAATATGTATAATTGCTTGGATTGAATTTTCGGTAGTCTCATTTTATTTTAGCAAATCTCATATTGTCATATTGTAAGACATCAGATTTCAGAGATTATTACATTTATGCACTAAATTGAACAAGAGCCCAGATTAAATTACAGACATGTATTAAGAATTGCTTTAATAAATACTGCAAAAATTCTAAAACTTGGGACACCTAATATAAAAACACTAATTTTCATTTATGGAGATGAAACAAAAAGTTAACAGACAGATAGGCGGGCGGACAGATAGCACAATGACGGGCGTATCATAAAAAATGAACCTGTTTATAATAGCTTGGAAGGAACTTTCGGTAGAGTCCCAATTGATTTTAGCAAATTTCGTATTAAAACACATCGGATGTAATAGATAACAGTCCATAAGTTATGGTATATATACACTTAACTGAACAAGGGTCGGTCTAAAACGCTGAATTTCGTGCTGAATTCAGCAACTTGCTGATCAGCAAAATGAGTCTAAAACGCTGAACTGCTGATATGCTGATAAAGTGTTTCAAAAGTTAACAAACGCTTTTGGAATATTTTCTTGTCTACTTTTGCAGCTATATAATAGTATGTGATCTTTATCTTTTAGACCTTGTTGAAAGTTTCAGCAAAATAGTACGCTTTAATGGTACTGAAATGACTTTTCATTTTACTCTCGAGTTCAATTGACCATTTAGTGATGCCATAATAATGAAATAATGCTTGAAGGTGTATTTGAGTAAAGAATGAGATACTAATTAATAAATATGCAAAAAGCGGTATTAATTACCTGATTTAAGTCCAGTTACCGTATCTACACTAAATATTGGGAAAATAAAAATGTCATTAAAATTCTTGGTATGAATACGTTTATATTCGGAACAGTATATTTTTCTTGTCTGTCTCTATAAATTTAGAAAGGGTTATTTTAATGCCCACTTATACTGAATATGTATCACCATAACATAGTGGTACGTTTCAAGTTTTGTTGGAATCACTTCAGTAATAAATGAGTTATTGTCCTTGAATCACCTAAAAATTAACAAATAGAGTCAGAACTAAGTAACTAATGGATGGAATTTCATGAAACTTAGTACAATATTGTACTGTCATTATCCGGCAATGCGCATCAAAGTTTGTCATAATGGCATTAGTAGTGCATGAGTTAATGCCCTTAAGTGAGTTCAAATGCACAAATTAGCTTTAACTAATGTACCATTGAATGAAATTTCTTGAAACTGAATATGAATTTGTATCATTATATAAATGTGATGTTGAAGCAAGTTATAGAATGGCTTCACTTATTCATGAGTTATTATTGCCCTTTACTTAATTTGAAATCCACAAGTTTAACCGCACTAAGTAAGTGAAACTTATAAGAAAACATCCACAAATCAGAGCTGCTTCGGCGGGGATATAAATTCAACAAATCTGCTTATCTTTCATTTATATTTGTGCTTGTTTGTTATACAATTTTATACAATATAAATTTTACATACATTTTGCTCCTTATCGATGGACAAATTTGTTTATAAAGTGCATGAATGCGCATTCTATAGGGTACATACGTTAATATCAAATGGATACTCTTGTAAGATTCAAACATAAATTTCTCTTCTGCATTTATATCAAGCCAGCAATGTTTTGCAACATTAAAGACGCCTTATATTCTCGCGTGCGTTTGTTTATTATTTACACTAAATTTAATCGTTTATATCACTAATCGATGTCGCGTGTCACTGATTAATTTAATGCCGCGCGTTCACACCTGTATGGTGTACCAAGAGGGTCAAAAGCACCGATACGGGTCGACCCGTATTTCAGAAATACGGGTCGACCCGTATTTTTACGGGTCGACCCGTAAATTTACGGGTCGACCCGTATTTCAGATACGGGTCGACCCCTAAATTTGCGGGTCGACCCGTATATTTACGGGTCGACCCGTATAATACGGGTCGACCCGTATACTAGGGGTCGACGCGTAAAAATACGGGTCGATCCGTATATTTACGGGTCGACCCGTATTTTACGGGTCTACTTGCATTTACGGGTCGACCCGTAAATTACAAGTAGACCCGTATTTTACGGGTCGACCCGTATCTTAAATACGGGTCCACCCGTAAATATACGGGTCGACCCGTAAATATACGGGTCCACCCGTATTTCAAAAATACGGGTCGACCCGTATAATACGGGTCGACCCGTATAATAGGGGTCGACCCGTATTATACGGGTCGACCCGTATTTCTCCAAAAATAAACTGACCAATCAGAAGATGCCTTCTATCCGTTCTTCGGCACCTTTGAAATATCGCTTCAATTCACGCTGTGGAGTCGCACAACTAATACCTGTATGGATAACTATTTATGACAAATGATTTGTTGGTTTTGCTTTACTTATGCTCACTAGACAAGGATCTGCTAATATTTGTTAAGTTCAACTCTAATTAATATCGACTTTTAAAATTATTGTTATTTAATCAACATCCAAAACTGTTGCCAAAAGAGGGATTATTTAATCCAAAACGATGCCTATCTTACCTATAAATTGTGCGTAACCGGCCTATCCAAGTGAGAAGTCATTTGTTTATTGCTACTATATATTCAGTAGCCTATTTTTATGTGTATTCCACTGTTTGCTGTATATTGTGGATAAAATGAAAATTGAAATTCAAACGTACTTTCGAATTGTTTCTGAGATATTATTATTTTTTTTCTTAATGTTTAATTTATACTTCATGCTGGGACGGTCTTGGCTCATAAAGAAAAAAAAAGGGAAACGTAGCCATCAATGGTTTATCATCAATTGTTTTATAATAATGATGATAATAATAATGGTAATTAAATATTAATGACAATAATAAAAATATCATAATCATGATCATGACTCATTCTCTGACAATATCAAACAAAAGAAGAAAAAAGAAAGGGTCAGCTTTTTTCTAACTTTTTTCTATCATTTAATTTGTTTATTAGCATTATTGATATTTTTATTACCAGCAAACTTGAGCTGTTCACTGCTTTAAATCATGCCAGGTCAAACAATCGATATCATGAATTACACATTCTAATCCAACTTTGCTTGTGCGTTTGCCGATCCGAGCATGCGTATTAATAGTAATAATATGTGACAGTGTCTGCCATTTTGAGCCTTATGGAGCGACAAACGGAAATTATGTTTTTACCATTTTCATATTTATTAGAGCCACCAGAATAGATTTCGAGAAGCACAAAGCAATATAGCGCTAAGGTTTACTGCAAAAGCAAACGAAATTCACACCAACCCGATATTTTGTTTTCGTTTCACTGATTGGATACAATTTACATACAAGCTGGATAAACTTTAAGTAACTCTGGTTCGTGGCATCGCTTTTCAAAGATCTACAATACGAACATTCTTAAAATAGTGTACATGAAGAATATTTAAGACGGAGATAGAAATCTTGAATTCCTCTTTTCAGGCGACGCTTTGAAATTTATAGTCAGTGCGCGGAAAACCAATTAACTTTACGATCAGATTTTATGACGTCACTTTCATTTCACGTTTCGTGACGTCAACGTTGCACCTCCAAAAGGCTCAAAATGCCAGGCACTGTCACATATAATTACTTGCATCTTCGTTCTGTATTAATAATTTTTCCTTGCCCGTGAAGAATCACGTTCACGGGCAGATGCAAATATTAATTCATATCTCTTCTTTAAGAGTCATGGAAGGGACACAAAATTATGACGGACGGACAGATGGACGGACGGACAGACATACATACAGACAGACGAACAAGGTGATCACTAAAAAGTCTCTGCTGACTTCGTCTGGCGGGGCCCTTATCAGGGATAATTCATGGGTAAGGAAAAATATTTCTTAAAATAAACACAAGCACACGAGCAAAGTTTCTATGTCACAGAAACTTTAACAAAGGAATCACGCCAAACATTTTGCATTTACACAGAGCAAATTATTTGCTGAAGAAAATGTACATATAATCTTTGTCAAATAAACTTTGACAATGAAATATTTGCTGCAGTGTTTACACGACCAAATAATATTCGTCAAAAGTTACCTGCAGCAATGAAACAAAATCTTTGTCATATTTTCCACGCTTATAGCAAATTTCTCTGTTACATAATCTTTAGCAAAGTTCTCCGTTTACACGGACAATAAAATAATAATAATAATAGACTTTATTTACAGAGGGAAATACACATTTAGTTAAACACTAATCTTCCATGTGGCCCTCTCTTAAATGTAGTCGCAATGTGACAGAAAAAAAAGAAAAGAAACAGAAAAAAGCATGCAGCATGTCATATTTTAAGAACACACACATCCAACCTGTCAGTTTCCTACTGCAAAAATTGCAAAATTCTATCTAACTTTTCCAGATATAGTTGTCAAAGAGATATTGTCATATTTTGGCATTTACACGAGCAAATTTTTCTATGCCCAACCTTCTTTGTCACAGAAACTTTGCCCGTGTAGACGCGGTTTAAGGTGGTACATAACGCGATTACCATAATGAACCCAATTATTTGGACAGAAGTGTTTGCGCAAGTCAAGTCAAATCATTTATTTCTCTCAATCCATTATACAAAAAATGGCAAAATGAGGTCAAATATAAATAATGATTCAAAGAGGCTCAAAAGCTAAGAGGGAAACAGTGTAAGCATGTTACATATGACTAATATACTAGTAGTCATTTCAGGAGTACCTTTCGGAAATACGCTACAGCTGCGCTCGGGCGCAAGACACGGGAACAACGGCCCTGCGCATTGCACCCAGAGCCCAGCCCCATACCCAAACATTTCTATAATTTTTATCTTCATATGAATACATGTATCTTATTTCATTTAAATTCGAAATTTATACTGCAACTAAGCTTGAGACGCACGGCAGAGGAAAAGCGATCTCGTGCCCTGCGTCCGAAGCACACGACCATGTGTTTCAAATTTTTACCATTCCGAGTTTTCATTTTCATCTAAAATTCAATAATATGCTGGAGTCAAGCCCAGGACGCAAGGCACAGGAACAATGGTCCTGCGCATTGCGTTCGGGGCCCCTTTCCACATATTTCAATAACTGTCTACCGCCAGCTTTATACAAAGACAAATATATTATCCAATACAAAATTCACATCGCCACCTGTTTCAGTCATACTGAGTATGCTGGAGCAGCGCTCAGGATGCAAGGCACAGGAACAACGGTTTAAACTGTTTAAACCATGATCAAACTTTGTAAAATAGCTCGAGTTGACGTAGTAGGTTTTTTTTTCTTCGTCGAATTTCCAATAGAATCAACTGATGGTAATGTGCACTACTCGTGGTGAATGTAGAATAATCAGTTTCTGGTGCCAGAAGGAATGTACGGAAATGAAATTGGTCATTTTATTTCTTGTAGAATGATGCATATTTTTATCAAACTACACCATGTGGTTAAGAGTTATGAGCAATTTCACTCACTGACTACAGCAGAAGGACAAACAGACTGATCGACTTGCACAGCGATTAAATTCCACACCTGCGGGTCGTGCAATACTGTTTAGACTTTCGTCACCGTTTTGCATGCCGGTGGCTGGACAATGTTAAAATACATAAGTATACAAAATTTGAACCATATATACCACGGGGTTCAAGAGTTATGAGCATTTTCGCTACTTGACCGTAAATTTTCAACTTGTGCTCAGCAAAGCCTCGTCCATCAAAAAAGACGGTTATGCATGCGAGTCGTTAGATAATGTTGACATGTATCAGTATGCAAAATTTTATCAAAATATAGAATGCGGTTCAAGAGTTATAAGCAACTTAGAGTTCCCATTGACTTATAATGGGGAAAATTGAAAAATGGTATTTTCTGCCAAGCCATTGCAGATATGTTGATAAAACTTTGATAGAAATGTTCCTTGAGATGTCTTCTATCAGCTATATGTTTTTTGCTCCACTGCTCCTTTTATGGGTTGCCATGGAAACCAAAATGCCAAAAAAATGGAAAAAAATACTTAAAAAATTACCTCCTCTGAAGCCACTTGGCCGATAAGGCACAGATTTCATCTGTGGCAGCTTTGGGCTAGGGGATTGAAAGTTTGTGTTTTTTATGATCATCGGCCCTTTAGTTTGGTTGCTATGGCAACTTAGAGTCCCCATTGACTTATAATGGGGAAAAATGAAAAATGGCATTTTCTGCCAAGCCATTGCAGATATGGTGATAAAAACTTTTATAGAAATGTTCCTTGAGATGTCTTCTATCAGCTATATGTTTTTTGCCAACTGCTCCTTTTATTGGTTTCCATAGAAACCGAAATGTAAAAAAAAAATGGAAAACAATACTTAAAAAATTATCTCATCAGAAGCCACTGGGCCAATAAGGCCCTGATTTCATCTGTGGCATTCTTGGGCTAGGGGATTGAAAGTATGTGTTTTTTATGAAAATCGGCCCTTTAGTATGGTTGCTATGGCAACTTAGAGTTGCATTGACTTATAATGGGGAAAATTGAAAAATGGCATTGACTGCCAAGCCATTGCAGATATGTTGACAGAACTTTTATAGATTGTTCCTTGAGAAGCCTCTTGTTAGCTATGTTTTTTTTTTTTTTTTTTTGTCCACTGCTCCTTTTATTGGTTGCCATGGAAACCAAAATGCAAAAAAAAATGGAAAAAAGATACTTAAAAAAAATTATCTCCTCAGATGCTATTGGCTGATAAGGCCCAGATTTCATCTGTAGTATCCTTAGGCTGGGGGATTGAAAATTTATGTTTATTTCATAATGGCAACTAAGAGTTGACTTGTAATGGGGAAAACTAAAAAATGGCATTTACTGCAATCAATATATGGAAAAAAGTTATATATTTTGTTATCAACTCAACAGACTGTCAGACTGAGACTTTGTAGTTGTATATTTTGTATTAGCCTGTACAAATGTGACTGCAATTTTGAGCCTATACAAATTTGATAGCAATTTTGAGCTAGAGATCTGGTGAGCTTTGTGGTCCGTGGGCCTCTTGTTTTTCTTATCCCAGTAGAATTCGCGGAAATGGGCTTTATAGCCAGTTTTACGCGGGGATGTGTTTTTTTTCATAGCCTTCCCCTAACCCTTTTCCCCCTTTCCAATATAGCGGATTTTCTCCTGAGTAGATCTATATGGCTTCAAAAAAAAAAAAAAAAAATAAATAAATAAAAAATAAATAAATAAAAAAAATATCACGCTACAAGATGGAATTTGCTCCCTCACATCTTGTGATACACATAATAGTAAGGTTTTAATATGGAAGAAAAAAATGCAAATGTCTGTCCCAAAAATACTGCCACAAATAAATGATGCTAGAACCGCATGTATGAACTTATTATTCTTTTTTGTTTTTCTGTTTGGGAGTTTGGCGGCGCTAGGAGTCGGGGGAAGTGGGGTGGGGCCGTTGGGGCGGGGGAGGGGTATTTGTTCAAACAAATAGAGCATCCTTTAGTTTTGCATATAGAACTGTTTGAAAAAATCAATAGGTCTTTTAAGTTGGCTACTTTCGATTTCACAAACTTAGAAAATGGTAAAAATACAATGTACAAGCGCGGGCCCTATTCATTGTCCCGCTTCTGTCTATATTGCATTGCTCAACGGGGAACCAGAAAACATAAACTGTATTTTGTGAAGCGATTTGCCGTTTTATTTTATTTTATTTATTTAAAAAAATGCTACCAATACTTTTTGCCAGTCAATATATATTCACATCATCCCATATTTTATCACGAAACGGCAAGGTTGTAGCGCTTTTCGTAATGGTTTGTGTTGAGACGTTTATACCACCGAAGTGCCTGTGAAGAATTTAATTTGATAGTATGCTGGCTGAGTGTGGCAGGCCACGACCAGTCTGCACACCTAATATTCAAGCACATAGTCTAAAGCACTTGATGACAAGGGGCAGTTGGCCTATTCTAACCCAGCAGGCACATCACGTCGTAATGACGTCAGTGCGACGTCATTCTTAATGACGTCAACGTGACGTCATTTTGAATGTAATGTGCCCGCTGGGAAGTAGCTGGACCAGAACTACCTAAATGTGTATAAATGTGTCTTTTGCAAGCGTTTATCTGTGTTCAGTGAGCGTAGCAGAGCGACTGGTCAAGTGGATTGAGTTCGCCTTTCTTGCAGGGAGTTGTGGGTTCGGCACCCACTAGCGACGCCTGTTCTATTAATTTCTTCAGTTCTAGGACTTGTCATAGCGACATGAATCTTAGCGGAGTTTTGCTTCTGTTCTTTTGGATTATTTTGGCTTTTCATAAGTTCTTGCTGCACCTGGTGCCCTTGTCTCTCTCGTCTTACGAGACACAGGGGTTGAGGTGGCCCGGTGGGGGACGCCTGCGGTCGAAACGCGCATTTTACCTGATGTTAGCAGCTACTGTGTACGCAATGCGTCAGTAAGTGTGGCTCGGAGAGGGCTGCTTGTTGCTTTCCGAGACCTGCCCAAAACCTTTCTTTCCAACTTCTTGGGTTTAGCGACACTGAAATGCGCGTCTGTCGCACTCCATGCGATATAGTTGCGTTTATATTCAATATTTACATTCTTTGTGTATTTACTGAAAAGCCCTATAGTAAACCATTAGAACGTAATGTAGTTTACATTCCAATAATTACATTGAGACATGCGACCTCAATGACGTCAAAATAACCAATGGCTCTCTACAACCTGATTGGACGTCAGTGACTTCATGACGTCATGCATGCTGTTCTGCTGTTAGCAGAAATGCTGCGTGTACATGTCTCACAGCTTCAATTTTAGCGCTTATATAAGATTTTTCATGAAAAATTTGATTGAAATGAATGTAAATATAAGCAATGAACTTAATTTTCTGATGTTTATCGAAGTGTAAACTACACTGGGTCACTAGCAAAGTTTACTTGAACCCCATCGGGGTTCATTCACTTTGCACGTGACCCAATGTAGTTTACACTTCGATAAACCTCAGAAAAATGAAATTCATTCCTTAAATAAACCTGGAAATTTGCACCGTTGATAGTGCAGTTCGTTTTTATAATTATGCCTTTCTGTCTCTGCATTTGAATAAAAGAAAAGAAAGAGTGAAATACAGGAAAGAAAACAAATCATAAAGAAATACATGTACTTCGTAATAACGCCCACACTTCCATAGTAATGTCTGTATTTCACCTTTAGGAGATGATATAAGAAACAGCAGCAGGGGCATACCAATGTGAAATATGCTTCTGTAATACACATGAGAATATTTGCTTAATATACAGTAGCAATAAACAAAATTTTGAGCCGTGACACGACAAAACGTACAATGTGGTTATGCACCCAGCGCAGACTCAGATCAGTCTGGGCATCCGCCCAGTCTGATCAATTTTATCGCTAAGCGCTTAAAGGGTAGACAAGGGTCTAAGTTACCTCCATGCGGACAGCGAAGACTCTAATCAGACTGGGCGGATGCCCAGGCTGATCCGAGTCTGCGCTGGGCGCATAACCACATTGTTGGTTTTGTCGTGTCACGGCTCAAATGATTTCTCACAGATAAATAAATACTGCGCCTGCACCGGTGACACACATTTTATGGGTATGATAAGCTTCGTTCATGTATTAGATATTCTTTTAATGAAAGGATTTTGGTGATGATGACGTTTGCAACCTGTGCATGCTCGGATCAGCAAGCGCATATGAATGTAGGATCAGAACATGTGGTGATAAATGTAACAATGATAACAATCATAAAATCATTTGTAATAATAAAGATAATAATATTTTATAATAATAATGATGATAAAAATAATAACAATAATAATGATCCTAACAGCGAAACATTCCCTGGCTTATCAAATAAAAATATAACTTGCGTTCTGTTTTACTTTATCATTATTATTATTACAAACAGTTGATGATGCTGTTCGCTTTTGATGTTAAACCAAACATTCTCTGACGTATAAAATAAATAAAAAAATAGAGAGAAAAAGATAAAAAAAGAGAAAAAGAAAAAAGAGAGGAAATTCTTTGTAATAACGTTTGACGTCCAAAGTAAAGATCGTACATATTTCAACTTTCCGTTTTAATGAGAATAGATAACGAACAGCAGCAGTTGTATACAATGTGAAATATGCTTCTGTAATACACATACGAATATGCAGGAGCAATAAACAAATGATACCTTACACACGCCTACCAATCGCTCTCATGCGAAACCACGGTTCAGAACGCCAATCCATGAGAGGAGTTCCCGGTTTTGCAGGAGAGGAGCCAAAATCGTAAACAAATTTGACATCGGCACAAGGTTTGAGGTATTTATTTTCTCTGAAAACTATTTATGCAAAATATAAGAATGCTATTTTGTCACATATAGATTGTTTCTTCGGCACATTAAAGGATTAGCCACATGGTCTTGCATTTTTCCAGATATACATTTAGTACGGCGGAGCATGTGTTCAAGGTCAGGCTCGGCGATATATACATGTAGGGAAAAGTCGCATTTTCTTGCTTGATTTTGAGTCTCTGACCTTGGCAGTCGCAAAGAAGTGAACAGAACTACTGTATGAGTGAATCCAAACGTTGGAAGTAAGCTTTCCGTGATGGACAGTTTAGAATTTAGAAAATATACGCAACAACTTGGCATCGTCAGTCCGGTTCCGCATGAGATATTAGAAAATATAAGGAATTTTTATCAAACACAAAAACAGCTTCTGAACAATAATTGGATCAAAACTAATATGAACTCTGTGATGAATCATTATTTTATACATTGGAGATGACTTTCTGGCTGTTTTTATTCCCCGTTTTTCTTTTAAGGCCTTTTGCAAACCCTCTCTCAAACCCTCTTGCATGCCTCATCAACAGATAAACGGGGATTAAAACAGCCAGAACGTCATCTGCAATGTATAAAATAATAATATATCACAGAGTTCATGTTAGTTTTGATCCAATTATTGTTCAGAAGCTGTTTTTGTGTTTGATAAAAATTCCTTCTATTTTCTATAATCTCATGCGGAACCGGGCTGACGCTGCCAAGGTTTTGCGTATATTTTCTGAATTCTAAACTGTCCATCACGGGAAACTTAATTTCAACGTTTGGATTCACGTATACAGTAGTTCTGTTCACTTCTTTGCGACTGCCAAGGTCAGAGATTCAAAATCAAGCAAGAGAATGCGACTTTTCCCTACATGTATATGTCGCCGAGACTGACTTTGAATACATGCTCAGCCGTACTAAATGTATATCTGGAAAAATGCAAGACCATGTGCCTAATCCTTTCATATGCCGAAGAAACAATCTATATGTGACAAAATAGCATTCTTATATTTTGCATAAATAGTTTTCAGAGAAAATAAATACCTCAAACCTTGTGCCGATGTCAAATTTGTTTACGATTTTGGCTCCTCTCCTGCAAAACCGGGAACTCCTCTCATGGATTCGCGTTCTGAACCGTGGTTTCGCATGAGAGCGATTGGTAGGCGTGTTACAGGTAAACAGATGCCCGCTTTAAAAGGACGGTGTCGTATTGTTTATGGGTAAGCCAGGTTTTGTTTATTTTGTAACAGATTTTGGCGATGGTGACGTATGTCACACTGTATGCTCGGATCGGCATACGCACAAGCAAAGTTGGATCAGATATGTAGTTTATGATAACGATTGCTTGATCTGGCATAACTTTAAACGGCGAACAGCACAAGTTTCCTGATAATAATAATAATAATAATGAAAAATAAAAATAAAAAAAAGAAAGAAAAATGTTTAGAAAAAGAAATCTGGCCGTTTCTTTTTATTCTTTCTTTTATTTGATATTGTCAGAGAATAATTAAAAGTTATTTCTATTATTGTCATTAATATTTCATCATTTTTATTATTTCTATATTTATCATAAAATCATTGCTGACGCTTTCTTCTTCTTCTTCCTCTTCTTCTTTAATTGGACCAAGATAGTATCAGCATTAAATACAATAAGAATTAAGCAAAATATCTCAGAAACACTTCGAAAGAATGTCCAAAGTTAAGGTTTGAATTTAACTTTTCCTTTTCTTGACAACATATAGCAAACAGTAGCAGTGGATTAACAAAGCTTCTGTAATACACATACGAATAGGCTACTGAATACATGTTTACAGCAGCAATAAACAAATGACTTCTCGAAGATAACCAGGTTGGACTGGCCGGATACCATGGATACGCACAGTTTATATGTAAGCTAGGCATCGTTTTGGTATTAGATATTTCCCTCGTTTGGTAACAGTTTTAAATGATTATTAAAAAAATATATATAAAAATGATATTAATTTAAAGTTGGTACGTAGGTAACTTTTACCTTATTTTTTGCCAAAACTTTACCTCAAGAGTTATGTCAGAAAACATTGAAAACAATTATATCTTTAACTTAAACTATGATTTTTCAAGACAGAAGGCGTTAAAAAAGAGTTTTGGTAAGTTTTTCTTCAGCATCGACTTTGGTTCGTCCCGAATGTAAATATCGATCTGCTTCAGCCGGAGCGCGCCGTTATTCATATGACCTTTGCTGACCTAACGTCAGCGCGTGCGCAGATGAAGCTGAGTAAACAAGAAAAATGTCAGAAGGCAAAGTTAAACGAGGGCGCCCGGTTTCTGTCACCGATTCCGCGAAGAAAAGAAGAAAAACAGCGCTTGACTCGAAGTGGAATAAATCGAGAATTAACATCGGAAGAGAAATTGAGCGTTGGCATGCCCTACAGGAGGAGCTTGACATGAAATCACACGCAGATCTTGCTGCATTTCTGATCGACAGGTTTGACCTATTTATCTGTGTTATTTCACTGATTATTACCTTCACACAATTCATATATGTGCCCCAGAAAGGTTTTCAAGGCCAACTGATACAATAATTCCGTCATTGTTCGCAGAAATATATACTGTATGCTCAAGGACAGCGCTATTTCAAACAGATTCATCTTCGATGGATCTTGGAAATTTTGCGATATAAATAACTTTTATCTGAGAGGCCAACAAAGGGGAAATCAGTTAAATGAGAAACCTGATTCGGTTGCTTGTCGCTGTTATCGGTGACAATGCGCCGGGACTGGGGAAGAGTTGTGGTGATGTCCCTGCAGCACAACGCTGATTCAACGTCATGACATTGAATCAGCATCGATTCAACGCTATGACGTTGTTTCAAAGTAGATTCGCTGTTGAATAACCGTTGTGTGCTCGATAGGGTGGTTACTGAGATGAATAATTTGTCCATGTGTGTGTGTGCATGTCCAACGGGCATATGACGTCGGAAAGACGTCGTACTGACGTCGATGCTACTTCACGTCACATTGACGTCAATACGACGTCATTTCAACGTCATGTGCCTGCTAGGTGTGTGATCCTTATGTGACTGGCAAAGATAGATCTATAAAGAAAATATCTTCTGATCAGATTCGACTGAGGATCTAACTTGCCATCATCTGCATGTGAAGCCAACACTTCTATGATAACAATATGAGCCGCGACACGACAAAACCAACAATGCGGTTGTGCGCCAAACGCAGACTCAGATCAGCCTGGGCATCCACCCAGTCTGATCAGAGTCTTCGCTGTCCGCATGGAGGTTGCTTGGGCCCTTAGCTACCTTTTGAGCACTTAACAAAAAGTCTGACAAACTAGGCGGATGCCCAGGCTGATCTAAGTCTGCGCTGGGCGCACGACCACATTGTTGGTTTTGTCGCGTCGCGGCTCAATTATAAAGCCTGTTTGTGTTGCGGGACTTTTCTGTATCCTGTAGATCTACCGAGGAGCGGGAGAAGGAGGGGGTGGGACGGAGGTTCGACTGCATCGCCATATAAAATTGTATACGAATGCGAAAAATATGGGATGGGTTTTTAACCCAAATTCTAAATAAAATAAAGGTGTGAAATTTTAGCTAAAATGTTAGTATGGTTTCTCCAGATTTTCAGGTGCTAAAACTGAATAAAGTTATACATATGGCTACAAATGTGACACTTTCAAGATTCCAAAATTGGTCATGTTTTGAAGTTTCACACCCCTACTATATACGGGGCTATATACTTGCGCATATTTAGGGGGTGGTCGGGTCTCCGATGGGGCTGGGTAACATTTAGTGCCGGGCGTCATTCTAATTTGGATAATACGGTGACAAGGGCATACTGTGCTTGCAGTAGGTGATGGTGGGAGTTGTTTGGATATTTTTTTCTCTCATATGATATCCCTCTTCTTTCTCCCTCTCTATGGGAGACGGCTCGAAACAGGCTGATAAAACTGTCTCAAAGAGCCAACCCTAAAGAACCAACAATGGTACATGTATAAAAGCATTAAAATATGATACCCCATTGAAAATTAATGAATCGTTTTTTTTTTTATTTGCACAGATATGAGGCTGAGAAGGAGAAGGTGTTCCAAAAGAGCCAACAGGATGCTGCAGCTATTGCAGTCACATCAACCCCATTCACAAGGAAATTAGCTAAGGATTGCAATAGCCCAGGACTGTCACATATTTCATCGGAAGATTCAGCTCAAGGAAGGTAAAGTTCATTTTATGTGCCTTGATTTGATTCGAGTTCTCTTAGATCTATGCACTGCATATATGATTTTGTGTTCTGGTGCAGTAAAACATGGTATCACTTTCTACTAGATGCAAAAGCATTATCTCGTATTGTTGTTTTGTTGCTTTACGTCTACGGTAAACAGCTGTGGTCATGTCGGGACGGTTAGTTAACCTAACCACACTATTCCTGGGCAGGCTTAGACCTCCTAACTGTTAATCAGTAGGGGACAGAGAAAAAAGGAAAAAGTAAGGTTCATATGTATTACAAATTATGTGGAGTTTATACAATACCTTTTTGTCTAGTGGAAGCTCGGAAAACTTTGAAAAAAACATGCATGTTTTCTCTAAGATCCCAAACAAAAAATATTTCTTTTGAAAATTCAACGAAATCCATTGTATTGCCTTTGACCTTTTGTATAAATTGGCTTTTGTATGCTATTATTGTTGTAGGGATTCAGACATGTCTGGTTTGGAGACTATACAATCAGATTGTGACCAGCCCGTGACTACCGGAAGCAGTATGAAAAACAAATCCTCCAGCTTCGTTGATCCATTTGAGTGAGTTTTATCTCAGTGGTTCTATTTGCTTTGGAAAGGGCGAGTCTGATTTAGGGCTACACTGCATGTCTTTCTACCTACACATTACTCTAAGCTAATAATAAAAATAATAAAGCATTTTCATCAAGAAGATAACACCGTTAGTACCAAGCTATTCTCTCGTATTTACAATTAAGGTTCTATGCGAACAATAAAGACACAGATCAGCATGCGCATTGACATGATCTGATCAGCGTTTTTTTTTGTTTTGTTTTTTTTTGTTATTCCTGGTTAGATAGTATAACTTAGAATTCAATATATCAAATTCCAAAACTCTGGATAGTCTCTGTGGCTGCGCAGGCCGGTTTGAGTCTTTAATACCCAGTCGGAAACCCCGAAGACATGTTTCTGGGATAAAGACTAACAATTTTGACTTAGGGGCCCACATTGCCAAAGTTCAAAATTAAACATTAGGGGTATGGACATTTTCTCCAAAATTTCAGGGGCCCGGTCCAAAATTTAGGGGCTGTGGGCTACTGGGCCCCTGTTAGTCTTTATCCCTGTGTTTTCTCATGACTAGGCTCGTAAGTATGCATGTACAGAACAAACATATATAACATTTGAATAAATATTGTGGAGTCAACTTTGATATATATATTATACTGTACATGCGGAAATCTGTAGTTAAGTACCCTAAAACCGTCTGTTACCATACCGAAAGCAGGTTTTTTATCGTCTGGTTCTCTGGAGAGTACTGACCAGC
Organism: Ctena decussata; assembly: GCA_963989385.1. Classification (NCBI taxonomy): domain Eukaryota; kingdom Metazoa; phylum Mollusca; class Bivalvia; order Lucinida; family Lucinidae; genus Ctena; species Ctena decussata. The sequence continues at coordinate 40,787,812 of OZ022503.1, read as the reverse complement.
TCTTCACAATTTGTAATTCTCCAGGGCCATAAACGATTATCTGTCTATAGCAGAATTTGACTTCCCTAAATGGTTTGTGCCTCTGAAATTGCAAACCAATCAGCTGACAATATCTGTGAGAAGCTTAAGTGTTGTTTTTTTTTTCGTAAATATCACCTGCCACTTGAATAAATATCAAATGTCACCTGTGTGTGACCTGACATGTTTACCTACATGAATAACGTTTTGTTCTGTTCTACGATTTTAGTATCAGCATTGAAATAACAACAGATGAGGACGATAGCTCCACTGGCTCTGACGAAGACTACGAACCAAGTGTAAACATTACTATTGGGTGAGTCTGAAAAAAAAATCCCTGCATAACTTCGTTAATTACGTTTTTTCCAAAGGCAATCTAACATGTGGTATTCTTAGAACTTATAATACACACACGGTTTGGAACTGCTTGGTATCTCTGTACAGACTGTCATTGATGTGTATCATGAAGACTGCTTACCCCTGTGTCAAAAACAAACCATAAAGGCATATATGTATTCGTCTGTTGATTTTGTTTTGGACTTCATTCAACGTCCTTTTAGTTTGTCTTAGAGACAACAACAGATCACATAATTTGATAGAAACGCTCCCTTCCTTCTGTAAATCTCCAGAGCCAAAACGATTTATAGTTGGAAGGGCGAGTTTGTATCAAATTTAGTGAGATGTTGCGGAACTAGAAATAAGACTATTCATAGCATCTAAGACACACTTACTGAGATGGTAACGTCCAAAGGAACATTCCAAAAATACACATTTTCACTGAACGTTTGTCCTTAACCATTAATTTTTCATTTCACTTACTTTAACAGTCGCTAAGTTGGGCAAAAACTGGAAATCCGCGAGCAAACGCAGATGGACACCCGAAAGTAGAACTTGGACTGTTTCGCATGTTGCATGAGCTAGGTTCTAACCCACAGTGGTGAGATGACGAGTGAGAGATCTAAAATTTAGTGACCATAACCACTCCTACACACACGAATTTATCTGTTATAATATGTACTCGTGGTGTCGTGCAAGCAAATACGAAGTTATAGCACGTACACTGAACAAATATATTTTTCCAGACCAACAAGGGCAGAGGAACTGGAGAAGGTGACATTTGATGAGTCTGAGTTTGGGGCACCAGAAGATGATGAGGACACTGATGTAGAAGATGACGACTTAGCCGACATCCCTGGTATAATACGTATACTATCACCAGAGAATCAGGCCCTACTGACAGATGACCAGCTACATCTAGTATACCAGCAACCTCTGCTCAACCTAGCTCGCCTTCAAATTAGTAGTTTGTGTAATGTCCATGGCTGTTCTGAAAGCGTAGAAATGCTGCACGAAAGTGTTGGATCTGCTTTCTATATTAAATGGGTAAGACGACTCAAATATCTGAAAAGTTATGTAAGCTGTTTTTTAATATAGATTAACGTGTCAGTTGTTCTAGCATTCGAAATCCTTACTAAGGATATTTTTTTCACATTATTCATTTTACATGGAACTAATTTAAAAGTGGTTTTGTCACTTGTGTTCCAAAACGTTGAAATGAAATGACTAAACAGTAAAGCTAAGTATAAAACAATGCATAAAACAGGCATGGTAAACCCCGACTAGTGTATACATTACAGCAGCAACTTGTGAGCGCATATATATCAATGAGTGTGCACACAAGAATGTTTCTGATCAAACTTTGCATCTACATATAGTTGCTGTTGTCTGCCAGAAAAGTGTGGTTCGTTAGCTTATCTTACTCAACAGGCCCCAAAGTGAAGACTAAGATCAAATTTGCTGGTGGCTGAGGCTGATCTGAGTATTACTAGGCAATTTATTTGTTTTGTTGTACCAGGGTTCTGCATAACCTTTCCTTTTTCCAGGTATGCAAGTCTGGTCATCTAGTTTACAAGTGGTGTTCGCAGCCGGTACTCAACAGGAGGCTGCATGGTGGCGACCTTCTACTGTCTGCAGCTATTTTGCTGTCTGGCAATAATTTCAGCAAGATTGCGCTCTTTGCCCGATTTCTAAAACTTCGTTTTGTCAGTTCATGTGTATTTCTGCGGATTCAACGAGTGTATCTGGTGCCCTGTATAGATTCTTTTTGGGAAGACAGACAAAGAGAGATCCTGGCTGGTTTGAGTGATGAGCCAATAGTTGCATTAGGTAAGATACATGAATATATCATGTTTTAACAATTACATCACTTATTTTGAACCAAGTTGATTATGTATAAATAGTGATCAGATGGATGGATGAGTTAGGACTTAACATGCATTTTAAAATTAATTCAGTCATATGAGGACGCGCGACAAGTTACTAGAAAGGGCTTTGCATAATTTGCTATGATACAAAGCCAGGAAAGTTGACCATACTGATAATGATGGGACTGGGGGCAATTTTTATAGCTTTCGAAGCTTGTCAGTTCTATCGAAAATTTAATGTTACCATGTAACATTGCACAATAATTTAGTTTTATGTTCATTCGTTTTCCTGCAATTCTGTTGGTTAAAAATGTGTGCATATCTTCTTGAATGTCATATATTCCATCGCTTTCTGTTCATTTCGAATTTTGTTTTATTTTATTACTGTTTTCTCGGCAAGATTTTGCATGAAAATCATGTGAAATTAAATAATAAGACAGCTGATCTTTTACGTTTCCTTGCGAAATGAGTAAAAAAAACAACAACAGCAAGCACAGTCAAAATGAAGGCTACGCCCCCATGCAATGTGCATGTTGGTCTTTTCATCTATACTGCAAACAAAATGATAAATCAACAATTAATTCTTAACTAACACATTCATTTCAACAGGTGATGGTAGAATGGACAGCCCTGGGCATTGTGCTCAGTACTGCTCCTACACAATGATGGAGAACTCCACCAAAAAAATTGTTTCAATCATCACAATGGACAAGCGAGAGGCGGCTGGCAAAAGTGGAAACTTGGAGAAGATGGGTTTCATTAGAACAATGGCTCTACTCGGGGAAAAGGAAGTTGCTGTAGGGGAAGTTGTGACAGATGCCCACATGCAAATCACTTCTGTCATGAGTAAGTAAAACAAGATTTCACTGATGATATATTAAATCCATTTCAGACTGAAGCATAAAAACTTTTGATCATTAAATACAGAACGCTAAAAGCATGACAGTGTATTATTCTATATTATAGTATCTGATTATAACAGGGTAGAACCTCAGTCTGATTGAAGTTGAATTACACATTTGCAAATCATTTTACTGATAATTATAGTTTAGAACATAAAGGAATAGGTAAATGAACACTTTCGTTTCATTACGTACTTTTTCAGAAAAGGACTATCCGGCTGTGAAGCATTCATATGACATATGGCATGCGGCTAAAAACATTGGAAAGAAGATAATTAAAGTGAGTACTGTATCTGTTCTTATGACCACCCTTGAAGCCTTTGCAATACATAATGTCTTAAAATGTCATAATTGATACTTTATTTACACTCAGTCCATACAGAATATGGCATAAGAAGTACTACATATACTAACATACATGGACAACTGTAAGCCTGGGAGACAGAAACACAATATATATATAAAATAATCTTTGTCCTGTCAGGATTACCCTGAAAAACCGGAGGAGGGTTCTATTATAAGTCTTTCCAGATGACTGAACGATAATAATGTACTCGAAATTGAAATACTGGTAGCTTAAGGCAAATAGGTTCAATACAGGGGGAAGCAACTCTGCCCATACGTTTTTGCAACCCTTCCAAAATTGGGGCCAGCTCCAAAAGTAACGAATTAGCATTTTAGGAGCCAATTCTCCACTCCATATTTGAAAACTTGACGAAAGTAATAATCCCTGTGACAATGCACATGTACTATTATCTATTCTTATGTTGTTTTGTTAAATTGGCTATAAAGAAAATTTCTATTATTTCTATTTTTAGGCTGGACAAGATAAAGAATCGAAGGCCTTACTACCATGGTCACAGCATGTTGTGAACCATTTTTGGCATGCTGCACAGACAGCCACAACATATCAGGAATTTATTGTAAGTAAAATAATTTGAGCCACATCATGAGAAAATGTGTATCCAAACAGTCTGATCAGCTACTTTGTTGTTCACTGCTTGGATAATAAATATACTTGCTAAGGCCAAATATTTAAAGTAAGTCTGTAGCACAGCAGGCCAGTCTGAGTCTTACCTGGTTGCCGCCTTATGAGACAGGTTTTTTTCATGTTCATTTCTTAGCACTATTACTATTAGCAGACAGAGAATGACTTTTCACAGCTACCAAGATGGATTTTGCTTTAAAAGCAATATTGCCTAGGGTTTGACTTTGGGTTACCAAATCTTAAAGAAATATTATGTAACAACCCAGTGTTAGAAATGCTATCTCAATCTAAAAGTGTGAATCACATCGTTTTGAAGAAATGACAAAGTAAAAAAAAAATTAATAAAAGTAATGGACATTTCACATGTATGAAAACGTGATCAAATTTTTACCTTATACAATGCATATAAGAAACAGACAGGTATCTTGTCAGCAAGTACAAGTTTACCTACAGGTGAAGGGAACTGGTACTGGGACCGGTAAGAAAATCAGTATTGTTTACCAGGAAATACACCAATACCCAGCGGGCACATGACGTCATTGCGACGTTATTTAGACGTCACGTGTCTGCTGGGTAAGCTGACAATTGTGGTGTATTTTTTAAAGTGAAGAAAAACATTCCGAGTTATATGCATCAAAGAAACACTGCATATTTTCAGGGAATCTGGTTTGGTGTCATCCACCATGTTGTTGACGAGCATGAATGGATTTTAGGCTACGGCAAAGGAACGAGCTCTTGTTGCCATGGTCCACTAACAGACGAGAGAGAAATCGAATGGATCAAGAAAGGGAGCTCTGCGCATACAGCGTTAAGAAAGGTGGTCATGGACAAGCGGCTCTTGAACAATGTTCCTTACTTCTTAAATTTCCGGTAATTTCAATTTTTAATGAACACAGCTTTGTCACAAAGTATTTGGTAAACACATTTCAGCATCATGGAAAAAAAAAGAAAAAGAAAAAACTACAGCATATGTCAAACTTGTAGGTCCATTTGATTTAGCTATTATAATAAAGCACTCTTTGTCATTTATTTCAAGTCGATCAGCTAGGTGCGGCAGTAGTGGTAGACATTGTATTGTCATCAACAATTTCTCAAAAGTAGGTCGCCGGGCCGCGTAGCGCAATCGGTAGGGCACCTGACTCATAAGTCAGAGGTCCTGGGTTCGAAACCCGGTCTGGCCACATACTTTCGTTTCTCCTTCCGCTGATTCATGAAGGGCAGTTGTCAGTTACTGGCGAAAGTATGTGCACTTAGTACTGGTTAACCGCTTAGGAGGTCTAAGCCTGCCCAGGAATAGTGTGGTTAGGGTAACTGACCGTCCCGACATGACCATAGTTGTTTACCGCGGACGTGAAGCATCAAATCAATCAATCAATCAATCAATCAATCAATCAAAAGTAGGTCACATGGTGTGTGAACCTAGGCAACAGCTGAGGGATGAAGCAATTATAAGCCTTTCCTCTTGCTATCATGATGACCACTCTAATATGGCCTCTTTTTGTGTGTATCTTCAGGAGTACAGCTGAACTTGAGAACTTCCAAAACCATATTCTCATGTACGCGTCTAAGAGATTCGCGTACACGCCACCTGTATATCGAGCCAGAAACCAGCTAGCAGCTCTGGACTACAACCAACATATTGACCGTGCTTGCCATGTAAATAAAGATGGGTCAAAACGGTAAGGGATGGTCCAGAAAATTTTTTATGAAGCCTTTGCTGGAATTTTTATTGTCCCCCCACCACTCATGGGATTGATATTGTCCATCCGATAGATCAAATAAGTTGTAAACCCCCTACCTTTATAACTCATTTACGTTTATGTCTGATGACCCCCGCCTAAGGAAATGGAATGGATTGTTTTCTGATTCTTCTTGGTTTTTTAACCAACAGACCCCATCTGAATAAAAAACAACAACTCGCAACTTCATGTTTCAGACAGACAATCAGTTACAGAAATACATTTTCAAAATGACAACCACCCAATGGATTGAAAAACTTCTAATCGTCGTCACCAGAACAAAAGTACAGTGCTTCGCCATCACAGACTCTCAATTTTTTTCAAGAGTGGAAATGCCCTACAGCATTTAGACATATTAAACCATTTTGCAGTTCAATTTGTGATCGCCAACAATTTGACATTTTCGTTCTTTATCAGTGATGATTTTGTTTGACTATAACTGTTGTATTTAAAGTTTGTTTGACACTGACTCAAATGTTTCTTTTTTTAAGGTATCAGAGACTCTTTAACAAGAAAAGTTCGCGGTGGACTGTAGTGGAACAGAAAACTGCCAAGCAATATGGTCACATTCCACACCTCATCACTAGGATTGTGACCACACGACTAGAAGACAGGATTGGGATGCAAGGTCCAGCCTTCCTATCTCATGATGATCCCAGATTAAGGTCACGGAATTTGGCTCCAGTGCCACCCCCATCTACGAAGGATCTTGTAGAACAGAAGAAGTCAAGAATGAAGAAAGAAGAAGGATCTACTTCAAACTAGCTCTTCAACAAGATCCCGACAGCTGAGAAGGGATTGCAGTTACCTTACTAAAGTTTATCTCGTCTCAATGCTCACATTTTCTGACTAAGGAAAAAAAGCGGAAATCAAATTAAAATCTTAAAAAGTTCCTTCAAGAGCAGAGAATACATACAGAAGTAGGAACATGGGCCAGACTACGTAGTTTCGGCTAATAAAGCCTCGTCAGTGACCCTGACAATATCTGGTGACAAAACCAGAAAAAAAGCATACTGTAATTTCTTAATTTTGGGCAGTTGATTCAAAAACTGATTAATTTCAAAAGAATCCAAATAATATAACAGCATATAAAAGATTAATGGAATCCATTAATCTTTTATATGCTGTTATATATAATTTTTCTCGCTCAAGAAAGTCCTTCAGTCAGTTTTCTCCATTACTATAGTATGTCTCATTTCAATGTGCATCAATATACTAGAAATATTGATGCACATTGAAATGAGACATACTATAGTAATGGAGAAAACTGACTGAACGACTTTCTTGAGCGAGAACAATTAGCTCTAATGATATGAAGATACAGTAAAGATGAGATCATTTATTCCTGTTTTCATGGTACCGTAAGATCTAATAATCTTTTTAACCAAGACGCCCAGAGATAAACCCCGTATACTGTCCAAATCTATCAGGGTACTTCGCTCTGATTTTCAAAACACAACAGCTTGGAATTGGACGGCGATTACCAGCACCAAGCCTGCCATGCTTCCATAATGTGAATTGTCTGTAAGCGGCATGGCGGCGGCCCTTATTTCGGTCGAATTCAGCTGGTACTGCCAGTACATCTTGCCGGTACATTCTGGCAACATCTAACACGTCTTCATCCAAGACCAACATTTGGAATCGCTGAAAGACAAAAGTCATAATCTGCAACATATCAAAAATAACACACTGGCTGTGAGCCCAGCTAAGACACAGCTCAGCCTGGGCTGTCTGCCAAGTCTGAACAGAGTCCTTGTTGTCCACATGAAGAAAGCTTGGGTCCTTAGCTAGCCAATGAGCACATAACATGCGCTCTGATCACACTGAGCTGATGCCCGGGCTGATCTGAGTCTTCGCTGAGCTTGTTTTGTTGTGTTGCGGCTCAGAATGAGACATTGTTCATAGTATTTCTATACAACAAGAAAACCTGTCCAAACTGCTTGGCTACACCTGAAATACTGTCTTTGCTAGTCTACGAAAAGTCGTGCAGAGCAGCAGTTATTTTGGACACAGGTAAAGATGGATGGATCACTTGAGATTTTACATCCTTTTCAATACTATTTCAGTCATATCAGGCCGATGGGAGGGTGAAAATGGAAGGCCGTGTGCAATGGAACACCGTTTATTGTAGGAAAGATTCTCGCCTCAAGCGGGACTCGAAACCGGGTCCGCTAGATTCAGTAGGCCAGTGCTTAACCCACTGAGCTACCGGAGCTCCTAGTCATGTTATATCCCTTGGTAAAAGACAGAGATTTCTTATACCAGTGAAATTGGCGGAAAACCATATCAGATATGCAAGAAAATAATATCCTACATGGTCACATTTTCGTTCATACATGGAAGTAAACAATAAGTAAACTTTACTGCAAGCCTTGACAAACAGTGTTGTGGTTCTTTGCCACAACAGAGATTCTCCTCTGGCTGTGGCATTTCTCTACAAAAAGAGCATGTACACCATGGAACCTCTTCACTTCCACCGCTTGGTGACGGCTCCGATCCACCAGGCTGATTGTCAGCGGGACTCGGCTGGGCCATGTCCATCACATCTTGCATGAAAGTTGGTTCCTTCTCCACTGTTCTCAGCAACAGTTCTCTAACTTCATGTTCGGCCATATTATTGATGACTCCCTGTTGTAATCAATGAAGAACATTGTCTTAATTTCCAAAATATAACAGCCTGGGCACAACACAACCCGTACTGCACTCATCCATAATAGTCTGAATTGTGGTAGAATAGTCATTCATACCAGTAACTATTCTACCATTATTCAGACAAAGTTCTTTACTGTCTTCACAGTATATATATTGAGCTTTAGATACATGGAATCTTATAAAGTGAAATCCTGGCGTTTCCGCTGTGCAAAGGGCAGGCCTCTTTGAGATCACTGAGTACATTAAATTTATAGGTTTTGCGGTGCCTAGGCTCTTACATGCAATGCCCTAGACCTCGTTATGTCAGGAAAAGTCTTGCTAATAGAATATATGGATGGGTGACTTGCGATTTTACGTCCTTTTCAACAGTATTTCAGTCATATCAGGACGATGGGCGGGTGATAATGAAAGGCTGTGTGCAAAGGAACCCCATTTACGATGGAAAGAACTCCACCTATGGCGGGTCTCGAACCCGCGACCGCTAGATCAGTAGGACAGCGCTTAACCCACTGAGCTACCGGGGCTCCGGTCTTGCTGATAATTGGGTCATGTCTAACAAGAGCAATTGAGCCTGGCACTCAATTCAGTCTTCAATATAGCGCATGAGCAGCAATCCAGATTGAGAACACATCCCAATGGAAAAAAAAACCCTGATCAAACTGGATGTGCAGGCTGATTTGGATCTCCACTAGGTTCACATTTCATCTTGTAGGGGTTTCTTAGGCCCCATCTCAGTTGTTTTAAATACTGTAATTCTTCGGTTATAAAACGGGTTTTTCCTCTTCCAAAAAGTCCCGAAAAAATAGACCTGTCTTATAAAATGGATCTAGAATTTTTGGTAGTCCTCTGGAATAGCAAGCACACACCTGATTTACATGTTTGGGGTACTTTTGGAGGGAGAAAGTCCTGTCTTATTGCCGTATAAATACAGTAATTTAAGTTTAAAAAAAATGGTGTGCTTTTTGACATTACCCGCATTTCCTCCTTTTTCCTTTCAAGAATGGTTGCTGCTGCTGCTTCTCTATCGGCCTGCAAATTAGCACCTCTCGCTCTCGCCCTACCACGAACTCGCCCTCTGACCACAGGGCCACGGGGTCTTACACTTCCCCGGCCTCTACCCCTTTTTTTACTGGCTGGCAAGCTCCGTCTGGCTGTCGCAAGTTGTATATTGTCGGAATTCTACAAAAATGTGATTATGACTTGACTGTTTCAAAATCCAATCTTGCAAAAAATGGAAATTGAATGCCTTGGTCGATAGCAAAAAGAGATTAAAAAGTTACGTCATACTGAAAATTCTTAGAATCGTGCACTATAAAAAAAATCCGTTGATTTTACGGTAAAATAACTGGCGACCAGCTGCTAGTCCTTTCACCGTTATTTTTACGGGCGCCCGTTAAAATGCAGGAATCATCAAGCAGAGTGGGACAGAACAGAGCAGGTGTCGTTCCTTCAACAATACAAAGTTATTTTCGAGTGCGCCAAGTTAACATAAAACTGCCATTTCGTGATTTCCAACATGTCTTACAGGCAAATGCCCGTAAAAATAACGGGAAAAGGACTGGCAGCCGGTTTCCAGTTATTCTACCGTAAAATCTACAGATTTTTTTTACAGTGTGGGAATAGGCTAGATCCTGTTGTACAGTTGGTTACACTTTAAATTTATAATCCAACTTCAATCCAGGGGTCACAGATTCAAATCCTGCACAAGGCAGAACAATTATTATACTGTACATACAGATGTCACAAAATATTTTTGACGACGGTCATATTAGTTGGGCAGTCCCCCGATCGAGTGGATACGCTAATCTTTAGCTGTGTAACTCGCTTGTCATCTCAACGGTATGGGCACGAGCCTCGCATGGTGACGTTAGCGAAACAAGCCAAGTATGCTTGTGGGTTTTTGAGGTTTCCCAGTCTTGACCCACTTTGCAATCGTCACGACACAAAATTAGTCAAACAATCTTGACAAGCCGTAACACCCAAATCAAGAGAGAGAGAGAGAGAGAGAGAGAAAGAGTTCAAAAAAGGTCAGTAGGAGAGCGGCCATTTGTTTTTGATGGGGGAAGATTTCTGCGATGCGGGATTTGTTTTTCATCGACGTTGTGATTCCAGCTTTTTATTCGCTTTTCATAAAGTATACATTACCGGCAAACTGTGGTCCTGTTAGTATTATGATTATTTGTTAAATATCTTCTACCACAACCACCAACCCCACCCTTCCCGTAAAAATGAAATGATCGCCCCTTTCAGGCAATACCCCGTTGGTTGGTTGGTTGGTTTGGGTTTAATATGTTGTTGCATCAGTGTGTGTGTTATGTCCGCTTGTCTATGGTCTCCAACAGTCTGGTCACCTGAATACCTGCCCATTCTGTTTTTCTGGGTGGCACTAAATGATACCCAGTACCATCACCTGACCCGACTATCCCTTACTACCCCGTAGGTACATGACGTCTAAATGACGTATTGACGTCGATGCGACGCCATTATGTCGCATGGACGTACGTACAACGTCAATACGACGTCATATGCCTGCTATGAATTGTTGTAAACCACTTTGTCGAGGACAAGCACGATTAAAAATGATGACAGCCCGTTACTACCTTGTGGGCCCATGACGTCTTAATGACGTCGTAATGACGTTGTTGTGGCGCCATACCGTCATACTGACAATGATACGACATCATGACGTCACCTAGACGTTCGTACGACGCCATTACGACATCATGTGCCTTCTGGGATAATTGTATACCACTTTGTCGAATTCTAAAATGATGACAGGAAAACTAACGTATACTTTCACGTTCCAAAAGTTTGATTATTATGATTTTATTTATTTTACATTCTGGACTCTAAAATAATGGAGAAATCAAATAGTTTTGCGCATAAAATAGTCGAGACCCGCTGTGTTTCTTACATAACTAATACCTTCAACGATCGATTTTTTCCCAAATTCCCCGTCGAGGGCCCCTTGGCGGCTTTTAATCGTATGCATACTAAAAATAGAATACTCTGCGACTGCTCAACCTGCGAACTGCGGAATTTCATATCGTAACCAGAAATAAAAGAGAATACATTCGTTATATTATGTAAGTAAGTGATGGAAATGCATAAGAAAGTTGGATCTGTGAAATTCACAGCACAGGGCGAAGTCGGAGAATGAAATTGAAAATAATTCCTGGGAAAAATCAGCTCACCTCTGGATCCATGCTTGGAAGCAAATGAAGATTGACAGGTCTACGGAAAAAACTGAACGGAAAGCTCCGAAAAATAATCAGGAAATCTGAAAGAATATTTCGCAAAACTGCCGACTGTTTTTTATACCGAAATAAGCCGTCGTCGTTGAAACATATAGTCACAACTTACGGTAATGCTTAGATACATTACAAACTTCGTTTTTATGTAATTTTCGGGTGATTTTTAGGGGAAAAAGTTACCTACGTACCAACTTTAAGTTAAACTTAAACATAATAGCAGACCCTTGTCTAATGAGCATATGTTAAGCAAAACCAACAAATCATTTGCCATATACAGTTATCCATACAGGTATCAGTTGTGCGACTCCACAGCATGAATTGAAGCGATATTTCAAAGGTGCCGAAGAACGGATAGAAGGCATCTTCTGATTGGTCAGTTTATTTTTGGAGAAATACGGGTCGACCCGTATAATACGGGTCGACCCCTATTATACGGGTCGACCCGTATTATACGGGTCGACCCGTATTTTTGAAATACGGGTGGACCCGTATATTTACGGGTCGACCCGTATATTTACGGGTGGACCCGTATTTAAGATACGGGTCGACCCGTAAAATACGGGTCTACTTGTAATTTACGGGTCGACCCGTAAATGCATGTAGACCCGTAAAATACGGGTCGACCCGTAAATATACGGGTCGACCCGTATTTTTACGGGTCGACCCCTAGTATACGGGTCGACCCGTATTATACGGGTCGACCCGTAAATATACGGGTCGACCCGCAAATTTAGGGGTCGACCCGTATCTGAAATACGGGTCGACCCGTAAATTTACGGGTCGACCCGTAAAAATACGGGTCGACCCGTATTTCTGAAATACGGGTCGACCCGTATCGGTGCTTTTGACCCTCTTGGTACACCATACACCTGGCCGTTGGATGCATATCTTTTGATAGACAAACGGACGATCAGAAAATAGTTTAATCATATTGTTTTTCATAAATTAACATTTGAACATATACACACTGACATAAAATAAAAAATAAAGGCAAACTACTTATTAAGTTTTTCTCCCAGACAAACTATACGGCGGATTATTTTCTGATACAGAATATATAATATGTGAAGTTTCAGAGCTGTTCTAATAAAGTTTCAAATAAACGTCCTACTTAAAACAAAACATAATAGGCAAATGTCATCTAATAGCGTGTAAACATTATTTACAGCAATAATTTTATTAGGAATATATAAGAATTAGGGATTCTAAGAGTGAATCAGTTCAATGCTGAAACGATACGATACAAAATGATAGATAGATAGATATATAGATAGATAGATAGATAGATAGATAGATTTTTAAGGAGCCTAATATGTCTCGACTGCGTTTGTTTCTCACACGTAAATAAATCGTTTATATCACTAATCGATGTTGCGTGTCACTGATTAATTGATGCTGCGTGTTCATACCTGGGCGTTAAGGTAGATGAACTTGAACAGATACATGATGATAAACAGATGACTGGATACTAGTTTAAACTTACATGTATTTCATAATTTAAATTTTCAACATATACACACTGACATGATCTCTTAAAATAGAGAACATTGTGTTTTTCTATAAAATTAGTGTAACTGCTGTAAATATATCTCATGGGTCTATAGATAAATATTAAAGGTCAATTATTAAGGTGCTTTTTTATTACAGAAATGAAAGCAGTTTTCTCTAAGCAACTGAGTATCGAAAACCGCATCAAATTATCTTAATAGTTTTCGAGATATAAAGAGTTGAATTTGTAAATTTTATGACATCTGACAATCATTTTGAGCTGCCTCATTAATATTCATGAGGCCTTCGATGACGTCATCGATGAACACTGAAATTTTAAATTTATTTTAAATTTTTAAATTGTCAAATATTTTCTTGTTGAACATACTAAAATGGCAAAAATTTGTATTGTATTATTGGTGACAGTAATAACAACTGCCCAAATTCAAAATATTGCTTATATTTGCAATTTAAGCAATTAAATTTTTTCAAATTTAAATATTAAATTTAAAATTTGTTAAATTTTAATTTCCATGCTTATCAGTAGATATAATTGAACATAGTAGTTTTAGATCTGTTTAATTAGGTCTCTGACAATGACTTTTGTGTACTGGAGTAAAAGAAAATGTTTTAAAATCTGTTTTTAAATTTTTTAGAATTTAATTTAAATTTTGAATAAAATTTAAATTTGTGGATGAACATTCCCAATAAATTACCCAGCTAATAAACAAAGATTAAAATAATCAAAACTGTAAAATAACAATCATTTAGTCTTTAGAATAAAGGTTGTTAATTAGTTTGAAATTTTAAAAAAAAATCAAAATCATCAATGATATCACAGAATAGTGAATTGTGGTTAGAAATACTTTAAAAAGTAAGGGAGATAAGTCATGTAGGAAAAAACAGCCGTGGGATTTTTAAATTGGCATAACTTTTGAACGGATAGGAATTTTTCTATGCCGTTTGTAGCATTATAATTCTCTCTCTGTCCACTATCAATTTGCTTCAAAATTAAGCATTTCTACAATTTCTTTGTAATTGACCTTTAAAGGAGCCTTATATTCGAGTGCGTTTGTTTGTTATTCACACGTAGATAAATCGTTTATATTACTAATCGATGTTGCGTGTCACTGATTAATCGATGTCGCGCGTTCACACCTGGGCGTTTATGTAGATGAACTTGATCAGATACATGATGATAAAGGTCAAAGGTTGTGCGCATGCGGGTCAAAGGTTGTGCGCATGCGTGAGATATGGCGGACGTACTTTTTTCTGAGTCCCAATTTTGTGAATTTTGGAATTATTTGGGCGATTTAAAGAACGATTTCTTATATGACAGTGCGATATAGATAAGGTTAGTGGTATACCCCATCTGATGGGCAGATCAAAGCGGAAAAAGGATGTAAATTCGCCTGATTCTCAGAGTGTAGTCCCTGAACAAAAGAGACAAACAATGGCGAGTGGCAACTCACAACAGAACAATGGGCAACAACAACCTCAGGCCAGTCCTCTCTTTCAAACTTTCTCACAATCAATGCCTACTATGTCGTATAGCCAGCCGTATTATAGTTCTCCTCCCCCGCCCCCAATGCCTGGGCCGGGGGTGGGTATGCCTCAAAATCTGCCAGGCCAACCCGGGCCCCCACAAGATGTTTGGGCGAGAATACTTGAGAGACTTGATACAATGGATAGAAAACTGACCCAGTTAGATTCGATACAGGTTTCCGAGAATAAAATAACGGACCAAGTAAATACAATGAACACAAAAATAAATAGCTTGGAGGCGAAGATGACAAATGTAGAGCAAAGTCGGGAGTTTGACTCTAAATCTATAGACTTGCTACAAGAAAAGCAAAACAAAATAGATGGTATATTGGAAAAAATGCAAAAACTTGAGGCCGAACAGAAAGAAAAGCTCTTAGACATACAGAGTAGAGAGATGAGAGATAATCTGATATTTTATAAGATCCCAGAACAGAGAGATGAAACTGCTCAAGATTGTGAGGATAAAGTGAGAAGCTTGATAGAAAGAGAAATGAACGTAAGCAATGCTCGAGAGATTCGTTTCCACCGAGTCCACAGGATAGGGCGCTTTAATCGCAACAAAACACGCCCCATAGTAGCAAAGTTTGCCTTTTATCCTGACAGAGAGACAGTGAGAAAAGCAGCAAAAAATCTTGAGGGAACCAATTACTCAGTTGGCCAGCAGTTCCCAAAAGAGATAATGGAAAGAAGAAAGCGCTTAGTGCCAATTATGAAGCAGGCGAAATCCGCAGGAAAAGACGCCTATATTTCAGTTGATAAATTGTTCATAAACGGCGTCCTATACACGGAGAATTCGGACATAAACACAGAAGCTATGGACACCGGATCAGCCGGGTCAAACGCAAGACAACCACAGGGTCAAGGTAGAGCATAGGAGTTACGAGAGAGTGATGTGCATATTCTTAGTTGGAATGTTGAGGGACTGACGCAAGAAAAAAAGAACAATCCCGATTTTTCTAAATTTATTACGAGCTATGATTTAATTTGTCTTTACGAAACTTGGACGAATAAGAGATCTCAAATTGACATTGATGGCTATAGTAAACCATTGCATTCTTATAGACGGTATCAAAACAAAAGAGCTAAAAGATCGAGTGGCGGTCTTATAATCTATATAAAAATGAACTTAGAAAAGGTGTGAAGTTAATTAAAAACGATCATGATTCAATTATTTGGCTAAAGTTAGAGAAAAACTTTTTTCAAGTACAAAATGATAGGTATATCGTGGCTGCATATATCCCGCCTGAAAAATCCCCGGTATATAATCTATCCGATGTGGATCTATTTCGAAAATTAGAGATTGAAATTGGAATTTTTCACAAAGCGGAGAGGTATATTTAATTGGTGATTTGAATAGCAGAACTGGCAAAAAATATTCGCATTGTAAATGGTAGATTGTATGACAATACTGATAAAATGACCTGTTATACCCCTAACGGCGAAAGTGTAGTTGACTATGTCGTGACGTCACAACAAAACTTTAAATCCTTTTCAAACATGCAGGTGCATGACTTTAATGAGTTTTCAAACCACGCCCCGTTATCATTTTCTCTAAAGATTGGGACAGAGAGGTCAAGACAAGCAGACGCCACCTATCGGAAAACATACAAATGGAATGAAAAAACTTTAAAAATGAATTTCAAGATAGTTTACTGAACGATATTCATTTACTTCACAATGTCTTAGATGGAAATTTAAACATAGATGATACGGTTTCATATTTCAGCAATTTTATTACTTCGAGGGCAAATCCATTTTTTCGAGAGTAACATAAAGCTAAATCATGAAAATATATTTACGAGCGCTAATTTCAAAGAGCGGCAGGTTTGGTATAATGATAGCTGTAAAGAGAAACTAGAAAATGTGTTTATGAAACACTATGCCCCCAACCATATGCTTGTCTCTAGAGAAGGTTCATCCAATAATGCTTGTACCTTTGTACCATAGGCTTACAATGCACTAAGTCGAAAAAGGGGCTTAACTCAGTCAAAAATTTACGAATTGTTTTTGAAAGTTAATCAGGTCATCTACACTTTGGGCAATATCAACCTGCAAAAATCATGATCCTAGCATCAGGGGTTCTCCAGATATTTTGTTCACAAGCTTCCATAGGCAAATAATGCACTAAGTTGAAAAAGGGGCATAACTCAATCCAAAATTTACAAATTATTTTCAAAAGTTAATCAGGTCATCTACACCACAGGCAGTATCTTCCTGCATAAAATCATGCTCCTAGCATCAGGTGTTCTTGAGATACTTTGTTCACAAGGTTCCATAGGCTTACAATGCACTAAGTCGAAAAAGGGGCATAACTCAATCAAAAATTCATGATTTCTTTTCAAAAGTTAATCAGGTCATCTACACCACAGGCAGTATCTTCCTGCAAAAGATCATGCTCCTAACATCAGGGGTTCTTGAGATATTTTGTTCACAAGGTTCCATAGGCTTACAATGCACTAAGTCGAAAAAGGGGCATAACTTTGTCAAAAATTCACGAATTTGTTTCAAAAGTTAATCAGGTCATCTACACCTTGGGCATTCTCATCCTGCAAAACCTCATGATCCTAGCATCAGGGGTTCTTGATATATTGTGCACAAGTTTCCACAGGCAAAGTCGAAAAAGGGGTATAACTCTGGAAATACATGACCGGCAGAAAAAAGGGCGTAACTTTGTCAAAAATTCACGAATTTGTTTCAAAAGTGAATCAGGTCATCTACACCTTGGACCTTCTCATCCTGCAAAACCTCATGATCCTAGCATCAGGGGTTCTTGAGATATTTTGTTCACAAGGTTCCACAGGCTAAGTCGTAAAAGGGGCATAATTCTGGAAATACATTGCCAGCGGAAAAATAAAAAAATACGGGTCTGCTTATTTTCCATACTGATCATGTGTATAAAGTTTCAAGTTCCTAGCTCTTATTGTTCTTGACTATATGTAAGGGTACCTTTGTACCATAGGCCTCAATGCACTTAGTCGAAAAAGGGGCATAACTCGGTCAAAAATTTACGAATTTGTTTCAAAAGTTAATCAGGTCATCTACACCTTGGGCATTCTCATCTTGCAAAACCTCATGATCCTAGCATCAGGGGTTCTTGAGATATTTTGTTCACAAGGTTCCACAGGCTAAGTCGAGAAAGGGGCATAACTCTGGAAATACATTGCCGGCGGAAAAATAAAAAAATACGGGTCTGCTTATTTTCCATACTGATCATGTGTATAAAGTTTCAAGTTCTTAGCTCTTATTGTTCTTGACTATATGTAAGGGTACCTTTGTACGATAGGCCTCAATGCACTAAGTCGAAAAAGGGGAATAACTCGATAAAAAATTCACAAATTTTTTTCAAAAGTTAATCAGGTCATCTACACCACAGGCAGTATCTTCCTGCAAAAAATCATCCTCCTAGCTTCAGGGGTTCTTGAGCTATTTTGTTCACAAGGTTCCATAGGCTTACAATGCACTAAGTCGAAAAAGGGGCATAACTCGGTCAAAAATTTAAGAATTTGTTTCAAAAGTTAATCAGGTCATCTACACCTTGGGCATTCTCATCTTGCAAAGCCTCATTATCCTAGCATCAGGGGTTCTTGAGATATTTTGTTCACAAGGTTCCACAGGCTAAGTCGAAAAAGGGGCATAACTCTGGAAATACATTGCCGACGGAAAAATAAAAAAATACGGGTCTGCTTATTTTCCATACTGATCATGTGTATAAAGTTTCAAGTTCCTAGCTCTTATTGTTCTTGACTATATGTAAAGGTACCTTTGTACCATAGGCCTCAATGCACTAAGTCGAAAAAGGGGAATAACTCAATCAAAAATTCACGAATTTTTTTTCAAAAGTTAATCAGGTCATCTACACCACAGGCAGTATCTTCCTGCAAATAATCATGCTCCTAGCTTCAGGGGTTCTTGAGATATTTTGTTCACAAGATTCCATAGGCTTACAATGCACTAAGTCGAAAAAGGGGCATAACTCGGTCAAAAATTCACGAATTTGTTTCAAAAGTTAATCAGGTCATCTACACCTTGGGCATTCTCATCTTGCAAAGCCTCATGATCCTAGCATCAGGGGTTCTTGAGATATTTTGTTCACAAGGTTCCACAGGCTAAGTCGAAAAAGGGGCATAACTCTGGAAATACATTGCCGGCGGAAAAATAAAAAAATACGGGTCTGCTTATTTTCCATACTGATCATGTGTATAAAGTTTCAAGTTCTTAGCTCTTATTGTTCTTGACTAGATGTTAGGGTACCTTTGTACCATATGCCTCAATGCACTAAGTCGAAAAAGAGGGATAACTCGATCAAAAATTCACGAATTTTTTTCAAAAGTTAATCAGGTCATCTACACCACAGGCAGTATCTTCCTGCAAAAAATCATGCTCCTAGCTTCAGGGGTTCTTGAGCTATTTTGTTCACAAGGTTCCATAGGCTTACAATGCACTAAGTCGAAAAAGGGGCATAACTCGGTCAAAAATTCACGAATTTGTTTCAAAAGTTAATCAGGTCATCTACACCTTGGGCATTCTCATCCTGCAAAACCTCATGATCCTAGCATCAGGGGTTCTTGAGATATTTTGTTCACAAGGTTCCGCAGGCTAAGTCGAAAAAGGGGCATAACTCTTGAAATATGTGACCCGCGGAAAAAAGAAAAAACACGTGTTCGCTTATTTTTCATACTGATCATGTGTATAAAGTTTCAAGCTCCTAGCTCTTACGGTTCTTGATATGACTGACGGACAGACAGACAGACGGACAGACGGACAGGCCCAAACCAATATGCCCCCACAATTTCTCCGAAATTGGGGGCATAAAAAGCAAAACTACAGGATGCGCTTAGAGAATACAATCGCTTAAAAAATGAAGAAAATCGAAAAATGCTTTTTGAGTGCAAAAAAGATTACAAGTATTTCTGTAGACAATGTAAACAAAAATTTTTGTTCGAAAGAAGTCGGAAAATGAATGAAATGAGAAAAAAGAGGCCAAAAGAATTTTGGAAAATGTTCAAAAACAAAACGAATTCATGTAAACATAATATTTCCGATGATGACTTTTATAATTATTTTAAACAGCTTGCGGCTGAAACTGTCGATACTCAAAATGAGCAGGTGCAAATCGATTTGCGGAATTTCGATTTTAATACAAGGGAAGCAACCTTTGAAGAACTAGATAGACCAATTACTCAAAGCGAAATACAAAAAGCCTTAAATTCGCTGTCGTCAAACAAAGCATGCGGGCACGACTGCATAATCAATGAGTATTTCAAACATACAAGCACAATACTTTTAAGCCCATTGGAAAAGTTGTTTAATAAAATATTGAACAGTGGGGAGTTTCCGTCCCAATGGTCGGTAGGTATTATTGTACCGGTTTATAAAAAAGGGGAGGTAAATGATCCCAATAATTACAGGGGTATTACCCTTGTTAGCTGTTTTTCAAAATTGTTTACATCTGTTTTGAACCAGCGTCTTAAACAATGGGCAGCTGAAAATGACACTATATCGGATGCGCAGTTTGGCTTTAAAACCAATCATAGTACTGTCGATGCAGTTTTTATTTTGAAATATTTGATCGATAAGCATTTGCAGGCTAAGAAAAAACTTTATTGCGCTTTTATAGACCTAAAGAAGGCGTTTGATTCTATCTCGCGTGCAAGTTTATGGTATAAACTCATTAACAGTGGGATTGACGGCAAATTGCTAAAGCTAATTCGTTCAATGTATCAAAATATTAAACTTAGAGTCAAAGGTTTGAATTCTTTAACGGACCTCTTGAACTGCGATGTAGGGCTCTTGCAAGGAGAAATAATGTCACCGATTTTATTTTCGATTTTTTTAAACGACCTCGAAATGCAACTTTCAGATAACGATAATGACGGCACAACCATTGATCAGCTATCCTTATACCTGCTTTTATTTGCTGATGATGCAGCAATATTTTCGGAAACGCGCGAAGGCCTGCAAAAGTCTCTTAACAACCTTGAAATTTACTGTAACAAATGGAACTTAACCGTAAACGTAGAAAAAACAAAAGTCATGGTATTTCATAAGGGAGGATTTTTAGCGCAAAATGAACGATGGACATATAACGAACGAGAACTCGAGATTGTAAATACGTTTAATTATCTCGGCGTAGTATTATCTAGTGGAGGCTCCTTTATGCCAGCAGCCAAGGCCCTAGCAGATAAAGCATTAAAGTCTATGTACTGCTTATTCGAATGCATAAACAGTACAAAACCACCTGTAAAAATTAAGTTAAACTTATTTGATTCCCTCGTTGCCTCAATACTTAACTACGGCTGTGAGGTATGGGGTTTTATAAGCGCGGAGTGCATTGAGAGGGTTCATAGAAAATTTTGTAAGTGGATTTTGAATGTTAAAATGTCAACCAACAATTATGCACTATATAAAGAACTCGGGAGGTACCCATTATCTATAGTAAGACAAGTAAGGATCGTGAAATACTGGTTTAAACTATTTAGCGATTCCAATTCAAATTGTATTCTTAAAAGTGTCTATCATGATATGGTATGTCAGACTGAAAATAGCAATAATCAATTAATTTGGTCAACAAAAGTCAAGCAACTGCTCCAAAGAAATGGCTTTGGCGAAGTATGGGTCTTCCCGGATTCGGTGAATGTTGAAGTATTTTTGAATGTTTTAAAAACTCGTCTTATTGATAATTATTTAACAGAATTAAGAGAAGGTTTGCGAGTAAGTTCTTCTCTAACCGTTTTTAAAGAATTAAACGAAACCTTCGAGTTAGCGACCTACTTAAAAGTATTATGTAATGATAAGTATCGAACAGCCCTAGCCAAACTGCGATTGTCGTCACATTCATTGGCTATCGAAACCGGAAGGCACAACGGAGTGCCTCGAAGTGAGAGAAAATGTACGTTCTGTGGGTCAGATGAAATCGAGGACGAATTTCATTTTATTATTAGTTGCCCCCTTTACAACGAAATCAGAAAAGAGTATATATCGAAATATTATATCTCATGACCGAGTATGTTTAAATTCATCCAATTACTGAACTGTTCAAGTGTTAAAAAACTAAAGAATTTGGCTATATTTATTATAAAAGCGTTTGAAATTAGAAATGCCGTGAATATAGTTGTAGATGTATAAGCATTAGTCCAGCAGACAAACAGCGTTGAGTCGACGCTGAACCAACGTTGATTCAACGTCAGGAAGTTGAATCGGCGTTTGTTCAGCGTTGACCCAATGTTGTGTGGCAAATGGGTGGTTTATATATATAGACACTCTGGACAAGAATGGTCCAGACCGTCTGTATGTATGGCTAAAGCTCAGTCCTATTGCTGTTTTTATAGTCTCTGCTTTATATAGCTGTAAGCCTAGATAACAAAAGAGGCGGTGTCAATGGACTACATGACCAGACTGTGGGTAGGCCGGGGCCGACCCAGCCTCCTGCAGTCGGTATCATGTGTCCATTATACATTATATATTGTTTAAGTCAGGAAAAATATAATCAAAGTAATATATTATCTATTCAACAACTATGGTAAAATAAGGAAGCAACATTGATTTTCACTATAGCAGTGTATTATTTTCACTCTCAGATAGCTGAAGAAAGTTACGTATTTTCTTAAAATCTGATGTTAAATATAAATTGTATGCTCGTACATATCTCATGCAATTGTATTTGTATATATGTTCGTTATAGACGATAAGCTGTATTATGCTTAAAGACACATTTTTGATTGCATAATACCCTAATTGACTGTTTATTGAAACATGCTGCTCAGAGATAAGACCTTCTCGTAGACTTGTGACTGAAGTACAGGTAGGGGCCAGATAAAGGGAAATCAGCTGTCACAGAAAAAGAGAAAATATGTTTATAAACAAATTATTATAGATCAGACTGTGTTGTTGAAGACCCACATAAAACTGTGTAAAAATACCATTATTTGCTCAAAGACATCTTTTTTATAGGAAGAGATAATATAAATAGGGCAAGTAAATAGGTACTCGTACATTGTAACATTCGTGCACACAGAAGACTTCAATCAGCCTGTGCAGTCTTATCAGAGTCTTCCCTGTTTGCATGAACAGTATGAGATTCCTGTAAATTTTAAACAGCGAAACAGATAATCCAGATCAGTCTACACATGTGACGGCTGATTTGAATATCTACTGCTCAGAAAATGAAAATCCGGATCAGCCTACACAGATATGACGGCCTTTTTGAATATTTACTGTTCACATGAACAGCCTGTCGTTCCTTGAAATTTAAAAGACAGAAATGAAGACCCTGGTCAGTCTACACAGCTGTCACGACTGATCTGAATATCACAGTGAATATTCATATCAGCCTGCACAGCTAAACAGCTAAAAAGACCCTGATAAGTCTATGCATATGTGATTTGAATATTTACTGTTTGTATTCAAATCAATCTGCATAGCTAAACAGCAAAAGTGAAGACCTTGATCAGCCTACACAGATGTAACAACTGATTTTGAAAAATAAACTGGTCAAATTGAAAAAATGTCATCAAAGAGTATTCGATACAGCATGCTCATCTGCACTGACTAATTAATCTTCATTTTTGCTTTTCACAGAAAAGCATCTTACTGTTTTTAAATGCCAAAACTTTTAAAATGTTAAAGTTCAAGACAATTAAACATTTTTTGTTTGCATAAAATCTAACAAATAATAAACTTAATAAATAAAAAATTGTTCATCCACATGTTTATATCAGATCAGAAAAATATAATTACTATTTAAAATACAGGTTTCATTTATCATGAACTAATAATTTATTTTTATCTTATCTACTTAATTTTTCTCAAAGTAGATGCATAAATAGGATAATAGCAGTTTCCCCATATTTGGCCCCCTCATACAGTTTTATCAATGGCTTAATCCCCTCATAATCACCTAGATAAGATAAGCCTTTGATGTGAGCTATGGCCCTAAGTACTGTTTATTGTGGATGATCAAATTGTGCCACCTCATTTTGTTAAAGAAAAAATGTGTCTTTAAGTCTTAATAAATTTCTGTTCTGTTCTGTTCTGATAAACAGATGACTGGATACTAGTTTAAACTTATTTTATTTCATAATTTAAGTTTTCAGTACATACATGATCGCTTATGATAGAAAACATAGAATTTTCTATAAAATCAGCCTAACTGCTGTAAGTACCGCTTATGGCAGTAAAACTTATAGTCTTTCCATAACATCAGCTGAAACAATATTCCTATAACCAGCATAGCGGTTGAAAACATCTTTTATGATAGCAAAGGCATAGCAAAATTACATTATTTTCTACAATATCAGCATTGCGGACTAAAATATCTCGATTGATAGCAAAACAATAGCAAAATTACATTATTTTCTGTAATATCAGCATAGCGGCTGAACATATCTCTTCGGTCGTCATTTAATTTGCACGTGACCCACTGTATTCATACGTCCATGGACGCTGGAAAAATAAAAAAAATTCTTAAATGAATAAAATTTTACGAAATGCATCACACATGGGTTACCGAGGATTTGGTGAATGAAGTTGAGGATGGTAGAGCGATACCTATGTCTCGCTTTTGAGATAAAAAAAAAGATAACTGACATATTATTTACTACTGTATATCAGCAAAAAGTCAGGATATGGTATATATCTCTATCCTGGGCACACTTGCCTTTACCATCTATATCAATGATCGATCGCACCTGACTTAATCGATAACACGTGTAGTTATCTAAACAATCGATAAACCGATATATCAGGTAATTAAAGAACACCTGTTTTGAAAACGATATACAGTAGCACACTTCAGGATTATACAGTATGTCTATCGGTTCAACTGATCACATGTTCATCTGGATCCACAGATTGTCTATCCGAAATTGTGACATTATGTGCGCCTGTTCTAAATTATTTCGGAAGATCTAACCTATTATTAGGATTCTCATAATCTATCCAGTCTGATCACAGTCTAAGATGCACAGACTCCACTTGATAACTGGACGGAAAGCCTCAGATTAGACAGCAAAAAGTGATATAGCATGTGAGTACAGTGAAGACTTGAGTCTCTTAGCAGTTTGAGGAAGTTTTCATTGCCAGTCCAGTGACAGCCTAAACCAGATGTAAACAATAATAAATGACTATGAACAAAAATAACAATAATCCATGGAAAAATTGCAATACGTCATTCCCAACAAATAACCATAAAAAAGAAAAAAAACGTGGAGCTAACATTAACCTTGCCCAACCCCAGAGTAGCATGCAAAGCCAGTAATAATGACTTAAGTTTTATTCATTTCGAAAACAGTTTAGCATTGGTCACTATCTTTAAATTGGATATATCCCAATTTACAATTTAGCCAAAACTAAAGCTAGAGACAGAAAAAAGTAACTTGCAAATCATTTGAAGAACAAAGATTCAATAGTAGCTGAACGCTAATATCAGCCTTTCAAGTCAAACCACTGCATAGATTTATATGAATTAAGAACGGCTTATGTTTTAAAATCGATTCTTTCTTGCTCACAAATGTTCTACTGTACAGTCTACCGATTATATATACGCAGCTGTAAAGGTGATCATGAATGACTGATTATGATCGGATTATCGATTATACAATATATATCGATGTATATCGATGATATCGATAACATTCGGGCGAGCAAACAGTCGAAGGTGTGATATTTAATGGCACACTTACAGCGCATTTGAAATGCCTCCTTTAATTTTTGATGATATATCGTGTACAATTTAATACAATGTAAAATCGGAATATATGCTGTAAATGTCGCTTATGGCAGTATAAATCATGATATGTATATAAAATCAGCATAAATCAGCTGAAATTATCGCTTATAATAGAAAATTATATTACCAGCATTTTTTTTCCTATAAAATCGGCATAGGGACTGAAAATATCTCTTATGATAGAAAAACCATAGTAAAATGATAAAATTTATCTATAATCAGCAATAATGGCTGAAAAGATCGATTCTGAAAGCAAAATCATAACATATTTCTGTAAATTCAGCATATCAGCAGTTCAGCGTTTTAGACACATTTAGCTGATCAGCAAATAGCTGAATTCAGCAAGAAATTCAGCGTTTTAGTCTGTCCCACTGAACAAAACCTCAGATTAAATTACATAGACAGGTATTCAGAATTCCTTTGATTAATACTGCAAAAAAATTAAAACTTGGGACACCTAATATAAATACACTAATTTTCCATAAAATGAGATAGTTCGATTTTTACAATGCTGAAATGCATCCAAAAGATGCAGATGAAATGACAACCAGTGTAGGCCCTGATCAGACTGCTCCTTAGGAGCAGTCAGATCTGGGCCTGCACTGTTTGCTCAGACCTATCTGTCCCAATATTTATTATTTTTTTCTGTACATTATATTACGGTTTATAATTTTGGCTTCTGTTCAGCTCCTTTGTAACTGACAATAGAGAAATTCTTCAAATGTCTTCAAAAGGGTGGGTACTGAGGATACTTGGGATAGTTTCTGTTAATATTCCAAAAACATGTAATGATCCCTCATTACAACTGTTTAAATGGAATTTTAGGACAGAAGTATGCAATATTATCAAAAGAAAATCATCTGATCCCACCTTATCAAGACTTCTGTAAGCATACATTAAGAATACTGTAATAATTTTTCTAAGTATCGAGACACATATTGCTGAGCAAAGAGTGTAGACCTAAGTAAGACTGCTCCTTTGAGGAGCAGCCTCATCAGGGTCTACACTGTCTACCATTCCATCTGAATCTGCTGGGTGCATTACTGCATTGTTAAACAAATAAGTTCTATAGTAATTATTTTAGGTACCCTAACTTTTAGATTTTTTACAGATTTTTGAGCATATGCCAACAAGTATAGATTTCATGACTATATTATATACTGAAATGAATGGCAGGGTTATAGTGATCTGAATACAAGCCAGATGTATGATATTGACTACATTGTATATACATGTTTATATCAATTATATAGCCAATTAAGTAATATAAGTAAGGAATTAAATATTTCGCAAATAGCAAGTTGAAAATATTTAATCGCCTGACCTATATTTCATATGTCTGTATTGGTTAAACACATTCGAGTTATGACTCCCATTTGTGACTTCAGGTAAAATGGCTACACTCTCTGTTTTAAGCATCTCTTTTCAAAAGGAAATATAACTTTCATGACTTTCTAATTGCTTCCCTTGACGTCAAAAAGGGGTCCAATCTTAGAGTAACAAACTCTCCCCTTAACAGTTGCCTCCTGTTGAGAAGGGGGCTAAAAGAAAATGAAAGAGTTTTCCCCAACGTGTACCCATTTACCTTAAACACTCAGCTCACAGAGGCCCTTTGCTCAACAGACAGATAACATGTCTTTATCACTAAGCTCACAGAAGCCCTCAGCTCAACAGACAGGTAGCATGTCTTTAAACATTTAATTCAAAG
This sequence comes from Ctena decussata, assembly GCA_963989385.1. Classification (NCBI taxonomy): domain Eukaryota; kingdom Metazoa; phylum Mollusca; class Bivalvia; order Lucinida; family Lucinidae; genus Ctena; species Ctena decussata. The sequence continues at coordinate 40,760,588 of OZ022503.1, read as the reverse complement.
AGGCCTCAGCTCTGTTAACAGATAGGTACCATGTCCTTAAACACTTAGCTCATAGAAGCCAACTGCTCAACGGACATGTAGCATGTCCTTAAACACGCAGCTCAGAGAAGCCCTCTGCTTAACAGATAGGTAGCCTGTCCTATACCACTCAGCTTACAAGTCCTTCTGCTGAGCAGAGAGGCAGCATGTCCTTACACACTCAGCTCACAGAAGCTCCGAATACGATATATAACTAGAAATGTTTTTCAGAGAAAAACTGATGTCCCCCACCAGCCCATTTCCAATCCCCCCTAATGAATAAAAACCTGTGCAATTAAAATACTAGGCAAGTTTGGAGAAAATCCATCCACTGGTTCTAAAGATATCCTACATAGATGACTTTGTCCTTGCAAATGATGTCAAGGTCACCAAAATCTAATCAGCTCGCTCTTAAAGTTGACCCAATGATGTATCCATACAAGTTTGATGAAATTCCATCCACTGGTTCAGGAGATATAGTGAGTACAAGAAATTGTCATCTAAGTCCGCCAGTGACCTTGAAAATGAGGTCAAGTTTCCAAATTTAATCAGCTCTTAAACTTATCCCAATGATGTATCCATGCCAGTTTGGTGAAATTCTATCTATTGGGTCAAGAGATATCATGGGTACAAGAAACTGTCATCTAAGTCCTCCAGTGACCTTAAAAATGAGGTCAAGTTCACCAAAATCTAATCAGCTCTTAAGCTTGTCCCAATGGTGTATCTATGCAAGTTTAATGAATTCCATCCATTGGTTCAGGAGATATAATGGTTACAAGAAATTGTCTTCTAAGTCCTTCAGTGACCTTGAAAATAAGGTCAAGGTCAACAAGATCTTCTCAGCTCTTAAACCTGACCCAATGATGTATCCATGCAATTTTGGTGAAATTCCATCCATTGGTTCAAGAGATATCGTGGGTCCAAGAAATTGTCAGCTAAGTCCTGCAGTGACATTGAAAATGAGGTCAAGGACACCAAAATCTAATCAGCTCTTAAACTTGTCCAAATGATATATCCATGCAAGTTTGGTGAAATTCCATCAATGGGTTCAGGAGATATTGTGCATACCAGAAATTTTCACGTCATTTAAGTCCTCCTGTGACCTTGAAAATGAAGTCAAGGTCACCAAAATATAATCAGCTCTTAAGCTTGTCCCAATGATATATCCATGCAAGTTGGTGAAATTCCATCCATTGGTTCAGGAGATATTGTGCATACAAGAAATTTTCAAGCCATTTAAGTTCTCCTGTGACCTTGAGAATAAGGTCAAGGTCACAAAAATCTAATCGGCTCTTAACCTTGTCCCAATGATATATCCATGCAAGTTTGGTGAAATTCCATCAATTGGATATCGCGCGTACAAGAGTGGGACGCCGCCGCCGACGCACCGGGAATCGCACTGAAAACAATATGTCCCCCCTCACCTTTGGCGGGGGGACATAATTATATGTTTGGTAATAATTTATGAAAATATGTTTATTATTATTTTTTTTTAAATTTATTTATGTATGTGCACAGAAATATGAGCTACGACATCCACTCTGTCTGATAAGAGTCTTTGCTGTCCGCATCGTATATGATAACAGATCACTCCGCATTCATGCACTACATGAGTAAAACCTTGCTGTTGGCACACACCATTCAGGGTTAGGAGAATCTTTAGAGACAGAGAGAACACTTCCCAATGCCAGATAAGACTGAATTTTCATGGAAATTTCACAATAAGGTCAGATTGTTCTCCGTATATTGTGACTCATCATTAGGATTGCCTTACTGACAAAACCAACAACGTGGTACATATGCGGCCAACGAAGACTCAGATCAGCCCGGTCAACCGCGCAGGCTAATCAGAGTCTTCCCTGTGCGCTTGAATGATAGCTTAGGGTCTGAGCTAGAGGCTAATCAGAGTCTTCCCTGTGCGCTTGAAGGATTGCTTAGGCTATCCTTCAAGCGCACAGGGAAGACTGATTAGCCTGCGCGGTTGACCGGGCTGATCTGAGTCTTCGTTGGCCGCATATGTACCACGTTGTTGGTTTTGTCAGTAAGGCAATCCTAATGATGAGTCACAATATACGGAGAACAATCTGACCTTATTGTGAAATTTCCATGAAAATTCAGTCTTATCTGGCATTGGGAAGTGTTCTCTCTGTCTCTAAAGATTCTCCTAACCCTGAATGGTGTGTGCCAACAGCAAGGTTTTACTCAGGTAGTGCATGAATGCGGAGTGATCTGTTGTCATATACACTGAGCAACCTTTCGCGTAAGCTGAGACTCTAAGAGTAATCTAGTTTATAAACAGTCAGCTTTGAAGATCCTGGTGACGCATTTTTGTAAGATGCTATAATGAGATTGTCATATGTTTTGCTCAGACACATTGATTTTGGTGCATACATGTTATCCTTTTCTGTTAGCAGTTTATTTCCACACACACCTTCAGCGCTGACAATTTGTACACAAATTTTATTGTCATCACAAACCATGGTGTTATTACTTCGATCATTAACAATATCTCTGGGATAATCTAATTCTGAGCTTGATACCGAGAAAATTCCATACCCGTCATTTGTTACACAGTTTACGAAGTTGTCTTTGCCAGACCCCCCAGTGTAACAAATCCTTGTTCCATCTACATTGGTACAGACGTAGCTTGGGTTTCCAGATCCCAGGTGTGATATAAAAGATAAATCGTGTCCGTTTAGGTTAAGAATTTTTATACCTGTCTTTGACCATGTTGACGGTTCAGACTCGTCAATGCTAACAAAGATATTTTTACCATGAACACTGACTCCCCAGCAACTCAGATTTAAAACTCTCATATGTTGGAATTTGAACCCAGGTTTCACTGATATAAACTGAAGAGCTTTAGCACTTGGTAATGTTACAACTACAGAGCTCTCGTCTATACAATCAACATTCCATGGACCAGCTGGGCATAGTGCAGTGAATTTGATATTGAAATCCTTATCTAGTATTTTGATCTTATTGTTATTATTGTAATCACACAGAATAACTTGACCATCTGGCAGCCAACAGCAACCACTGATGTATTGTGCGTTTCCATCATTATGCAACCGCACGTCAACCTCTTTAACCATAGAGCATGCTTTGATATTCATGAAAGACGTAGTTTATGTCTTATCATTAATTTCTTCTGCAACTTCTTCGGAGTCCACACATTCTCCTGAAACTTGATGTACTATCCTAGAAAGCTGGTCGAGCAAGGTTTGCTGATTCTTGTCTTCTTTGATATTGATGTCACATCTTAACTTCTTATTTCGAATTTCTTCAAACTCGCGCCTAAACTCCCTGCACATTTTTTCTGCACTCGTCCGTTGGGCGTATGGCAAGATATTTTTTTCCTGTTTTTGCTCCACAATTTTTGTTTGTTCTTTAACTTGATCAGACAGTCGGACACACGAACGTATTGAAGAGGAAAGATCATTTACTAATGAGGTTTCCTGTGATTCCAAGTGTGCATCATATCTATCAAACATATCGTTGAACTTTCGTTTTAAGCTTCTAATATTTTGTCTATGTCCGTCAATGTCAGATTGGTATGCAGTGAGTGTCATTTGTTTTTCACGTTTTAATTTGTCAGTTGCTTCTTGTAACTCTATCAGTTGCTCAGTAATAACACAAATGTCCTTGACAGCTTGCATGCCTACACTGATCTCTTTAAAATCTGTTCGGAACATGACGGATACGTCGTTCTTTCATTGATCCCTTTAAAATCTGTTTTATGTCCGGTGCTATTTTTCCGTGTAACTTAATTGTAACTTATCACAGGCAAAACAGAAACGTAGATAAAACACACCGGCTTCTTGACAGATGTCACATTCGGGCTTATTATTATGTCCTATAGTGGCGGTCGGCTTGACTGTTTTATTGATATGCCCTACCAGGAAGTTTGATATCTGTATCAGATCGTAAAATTTAAACTACAGGTATACCCAAAATATTACTATATAGCTTTCAGATCAAGTTTTTTTTCTGGCATATTTACTTTTATTCATGCAGGTAAACATCTTAATATTTATGGACTGACGACATCTGAGTGAGAAAAGAATGTGTTAAGATGAATGGGTGTATTCTAAGAGGAAACAATTCTGCCATTTTTATTTTTGCCTCCCTTCTATGAACTCTTAAAGTAAAAATATGCTCTCCTAGGAGCAAATTACTTCCTTTATAGGAAGATCCAGTTTGGAAGAGCTTGTTCTTTTAGGGAAGCAAATCGGAAGTCAAGAAAGCTGTTTCCCTTTGTAAAAACGGTGAATAAACATGGATATATAGCCCTGCTTTTATTTCTTATGCGCCATAATGAGCTTAATTACTGGTAAAGAAGTCTTCGGGGAACCAATCCAGTTCCATATCAGACTGCTCCTATGTTACTTTGTGGAGTCTCTTATCCCTAATATTACGCTAGAGTGTGTTACACCAAAATTTATAAAACTAATAAACAACACATGAGTTCCATGTCTTCTTGTATGTACTATGCGAGACAAAAAAGCAGCAATGGATAGGGTTCAAATCTCCACTCTGAAAATACACACTACACACTCATAACATGTCCATATGGCATATGTATACAACAAATGGAAACTGGCACAAATATCACAAAAAAGCATATACCAAACATATCCATGTATACGAATAAGATAGTGGGCCTGTTACCTTGCTGATATATTAAATTCAGTATGACCCATAATAATCTAGCAGTCCTTTCATTAACACTCAAAGCGAAATATTTAAACAGTGATATACAATGCATCTAACGATTTATGGACCCAGCTAGACCATCTTACTTCCGTATTGCTTTCTCTCTATGCCGTCGATTAGTTTGGTTAAAATAATTTTAAACATCCCTTTCAATTTTACCACAGCAGCATTTTCGCCTTAGGGTCGAGTCGGGTAACTTTGGACAGCGGGTAAATTCGGACATACCATTGCAAACAGTGAAAATCCAGATGAGACGGCTCATCATGAGCCGTCTCATCAGGATTTTCACTGTTTGCCGAGTTATTTTTGTTTTAATTCTAAACAACTGACATATAAAGGAAACAATGTAAATGTCCGAATTTACCTGCTGTCCGAAGTTAATCGACTCTGCCCTATATGAAACATGTATAAAAAAAGCTAAAACAGCATTTACATATTCATTAGTCAGGAAGCAGGTACTTAATATGATTCAGGAAGCATTTACTGAATAACAATTCCATGTGTATTTTCTATCTACATATTACTTTACAGAATTCAGCAAAGCTTTATGGCCGCTATCCATCTTGTACCTACAATAGCAGAAAATAATTTTATGGTTTCTCTCTATCACTCTTATAAACACAGCTTTACTGCATGCCTCGTTTTATCTGTAACGAAAACAACGGTTTTAGAAATTCACTCTCTTACTCTACCCCCCTTTTTTTTGTTAAAGAAACAAACAGTTTCACATTTTTTTATTAGATCCTGCAATTAAATGAAACACATTCTCTGTCTCATTGACTGCCTCCCACTCTTATTCGAATGTCCATGATATTCTGGATCCTGTAATAAAATGAAACTATTAGAAATGTATTGTCATGCATTTTTAAGACGTGATCAAATTAAGACAGATGTGAGCCAAATCCAGCCCGGTTACACTATATATGCACTGGTCAGTAGTCTGGCAGCAATTATATGACGTACGCTGGCCTCGAGGTTATAAAACGTGTTTCATGCTCACCTCAGCTGAGCATGAAATTCTCTGCTTATGAATATGAAAATACCAACTAATTTTCCCTGCTGATAAATATGAAAATGCCAACTAATGTTGGCATTTTCATATTCATAAGCAGAGAAAATTTCATACTCAGCTAAACTGAGCATGAAAACAACTGTACTTATCAGTAATTTGCTATTTATTAACAGGTAAAATTTCATGAACAACTGAGTTGATCATGAAAACAATTTTGTAACCCCGGGGCCAGCATGTTTAAATTAACACTGTTAAGCGCCCAAATAACAATAGCTGAATTAAAAAAACTTCATAAATCCAGATGAGGCGGCTCCTTCTAATGAGCCTCCTCATCTGGATCGACACTATTTGTCATTTAGTCTTTAAATTCACAGTATGATATTTAGCTTGAACGAAACAGTTTTTGAAATTTTGCAGACGTATTTTATTCGACTTCAAAACAGGATTTTCGACTTTTAGAATGGCCCAAATTATCTTAATCAGTCTAATAAAATTCTGCTAAAGGGTCGGAATGGGTTATCCGTACAAACAGTCCCGAAAATGTAAATCCGTCTTACAAGACGGATCTAGATTTTTTGGGATTGTTTGGAAGGAAAAGAAATCCGTCTTATAACCAAAGAAATACGGTTATGTGAAGGGAGAAGTGTCGGTTGTTAACTAGGACCTCGGGCCGCAACAAAAGATAAACGCCGAAAAATGGATGGTTGAATGTTATTATTACATATTTTACACTGATTTTTCAGTCCTTTGATTTGCTTATATTTTCTAAGAAAGTATCGTATTTTTCTTCAGTGGGACTTGCTGATGCATGGAGAAATATTGCAAACAAGTGTCATAGTATAGTTTCTCTGATTTTTGAGAAATTTAGACTGTATTTCAGCTTACTAAATAAAATGAAGAATTAATAGGGGACAATGAGGACCACCACTTGACAGTACGAGGTTTTATGAGAAAATCGGCCAAGCACATTGTGCAGTCTCGTGTTTATAGCGTGTTTTTTGCGTTTTCTTTCTTCCAAAATAAAGACTGAATTCTTAATATAGAAAAGAAAGAAGCCCAAACAAGGACGTATAGATGTCAATAGCTAAGACTATTTTGTTTTAACATGTTAACCATGATATTTGCTTTTTTTTTCACTCTGGGCTTATTAAGGTGGGTCAACAAAGTGACTCATGTGTCATGCAACCATTTGGTCGCAAGTAATTCTTGTTCAGACGATTAGACATATTGCATGCAAACATCTTTGTCATGCAACATATGTTATTTGGGGGGAGGGGGGGGGTAAATCTACATTAGATGATGTCGTAGATACAGACTACTAATGCAGCACTATGACACGATGCACCCGTAAGGAATAAATCCCAGGAGTTATGATACAGAGGTCAGGAGTCCCAGGTTGTAGACTTCTGCAGCTATTGGTGTATTTCAGCCTTATTGTCATTCGGCACGAAATGAATGAAATGCTTATGCAGCGAAACTCACAATCTTTTCAACAGTAAATGGGGTTTCATTGCACATATCTTTCATTCTCACCCTCCCATCGTCCTGAAATGACTTAAATAGTGTTGGAAAGAACTTAAAATCGAAGTATTTTCAAACTCACTAGTACATGCGGAGAACATTATCTGTGATACTGTGGCAGTGCGTATGATTCCTTCGAAATAATTAAAATGGATAATAGCCTACTTTTAAATTACATGACTATACCTCCATGTTGCAGCCATCATTCCTGTTCCTTTCCACGTACGTCTTCGCTATTCCAAACAGGGGTCTACTTTCAAAGGACAAAATTTGATTCTTATGAGCAAATTCTTTCCTTTGAAAGTTGATCCTTTAACCTGCAAGTAGATCGTAGGTTAACCTAAAAGTGACAAACTTATTGCCCTTGAAAATGAATCAATTCAGCTTAGATTAAAGATATTATAACACTTAATCTTATATAGGCACAACTCAATGTATCTTCTCCACTGATTTTTATTTTTGTTTGTTACCCGGGATGGTTTTGCCCTCTCAAAATAAGGCCTTTGCACCAATTAAAGAATTCGGTTGCTCATCTCGGATCAAATTCTTCTCTATAAGAGTTTACCCCTATTCAGAAGCGGTCAAAAATGAAAAGAAAGTAGACTTGCTTCCCTTTAAAATGTACAATAAACCTGTGTGTGTGTGTGTGTGTGTGTGTGGCTGAAGATTTATGGCAGGTTGACAGGCAGGTGTCACCCGAGGTTCAATGCAGGTTTTCGTCGCGGCTCAAGACTGAAATATTGTTGGAAATGAAGTACAATCGCATTTATCCATCAATCCATCCAGCCATCCATTTATCCATCGTGAAACCAAACAGGAAGTCACAACAATTGATACCCTGTGTAAAAATGTTGGAAAAAGAAGGCAGTGTACCCATACATCTTAAAATGGGCGACCTCTCAGAATTACTTCCTTTTACTGATATATGCAGAGCAGCTGATAATTCAAATTGTTGGATTAATAAGTCCCAGTTATAATAAATGTATACATTTCAACTCGACTCTCAAAAAAAAAATAAAAATAAAAAATAAAGAATAATAGTAATAAAATTGTGGTAGACGCCTTTCACTTTAAAGTTCAGGGTTTTACTATATCGCTCTAGCAATCGAACTTTAAGGTGAAGGAATTCACTTTCAAAGGAGGTCACTGTGACATGGCTATGCTTGCCTCCATTTTCATGAGTGAGGACTGTACGATATTACGGATGCTGTCATAGCAAGGCAAGGTGACGGACGTTCGTAACTTAACATGGATAAAATCGGTCAGATGTGTTTAGAACTGACAAATTCTGATGATTAAACGTTTGAGAGGCTACATGTATGAAGAATTCAACTAATCAGTTAAACTTTATTTCATAACATAGAAAAGCAGAATAAAATAAGAAGCAGCATATATGCAACAGGTCCAATCAAAAACAATACATGTACCTCAAACTACGCCCGGCCTCAGAGACAGACTTGAGCCTAAAGACAACAAACTTTAAATCTGTAAAATCCTAGTTCAAAAATGTTTCAACCAAGTTATATAATATTGAGAATTCAAAGACTAGTGAGTAAACAGTATAGATCCAGATAAGGCGGCTCATTGTGAGCCACATAATCTGGATTAAAGCTGTTTGCAAATTCAGCTGGGTTTTTTTTGACGCTCAAAATAAAGGTATTAAAAGTTGCAATGCAATGGAAAAAGGCAAAATGTAGCACTAAGAATGCAAATGTAACGTTACCAAATTCTATGAGTACAGCATCTATTGGTGCTACAACATAGATCATTCTCAACATTATAAACATTCTGGTGATAAAATTTGGAGTATAAGAAACACTTTTTGCGGATTTTATCAATGTTTCGTATCATACGACTCATAAATGTGACACAAGTTTGCATGACATTCAACTGTGCAAGTTAACCTGTTGACAACATTAACAAAACTAAAATCTATTCTAACTTGTATTAACATAAAACACCCAGAAAAATTATTGAGAAGAATGCATTGATAAAGGCCAATGATTTATTGTGAAAAATGGGTCTATCAGTTTTGATATGGAAAATTGAGTAAAGCAGTTTACAAAAAAGGCATCTTTTGAATGAAAAAGACTATTTTGGAGCTGCCCAGGTCAAAAAAGGTGTATTTTGGCAGCATAATATTATAACCATACTGAAATCCATCCGGTATCAGTTGTTACAAGAACAAGCATCTTTCTGACATGACTAAAGCACTGTTGAAAGGTTGTAAAACTTCCAAGTCATCTCATATCATCCCTTCATATTTAGCTTGTGGAATGATGCTCCCATTTAGAAGGCAGACAACAAGTCTGCATGCAAACATGAATAAAATAATTGAACCAAGGAGTACTATATAAGAAAATTATTATTTATTCCGTCTGTCGATCTGTCCGTCCGTCCGTCCATTTACTTTTCGTGTCCGCTGCATATTTCCTTAACCCCTTGAAAGATATTTTTTTTGAAATTCGGGTCAAATGTTTGCCTTATCGAGACGAGGTGCAGAACTCATATTTCAACGAAATCCGACAAAGGTCAAGGTCACACTTAGAGGTCAAAGGTCAAAAGGTAACATTTTAAGTCCGCTCCAGATCTCGAAAACCGTTTAAGATTTGTTCGTGAAAGTTTATATGTCACCGACTGGGTTCGTACTCTGGATAGTATACAACACACAAGACGATATGACTGATGATTCTATGATGATTTAATGAAAATGATATGGCACCATGACTTCACATCTGCAAATATAATATATACAAAATATATTATCAGGTACAAAAGAGTACTAGACAGTAAGTGTAAACCTTACTGCTGTCTGTCTAAATGGCAAGTGCACTGACAGATAATATGATAGACAACAGAATATGCTATTGTATTAAAAATATGGTACGGATTTATGAAAAGTTATGAAATGGGGACAGAATGAATATCTTGCAGTTCCATTTAAGTTCTTAACACAGCTAACATGACACTTATATGAGGACTATGCATAAATGTCAAAATGTCTAAATGTCAAAATACCAAAATACACTGTTCCATGATTAACTTAAACTAATTTACAAATACAATAAAACACATACCTGCAAATATAATATATACAAAATATATTATCAGGTACAAAAGAGTACTAGACAGTAAGTGTAAACCTTACTGCTGTCTGTCTAAATGGCAAGTGCACTGAGCCATGCAAGGTGAACATGCATTATTAGTATGCAGTATGCCATTTAACGGTATTTTGAGTATATAAGGGAAGCCTAAAGAGTAGGGACTATAATGGTCACCCCATTCAACCGATATTGTTATTACGGACGATGTAACTTCCGAACCGTTGCGTCGGAATATACGCACGACGTCACGTTAATGTAAAGACCACCGTCGCATCGGTGTACGGACCATAATATAGATTAACCAGACTATGACATACTTCCCTACTTTATGAAATGGCGTCCCGACATTTACAAACGGTAAAATACAGAATAAATATTTCATGGAAAGTGTTCTAAAGTATCATGAAAATCATGGACATAGACAACGCAAAGTATGGCGACAAAAGATAAAAACCGGCAAATACAAGTTAAGTTTGAAATATCTGAGCTAAGTATGACATATTTGAGGTAAGTATGACCAACATAGTTAAAATATGACATAGTGAAGACAAGAATGGCAATTACAAAGCAGGTAAGTATCATAAATAGAATGGAAAATGTGATGTAGTCAAGGTAAGTATGAAAATGAATTGATGAAAGATGATAATCAAAGGAGTGAATAAAGCACTTAAGAAAACTGGCACAAGTCTGGACTGGCAAGAATGACTTTACAGCAAATTTGACTAGTGACACTTTAATTATCCAAGGTCGCACATCGCAAGTAGGCGTCGGTGAAACCTACGGAAATATATGCAAATATGGATAATACAATAAGTCATTTATCGCAGACGGTTTGTTAAATGTCCATCACATGCTGATGCTTTAAAAATATACATCTATAACACCAGCTTCGCTTTTGCCACCAGTCAGGTACAAATGAAAGCAAAACACAGTTTAAAAACGATAATCATGTGACTGGGTCAACGCAACAGTAATCGAGAAAAAAAAATAACACAGTCACTGTACTGTTGCTATTAAAAGTTAAAACTGGATGTTAATTTGGATTGTGATCGTTAAATGATATGAATAATATGTACAAATGAGATCAGGACTATAGGAAACAGGAACGGGGAGTGGGCTTTGGGACTGTGTAACTGTTCTGAATGTATGTGTTGTACAGGGCTGGGAGTTTCTATCATTTTAGCACCATTTGTCATATGTATATGACGTCCTCTGGGTTTACATAAAAGACATGTAGTCTAGAGCCTACATGCCACTGCTCTGAGGTCAACCAATTTGGTTTCTTTCTTATCCTTTGCCCTCTTCTTGGTTCTGGTCTGGGATATCGTGTTTGGTAAGGTGGCGAGCCTACCTGTGCCGGTCTGTACTGCTGACGCCGTCTAGCAGGTATGACATATTTTGGGGAGACAGGTTCAACTGTCTCCTCATCTGTCTCCGCCTCAGAACTGCTGTTTGATGTGTCGTTATAGGCTTCAGGTTCTGTTGGTGGTGGAGGCCTTGTTGATTTTCTGATTTTCTGTTGCACCTCTGCTTCCGTTTCTTCTTCTTCTGGACATGGGAGCCCCTTAAAAGATAAGAGCATGTTCCGATGAAGAGTCCTTGGCTTGTTGCTGGAGTTTTCTTTCTTGACTATGTAAACAGGCATATCTGGCATGGGCTGGCTCTGAACAATATATGGGTTCGATTCCCAGATATCTGCCAGTTTGTGTTTGCCCTTGATACCTACCTGCTTGACTAATACGCGGTCTCCAGGCTCTAGGACCGAGTGTTTAATGCCCTGGTCATAGTACTTTTTGTACTTCTTACCTTTAAGATGAGCCTCCGCACTGGCGTTTTTATAAGCGTCTGCCACTCTGTCTTTCAGCTTGTCTGCGTAGTCTTTGTGCGACTTCCTGTCCTCGGAGGATCGAAGTCCTAGAAAGGCATCGATGGCCAAACGGGGATGGCGCCCGAACATAAGGTAAAAGGGCGAGAAACCGGTGCTCTCGTGCACGGCAGCATTATATGCATGTGTTAGTGCAGGCACATGAGCTTTCCAATCAGCCTTTTGTCTCTCGCTTAAAGTCCCTAACATGTTCAGGAGAGTCTGATTGAATCTCTCAACCATCCCGTTGCCCATCGGATGATAGGGCGTGGTCCTGGTCTTCTGGACTCCGGCAATCTCACATAGCTTCCTGATCACTTTAGATTCAAAGTTGGCGCCTTTATCGCTATGTAATTTGGCCGGAAAGCCGTAATGCACAAAGAAATTCTCAAACAAGGCCTTAGCCGTTGTTTGTGCTGATTGGTTCCTTGTAGGAATAGCCTGTGCAAAACGGCTGAAATGGTCCGTGATGACCAGGATGTTTTCAAAGCCACCCTTCGATCTTTCCAAGGAAAGGTAGTCTATGCAGACTAATTCCATTGGGTCGGCTGATGTTATGTTCACCAGATGGGCAGATTTTCCAGGTGTTGTCTTCCAGCGAATGCAGCGTCCACATGACTGAACGCGCTCTTTAATGAATTGGTTCATGCATGGCCAGAAGAACCTCTGCTTAATGAGTGATGCTGTTCTGTCACGCCCTTGGTGTCCCAAGTCGTCGTGATAAGATCTGAAGACCAGATCTCTTAAAGACTCGGGAAGGACCAGTCTGTTGAATTCTTCGCCGTTAATGACTTCTGATTTGTGTAGGACACCATCTTTCACGGAGTATTTATCCCAGTCAGGTAAGTATGCTGTGTCAACATAATGAGCCTTTGCTTGTTGGACTGTCGGCCTGCTACGCTCTAAGACAGTGTCTATCAGGAAATTGATATTGGTATCACCCGCCTGAGCTATTTGCCAGTCCTGAGTTGTCAACGCTGTAGCTGACAACAGTTCCTCTGGCACAATGTCCGCCTCAGTTAGCTCCATGGTTGGCACAGTTTCAGAAGGTGCAAGGCTGTCGACAAAGGGTTCTTTGTCCTTTTCAACCACAACTGTTTGACAGATTGCTTTCAGAATATCAGGAAAGACTGTGGTTGTTTCGGCCTGGTCATGAAGTCTGGATAAACCGTCTGCGTCGGCGTTCTTCTTTCCACTTCTGTATTTGATCGTAAAAGTATAGTTAGAGAGCTCGGCAAGCCACCTATGTCCCGTGGCATCCAGCTTTGCTGTCGTGAAGACATAGGTTAGCGGATTGTTGTCGGTCAGTACCTCAAAGTTCGTTCCATAGAGATAATCGTGGAACTTTTCGGTAACTGACCATTTTAGTGCCAAGAACTCCAACTTGTGGGCCGGGTAATTCTTTTCCGATGGTCTCAAACTTCTGCTGGCATAAGAAACAACTCTGTCTTGTCCATCCTGATGTTGATAAAGCACAGCTCCTAGGCCTGTGGAAGAGGCATCTGTGTGAAGCTTAAATTGGTAACGGTAGTCGGCATAGGCCAGAACCGGTGGGTTCGTGAGTTTTTCTTTTAGAGTCTCAAATGCCTTATGCTGACTATCATTCCATTCAAATGGAGTCTTCTTTGCTTTTGGCCTCTTTGCTTTGTTTTTCTTGGCCGTGCTGTGTCCGACAAGAAGGTCATTCAAGGGTCTGGCTATCCTGGCATAGTTCTTTATGAAGCGCCTATAGTATCCGGTGAATCCCAGAAAAGCACGCACATCCTTGACTGTCTTTGGTATAGGCCAATTTTTAATTGCTTAAGTCTTTTCCGGGTCCGTGCGGATGCCTTCTTCGGATACTGTATGACCCAAGTAGGTGACCTCGGATTTCAAAAACTCGCACTTGGATGCCTTTAGTTTCAAGTTGTGCTCCTGAAGTCTGGAGAAGACTGCTTGAAGACGTTCGAGGTGTTCCTCGAATGTTGTCGAGAAAATCACAACATCATCGAGGTATATCAAACAGTCTCGCAGATTCATATCTCCCATGCACATTTCCATCAAGCGCTGGAAAGTGGCAGGGGCATTGCACAAACCGAAGGGCATTCTGTGGAATTCATAAAATCCGAGAGTGCCTACTTGGAATGCTGTTTTAGGCTTATCTTCTTCCTCTATCTCAACTTGCCAGTAGCCACTCCTGAGGTCTAACTTTGTGAAAAACTTGGCTCCGGCCAACAGATGGAGTGTTTCTTCTGGTCTTGGAATGGCGTAGGCGTCTTTGATAGTCTTGTTGTTCAGCTTTCTGAAGTCCACGCAGAATCTTATTGTGCCGTCTTTTTTTCTAACTATCACAACATTTGATGAGTACGGGCTCTGGCTTGGTCTTATAGCCCCAGCTTCAAGCATCTCTGCTAAGTGTTCCCGTACTTCTTGGAATAATGCTGGAGGAATACGGCGGTGAGGTTCTTTAAATGGCTCGTTGTCTTGAAGCTTGATCTTATGCTTCACCAAGTCACAGTTGCCTAAGTCGGTAATACCTTTCGAGAATATTCCTTTCCATCTCGAAAGAAAGGATTTCATTTGAGCTTTCTGTTCCTCGGTTACGGCGGAGCCAGATAAATCGACACCTTCAGGTAATTGTTGTTTTTCTTCCGATGATTCCTTTACCCTTTGTTGACAGCTTTGTACTTTCTCTCCTTTCACTGTGCCAACCTCAAGAGGTCTTAGTACCTTTACTTCTTGTAATTCACCTAATGTTGTTTTGGGTGTAATTTCTAACTCTTTTGCTGATATGTTGTATATCCTTATTGGCACCCTTTGATTCTTTCCCACTGATTCGAGTTTGATAACCCGGGGACAAACGCCTATCCTGCTTGATGCCCCTTGAGTGGTTTCCGTAACAGCATTTTCAAACTGCCTACAGTTCTTTACCATTCCTGATAATGTTATTGTTTCATTTGGTTTGATCTTTATGTTGACCTTGTTGGTGGATTTGATTACTCCAAGTGATCCTTGTTGAAATGAAACAAATGCATTTTTCCAAGTGTTTGGCACAGTTGCCTCACTGTCACAGTTGTTTCTGCAAAGCCTTATGACATTAGTTCCAACTACCACCGGTACACGGAGACCATATTCTGTCACAGGCACTACAAGAACTGGAACTTGAATATCACAGTTCGGCAAAAAGGGAACATTTATATCGGCTTCTATATAGCCTAAGTATGGTAACTGATTCCCTCCTGCCCCTTGTACATCCAAGTTCAAATCTCCAAATGACATCAGAGTCGGACTAGTAGATAGTGACTTATAAAATTCATCGGTGACGGTGGTAATCATCGATCCACTATCGACTAATGCATTTGTTTCCGTTCCACAAAAAGTTATTGTTGTTTCATTGGAGTGACCAACAAGCCTTTCAAAGAGTTTATGTGGTTTGAGGCTGGTTAGGCGTTCGTCCCCAGTCTGCCCCTCGACGGAGACGCCATCTAGTTTAAAGGAGTGCCTGGGTGCTGTTTGTTATGTGGTTCTGCCGCACTCTTGACTGCTGTATTCTGATTTTGATTCTGTCTCTGATTTGGCTGCCTGTAGTTGAATCGACCCTGTCTTCTCTTGTTCATCTCTTTCATTTGGTTTTCAAGGGACGAAAGTCGTTGAAGAAGCAGATCCATTTTTGAGTCTGGCGTTTCTCCAGTATCTGGTTTTCTTTCCGTATAGATGGCTTGATGCTGAACTCCGGCATTAACTTTCATTTCGTACTCTTCAGCACGAACTTTCTTTCTGAGAAGATCAAAACTTTTGATTGTTTCAAAGTCAGTTCTTGTAGCCATTTTAAGTTTTTCACTTTTAAGGGAGCGCCAGAACTTGTTCCTGAGCATCTCATCTCTGTCTTCTTTTCGTATTTGCCCTTTCTCTATGGCTTTCTGGAGAATCTCTTCCAGACGTAAGCCCCACGCAGTAACACTTTCATCTAACTTTTGAGACACTGAATAAAACTCTTGCAGTATACTCATAGGAGTGGCCACATTGCCGAATACTCCTTCCAGTCTTTCTAGAATATCACACACTGTCGCCTCTGATCCCATTGGAAGCAGCACCTTCTTCGCTTGACCTTTTAATGACTTCCTGATAGCTTGGCCTATGACTGTTTCAGAATAAATTTTATCTTTCCGTAGACAGTTGACCTCGTATTTCCACTCTTCGAAGGTAGATTCCGTCTTTGGTCGTGGATCTTCCCCGGAGAAGATGGAAAATTTAGGAAAATAAAAGGTTCTATCAAGCGTTTTATCTACTGTAGCTGTTGACTGGGCTGGCTTTTCACTTTCAACTTTCGTTGCTGAAAGTTCCGGGTGGACTGATGATTCTGTATCTCCTTCTCCTTTACAGTTCAATTTCTTATCTTCTACTTTCTCCTCTTTCACTTGTTTCTTTTGTGCCTCAGTTACATCCACTTGCTTTAGCTGCAGAGCTTGATTTGATATCTGAACTGATGTGCTTTGCAGTTCAGCGTCAGAAGAAAACCGTTTTTCTCTTTCTTTTATCTGTTCCTCTCTCTCCTTAAGTTCCTTGAACTTTTGTTCTATCATTTTCTCCTTTTCTTTTAGTAAATCCTCATATGGATCAATCTGTTTCTCTCTTTCCTTTTCCAGACGTTCGAGTCTACCTTCTCTATCCTTAATTCTGTATCTTTCTGCATAAGCACACTTTCCATATCCTTCAATATTAACTCCCTTTTCTTTCTGCTATCTATAAGATACCTTTCTTCCTCGTTCACCTCAAATTTTACTTTTGATGGCAAACTTTCCATTTCTGTTTGCACTTGTGCTCTAGCACTCTCATTTCTAGAGATTTCTCTCTGGCTGTCCTTAACTTGACTAAATGCTCCTGTACCACTTTCTTCTTTAATAAACCTTTCCTGAAACGTTTTGTTTCCAAAATCTTTGTTTTTACACTCTTTGTCAATAGAACCCATTAGTTGCGGTTCATATGAGAATCCATCGTTGAATCTCATAATGTTACCTCCAACTGCTCCTCTTCCTTGGATAGAAGAGTGCCTATCATGAGTATCGACCATTGCACTCCCATAATCGTCCATATATTGACGTGTTTGTTGTGCATTCCTCGATTCATCTCTTTGGAAATCCTTTTCTAAAGAGCTTGCAGACTGTTGTGAATATTCTCTATCTTCTTTATCCTCTGGCATTCTATTATCTCAATAGCGCCTTTCATTTCCTTTTCTATCGATATTCTCTTCTTCAAGTCCTCTTCTCAGTCGTAGCAACTTCTCTATTTCTGAATCTATTTCTAATTTAGTTACATCTCTCTGGCAACTTTTCCTCAATTTCTCACTTCTATGTTCACTTTCATCTTTCTTTGATAGCATGTCGGTACCATAAAACCTATCACGATATTGGCTTCCACGTTTACTCCCATCAGAGAATCTCTGAGCTTCTGCCTGAGCAGATATTCCCTTTGATGCTTCACATGAATAACCTATCATATCTGTACGTATGTATTCTCTGTCTGATTCTATTATCTTTCTCTTTTCAGTAATCTATCTCTCTCAGTACCTTCTCCACTTATGACACTTAGCCTTTCTTTGGCCTTACGTTCATCTTTGTTAGTTGTACTGTCAACTCTGTCTTTACTTTTCTCTAACACTTCACTGCAACTACTCCTCATTGTTTGCAGACGCCTTTCTAAATCTTCAATTTCCTCGTCTACAACGTTCATAAATGAAGTTCCTCTTTCTAGAAGTTCTCTTTCTATTGCTGAGCCTTTTGCTGTAGTAGCAACACTTCGCCTGTCTTCTGTATTATGAGGCAATGTTCCATTTCCATACCTTTTACTTTGATCAGCTCTCGTAAGAGTTATATTGGTTTGTGTGTCCCGTTGGCTTACTGGAAAATTTCCTTCCTGTCTACTTCTATTGCCGTAATTGGCTGTCATGTTCCTACAAGACCCTATACTATATCTGTCTTGTATAGTGTGGTCTGGGTTTACAATGCTTTCCCCATCTTTTAAACCCTGTTGCACTGTCCTTTCACCCTTTCTGTCGTCATTTCCGACAAATCTTTCTGAAGTATTGTATTGAGTTCCTAACACTTCTCTCGGATTCTGAGTATATGGCAATTCATGTTGCGTAATGTCAGTATCAGCTTCAAATGCTGATATATCTGATCCTGTCCATCTGTCTAATGTAACCTGTGATCCGGCATTAGATAACTGATCCTCAAGTTCTTCCTCTTGTTCATAAGTGTTTAATGCCCTTCTATATCTTTGATCAACAACGTATTGATCTCTCTGTCTCTGCAACAATTGTATTTCTTCATCCAGCCTTCGCTGTCTTTCTTGATCCTCTATTAATCTCTGTCGTCTTAATCGACGCAATTCTCTCTCACTTATATAATGTGCCATGCCTGTGTTGCTCCTTCAGCTACTTGATACGTGCCTCTATGTTTACTATTTTCAAGCTTTATAGTTCCTAAATTCAACTATTCTTTTATATTGTGACTTTAACTCTTTAGTTTAAAGTATGCTTTCAAGTAGTTATATCCTCCTCGTGACACTACTTGGTCACAATGCTTTGTTACACTTGTATGTGTGTATCCCTTTCAGTTCACCGTAGATTACTATTTTATTTCAAACTTTCCTTCTTCAATCCTTTCAATACTTTCAGTGGAACTAAAATTTGCTGTTACTTTCTATCCTTGATATTTCCTTACTATCGTATATTCAAACTCCTCTTTTCTATTCCTTCAAAGTTAAGCTCTATTCCTATTGTGTCTATATGTCACTATTTATGATTGTGTGTCTATATATCCTTTAGGATGTTTCTTCACTCATTTAGTGACAAATTCGATCCACCGTAGATTCGAGCACTTTAGTACTATCTTTCTTTTCATATACGTGGTCCTTTGTAGCCACCGTATTTGCAAATTATGCACTGTCTTTTATGTTCCTCACTGTTTTGGATGACACTTCCTGGTCACCGTAGTTTCTTTCAATTTTTGGAATTCTATGATTGTCCTTCCCAGTATCCTTTCAAGAAACACTACACCTCTGTCTATCTCTTTTCTTAGCAATGATGGCACTTTTAACACACCATACTTTTTCCAACCCAAAGGTAATGGGTAAGGAAAAAAAATTAGGACATTTACTTTAGAAAAGGGTACAATCTCTTCTCCACGCACTGTCATACAATGCGATTTATGAGGAAGAGAAACAAGAAAACATCGCACTGTCAGTCTCTACTCTACGCACTGATTAAACACTGCGGTTAACGAGGAAGAGACGTCACGCAACGTACAATGATTTTACCTACGTCAGATCTAAGCGCAAATCAATCCCTTCTCAACGCACTGGCAGCCAGTGCGAATAACGAGGAAGAGATATAAGGCAAAACACAGCGATTCGATTTTCAACTAGAGTTGTTTCCCTTCTCTTGACACTGTTGGCCAGTGCACAGAAGAGCAAAAACACCGATTTATCATTTAACGCAACCGTTTGTAGCTATTTACCTTTTGCTACTTTATGTACTGTGTAGCCTCTGCATATGCGGATGCACAGATACACAGATTCCTTTCGCTACTTTTTCTTTCAGAAAAGGGACGGGATGGGGCAGGGACAGGACCAGGACAAGCTTGGGGTAGGACAGGGAATGGTCATTTTAGATAGGCTATAGGATTTATGATATGATATGAAGGTGAATTTATGATTAATGCATTATGTGTGTATTAACAGTGTTTAAAAAAAAGCGAAAAAAAAAATGTATGTATAGCGACACGAACGTAGCACTAAAGACAGTAACTTCCTGAAATGTGTTTATTTTCAAGACTGTTACATTCTTCCAATGCTAAACTGTAAATATACTACAGTGTATAACCAATTATTCTAGATCATACCATGAAAACGATGTTTACATATGTATGTAAACAAAGAACAGCAATAAGTATGATCAAACCAATCAAGTATCTCTGAAAAAGTGAAATGGTTGAAAATCCGGAAAAGAAAGAGAAAAAAAAAATTGGTTACGCCCGGGTTCGAACCACCGAGAACACCATTTCGGATTATGAGTCAATCCCTCTAACCACTGGACTATGCGGGATACATGTGAACAGTGTGTTATTTAGACGTACTTATCGATAAACTTTCGTCGCGGCGGCGAAGGGGGATTACTATGTTTTTCTATTTTCCCGGATACAGTAAAGCAACTAAGTTTTTATAATTGGGAAATTTACATAATTCTTATTTCTGGAATGACCGAATTGAAACAGTTACCTGTAAGTCTGAATATGTCAAAATGCGATATAGACGAATTTTAGAGAATCGAGAATTCACTGACAAATTTAAGACACTTTAGAATACACTGAGAAAAATCTAACAATATATTTTGAGAAAAAGAAAAAAAATGTACACATGGATAATAATAAATAGAAGAGAAAAAAAAAGAAGTAAAAGGCAGAAAAGAATGAAAATTCTAAATCAACAGAAAAAAAAATTGTGGCGACACCGGCGTTAGAACCTTCAACCCAACTGACAATGTACACTTATGGTTACAAGTATTCCGCTCTACCGACCGAGCTAGCCAGGACAATCGATAGTCGAAATAGATATTGCGTACTTATGTTCCATAAGTATTAATTAAACTGCAAGGGACCAGTTGATCACATTATTCTTGTTCATGCATTCTTGCTTTCTACCATATGACGTCATGATTCTCTTTATGCTGTGCAAAGTTTTCATTGGTTAAACTGTTGCGCTATTAAGTGAGTGTCGTTCACGCTTCGCCTTGCGCTAACGGTTCCTTTTAGTATATGAGTCGAATTATTTTATCTTTGTGGTAGAAGGAGATCACGTTTCAGCTTCACTATAAGAAGCAGGCTGTTGAGCATATTCTTCATTATTAGAAAGGGATATTTTTCTTAATTTAATTTAATTGATCAGAAGAAACATTCTTATTAATTGGATATATTGGCTCTGATCAGCTCGTTACACGACAGGCAAAAAGGCGCCTTACATGAACTCAACAAGCTTTAACAGTGTATGTAAAGGACTTCAGTGAAACTATAATAAAGTTGGGTGTGTGAGGGATTCATTGCGCACCACAAATTGCCAGGAGTTTTTATGTATTGTCGAAGACGTGACTGAATCCTGTAGATGTAAATGTGTAATGATCATGAATGACAATACAAAACTCACCTTAAGAAAATGATAGCGGTCGAAATTAACGGTACTTAATTTCCAGCTCACGATCGCTCACGTCTGTTCATACTGAATCAGAGTTTTCGCCTTAACAATATCCCAGTGATAAATGTGGTTATCTCTCCAGGTGTGGAGTGTCACAATTACTAACTATGCCCCTGCCAGACCCTTATAGCTGGAGAAGGTTTACTTCGACATTCAGTGTTCGAATTTGAATGACAGTTATTTAGTAGTCAAGAAAATCTATTCGTTACTAGTCTGGACGTCATGAACTAGTTTCCTTTTTCATACGACTGGATATAAAATGTAAAACTCTGACTCAGTGATTCAAGAGTGCGTTGCTTTCTCAACAGAACAGTATTTGAAAGTATTTTTCGATTATACAAACATTCTGCTCTAATATTTTCGGGTCACTCATGTGCACAAAAAAAAAACGTATATGAAGGGCTGGATGTTCACCACATCGAGGCCACTGAGCAATTTGTAATATTCGACTAACTTTTGAAACATTGTCCGCATGCCATTTTTGTTATTGGAATTTGCGGTTCTTTTAATCTATCTTAAAAGTTTTATAAAAAAATGTGTACAATAACTTTAGATTTTCATTTATGCTGTTGCACTAGATGTTAGTATGAATTGAATAACTTTATAAGTTCGGCTACCCTCCCGTGGTTCAGTTGCTTTAGAGTTTACTCGGGGCAAACATTTCCCCGTGAAACTAGTTGGCTTTTCGGGGAAGTATCTTATTCTTCGGAGTCAGGACCAGATCACAGTCTGATCCAACTGAATCACGGTAATGCTGAATGATAAGACTTTTGACAGCGTAAAACATAAAATTATTTAATATTTCGTAATGCAGTATGCGTTATTGGGCATTGTCTTCTTGGTGTGTTGTTCCTCACAGGAATTTTCAATGATATACAATAATTTCAGTTTTACCCATGCAACTCTAAAGAGCTTGACTATTCATTTTACATGTATATGTAGATTAGCCAAGTAAGCAAAATTGTGATACACAACTGTGATAGTTTTAGATTTTATTATTTTATCTGTAAATAGTTTAACTTCAATATTTTTCGTTTATACAGTGATTGAGTTATGCATTTTACATAGTTCTTAATTTTTCCTGTAAGGTGCAGCTTTACGAAGAACACAATGACCCAAATGTAAAAAAATACCCTACTGAAGTTAAGTGTTATCATGAGTCTGTCTACCTTGATTGATGATATAAGATTGTTTGGGTTAGTAAAGTTGACCATTCATTTAGTATTGGTCGACAGTAAAGGGCATTTCTGCATAACAATTTTGTCATCGACATGTTGAGTCGAAAATTCTCATCGGCATTCTATGTCCAGTTTAGATATGTCGACATACGGAGATGAATTTATACATATCGACATATTGAGTCGACTTTAAAATATCGACATATTGAGTCGAATTTATGCATATCGACATACTGGGTCGAATTTAATGCATATCGACATACTTAGTCGAGTTTATGCATATCGACATACTAAGTCGAATTTAATGCATATCGACATATTGAGTCGAGTCGAATTTATGCTTATCGACATAGAGTCAAATTTACACATGTCAACATTTTCACTCGAATGAATACATATCGACACTTTCATTTGAATAAACATCAAAAGGATCGCTGATAAAGATGTATTTGTTGTTCCATTTTATAATAACCAATTATTGTCTTCTGATAATTCTTGTTATTTAACTTGGCAATGGAAACGAATCTTTACAGGGGTATTATATTTAATTTGAGTTTTGTAAAGTGAGAAAACGTATTCAATTTGAGTTTTGTAAAGTGAGAAAACGTATCGACAATTCATCTTATCATCGATACTTGTTATGAACCAGGAAGAATACCTTTCAAAGATTTTGCGTGGAATAATTTGTATAAGCTTGTAGAGTTTGATAATCTACAAACTGGTCCCTACAACGGGATATTTCATTTTAATTTTCATCATTTCATTTACACTTACTCCCCCTTTCTTCTCTTGTTTGGCGGACCTTCGGTTTGGCGGCTTTTTCTCGTGTGAGAACGTTATGTCCGTCTTTTTAAAAATTAATAATGACATAATAATAATTTAGACTTTTAATCCTTGTATATCTGTACATAGTTTTTAATTTTCCGGCAAACATTAAAATAGAAAGTTTTAATATTTCTTGTATTATATCCCGTCCAAGTTTAATTGCGTACTTATGTTCCATAAGTATTAATTAAACTGCAAGGGACCAGTTGATCACATTATTCTTGTTCATGCATTCTTGCTTTCTACCATATGACGTCATGATTCTCTTTATGCTGTGCAAAGTTTTCATTGGTTAAACTGTTGCGCTATAAAGTGAGTGTCGTTCACGCTTCGCCTTGCGCTAACGGTTCCTTTTAGTATATGAGTCGAATTATTTTATCTTTGTGGTAGAAGGAGATCACGTTTCAGCTTCACTATAAGAAGCAGGCTGTTGAGCATATTCTTCATTATTAGAAAGGGATATTTTTCTTAATTTACCCACCCTCTTCCACCCTGTCTTCAAGAAACATCTGACGCCACAGGGGCAGGTCAAAGGGTTTTGTATGAGAGTTTTTATATAGTTTTTAGACAGTTGAATGTAAAAGTGTATTTTTGACGGCGGCTTTTTCTCGTGTGAGAACGTTATGTCCGTCTTTTTAAAAATTAATAATGACATAATAATAATTTAGACTTTTAATCCTTGTATATATGTACATAGTTTTTAATTTTCCGGCAAACATTAAAATAGAAAGTTTTAATATTTCTTGTATTATATCCCGTCCAAGTTTAATTACCTATATATTACGTACTGAATATCGACCGCTCGATAAGGAGAGGATTATGTGTACATGTCAAATTGCCTTGGGCCAAAAATTTCTGTTTCAATCAGGGTTTTTACAACTGATATTGGGGTTTGGTTAGTAGTGCGAAATGGGTGGCATGCAAGCTAACCTATTCACTATCTTAACAACTAAGTAGACTCACGACAGTAAAGAAAATCTTAGCAAGCTGCAAAATGTATATAATTCATATTCAAACACTCCAATGCTGTCTTTCAAAGCGAATAGATTAAATATACACGACGCGTAAGTACCCCAAAATGAAAGACAGCAGCGTTGTGTTTGAATGTAACTTATATATGTCTAACGGTATACACAAGAGTTCACGTGTCAACTGTTCGCACTATATATGGATCCTACAGAAAGACAAACATGTATGATATTCTTATGAAATAAACATGATTATGTAAAAATGAAAACATGTAATGAAACTGTAAGAACTATAAAAATTTCTTACCGTACCAAAGAATTCCTAAGACAACATCATATATACACAAACACAAGACACAAAAACATGAGAAGTCTATCAGTTGTAAAAACTGAACGAGTGTTCATGTAAAATGCACACAGAATGTTTATTTAGTTCCATCCACGGTTGAGCTGTCGGTAATCCATCATTCGTCATTCGCGAAATATAGATCCATATGACAGTAAATGGGCCCACTAGAACACGTGTACAGAGTAAATAAACAAAACAACTTCCGGAAGAAGAAGTAAATCCATTGGATCCCTACACAGTGACGTCACAGCATATGAATATCCATTAGCGCCAAATAAGGAATTTTAAAAATCCCAAACACAATGACACGTCCAGGTGTGTAAACCTTGAAATAATGAATTCACAGGTGTAATCCAAAGCTATTTCTGGCCACCATTTTGTCACCGACTGGGTTCGTACTCTGGATAGTATACAACACACAAGACGATATGACTGATGATTCTATGATGATTTAATGAAAATGATATGGCACCATGACTTCACATCTGCAAATATAATATATACAAAATATATTATCAGGTACAAAAGAGTACTAGACAGTAAGTGTAAACCTTACTGCTGTCTGTCTAAATGGCAAGTGCACTGACAGATAATATGATAGACAACAGAATATGCTATTGTATTAAAAATATGGTACGGATTTATGAAAAGTTATGAAATGGGGACAAAATGAATATCTTGCAGTTCCATTTAAGTTCTTAACACAGCTAACATGACACTTATATGAGGACTATGCATAAATGTCAAAATGTCTAAATGTCAAAATACCAAAATACACTGTTCCATGATTAACTTAAACTAATTTACAAATACAATAAAACACACACCTGCAAATATAATATATACAAATTATATTATCAGGTACAAAAGAGTACTAGACAGTAAGTGTAAACCTTACTGCTGTCTGTCTAAATGGCAAGTGCACTGAGCCATGCAAGGTGAACATGCATTATTAGTATGCAGTATGCCATTTAACGGTATTTTGAGTATATAAGGGAAGCCTAAAGAGTAGGGACTATAATGGTCACCCCATTCAACCGATATTGTTATTACGGACGATGTAACTTCCGAACCGTTGCGTCGGAATATACGCACGATGTCACGTTAATGTAAAGAACACCGTCGCATCGGTGTACGGACCATAATATAGATTAACCAGACTATGACATATACAAATAACCAGCACATTCAGACGATGTGCAGAGAAAAAGAGGCATAACCCTACTTTCAGTTTTGACAGAATTATGCCTCTTTGTATTTTTGTATAGTAATTTCATATCGGCTTCATGTCCGCTCCATATCTCGAAAACCGTTTTAAGATTTTTTCATGAGAGTTTATATAAATATAAAGCATCATCAGACGATGTGCAGAGTTTTGACGGAATTATGTCCCTTTGTTATTTTTATATAGTAATTTCATGTAAGCTTCGTGGCCGCTCCATGTTTCTAAAACAGTTTAAGTTTTCTTCATGAAAGTTTGTATAAATATAAGGCATTATCAGACGATGTGCAGAGAAAAAGAAACATACCCTACTTTCAATTTTGACGGAATTATGTCCCTTTGTATTTTCCATATAGTATTTTCATATAAGCTTCGCGTCCGCTCCATATCACGAAAACCGTTTCATATTTCTTTATGAAAGTCTGCATAAATATAAAGCACTATCAGGCAATATGCAGAGAAAAAGAACCATAACCCTAGTTTCACTTTAGACAAAATTGCACCCCTTTTATTTTTTTTCTTGTTATATTGTATTAAATAAGTGTCCGCTCCATATTTCCTTAACCCTTTGAAAGATTTTTGAAACCTGAGTCAAATGTTCACCTTATTGAGGCAACATGCAGAACTTGTATTTCAACAATGTCCGACAAAGGTCAAGGTCACACTTAGAGGTCATAGTTCAAAGATAACATTATTCGTCCGCTCCATATCTCAAAGATCGTATAAGATTTCTTTATAAAATGTTATACAAACAGGAAGCATCATCAGACGATGTGCAGAGAAAAAAACATAACCTTACTTTCAGTTTTGACGGAATTATGCACCTTTGTTTTTTTTCATATAGTAGTTTCATATTAACTTTTAATGTAGTAGTTTCATATTAGCTTTGTGTCTGCTTCATATCTTGAAAATTGTTTAAGATTTCTTCATGAGAGTTTGTACAAATATCAGGCGATATGCAGAGAAAAAGAACCATAACCCTACTTTCAGTTCTGATTGAATTGTGTCCCTTTGTAATTTTTGTCCAGGAATTTCATATTTGCTTCATATTTGCTTCTTTTGTTTTGTAGTTTTATATCTGCCTTATTATTGAAGATTTAAGCTACTGACAAAGTCTGTCACCTCTTGTTTTCTTTCCAACTTTAAGCCCCAACGATTAGGGATGGGCTTTGGGGATACTTGGGATACTATCTGTTTATATTCCAATAAGACATGTTGTGGCCCCTCATTAGAACTGGTTTTATGAGGCAGTTCTAATAAATGGTCAAAACGTCCATTTTAGTATTTTAGGAGAGAAATAAGAAAAGTTATAAAAATCAATTTATCCCAAATTATCTAGACTTCTGTAAAGCATGTATTTAGGATACTGTAAAAATTGTCAGTATTGGGACAGATATAGCTGAGCTAACAGTGTAGACCTTGGTAAGACTGTTCCTTATGGAACAGTCTGGTTAGGCTCTGCACTGTGTGCTATTCCATCTGCATCATTTGGGAGTATTACTGCATGGTTAAACTAATCAGCCCCATTAAGGACAATTACAGTGATCGTTTTTGGTGTTCCAGTTTTTAGAATTTTTACAGTATTTTTCAGTAACATCCAAATCACGAGCTGCCGCTGTTAGCCTCAGCAGCAGCTGCTGATAGCCTCGCAGCAGCTGCTGATAGCCTCGCAGCAGCTGATGACGTTTTACCCCAGTAAGTTTGGTTTTAGCCCACTTTCTAGGAACGGTCGGCTCGATATAGTTAAGTGTTCTTGTAAGGGCTGTAAAGCCCAAAATAATAATGACAAATGATGATAATAATAATAATGATAATAATAACGTCTGTGTTTAAAATAAATAACTGTAGTTGCAGTTATACAATAGTAGGATTTATCTTTCGCAGGCTTCTCCCTTGTGCCTATATATAGTTTACGGACATGTTAACTTATTTCCTTTGCGAGAATAATATATACTAGAATGGAATAGCTACAAAAATAAGTTTAAAAAAAAATAAATACAAAAAAAATAAAATAAATCTATTTCCTTGGCAAAGACTTAAACATGGTACATATGGAATAGTTTGCTTCCCTTACATACCAACAAAATATAATAAGCTTCTAAATTATAAGTGAAAAAAATAAAGGTGTACCGTATTCGATCCGTTTAGCGCACTGTGCGCTTTCAGTAGACATTCTTCCTAATAAACGCACATTTCAAAGAACTATTATATATAGATTAGAGAAAAGCTGCATATAGTCATGCAGGATGGAGATGCTTTGTAAGTGAAACCTGTAAGATTTTATAGTGTTTTCAGCACTTGTAACAAGCAATCAAAGGGATAAACCAGTAAAAATATGTGCGCTAAAAATTATATGCCTCAGAACTTCCCATGATCTGCGCTTATTGGGTCACGTGCGCTAATAGGGTCGATTACAAAATATAAATTTGGACGGCTGTGTGCAACTATAGTCATAGTTACGTATCGCTGACCACATGGGGAACGTCGTTAGGAGAAGAGAAGAGAACAAAACAATATACATAGGACTTGGACGAACACTCGGCGCCAGGGGTGTGCAACTATAGTTACGTACGCACTTGGCGAACGTCGTTAGGAGAACTGAAACAGAACAGTACATAAAATCCAATGTCGTTACGAGAATTGAAATACACATACAATAAAATCCAACATATGGAAACCGCTGAGCCACTTCGGGAACATCGTTACGAGAGATGAAAAAAAAAAAATCAGCAGTGCGAATGCAGGTTGGGGTGGGGAAGGAGACATTTTCAGCACTCTTTTATTTGGTTGATACATGTAAAAATTGCTGAAAAATAGTTTATCATATATCTCAGCCCTGTCTCGTAGATCACACCTGTAATCTCTTTCATCGGAAATTTGTGTTACAACAATAATTCTGGAGAAGCAAGAAATTTTGCTGGTCAAATAAAAGTATTTGCTTTCCCAGTGCGCAGTGAGCAAGTAGAAAATTGTTACATTTGTCAGGTCTTGGTCAGCCCATTTATTGATATCACTTATTCAAAGAATGGATATCACAACTTCGAATTATGGATGTCAAATATCCGATTTTATGGATATCACCAATTCGAATTATGATATCACTAATTCGATTTATGGATAGCCATAATTAGAGTTATTGATAGCTATGGGCAGTATTATGGAAATACATATGAGCCGCGACACGAGAAAACCAACAATGTGGTTGTGCACCCAGTGCAGATTCAGATCAGCCTGGGCATTCGCCAAGTTTGATCAGACTCTTCGTTTAGTGCCCAAACGGTAGCTAAGGGTCTTAGCTACCTCCATGCGGACAGCGAAGACTCTGATCAGACTGGGCGGATGCCCAGGCTGATCCTAGTCTGCGCTGGATGCACAACCAGATTGTTTGTTTTCCCGTCACGCGGCTCATATATGTAAATTGAAGTAGGGATATCCATATTTTAAATAAGTTATATCAAGAAATCGGGCTGAATAATTGATATCCATAATTTGAATAGTAAATATCCATAAATAATCGCAGAGCAGTCGTTATTTAAACTCATTATTTGTAACGAAGAATATCTGATTTCCATAATTCTAATTAGTGTTATACATAAACGGGCCCAAATATTGATATCCGTAACCCGAATTATGGATTTTACTTAATATTTGAATTATGGATATCTAATAATCTTAATGATTAATGGATATCACTAATTTGACATTGGTATCAGCTATTTGATTTATTGATATCCATTAGTAATAAGTGATATCCGATATCCATAATTCGATTTATGACCATCCATAAATCAAATTATGAATATCCAAAAATCGGATTTGTGATATCCATGATACAAATTATATCTATTAATAATTATGATTTTCGGATATCCTGAGTTCGAATTATGGATATCGATAATTCGAATTATGGATATCTATAAAAATATTGATGTTCATAATTCGAATTATCACTAGGATACGTGTACAGTGTTTGAGAGTCCGCGTATTATTCAATGTTATTAATTATTATAAATGAAATAAACTCAGAGTTAAATATGACCATTAACATCTTAAACAGCGTTGAATTTCGGAGTTAAAGTACTTATTACAGCAAACGTATCTTTAAAAAAAAACATGATAAAGTTGTCTCACAATACCGTAATACCGATATATCGCAAATCCGTTTTCGCTCAGCTTGCAAGTTAATTTAAGGTAGGTCAATAGTACCTCTGGCATCAACTATCAACTGCAGCTGTACAGAAAGAAACAACTGCTGCTGCCCCTGAGACAACACCAGGTCCGCAACTTCAGCTGAGACTCCCGCAGAAGATACTATAATTAGCTATTCAACATGACATTTATTTTTTCTTATCGTTTTAAATTTTCCTACAGATCTTGGCCACTCTTTTCTCTTTTTCCCTCTCTTCTTATTTGCCTTTTTATTGCTCATTTATCCCCTGTTTTTAGTTTGGCTCTACTTGTTGGGTAAGATCAGCAAGATGTTTGAAAAAAAAAGACAAGGTCAAAGTTAATTTTCAGAAGTTAATTTTTCAAGTTTATTTATTTAATTACAATTATTTTTTCCTGCATTTAGAGCTTCTAGTGTCATCTCAATGTATGTGTTTGAGGACATACTAAGAGCATGCAAGACCATGGTACTGGTATAAACAGAGAAATAAAAACAACAGAATCCTTGAATATGCAAGGTCGTTATGGTTGTTCAGAAAGCCATTGTCAGCATCAACGAAAAAAAAATATATAGCAGCTGATGTCCCTCTGCTGCCATATATTTACGTAAGGTTTATTTTCTCTTTTTTCCTTCAAATATGTGTTTTCAGTGTAGACACAAAACTGTTTTGTTTGTTTAGGTACTCAAACTGGTGTTTGCTTTTTCACATAGCCACTTTGGGTGTTTTGCATGACAGATATGCGTTATATGTAGTTTAGGGGTCGCAACGAATTAAGTTACCTTTCAAATATCCCTTCGGGCACATGGGGCTTGATCAGCTTTGAGCCAACGTCGATTCGACGTCATGATATCGAATCGGCGTTGGTTCAATGCTGGCTAATCATAGTGCCCGAAGGGATATTACAAGAAGAAGCGTCACACAGTTCTCTTCAATTTGCATAACAGATGTGCCTTATATGTAGTTTAGGGCTCGCAACGAGTTAAGTTACCTAACAAATATCCCGTCGGGCACATGGGGGTTTGATCAGCTTTGAATCAGCGTCGGTTCGACATCATGATATCGAATCGACGTTGGTTCAGTGCTGGCTAAACATAGTGCCCGAAGGGATATTACAAGAAGAGTCACACAGTTCTCTCCATTTTGCATAAGAGATGTGCGTTATATGTAGTTTAGGGCTCGCAACGAATTAAGTTACCTTACAAATATCCCGTCGGGCACATGGGGTTTGATCAAGTTTGGACCAGCGTCGGTTCGACGTCATGATATCGAATCGACGTTGGTCAAATGCTGGCTAAGCATAGTGCTCGGCGGGATATTACAAGAAGAGTCACACAGTTCTCTCCAATTCGCATTACAGATGTGCCTTATATGTAGTTTAGGGGTCGCAACGAATTAAGTTACCTTACAAATAACCCGTCGGGCACATGGGGTTTGATCAGCTTTGAACCGAAGACGATTCGACGTCATTATGTCGAATCGACGTTGGTTCAATGCAGGTTAGGCGTAGTGCCCGAAGGGATATTACAAGAAGAGTCACACAGTTTTCACCAAGCAAAGATAAGGTCTAAGTGGGATAGGTTAGGATATAGCTCAGAGGAAAGAAATTAATAGCTTTAAGTATAAATGATTCTTGACTCACATATTATTCTTTATC
The DNA here is from genome assembly GCA_963989385.1 of Ctena decussata. Lineage (NCBI taxonomy): Eukaryota > Metazoa > Mollusca > Bivalvia > Lucinida > Lucinidae > Ctena > Ctena decussata. The sequence goes on along the minus strand of OZ022503.1, from coordinate 40,728,763 downwards.
ATATACTTTCACTAGTATTGCCCTTGATACTAGATATTTGGCCCAACCATTATAGCCCTGTCAGAAATAGAGATTATGACACGGTTGTTTTGATCCCAGCCCTGATCTCAGCCCGAGTTGAGGTGATCTCGGCCCTACACCTGACTTTGGACAACAGGGCTGGACAGCGCTTTCTGACAGGGCTATAATGGTTGGGCCAAATATCTAGTATCAAGGGCAATACTAGTGAAAGTATATGATAAAGCGCTGTCCAGCCCTGTTGTCCAAAGTCAGGTGTAGGGCCGAGATCACCTCACGTGTAGGGCGGGACAGAAATATCTCAGCCCTTGTATCGGCCCTCAATTTTGGCGCTAACGTCAAGTATTGTCGCTGACGTCATCAAAACAATTCAGCGAGCTTAAAGACGCCTGCCGCCATGTTTATTGCCGCACGTCGACTGGCTGAAAGTGGACACGCAGAGACTTCGTAGTTTGTTCTTAAACCGGAAAACCATTCTTGGTAAGTTTTATTTTGTAATCTGAGCCATTTACGATTAAAATACCAAACAATTGTTATTTGTTTTCTTCATTTTGTGCTCAGTTGTACTTCCAGCTGAAAGAAAAATGGCGGCACGGCTCACTATCCATGATCTTCTGACTCGACCATCTTCATGTTATTTCATCCAATAAAAAGAAGAAAAAAAAAACAGACAAATTTTATTGGAACAAAAATAATGCAGTATTTCTTACAGAAGTTCAATTTCTATAAGAAAGTATATGATAAAAAGATCATCACACGGTTGTTTTGATCCCATCCCTGATCTCAGCCCTCGGACCGTATCAGCCCTCGCCCTTCGGGCTCGGGCCGATACGGTCAACTCGGGCTGAGATCAGGGCTGGGATCAAAACAACCGTGTAATAATCTCTATGTATTTATTAAGGTGATATTATGCACTTATTGTACTACCTGTCACATCGTTTATATTTGTATTGCATGTATGTACATGTATATGCTCAAGGGCTACATAACCTATATAGCACTTGAATAAACATTCTTCTTCATATATATATATATAAATGCTACGGGTGTGAAAAGAATTTGTGATGCAACATTTGGTGGTGAGAGAGACACTTCCTGACACTCTTTTTATTGCAAGACTGACATCTTTTGATATTTTGTGCTGGGGCCTAATATTTGTTGTTTCTAGTTGTTGATAGAGAGTGTTGCAACTTTTTCTACTTTGTTGCTGTTACACTGCTGCTTCTGTTCGTGGTATGATAGTGACAACTGATGCTGATGTTTTCAATATTATTTTCTTTTTTTAAGATTGATATATGCTGCCTGTGATAATGGTGTTATTAAAAGTGTCAGCCACTGTTTATAGTAAGGATTTAGGCTTATATTACTGTTTTTGCCGTGTGTAGTATTTGCAGACACTAATGTTGGTGGTTTGACAGGAGTAACATCTGTTGTTCCGCCAGTTTTCATAAGCAGATGCTGATGTTTGTACCAGAGACCACATCATCTGTCGATATTGAAGATCAGAGGGACATCAGGGGCTGCCATTAGTACTGAGAATAACTTTTGCTGCTGCTGTAAGTAAAAGCAATAGCTGCTGATGGAGAAGTCAGTTCCTGATGCTGGTGTCATAAGCAGCTGCTAGTGTTGTTTTATAGTTACACCACCATCTGCCGATATCGGAGAACAGAAGGACATCAGCTGCTGCCATAATGTATTCAGGATAACTTTTGCTGCTGTTGTTGATGAAATCTGCAGCTGCTGATAATGTAGTCAGTTGCTGATGGTGGTGTCATAAGCAGCTCCTGATGTTGTTTATTAGTGATAGGGACACCACCATCTTTTGATATTGGAGAACAGCGGGACATTAGCTGCTGCCATAAGTATTTAGAATAACTACTGCTGTTGATGAAAGCATCAGCTGCTGATGGTGATGTCAGTTGCAAATGGTGGTGTCAGAATGAGCTGCTGATGTTATTATTAGTGACAGTGACCCTACCATCTGCCGATATCGGAGAACAGAGGGATATCAGCTACTGTCATTAGTATTGAGAATAACCATTACGGATGCTGCTGATTAAGTATTAGCTGCTAATGGTGATGTCAGTTGTTGATGGTGGTGTCAAAAGCAACCGCCGCTTTTAGTAAATGACACTATCATCTGCCTATATCGGAGATCAGAGGGATGTCAGCTGTTGCCACTAGTGTTTAGAGTACATTTTGCTGCTGCTGTAAGTAAAAGCATAGGCTGCTGATGGTGGTGTCAGTTACTGATGGTGGTATCATAAGCAGCTGCTGGTGTTGTTTTTAGTGGCACCACCATCTGTCGAAAGCATTAGCTGTTGATGGTGGTTTTTAATTGGTACAATTGCTAATGCCGCAGTTGCAGTTAGTACGGCTTATCGCTTTTGTCTTATTCTTTTCTGATGATAGAAGTAGCAGATTTTATGGGGGTTTTTTTAATTCACACGCTGCACTGGTTGTAAAAGAGCCGCATCCTGCAACCTAGGTGGAGAGTAAGATTTGCTGTTGTTGTCTAAGGGGGGAATGAAATAACTTCTACTGCTGTTAATTTGAAGATACAACAGCTGATGGTTTCTGTGATATTTGCTGTGACAACAGCTGTTGCTGTTGTCACAGCAAATATCACAGAAACCATCAGCATCAGTTTTCACTCGTTGATAAACAACAGCACAATATATCACTCTAGTCACGTACACCACAAGAAGTAGTAACTCTCACTAAAACTTACTGCAGATATCACTCCGTCCACTGTCAGCAGCAGCTATCACCCTTGTAACAGAAGGCAGCAGCAAAGGTTAGTTTCGTCTCCAGAAGCAGCTCCTGGTATCATGAGTATAACCACCAACAGATGGTAGAAAAAAGATATAATTCAAGCAGCAGCAACTGAAGTCACTCTCACTACTTTCCTTCAACAGCAGGCAGTCCACAAACAGATGACATACAGTCGAACTTCGATGGCTCGAACTCGCCGGGACCACCGAAAAAAGTTCGACCGATCGGTAGTTCGAGCTATTGAAGACCAGCTCAACATGATCCAACTTTATGTACTAAGTTTTTCTATCATAACTACCACAACTTCCTGTATTTTGATCGGTCACTCTTTGAACCTTTGCACTTTCAGGCAGATAAAACGAAACAACACAGAATTTTAATTACAATATAAAAAGATCAAGATAAGCATGGACGTAGCAAACCTAATGACCAATACTTGTAACCGGTAGGATCTATATTTAGTCCGGTCATTAAAACTTGGAAATGTTTTACAAGGAAATAGGTGCGAGCCATCGGTGTTTTTTTTACATAGAAAGTGGTTTCTAGGGACAAGACTTGGGGTTCGAGCGTTCGAGCCATCGTTGTTCGAGCCAAGTGTGGCATGTTTAGTTAAAATGAATAGGGATTTTGCCGGGACTGGAAAGTCAGTTCGACCGAAACATGGCGTTCGAGCCTTCCGAGTTCGAGCCAGTGAAGTTCGACTGTATACAGATATTTAATCCAGCAGTAGCAACACCTGCCATTCTCACTACCTATCTTCAATAGCAGGCAGTTCATCAACAGATGGCAGATACAGATATTTAATCCAGCAGCAGCAACAGCTGTCACTCTCACTACCTATCTTCAACAGCAGGCAGTCCACCTACAAATGGTAGATACAGATATTTAATCCAGCAGCAGCAACAGCTGTCGCTCTCACTACCTTTCTTGAACAGCAGGCAGTCCACCAACAGATGGCAGATACAGATATTTAATACAGCAGGAGCAACAGCTGTAACTCTGACCACCTGTCTTCAACAGCAGGCAGTCCATAAACAGAAGGCAGATACAGATATCTAGTACAGCAGCAGCAACAGCTGTCACCCTCACTACCTATCGTCAACAGCAAGCAGATGGCAGATATAGAAATTTAATCCAGCAGCAGCAACAGCTGTCACTCTCACTATCTATCTTCAACAGCAGGCAGTCCACCAACAGATTGCATGAACAAATATTTAATCCAGCAGCAGCAACAGCTGTCACTCTCACTATCTATCTTCAACAGCAGGCAGTCTACCAACTGCTTGCAGATACAGATATTCAATCCAGCAGCAGCAACAGCTGTCACCCTCACTACCCTTCTTCAACAGCAGGCAGTCCACAAACAGATGGCAGATACAGATATTTAATGCAGCAGCGGCAACAGCTGTCACTGTCACCACCTATCTTCAACAGCAGGCAATCCACAAGCTGCTTGCTGATACAGATATTCAATCAAGCAGCAGCAACAGCTGTCACTCTCACTACCTATCTTCAACAGCAGGCAGTCCACCAACAGATGGTAGATACAGATATTTAATCCAACAGCAGCAACAGCTGACACTCAGCTGCTGCTATTAGTAGTAAGAATAGCTTCTGCAGATGCGTTTGATAAAAGCATCAGCTGCTGATGGTGGTTTAGCAGTTGCTGATGGTTGTGTCGTAAGCAGGTGCTCATTTTCGTATTAATGACAACCTCATTTAGCGATATTGGAGAACAATGGGATATCAGCTGCTGCAATCATGAGAAAGAATAGCTTTTGCTGCTTTTTTATGAAAACATCAGCAGCTACTGTTGGTGGTTTGGCAGCTGTTGGTGGTGATGTGGTGGTGATGTGATAAGCAGCTGCTGATGTTAATATCTGCGACCACATCATTTGCCGATATGAAAGAACAAAAGGACACTTGCTACCTATTAGAAGTAAAAATAGCTTTTGCTGCATCTTTTGACGAAAGCATCAGCTGCTGATGGTTCTTTGGCAGCTGATGATGACGGTAACATAAGTAGCTGCTGATGTTACTGTTGATTACACCATCATCTGCCGATATCGGAGAACAAAGGGACATTAGCTGCTGCGATCAGTAATAGGAAAATCTTTTGATGCTGATTTTGATGAAAGCATCAGCTGCTGATGGCGGTTTGGCAGCTGGTGATGGTGGCATAAGCAGCTGCTGCTGTTATTATCAGTGACCACATAATCTGCCAATATGGAAGAACAGAGGGGCATCACCCGCTGCTATTATTAGTAAGAATAGCTTCTGCAGCTGCGTTTGATAAAAGCATCAGCTGCTAATGGTGGTTTAGCAGTAGCTGATAGTGGTATCATAAGCAACAGCTCATCTCAGTATTAATGACTAATTTGCTGATCATTTGCTGATATTGGAACAGAGGGACATCAGCTGATGCCATCATGAGTAAGAATAGCTTTTGCTGCTGATCTTGATAAAAGCATCAGCAGCTACTGATGGTGGTTTTTGCAGCTGCTGGTGCTGGTGTCATAAGCAACTGCTGACTTTAATATCAGTTGTAAGGGTAGTATATACTTGGCAAGCAGAATTCTCGGTTGGAAGAGAATTATCACATAAATGGTTTATTAGGTGTGAATCTATAGTCTCCCTTGAAGCGAAATACTCAGAAAATTATGTCCGGAAAATGCTATTTATTGTGCAGTCTACAGGTTCAAAAGCCGTTCTAATCTGCCTGAATTATGTATTATCTCATGTGCTTTCATTTTGTGTTGTTAGTATAATTTAGTTAAAACGGCTGAGAATTGGAAATTATGCTAATAAAGTTGGTATTTGTCTATAATATCTGGTTTATACTTATAATAATTTATATATATGGACGGACGCTCGGCGCCCCGTTACTGCGGCTATGGATTCGTTCCGCTGAGGTGCGGGGGTAACGTCGATATGAGAATTGAAAAATGATGACGGTAAAGTGTGATTGTATATTCTGATACAATTAAAGGTAGGTTCCTGTACTTTGTAATGCATCATAAGTTTGATGATCTTTCATCCAAGTTGTTGGAAAGCACTTATAAAAGGGGATGAATAAGTTCCACTTAAAAGTGTAAATCAAAAAAATATAAGAAAAGTTGTTTTGCAAGGGATTTCCTAACTCTGCTTCGCACACCAGTTAGCGCTATTTTTAGTTCGCGCCAAAAATAGACAACGCAGCTGACGTCATGCTGCATTGCATTTTGGGATAGTTGTAACCCATCCGCCATGCCAGGACATCTAGGAGAGCTCACGGCAAGGGAAAATTGACATTTGGAGAATGGGATCAGAAATTGCGCACTTATAGACATAATAAACATAGTTATTTTTAGAACTGAAATTCCAAAGAAATGAAATAAACCAAAGGAGAAAACGACTATTTTCTTCAACATCTGACGAGTTTCTCAGTTGTAACAAATTCAGAAAAATAAGAGAATTCAATACTGCTCAGAAAAAGACGAAATTATTTTGTGGACGTAATTGTTATCGCTAGTCCAGGAACCTACCTTTAATAAGTTTTCCAATAGATACCAAGTTTTGCCTAAGAAGTCGTTCTCAGGAACACAAGTAGGCCTACCATGTTTTACTTGATCTCAAATTTCTGAAATCTGATCTTTGCTAAATTTCCTCACCCCCTAACTCTTGGGTTGGGCTGCAAAATACGTTCACTTAAACTAAAATAAGCTTGCTAGTTAGTGTTAGGCTATAGAGGAAACATTATCTGAAATCATGCCATTTTTCATTAATGTAAATAAAATCATTGATTACAAATTACTTTTTTTTTTCATATTCTCAGACAAGCTCAAAAGAAGAACCCGTGGGGAGAAGGTTTGCTATTGTTCGTCTGTCTGACTGTCCTCGACTGGGACTGGTCGTCCGTCTGTTTGTCCTTATCTGGGTCTGTCTGTCTGTCTGTCTGTCTGTCTGTAGGACAGTATTTGTTCGTTAGTCCGTACAACACTACTGTTCGTGTATAGTGTTAGACAGGGCTATTGACCTGCCCGGGGGTGCTGATTGGGGCTAAACGGACAAATACTTATGTGTATAAACTTGTACAAAGCATAAGAGAGCCGATATGATAGAAGAAATAGTGCGATATACTATTTCAGGACAGTTTAATACTTAAGTTGAGAGCTAACCTATTGCGTTTTTTTCCCTTTGAATTATTAAAGGGCTCGTCCCGTTACATTTTTGGGGCTCGTCCAGTTACATTTTTGGGGCTCGTCCCGTTACACAGTGACCAAATTATCTGCCGATATGGAAAAACAGAAGAACACTTGCTGCTGCCATAAGAAGAAAGAATAGCTTTTGCTGCATCTTTTGATGAAAGAAACAGCTGCTGATGGTTCTTCGGTAGCTGCTGATGGCGGTATCATAAGCAGCTGCTGATGGTGGTTTGACAGCTGCTGATGATGGTGTCATAAGCAGCTGCTGATGTTAATATAAGTGACCACATCGTCTGCCGATGTCGAAGAACAAAGGGACAGCAGCTGCTGCCATTAGAAGTTAGAATATCTTTTGCCGCTTCTGCTGATGGAAACATCAGCTGCTGCTGATGGTTTGGCAGCTGCTGATATTGGTGTACAAAGCAACTGCTGATCATAGTTTTATTGACAACATCATCTGCCGTAATCAGAGAACAGAGGGACATCACCTGCTGCCATCATGAGTAAGAATCGTTTTTTCTGCTGCTTTTGATGAAATCATCAGCTGCTCATGGTGGTTTGGCAGCTGCTGATGTTGGTGGCATAAGCAGCTGCTGCTGTTATCATAAGTGACCACATCATCTGCCGATATGAAAGAACAGAGGGGCATCAACTGCTGCTATTAATAGTTAGAATAGCTTCTGCAGCTGCGTTTGATAAAAACATCAGCTGCTGATGGTGGTTTGGCAGCTGCTGATGGTGGTGGCATAAGCAGCTGCTGTTGTTATCATCAGTAGCCACAGCATCTGCCGATAAGGAAGAACAGAGGGGCATCAGCTGCTACTATAAATCTAAAGAATAGTTTTTGCTGCACCTTTTGATGAACGCAACAACTGCTAATGGTTCTTTGGCAGCTACTGATGGTAGTATCATAAGCAGCTGCTGATGTTACTGTTAATGACACCATTATATGCCGATATCGGAGAACAAAAGGAACATAAGCTGCTGTCATCAGAAGTAGGAAAAACTTTTGATGCTGCTTTTGATGAAAGCATCAGCTTCTGCAGCTGCGTCTGATAAAAGCATCAGCTACTGAGCTGATGGTGGTTTAGTAGTTGCTGATGGTGGTTGGCAGCTGCTGATGGTGGTGGTATAAGCTGCTGCTGCTGTTATCATCAGCGACCACATCATCTGCTGATATGGAAGAACAGAGGGGCATCAACTGCTTCTATAAGAAGTAAGACTTTCTTTTGCTGCACCTTTTGATGAAAACAACAGCTGCTAATGTCTTTTTTTGGCAGCTGCCGATGGTGGTATCGTAAGCAGCTGCTGATGTTACTGTTAATGACACCATCATCTGCCGATATCTGAGAACAAAAGCAGCATAAGCTGCTGCCATCAGTAGTAGGAAAAACTTTTGATGCTGCTTTGAGGAAAGCATCACCTGCTGATGGCGGTATGGCAGCTGCTGCTGCAGCCGCATCTGATAAAAGCATCAGCTGCTGATGGTGGTTTAGCAGCTGCTGTATGGTGGTTTGGCAGCTGCTGATGGTGGTGGCATAAGCAACTGCTGCTGTTATCATCAGTGACTACAACATCTGCTGATATGGAAGAACAGAGGGGCATCATCGGCTACTATGTGTAGTAAAAATAGTTTTTTTGCTGCATCGTTTGATGAAAGCAACAGCTGCTTATGGTTCTTTGGCAGCTGCTGATAGTGGTAACGTAAGCAGCTGCTGATGTTACTGTAAAAGTCACCATCATCTGCCGATATCTGTGAACAAAAGGGACATAAGCTGCTGACATCAGTAGTAGGAAAAACTTTTGATGCTGCTTTGAGGAAAGCATCACCTGCTGATGGCGGTATGGCAGCTGCTGCTGCAGCTGCTTTTGAAAAATGCATCAGCTGCTGATGGTGGTTGAGCAGCTGCAGATGGTAGTTTGGCAGCTGCTGATGCTGGTGGCATAAGCAGGTGCTGCTGTTATTATCAGTGGTACAATAAGCGGCTTCTGATGTTACTGTTAATCAGCATCAGCTGCTGATGGCGGTATGGCAGCTGCTGTTGCAGCTGCGTCTGATAAAAGCATCAGCTGCTGATGTTGGTTAAGCAGCTGCTGATGGTGGTTTGGCAAGAGCTGATGGAGATGGCTCTTTGGCAGCTGCTGCTGTTACTTTTAATGACACTATCATCTGCTGATATCGGAGAACAAAAAGGACATAAGCTGCTGCCATCAGTAGCAGGAAAAACTTTGATGCTGCTTTGGAGGAAAGCATCAGCTGCTGATGGCGGTATGGCAGCTGCTGCTGCAGCTGTGTCTGATAAAAGCAACAGCTGCTGATGGTTGTTTTGCAGCTGCTGATGGTGGTTTTGCAGCTGCTGACGGTGGTGACAGAAGCAGCTTTGCTCTTACTGTTAATGACACCATCATCTGCCGATATCGGAGAACAAAAAGGACATAACCTGCTGCCATTAGTAGTAGGAAAAACTTTTGATGCTGCTTTTGAGGAAAGCATCAGCTGCTGATGGCGGTATGGCAGCTGCTGCTGCAGCTGCGTCTGATAAAAGCATCAGCTGCTGATGGTGGTTTTGCAGCTGCTGATGGTGGTTTCGCAGCTGCTGATGGTGGTGGCATTAGCAGCTCCTGCTGTTATCATAAGTTACCGCATCATCTGACGATATGGAAGAACAGAGGGGCATCATCGGCTACTATAAGTAGTAAGAATAGTTTTTGCTGCATAATTTGATGAAAGCAACAGCTGCTTATGGTTCTTTGGCAGCTGCTGATGGTGGTCAGCAGCACTATCAACGGTAAGTTTTGTTCCAGTAGCAGCCCCTGTTATCATTACCATCACCAGATACAGATATCATTTCAGCTATAAAACTAAAGTCACTCTAATTACCTATATTTTAACAGCAGGCCGTCCACCAACAGATTGCAGATACAGATATCATTACAGCAGTATTAACAGATGTCACTTTCTCTACCTATCTCTAACAGCAGGCCGTCCACCAACAGATGGCAGATACAGATATCACTCCAGCAGTATCAACAGCTGTCACTCGCATTACCTATCTTTAACAGCAAGCAGTCCACCAATAGATGGCAAATACAGATATCATTACAGTAGTAGCAGCAGATACCACTATCACTACCTAACTTCAACAGTAGGCAGTCCACAAATTATGGATATCAATAATCCAAAGTGTGGATATCCAATAATCTAAATGAGAAATGGATAGCACTAATTCGAATTATAAATATCACAATTTCGTTTTATTGACATCAATAATTTGACTTAGTGATATCCATAAATGGGCAAATTTGTTGATATCTATAAATCGATTTATAGATATTCATGAATCGAATCGGTGATATCCATAAGTAGTTAGACTAGTTGATATTCATACTTCGAATACTGTACATCTATAAGTCGAATCACGGATATTCATGAATAATTATGGATGTCGCTTATTTGTATAGTGGATAGCACTTTTTCACTTATCGATATCATAAAACGATAATGAATAGTTAACCGGCACCCCATAGAGGTTCGGTGATATCTATCTTATATTACTTACGTAAGATATAGGAAATCCGCTGGTGACAGACGGACGCAAAGACTGGCGGATGGACAAAAGGTGTTGCGGAATATATTATCATATACCTCAAGAACCCTTAAGCAAGCTTCATAGTCTAGTTGACATGGTGCATTGCTGGAATTGCTTATAATTGTCAATCTTTAAATAAAGACTCTCTCAAAATCAAACTCTTACAACTGTGAGCTCTGGCCAGTTGGACATGGTCAGGCGACATAGTTTCAACGTCTAAGTTCTCGCAAAAAAAGTCTTTTTTAATCGTAAACGGGGTTCCATAGCCCATAACCTATCATCATCACCCTCCCATCGACCGGATACATGTACATGTATGACTGAAACCTGTTGAACAGATCGTAAAATCGCAGGTCTTTTCTGAGAAAAAAGTGGGAAAAGAATAAAAAATATAACCTGAAAATGTCATTTCTTAAGCAGATGGCCCATTCGAACATTCTAAGACTTGTCTCCGAATCAATCCTTGGTCTGTGTTACGTGTATTTATCGCAAAAAGAAAGAAAAAAAAATGAAATATATGCCGTGAATCCAACTTGCTGCATTTAGCTTCCCTATACGTTCCGACTGGACAGAAAAGCGTTAGCTGGGCACCTCGCGTTAAATCAACATTGACACAACCTTGATTCAATGTCACGACGTGGAATCAACGTTGAGTCAGTGTTGATTCAACGCTGTGTGCCTGCTGTGAGGAGACAACCGATGGTAGGATAAACCCTTTTCACTGAAGAATTTACAGTTTGAAATTTGCAAAAACCCAATAACAACACTACTGAAAATGTTACATGACGTTTGACTCTCCGTATTTTTTCAGTATTTTCTTGTGTATAAATACCATAAATCATTGCAAGATATTGTTTAGCATTAATGCTTCACCCAAGCACTTAGCTGATTAAAAAAAAAAAAAAAAACTCTTTCCCTACACATAAATTTGTCTTTTAAACGGTATGCCCAATGAGCGTCGGCATTTTTTTTAAAAAAGCGAATACTTGCAAAATGAACGAGAACTGCTAATGTCTCACACTTTCTATACATGCAGCTGCACTCTCAAATATCAATAGATTGGCATTTTTGTTTTTGTTTCAAATCCAGGCATGTAGCAATCGTTCATTAGGTAGAATTTGCAATATATTAGAGTATGACGGCTTCACACATACTTTCCTGCATGAATTTTAGTCAAAAACTATAATTTACAGAGAAATCCTCAGCAGCAGCTATTGTCGCAGTAGCAGCTGCTGTTGGGAGATCAGCAGCTGCTGTTGGGGACAGCAGCGGCAGCTCGTGATTTGGACCCCTCTCGTATTTTTGGCATTTATACCTTCTTGATTATTACTAAAATAAATGGCAGGGAATGATTTGAATGCAAGCCAAATGATTATATTGACTACATTGTATTTACATGCATTTATATCAGTTATAGCCAATTCAGCAATAGAAGTAAAGAATTTAATATTTTGCAACTAGAAACTTGACAATAATTAACATTACCCATATTATTTTCCTCTCTTTTCAACATATCTGTATTGGTTAAACACATTCCATTTATGTCTCCCATTAGTAACTTAAGGTGAGTGGGTACAACACCTTGTTTTTCTGTCATTCTTCATAGGGAAATAACTCTTGATTTTCTATTTGCTTCTCCGGGCGTCATAGCTCTTCCGAAAGGAGCCTACTCTTAAAGGAAGGAACTTGAGGAGCAAATTCTTTCCTTTAAGAATTGGCTCCCATTGAGTAGGCAGACAAAAAGAAAATGGCCGAGTTGTTCCCCCTGAAAGTGTACCACTCAGCTCACAGACGCCTTCTGCGGAACAGACAGTTAGCATTTCTAAGAGTTCAATACTATGAAGTGTTTTGTTAATATTTGAGCCGCGACGTGGGAAAACCAACAAAGTGGTTGTGCGCCCAGCGCAGGCTCAGATCAGCCTGGGCATCCACCCAGTCTGATCAGAGTCTTCCCTGTCCGCATGGAGGTAGCTAATACCATTAGCTATCCTTTAAGCGCTTACCAAAGATTCTGATCGGACTGGGTAGATGCCCAGGCTGATCTGAGTCTGCACTGGGCGCACAACCACATTGTTGGTTTTCTCGTGTCGCGGCTCATTTCATGGATGATTTTTATGAATTTATTTGTTCGTTCATTCATTTATCTGTTTATTTCATTTATTTATATTTGTTTATTTTGCTGTATAAAATATATGTTGTGGTCTCTTAGTAGAACTGCCTCAATGAGGAGAGCTCAAACAAAACTCTTATAAAAATATCATGAAAATCCGGTCTTATCTGGCGTTTGTAAGTGTTCCTTTCTGATCATGAATGGTATATGCCAGCAGCATCAGCATGAACTCTAAACAGGCAGTGCATGGATGCAAAGACTGGTCTGACAGCTTGCTGTTCCCGTGTGCTCTGAGCAATCTTTATCCTACGTGGTAAAATGTTAAGAATATTCTAGTTTATAGACAATCAGTTTTGAGATACACGGTCCTGATGACACATTCTTGTAAGATGCTATAATAAGATTGTCATATGTTTTGCTCAGACACATTGATTTTGGTGCATACATGCTATTCTTTTCTGTTAATAGTATATTTCCACACACGCCTTCAGCGCTGATAATTTGTACACATATTTTACTGTCATCGCAGATAATAATATTATTACTTTCATCACGAACAATGCCTCTAGGATAACTTAATTCTGAGCTTGAAACAGAGAATATTCCATATCCGTCTTTTGTTACGCAGTTCATGAAATGATCATTACCAGTCCCTCCGATGTAACAGATCTGTGTTCCATCTGCCGTCACACACACGTTTCTTGGTGTTCCAGGTCCACTGTGTAATATAAAAGATACATCATCTCCGTTAAGGTTAAGAACTTTCACACCGTTCTTTGAAGGTTCAGACTCTTCAATGCAAACAAAGATATTCTTATCATGAACACAGACTCCAACGCACCTCAGGTTTAAATTTTTCTTTTGCTGGACTTTGAACCCGGGTTTCACTGAGATGATTTGAAGATATTTAGCACTTGGCAATGTTACAACTACAGTGCTGTTGTCTATACAGTCAACATCCCATGGGTAAGATGGACATGGTGCAGTGAATTTGATATTGAAATTCGTATCTAGTATTTTGATATTATTGTTAAGGCAATCACAAAGAATAACTTGGCCATCTGGCAGCCAACAGCAACCAGTGATCATTGGTATACACTTATCGCTAAGCACCTGTGCATCAGTCTCTTTGACAATGGAACATGATTTGATATTAAAGAAAGACTTCTTTCCAATTTTATCGTTAGTGTCTACCTCTGCACATTCAGAGTCTACTACTTTCCTCGAATCTGCTTCTTGATGTACCAGCATAGAGAGCTGTTCGAGCAATGTTCCATGATTCTTATCTTCTTTGAGTTTCATGTCACATCCTACCTTTTTACTTCGGATTTCATCAAACACGCTCCTTAAGTCCTTCCGCGCATTTCTAGCATTTACAAGCAGCTTAAATACCATTTGTTTGTTTACCCCATCTTGTATGTCCTCCAGAGATTTTGTTTGTCCTTTCACTTGATCTGACAGTCTAACACACGAACGTATTGAAGAAGAAAGATTATTTACAAATGCTGCTTCCTGTGATTCCAACTGTGAATCATATCTATCAAACATGTTGTTGAACTTTCGTCTTAAACTTTTAATATTATGTCTATGTTCGTCAATGTCAGATTGGTATGTATCTAGTGTCATTTGTTTTTCACGTGTAAGTTTGTCAGTTGCTTCTTGTAACTCTATCAGTTGCTCAGTAATATCACGTACGCCCTTTGACATATTAATTTCTTCACAGGCATCTGAAATAATCTGAAGAGCACAACTGGCATGCTCTGGCAGCTTGCATGCCTTGCATATTACAGACTCGTGTGCTTGACAATAGTATTCAGCGGTCTCCTTCCTGTGTTTGGAACATGTTGCATACATCGTCCTTTCCTCGACTATATCTCCCGCTATATCGTCACTCTTCTTAATGTCTGTTTTATGTCCAGGTGCACATTTTCCATGTAACTTGTCACAGGCAACACAAAAATGTAGATCACATTCGCTACAGAATGAAACAACATCTTTTAACACACCTGCTTCTCGACAGTTGTCACATTCGGGCTTATTATAAAGTCCTGCACTGGCGGTCGCCATGACTGTTTCATTTCTATGCCCTACAAGGAAGTTTTATATTTTAATCAGCTTGATGACTACAGGTATACTCCAAATATTACTTGTTTTCATATCAAGATTTTTGGGGCATATTTTACTATCATGCTGACAGACTCCCTAGTATATTAGTAGGCTGAAACCTTTTGAGTGAGAAAAGAAAGTATTTTATAAACGTATCCATACCAAATTCAGTGCGACAGACGCGCGTTTCTGTATTAAACTTCTTCAGGTTCGCTTCACCCTAAAAGTTTGAAAGAAAAGAGATGATGGGCAGGTCTCGGCAGGAAACGAGATCCCTCTCCGAGCCACACTTACTGCCGTTTTCCGCGGGACACATTAGCTGAAGACATCAGGTAAGAGACGCCTACGTATTAACTCGAGAGCGCAGGCGTCCCCAAATGGAGCCACCTCAATATCTGCGTCTCGAGAAACATGACAGACAAGAAATGAATGGGTACACATTCAGGGAAGCAACTCTGTCATTTCCATTTTTGCCTCCCTTCTCAGTGGGAGTCAACACTGAAAGAAAAGAATTTGCTCTCTTAGGAGCAAATTCGCCTAAGAGAGCAAATTCTTTACTTTAAGTGTAGACCCTTTTTGGAAGCAAACAGGAGGTAGTGTCACGAAGGTTTACTCCCGTTTCGCCTACTCCCATTTCGCTATTCCCGTTTCGCCTATGATTTGTCCCATTTCGCCTACTCCCATTTCGCCTATTCCCATTTCGCCTACTCTTAAATCTATCACTATTCCCGTTTCGCCTACTTTTTTTTCATAAAACCAATAATGGAAAATATTATATTTTTAATTTTTTAAGTTTTATTTATTTACACTATTACATTCACACATTTTAAAACATGCTGCATAAAATATTTCACCAAAAATGAAAAAAATGTAATAAAAAAATAAATGAAGAAAATAATATATACTATTAAAAGTACATAGTATTTTAATTAGGAGTTATTTACTTATAAGCTTCGAATAAGCATAAATCCATCCCCCACCCACTTTTTTTTAGTTTTAATAAAACCCATGATAAGGTAAAAAGATATAATATGTAATTCCCAGTATTAGCCAAAGCCTTTAAATTCTGATATGCACTCACAATACAAGCTCAGTATGAGCTAATGATCAACTCTATAATCCTTCAGTAATTATCCACCAACATTGTTAGTAATACATATTAAAACAAAATATATAAATGAATTAAAAAAAACCAAGAGAGAAATAAAAAAACATTATGGAAAAATTTTCTTCGAGTAGGCGAAACGGGAATGAAGTCATATTTGGCAGTAGGCGAAATGGGAGTAGGCGAAATGGGAATAGGCAAAACGGGAGTAGGCGAAATGGGAGTAGGCAAAACGGGAACATCCCGTCACGAAAGTTGTTTCTCCTTTGTAAAAATAGCGGATAAACATGGTTGTGTAACTATACACCTTAGTTCCAGTGTTTATTTATTTTGTACCATAATGGGACTTAATACTGGGACAGATATGCCTTGAAAAACAGTGCAGTTCGGATCCCGGGCGTCGGCGTCAGGGTCGGCGTCGGCACGACAGTCTCTTGTACCCATGATATCTCTTGAACAAACAGACCGAATGCCATCAAACTGACATGGATACATTACTAAAACAAGTTTAAAGGGCTGATTAGATTTCGGTTACCTTGACCTCATTTTAACGGTCACCAAAGGACTTAACTATGTGTAATTTCTCATGAGCCATTGGCTTGATTCCCACCAGACTGAAAATGAAATATTTCTTGAGCTATTTGCACGATTCCCACCAAACGTGCACGGATATATCTTTGAGACGGTCCCTAGAGTTGTTTGGATTTTGGCAAGTTTTACCTTATTTCAAGACCGAAAGCCAACTTACAAATGTTCAATTTTCCATTAATGCCCCAGTCACACACACATATACGGATTCTGCGGATGCTACGGATGGCCCGTCCATATCTATTCGTATCTATTCATTTAATCCGTAATGGATCCGTATCGCATCCGCAGAGTCCGTTACTGTCCGTATCATATCCGCAGGGTCCGAAGGATCCGTGTCGAAATTTTAAAAAGGTTCAAAATTCAGGCGCGGATGAGTAAACCGTAAAAGTCCGTAACTGAACGCATTTATCTGCATCTATCCGTATCTAATCCGTGTCTCATCCGTATCTATTCCGTATCTTATCCGTAACTGAACCAATCATTCCGCAGTCCCAAGTTGAAGACTGATACGATACGGTTTCATACGGATCTTTACCTTTAGTTACGGATGTTATGGGTCATGTCAGGGTCATAGATGAGGCTCTAGTAATCGTAACCTCGAAGTATGGCCCATGCGCCTTCTCTCGAATGTGTTTAGTGTTCTGTGCTCATGAAGGATTAGATTTAGATTTTTATTTAAATTTGTATACCTGGATCCAAACTATAACTTGGGTAAAGGTTTCCTATAGCCTAATGACCGTAGGGGCGGTGGCTTGGGGGAGGAGGAGGATGGGGGTAGGTGGTTAGGGTCAATGTATTTTGGGCATAGCATATGAAAGGCGAAGCCCATCTCTCTCCTTTCGCTGCCTTGTCCTTCCCTGATTTGAAAAAATAGTACCCATTTACTGCTTGGTTGACATAGATATTCAATCGGCAGTTGATAAAGTAGATATTATTCTAATCCTTCAAGAACACTGCACGTATTCTAAGGAAGGTACATGGACCATACTTCGAGAATTCGGCTACTCAAACCGCATCAGTGACCCCGATATGATTTGGTCACGAAAACCAGAGAAAGCATAATGAAATTTCTTAATTTTGATAAGGCAGCAAATTCAAAGACTGATTTGTACCATAAAAGATCTAAAAGGAAAAAAAGCAATAATCTAGACTATAAATCTTAACCAATCAAAAATTTCTGATTTCTCAGAATATTTTATTTACCTCAAAGGAAAAATTATATATAATCTGCACTATTGATGACGTACGGGGAGACGTTCTACGGTCGCCGCACGGCACGACACCAGTGGCACTGAAGTAAAATAGAAATCTAAAAGAGTTCATTCAAGAGCACAGAACACATTCGAAAGTAGGTACACGGGCCATCTTCGAAGTTTCGGCTACTCAAGCATGACCAGTGGATATTTATTGCTTCATTTCACCATTAAACCTCGTCCTATATTGGACAACTAATTGGAATTAATAAAAGAATTACTTTGTCCAATATTGGACAACTAATTCGAATTGATAAAAGTCAAATAAGTTTAAGAAATGATGGCTCTACTTTTGCCATTGGCAAGTTCATGAAAAGATGAGCCCACTGTTACAAATAAGAAACATAACATCGCACCATAACTGCACCATACGTCACTACCATTGCACCGACCCGGCCTCTCTGTTATAGTAGTCCTTGAGATAAGTCTCTGTCTCTTTGCCCTCCTACTGGTGTTGTTGCCGTACAGCCGCCTCTTCAAACCATCCTGTAGGTATCTGTCAGTATTGGAACGCAACCTTTTTTGTATTGAAACGTTACTGTAGAAAACAGTCCGTTACAGTACGCCGAACGAGACCCGTAACTTCCGTAACTAAAGGTAACGATCCGCTTGAAACCGTATCGGTCCTCAACTTGGAGTGGGACTGCGGAATGATAGGTTCAGTTACGGATAAGATACGGAATAGATACGTGTGCGACACGGAATAGAAACGGATAGATGCGGATATATGCGTTTAGTAACGCACCATTACGGTTTACTCATCCGCGCCCGAATTTTGAAACTTTTCAAAATTTCGACGCGGATCCTGCGGACTCTGCGGATATGTTACGGACAGTTACGGACTCTGAGGATCTGATACGGATCCATTACGGATAAAACGGATAGATACGGACGGGCCATCCGTAGTATCCGCACAATCCGTATGTGTGTGTGTGACTGGAGCATACAAGGAGTAGACACAGATGTGGACGTCGCAGTTAATCTTTTCTATTCTTCTATCCGCTAGGCATGCGCAACAGTCCGCATCTGAAGGTATTTATCCGCATCTAAAGTTTACAGAAGGTAACGGAAGGTTAGTAGTTCGTACCTATCCGTATCCATACGCATCTATTGGTAACTTTATCCGTAAATTCATTAAATAATATTAGGCCACGCCCACAAATTCTGCGGATAAACTGAGGATTTTCCGCAACTATCCGCCCTATCCGTAATGTGTGTGTGTGACTGGGGCTTAACTGAGATATTGTTTGAACCAATGGATAGATATTCATCAGATTTTCATGGATACATTATATCATTGTTTCAGGTTTAAGGACAGTTTCGATTTTTATGACCTTGACCTCTATGTCTAGGTCATAGTCTGGTATTTATGATACCGGTATCTTTTGAACCAATGGATGAATATTCTCCAAACTTGCATGGATATATCATTGAAAAAACTTAATAGCTAAATTGATTTTGAAGCTGTCCAGACAGAAGAAAAGGGGATTTTTAGGCCGCCACACAGCCATAATGACAATACACGGGAGTATCCCCAAGTATCAAATGTTACATGAACACCAATGAACCCCAGTATCTCAGGAGGTCAAACAATACTATCCTTCTTTAGCGAACTGCCAGCCCTGGTTTCTAAGTCATTTCAGGGTAAACGATTTAACTAATGAGTCTGTTTGCATTTTTATCTTAGCCTACTTATTTTATTTATTTGTGTATGTGTTAAACGCCTGAAAATTCGGTAAATGCAAGGCCGTCATCGCCGGTCCGACAGGTCCGTCGAGCGCCGGACCACTTTTTTGGCCGAGTATGCTATCTGCCGTACCACTTTTTTTCTTTTCAGCCGATTTTTCTTTCGTGTTTACCTGTGATTTTACTGAATCGCATCATCAAAAGTGGCGCAATTTATCGATGAAATTGTCAAAGACGCTCGTTGCTCGTGTCGTCAATAAACCTGGCCAAGGTGTGAAAACAGGCAGTCACACACCGTGCAAAACACTGCAGTTATTACAATGACATCTGCTTGATTAATTTCATAATCGTTAAAGACTGGTAGAATTTGTAAGTATATGTATATGCAATGAACTCGTTGTCTCAAACACCGATATCTTAAAATACCTGCTTTTCTCAAAGCCAGATTGAGATACTTTTTGCTTGAGTTTGACTCTTTTTATCGCATACTAACATTAACCCAAAGTAAAATTTCTGGTTTCTTGGACTTTGAGACAGCGATGGTTGACTGTATATTACCTCATAAGTATTAGCTCTTTTGCCATATCGAACAGGCTGATGACAGCGTTGATTTTGATGGGTTGACGTCATGAAACGCCCAATCTGGATCTCCGCTGTTATCAGCTTGTCATGTATATTACATATTGGGAGGTGAAAGAACTAAACGGTCTCCCGGGATAGATGACCAGCTTAAAAATAAGGTCTCCGCAATGGGCGCACGGCATGGAGTCAGCTCAGAGTCAATGCTGTGCACCTGCTCTTTAACAATTCAACTGGCTTGTTTGTATTTAACCACTGTAATATTTCATTTCACAACGCCAACGCCATAACCACTATTGTATGAATGTTATTGTTGATTCTCTTGCTGTTTACATGTAAACCAGAGATGATCAAATAAACTTGGAAACTTGGATTATTTTCAGTGGACGATTTATCAAAGACATGATAAACTCTTTGATCCAGAATGTATTGAAGAACTTCTTCGTTTTGATTTTTGTCTGCCAACAATGGTATGAAAACAAAATACAGCGGCATGTTTTTTCTCGGCGCAACAGAAGAAAGTTTTAATCCCCTCAATGTATTTTTCTAATTATTCTAAATCAAAGAACATGTCGGGCGGCAAAGTATATATAAAACATATTGAATTTACATGTATGAGCATTTTCAAGTGCGTGCAACTATGGTTACGTACCGCTGAGCCGCTTGGGGAACGTGGTTAGGAGAATTGAACTGAACTGTATGAGCATTCTTAGTCCTGAGACTGTACCGAAAGTTCCATGTCAATGTTGTTATTCTATTATGGATATACAAGTGCCGCCTGTTCCTAATCAGCCCAAGACTTTTCGGTTCCCACAACGTACATTTGGTGTAAAAAAGCTAAGAGAAGTTTTCAGCCGCCGTGGTTTGACAGTAGGCCATGGCTTCATTATGATGAAGCAAAAGATCTCGCGTTTTGTCATCTCTGTATGTTGGCCTATCGGAAAATAAAACAAACATAAATAAAACAACTATAGTGGGGATTATTTCTGTATCAGGCTTAATTTTGTTTAAACGCAGAAATTGATGCCAGCGCCTGATGAGACTCGCAGAGGGGTCGAAATAGTTGTTAAAGATCTTCTTGAGTCTTACGTTTGTTCTTTTTCGTATTAAACTAGCAAAACTTAATGACCAAAACGACTAAAATTTGGCCCCAAACGCATCCAAAAATGCATTTAAAACGCACATAGAGACGCCCATAAATCAAAATTTTCTCGGGGGAGGTCCCCCGAACCCCCCTCACAAGAGGGGGTAATCCCCCTCTCGTGTTCTCTCCCTTCTCGTGCCTTCGGCACTCGCTGCTATCCCCCGAACCCCCCTTACGAGAGGGGGTAATCCCCCTACCGTGTTCTCCCCCTTCTCGTGCCTTCGGCACTCGCTGCTATCCTCCTCCGGACCAGTTTTCACTACACGGCGACGGGCCTGAAATGGATTTATCGAAATTCAAAGTCAGAAGAAGCCATGCAGTATGCATAATCAAAATATTACTCTTTTTTGCCTGTTGACTGTATTTACTTAAGCAATTTAGCATTCAAATTTATGAACAGGTAATGCAAAAAATAATCAATGAATGGTGGTAGATGTGTATGTATTTACTGTAAAATAAACAGCTGTCGCAGGAAAAGGTAGTCATGGTAGTCATAGTGTCGATGCGATTGAAAACTGTAGTTCTTTCAGCTCTTCTTATGTCATTTGAAGTGTAAACCGAAAGCGGGAACTTTCACCAAGGACATGGAAGAATCGATGACCATCAATATGTTGTTCATCGGTAACACAATTTGCAGACTCAAATCAGACTGCACCTGAGGACAAACTGTTCGAAACAAAAGATCTATGCATCTATGCGACCGAAAAGTTACGGAAAACACTCTAAATTTAGGACTAACTAAGAAATATAAATACTATAGTAGGATAGTAAAATCGTGATTTCATAATATGTAATATGAGCCGCGACACGACAAAACTAACAAAGTGGCATGTGCACCCAGCGAAGACTCAAATCAGCCTGGGCATCCGCCCAGTCTGATTAGGGTCTTTGCTGTCCGCACGAAGCTAGCTTGGACCCTTAGTTACCCTTTTAGCCCATAGCAAAGATTCTGATCAGACCTGGAGGATGCCTAGGTTGATCTGAGTCTTGCGGGCGCATATGCCACTTTGTTGGTTTTGTCTTGTCGCGGCTCATATCCTATCGAATTACCAACTTCATTGTAGGAATGTAAACAGTAATGGCGACCGCAAGTACGGAACATACTAATAAACATGAATGTGACAATTGTCGAGATGCAGGTCTGTTAAAAGATGCTGTGTCATTTTGTTACGAATGTAATTTGCATTTTTGTGTGGCCTGTGACAAGTTACACGGAAAAATAGCACCCGGACATAAAATAGATTTTGAAGAGAACGTAGACAAAGTTGGTGATAATTCGTCGCACACTTCATGTGTCAAACACAGCAAGGAAATTACAGGATACTTCTGTCAAGAACACAAGATTGTTATTTGCAGGATTTGCAAGCAATCAGAACATTTGAAATGTTCTGTTCAAGACGTTTCAACGGTCCACAGAGACACTGGTATTACCAAGGGCATGTTTAATATAACAGGGCAACTGGTAAAGTTGCAAGAAGCAATTGACAAACTCAAAGATGAGAAACAAATGAAGCTCGCCACATACAAATCTGACATTGACGCTTGTAGCCAAGATATGAAAAATCTAAAGAACCAGTTCATTTGCTTGTTTGATGGATATGACTCGCAGCTGGAATCGCAGAAATCTTCAGTTATACATGATCTTTCTTCTTCAATACTCTCGTGCGTCAGACTGTCGGATCAAGTGAAAGAACAAACAAAGTCTTTAGCAGACATTTCCGAGAGGGCATCGATATTCCAGCAAATGATGACTGCGAAAAACATGTGTAAGGAGT
This sequence comes from Ctena decussata, assembly GCA_963989385.1. Classification (NCBI taxonomy): domain Eukaryota; kingdom Metazoa; phylum Mollusca; class Bivalvia; order Lucinida; family Lucinidae; genus Ctena; species Ctena decussata. Next base: position 40,705,847 of record OZ022503.1, on the reverse strand, counting down.
TTGAGAATATTTTTGAAAGAATTAGAATACAGCCAATACAATATAACATCAATCTCAAAGAAGATAAAAATCATAAAACTTTGCTTGACAAGCTATCCAACCTAATGCCTCAAGTGTCTGATCCGGAAGAAGTGGCGGATTCAGATGAAGTTACAGGAACGTCTTTCTTGAACATCAAATCCTGCTCCGAGGTAAAAGAGGTTGATGTGCGGGCGCTTAACGATTGGTCAGTACCATATATCACTGGATGCTGTTGGTTGCCAGATGGACAGGTTATTCTTTGTGATTATTATAATAACAATAAGATCAAAATACTGGATAGGGATTTTAATGTTAAATTCGCTGTACCATGTCCACCTGGTCCATATGATGTTGATTGTATTGACGAGAGCTCTGCAGTTGTAACATTGCCAGGTGCTAAAGCTCTTCAGTTTATTTCAGTAAAACCCGGGTTCAAATTTCAACAAAAGAGAGATTTGAAGTTAAGCTGCATGGGAGTTTGCGTTCACGACAAAAACATCTTTGTTTGCATTGACGAACCTGAACCGGCAAAGAAAGGTGTGAAAGTTCTTAACCTTAACGGGGATGGTGTATCTTTTATATCGCACTTTGGATCAGGAGAACCAAGATACCTATGCCCGAATGTAGACGGAACAAGGATTTATTACACTGGAGGGTCTGGCAAAGACCTGTTCATTAACTGTGTAACAAAAGATGGATATGGAATTTTCTCCGTTTCAAGCCCAAAATTAGATTTTCCTAGAAACATTATTCATGATGAAAGTAATAATATTATGGTTTGCGATGACAATAACAAATGCATACAAATTATCAGTTCTGACGGCATATGTGGAAATATCCTGTTACTCGAAAACAAAAGCACGTATGCACCAAAAGCCATGTGCATGAGCAAAAACTATGATTTTCTAATCGTAGCGTCTCATAAATCATCAGAACCTCGCGGCTCTAAACTGACTCTTTACAAACTAGAGTATTGCTAACGGTGTTTCATAGCAGACAGTGGTTTTAAAATTTGAGGTATCAGAATAGTATATGATTCAACCACAGGTGTGACATGATTGTTGCGGCCTGCTGTCGTTACCGACCAGTGCGAAGCGTCGCTCGTTAAAATCGACAGCGGGGTTGTGCGTTAATGTACTAAAGTTGCTTGATGTATCGCGAGTCCACGATAACTACTAATGTAACAAATTTATCTGAGCCGCGACACGACAAACCAACAAAGTGGCATATGCGCAAAGCGCAAACTCAGATCAGCCTGGACATCTGTCCAGTCTGTTCAGAGTCTCCGCTTTGTGCTTAAAGGGTAGCCAAGAGTCTAGCGTACAGGGAAGACTCTGATCAGACTGGGCGGATGCCCAGGCTGATCTGAGTTTGCGCTGGGCGCACATGTCACTTTGTTGGTTTTCTCGTTTCGCGACTCATCTGGCCCAGGTCTGTTATGATACCACTGACAGCAACCCTTTTTGTCCTGGTAACCGTTTTTCACTTAACGATAAAACAGGTAGATGCGCAGCATATTTTTGTTGCTTTCCTTATCTTGAGGATTTTTGGTACATTAAGACACACTTTCAGTAGAACATTAAGCATCATTGGTACAGTAGCGTACGTTATCGTTGACCACTATTGTACCAAACATATTTTTCCTTCTATATTCTCTCTGTTTTCTTTTTTCTCGTAGCAGCCCAATTATGTCCCCCCACCATGAGTGTTGAAAAATGCCTTGTCTGCACCATATTTCCTGAATGGATGAATGGATTTGAACCAAACTGTCATAGATATCACTGGGAGATGGAAAAAGAAGTGATCAGATTTTGGTGACCTTGACCTCATTTTCAAGGTCACAGGAGGTCAAAGAGTGTTGAAAAATACCTTGTCAGCACAATATCTCCTGAATGGATCGATGGATTTAAACTAAACTTGCACAGATATATCAATGGGAGATGGCAAAGAAGTGATTAGATTTTGGTGACCTTGACTCTATTTTGAAGGTCACAGGTGGTCAAAGAGTGTTGAAAAATGCATATTTCCTGAATAGATGGATGTATTTGAACCAAACTGTCACAGATACCTCACTGGGAGATGCAAAAGAAGTGATTAAATTTTGGTGACCTTGACCCTTTTTCAAGGTCACAGGAGGTCTTAACTTGACAGCATTTTGGGAAAATGATACTGCTAGGAAAGCACAGGTGGGGGGGGGGGGGGGGGGGGGACATCTGTTTTTGTCAAAAATCATTTCTAGTTATTATTTGAAAGTGTTATTTTCTGTTTATATATGAGACAGTTACCGTTCTTGTTTAACCCAGTGTACTCTTGAAGTTTTGGTACAAAAACGAGTAAGGCATGTAGCCTGTCACCTTGGCAGCATGAGCATCTTGTGTCAGTTATGGATATTTAAGAAATAGATCAGCTCTCGCAGTGAATTGTTGAGTAATAATTCACTGTTTGGCGGTTAGTTGTAAAAGTACATCATATCACGAGTGCGTAGCGCGAGTGATATACCTACTTACAGCTGACCTCCAAACAGTGAATTATTACTCAACCATTTCGATTCTAATACTAAAAAACGCTGGAAAATTTCTCTTTTCATTCAGATTCTCCCAACCTTCCTGCCAGTGCAATCATACTCCTGCCAATATTCGTAACTGAATATGAGATAAATGTACGATTTTAGAAAGAAAAAGAGACGTTACACCGTCTGACGCCTCAAAATGTCACAAAATTATGTCAGTTGTTGCCAGTGACGTCAGCAATTAGACTCACGATCTCCGAAACAGTGAATTGTGCAGAATAAAAAAAACGGAAACTTTCCATTGCTTCTAGATTCTGTGGTTGGTACAATAAGCAAGGCTGGCACAACAGCACAGTCTTTCAATGACTACTATTGCACCAAACATGTTTCTGTTACATCCTTTTGATGTTTATCGTAGCCATCCAATTATGTGGTGCGACACGATAAACCAACAGTGGCATGTGCGCTCAGCGAAGACTCAGATCAACACGAGCATCCGCCTAGTCTGATCAGAGACTTCGCTGTGCGCTTGAAGAGTAGTCAAGGGTCTAAGCTACTTCCATGCCGACAGTAAAGAGTCTGATCAGACTGGGCGGATGCTCAGTCTGATCTGAGTCTTTGCTTGGGCGCACACTTTTTGTTGCTTTTGTCGTGCCGTGACTCTTATCATCTAAAGGTTTTATTGACTTACAGTAAACTCATATATATTTGCAAAAATCTTTACAGTTAGTCGTCTTTGAATTTGGTAGGGTCGTGTCACTGAGATGACGAGCTAAGTTAAACAAAACAACTGCGATAAAATGTTGCAAATATATCTGGGTGAATGGATAAGCGAAAAACATTTTCAGATAATAACTGGGCTCCCAGAGAGGAGAAAGAAAAGAGATGACAGGCGAGAGAAACAAATTAGCCAAACAACCCCCACCCACACCTTACTGCAAGCACAGTAAGCCCTTGCTCTACTATTTATCCAAATGTGTAGGACGCCCCGGCACTGAGAGTTACTAAGCACCATCGCCCGACCGCAATCACCACACCTGGTTATGCGGAGTTCGCAGTTATCTAACTAACAGACGTTTACTCTCAAACTGTTTCATCTCAAAAGTCTATCTTTTAAAATATTTGCCCCATGAAGAAGGGAGGCCAAAATGAAAATCTCAGAGTTGCAACCCCCTGAAAAATCCGTTTACGTTTGAAGAGTTTTTTTAATATGTACTTTGGTAGTGAAAATGAAATAAGGTCAAGTTCTTCAACGTTGACATATTTTGCCATTCCGATTCCCTTATCATGTTCTTGTTATTGTCTCTAAAACTTAGATCAAAATGATATATTATAGTTTCGATTTAGAACATTTCGATTCTGTCAAAACTTCTTTCTGTCAATCGGATTGTACGCTTCAGCATGAAGGAATCCATTTTGATGTGCGTCTGGTTTTTAACCGCTGTTTTGGCTCTTTCGAAGAATGGCAAAGTCATAGACTTTCATGAAAACCATGCTAAGCAAAGACTGGAAAAACTTGAGTTGTTTATTCAAAGCCAGGGACAGACAATTCAGGATCTACAGAAGAAAGTTGCGGTGCAAGGGAACAAGATATTTGAGTTAGAAAACAAACTAGAGTGCGGCAATAAGAATGATTTCAGGCAGGAAAGGGAAAAGAGCTTGTCTCGGAGACAAATGCCAACTGGTTTGTAATTACGTTTGTTATATTTATTCGGCTAGAGGACGGGATATTTCTCTTTTGAATGACCAAATATCTAAATCAGTCTTATCAGATTCTTCTATAAGATGGGTCTTTCTCTGCCAAAACACTCCCAAAAGCCTGGATATAGATATTTGGGCCAAATCAATCCCAAAAATCAAGATCCGTCTTTTAAGACTGATCTAGATTTTTAGGATTGTTTTGGTAGGGAAACCCATCTTAAAATTGAAGAAATACAGTATTATGCAGCTGTAGCCGTTAACACAGGGTATAATTGATTCCGCCAATTTTCGCTTCCTGCAGAGACTGTACATCATATTTGGCTTCCGCCGAGACTGTCCACGAACTCTTGCTTCCTGCAGAGGTACTGTCCTCGAAAAATGGCTTCCTGCAGAGACTGTCCGTGTGATTCTGCTTCCTGCCGAGGCTCTCGGCAGGAAGCAGAATCACGCGGACAGTCTCTGCAGGAAGCCATTTATCATGTACAGAAGTCTCGGCAGGAAGCAGAATCACGAGGACAGTCTCGGTGGAAGCCAAATATGATGTACAGTCTCTGCAGGAAGCGAAAATTGGCGGAATCGATTATACCCTGTGTTTAAGCACAATCCGACACTCACTAAGTGACAAAATACAACACCAAGTGACGTTAAGCGGAACTGGAAAAATTGAAATTCATTTTAAAAAATGACCAGCTTTAGTCTATCGTCGTTAAATTATGCCTATTTCCACTTTCTTTCTATGGTGTGTTCATCTATGATAGTTTTGGTAATTCGGACCGCTTCTGCATACGCGTAATCATCCCAAGTCAGTTTCAAGTTTTAATTCCATCTTTTGAATGCAATAACATATGTTTACTCCAATATAGTCTGTGTTTACAAAACATCCATATGCTAGTGTGATGCTTTAGTCAAAATATACATACACGCACGCACGCACATTTTTCTAGATCCCTGTTAAGCAATGTATTATAAACATAGGCGGGACAATGACTGAGACCCTTCGCATACACCGTATTTTACCATATTATGTTAATGTTTATGATATCGAATGTAGGCCAAATTGGTTTTCCGCTAAAATGCATCCTATATTTGTTTCAACACCTCACTACAAACTATTACATTAAATTATACCACTTGTAGAGCAAAAGGTCCTACAACACAAAAATAAACCGATGCTGTGCCTACAAGCCCATATGATCTCTGGACAAGAGAAAATCCCACAACTTTGCGAATACATGACTAGAATTAAAGTAGTAGAGGGGTTGCTGACTAAAATTGAGTCGCATCATGTGATTTCCATCAATGTGACATTGATGACAAGCAAATGCTCTGATCAGACTGCATATAAGTGCAGTCTGACCACAGCCTTAGCTTGTCATATCAGCCATCTATGGAAGTGGCCCAAGCCATAGGGCCAACAGCAAGGTCTCTGGTTACCTTGTGTGATTGAGAAGGATGATCTGAATATCACATGACAAAATTGTCATATTGTTGGAAATCACATGTTGTGGCTCATTAATGGTTTTGATATCACTGCTATGACACAGGTTGTCACCTTTGGGTAAAGCTAGCCAAACTCATACATTTTTTCAGGTGCAAATACTACTACAATCAAGGCTGCCTTTACGGCTTATCTGAATAGCTCACTATTCCATTTGGGGGCCGGGCAGACAATCAAGTATGACAAGGTCCTGACGAATGAGGGTTCTCATTATAGTGGGATCACTGGAGTCTTCACATGCCCAGTTGACGGGGTATATGTTTTCAGTTTCTTTATTGACCAGTGGGGAGAGGCGACACATTTGTTAGCAAGCCTTGTGGTGGACGGGATAAAGCAGGTGAGTTTTGACTTACGTTCGTACTTTGTATCAACACATTTCGCTTTTGTATTTTCACTATTTGTTTTGCGGTTATACAACTCATTACATGAAATCACTGATTCTATTTTGTGATATCTTTATATTTGTTTGTGATAACCCAGATTTTGAATCTATGATATCACTAAATTTGTGCTATCACAAAAAAGATTTTGTGATTGTGATATAACTAAGTTTGTTGAATAACTAGTTCTCTTTTGTGATATTACTGATTAGATTTTGTAACAAGACCTGTCCGCGTACAGGATAGCTCGTCTGCAGTGTCTTGCCCATCCATGGGTTAAAATATAAAAGTCTTTGAAAAACTTTAACCAAAACATCCAGTTCGGACGCCAACGCCGACGCCAGGGTGACAACAATAGCTCTTCCTGAACTTTCGTTCAGGCGAGCTAAAAAATCGCTCAGAACAGAATCACAGTCATAAAATCAAATTGCCGATATCACTTGACCTATTTTGTGATTTCTAAAACAGAAAAAAATGACATCACAAGACAAAAAATAACGGTTTTCGATTGATCATAGAGTTCATTTAGGGTAATATTGAAAATAGAGCTCTGCTTAGGCCAGTTCAAAAGGGGGAAGGGGGCGGGGTTGGGGGGATTGGGCGTGGCTGGTGTTTCACATTTCATTACTGGTCATGAACAGACTCAATTTGACCGAAATTGCTAATTTCGTTTCTTTGATGTATTCTTTGCTTCCACAGGATCTTACTATTCAGAACTTATTATTCTAACATTTCGGTCAGAGGTTTTAATAGAAATTAATAATTGAGCCGCGACACGAGAAAACCAACAATGTGGTTGTGCGCCCAGCACAGACTCAGATAAGCATGGGCATTCGCCAAGTTTGATCAGATTCTTTTTTAAGTGCTAAGTGGGTAGCTAAGGGTCTAAGCTACCTACATGCGGACAGCGAAGGCCCTGATCAGACTGGGCGGATGCCCAGGCTGATCTGAGTCTGCACTGGGCGCACAACCACATTGTTGGTTTTGTCGCGTCGCGGCTCAATTTATAAAGGGCATGTTCAATTCATGTTTTTGCCAAATGTATTTCTTACTTTTCTTAGCGCAAGACTAATCTAACTTGAGATAACTAACTTGAGATAGACTAGTATTGCGCTAATGAAAACTTGAGTTGCAACTAGACTAGTTTTGCGCTGACAAAAATGGGACATGCAAATTGCTTCTTCAAAGTTATTTGAAAGTAGCTATCCGAGTTTTATGCTTGCTGAGTTGTACCTTCTAACAATAAAAAAGACTTTAAATTTGTTTTAATGTACTTACTTTTGTTGCATTTATTCTTCTTAATTATACATTTAAAATATTAGTTTACATGCTTATCGTCATGAAGTCATAGTCTATTCGTCTGGTGTGTGTGTGTGTGTGTGTGTGTGTGTGTGTGTGTGTGTGTGTGTGTGTGTGTGTGTGTGTGTTTCAATTTTCATATTGTTGTAATTGTCCACATATTTATAATGTTTGTATTGTATGAACTTTTAGAGGGCCTCACGAAAGATCGGCGAAAACCAAAAATTAAAGCCTACCTTGTCACCTGCTTACCTAATTAATGAAAATTTATTTTCAGGTTCAAGGAGTGGCTAACCCCACCCAACTTCACCAAGACGTACAAGGAGGCAACGTTGCTATTCTGAGACTTAAAGCTGGGCAGCGTGTTTGGATAGAGAATTATCATCCTAATGGCCACGTCTGGGCGAGCGACAGAAACAGATACGATACTTTCTCTGGCTTTTTGTTGTTTCAGTAAAATGTTGAATAAAACAGGCTTGTTTTAGAATAAAGTATATTAGGGGCAAATAAATTTTACAGAAGCTGATTAATTCAGTGAGCCGCGACGCGACAAACCAATAAAGTGGCATGTGCGCCACGCGAAGACAGATTAGCATGGGCATCCGCCCAGTCTGAGCAGAGTCTTTCCTATGCGCTTCAAGGGTAGCTAAGGGTCTAAGCTACTCCATGCCGACTGCAAAGAATCTGATCAGACTGGATGGATGCCCAGGCTAATCTGAGTCTTTGCTGGGCGCACATGCCACTTTGTTTTGTCGTGTCGCGGCTCAGATATCAGGGATCAATACATTTGATATAAGCAAAATAATTTCAGTTTCATGATTAAGTACTGCAGTAGTAACACTTAAGCATAAAAAATTCCATCGAAGAAGAATACGCTTTGTTATCATTGTCATGAATTATATGTTATATGCGTCCGGACAACGCAGTCAGTAGCGAGGCTTGTCACACCTCTGCCGAGCAGGTTCGATTCCAGATGGATGCATTAGCGCTGACCAGTGACCAGTAAGTAAGAATAATCGGCTTTTCTCTTTTGGGTTGCAGTTTTTCAAAGAGTATTAAACGACCGCTATACAGCTGAGAACAACTTTCACCTTAGAACAAACCTCTGATATAATGATCATATGAGTCGTCACACGACAAAACCAACAACAAGGGCGTAGCTACCTATACGCAACCCAGATAGCATGCCTACGTTGGGCCAACGTTGGCTTAAGGTGGTCAGTTTGGTTGGGCCAACGTTGGATGCCAACGTTGGGCCAACGTAACTTTGCTCATCGGGCGAACGTTGAGCCAACGGTTGGCTCAACGTTGGCCGAACGTTGTAAGTTTTTTCCTACAACGTTGGGCGAACGTTGCGCCAACATTTATGGCCTACAATCAGCCAACGCAAAAATTTCACTTTGGGTCAAGTTGTGCCACCTTAAACCAACATATACTTTGAAATCAAACAAATTCCTCCCTCTCTGCGAAGCATCCGGTAAGAGTAACTAATTCCATGCCCACAAACAAGAGTCGGCAAGTTAATAGTTTACTGACTTTTAAATGCAATCCCAAATACTGCGGATCTCTGATCACTTAATAAGGTTTTCATATACTTTACGACTAAAATCAGCTTGCGCATATGCAAATTTTTATCACATTATTCCATCTTCGCTTACACATTTAATCTGCCTGATGAATCCTGGTCAATCAAATGTGTGAAGCTACATTTCACATTGCGCAGTTGCGCAGGCTGATTTGAGTACATATGCCTAAGGTCGATTCTCGCGCGAAGACATTATGGCTGAAATGTATTAAGCTAAATTCACAAAAAATCAAATACAATCTCCTTGACTTGAAGTATTGAATACTGCTGAGTTTATGACTTTGCGCGTACGTTTATAAGTTTCTATTCAAAGAACACCATCTTTGCTCCTCAAATCCCTAGTTATGTGTAGCACTTGGTACGTCTGAAAGTCATTAATAACAGAAGTACTAACAACTTAATTGCTGTATGGGGTTCGTTTCCTTGGTAACCAGACCTTGCTCGTAATAAAATCGGAGTACACAAGACTCCTTGCTGTGTGATCGCTGTTTACTTACAGATTTCCACTTTTCTATGTACCTCGTTCAGATATTGTAAATAAACAAAGCTTATGGTTAGCATTATCATAATGCCTAAATCTATATTGTTATATTATGCAATGAAATTTATAAAAGCACAAATTCATAATTTTTTCATAGAATTATTAGTACATGCTAGTCAAAGTCAGAGCAGGCAATGCCAAGACAAATAGTAATAAATATAAATAAATAAACATAAACAAATAGTAAGAAGCCCATTTAATGATAATTATGATACTGAATAGTTGACTCATACATAGATAAATTGACAAATTCATATTCATTTCTAATTATCATTGAAACCTAGAGTTCAATTCCCCACGTCAAGCCAACGTTGGGCCAACGTTACTCAACCCACGTAAAACTTAGCAAAATTTATACGCATGTGAAAACGTTGGCCTAACGTTGGCTGACCGTTTAATGGCCGACATACTTTTTTATGATAAATGTACACAGCATGCTATGAAATAAAGTTTGAACCAGCGTAGGTCGAAGTATAATTAATTCCTGTGTGCCTAGAGCAAACATATACCCAGCTGTAGTAACGTTCGGCCAACGTTCGGCCATCGTTGTACTCCCAACGCCAACGCTCAGCCAACAGTGACACCTTATGCCAACGTTGGCCCAACGTTGGCATGCTATCTGGGAAATACGCAGTTGCGTATTGAAATTTTGTCAAATTGACAAAATTTCAACACACACCTGCGTATTTTCATGCTGAAATGTTGTTAATTGGGCATAATTTTAATGCTAACTGCCAACAGACAGAAAATTTGATATATCTTAGCGGATTAACCCCCTATCATTGCCCTCAGTGAGTATAAAGCATAATTGTGCGTACACTGTAATTGCGCCTAGCTACGCCCCTGAACAAAGTGTGCCCAGCGAAGACTCAGATCAGCCTAGTCTGATCAAGGTCTTCGTAGTGCGCTGAAAGGGTAGCTAAGGGTCTAAGCTATCTCCATTCCGACCGCGAAGACTCTGCTCAGACTGGGTGGCTGCCCAGTCTGATCTGAGTCTGCACTGGGCATACATGCCACTTTGCTGGTTTTGTCGTGTCGCGGCTCATATGTGATCGAATCACAGTAGCCTAGTAAGAAGAAAAAGTCCTGAAAACACAGTTTTTTGAAGCAGTGGATGGGGAAGTGGAGGCCTACTATTTGTGCAAACTCAGTCAAGCCGATTCAAACCAAAATCTAGCCCGTGGTAAGCCGAACGCAATCACGACATGACTTAGCCCAGAACGCATGCCGTAAACCAAACTTCATAATTCTGCATCGTCTGATGGTGCATTTTACAACACATTTCAGTAGTGTTGCACCAGCGGCGTAGAATTGATCGGGTTATGGACAGGTGACCTGCAGAAAAGTCTGTGACTGTGCTTAAGCAAAGTCCAAGCGGCCACATGACGTCATTACGTCGCAACGACGTCAATACGACGTCATGTGCCTGCTGGAATGGTTTGCTGCCAAGGTACCTCAGTATGGATTATAACAATCCGTCATGAGTGTCCATGTAGGATAGGGAAATCTCACCCGAGGGGTCGGAATTTCAACCAGGGACGAGGCTTGCCGAGTCCTTGGTTGAAATTCCGACCCCGAGGGTGAGATTTACCTATCCTTTATGGACTGGCTCATGATGGATTATTTTCTCCCACTGTTAGCTGATTCTAAACCTCAAGTCGGATTAGGCCTCGAAACAGGAAAATTTTAACTTTTTAACCAGTGATCTGAAGTTAATTTTGAGCAGCCCAGTGTGTTTATCGGGTCCAAAAATCGGAGTTGGCACCTTAAAAATAGACGGAAAACACGATATGTTGACTATTTTATCTTCCAGAGGGCGAAAACAAAATGCAACTTAGCCTCTCACGTCACGCGCGCCAAGTCTGCTAGCGACGTTTATAACCGGTTTTAGTGACGTCATTAAAATTGAGTGCCGTCAGAAACCTATGATTAGCTATCAAACGTCATCCGACATGCTTGCGTGTCCATTTTGTTCATTTAAAATTAAAATATTAGTCAAAAATTGAAAAATTCTGGTTGCTAATATAAGAAAGATGTAGCCAGGTGTAAGATTATAAGTATCTATCATGGGTGTGAGGTGTGGACACGAGGGTCACTGTTCGGCATCACGAGGCTTGCCGAGTGATACCGAACAGTGATTCCGAGTGACGGATTTTTCTATCCACACCTCACACCCATGATAGATACTTTTTCTTGCACACCACGTTTTGTTTTAACAACAGAACTTCTTTAAATGCATAATTCTAGTGCTTGAGAGGTTTCAATTTGATTTTGAAGGAAGGCACCGCTTTCAACGACCGCCATTCGGCTCTTCACGTCAACGACTGGCGTGCAGAAACTCACGTCAGTTTTGCTGTCTTCGTGACGCCATCGTCTAAAATGCCAATGTCACTTGACGACGCAGGTACTTGAGCTCCTATACAACCAATGCATTGACAGCTCGTGATTTTTTTCCGGTCCTGGGTCAGAACACCAGGGTAAGATAAGATTTTCTATCCCAGGTGAAAAGAATGGCATTTTCTATCCGGTGTGCAAGAAACAAGTTTCTTATATCATCTGACGGCCTATCTTATATATGCAAAGGTGGGAGAAAATATCGGCCGGTAGCAGGCAGCCAGGCACTGACGATGGCTAAAACTAACAAGCCCGATAAGGAATGTGATTTTCTACTTTTTCTTCTCCATTTTATACCGTGTGCAATTTTTTTAGACTTTCAAGTACGGCTTCAAGTCTAGTTCATCCTCTGCAGGAGCGTCACTGTCATACGTAAACCTAAGATTGGTTATAATATAGTTCTGTCTCCTGTGCTAAACTTTCCATTATGTTCTATCATATCATCAAGCATAACACTTTCGAGTTAAATTTTAGCTTAAAGACAAATATTCTCTAATAATTCCAACTTAATTTTCTGCTGCTTATTTAGCGCAATTTGATTGGTCAATAACGAACAGAAATCGACGATTATACTTCGATAAATCCCCTGAACCTGAAATCGGGAACTACTTGGACTATTTTCTTTGCGACAGTTTCTAAATTACTCGGTAAAGATAACGTTCTTAAGGTAAAAAACGACCGAGTTGGAATTATAAGAAATAATTTTTATTTTCGTGGATTTTATGGATGTGTAAACGCCGGCGAATCACTCACAAACTGAACATAAAGCGTTACTCATCGATAAAATCCACGAAAATAAAATTCATTCCTACACTATTTGGAACACACCCACAGTCATTAGCGGTTTTATGACCCTGTATATGACATGGGATATTTCCTTTGATGATATAGCAGTGTCATTGGACTGTAGGCGGTACTTCTGTTGTGGTTCCTTGATGTTACATTTTATTTTATTTTTTATTTACACAATATTTTAAGAGGGTGACATAATTAGCTGATAGCTATTCTACCTTATGGCCCTCTGTAACAAAATAAAATGTACATATATACATCATAAAATACAAGAGAAATAATGATTCAATGGCACAACAATTAAGACATAAAAAGAGCGTATAAAACATAAAAGGTCATAATAGGATAAAAATCGATAAGACATGAATTTAAAATCCAAAGACTTTTAAAATACATTGAGTAACACAGACGATGTTGCGCTAAACCGCAGACCCTGCAACTGTGCAGTGCAAAGACGTGCAGAGGAGCATGATCAGTGGTGCATGCTCAGTGGTGCAGGTGGCATGTGGCGGAAACCAATGTCCAAACAACATTCCCACCTGCACCAACAGATGCAAAACCAGCAGCCCTACACAGGGCGTGCACTGCACAGCGTTTACACAGGTCACTATAATATACAGTGTGTACAGGCAGGAACAATTTAAAACTGTAAAATAGCTCTAATGCTTTTCTTAAAAACATTTAGCGAACCAGCATTTCTTACAGTCTGAGGAAGAGCATTCCAAAGTTTGGGCGCTGAGCAGGAAAAAGGTCCATCGTATAGGGCTGTTCTGGATTTTGGTATATATAAGGAACCATTATTCGACGATCTTAAGTTTAACGGGTGCATTAGTGACATCGGTTTCAACAGATTTGAAATATATTCTGGGGTCAAGTTGTTCAGTGCTCTGTAAGTAAGTACAGCTTTGTTGTTTTTCAGTCTGTTTGAGACTGAAAGCCAGTCAAGCTGGTGGAACATGTGAGCGGATGGCGTATTAAGTTCTGCGTGTAGAATTATGCGAGCTGCCCGCTTTTGCAGTTTTGACAAACGATCTATATGAGTACCTGCCGCTGATCCCCATGTTATAGATCCATAGTCTATAAACGGAAGAATGTATGCCTGGTAAAACATTTTCTGGACTTCAACGGGAACGTAATCTGATAACTGTCTGAGAAGAGATATTTTGGAGGAAAGGAGTGAGCAAAGGTGGTCTATATGTGATGACCATGTCAAATTTGAATCAATAAAGACTCCGAGAAGTTTTTGTTCGGATACATTCTGTATGCAGGTGTTTTCAACTTGTATGTTTAATTTCCGGGACATATCTGTTCGCTGCCTTGTCCCAACCAGCATGCACATTGTTTTTCCAAAGTGAATTTGCATTTTATTGGGCTTGCTCCATGCAATAGCTTTACCCAAATCATTTACTATGCTTTCTTCAATACTCGTTATATTACTATCATGGTTGTGGATCATCGCATCATCGGCATAAAGGTCACAAAGGCAACGATCAAAATGAAGCGGCAAATCGTTTATATAAATAAGGAATAGAGTAGGGCCTAATATAGACCCTTGCGGGACGCCAGAAAGTACATCAGAGAACTCTGTTAGTCCCTTTTCACTTTCAATGGCTTGCTGGCGATGGCTTAAGTACGATTTAAACCATTGAAGAGCCGGTGGACTAAATTTATACAAGGAGAGCTTTTGTATCAAAATGGAATGATCCACTAGATCAAACGCTTTACGGAAATCTAGGAAAAGAGTCCCGACCATATCTCCGTTATCAATGCATTCCATCCAGTTATCGATTAACTTAATAAGCGCAGTTTGGCAGCTATGCTTTTGGCGGAATCCCGATTGACTTTCGTGCAAAAGTTTATATTTGTTTAGAAATCCCATTAAATGCTTGTTAATATGTTTTTCGAAAATTTTTGACACCGTCGGTAAGATAGAAATGGGTCTGTAATTAGATGGGTCGGACTTCTCACCGCCTTTAAAGATTGGAAACACTTTAGCTTGTTTCAACTGAGTCGGAAAAACTCCTGTGTTTATACTTTTGTTAATTAACATAGCGATGGATGGGGCAGTGACAGAGGACGTTGCTTTGAGAAGCCTAGGTCCAAGGCCATCAAGACCTGTCGCTTTGGATGATTCAAGTTTATCAATATGTGAAATAACTTGTTCCGCTGTAATAAATGGGATAGAAAAGAAAGTATGATTTGGAACTTTATCATTGACGTAGTTAGTTATGCAATCAACGTCTAAATTGGGCGCATCGGTATAACTTTCACTGAAACTATCCGCTATTGAGGAGAAGTATATGTTCAGTTTCTGAGCAATTTCCTCAGACTTGGTGATGCGTTCGTTACCAATAAAGATTTCATCAGGCAAGTGTTTACTTGAAGCTTTTGAGCTACCGTTTACTGAACGCAGATGAGCCCAAATATGTTTTGAGTCTTTAGTTTTAATGATGGATTCGGAAAAATATTTGCGTTTTGCAGCCCTTATCAACTGTCTGGTTTTATTACGGTATTTCTTATAGTCCGCCCATTGTTTCAATCGGAGACTCCATTCTCAAAGATATTAAAACCAAGTTCTTTTTTTAGCAGGGAACCACTCAATCGCAAAACACTGTTTATATCGCTGTGCAAATTAGCTGAATTTTTTAACTAAATCAGTGACTATTCATTATAAAACTTTGAGGATATTCTTGTTAATATATGGACTACTATTATCTGTAATAGCAAGAGTGAGCTTCATATAGTTTTTGTTTAATCTTGAAGTAAAGATGAACACTAACAAGATAATATACTCATAAAGTGGCCGTACTAACCCGCCCTCAGGCTAGTTTTTGTATTATAGTGAGAACGGCTCACTCTAATACGGGTCACGTTGAACATTTATCGAAACAAGGGAGGCGACTCCTCATAGAAAATCTGAAACTGCATAGCGAATCTAACAAATATCTAGCAAAAATGAGTGATCAAAGATTGATGAGTTTAGAGGATTCTCTCAAGAAGAAGCATTTGAGCATTATAAACAAGATGACGCTGGCAGAGCTCAAGAAATTTAAGAAACATGAATATAAAAAGATTGTTCTGGGCGAGATGAGTATTGCTCTACCTGACTATCAGAAGAAGCAGTATGACCAGACTGCTCAGTGTGTGGTACATTTTCTTCAAAGCGAAGTGAAATCGTGTATGCACAAAATATCAGACGAACAACACGGTGCCACCTCTAGCTTATTGTCAGAGACTTTGTCAGTGACTGTATTGGAAGACCTCGATTCAACAATGCAACCGGTTGATGATGAGTCCGATTGCGACAGCGATGCCGGCGAGCAACTAGATACGGGCGAAAACATACAAAATGGAGCAAATAATTCCATAAACACCTGTGAAAATTCTTACAATTTAAATGATAGTATAACAAAATTAAAGGAAGTTGTGAATGCAGAATCAATTCCCTCAAAACACACCGATAAAGACAAAACAGAGCCAAATAACCAAACCGAAAATTCTAAATGTTGTGATGCCTGTAAAGTAAAACCAACAACTAAGAAAACATACGACATGATCCAGTGTACTTTCTGTATGCAGTGGTACCATGAAATATGTGTCGGCATCAAAAAGGACGACCCTATTGGAATTTGGGTATGTGTGACATGCAGAAACGTACCGTCTGTTCTTAAAAATGATATAAGATGTCTAAAAAGTGAAATGGAAGAAATAAAGCAATATACACTATCTGCAGTCAAAGCAATAGAGGGTCTGTCCACAGAACTTGTAAACAATTTTGAAAATCTCAATGACCGACTAACATCATTGACTAGACAAATTAACAGTAAAGATCTGTGCCTCACAGAGTCAATAGAAACTCTTCAAACAACAACAGACAATGTCAAAATCTCACTCGACCAGAAGTCATGTCAAATACTAAATAAGACGACAGCAGTGTTTGATAAGGTGAAAACACATGCAGAAACCTTAACAAAAATCACAAACTATTCCCCAGATCGTCAGAACATCGATCAAAATAAATCAGTAAAACAGTCAACGGAAACAGATGGCAAAAGTAACAAAATTAACAAAATTAATAGAGATGTAAACACAACAAGTATCGACCTGACACAATGATTCGCCTGTCATCTTGAGCTAGGCTATCTAACAATGAGACAAAATCGTCACAGAAGTCATCAAGGTCTTTGCCATCGTCGGCATCGTTACTACCGACATGTAGAATCACTGTTTTACACTTTTCAAGGTTATAGGAGTTAAGTTTGATTTTAAGTGACTCTGTTGTTGCTCCTGACATTGTGCTGTGTCCGCTTGTCTATGTTCTTTGGCGGTTTGGTCACCTGTTTTGCTACCCAATCTGACATTTGTTTTGTTTTGTAAGTTAAAAATAAAACAGATAAAAATAGATGCGCTGCTGTTTTTGATTAGGGTAGCTGAATCGGACCACCTGCTTTGGAAAGAGCTGCTCATTCAATTTACCGTGCGTGTCTTTCGTGAACTTGTGTCAATTTTTCCGCGTGTGTGTGCTTCTTTCCCTATTGGTTTTGAGAGTGGGATGTGGGATTTGATTGTAATAACTCCTGATCATTGCCTATCTTTTTACTGTATGCCACCCAATAAATAAGAATTTTTGTCTTTAAACAATATTTTATTTCCATAAAACATATACAATAGTACAATGCATGCAATTGTTGGGATTAGGCAACAGGCGCCTTCTCCCAGCGAGAGAAATATTATGTTAAAAAGAGGCAGTTAACAGTAAAGCACCCTTGCCAATTTCCAGCTCTTGTAAGTCGTTTTCACGTGCTGTCATTCATCTGGATTGTTCTTGTAGCACTTGTAGCCTTGTCGTAAAGGTTCCCATGGCGCGAACTAGATTTTCCTGTTGTACTTTCCATACGGATTCATGCCATATCCTGCCAAATGTTTTATGAAACCTATGAGGACACGATAATGACATGAAACGCCATATCCTGCCAAATGTTTTATGAAACCTATGAGGACTCCATAATTATATGAAACGCGACACGAGGAAACCAACAAAGTGGTTGTGCGCAAAGCACAGACTCAGATCAGCCTGGGCATCCGCCCAGTCTGATTAGACCCTTTCCTTAGCACTGAAGGGTAGCTAAGGGTCTAAGCTACCTTCATGCGGACAACTAAGACTCTGATCAGACTGGATGGTTGCCCCGGCTGATCTGAGTCTGGCTGGGCACACAACCACTTTGTAGATTTTCTCGTGTCGCGGCTCAATTATAGAATAGCTGATGTAAAATCCTAAAAACTGTTGGATTCTATGTCCTGACAAAAAAATCGTTAAAAAATATCTACTGATGCCCGTGACATTTCGGACTAACACTCACCTGATGTCAGTTTCACAACCTATCCCACCTGCAGGGTACGTTACCTTAATACTTCGCGGTAATATTTTTCTCTAAAGCATATTTTCGAATATTTTGTAGGCGAAGATCTGCAGTGCTATATACTCGTACGTGTAAAAGATCACTCTTAGGTAATTAAACATAGTAAGGATGTAAGAGTTATGGCCTTTTGTAAGCCATAGGATCTTATGGAAAAATACATGTGCATTAAAAACAAAATAACATGTGCATCAGAAAGGAAATGAAGCAACGCCTTTCAGAAATACATGACGTTTACTAAAAATATGAGATTTTACCAAAGCTTCATGAGATTCCTATCAATTATAGCCATTTTAGAATTAATTAAAATTTCGGATTATCTAACTTTGAATTAGATACAGTGTATTTTTACTTTGCGTAAAACTACATAAATGCAGAGGATTTTGTCAAAATCTTTATGCACATGAGTAAGTGATTGTGCTGCTGATACGTATGACAATATCGTTGAGTTCAAATTATTTTAATAATTTGAATCCAGAATAAGTTTGTGTATTGGGCTTACAGTGACGAATTAGAAAGTTTGTTCAGTATTAATGAGAACAAAACCATGATGTGTACAAAAAGATACATGTCTCTTATTGCAAATACTGAAAAGTCATCAAAACACACTCTGTTTTATCAAATAAACAGATATGTCCATTTGGCATAATCGCCATTTGATCCACCCTATGAATCATCTCCGGCTTGCAGAGAAATTCTTCCGTAGCTGCACCAACACACACGATGGCCAACTGGTCGGCTTCCTGTTTTCTGTAATGAAGCAAAATGTTACCTTTCATGTCAAAGCATGCGTTCTTGATTTGTAGCTCTGGAATTAGTATACCGGTATCAAGATTAGTTCGAACACGGAATGATGCAGATTTTTGTTCTCCGGAAACAAAGTATTCGTCGCCAGAAATGAAACCGCCCGGGGTACTGAAGACTAAAATGCCTCCATCTCTTGCCTCGCATACGCCTAATATTTGCACGCCGGTGTTCGCGTAATCTATATCTCTCCTCTCACCTGATGGACTATATATAGAAACTTTCAAGACTGACGGATGATGAACGGCTAAGTAACCTTGTTTCGTAATATCAAACGTCAGTTTTGAGCGATCTTGGACTTTGTCAAGTATGTCAATTTTTCTTAAGTAGCCGTCATAAACAGTATCCCAAATTTCATTCACGGTGGCTACATAAATACCCTCATCCTCTCTCAATTGTTTCCTCGGAGACCACCTCTTTTGTACTTCTGTCATACAGGCGCTTCCAGGGTACAGCGCAACGTGAACATGACCATTTTCATTTAAGGATAGTCTAACTTTGGCCGTGTTTGGAATGTTTTTCATTGTTATTTGTCTTGGTTCCGTTCCTGTGCCGTTATGCACTTCTAGTTCAAGAACCGTAAAGCCTACTTTTTGAACAGCTTTCTCGGCAATGCTTTCGGCAGTGTTCGTTTTACTTCCAAATTGTTGAGAAATCCTCTCACCTAGCGATGACGCTCTCTCGTGTAAGTTTACTCGTAGCCACGCTGTAGCAGTGGGTCGACAAGTTTTGAAAATACTTCAGACCGCTTGATAGGGTATGACTGCATGCTTGCATCTTTCACTTGAACCGCCATCCGCTCCGATCGTAAATCTAAGGAGCCTTGTGTAACCTCTTCCAATTTCCTCCTTCTTGGCCACGGGGATAGATGTTGAGATGCTTTCAGTACTCCAATATCACATTCTAACAATTCAATAGCTCTTTGCATTAAATTGAATTGTATATCCAACTCAAAACCTGTACCATAACGATATAATTTTTCGTCTTTAAGTTTGTTCCAGTTATCAGCAATCTTGGTTTCAAATTCTAATGCTTCCGAATCACTGCCGTACTTCACTAAATTATATGAATATACTTCTAAAGAGCTTGCTCTTGTGTTTATTATTTGCATCTCTTCTATTTCGATCTCCAACCGCTTTTTAGTCACACTTTTTATTCGGAGTAACTCTTCAAGTAATGTTGCCTCTTTTTCATTGATACACCGTATTATGTTATTAAATTCATTTTTAATTTGTTCTTTTGTGATTTCTGTTTTCCTTTGAAATTCATCCATAAATATCTTAACATCATTTATTATATCCTGTGTTTCACATCGGTATTGTTTGAGTTCTGTTTGCATATCCATCATAACTTTTTTGCATCGCGTGGCTGCAGTTGAAAGTGACTGTATATCATGGTTTAAATGATCGCTATATCTACATGATTTACAACAAGGTTTTCGGCAGCTTGTGCAATAAAATACATTTTTTTCTCTACGATGTGTTTCGCAAACAGAAGGCCTTCTATTCAGATCTGATGTAGATACCGTGCTCGCTTGGGAACCGCGACAGTGGTGTTTATTGTCTCGAACACATGCGTTGCAGACAAGTTCTTTGCATACTTGGCACCTATTTTTTAAGTTCACTTCAATATCAGTCACTCCACAGCATCTGCACTGAAAGTGAATTTTTGTTTGTCGTTCGATGCACTGTATCACATTAGCGTAAAATGTTTGATTAGGGTACGCACGTATACCTTTATTTGGTATTCTCATAGCTTTTCTACAGACAGGACAAGGGGGAAAGTTGCGAGTATCTTGTCGGACATAGTTATCCAGACACTGCTCACAAAATATGTGACAGCAGTCAATGACTTTAGGATTTTTGAACTTTTCTTTACAGATGGGACAATCCAAAGACTTCAGTAATTCGTCTGGTATTTCGTATATTTCTCCAGCATCCATTGTGTTTCAGTAGCATATACTAGGTCTGTAAGCTTTTTATATCTCAATACTTGAAACTGAAATAAGCAAAAAATGATATCTGATGTACTATTACCATACCGACAAATTTAAACATTAACCTTTCCAAAAGTACAAACCCTTAAAAGACAATAGATTAGGAACTCTCTCGTTTGGACGTTCAGAATTTGTTATTCTCTCTACCATTTTTGTCAATGCGATATGACCATCAGGTCCTATATCGCTTCCCTAAGAAAACAGGTCAACAAAAGATACGTTAGATACATAGAGGGCGGAAATTTAGTTCGAATTTGTTTTGTAAATACCTAGATGCCAAAATAACTGCAGTGCTGTAAAAACCAATTTCAATTTACCCATTAAAAGATTATGGGAACTTCATGTTCTCAGAGCGACCTAAATTCAAAATAATGGTCACAAAAACAATACTTTTGGAGAGGCTTATAAATGCTAAGAACCAAGAGCATTTCTGCAAAGTTCTAGATTTTTCATCCTTATGCTACTGTGGCGTTGGCTTTTATATATTTCGCTATTTTTGCACATTGGTTGCTTGGCCAAAAACCCAATTAAGAAGTTGCTACAAAACTAATTTTGTCTGATGGAGATCCATCTAAAAGACTTGTCAGTAAAAGATCTGTCAATATACCTGCACTCTCAAGGCAGTAAGATTAAAATTTCAATTTTCCCATTGACAGGCAAAATCAACTATAAGCTACTGTAGCAGTATTAAAGTACTAAAACAGTAGCCACCAAAATATTTGTATAGAGATCTAAGCTAACTGTATATCTGCTAAGCAATACTTTTCTTTTTAATATCTTTTTCCATTTTCGGCAACAAACCAATTTGGAAGCGGTATTTATTGTCAAAAGTAAAATAGTGTAACTCACGCTCAAATTAACGTCAAAATTGCAGGGCTGGTTTCTTCGGGGAGTATTTATTTTTATCGGAATAAACAAATTTTGAAAATATTTGTATATGATTCAAATGTACTCATGCATCACTTATGAGCTATATAAGAATAATTACTTTTTCTCTACGGATACGGAAAGAAATTTAAGAAATCCGTGGTCTTAATTTTTGTAACAAATTTCAAATTTGACACCAAACTCTTACACCTATCTATTTCATTAAGCTGATTTGGACAAAATACTTACAGCAATCTCTGCAAAAAGCAAACTTCCAAAATGTACATTGTCGGTTTGTATTATCTGCTAAATTGGGATTAAATGCTCTTGAACAATAAAATTGTTATGCGCATTTACATCGTTCTTAAAATGTGTAAAGCGGTGGCAAATATAAAGGAATTCAAACGTTACATGCAGTATAGTTATAAGCAGTTGTCTAGCAATTTTCAGATCTGCGTAATAATAGTCAAACATGTCCTAAAGGTCAGTCATGTGAAGCAAATAACTGTATTAAAAGGTAAACATTTAATTTCCAAAAGTACCATTTTCTTTACAAATTGACCTGTATAAGGCAAGCACCTGTCTCAAGCAAGCGGTTTTCGCACCTCCCTTGGGTGCTTGCTTAAGGCAAGTTTGACTACATAGCAATACATGTACTTTCTCTTGCCATCGGAGAACAATTTTCTCAAAGTTTGAAGCCCATAAATATATAAATACATGTATGTGATATTTCACCAGCATAAAAAGTCTTTCCCGTGGCAAGATGACTAGCAGAAAAAAAACGGGAAAGGTGACGCAAGAGAAATAATTCGTTCTACACGAAAACAGAGGATAGTCTAATAGTATAACGAAATAAGGTATCGTGAAACGGCTAAAAGCTACCGTCCAGGGATATAGTGTGGCTTATATTTGCAGCTTCCGATAGAATTTGTACAACAAACTCAATTCATATTGTATTCATAAATGCAAATAGATCCGTCCTATACTGAAAAAGCAAATGAATAAGCAAAACTGTAAATAAATTCTCATTGATGTCGTCCTTACAACATGTTTAAAGGATCAGACCGGTTTTCTTTTGTTTCCGTGGCGTGTTTGGTTTTGTTTCATTACTTTCGGTATAAGAAGGTCGAACCCCGCAGTTAACATTCTCATAAGGCGGGAAAGTAGCCGCTTGACAGTTTGACGTTACGTTTTGTTCCCCAATACCGTGCGCGACGTCTATATGTCCGCATGTCTGTTGTATTCTAGCAATATGGTCACCTGTATAGCTGCCCACTGTGTCCGTTTTGTCAGAAAATGGGTAAAAATAGATGTTACTGTTTTTTTTTTCAATTGGGTTAACTTAGGGTCATCTGTCTGGGAAGTCTTTGGTCAACTGTAGTAAATATATTTAAATACTTTGGGGTTTTAGGGCAGGGTATGGGATCTGATTTAATCAGTTCTGATCATTGCGTATCTTCTTACTTTCTATCAGCCCTTGACTTTTCTTACGTTATTTGTGAAGCCTTTTGGCCATCTGCCGTAAAAGACCTAGCCTCTTCGATTTTCCTTATCTTGTTTTGATTTGTGTGCTGTCGTCACCAGAAATTGTCAGGGTCACTGACGAGGCTTTATTAGCCGAAACTACGTAGTCTGGCCCATGTTCCTACTTCTGTATGTATTCTCTGCTCTTGAAGGAACTTTTTAAGATTTTAATTTTACCTCACTGCAGCTGGTGTTGTGCCGTGTGGCGGCCGTAAAACGTCTCCCCGTACATCATCCATAGTGCAGATTATATTTTATTTACATCCTTTGAGAGCAGAGGATAGATTCTTAGAAATCTAAAATTTGTGATCGATTTAGACTATTATTCTAGATCATCGTCTTTTATATTATTTGGATCCTTTTGAAACTAATCAGTCTTTGAATCGACTGTCCAATTAAAATTAAGAAATTACAGTATGCTTTTTTCTGGTTTCGTCACCAGAAATTGTCAGGGTCACTGACGATGCTTTATTAGCCGAAACTACGTAGTCTGGCCCATGTTCCTACTTCTGTATGTATTCTCTGCTCTTGAAGGAACTTTTTAAGATTTTAATTCTCCCCTTTTCCATATAGTGTTTTGGGCAGGATGTGGTAAGCGAATGTGTCGCTCCTGATCGTTGCCTTATCACCTACTTTACAAACTAGTGTGTCTTTGTGTGTCCTAAAGCAACGGGATTCATCAGTTAATACACCTGTTCTCTAAAGGTGATTTTGAATTGTAATTTATTTTTTATTTCCAAGTCTCATCGCCAATGTTCATAATTGACGTCAAATATAATACTGACTTGAAAGCGCTTCTTCGACACGGTCTTTCTGAGCCTGAATTTTATGGAGAATTAATTAACAAATTCAGAAAGGTTTGCTGCTTCAACTGATTTTTCGAATAAAAATAACAAAAGCATAATTATTCGAAACGAAAAATAATACGAAAAGGTAAGTTATAATATTGACCTGGTTATGCGGAAACTATGCGTAGTGGGTAACCGAGTCATGGCTGACAACTGTGATTCTCTCTTGTATTGCAGATTGCAGAACGGTGAAACTGTTCTCAGACTAAATGATGGCCCTCATACCCGTGTCACATAAGTCGGTGGCCGACCATAAACGTTTGTTTTGACCATCATACTGCAGCATGTGGTTTCTTTAAGTTGCATAAGGTTCTTATCTTTGTTTCGTCATCACGCTGGTCTGGCATTCAACACAGGCAACGAGGCAACGTACTTTAAAACACGATTATTTTGCATACTTCTTACATTAATCTCAAACTATGATTCTTACGGACCCGGCAGTTTGTTAGACCTCTTAGTCAGACCAGATTTTCGAAGAAATTCCGTCTAGTATAAATGCAGTGCTTGAATAAGGTTTTTCACCAATTCGTTGGCTGGTCGTTGTAGCCCAAAAATTGTTTTCAAGCATTTCTTGAATATGCATATCAATTCAGTAAAACTTTTGAGTCCTATTTCAAGAGTAGGGGGTCGGATGGTCCGTGAGACTATACTTCTGAAACAAACTTATCCTGATGAGCAGAACCAGCAGGTTCCTTCTACGTTGTCTTCGTTGCCTGTGTTGAATGCCAGACCAGTGTGGTCATAGGTTTTGACGGCATTTAGCATGTTTAGAGAGAGATCAAGGTAGAAAAGACAGATGCTGGGTACCAGTAAAAGCTTCAAATACTTTGCAGCAGTTGTCTCAGATGATGGCTCAAAACCGGAGGTTGTCTCATGGATCGCACAAGCCACTTCAGCTTTTACAAAGCTGAAGCCAATTTGGAGAGATGTTAAACACATCTCTTGAACGAAAGGTGAAATAGATGCGTTCCCTTGTCATTTACATATTTGTGTATGCCTGTGAATCGTGGACCTTGACAGCACATTTATAAAAAAAAAACGCATGCCTTTGAGACAAAATGCTACCAAAGGTTATTGAACTTTATGTACAAGAATCATATAACCAATTTGGATGTTCGCAGAAAGATCCAAGCAGCCATTGGAAAATATGATGAACGCCTGACCATGGTCAAGAAACGGAAGCTAAGGTGATTTGGCTACGTCTCAGTGTCTTCTGGTTTAGCAAATACGAATCTATAGGGCACAGTGAAAAGGAAACAGAAGAAAAAGTAGACAGAAGAAGAGGTGGGAAGACAATATTAAAGACATATTAAAGAGCTGACTGGGATGGACTTTTCCAGCTCAACCAGGGCAGCTGAAAACAGGACAAGGCGGAAAGGGGCCGTTTTCGAGGTCCTCTGTGGCGCCCCAACGACCTTGTAAGGTTATGGGATAGAAAAGAAAAGGTTATAATGACTATGTATGTTTTATTATGATATCTCATTGGGGGTTTATGGGCCACTAGTACACGTAGACAAAACACCATAAATCATGGAGCCTTGGCCACTTCTTACATGCTAATCTGGTTTTCGGCTAGCAAATGTGCCATTAGAGTCTGTTATATGAAAGAGAGTGCTGTTTATTAAACAAACTCCAATCTGAAACAGTGCCTATGTTGCAGTTTTCTTACATACAACCAAACATAAAAGGCCTTACTTTAGATCCATTTTACCGGATGCTGGTGCTACGTTTTGAAAAAAAAATTATAATTTTGAAAGGCATACATTAAATAAGCCAAAATAATATGAGAGAATGGAACACTATATTATCATATCCACCCAAAATCGTATTTATAATCAAAGCGATGGAACAGTGTAGTTAATGTAAGTTTTTCTTACCTGTGAGTGGCTTTTTCCTATAAAGGAAAACACTCTTTCAACATTTTAAAATGCAAAATCGAGTAAAATGGGAGTCTACACAGTCTTTTGCAGTGAACTTCCTGGTAGAATGACTATATAACGGAGGCAAAGATTTTCAACGAAGATATACGTGTATACAACATCAATGGGCTACCTGTTTAGTATATACACCCCTCGCCGAAAGTTTGGCATCAATAATGATGAACTAAGCAGCAGATACAACAGATACATAGGACTGCTGATTTGATAAAAGGTTTTACATCATTGGTCTTATCCGATTTCATAAAGTTAAAAGAAGATGATGAGGCACTGGGATTTTGGAACTCAGCAGTTGTTTGGATACACAATACCAAAAGTTAAGACCACTGTATTTCAATGACAAATTTCGACCCTTTCCAAAATGTGGTCCAAAATATCACCAAACTTGACTTCATCTTCACCAAACTAGCATAGCTTTAGACCAAATGTTGAATTGTAATGTGCTACATTAATTGTGATCATGTCATTTCAAATTGGAACATGAGAGGCAAACTTGTCAAAACTTGATTCCAAAACGACCAATAGTGCAAGTTTCCTATAAGTTCTTATCATTTTGTCCTGTGGAAAATTGGTAGTCTTCAAACTTTTATGAAACACATCAGGTACATGGTCTCTTATCTGACGTAGCACGAATGTTTTTAATGTTAGACATTTTTGTATGCGGAAAATTAGAATTTAAAAATAGTGTTTTACTAGAAAAACGCATTACAGTTACACACGCCAAAATTCTTATAAATGACATGTATGGACCAAAATGAGGAAGTTCGCAGAAAGATCCAAGTAGCCATTGGAGAATATGAGGAACTCTGACGCTGGTCAAGAGACGGAAACTAAGATGGTTTGGACACGTCTCTAGGTCTTCTGGTTTAGCGAAGACGATTCTACAGGGAACATTGAAAGGAAAAAGAAGAAGAGGTAAACAGAAGAAGATGCGGGAAGACAATATTAAAGAGTGGACAGGGTTGGATTTTGCCAGCTCAGCTAGGGCAGCTGAAAACAGGACACGGTGGAAAGGGATTGTTTCGAAGTCATCTGTGGTGCCCCAAACGATCTAGTAAGGTTATGGAATAGAATAGAATAGACCAAGATGCCAACAGGCATACGCCTATGCATACTGTGTTTCATAGTCAATAAATTATATCGTTGTTTAATTTTTGCAATTGTTCTGCAGAATGTGTAACAGAACAACCGTGAAACTGAAATATGATAAACTTTGTCGAGGTGTATATTTTTTACTCTTCTAAAAATCGTAACTGCACCTTATTTACTTTGTGGTTTTCAGATATCATATTATAATAACGCATTCGTTCATTGAAGATTGCTGAGGCGTAAAGAAAGTAAATAATGTTCTTAAATGATGATGGTGTTACATGTGTGCCATGTAAATGCGGTTGATAATTGCCTTTTATATAACCATATTTTTTTATCCTAAACAAAGCCACATACACTGGAGCTTATGATCAATAATAATGATAATAATAATAATAATAATAATAATAATAACAACAGATGTATGGTTCAAATTTTCAAAAAAATGTAGAAGTCGGCATGGTGCCATGAATCAGTTACATATTTACGAAACTTTCAAGAAAGTTAATCAGGCCATCCACAGCTCATCATAAAACAATATCTCGAGTAAATGTATTATAAATTAACTTTACTTTAATTCTTTTACTGGTAAGATAAGCCTACGTGTTAACTCGCGAGCGCAGGCTATCCCGACCAAACCAACTCAACCTCTGCGTCCCAAAATAGGCGACAGATAAAGACATCAGGAAGGAGATGTCCGAAGCCTACGTATTAACTCGCGAGCGCAGGCGTCCCCACCAAACCACCTCAACCTCTGCAACCCAAAACAGGCGGCAGATTAGGGCATCAGGAAGGAGATGTCTGATGCAACCAGAACCTGCAACAAGAAGAAAGGATGCCTAACTCGTGTCGCTATGACAGGTCAATCTTAGTTTTACAACAACAACAACGAAAGTCAGCTGAGAATGTTTATTGATGTAGAAGAAATCCTGAAAAAGTGTCATATCTGTTTCTATCGCTCGCCCAGATGTGTCCGTCCGCGTGATAGTTCGCAACCCACACATGCTGCCCTGCCCTGAGTCTCAGGGCGACAATGTTTCCTCCTTGTGCGTCCATTCGGTCTGTTGTCGGGTTAGCAACTCCTTGAACCTATAACACAGTGGGCGCGTTTGGCATAATTACTTGGGTAAACTCGAATAATACGCAAGTATTCCCCGGGTTGCTCGAAGATATTCGAGTAGCCGGAAGAATACCTGGGAGTTGCTCGAGTTTACCAACGTTATCATAGAAAAAAGACACTGTTGCAGCTAGAAATATGCAGCAAATCTCAAACAAAAATCCTACAGTTCCGTTCAATGTGTGTTTTTCAGTGCTTTTTCGCCATTTTTACAAGTGGGGACAGCTTTTATGACTTCCTGTTTTCTTCCCTGGGTGCCTTTCAAAATGGGTCCCACTAAGAAAAGCAAATGCTTTCCTTTCAGAGTTGACCCCAGCTGAGATGGAGCAAAATGAAAATGGCAGGATTCTCCCTCGAAAAACGAATCCATGCATCTTATAACCATGTAAGAAATGTGAATTAAAATCTAAAAGCGTTCCTGCAACGCTTCATTAACTTTACGGAATGTGCAGTTGCATATGGCGAATGAGAGCATGCAAAAATTTCCAACACAACAACTGATTCTTGTTGATTTTAAAGTTTATGAATACACTGTCATGTTTTCCTCCATGTATTCAAAAAGAGACAACTTCTATGGCATTTTGTTTGCTTCTGTGGGCGAAACTCTTCTAAAAACAGATCTATTCTTGAAGGAAAGAATATGCTCTTCAAGGAGTAAACCCTTTCCTTTTAAAGTTGACCCCTTCCCCACTTCAGAAGGGATGCAAACTGAGCTGATCCCTCTGGAAGTGCATCCACTTCCTTAAATTCGTGTCATATAAGATTCAGACACAGGCTTCTCCAAATTATGTACATTTAATGTATTAAGTGCACTCATGAGCGCATGTTGAACAAATATTGCTTAAACTAAAGGCAGATTTGCTAATGACCATACGAGAAGCACAGGCTGATGGTCCTTCACAATTCGCATATAACTATAGAATTCGTTGGCACACTTACGTTTTTATCACAATATCAGCCTACCTTTCTTTCACCGTCGACAACGAGACTGGCCAGTAAATGGGTTGACTCTCCCCATTGGTCAATAAAGAAACTGAACACATACATTCCATCAACAGGACATGTGAAGACGCCAGTGAAACTGTTGTAGTGACCTCCCTCATTCAGTAAAACCTTGTCGTATTTGACGATATCTCCAGAGCTGAGGTGAAACACAGATGCATTCAGATATGCGGAGAAAGCTGCTTTTGTCGTTGTTCGGACAGCTGAAAATGAAACAATAGCCAAGTCGCGAGTCTTTACAATCTACAGCCGAGTGCCAAAAGTCTTTCCCAAAAAACATATTTTCCATAGACGTCAATGCATTTTCAAGTGTGCGGGGAATTTTGCTGTAGCAATACTGCTTATAGAAAGAGCAATGATTTTGGCAACATCTGATTATTTTGATTTGAACTATAATTAATTATTCTTGTAGAAATATGCTTTCATAGGCGACACCAGCGCTTTTTCGGCAAATTTTGGACAACGTCACCATTGACGTCAGTAGAAAGCTGCATTCCTGAAAATTTTATTGAAGTTCAAATAATTGTGAGTAGGTTTAGAGCAACCAAAAAAATATTTTATATTGCAGAAATCTTTCAGGTTTTTAAGCATACAAAAATTATTTTGAACATCTGAACAAAAATCTAACAATAAAATTTCTTGCACACTTGCAAATGCACTAAAGTCAATGGAAAAAATATTTTTGGGAAAGACTTTTGACAGTTGGCTGTATAAGACGTCAACGTTGTCATTACATGCCAAAAACGTTGTTATTGCATGCCAAAAACTCCATTTTGATTTTTATTGGTTTATATATGATAATGCGAGATCAGTTATCAACTATGTTTTATGCGTTTATATTCTCGAGTCTCGGAAAGAACTTATGGGCTCGTGTGCAAGCATAATCCTCTATGTACGTTGCGTTGGTCCCTAAATAATTTAGAGTTTTAACTTTGTGTCTTTACTGAGATGGTGGTTTTGAAGTTTGGTGACCCCAATAAAAACTTACCTTGTCTGCGAACATTCTTGTGTAATCTTGGCGTATCTTCTTGCTTCGAAACACGCTGTTCTTCGTGTTCTAACTTCTTTTCTAAAATTGACAGGTGGTCTTCTTGAGAAGAAATCGTTTTCTGCAGATCTTGAATTAAACTTGCTTGACTCAGAATTAATGATTCTATTTTTTCAAAATCGTCTTCTTCAATTTGATGAAAATATGATTCTTCAGAATTAACTGTCTTCGATTTCACATTCTTACAGATGCTTACGCACAACGTTAGTAATATAAGACTTTTCATCTTTGCTCCTTGTTCAAAACATATGCGACAGAAATGTCTTATTTGTTCTAATTCGATATATCACATACAGAACCGGTGTCCTCGACATTGTTAAAAGATAACAAATAGAACAGTGAATATGAATTTCGTATTTAAATAGTTATATCTAAGAATAACATGTGTTTATTTTTAAGCAGTTTGGAAGATTGAAGAAAGTCATAAAAGTTCGCTTTAGCTCGAAACCGATGGTCTTTTGTTTATGGTTAATGGGCCCTTTCATTCTATTTTATACTATTATTATTTTATTATTATTTTATTGTTATTATTATTATTATTATTTTAACGGCATGTTCATGTTATTGTAATGAACTATATTTTTGGTATATAAGAGCGGAATTAAAAATGTTCCCTGTCTGACACAGTTAGAAAACAATTTGAACCCATTGCAATTGTTTGTGTCATCGTGCTAGTCCACCATGAAATAATGACCAAATTTTATGAATTTTCTTTTCTTCCTTTTAATAAAACTGGGCATGGTAATTTTTTGGTTCTACACTATGAGTCGTTGCCACTGTCTGATCCACCAGAACTCCTAAACGAGCAAAGTATTATCTGGAGTATCGCTCGTCACTCACACAGATGCCAGAGCATTACCCTAGGAACGCATAATTTAGCCTCGACACGGCAAAACCAACAACGTGGTTGTGCGCCCAGCGCAGACTCGGACCAGCCTGGACAGCCGCACAGTCTGGTTAGACTTTTCGCTATATGCTTAACGTATACCTAAGGGCCTAAGCTACCTCCATGCGATCAGCGAAGACTCTGATCAGACTGGGCGGATGCCCAGGCTAATCTGAGTCTATGCTGGGCGCACAACCACTTTGTTGGTTTTCTCGTGTCATGGCTCAATTATGATTTCATCGTGGTAAGATGTCACTTTGGCATTTCAGTTTTCAGCTACAGTTTTTGAATGTACATGAAGAGATTTTATAGCAATTTGCACGATATAGTCAATTTTTTGTAACCATAGTCACTTGATTAAGTTTGTTCATGGTACCGGTATATTCACAGTGCAAAAGAAAAAAAATCCTTGACATATCTTTGGGTACCTACATTTGCGAATGTGTTGAATGACAGTAAAATGTCAGAATCACTTTAATCCCTAGATTGCTATACGAATGTATATAGATTTTACTTTATAATCTACAACTGAAAGCTGGCATAATGTATACATTGAACAGCATTTTAAAGACCTTCCTCAGTGTTAGTTTTTCTGCAGATTCAACCACTCCTCCTGATTTGCTAAACCTGCACAAAAGAATAAGTGGAAAACGTTTCAAACTTCGTTTACCCTTAAGGCGCTAAAAAGCAGACGACAAAATTTACGTTTGCAAAATTTTAAAAAAAAGTATGGTTCGTCCAAGATATATATGACTAGGCAGCAAGTAGTGTAGATCCAGGTGAGGTAGCTCATTATGAGCCACCTCATCTGGATTTAAGGTTTTTGCAAATTCAACTGTTTTCGTCTTTTTAGCACTTTAAGTTTTAACAAGTTATTAAAAGACTTTCAAAACTGCTTATAGAGAGATGAAAACTGTAATCCACCTAAAAGTAGCTAATGCTTGGATTTTTTTAGTTTAATTATTTTGTTCAAAATTTTAACTGACATGCAACATAAATAATACACAACACCCTTCTAAACTCCCCTCGTAAATGGTCGTGATCGGTAAAAATACTTTGGTTTGCAGACAGACATAAGTCCCCCTTCCCTAGACTTCACTTTGAAAATATTATTTACGTGCCTGCTATCCAGGTTTTCTTCCTATTACTTTCTTCCTATTAATTTAGCTTGCCCGTTTAGCGTTACCCGAGAGAGCCAATATGCATGTATATCTGCAAACGTTCTCGTATTTCTTTTATTTGGTCATTTGGACAAATTTATAAGCTATAAACGTTTTAAATGAATTGGCGCAGAAAATAATATATTTCAATCTCTGGCATAAAAGCTTTTTAATTTTTTGTTTAAGTGGTATGAGGTAAAATAATTTTTGGATACAGTGTTGTAGTTTTTCAGTTTATGGCATATTTTCTTTTGTTAATTGCATATGCCCCCCACCCTCCCTCTCCACTAAAGAGCCCTGAAACCAGCTTTTATGACTCTCTTTGAACAACGCGAAAACAGGCCATCGCTAAGGCCATCCTATGTACTAGTAATTCAGTTTTCAGTTAAGAAAAATAAATCACAAAATTAGTGCTTGTGCTATGGTGGGCCTATCTGTTTTGCTGATACGACACCTCGACGTCATGTGGTGTTGTGTAGCTTCATATGTGTTATGGGTTGCTTCTGACTTATGCTAGTTGGCTGTTTTGATGCGCTGATGGAGCCTTGAAGCAAGATGAAAATGTTGATCTATCGTTAGCGTCGCGGGTTGTTGTTGTGTGTGGGTGCAGTCTAAGCTTGAGTTAAGGACACTTGGGCAGAGGAGAGCTGTTTTCACTGGTTGGGAGCGTACAGTACATGTGCACCGTTGTCCGATGTGTATAGTGGGCAAATCTTTGTCCGTTGTTATGACCTTCAGGGTGTGTTTGTGTGAAATGTGTTTTCTTTTATTGTTTGGATGTAAACCACTTGGTAAGAGTGTTTTCTCTATTTATGTTTTCCATTATGGTCATCTTTGGAGATGGCTAGATGTTGCTTTCTTTGCTCTAAATTCGTATTTTCATCTTCAAATCACTGGTGTTTGTAATCAGATCACGTCACGTGTAACCAGAAAATCGGCCGAGTTAGCGTTTTAATTCGAAAAAAATGTTAGTTAGTCCCTTTTTAAGATAGATTAATGATCTATTAAGAGATTTACCCATGATAAGTATCCTTTAAGTACGAGACGAATCCACAAGACAAGCAAAGCTGAGCATCCCCAAATTTTTCTGACTGTATGGGATGTCTCACTGACAATCGGTTTTACGACCCACGATACAGAATAGTGTTTGACCCCTCTTTTGTTTTCTTTGAAAATAATGGCCCTTACCTAGCATGATATCTAACAAGATTAATTAATCCTGAACCTAAATACACCATAAAATATTTCTAAAGAAAACACGGTTGTTTCATATACAATTGATGGCCAAATTTGAAGAAATGGTACCGGCGCAGATTTCGAAATCGAAAGTAGAGTAGTGATTTTCTCAAATTAAATGTGAAAATAAAGCATATCATAACAATTTACAGAAAATTAAGGTGACATGTCGAAAAGATCTGTATTAAGGCTTGTCGAGCAAGCTGTTCTACCTACACTCAATGATTTTATAACACAAAAATAAACAATTTTGAAACTTACCCGACATATTGGGACAAAGATGCGTCCACTATACAGATCGGGACAACCGGTCACTTGTACTGTACGCTCCCACCCAGTGGTTTTGTAGACTTTCTAACATATATAACCTGCTTATTGTAACGTCACCTATATAGACGAGTATATTTATCGAACATCCATGTGTGTAGTCAAGTGATGGTGGTTTCTTAAAACTGTACTGTATTATGGTGATAGTGCCTAGCACGCATGCACAATCCAGATTTTTGATACATTTAATTAGCTTTTAACAGTGGAGAAGGGTAGAAAATCAACGATAAAGTGCATTAAAACTTTTAACAAAGCTTTTTACCAACGCTTTTTTACAAACGCTCTTTACGAATGCTGTCAGGCGGTTCTCCTAACAGAGGCGGAAGTTATCGACGATAAAGATAAAGACTACCTTTCTAAGTAGTCACACTGCCCACACTGGATGATCAGTTCAGTGTGGCAGTGAGGTCACTTGACCACCCCATTTTGTCCTATGTTCTAGCTCAACAAAAAATCTGTTTATTGCATGTATTTAAATTCTGTACAGTCATTATAGCCCTATCATCTTGTACTCTTCTTTTTTCGTATACTTTAGCATCTTGGTAGTAAGACCTTATAGTGTCAAGGCCAGTTCCAGCTTAAACGAAAAGTAAAAAGATAGGCAATGATCAGGAATTAATACAATCAAATCCCACATTCCGCTCTCAATACTAATAGGGAAAGCAGGACATACACACTGAAATTGACACAAGTTTACGAAAGACACGCACAGTAAATCGAATGAGCAGCTCTTTCCCAAACAGATGGTCATTCAGCTACCCCAATAACAGCATCAATATCTCTTTTTACTTATTTTTTATTTTTATTACAAAACAAAACAAAACAGAAGGCAGATTTGGCAGCAATACAGGTGACCAAACCGCCAGAGACCATAGACAAGCGGACATAGCACAATATAACATCAAGGAACCGCAACTGAATAACCGCCTTGGAACGGTCAGCAAAAGATTGCTGGGGGCTTAAACATGTTTTACTGGGCCCAAACCACGCCCTCTGCTTCTGCAGTGGTTTGAAACATTAAGTTAGCTGTTTGGTTCGCATGAAGGTTTCCTAACTCATCAATGAATCATCATCGGAA
This sequence comes from Ctena decussata, assembly GCA_963989385.1. NCBI lineage: Eukaryota > Metazoa > Mollusca > Bivalvia > Lucinida > Lucinidae > Ctena > Ctena decussata. Next base: position 40,670,791 of record OZ022503.1, on the reverse strand, counting down.
ACAAACAAATCACGGATAAGGCATATGATGAATCAGAGATGAGGACTCAACGGAAAGAACGTATTGCGACACCAGGAGACCCCTGGGAAGTCAGACAACACCACTGAAATACCGGAGCAAAAGAAAACTATCAGTTGAACCCCGAATAACCAAGCAACAGACAAGGCAAACTCCGGTCCCAACCAACTATATTAAGTAGCTGTATGTCGGGCCCATCATTGAGTCTGATGCCTGACCAACCGGCGTGCAATTAAAGAGGGAAGCAAAATTTTAACCATGATTGGGTTAACCAGTAGTTCACTGCTGGACTGGCCGCTATCAATTGTTGTCGTTGTGTCGTAGAGCTCCCCGGCTTCTTTATGCGGGGAAAAAGTCTTATGACTTTTTGTTTATAGCCTGGGGCCGTGTTTATAAAACGACTTGCGTCGTTGCTATGCTGTTGCTAAGGCTAAATTCCTATGAAGGAGATTCCCTACAACTATGAAATTTGGTCTGGAGGAAGAGTCTTTTTCAGACTGTTCCTCCAGAGCAAATTTCATGGTTGTAGGGAATCTTATAGAAATTCAGCCTTAGCAACAGCATAGCAACCACTTAAGTCATTTTATAAATACGGCCCTGGTGTTTTCAAAGTTCAAAGCTGGTGAGTGTTTGTATTTACATGTGTTGTAACATATGTAAGGTAAACTGTCCTTGTGTACAATCACTGTAGTTATGAAATTCTTTTCAGTTCTACTATGCGCCTCGCGTGTAGTCTGTCTATGTACTCTCTAGTATATAGTTCAAGCGACCCCAACTCCTCTGAATCAGTTTTGTATATATTGACTATCACCGACACATCCAGAGTCAACTGCGTGAGAAAGTCAGGATTCTGTAGTTTCAGAATAGGATGATTCAATAAGACTGGTCTCGTTGTAGGTCCTTCTTTCAGCCTCAAAGAAAGCACAGTCTCCTAGAAAATGCTGACGCGTCTCCGGGGCAGCATGACACAGCTTGCAAGTTGAATTTATAGCGTATTGGTTGAAGGCAGCTCTGTTGGCTTGAAGTATATATGTGCCCGTCAGTAGCTTACACTTAATTTGTGCCCTTCAACTAGCATGTAAACTGTTTCTTACAGTGGACCATATATGATGACTACTACCAACATTCAATACATCTGGGTTCAAGTATTTTGTAGAAGACTTGCTTTCAATATCAGACTTCCAGAGTGTTTTGACCATTTCATGTATTTTGTGGTTAAGTGTACATTTCAAGACCTATTTGGCTGGGGACTTTTTAACAGTTCAAAGATAGGTGGCAACCCATTTTGAAGTAAGATGCTTTGAATATGACTGAAAATACTCTGTCTAGGGGATTCTCTCATTATCAGCTGCCTCTGGGCTATTTCATATTATGTTGAATTGTCATTTCTTATCATATTTACAAACATATTAAGTAAGTTCTTATGTAATATGGCTTCCACTGGTAAAATACCAAGGAGAGCCAGCCAGGCTGTATTTGAGGTATTATCAGGTAGTCCATGGATTTGTTTCAGACATTTTCTTTGGAATTTTTCTAAGTTTTCTATATCCTTATTTCTAAGGAGTTGAACTTCAAGGCCATAAAGAAGTCGTGGAATAATGAAAATAGACCAGATGTGTCCATTCAATGTGGGCCTTAACCCACTACCCCCATGAAGCCCCGCACCCATTAAGCAAAATTGATTCGGAGGGTCTACTTCCTCTCCAGACATGATGAATATATCAAGTTCCCCAGCAGGTACATGACGTTGGAATGACGTCATACTGACGTCGATGCGACGTCAGTACGTCGCATCGACGTCAGTACGACGTCATTTCGACGTCATGTGCCCGCTGGGATCAGTCTCTTTTTTCTTCCGTTGGTTATACCACAGGATGTGACTCTTGGTTGGATGACTGCAGTACCTTTCATGCCCCGCATTTTTGTCCGCATCCCAGACAATCAGGTCATTTTAAAGTGCAGATACGCTTTTAGGTTTTTAACAGAAGTATTTGTAGTTCTATTAATCAGCACTCTTTCAAATTTTCACTTTTCTTTTGCTGTTTCCCGACTGCGTCTCCCAGTAATAATCAGTAATAGATTGTTGTGAGTATGAAGAAGAAGTAGAGGTAAGTAGAAGACGCAATCCACGGGCACATAATCCTCCCGAGGGGTGTTGCAGTATTCAAGGAAAGGAAGAAAGAAAGGGTGTTTAGCGGTACCGTCATATCAGTGAATGCGGAAAAAGGCGGAGGGTTTTACCCATAATGTATCACCTTGCGGGAAATGCAAAAGTCGCAAAAAATCAAGAAAAGAAAATCTGATTTTCCAAGCGAAATGTTAAGAGTAATCGTTATAAATGAATGTATCAGATAGTTCTTAATTAATTCAATGAAAGAATGGATCATATTCTGGAATATGAAGACCGAAAAGAGATAGAAAGTAGGCACCTTGGCTAAAATTTTAGCCGTTCCCCACCCACAAGTTTAGAATCAGGGTCGGTCCAATTCACTTTCGGCCAGGTGGAGCTATCATTGATTGGAGATTTTGCATATCGATATATTGAATGAAAATATCGATTTGAATATCTACACTTACCTACAATCAAAGCATTTCATGACATAACCCGAGTCTTCTCTGGCTGCAAACCCTTATGACAGTGAAGGATAATGCCAAAATTACAACAAAAAATTCTGAATCTGGATGAAAAACAGAGCAAATTGACGGAAGTGGTCACATGCGCATGGGGGTCTATCGGGAAATCCTAATATTGCGAGTCGGTTGGTCAACAAGTCCAGTTTTTTCCCCCAGACTATTAGAGATTGGAATTCCTTGGAAGATTCCATTATTTCTGCTGTTGAGTGTGCAGAGGATTCAGTTACTACTAAGTTAACTTCTCTTGTAAGGGCTAGGGACTAGCTTCCCTGATTCACAGGTCTGGTGAATGATTGGACATATCGCCAGTAAACATTTCTGATTCTAGTCAACTGCGCAAGTTTAAAATCCACTGATTTGAAAACTTTGATATCGACAGATTGGTTGCCTTATGGCGCGAGAGCAACGTCATCAAAGCACTCTACTAGAATTTCGGTGGAAAATACCCGATCTCATCACTTGCGTCAAGTTACAATAAACTCAAAATGGTGTTGTGTCGCACCTTCTAGTTGTTTACCAATACCATGCAGTGGGATGAATTGCAACTTTCTTATTTCGCATCCAATCAACTTGAAATTTTACCGAGTGGTAAAAAATAGATTGACTTTTGATAATATTTAGAAATTAAACAAATTCTTTGACGAGTGCCTGTGGTCAACAATTTGCTTTAAATGACATCTTCTCTGAAACCGCTAGGCCTAGGGCTTTGATATTTGGTATGAAGCATTGTCTAGTGGACCTCGACCAAGTTTGTTCAAATGATGGCCCCAGGGTCCAAAATGGCCCTTGGGCAGGGGTCTTGGGTTCGAAACTAAAATATACTTAAAAATCTTCTCCAGAACGGCTTGGCTCAGATGCTTAAAATTTGGTATGTAGCATTGCCTACTGGTCCTCTACCAAGCTTGTTCAAATTGTGGCCCCAGGGTCCAAAATGGCCCCGGGGCGGGGAGTCTCAGGTGTTGCATTCCACCATTAATTTTCCATAGACGACAATGTTAACATCTGGTCATTTTATTACAAAACTGTACATACAAAGTTTTCCAAACCCGTCTTGCTTTAAAGTGTCATCCTAGCCTATCAATTTGAGATGAAAACATCCACTGCCTTCCCAACTCATTTAGCCGCTAAGCTAGGTTAAGTATTGCAACCACCAATTTGTACCACAAAAAATAGCATATTTTTTTACCAGGGGGTTAGTTACCAAAATCAATCCCATCTCCTTCTGGTAAAATATTTCTCAATTAAACATGCCTTTTTGTAACTATCATTTGTTGGTCTTTTTTTATACTGCAAGAAGTCTAACATGCATGACTGACAGATGACGTCATCTCTCTTACAATGTAAATCTAATGCTCTCCCTGAAAAAGGCGGGGCTATCCTCATGAATATTTACTTGACTGTACCCTAAACCAAACTATTTTTTTCCAATATACCATAAACTGAACAGTTTGAATGTAAGTTTGATACAGTTTCATTGTGATCTCCAAGTTTCAAATGAATCCGTAAAGAACTGTTCAATTTATGACAATTTCACTATGTTGGTTGAGGTTTCTGTAGCGAAATGACTGAATCTGATTATTTTGAGGATTAATGAAAATTAATAATGATTCTGTTGCTATTCTTTTATATATATGTAGGACTCAGATCGAGGGCCAGTCCCTAATCGAGGGCCGATTTCCACATCGAGGGCCGATTTCATCGCAGATCGAGGGCCGATTTATTTTTCCCACATCGAGGGCCGAAATTGATATTTGCGTGCTGTAACGTTGTAGTGTTTCATGTGACATTAGTGTGTTTGGCGCCGTAATGTCACATTCTAAACAAACTTCCTGCTACCCAACATACCGAGAGATCACTACAGCCAATTGGGGCTTAGTAACAACCAACCAGATGGCTGCCACTAAAGCAAGAATGGTTTTGTTGAGCGTAAAATATCACAAACTGGCCAGATGAAGAGACTTTTTCTTCCGCAAAAGAGGTATTTCTATAATTTTCAGAATGGCTTATCAGAATTTTGTTTCTAATATTATCATGAACAACTTCATTTAAAATAAAAAAAGCATAAATAATTTGTTAGTGCTTATAGAGAACTTATATAATGTAAGACAAACATTGAATTAGAGTTTGAACTTAAAGATAGCAGCCGTGCATGCCTTGTGAGTTTTTTTTTGGTAATAGTGATTTCAAACAATGAAATTACATTATCGACTTACGAACACATACCCTTGATACCAAATTCAGTTGAAACAGGGATACAGACTAGCGGTCGCCCACTCGCCCACTGCGAGTAAAAAATCAGCTGGGCGACTAAAATTAAAAAGACAGTCGCCCAGTTTGCGATCGTGAGCTGTCGGCAGGTTTCTGGCATGTTTTCGGCTTGGAGTAAAATCCGTCACCTGAATGGGTATTGCTAACTTCCGCGCCGATATTTGCTAGGAATATTCGGTGTTCCGTCATACTTGTGTGTTGGATTTTACTCACTATCGAAAAAAACAACATGGCCGCCTCCTCGTAATGTAAGATAGACAGACAGACAGATTTGGCAGCTAAAAATCTTAGCCCTTTATGCATTTTTTTAATGTAATGTGGCGATACATCGCTAGGGTTTCCCACCCGATTGAAAGAATGGTTTACTACAAAGCCTACGGAAACGGTGCAATTCTCGCGCAGATTCTGAATAAAAGATTCTCACGTTTTAAATGTGGGCCCCTAAATTTCTGGCTGGGCGACTAGTTTTCAGTTTTTAGGGGCCCAGCTTGCTCCTATGAAAAATGAGTTAGTCTGTATCCCTGTGAAAAATGCAGAAATCGATATATAAGCCATGTAAACTAGCTCAACAGTTTTAAATGTAGCTTATGCTTTCATACATACACGCACACCTAAGTTAACAAAAACACAAAATGAGCCGCAACATGCAAAATGATGCTTTGGACATATGCAAACAGTAAAGACGGAGACCACCTTTCGCATCCGTACAGTCTATCACATCCACAGCAATATGCATACCCAATGTGTGGATCCTGAAGAATCAAAATGCACAAAACAAATCTGTATGGATTCAGAGGCTGATTTGAGTGTTCCCTACTTACATGTACAGTAAGCAGCCTTTTTGCGTGACACGACTAATTATTGTTTTTATTGTTAAAATAGGAGACCATCTCTCGCTGAATATATGAAGTTGGTGACCACTGAGATTCAGAAGATGCAAGAATAGTTATAAATCATCTCTGTAAGTATAGGTTGGAGACTAAATGGTAATGAACAGTTCAAAACATCACATCTGCTTTCGTTGCTAAAGCTGCCTACCAGGAATAAAAGTTATATGACCCTCGAGCAGACTGTTGCCAGTCACTGTTTACTACCAGCAATCACATCTCGCCGCTATCAGTGACACTGTCAGCACTTACTGCTAGCGGTGAGTAGTAACTGCTAACTTGACATTCGTTTAGTCTTACGAACGAAATGCACATAAGGTGGCACAGATGGAAAAGTACGCAATAATATATGCAAACAGCCCAGTCACATAAGCATGCGAATTCGTACAGTCTGATCACGGTCTCCGACTCCGCTAGGCTAAAGAGATTGCTCTGGAAAGTAAAGACTCCGATCAGACTTCACTTCAAGGTTGGGCGGTCGAAACCACCCCTGGTTTTAACCAGTGGTTTTAACCGGTTATAACCGCCCTGGTCAATACTCCCCAAGGTGGTCAATACTGGTCAATACTAGTCAGAATGGTCGATTGGAAATTTTAAGTGGTTCTTTGTGTTTTAATGGTGGACTGATATATTTGGTCAGGTTTTAATATGTTCTATATATTGAAAAAAGAAAAAAATGAACTGTTTCCTCTCTGCAAAAGGTACTCATCATGTGTGATTTCAGTCTCAAGACCTTAGCACTGACTTCTGCATTACAGTCCAGGCACATAACAACAGTTTTTTTTTTCATCATCAAGGGCAGAAAAGAAGTTCCATATAGGGTCTTTGGGCTTCATTTTGACACATATATGACACTTTGATTAACTTAAATTATTAATCTCACTGATACCAGCAGATAACAGAATGGCCACTCTTTCACACATCTAAATAAACACAGGTGTCACAAAATTACCCTGTGCATTTTAAGCCCAGTGATTGGATAACTCTCATAAACTGGACACACCTTCTTCAGTTTGAGAGACAGGCCCAGTATTTTGATAGTTCATGTTCTGGGGCAGTTAAAGTTAGAATTACTGTTAGTGTTTTCATTACAATTTTCACACTTTTGTCTTCTTATGTAAGAAGCCAGACCAATTTGCATTTTGGCTAATAGAGCATCACTAATTTGAAAAGATGATCTCTTTGAAGTAAATTGTTTCATTTTTTTTGTACTTTCATTCAGTTAACTGCTTCAGGTAAATTAGTTACTGAGCTAAATATTTTTAATGAATATGGAAAGCTACTTTTAAAATTTATTAATTTCTATAACTTGCATTTGCTTTCCTGTTTATTTTTTATTAATGGTTACAGAAAATAAGTTAGAGGTCTCTAGTCTGAACTGAAAGTTGGGTGGTAATGATTCAGTCTGATTGAGACTGAAGATCTGAAACTATTAACAGTCAGATTTTGTATGTTTTACAGCCTCTTAAATACAGTTCTGAGCAACAGCAACTCATAAAACACATTTTCAATTAAGCCTGTATTATCTTGTATTGAAACTATTTTAACTCTGTTTACAGACTTCAGTAAAAATGGGATAACAAATACTAAGTATCTTCAACTGACCATGGTTATTTCAATCGACCAATCGACCACCAATTGACCACCAATCGACCAGTAATAACCGGTTATAACCAGTAATGACCACCGGTCTGGTCAATACTCATATTGACCGGTCATTTGCCAACCTTGCTTCACTTATGACAAATTGTACGCTGATGACATGTGTGCCCTGTTATAAACGTACATGTACCTAATGGCAAGCGCTAACAGAAAATAACAAATTAACCGAGGCGCTGAGACCATTCGTTTTGGTGATTTATATATCGAGGGCTTAGTGCATGACTAGTCTAACTCCATATTTTGAAACTTTTCAGGAGAAGCAAAAAACTGATTATTACAGTACATAAACAAAATATTAATATGAAATTTGACACATTTACATAAAATATGGGAAGAAATGCTTACATTGTTCAATTTTATTAATTTATTTTTGTTAAATTAGGTTTTTGTGACTTAGACTACTTTTGCACTGAAAAGTTTAGTGCAAGACTAGTCTAACTTGAGATAGACTTTTTTTTCAAATGCAAAATATAAGTGCATTGTAAAACAAATTTTAACACTTTTTGCAGTTTGAAGGCAAAAACTCAATAAGCATGAGCTGTGAAATAGATATTTAACAACTTTAAACATTTAAAAAGGACAATTTATATAACTTTTTTTTGTTAGTGCAAAACTGGTCTAACTTCAAATCCACTTTTTCTTAGCGCAATACTAGTCTATCTCAAGATAGACTAGTCTTGCACTAAGAAAAATGAGGAAAATATTTTGAAATGAAAAGATTCCATGTTTTACTACCGAAAAACTGTTTACTAAAGTGTTAAGAAAACACTGTACCTAGACCTATAAACACTTAAAGACTATAAGAACTTGTATCTAAATTTATAAAACTGAAAATTATCCATTTATCCATAGTATGCTCTTTAAAATCAAATTCGTCTCATTGTAGTTAGACTAGTCTTGCGCTAAAGATTTGGCTCATTTGGCTCCTAGGCCATTTTTGAATTAGGAATAAAAGCATTTTTTGCAAAAACATGAATCTTAATATTTTCAAAGAATGTGTATTTGACCATCAAGTTTTCAAAACTGCAAAAAAGTGATTTTGTGAAAAATAGTGAGTTAGACCAGTCTTGCACTGAGCCTTCGATATTGTCTGGAATTTTATAAATTTAATAAGAGACTGCACTGCTAATGCAAGTCCTTAAATAGTTGATTCTCCGGGACATTGTTTTACTCCTTGTTGAAGCTACGCCGCGGGGTTTGTTGAAGCTACGCCGCGGGTTTTGTGTCACGCCCCATCAACAATTAGGACATACGGACGCAGGACCTATATTTAAAAGCCCGTCTGAAAGACTCGGAGTGAGGTGGATCAATCTCACTACTCCTGGTTTACACTCACCATTCCTAATTTACAAAGGAAATAGCTGATCCACCACGTCTTAGAATGGGAGCGGCTGTAGCGTAGTGGATAACACTCCAGACTACCAACCCAGGGGTCGCAAGTTCGATCCCCCGCTTCTCCGGTCTTTCGGATGAGACTTTAAACCAAGGTCCCGTCTCCATATGACCTCGTTGTTGGTGGGACGTTAAACCCGAGTTCACTCACGTCTTAGAATGCTTGGCGTCTGAATTTACAAGTTTGTATAGCTGTATGTAACTACAAACACTGACTTATGATATTCTTTTCAACTATTTTTGTTTCAGGACTGGAATGTACACCAATGGTGAAAAGAAGAAAGAACGGAGAAACAAAGACCGTACCACAACGACAGATATAGAGCTGCAACGATTCACCCAACGACCGATTCGATTCGATTTCGATTTCAGACACCTCGATTCGATTAATTCGATTCGATTCATGATTGATTTTATGCTACCTTAATTCATCATGTTTATCACTTTATTTTGTTATATTTACACTTCTATTTATCAGGGTTTGAAATTAACTTTTTTTCTCACTTGCTAAATTTAGCAAGTGCTCAATATTTCTACTTGCTAAAACAGTAAGTCCACTTGCTTTTTCTCTGAATGCCATAATTTTATGTAATTATACCATTAAATGCCCTGTATTGTTGGTTTATGCAATTAGTAATGTATCCCAGCTGGGTGGGCTGTCTTTTTAGCTTTAAAAAAATCGGGCATATGGCCCCCTAGCCCAGACTATTTTCTAAGTTCAAATCTATGGGACGCTAAAGTTGGGGAAAGACAGAAAAAAAGCAAAAAGGCTGGGATGAACACAGTGACTCATATTGACCTAGTGGGTCTCATTCATTATACTTCCCTTTTCCCTATCTGACAGACAATATAAGAGGCTTTACCTCACAAGGACAATGCCTACACACCCTACCAGGTTCTCTTCACAGCTACTAGTTTCATATTCCAAAGCAACTCTGAGCTCTTTCTCCCCTTCTGTGGGTTTTTCTTCCTGATCCCCCGTTTTGCCCCTTTTCCAGTTCACAATTAAAATCTGTCCATGTTTATTGATTAGAGAACATGTGCTTTTTGATCAAACTGAAAACAGACGCTTGCAGATGCTGGTTGTCACAGACGCTTGACGAGGGGCACTGTATTGGAGAATCAATATAAGGCAAGCACCTGGGTGATCAAGACGAGTTTGCAACTGCGCATCTTGTTCTGCACATAAACAAAAACTTTACACTTCCGGATTAGTTCTTTGCACCGAGACAACTACACTCGCAAAGAAAAGCAAGTGGTAGTTTCTTGGACTCGCAGTCTGTAAATTTTGGTCCCATTTTGTGAGTATGCGAGTCTAAATTCGAACCCTGTTTATCTTTGGGTGCATCTTTGAGCACAGGTTTCTGCGAGTCATCGTTAGACGCCATTTTGATAACCCTACCGATAAGGAAACGAAACACCCGTATTGATTGAGTCTCAACATGGTTTCCGAAGCGGCAGGTCCTGCGAGACCCAACTTGTCCAGTTCATGCATGACTTGTATGAAAACCTAGATGGTGCCCATAATAGGGGTCACAAACAGACTGACCTCATTATTATGGACTTTGCCAAGGCTTTCGATAAGGTTCCCCATCGACGACTGATTTACAAGCTGGAGTACTATGGTATCAGAAACCATATCCTCCAGTGGATAACTGCTTGGCTATCTGGACGGACTCAAAGAGTAGTACTTGATGGAGCCTGTTCAGACCCTGCCCCTGTTTTGTCTGGTGTCCCCCAGGGTTCCGTTCTTGGACCCATACTCTTCTTGATATTTATTAATGACCTGCCAGACAACATCAGTTCAACAGTCCGTCTTTTTGCTGACGACTGTGTCCTTTATAGAAACATTAGAAGGTCTGAAGACCAACAATTACTTCAGGAAGATTTGGATAAACTGGCCCGTTGGGAAGAGGCATGGCTCATGAAGTTTAATGTTGCTAAATGTCACACCATGAGGGTGACTAAGCATCCCCCTTCCAAGCAGATCATTCATAACTATGTTCTGCACAACCAAGTTTTGGAGAACGTTCCTTCTGCCAAATACTTGGGAGTCACGATCACTGATGACCTCGAATGGGGTCAACATATTAACAACATCACTAGCAAAGCCACGAAGACTCTTGGTTTCCTTCGCCGAAACCTGGCTTTTGCTCCTAAGGACATTAAGGCTGCTGCATACAAAGCTGTGGTCCGGCTCCAATTAGAGTACGCGGCACCTGTTTGGACCCCCCATCATCAGACTGAGATTGGTAGAATGGAGAAAGTACAGAGGACTGCTGCACGCTGGACCTGCAGACGCTGGCGCAACCAGAGCCATGTAAGCGACATGCTAGGGGAACTTGAATGGCCAGATCTGCAGGAACGGCGGCAACAGGCTTCTCTATCTCTGTTCTACAAAATTCATAATAACCAGGCAATAGTTAATAAGGATAGGTATCTGTCTGAGTCCGGTAGAGGGAAGATGAGAACAAGATCCCACCCCTTTCAGTATCACCGTCCAGTTGCTTATTCTGACGGTTTGAAACATTCCTTCTTCCCCAGGTCAATTGCAGCTTGGAATGGGCTTACAACTGAAGCTGTCTCTGCGGAGACAGTTGAGGAGTTTAAGTCCAAAATAGTGTAAACCTCGGGTTGGGCAGGGATAGAGCATGTAATGCCTATCCCTGAGGACTTCTTGTAAATAGTTTTGACTCTGTGTGGCCTTGTCATAGGAAAATACTATCTTTTTTTTTTTTGAAACTTATGCGCCACACCCCGCGCCTGCCATCATGGTCAGTTACTGACCGAGAGCAGTACCGAGAGAAAGAAAAAAATGATTGGATGACCTAATTATTACTGACCAATCGTACGTTACGTTATAAACAGCGTTATAATATTAAGAGTGGATCTAAAACACAGACTTCCGTTTTAATTGAGGGCCCATGCGGGGGATTGTGAATCGAATCGAAATTAGTGGAGTTGTTATCGGAATCGAATCGGCCCTTGTGAACCGGATTTTCGATGCATCGGAGTGAATCGTTGCACCTCTAGACAGATAGATACAGAAGTTATAAAACGACACACATGCAGTTTGCACATACGTGAAAGAAAACATGTTTTAAACCGCCGTACCTTCGAACAGTACGCCCAAAATATACGTTGCAATCGGTTAATGAATTTTATCAATGACACTTTACCGAGACGAATAAACTAAGCTAAAATAACTGACTGACCCCGTTTCGGACTGGCTTCGTCCGAATCGCCCCCAGACTTTTCCGTGTTCGCACGGATTTAAGAGCTTTTGACTTGGCACCCGATGAGTATTTGTCATTGGCTGTTTGACTCTTTCAACTGACCACCTTATATTCACCGAATCATATCTTTTTCCACTTTAACTGACTAAAGAGTAATGGTGCGAACGGCGAAATCGGCCTTCGTTGTGGGATGGTTCTGTCAGAATCGGCCCCCAATGTGGAATCGGCCCTCGATCAGGGACCAACCCTCGGTATGAGTCCTACATATATAGAAACATTTATCTTTTCATAAGAGCCTTAATACTTCTCTGAATATTAAAAACAAGAAAATGTGGTTGAATCTGTTATACATAAGCATTTATGGGCAATTTTCTACATATACCCCCTAAATTTGTTTAAAATCTTGGTATTTGGAGACTATTTAAGACACAAAGGCAGTAAAACTGGTTAAATAGTCCAAATCTGCATACCAAAATGAGCAGAGAAACAAGGTTGATATTAAATTCATTATAAATGTTTGGTTAGATAATATATTTCCTAAAAAAAAAACCCGTTTTACATGCAAAAGTCTCCGAAAAGCGCCCCTTTCTGTATTTCGCAGAGTCGCATAAATATCATGCTTTCATGGGCTTTTAAATGTTTCCAAGTGTTCCGGATGCTTTTTCTTTAACCGCATAATGTAAATTTGACTAATGTGAAATAATTTACAATCGAAACTTATAGTACGAAAATAAAGTAGCATTTCCTCCCCCCTCCACACCCCCCCCCCCCCCCCCCAACCCTCGGATTCTACCCGGAGAAAAAAGTTGTTTCCGTTTCTGCTGATGATCCTGGGCCAAGAGCATCAAATCATCAATTACAACAGCTATCTCACTATGGGTCAGCACACACAAGAATGCACTTTAAATGGTCAAAGGGACACAATTCTCCAGATATGCAGCAAAAGTAAGAAAGACAGCCAAAGTCAATCTGACTTACTGTGCTTTAAGTTGCATTCCACCATTAATTTTCCATAGACGTCAATGTTAACATCTGGTCATTTTATTACAAAACTGTACATACAAAGTTTTCCAAACCCGTCTTGCTTTAAAGTGTCATCCTAGCCTATCAATTTGAGACGAAAACATCCACAGCCTTCCCAACTCATTTAGCCGCTAAGCTAGCTTAAGTATTGCAGCCACCAATTCGTACCACAAAAAATAGCATATTTTTTTACCAGGGGGTAAGTTACCAAAATCAAACCCATCTCCTTCTGGTAAAATATTTCTCAATTAAACATGCTTTTTTGTAACTATCATTTGTTGGTCTTTTTTTATACTGCAAGAAGTCTAACATGCATGACTGACAGATGACATCATCTCTCTTACAATATTAACCTAATGCTCTCCCCGAAAAAGGCGGGGCTATCTTCATGAATATTTAGTGGACTGTACCCCTTGGGTTTGAACCATAGAAGTACAAAGAAAAATATTCAAAAATCTTCTTCTTCAGAACTGCAAGGCTCAGATGCTTGACATTTGGTATGTAGCATTGGCTAGTGGTCCTTTACCAAGTTTGGTGACATATTTTCCTTTCCACAACAGCCCTAGAAATTTAAATCTGTCTTATTTTTTCCCTTCCAAGACAATCCTGAAAAATTAGATCCATCTTATAAGATGGATCTAGATTTTCAGGGTTGTTTTGGGAGAAATCAGGATGGAAATTTTGGGACTGTTTTGGTAGGGAAAAAAAGGATCCAGTAGAATTCTACAACTGATTTACATATTTAAGGAGCGGGGGGAGGGGGGGTGCGGGGGGAACACATTCTGACCAAAAAAAAAAATTGCAGCACTTTTTTTATTGTAGGGTGTGTAAAAGACAGGAGAAGAGCAGAAAAGAAAGACAACCTCAAAGAAGTAGCTACATTGTGTAATACAATTGGTCACATTTATGCCAAATATGGTAAGATTAGTTAACATACATCACTGTCACAGCACCAGATAATATAAATTTTGAGGATAATTCTTGATAATTTTTTCTTAATTCTCAATTTAAATACACCCAGGAATTATTTTCAGACGAGATTTGGAGAGATCTGCTCAATTTTCTGCCAAATATCTCACCAAAATCTGTTCAATGGGAGAGAAAAATCTCATGCAAAAATACATTTCTAGAATGGATAGTATCAAAAATTCTTAGTGAGCATGGGCAATTTCTCACAAAAAATGGCTAACAGAGATACTTTCTCTTGTAAAAATCTGAGCCAGAACTGTCCCTGTACACCTTGTAGCCCATTTTTAGAACCATCTCACTGAGGCAGATTTAAAGAGGGGTCATAGTAGCTCAGTAGGTTAAGACTTTGCTTGCTGATCTAGCGGTTCCAGGTTCAAGACCAGCAGGAGGTGAATCTCTCCAACCATAAAGTTCCATTGCACACAGCCATTCATTATCACCATCCCATCATCCTGAGATGACTGAATATACATTTGTACTGTTAAAAAGGACATAAAATCGCAAGTCATCCGGCCATCCATCTGTCTGAGATGTTTCTTTCTTGGCCTGCTGTTTCAGCCTAGACTCTGACAGCTACCTTAGTCTGTTAGTCATTGCTTAATACAACTCAGTTATGTTAATTATACCCCCCGCAAACTGTGTTTGTGGGGGGTATACTGTTTTGACGTTGTCCTTCCGTCCGTCTTTCCGTCCGTCCGTCCTTCCGTCCGTCCGTCCATCCGCAACGCTTTAAATTTGTTTCAAATTTTGTCCATAGATGCAGCATAAGAAAATAGTGGATACGTATTTTTCAGTTTTTCCTGGAAGGTTTTTATTGCGGAGTTATGCCCCTTTGTATTTTTCGTGAAAAAAGTTTGTTATCGCAACTCCTCCTAGATGGTTTGACGGATTTTCTTGAAATTAAGTATGTGAACAGATATTGATATGAAGATGTGCATTAGGGTATTGATTTTAAATTCTGCCCCTTTTTGCTTGAGTTATTCCCCTTTTTGATATTTTTTGCCCTATTTTATAGGGTTTTTGCATTAAATTTGATCCAATTTGTTTCAAATTTTGTCCATGGATGCAGCATAAGAAAATAGTGGATACGTATTTTTCAATTTTTCCTGGAAGGTTTTTATTGCGGAGTTATGCCCCTTTGTACTTTTCGTGAAATAAGTTTGTTATCGCAACTCCTCCTAGATCGTTTGACAGATTTTCTTGAAATTAAGTATTTGAACAGATATTGGTATGAAGATGTGCATTAGGGTTTTGATTTTAAATTCTGCCCCTTTTTGCCCGAGTTATTCCCCTTTTTGATATTTTTGCCCTGTTTTATAGGGTTTTTGCATTAAATTTGATCCAATTTGTTTCAAATTTTGTCCATGGATGCAGCATAAGAAAATAGTGGATACGTATTTTTCAATTTTTCCTGGAAGGTTTTTATTGCGGAGTTATGCCCCTTTGTACTTTTCGTGAAATAAGTTTGTTATCGCAACTCCTCCTAGATCGTTTGACAGATTTTCTTGAAATTAAGTATTTGAACAGATATTGGTATGAAGATGTGCATTAGGGTTTTGATTTTAAATTCTGCCCCTTTTTGCCCGAGTTATTCCCCTTTTTGATATTTTTGCCCTGTTTTATAGGGTTTTTGCATTAAATTTGCTCCAATTTGTTTCAAATTTTGTCCATGGATGCAGCAGAAGAAAATAGTTGATACGTATTTTTCAGTTTTTCCTGGAAGGTTTTTATTGCGGAGTTATGCCCCTTTGTATTTTTCAAGAAATAAGTTTGTTATCGCAACTCCTCCTAGATGGATTGACAGATATTCTTGAAATTAAGTATGTGAACAGATATTGGTATGAAGATGTGCATTAGGGTTTTGATTTTAAATTCTGCCCCTTTCGCCAGAGTTATGTCCCTTTTTGATAATTTTGCCCTATTTTATAGGGTTTTTGCCTTTTTTGCTTCCATTTTATTCAAATTGGGTTACTAGATGCAGCATATGAAAAGAGCTGGTACATATTGTTCAGTTTTTCCTGGAAAGTTTTCCTGCAGAGTTATGACCCTTTGTAGATTTCGTAAGAAAAGTTGTTATTGCTACTACTCCAAGACCATTTGACGGATTTTCTTGAAATTAAGTATGCGAACACATATTGGTATGAAGATGAGCATTAACCCTTTGTGCATGAGTTATGCCCCTTTTTATATGTTTTGCCTTATTTTGAAGTTTTTTTTCGGCAATTTTCACTTCCATTTTATTCAAATTTGGTGCACAGATACAGTAGAAGGAAAGAGTTGGCACATATTGCTCTGTTTTTCTCAAAAGGGTTTTCCAGCTTTGTTGTACCCCTTTGTTGTCTTGGAAAACAGAATTTGTTGTCGCTACTTCTCCTAAACTGTTTGACTGATATTAAATATGTGAACACATATTGGTATATAGATGTGCACTTGCAGTTGTCATAACATATATGCTGTGTAAATGTAAAACTTAAATGACAAAGCTGCATGCCTAACTGTTAAATGCGGGGGGTATTTAGTAAGCCGTGCTTACTGCCACCTCTACTTTCAACGGATCAACATGGTATCTGTCATGTAAATTGCATGTAGAATATGAAATTGACAGCTGGTGCTGTGATTTAAATGTCACTGTAGATTTCTGATAAGCTGCTGATCATGTAAACCCCATGCAAATGATGAAATTATTATGACCCAACTTTTAGTAGAAAATTAGTTGAATGTATATATATTAAAATGGCCCAAACAAAAGTTTAGCATTTAATGGATATTCTGTTGTATTGAAGTTCACCATAATCTTAGTTATTTAGTAAAGCTGATGAAAAATAATTGAGCTGCGACACGAGAAAACCAACAACGTGGTTGTGCGATCAGTGCAGACTCAGATAAGCCTGGCCATCTGCCCAGTCTGATCAGAGACTTTGCAGTCCACATTGAGGTAGGTTAGACCCTTAGCTACCCTTAAGGCTTTTAGCGCCTAGCGAAGAGTCTGATCAGACTGGGCGGATGCCCAGGCTGATCTGAGTCTGCGCTGGGAGCACAACCATTTTGTTGGTTTTCTCGTGTCATGGCTCAGTTATTCTGTCTTACATGTTTTGTCAGAAATTAACTTCTTTTTTTCACAGGTCAGTGGTCCGAGGCGATCAGTGAGTATGAGACTGAGCTGGGGCTACAGGAAGCTCTAGGAGATACTATTGATGCTGCAGTGGCCTGTCGTAACCTGGGAGAATGTTACTGTGGACTGGAACAGTTTGATAAAGCTCTGACTCTGCAGCAGAGGCATCTAACATTAGCTAGGTAACAATCTGGACCCAAGTTGTTTAAAACTAACATTTTCGTTAGTTAACAGCAGTGTCATTAGTTAACAAGACATTGTCGTTAGTGAACAAGAGGTTTCCTTTAAATCA
Source organism: Ctena decussata (assembly GCA_963989385.1). Lineage (NCBI taxonomy): Eukaryota > Metazoa > Mollusca > Bivalvia > Lucinida > Lucinidae > Ctena > Ctena decussata. The sequence goes on along the minus strand of OZ022503.1, from coordinate 40,653,298 downwards.
TATTGTACACAGAACCACTACCATTTTTTGCACAAAAAAGTGAGAAGCTTTTGCCATGCTCCTCACATTTTTTGGCAAAATTAGCACTTGATTTAATATGTACTGGAAGACTTAACAAATCCTTGACAAGTGGCTTTAAACTAACCATGCTATGAACAAACAAGACCAACTACTTGCTGCTAAAAACTAACATTATTGTTAGTTACCATTAGGTAATACTGTTTTTAGCGCACCTTTGCGAAGCAAAGGAGAGCTTATGCTACACCCCCGGCGTTGTAGTCCGAGTATGCGTTAGCGTATGGGTCAGCATTAGCTTCAGTGTCCTCGTCGGGGTCCGTGATCAGGCTAACCAATGTTAACAATTGCGTTTAACTCTGTATCTTACAAACTACAGCAGCTACAATCATCATACTTGGTACATATATGCATCCGTATGACTGCAGCAGCTGCATGACACAATTGTGTGTCCTTGATTTATATGTTATGATTGACTGACTTTACTGTTTGGCACTGTTTTTAAGGCAAAATTTTTAGCTCACCTGAGCACGAAGTGCTCAAGGTGAGGTATTGTGATCGGTCTTTGTCCGTTGTCCGGCGTCAACTTTTGCTTTAAACGACTTCTTCTCCAAAACTGCTGGACGGATTTCAAAAATAATTTCACAGAAATGTTCCGTGGGGGACTCTCTACCAAAATTGCTCAAATGGTTTGGCTCCGCTGAACAATATGGCCGCCAGAGCTAAAAATAGAAAAACCTTTAAACGACTTCTTCTCCAAAACTGCTGGGCAGATTTTGAAATTATTTCACAGAAATGTTCCTTAGGAGACCCTCTACCAAAATTGCTCAAACAGTTCCGCTCTGCTGAACAATATGGCAGCAAGAGCTAAAAATAGAAAAACCTTTAAACGACTTCTCCTCCAAAACTGCTGGGCAGATTTTGAAATAATTTCACAGAAATGGTCCTTAGGAGACCCTCTACCAAAATTGCTAAAACGGTTCTGCTCCGCTGAACAATATGGCCGCCAGAGCTAAAAATAGAAAAACCTTTAAACAACTTCTCCTCCAAAACTGCTGGGCGAATTTTGAAATAATTTCACAGAAATGTTCCTTAGGAGACCCTCTTCCAAAATTGCTCAAACTGTTCCGCTCCGCTGAACAATATGGCCGCCAGAGCTAAAAATAGAAAAACCTTTCAACAACTTCTCCTCCAAAACTGCTGGGCCGATTTTTAGCTCACCTGAGCCGAAGGCTCAGAGGTGAGCTTATAGGATGGGAGTCGAGCCGTCGTCCGTCCGTGGGTCCGTCAACATTTTCAAACATTAATATCTCAGAAACCAGTGGGCCGATTGCAATCAAATTTTATCTGAAGCATCATTGGGGTGGGGGAAAGGCTGCATTAGGTTTTGGTGCAGATCAGCTCAGAACTCTGGTTTCCATGGCAACAGATAGCCCCCATAGGGTTATAATGGGGAAAACGGCGTCATCACGTTTTCTCGACTGTTTTTGATTAGATCCTTATCATACTTGCAGGTAATGGTGACATACATAAGAGCTTGGATGATTTCGAAATTTGGCCGGATTCGAGCACAGACTACGGAGTTAGCTGCCCTTGAGCGTTTGAAAAAAATCCCATAGGGTTATAATGGGGAAAATGGCGTCATCACCTTTTCTCAACTGTTTTTGCTTAGATCCTTATCATACTTGCAGGTAATGATGACATACATAAGAGCTTGGATGAGTTCGAAATTTGGCCGGATTCGAGCACAGACTACGGAGTTAGCTGCCCTTGAGCGTTTGAAATCCCATAGTGTTATAATGGAGAAAACAACGTCATCACATATTTTTAGAAAAACTTTGTCATCGCTTTATTGCCTACATTTCGCAACGGATTTTAAAATAACTTCACACAAATGTAGGGCGTGACAATATCTCGAGCAAGTTCGACTTTCAGGATGCTGCGCCCAAGGTCAAGGTCACTGTGGCAAATTTTAGAAAAACTTTGTCAGCGCTCTAGCACCTACATTTCTCAATGGATTTTGAAATAACTTCACACAAATGTAGGGCATGACAATATCTTGAGCAAGTTTGACTTTCAGGGTGCTGTGCCCAAGGTCAAGGTCACTTTGGCTATTTTTAGAAAATCTTTGTCATCGCTCTAGCGCCTACATTTCTCAATGGATTTTGAAATAACTTCACACAAATGTAGGGCATGACAATATCTCGAGCAAGTTCGACTTTCAGGGTGCTGCGCCCAAGGTCAAGGTCACTGTGGCTATTTTTAGAAAAACTTTGTCATCGCTCTAAGGCCTACATTTCTCAACGGATTTTGAAATAACTTCACACAAATGTAGGGTATGACAATATCTCGAGCAAGTTTGACTTTCAGGGTGCTGTGCCCAAGGTCAAGGTCACTTTAGCTATTTTTAGAAAATCTTTGTCATCGCTCTAGCGCCTACATTTCTCAATGGATTTTGAAATAACTTCACACAAATGTAGGGCATGACAATATCTCGAGCAAGTTCGACTTTCAGGGTGCTGCGCCCAAGGTCAAGGTCACTGTGGCTATTTTTAGAAAAACTTTGTCATCGCTCTAAGGCCTTCATTTCTCAACGGATTTTGAAATAACTTCACACAAATGTAGGGCATGACAATATCTCGAGCAAGTTTGACTTTCAGGGTGCTGCGTCCAAGGTCAAGGTCACCGTGGCTATTTTTAGAAAACCTTTGTCATCGCTCTAGCGCCTACATTTCTCAACGGATTTTGAAATAACTTCACACAAATGTACGGCATGACAATATCTCGAGCAAGTTCGACTTTCAGGGTGCTGCACCTAAGGTCAAGGTCACTGTGGCTAATTTTAGAAAAACTTTGTCATGGCTCTAGCACCTACATTTCTCCATGGATTTTGAAATAGCTTCACACAAATGTAGGGCATGACAATATCTCGAGCAAGTTCGACTTTCAGGGTGCTGCGCCCAAGGTCAAGGTCACTGTGGCTTTTTTTAGAAAAACTTTGTCATCGCTCTAGCACCTACATTTCTCAACGGATTTTGAAATAACTTCACACAAATGTAGGGCATGACAATATCTTGAGCAAGTTTGACTCTCAGGGTGCTGCACCCAAGGTCAAGGTCACTGTGGCTATTTTTAGAAAAACTTTGTCATCGCCCTAGGACCTTCATTTCTCCATGGATTTTGAAATAACTTGACACAAATGTAGGGTATGACAATATCTCAAGCAAGTTCGACTTCCAGGGTGCTGCGCCCAAGGTCAAGGTCACTGTGGCTATTTTTAGAAAAACTTTGTCAGCGCTCTAGCACCTACATTTCTAAATGGATTTTAAAATAAATTCACACAAATGTAGGGCATGACAATATCTCGAGCAAGTTTGACTTTCAGGATGCTGTGCCCAAGGTCAAGGTCACTCTGGCTATTTTTAGAAAAACTTTGTCATCACTCTAGCACCTACATTTCTCAACGGATTCTAAAATAATTTCACACAAATGTAGGGCATGACAATATCTCGAGCAAGTTTGACTTTCAGGGTGCTGCAATCAAGGTTTTTGTTTAGATCCTTATCATACTTGCAGGTAATGATGACATACATAAGAGCTTGGATGAGTTTGAAATTTGGCTGGATTCGAGCACAGACTACGGAGTTAGCTGCCCTTGAGCGTTTGAAAAAAATCCCACAGTCTTATAATGGAGAAAACAACGTCATCACATAAAATTTTCATTTTTCATCGGATCCTCTTCATACTTGCAGGTAATGAGGATATGCATAAAAGCTTGGATTAGTTAGCATTTCGGCTAGATCACACTACTGACTATGGAGTACCTGCCCTGAGCATCCAAAAAATCAATGTCACCACTTTTTCTTGGTTTCTACTGATCCGATCCTTTTCAAACTTGCAGGTAACAGGCCTCATACTTTTCAGGCTTTTGCAGGATTTCAGGCTTTCATTTCTTGAATTTTACTGGATTTCAGGCTTTGATTTTTAAGTTTTCAGTGTTTTTTCTGCTTAAAAAGGGCTATTTTAGGCTTCGAAAGCAGGCATTTCAGGCTTGGAAAAGCTTTGTCAGTATGAGGCTTGAGGTAATGAGGAAATGCATAATATCTTAAACAAGTTCAAATTTTGGCCAGATCAGGCCAACCACTCCGAAGTTAGCTGCCCTTGACAGCTCTGTCTATTGTGCTCTTGATCGGATACTTTTTAAACTTGCATATATTAAATGAGGGCATACATAATGTTTTGGATGAGTTTAATTTTCAGCCTGATTGGACCACTGACTGTGGAGTTAGCTGCCCTTGAGCATCTTAAATATCCCTATAGGTGTACAGTGTCTCTCAGGTGAGCAATTGTTGCCCTTTGGGCTACTTGTTAAATAATTTCACAGAATTGTTCCTTAGGAGACCCTCTACCAAAATTGCTCAAACGGTTCCGCTCCACAGAACAATATGGCCACCAGAGCTAAAAATAGACAAAAAGCTTTAAACATCATCGTCTCTGAAGCCAATGGCTCGATTTAAAAAAAATTTCACAGAAATGTTTTACTCATGGCCCTGAACAAAAATTGGTAAAACGATCCCACTCCGCTGAACAAAATGGCCGCCAGAGCTAAAAATAGAAATAAATCTTAGAATGACACAGAGGGCACAGTTATTATCCAATCATCATGAAACTTTGTCAGAATGTTTATCTAAGTGCAATCTAGACCATCTTTGAAACTGGGTCATGTGGGGTCGAAAACTAGGTCACTGGGTCAAATCTTAGAAAAACCTTGTGCACACTCTAGAGGGCACAGTTATGATCCAATCTTCATGAAACTTTGTCAGAATGTTTATTTATATAAACTGTAGGCCAAATTTGAATCTGAGTCTTGTGGGGTCAAAAACTAGGTCACTAGGTCAAATCTTAGAAAACCCTTGTGTACACTCTAAAGGGCACAGTTATGATCCAATCTATGTGAAACATTGTCAGAATGTTTATTTTCATGAAATCTATACCAGATTTGAAACTGGGCCATATCAGGTCAAAAACTAGGTCACTAGGTCAGTTCTTAGAAAAACAGTGTGAACGCTTTAGAGGACACAGTTTTGTTCTAATCTTCATGAGACTTTGTCAGAATGTTTGTCTCCAACAAATCTGGACCAAGGGTGCAACTTGAACATGTTGGGTCAAAAAGTAGGTCACTAGGTTAAACCTTAGAAAAACATTGTGTACACTCAAGAGGGCACAGTTTTGATAACTTTGTCAGAATGTTCATATCCAAGAAATCTAGACCAGGTTTGAAACTGGGTCATGTGGGGTGAAAATCTAGGTCATTAGGTTAAATCTTATGAAAACCTTAGGTACACTATAAAGGGTTCATTTTCCATTTAATCTTTGTGAAACTCTGTCAGTCATATGGATGCCTCTGAGGTTAAGTTCACTGGATACTCAGGTGAGCGATCCAGGGCCATCATGGCCATCTTGTTTGTTTTGAATGATACCTTTGACACAAGAGAGTTGATACTTGAGCAAATAGCATATCCCTATAGTTGCAGCAGCTGCAAAGCTTCCATGACTCCTGTGCCCTTGACCTTTGTTCATGGTCCAGTGATTTTGCCTTGTATTTCAAGCACTGTTTGATGGATTAACATCATACCTGGCATAGTGGATCAGTCTGACATCGCAAATGACCTCATATTATTTATAGATTACTGTGGCATATATTTCATGGTTCAGTGATTTTGCCTTGTGTCTCCAAAACTGCTTAATAGATTAACATCATATTTGGCAGTTCAACACTTGAATGACCTCTTAGAATTTGAGGTCACTCTGACATAAATTTCATCATTCAGTGATTTTGCTTCATATTTTGAGTTGTATTTAGTATGTATTCATCATATACCTGGGATAACGGCTCAGTTTGACACTGCAGATGACCTGATATGATATACTTGTAGGTCTTTGTGACTGTGAGAATCAGGCACCCATAAGGCGTGCTTTGTTGTCTTCTGACAACTCTTGTTTGACTAATAAACACCCCAGAGCTTTTCAGTACTGGCATTTTGAACATGTTGAAATTGGATTATGAGCAATAAATGACAAATCTTGGTGGGCTAAAGCCAGTTTTGGTGAAGTCATGGCCACTTTGGGTGTTTTCTAGAGAGAGGGTGTTTAAATGGTCCTGATCACTTTATCAACATGGCCACAGTGCCCATGTATGGTAAAAACCTGTAAATAGGTCTTCCTGTCCAGAAGCAAAAGACTGATTGCCTTGAAAATTGGCATAAAAAATCGGGTACTCAAATACTTCCAAGTTTATACTGACCATGGTTAACTTTGATAGCCTTTTTATGGCAAGGTAAAATTTGCTTCCCGGTGCTTTTATACGAGAAAATGCTACAATATATGTGATATTAATGTCTGAATGACTTTGGTCTAAACATTGGTATGTCTGAAACAGTCAACTGAATGAGTACATGAAGATATTTGAATACCAGTGGCCAGTCATTTTTAGCTCGCCTGAACGAAGTTCAGAAAGAGCTATTGTACTACCTCCGGCATTGGTGTCGGCGGCAGCGTCTGCATTAGCAAAATGTTAAAGTTTTAGGTTAAAGTTTTTTAGGTGATGGGCAAGGCGCTGTCAGGCGAGCTATCCTGGCCCTGTGACAGGTCTTGTTTGACCATTTCATACATCATATCCTCCAAAGCCCCTGAGCAGAATAGGAAACAAGTTTCATATGGAGTCTTCAGGGGTCACTGTCAGAGGAATGAAAACATATAATATGGTCATAGTCACACAGCCAACTTGATGGTTGATGCCACACCTGTATATCTTAAAAACCTTAAAAAAATCTGCTTCAGAACCAAAAGACAGATGACCTTGAAACATAATATATGAAATTGGGTACTTGAATACTTGAATTTCTTCAAATGGTGATCCTGAGTTTGCCTTGACCCTTTTTTTATGGCAAGGTCAAATTTTCTTCCTTGTATTTTATATTAGAAATTGAGGATCTTGCTCCTGTATTATTGAATTTATTAAACGAGTTGGGGAAAACCGATGAAATGCCAGGCTATGCCAAGCATCTGAAGGGTTTTCCCCACTTGTTTAATAAATTCAATAATACAGGAGCACAAACCCAAGGTTCTATTTATCATATGACACTAAAATCGCATTTTATTAGCAAATTTTGCTCTAAAACTTAAGGATTTTGCCATTAGTGTTTGCCCCAGATAATAAACCAATCAGATCGCCAGAATTTTCAAATTTTCAGTAGATTTATTAGTGTAGACTCATCACTTATCCATGAAGAGAGTCTTCACCAATAAATCTACCGAAGACTTGAAAATTCAAGTGATCAGAAATGTGTAGTCTTCTGTGGTTTGTCACGTCTAAAAATAGCTTCAACATGACAGGTCAAATTGATTTAGAAGTTGATGTAGATTTCTCGAATGAACGTTTTTTTTTCTCATAACAGAGGAACAGATGAAGGGAGTTATTTGGCAGTATTCTCCATAAAAAGTATTTTATGGTTACTCATTAGAACCACCTCGACGAGGCGGTTCTATGGCTATCCATAACATTATTTTTAAAACAAACACACAATATTGTAAAAACATGTGGATACTTATTAGAATCACCTCGATGAGGCAGTTCTATGGGTGCCCACAGCATTGTTTTAAAGCATGTTGTAGATATTTGTTAGAATTGCCTCGAAAAGGCAGTTCTAATGAATATATATCCACAACATACGTTTTTCATGGAGAAATAAAAATAATCCCAAATTATCACAAAATACTCCTCTTATATGTTCCTCTGTAATAAGATGCATCTCGTAACACAAATCAAATAACTATGATTTATGTAATGAGAAGAAAATAATCCTCATTCAACAAAGGAAAATCAAAGTGACCAGCCACGTCTGAGCTCCAAAAACTGAATGAATGGGAATGTGCAAAGTCATCTGAACACAAATTATAAATGACAGCATGACACTCACTCTAGAAGCAGTATTCTAATTATGCTCCTCCTCTCCAAGCTAAATGACAGCATGACAAAAAACTTTAAAAGCAGTATTCTAATTAAGCCCCTCCTCTCCAAGCTATTTTGGGACTGTCATGATATTGCATCATGTTTTGACATTGCATCATTACTATAATCAAAGTACATTGGAGAGTGGTGATTTTGGGATTTTTTATTTATCATAACTATTTCTTTATTTTTATATTTTAAATGCAAAATATCTCTCAAACAAAGATTATCTGAAAAATGTTGGAAAACAGGGCAGACCAGGATCAATTAATTATCTGGGGCAAACACTAAGCCGGTTAGAGGCTATGAAGAGAAATCTTCGCAATTAAGAACCTTCCGCTCGCTACGCTCGCTTCAGGTTCTTAATTGCGAAGATTTCTCTTCATAGCCTCTAACCTATACTTAGACAATGAGACATTTTTATGGACATCAACACATATAGTTGTGACGTAATTTGCATATTTAATCCACTAGTTGATTATCAATTTTATGCATGGTTTTATCACACTCTCAGATGCCACGCATATGATAAAATGCTATATTATCAGAAAAGTTGTTGAACACTTGGGTATAAAATTTAAAAATAAATGAATAAAAAGAAAGAAACAAAACATAAAAAGGTGTTTCTATTCACCTGAAGTTTATGATGACACTGTTTATATCAGACAAAATCTTATAAAGTCTCTCCCATAAATCCATGACATAACATATTTTACTCCAGGTCCTGTGGTAGTAAGATAGAGGAACAGCGTGCCCTGGCGACCATTGGTAGGACCTACCTGGTGGAGGCTGACACTTCTCTGACCCAGACAACACGACTTGCAGCACTAAGTAATGCTGAAGAAGCATTTATGAAGAGCTTGGAAATGTGTGTGAAGCTTAGTCCAGAGATAAAAGAGATAGATTATGCAGAAATGAAAACAAGGTTGTATCTTAATCTAGGTAGGTGTCATTCCATATTAAGGTAGATGGGCACACTTTCAGGGAAAGCAAGTCTGCCATTTTTATCTCCCCTGCAACTGGCGTTGGTGACAGTGGGATAAACTTCACATGAAATTTTCTGGTTTAGCTCTGGCCCAGAGTTATAAAACCTGAATACATTCTCAAACTCAAAATAAAGCACAGTGATTGGCTGCTTCCGAGCACATGCTTGGAAGCAGCCAATCAGTGTGCTTTATTTTGAGTTTGAGATTACTCTCAAGTTTTATAACCTCAAAGCCTGTTTTCAGTCTTCAGTGGCACTTTTGTTTATATTTTGCTCACTTCTCAGTAAGGGTCAACTCTTAAAGGAAATAATTTGCTCCTACGGGAGCAAATCCTTTCCTTTAAGAGTAGACCTCATTTTGGAAGGTTTCGTTGCCAAGGGAGTCAAAAAGAATTATTTTCACGCTGTAGCTCACTGTCTTTGTCGTCGAACTTGTTTTAGCAAGGTGTGATACAGGTGTCTGATTTTCCATCAGTCCGTTGGTTCACATTTACATCCACCCAAGCATTAAGTTTATTCAAGCGACTACTCTGAAACCGCTATACCCATGGTTCTCAAATTTCACACAAAGCATAATCAGACTACAGGGCTTCATAATGATAAAATTCAGCCATTTCTAGAGTCCAGGATGGCCACTGTTACTAAAATTAGAAAAAATCTACAAAACTGACATTTTCTTCAGAAACGCTTGGTATATGTGGCTTTAATTTTGCATGGAATGTAAGTGGGAGTTAGTCATCATCAAACTTAGCCGGGCCGCGTAGCGCAGTTAGTAGGGCACCTGACTCAAGAGTCAGAGGTCCTGGGTTCGAAACCTGGTCTGGCCACACACTTTCGTTTCTCCTTCTGCTGATTCAAGAAGGGCAGTTGTCAGTTACTGGCGAAAGTATGTGCACTTAGTACTGGTTAACTGCTTAGGAGGTCTAAGCCTGCCCAGGAACAGTGTGGTTAGGTTAACTGACCGTCCTGGCGTGACCATAGCTGTTTACCGTGGATGTTAAGCATCAGATCAATCAATCAATAGTCATCAAACTTGTTAAAATAAAAAAAAATCTGTAGAAGAATAAGGTCACTGTGACCTACCTCCTGTTTACGAGGCTCAGTTTTGCTCAAAAGCAAATATCTCAAGAAACACTGCATGGATTTTGGTCAATATTAATGAGGTGATTGTATGATAGCTGTGCCATGATGACGGTACCTTATGGCATATGTGCAGACAGCAAGACTTAGCACCCATACCGCATGCCTGTGTACACAGATCTAAGTGCTCAAGATAAAAAGGTTTGACCAGGATAATTTGGTGATAATTTTCCATATTTCACCTTAAAAACGTATGTTGTAACCTGACATTAGAACCATCTTAGTGAGACGGCTCTAATGACAGGTCACAATATAGATTTTCATTGAGAAATAAGGAAAATTATCTCAGAATTATCCTCAAAGCCCTTCTCTATCAGGAGCTCTGAGATCAGATTATCCTGTATTTGTTCTACAGATTCCTTAGGATGTTTGGGTCCTTTAGGAGCAGTCTGTTCAGGGTCAGCACTGTTTGCTCAGACCTCTCTTTCCCAATACTTGGAATTTTTACATGTAAATGTGTTAACGAGAGTAATGTATGTTTACAGGTTTGGTGTTTGAGGGTAAAGGAGACATGGGGGAATGTTCACAGTACATGAAGAAAGCCATAGGACTCTCACAGTATGTAATTTACTTTAAGACAAAACAGTGCTTGCATTGGATATGCCTGGCTTTAATCACGAAGCATTGGGCAGGTCTAAGGTTTGAGAGAAATAACTCCAAAGAACATTGTGGCTGTGATGAATAACTTCTGAAAAGCTTTGCTGAAAAAATGCAACTACGGTCATGAGCTGTAGCACAGGATTAAGCAGATTCCTATTTTCAAAATGACTCCAGATGTAATCAATAATCAAAAAAGACCAGAAATAATGTCTGCTCTATGATGAAAATTCATTCCAGAATAGTGTATTTCTTTGTAGAATGATATACAGTAGAACTTCATTGGCTCAAACAGGCTTGGGACCATGAAAATTAGTTCCAGCCAAGGGTAGTTCTAGCCATTCAGGGTTAGTTCCCATATAATGTGACCTCCAGGGACCAAGAAATGAGTTCTAGCCAGGCAGGGTGATCGAGCCATCAGGGTTCGAGCCATTGGAGTTCTACTCTATAGTTAACACTTCTTTTGAGGTCAATCTAAAAATAAAGTGTAGCTCTTCTCACATGCCAGTTGTATCATGACATGCTGTGGGCATATCAGTTCTTAGTTTGTGAAATATTTCCACTATGCATAGACATATATCATTCAGTCATCCCAGCCATAGAGTAGTGTAGATGTTGAATAATCTGTCCTTCCTTTCAGAAAATTTAACCTATATGATGACCTGTACCGCTGCCAGTTCAACCTTGCTAGTATATACCAGCGTGCCTGTAATTATGAACAGGCCCAGAAATTCATTACTCAGGCCTGTGCCACTGCCAAGAAAATGAAGAGCAAGTTGAACGAGACGGAGGCCATGTATCAGAAAGCTGTGGTAAGAGAGTTGTTTACTGTGACCTACTCAGAGCTTTAGATAAGAGGGGTATTTGAGGATAATTGAGGGATATTTTTTTTTATTTCTCATTGAAACCATATGTTGTGACCCCTCATCTGAACCGTCTCATCGAGACGGTTCAGATGAGGGGTCACAACATATGTTTTTATGCAGAGTTAGCAAAAATTATCCCTTATCATCATCAAATACCCCTATTTTCTAAAGCTCTGTAGGCCATGTATCAGAAAGCTGTGGTAAGAGAGTTGTTTACTGTGACCTACTGTTTAGGGGGAATTTATGAATCATGCAGATATTTGACCAGTTGACAAAGAAGGGGAAATGACGAAAAACACGAACTTCGTGGCAAATTCAAGAATTGATGATTTATTAACCAACAAAATTGCAAATTAAAGCACATGAAACGAAAGCTGTTAAAGGTAGGTTCCTGTACTTTGGAATTCATCATAATTTTGATGCTCTTTCATCCAAATTGTTGGAAAGCACTTATAAAAAGGGAATGAATAAGTTTCACTAAAAAGTGTAAATCGAAAAAATATAAGAAAAGTTGTTTTGCAAGGGATTTCCTAACTCTGCTTCGCACACTAGTTAATGCTATTTTTAGTTCGTGCCAAAAATAAATAACACAGCTGACGTCATGCTGCATTGCATTTTGTGATAGTTTTAACCCATCCGCCATGCCAGGACCTCTAGGAGAGCTCACAGCAAGAGAAAATTGACCTTTGGAGAATGGCATCAGAAATCGTGCACTTTAGACATAATAAACGTAGTTATTTTTAGCTTGCCTGAACGAAAGTTCAGGAAGAGCTATTGTTGTCACCACGGCGTCCGCGTCCGCGTCAGCGTCAGCGTCAGCATGGGCGTCCGGATTGGATGTTTTGGTTAAAGTTTTTTAAAGACCTATATCTCCCTAACCCATGGATGGATTCTTTTGATACTTGCACTGTAGTTAGATATTGGTCCAAAGTTTGACATGGTACCACCCCCACCCCACTCCTTGACCTTGATGTCAAGGTCATGGACTTAGAAAATTGGGAGTTTTTTGGGACTGGATGTTTTGGTTAAAGTTTTCTAAAGCCCAGTATCTCCTTAACCCATGGATGGATTCCTTTGATACTTGCACTGTAGTTAGGTATTCGTCTAAAGTTTTCCAAGGTACTACCCCCACCCCCCTCAGTGACCTTGATGTCAAGGTCATGGACTTAGAAAATTGTCTTTTTATTGATTGGATGTTTTGGTTAAAGTTTTTTAATGACACATATCTCCTGAAACCATAGATGAATTCTTTTTATATTTGCACTGTAGTTAGATATTAGTCCAAAGTTTTACAGAGTACTACCCCAACCCTGCTCGGTGACCTTGATGTCAAGGTCAGGGACTTAGGAAATTTGGTCTTTATTAAAGTTTTCTAATTGCGTACTGATTCATAATGCTTGGCAGAGATTTAGTTTACACTTGAACTGATGATGTTAGACACTTTTTTGAGTTTTTACAAAACACTATATACTTACCCGACTGGATGACCTTGATGTCAAGGTCATGGACTTTGAGTTTTGTCTTAAAGATTTTGATTAGTTTTATATTAATGAAGACATAATTTCACAGTGCCACAATGGACTCAGTTGATACTAATACTTGGACTGATGTTAGATAACGGTTAAAGGCTTTGATACATCCTAGCCCTGCCCTCCTCCCCCCTACCCCTTAGTTCTTTGACCTCAAGCTCATGGACTTTGAAATTTCATGTGGATTTTTTTTTTTTTTTTAAGACATATCTGAGAGAGCTTTTGTTTATAAATGTGTTGTCATTATGGACATGCTTGCCTGAAGTTTATACATAGCAGTCCACACCACCATAGCGACTGTGTAATGGGCAAGCACCTATTCAGGCGAGCTATGCTGTCAGGCGACAGCTCTTGTTAGAACTGGAATTCCAGCGAAAGAAAATAAACCAAAAGGGAAAGTGACTATTTTCTTCAACATCTGACCATTTTCTCAGTAGCAACAAATTCAGAAAAATAGGAGAATTCAATACTACTCAGAAAAGGACAAAATTATTTTGTGAACACAATTGTTATTGCTAGTCCAGGAACCTACCTTTAATAGTAGAGTTGCCTGTTTATATGTCAAAGTACACTTATCATATGATGTTGCTGTTATGATCCAGTGGATAACCTTGTGTCATAAAAATCATATGATAACAAGTGTAATAACAATTTCTGGTGTTCATTCACAAAGACCGTGTCTCACCGAAGGCTTGTTTCATAAATTTCATATGAAATCACTACTCATGTAAGATCATCTGTATTCAAATACTCTGAAGTATTAATACTGGCTTGAAGTATCACGATACATTATCATTTGAGTTAATATCACAACATATTGATGCATTGATGATACTGACCCAGTTCTAGGGCAGATTTCTCTTGAAGTGCAGTGTCTGTCCTGATTATGGTGGTATAAGATAGGCATACCATGATTTTTTGACCTGTGTTGTCAATAATCCAGTCAGATTCGAAACGGGCTTCCATTAACTGCTGGGTTGACAGAGTTTTCCCAGTCAGAGGGTGGCCAAACCCGAGTTGGAGTCCACACCTTAACCAAGTCACTCTACCACTCCACCTTGTCGCCTCTCAGGGGTGGGGGATAGGGGACTCATAATCCAAATTTCTTGTGGTGTAGTGGGGTTAGAGTCTAGACAAGACTGTGATTCAAGACTGTGATTCTTCACATGCCCCTAGATTATTTCATCTTCTGTAAATCCTGAAATTATTAAGCCATCTTAGGGCCCATCTCAGTTGTAATACTTACCTTCCAGGTCCTCATACATACTGAAGACTTTCCTGCCGCAAGACATCTGCTGAAGAAATGTAATAAATTTGGGTCAGCAGAACCAGAGAAAATCAACTCCACTTACAAGACAGGTACTATTGTACAAATTATTCGGGTTTATAACCCTTTACTGTGCATGACCACGTTAATCATGCCAACAAGGTGATTCTTATTGTGATCCCAGCTTGTTTCATTACACTTAAGTGCCAAACAAGAAAATGGTTGAATTTACAAACAGCATAGACTCAGAAAAGGCAGCACATTGTGAGCCACCTCGTGTGGATCGACGCTGTTTGAATTCTCAATATGATGTACCTAAGACAATTTTTTTTATCTATGTTGCAGATGTTAATTTTGCTGGCTGCTAATTTTGGCACTTTAAGGATATAAAACATGTATAATATTCATTTGTGCAGTTTTAGTTAATCTGGAGCTGTTACAGTCTTTTATGTATATTTGAGCCGAGACACAACAAAACCAACAACGTGGCATGTGCAACCTGCAAAGACTCAGATCAATCTGTGCATCAGCCCAGTCTGGTCAGAATCTTGGCTGTCCTTATAGAGCTAGCTTAGACACTTTGCTACCTTTTAAGAGCAAAGCAACGACTCTGATCAGACTGGGTGGATGCCCAGGCTGATTTGAGTATGCCCTGGGCGCACATGCCACTTTGTTGGTTTTCTTGTGTTGCAGTGACTTTATTTTTCTTCATCCTATATTCAGTGGTGAAAATGGAGAAGATCCAAGAAGAGCTGAAGACATTACCTGAGGGAGATAACTCCAAAATACATCTGTACGAGAAAATGGCTGACAGTGCTGTGGACATGGGAAATTACAAACATGCTATTACATACTATACCAAAACGGTATTTAAGTTTTTGTCTCGCTTGCCAATAGCAGAAGTGCAATGGTTATCATTAGTCTTGGTCTATAATTATGGCTCATCGGCTTAAAATATGTTCCAGGTCTAGAAAAAAAGAGCTTGAGTTTTTAAAAGTATGGCATGGTTACATTTGGGAGAAGGAACCTCAAAGGCAAAGCAACCATCACTATTATGTCCTGGCCTGTTTTATGGGTCACTGCCTTGTCAAAATTGGCATGGAGTTTCCATGTTTAAACTTGTTTCTGTGGAGCTTGAAGTACGAGTCATTCAGAAAGAAGGAAGCTCAAAGCAACTGTTATTGCATCTTGATCTCGGTTTTTCTGTTCACTGCAGCAGAAGAAATTGGAGAAGAAAGGAGTTCAGTTTTGTTGGCAGCCAAAATTCAAGAATTGTATTTACACTATTCAAACTGATTTTATTGATTACAATTAAAATGAAATATTTTGTTAATATGAAATCATCTTTATTCAGTTAAAGAACTTCTGTTTAAATTTTTTGCAATTTGTATTTCTATTTTTTTTTTGCACGAAATCTCAAATGAGTCATGACAAAACCAACAAAGTTTCATGTGTGTCCAGGGAAGACTTAGATCAGCCTGGGTATCCCCACAGTCTGATCAGTCTTCCCTGTCCGCATGGAGCTAGCTTACTCCCTTAGCTACTCTTTAAGCACTCAGCAAATGCTCAGATCAGACTGGGTGGGTGCCCAGGCTAATCCGAGTCTTCGTGTGGCACACATGTCACTTGGTTGGTTTTGTCGTGTTGCGGCTCAAATAATTCCTTTCCTTGAGCTCTGATTGTTGATTTATGCTTTCCAGTTAACCCATTTGAAGTCAACAGGAGCTGGCAACACAGATTTGATTCCTATTTATGTGTCTCTGGCACAGACCTACAAAGATGACAAACAGTATAGCAAAGCTGTAGAGAACTATCAGGCTGAAATCAGGTGTAGGGGAGATGGAGAGGGGGACCAGGTACGCACTGAAATGCTAGACATTGTGTTCGCTAGCTCTCTGACATTCAGCAAATATTGTCAGCTCTCGATACCTCAGTCAATGTTGATCTCAAACTACTGATATCTCAAAGTAAATTTATTTACAGTCTTTGTGTGCATGCATCCATTTGAACTGGATCATGTGGATCCCAACAACGTGGCATGGGTGAAAAGCAAAGGCTCTGTCTGATTAGAACCTTTGCATGTCTTATTAGCCATCTTTGGAAATGGCCCAAGCCATAGAGCCAAAGTGAGATCTCTGATTACCCTGTATAAATGAAATGGATGATCTGAATATCACATGACTAAAAATTGCCACATTGTTCGAAGTCACATGACGTGGCTCACTGTTTTCATTTCTGGGCCACAACACTTTAACCATATGGGATGAAACCTCACAGATGGGTCAGTATGTCACAAACAAGAATGACAGTTTATGCTCCTTTGGTGTAGGAGTTATCGGGGTAAAAGTTCTTACCCAGGCCATAACTTTGAACCTACAGGATGAACATATGGGATGCATGTGTTTGTGAAACTTCACAGATGAGAGTATTTGCCTTGAGCAAGATTGCTATAGAGTTCAGTTCTCTATAGAATTCCCATTGTGTCAGAGAAAGGCAGAAAATGAATATTTTTCAGGGTCACAGGAAAGTTATGGGTTTTGGGATTTGATCGGTAACTTCCTGCACGAAATCTTAGTGCTCAAACTACATGACCTTTCTAGACTTGGATACAGAAATAAAGCAATTTATAGAGTTTGTTAGCAAAATCATGCAAAATATCGAGGGCTTAGTGCAAGACTAGTCTAACTCCATATTTTGAAAATTTTCAGGAGAAGCAAAAAAACTGATTATTACAGTACATAAACAAAATATTAATATGAAATTTGACACATTTACATAAAATATGGGAAGAAATGCTTACATTATTCAATTTTATTAATGTATTTTTGTTAAATTAGGTTTTTGTGACTTAGACTACTTTTGCACTGAAAAGTTTAGTGCAAGACTGGTCTAACTTGAGATAGACTTTTTTTTTCAAATGCAAAATATAAGTCATTATAAAACAAATTTTAACAATTTTTACAGTTTGAAGGCAAAAACTCAATAAGCATAAGCTGTGAAATAGCTATTTAACAACTTTAAATATTTAAAAAAGACAATTTATATAACTTTTTTTTGTTAGTGCAAAACTAGTCTAACTTCAAATCCACTTTTTCTTAGCGCAGTACTAGTCTATCTCAAGATAGACTAGTCTTGCACTAAGAAAAATGAGGAAAATATTTTGAAATGAAAAGATTCCATGTTTTACTACCGAAAAACTGTTTACTAAAGTGTTAAGAAAACACTGTACCCAGACATATAAACAGTTAAAGACTATAAGAACTTGTATCTTAATTTATAAAACTGAAAACTTAGCCATTTATCCATGGTATGCTCTTTAAAATCAAATTAGTCCCACTGAAGTTAGACTAGTCTTGCGCTAAAGACTTGGCTCATTTGGCTCCTAGACTATTTTTAAATTAGGAATAAAAGCCTTTTTTGCAAAAACATGAATCTTCATATTTTCAAAGAATGTGTATTTGACCATCAAATTTTCAAAACTGCAAAAAATTGAATGAGTTAGACCAGTCTTGCACTGAGCCCTCGATATAGTGTAAATGATAGTCATTGAAAATGAAGTTTTTTATTCTGATTAAAGTTTTTTCTTGCTTCTTTGACTATGGACTTTCTCAGATATGTCGCACCTGGTTGAATATCGCAGAAGCCCAAGAGCTGCAAGGCCTGGAGTACAATGACATCAGCAAGTCTTATCTAACAGCTTATGAAACAGCCAAGAAGGCCAAACATAGGAAACTACAGGTATTGTAAAATATGTTTGTAGAGTCCTTATATGTGATGTTCAGTGTTGCATATATGAGCCGCGACACGTGAAAACCAACAATGTGGTTGTGCGCCCAGCCCAGACTCAGATCAGCCTGGGCATCCGCCCAGTCTGATCAGAGTCTTGGCTTTGCGCTTAAAGGGTAGCTAAGGGTCTAAGCTACCTCCATGCGGACAGCAGAGACTCTGATCAGACTGGGTGGATGCCCAGGCTGATCTGAGTCTGCGCTGGGCGCACAACCACTTTGTTGGTTTTCTCGCGTCGCGGCTCATATGATTCTTGCATATGCTTCAAAAAGCAATGCACATAAAGTAATATACTTTATTTGACATTAAGTAAACTTCTATGACTTCATGAAGTTGCTAGATCTGGTTTTTCTGAAGGCAGCTAAAATCCAAAACATTCTAAAAATAAAATAAATAAATAAAATAAAAAAGAAATAAAATTCAAGATGTGGGTAGGGTTTTTCTGGGGTTTCACGGAACAGCTCTCAGAGATGATAAGGCCGAGAATTATTCTGGCTGTCTATCCTTAAGCCTTTTCATCGCTGCACCAGGGATGTTAGTTATGCCAGAAGGGTTACATCAGTTCTTTATAATTTGGCTAGGTGAGGACATTGTTTGCCCTGTGTGAGCTACAGAAACTGTTCAAGAAAGACATGCACAGGCAGAAAACAGAAGCCAAGCTGAAGGAAACGCAGAGCAAATATAACATCGGGAAAGGGGCTGACTCGGAAGATGAGAGCCAGGATGTTGACCCAGATAGTGAGGAGGAGACAGTAGAGATGTCAGATCTCACAGAATCAGGTTAGGGCTGTTCCAGGAAATGATACTTTCAGGGGCAGGGCTGTGATTCTTTTAGGGACATGGGATGATACTTTTAGCAGCAGGGCTGCAGCTCGGCTGATATAGGGACGTGTGGGGTTGATGCTGAGTCTGTTTATTCTGCATATAATATATCTGACCTGCAGTAGAACTGACTCACTGAGTCTCACTGAGTAAAGGTGAAAGGGTACCCATCTGTTTCAGCCATCTTTACAAAGGGAAATATCTGTTTGCTTCCCTGTACAATGAAGCCCTTTCAAAATGTGGTCTACCATAAGGAGAGAATTTGCTCCATTACGAGCAAATTCTTTCCTTTAACAGTTGACTGCAATTTTGAAGTGAGTCGAGGATCCAAATGACCACAGCTGCTTCACCTGAAAGTTCACTCAGACATTATTTCTTGATTTCTTTTCCTTCGCTGGCCAGTGCTTATTTCGGGCCTTACCTTCGACGAGTATATTTTCTTAAAAGATATAATGGGGTAATGATTTTATGCTCACTCGGGTAGAACAAAGCTGACCTTTACAAAAGGCATGAGGAGCGGCTGTAGTGTAGTGGATAACACTCCGGACTACCAATCTAGGGGTCGCAAGATCGATCCCCCGCTTCTCCGGTCTTTCGGATGAGACTTTAAACCAAGGTCCCGTCTCCATATGACCTCGTTGTTGGTGGGATGTTAAACCCGAGTTCACCTACTCACTCACAAAAGGCATGCATGAAATGATCGGATATCACACAACAGTCTTCTTTTTTCTTCTTTCAGTCCAGCATACATACATTGTCTGAACAACATTGTGATGACATCAATGCAACATTATGATCTATATCTCTGTATTATCATCAAAATCCCTCACTGTAACAATACCTATATGCTGGTGAAATGCAGTCAAACAATTTTAAAATCATTAATACATGTGCTTAGACTCGATAAACGTAAAGCTCATATGTTTAGGCTTTAGCTGCAAATTTTACGTAGCAAAGGAATTGTAAACCTATAAATAAAACTCATAAGTGATATCCTTGATGTTTACATATTATACCTTATCTGTGCTGACAGTATGTATTTGCAGAATTTTTTAAGATGTATGTGTACACCATGTGTTTCTGTGAATTGTCATTAAGGGAAACTACTGCTTTCCTTAAGAGTTAACCCCTTTAGAAAGGAGGTAAAAACAATGGACTGAAATAACTCCCTGCCTTCCATTCAGATCCTCTTGCTGTTGTCTACTGTTTGGAGCCTGTATATGATTGGTTGGCTGGTTGTTTTGGGTTTAACAACCTTTGAGACAGTATTTCAGTCTATGTCAGGCCATCTCCCAGAGAGAGGGAGAAAGAAAAGAGAAATGATAGACGAGAGAAAAAAATCCAAACAACCCCCACCCGCACCTACTGCAAGCACATTAGGCTCTTGTCCTACTTTCATCCAAATAAGTAGGATGCCCCGGCTTTGGAAGTTATAACCAGGACCATTGCCTAACCACAACAACCACCTGTATCAGAGCTCTAGATAAGAGGGAGTATTTGGTGATAATTAGGGATAATTTTTGTTAATTCCGCATAAAAACATATGTTGTGACCCCTCATCTGAACCGTCTCATCGAGACGGTTCAGATGAGGGGTCACAACATATGGTTTCGATGAGAAATGAAAAAAATTATCCTTAATTATCATCAAATACACCCTCTTATCTAGAGCTCTGTGTATATGATATCTTGTTTGAAATTGAAGAGTCATTTTCACTGAAAGTATACTCATTTTTTGTAAAACACACAAATACTGGCTTGTTATTTTTACAGAAGATGAAGAGACTGGGACCATCATAAAGACAGTACAGGGAACCAACAGGAAGATTATTCACAAGGTTTGTACAATAACACAATTACAAGAACAGAGCCTTGTTACACAGCATCAGCATTTCATCAGTAATTTAGTAGACATTTGTAACATTACTTTTTCTTGAAACTCATATTTACTAAGACACCTTAATAACTGATTATCCAATCTGTGACCAGCAGAAGCAAACATAGGTATTACTTTTGTGGCACTGTCAACATAAACTTTGCATGAAGTTTAGCTTCCTTTTGTCAGAGACAAAGCTATCTGCTGCTTTTTATCCCCCGACCGAAAGGTTCTGGGGATATAGCGATGAGCCTGGCGTCCGTCCGTCCGTCCGTAAACATTTTCTTGTCCGCTCTATATCTTGAATACCCTTTGGAATATTTTCATGATACTTCACAGTTATGTAGAACAGGTCATGATGATGTGTCGCGTACAAGAATGAAAACTCTTGCTATTGTACTTTTTGAATTATCTCCCCTTTGGTGATTTTTTGGCAGATTCGTGTCCGCTCTGTAACTTGAATGCCCTTTGGAATATTTTCATGATACTTCACAGAAATGTAGAACAGGTCATGATGATGTGTCGCGAACAAGAATGACAACTCTTGCTTTTTAGCTCACCTGAGCCGAAGGCTCAGAGGTGAGCTTATAGGATGGGAGTCGAGCCGTCGTCCGTCCGTGCGTCCGTGGGTGCGTGGGTGCGTCAACACTTTCAAACATAAATATCTCAGAGACCAGTGGGCCGATCGCAATCAAATTTTGTCTGAAGCATCATTCGGGTGGGGGAAAGGCTGCATTAGGTTTTGGTGCCGATCAGCTCAGAACTCTGGTTTCCATGGCAACAGATAGCCCCCATAGGGTTACAATGGGGAAAACGGCATCATCACGTTTTCTCAACTGTTTTTCATTAGATCCTTATCATACTTTCAGGTAATCATGACATACACAAGAGCTTGGATGAGTTCGAAATTTGGTCGGATTCGAGCACAAACTACAGAGTTAGCTGCCCTTGAGCGTTTGAAAAAAATCCCATAGGGTTATAATGGGGAAAATGGCGTCATCACGTTTTCTCAACTGTTTTTGCTTAGATCCTTATCATATTTGCAGGTAATCATGACCTACATAAGAGCTTGGATGAGTTCGAAATTTGGCCAGATGCGAGCACAGACTACGGAGTTAGCTGCCCCTGAGCGTTTGAAAAAAATCCCATAGTGTTATAATGGAGAAAACAACGTCATCACATATTTTTAGAAAAACTTTGTCATCGCTCTATTGCCTACATTTCTCAACGGATTTTAAAATAACTTCACACAAATGTAGGGCGTGACAATATCTCGAGCAAGTTCGACTTTCAGGATGCTGCGCCCTAGATCAAGGTCACTGTGGCTATTTTTAGAAAAACTTTGTCAGCGCTCTAGCACCTACATTTCTCAATGGATTTTAAAATAACTTCACACAAATGTAGGGCATGACAATATCTCGAGCAAGTTCGACTTTCAGGGTGCTGTGCCCAAGGTCAAGGTCACTGTGGCTATTTTTAGAAAATCTTTGTCATCGCTCTAGCACCTACATTTCTCCATGGATTTTAAAATAACTTCACACAAATGTAGGGCATGACAATATCTCGAGCAAGTTAAACTTTCAGGGTGCTGCACCCAAGGTCAAGGTCACTGTGGCTATTTTAAGAAAAACTTTGTCAGCGCTCTAGCGCCTACATTTTTCAACTGATTTTAAATCAAATTCACACAAATGTAGGGCATGACAATATCTCCAACAAGTTTGACTTTCAGGGTGCTGCGCCCAAGGTCAAGGTCACTGTGGCTATTTTTAGAAAAACTTTGTCATCGCTCTAGCGCCGACATTTCTCAACAGATTTTAAAATAACTTCACACAAATGTAGGGTATGACAATATCTCGAGCAAGTTCGACTTTCAGGGTGCTGTGCCCAAGGTCAAGGTCACTGTGGCTATTTTTAGAAAAACTTTGTCATCGCCCTAGCACCTTCATTTCTCCATGGATTTAGAAATAACTTGACACAAATGTAGTGTATGACAATATCTCAAGCAAGTTCGACTTCCAGGGTGCTGCGCCCAAGGTCAAGGTCACTGTGGCTATTTTTAGAAAAACTTTGTCAGCGCTCTAGCACCTACATTTCTCAATGGATTTTAAAATAAATTCACACAAATGTAGGGCATGACAATATCTGGAGCAAGTTCGACTTTCAGGGTGCTGTGCCCAAGGTCAAGGTCACTGTGGCTATTTTTAGAAAAACTTTGTCATCACCCTAGCACCTTCATTTCTCCATGGATTTTGAAATAACTTGACACAAATGTAGGGTATGACAATATCTCAAGCAAGTCTGACTTTCAGGATGCTGTGCCCAAGGTCAAGGTCACTGTGGCTATTTTTAGAAAAAAACTTTGTCATCGCTCTAGCACCTACATTTCTCAACGGATTCTAAAACAATTTCACACAAATGTAGGGCATGACAATATCTCGAGCAAGTTTGACTTTCAGGGTGCTGCAATCAAGGTTTTTGATTAGATCCTTATCATACTTGCAGGTAATGATGACATACATAAGAGCTTGGATGAGTTCGAAATTTGGCCGGATTCGAGCACAGACTATGGAGTTAGCTGCCCTTGAGCGTTTGAAAAAAATCCCATAGTGTTATAATGGAGAAAACAACGTCATCACATTTTCATTTTTCATCGGATCCTCTTCATACTTGCAGGTAATGAGGATATGCATCAAAGCTTGGATTAGTTAGCATTTCGGCTAGATCTCACTAATGACTATGGAGTACCTGCCCTGAGCATCCAAAAAATCAATGTCGCCTCTTTTTCTTGGTTTCTACTGATCCGATCCTTTTCAAACTTGCAGGTAATGAGGAAATGCATAATATCTTAAACAAGTTCAAATTTTGGCCAGATCAGGCCAACCACTACGAAGTTAGCTGCCCTTGACAGCTCTGTCTATTGTGCTCTTGATCGGATATTTTTTAAACTTGCATATATTAAATGAGGGCATACATAATGTTTTGGATGAGTTTAATTTTCAGCCTGATTGGACCACTGACTGTGGAGTTAGCTGCCCTTGAGCATCTTAAATATCCCTATAGGTTTACAGTGTCTCTCAGGTGAGCAATTGTTGCCCTTTGGGCTACTTGTTTACTTTTTGAGTTATTTCTCCTTGATAGTTTTAGGTGTGATTTTCTTGCAGATTCGTGTCCGCTCTATAACCTGAATACCCTTTGGAATATTCTCATGATACTTCACAGATATGTATAACAGGTTATGACGGTGTGTCGCGAACAAGGATGACAACTCTTGCTTTCTTACTTTTTGAGTTATTTCCCCTTGATCATTTTAGGTATGATTTCCTGTCCGCTCTATAACTTGAATACCTTTCGGAATATTTTCATGATACTTCACAGTTATGTAGAACAGGTCAGGACGATGTGTCGCGAACAAGAATGACAACTCCTGCTTTCTTACTTTTTGAGTTATTTCCCCTTGATGGTTTTAGGTGTGATTTCATGTCCGCTCTATAACTTGAATACCTTTTGGAATATTTTCATGATACTTCACAGATATGTAGAACAGGTCATGACAATTTGTCTCATACGTGAATGATAACTCTTGCTTTTATACTTTGTGAGTTATTTCCCTTTGGTAGTTTGAGCTGCTGTCTGTATAACCCTGGCCAGCTCCAGAATTTGAATAACCGTGTACCTTTTAGTACATTGATGATCATGCTGTGATATCTTATCAGTGTTCCTAACTCTCTCTGACCCCTCCCCATTCCCGTGACCCCCCCCCCCCCCACAAAAAAAACAAAACAAAAAAAAAACAATTTTTTATTTATTTTTTTTTCCAGATTTGGATTCTTTGTCCAAATTCACTTACTAGAGAGCTCAAAATTAGGTCTGGTGGGCTTGTACTTTAGAAGTTATTCACACATTTTGAAAGTTGAATGTATCTGTATCGTATGCTATACATTTGTGTATATGGTGGTTGTTTGAGATATTACCTCTTTTTAGCAGTCAGGCATACTGTTTTAGTCTGTGTGTTAGATAAGCATGCATCTGTTAACAGTTAATGTCAAACAGAAGCGTAAAAAAAGACAATATAATACTAATATGTGTTTTGAAGTGCACCCTTTTTACCAAGGCCCATGGGGGTCTTCGGTCGGGGGATTTGCCATCTCCTCTGATGGCTATTTTTTAATATACATGATTTGACAATTAAGCTTCAGTGGCATTGGCATCCACAATGGTATTAGAAACATAGGTATCTTTATTTTCTTTCCAATGAAATGTATTTGTTTCATATTTTTAGAGAAACCACCTTGGAGAAACACCTTTACACAGAGCCTGTATAGAGGGCAATCTGAAACGAGTTAAGAAACTCATTGAAGAGGTAAGTTTTATGTGGATATACTAATTCTGATGGATTAAAGATGCAAATTATGTTGTAATGTTATGCGTTGACTTCCTTAAAAATGTCATGTTTTCTAATGGCAAAATCGTGACATTTTTTAGCAAAATTTGCTAATAAAATGCGATTTAAGTGTCATATGATAAACAGACTCTTGCATTCATGTTCCTGTGTTATTGAATTTATTTAACTTGTTGGGGGGAAACCAATAAGATGCTCGGCATAACCTGGCATCTTATCTTTTTCCCCAACTTGTTTAATAAATTCAGTAATACAGGAGCACTCATGTAAGATCCTCTATTTATCATTCGGAACTAGCTGAACAAAACTTAACCTGAAGAACATGAGATGAATCTTGTGCCTGCTCAAAAGCTGAACTCTTCATCGGCAATATTGAGTTGTTGAAACATGTTTTCCATAGGAAGGATAAATGCAGTAATGAATGTATTTTAGCCTTGCACTTTGGAATGCTTTGAAAGTCTTGAGTCTTTGGTTACACAGATGAAAAGACAGGTGAGAGTAGTCTTTGTGGTTATGACTCTTCTGTTCAGACAAGGGATCACAACATACATTTTCAAGGGGAAGGAAATATTCTTCTTTAAGATGTATGTCAAAATCTTTATTTTTTTCCACCATTTGTACAAGGGAAGCAACTTTAGTTATTTCCTGTTTGCTTCCTCAGACAGTGAAACCATTCTGTTGAAATTAGGAGTCACTCTTGAAGAATAGGGTAAAATCTTAAAGGCAGAATTTGCTCCTGGAGGAGCAAATTCTGCCTTTAAGAGTTTACCCTACTTCCATTGGATAGGGTGGCAAAATTGAAAGTGGTGGAGTTGCTGCCCTTGAAATTGTACCCATTTCTTCAATTACCATCAGTATTAGTTCTCACCTGATGTTCAGCTTATATTTCTGTCTTTTCTGTAGGGCCACGCAATGAACCCACAGGACAACTCAGGTTGGACGCCACTGCATGAAGCATCTAATCACAACTTCTACGAGATAGTTGAGACCCTTCTGACCCATGGAGCTGCCATAGATCATCGAGGTGGTGATCAGTGTGGTGGGGTAACGCCACTGATTGATGCCGCAAGTTGTGGTCATGTGGAGGTCATGCAGCTTCTCATTGAAAGAGGAGCAAATGTGTTGTGTAAGGATGACAAGGTATGAGATTCCAGGATGATTGGTATAGAAGTGTGGGGGCAAACTGTACAGGCCTGGATCAGACTGCAATACAAAAGTTAAAAAAATATTGCATCAATTTCTAACCTTCGTTAAATTTATCAAGGCTGCACACAAGTAGAAACAACTTTTTGTAGTGTCCTGTTTGCTTCCTTGGATGACGTAGCCCTCCAAACGGGGGTCTACTCTTAAGGAAAAGAATTTGCTCTTCAAGAGCAAATTCTTTCCTTTAAGAGTTGACCCCTATTGAGGAGGGCGGCAAAAATGAAAATGGAAGAGTTGCTCTTTCCCTGAAGATGAATTGATCACCTGAAGTAATAAGAAGAGAGAAGATTCGGTTTCAGAAAGTATTGTTAAACTGTTAGAGGGGGAAGGATGGTAAGGTTAACGTTGACAATATAAACCACACATTATGTATCATATGAATTAACTTTTAGCTCACCTGAGCCAGGCCATCTTGATGAGTACATGAAGATTTATGAGTACAAGAGGTTAAGGTCATTCTTTGACCTTCGACCCAGAACTCTCATATTTTGACAGTTTCAAACAATCTGCCATTGGGCCAATTGAAAACACATTTCTTATAGAGCCCCCAGGGGTTGAGGGAACGAAAATTTATTCATACGGTCCAGGTCACTTGACCAACATGGCCGCCATGCCCATATATGTTAAAAACCATTAAAAAATCTTCTTCTCCAGAACCAATTGACCGATGGCCCTGAAACTTGGTATGTAGCATTAGGTACTTGAGTACTATCAAGATTGTTCAAATGATGCCCTTTGGTTGACCTTGACATTTTTTTATGGCAAGGTCAAATATGGCAAAATGCTAGAACATAAGATTTCATGGAAAGTTTTGAAGATTAAGGCCTAAAGATTGGTATATACAGTCATCTTAATGAGTACATGAAGATTTGTGAGTACAGGAGATCAAGGTCATTCTTTGACCTTTGACCCAGAACTCTAATATTTTGACAATTTCAAACAATCCCCTTAAAACCATTGGGCCAATTGAAACCACATTTCTTATAGAGCCCCCAGGGGTTGACGGAATGAAAAAATTTTCTAACGGTCCAGGTCACATGACCAACATGGCCACCATGCCCATATATGGTAAAAACCTTTAAAAATCATCTGCTTTAGAACCAATTGGCCGATGGCCTTGAAACTTGGTATGTAGCATTGGGTACTCCAGTACTATCGAGATTGTTCAAAATGATGACCTTGGGTGTCGAGATTGTTCAAAATGATGACCTTGGGTGGTCCTTGACCATTTTACGGCAAGGTCAAATATGGGAAAATGCTAGAACATAAGATTTCATGGAAAGTATAAGATTTTGGGCTAAAAATTGGTATATACAATGACTCTCATATTTTAACAATTTCAAACATCTCCTCAGAGGCCACAAGGCAAATTGTAACCAAATTTTATATAGAGCCTCCAGGAGCTTAGGGAACAAAAATTTGTTCAAACAGTCCAGGTCACATGACCAACATGGCTGCCATGCCCTTATATAGTAAAATCCTTCAAAAAAAATTCTCCAGAACCAATAAGCCGATGGCCCTGAAACTTGGTATGTAGCATCAGAGACCTGAGTACTTCCAAGATTGTTCAAATGATGACCTTTGGTTGACCTTGACCTTTTTTACGACAAGGTCAGATATGGGAAAATGCTAGAACATTAGATTTCATAGAAAGTTTTGAAGATTTTGGGCTAAAATTTGGTTATATACAGTCATCTTCAAGAGTACAGTCATCTTAATGAGTAATTTTCTCCAGGACCATGGCCTTGAAACTTGGTATGTAGCACTGGGTACTCAACTACTTCCAAGATTGTTCAAATGATGTTTGGTTGACTGTGAACTTACAGCTAGGTCAGATATAGGAAAATGAGAGAACATAAGATTTCATGGAAAGTTTTGAAAATTTTGGCCTAAGATTGTTCAAATGATGACCTTGGGTTGAGATTGACATTTTTCGACAATGTCAAATTTGCTTTTTGGGGCTTTGATATTGGAAAATGCTTAAATATAAGAGGTTACAGAACTTGTATAAGATTTTGGTGCAAAAGTTAATTAAATCAGTCAAATAAATCAGTACATGAACATTTTTAGCAATAGAGGTCAAGGTCATTGTTTGACTTTTAACCAATGTCTCTCATATTTTGACAGTTTCAAACTGTCAGGTTTGTTCAAATGATGTCCCTAGTTTGACTTTTGACCTTTATACTCAGGTGAGCGATTCAGGGCCTTATGGCCCTCCTGTTTTTAGTACAGACCCCAGTTAGCCAGGTGATGATCTGAGCACATGCTTGCCACTCAGAACATATACTGTGAGACAAAAGAATGTAAACTCTTCCTACCTGATTAATATGACTCCAGTGCATTGCATAAAGCCAGACAGGACAAGCTGTTACAGCCCATAAGTAAGATTTCTGTCATCCAAGAGAGCCTTATATGTCAAATGCATAAATACATTCCTTTGCAAATCTTTTACTTCCTTTTGCCTTGGAATGCAATTTAATTTAATGGCCTTCTGTTCTGAACTACTTACTTCCCCTGCATTTATTTATTAAGTGGTAATACGCCTTACTTTGTTTCCCATTATAATGTTTGTCTTAACTGCTTTGAGGAAAAGCAAAGCATATGTATCGCTTTTCCATGGCACTGGTGGTGGGGAAATATTTTTTTCTAGTTTGCTGAATTAACTTTGTCTCATGACAATCCACAGACAGAGGAGACAGTGAGTTTTGTAAAATTCTTGTCTCAGTTTGTCTAATGTTTTTTACCTGCAGCACAAAACAGCCTTAGACACACTAGTGGCATGGCAAAGAGAGAATCAATGTGAAGGCAAAGATTTTCTGCGAGTCTATAATAATGTGATAGAGTTGCTGAAGGAAAGGACCCCACAGAAAGGTTTGTTTACTTGTATTAGCTGTCAAGGTGTATGGGAACCCTTCATCTCCTCTATTTTTCACTTGGGGCTTCACTTAATGGACATTTTCATTTTGCCTTCCTTCTCAGTGGTGGTAAATTCTTAAAGAATTTGCTCCATTTGTAGCAACAGTTTTCCTTTAGGAGAAAACTCTTTTTCAGAAGGGTTTGTTTTGCCCAGGGAGGCAAACAAGGAGTTGCAAACGTTTTCTTACTTAAAAATATTTGGAGGAAAAACATGAAGGTGAACCCCTATATTGCCAGTACATGTTGTTTGCACATGTTGTTCAGTTAATTTCTCGTGACAAAGCTTTTGCAAGGGAAACACAAAAATCGGCCACTTAAGACAGGTGACCCGTTGATACAGGTTTGTTTGTTGTATATTTTTGCATAAGGGAGCCTCAAAAGGTGCCAGAGACAAGAGATTCCTTATAAGCGGTGACCACATAAGCTGGTTTGACTGTTGGATTTATGAGGTCTACTAACCATGCTTCTGGATTGAACAGTGTTCAGCCAAATAGATAGAGATTTGGAGGTTGTTTGTGTGTTTGTATGGAGGACTATAAAATCCACAATTCCATGACGGCAAAATTCCTTTGACTGTATTTGACTGTCATGCACTTATCTCACATGGAATCAGTTCAATAAATGTTATAGTGTTACAAAGCAACAGTGACTGTAGGAAACTATTAAATGCAAAAATTCAAAAAATTGGGACACCTAAAACTGTGAATTACTGTAATTCTACTGAATAAAACAGTATGAGTTTTATAATGAAGGAATACATCTAAAAGGTGCAGATGAAATGGTAAACGGTGTACACCCTGATCAGACTGCTCGTCAAGGAGCAGTGATCAGACTGCTTGTCAAGGAGCAGTCTGATCTGGGTCTGCACTGTTTGTTGCTCAAGCCTATCTGTCTCAGTATTTAGATTTTTTAAACAGTAAATCCAGTATTTTACATCCAGCAGCTAGCAACAGTAGGAAAAGGCAAGAAGTTCTATCTCAGACCACAACTTCCCCGCTATTGTCCCAGTCCAGCGGTGAAGAGTTACCACGGATAAAGAAGCGTAGACCAGTCACTAAGTTGAACAGGTCACGAAATGATGTGATCAATGACACAGACTCAGACAGTTGTAGTGAAGGGGAAGAGGAACCAGATAGGTACGACCAAAAGGAGTTAGAACTAGTTTTATATAAATATAAGACTGAAGTACTGTGCCACAGATGATGAAGGCTGTTTATGGTCAACAGGGATTGAACCCAGACCGGTAGCTTAGCAGGCCTCTGCAGGGCACCTATATTCATCTTCCTCCTCATGGGGGTGGGGTTGTCTTCTCTCAAAGAAAAGAATTTGCACCACGGGTGAGAAATGTCCCTACTTTAAGTATAATTCCCAATTTTCAAGTGATTTCTTTTGTGCTTATTGAGACTATTATCAAGTTTTGGATCCATAAAGGATATTGAAAATTAAAAAACGTAAGAGAAAAATTAGGGAAAAGCCATATAATGTAGAAATAGACCCTGTGCTTGTCAGCATGATCAGTGTCATCCATGTTCACAACAGCATTTTATGAATCCAAGAAACCCATGTAGTAGTCAAGCTAGGAGGGGACTGATCACACATGACTGCACATATATGCAGGCTGAATTGTGTGTTCACTTACCATCTGTCAGAGCTACAGATAAGAAGGGGTAATTTAGGAATGATATTCCATATTTCTCGCTCAACACATATGTTGTGACCTTCATTAGAACCATCTTGCTGAGACGGTTCTAATGATTGGTCACAACGTATGTTTTCGTTGAAAAATATTAAAGATTATCTCTGAATTGTTCCTGTTATTCCTTCTTATCTGGAGCTCTGATCTGTCACTCATTCTTGTGTCGTAGCTGATTTCTCTAATTACGATTATTAATTTATTTTTTCAGGCAAAAGAATTCCTTACTTTCAAACTTTGAATCCTTACGGACTGAGGACTCAGAGGAAACATACCTAAACCCATTGTTAGAGGATTTAGATGAAACTAGCAATGCTACAGAAGCCTATAAATCTGCCATGACTTGTATTGGTAGTTCTACAGCAAGGTCAAGTCAGTCTGTAAGGTCAAGGACACAGAAAGCAAAAGCAGATTGCTCAGCTCTAATTCGTGAGGATGAATATGTGGATGACTGGCTGATAGACGATCTTCAGCCAATGAAAAGAAGGAAAATGGATGTAAATGGGTTATTTTCAACAGGGACTAGCAAAGCTGCTAAGAAACAGACAAAGAGTGGTATAGCTTCTAATCACAGGACGGAAGAAAGGCGGAAACAGAAATCTGAGTCGATGAAGTATGGAATTGGTGACAGTGATATGGAAAGTGGCACAGAGTCAGACTCCAGAGATGCTGATACAGATCAGAATTCTCACACAGTTGCCATGGAAACAGATTCAAGAACAAAGAAAAATAATGTGATTGATGATTTGGATGACGTTATTCATGACATTGAGTCTGATTCTGATTCTGAAATTCCTCGGATAAACAGACCTGGCAATAAGAAATCAAATTTAAGTAAGCCAAAACAGACTAAAATTACAAACTTCGGGACTCGTACATCAGCTGCAGATATACCTTTGTCTGACTCAGGTTTAGCATCACACAGTATTGTAAGCTCTGTACCAAATAGTGTTAATTTAATATCAAGAAACTCAGATTTATCACACCTGAGTACTGCTGCATTACAAAATCCTACACCAAGCTCTACTTCTGGTGCCATGGCTGGTGTGATCAAGGTCAAAGTTCAGATCAAGGACAAATTGTTGTTGATACCCATTATGGATAGGTAAGTGTCTAAGGTTTATCAATAAACCTCTGTTTTTAGCTCGCATGAACGAAGTTCAGGAAGAGCTATTGTACTACCCCCGGCGTTGGCGGCGGCGGCGTTAGCAAAATGTTAAAGTTTTAGGTTAAAGCTTTTTAGGTGATGGGCAAGGCGCTGTCAGGCGAGCTATCCTGTCCAGGTGACAGGTCTTTTTATTTTAATTGGTTTTGATATCGTCAACAATATTTACCCACTGTGTTTAGCTCCATTTCTCAGAGACTAAAGATATTTTGAAATGAAATGTCATGCAAGCATACATCATGACATTGTCTCCATAACAACAATGCCGTCTGCTAACATAGACCTATGTTTCTTGTGTGTTTGTATATAGCCAAATTCATGTCTACAAACTTTGTTTGGCTTTGTTTCTCAGAGACAGCATAAGGTCTTGTGATGAACTTTCACTAAATTTTACATCATGACGTTGTCTACACAGCACAGCATCGCCTGATGATCAGAATCTAATTTTCATGCCGTTTTATAGCATAATCACATTTACAGCTAGACACTGTGATTATCTCTGTTTCCAGAAGACTAAGATTAATCAGCAAATGGGACAAATGAGCCATAACACCATAAAATCAACAAAATGGCATGTGGTCTCTTGAAGACTCAGATCGGTCTAGGCATCCGCCCAGTCTTATCAGTCTTCGCTGTCAAAGGAGCTAGCTTTGATCACTAGCTAGCCTTTAAGTGCACAGGGAAGATTTTGATTAGACTTGACAGCTGCCCAAGCTGATCTGAGTTTTCCCTGGGGGCACATACCACTTTGTTGGTTTTGTTGTGTTGCGGCTTAAATGGAGAATTAAAGGAAAGAATTTAATTTGTGCTTTTCTTTACAGTGATGGAACAAAGACATTGGCCTGGTTGTCTGAGGAAGCTGCCCAGAGATACTATAAAATGGTTGGGCTCAGGCCTGCCCTCACCCTAGGGACAAAAGATGGGGCATTTTTCTCTCCTGATGATCTCATCAAAATGGTGCTGTCTGACAATGATAAAGTTAGTATTTTGAAACTGTAAGAGGGGTGGTTGGAAAATATCCAGATTTTTCTTGCTCCTGTTTTTCCATGTGGCGCTACCTGCACATATTATACAAAGTTTACAGCTAGCAAAGTTTACATGAACCCCTTCAAGGTTCACTTTGCATGCGACCAAATGTAGTGTATACTTCGATAAACACCAGAAAAATGAAATTCATTCCTTATATAAAATCAACCACTCAACAGTGTGCTTCCAGTAAACAGTACATGAAGTCATTTTAACCATGTAAGGATATCTGTATGTTGGCATTACTAAAATAACTGACAGTTGCGTGAAATACCACATGATGAATAGAGCCCCAGTAGCTGGGTGAGCTAAGCACTGGCCTGCTGATGATTTAGCGGTTCCAGGTTTGAATCCTATGAGGTGAGGGCTACAGTACCATCTGGTCCTCTAGTTATCTTGCCTGCAGTTGGCAGAAGCGAGACATATGAGCCGCGACAAGATGAAACTAACAAAGTGGATCTGCGCCCAGCACAGACTCAGATCAGCCTGGGCATCTGCCCAGGCTGATCAGAGTCTTCACTGTTCGCATGGAGGTAGCTAAGACCCTTAGCTACTCTTTAAGCGCTAAGCGAAGAGTTATTAGACCAGGGGGATGCCTAAGCTGATCTGAGTCTACGATTGGCACACAACCACTTTGTTGGTTTCCTCGTGTCGCGGCTCATATATATTAATTTCCTGGCAGTACCATTGGCAGCATAAACTTTTGTCAAGTTTTCAGGCTCAACTCTGTTTTGTGACAATGTGCATCCTGATGAGACACCATCTTCCTGGGAATTCTTGTTATATTTGTAGATACTCTAAATATGAAAGATGGCGCTCACAGAAACTTACTAACATAAGACTCGGTGAGCAATATAGAGCCACTGTAGCCATCTATGTTATAATTTTGTTGTATGTTTGAGTTTTTGTTTGCAGATTGAAGGTCACATAGATAGTTGGGTGCTGCCCCCTATGGTGGAAAGATATAAAACAGCTTGTAAGGCCTTGAATTTGGGTGAGTATTTTAGTTGTTTCTTAAGGTGTATTGGTACTCCTTTGTGTTTTTCCACCATTTTTACATAGGGCAACCACTTTCACGACTTCAGTTTGCTTCTCTGGACAATATAGCTCTTCAAGAAGGAGTTTACTCTTGAAGGAGTCGACTTTCACAGAAAAGAATTTGCTCCTACAGGAACAAATACTTTCTTGTAAGAGTTGGCTGTCTTTGAAAATGGTAACAAAAATGAAAGTGACAGAGTTGCTTCCCCTGAAAATGTACCCATTCACCTTAATCTTAAATCTGAAAGGCGTTAAAAGTGCTTATGCAAATGGTCCCGACTCAGATCAGACTTTATCAAATGACGACCTATCTAAGAGTGCAATAAAGCCATGCATCAAAAACGATAATCAACTAGTTGATTAAATATGCAAAATATGCAAATTTACTGCATTCATAAAAATGTTGTGCTTTCTAATGGCGAAGTTGTGACATTTTAGAGCAAAATGTGCTAATAAAATGCAATTTTAGTGTCATATGATAAATAGAATCTTGCACTCGTGCTCCTGTTTTTACTGAATTTATTAAGCTTGTTGTGAAAAACCGGTTAGATGCTTGGCATAGTCTCGCATCTTATTGCCGAGCATCTTATCTTTTTCCCAAACTCATTTACTAAATTCAGTAATACATGAGCACTCATGTAAGATCCTCTATGTCCATATTTGCAAACAGTACAAACTCAGATTAGGCTGCTTCCAAGGAGAAGAGCAGTCTGATTCTCACTTTATTGCTTTCTGTAAAACACTCTTAAAGATGATGTACAAATGAAAACTGAAATACATGTTATGAAAAAAATTAGTTATATTTGAAAAACTGGACACTACTGGAGAAAAAGGTAAAGCACACTGGTCTGGCAATCAACACAGGCAATGAAGGCAGCATTCTGTAATATGAGCCTCGACACGACAAAACCAACAATGTGGTTGTGCGCCCAGCGCAGACTCAGATCAGCCTGGGCATCCGCCCAGTCTGATCAGAGTCTTCGCTGTCCGCATGAAGGTAGCTTAGACACTTAGCTACCATTTGAGCACTTAATGAAGAGTCAGATCAAACTGGGCGGATCTCCAGGCTGATCTGAGTCTGCGCTGGGCGCACGACCACATTGTTGGTTTTCTCGTGTCGTGGCTCATATAAAACAACTGGTTTAGTGTTCATCTAATTTCAAGCTATCATTCTGACAGACCTGACAGTATGTTAGTGAGGAAATCTTGGCTCTGTTATTAAAACAACTAATGTCATTAGTTAACTTACAGCGTCGGTAGTTACAAAGTTTTTACATTTCCAAATGTGTGCTAGGACACTGCCATTTTGTTTTGCAGAAAAAGCTGCAAGGAGCTTTTGCAGTGCAAGTGTCTTTTTTCAGCAAAATTCTAGCCCAACTGATTGTATATGTATTGAGAGATTGCTCTTCTCAAGTCTTTAGCAGTTTGTTATTGCCACACATACAATATACATGTATTGGGGTGGGGATTGAATTGTGTTCATGTTGTCTTCCTCTTTCTTCAGTGTCCTATGGTAATATCAAGACCCTCCTGTCTCGTTGTGACACCTCAGGTGCTCTGGACCTCTCTAACCTTGCTTTGAGGGCAGCCAAGTTCCAGCCAGTCATACGGGCATTTCAGTGTCAAACATGTCTCAGGGAACTAAACATTTCAGGTATACCATATTCTTGATATGAGACGGTAGATGTTTGGTGTGAGACTATATGTGTTTAATATGAGACTGTGGTTGTTTGATGTGATACTTTATATTTCAAGTAAGACCGTACATTAACATATGAGACTGGCTGCTTGAGGTGAAACATGTATGATACGTTACTGTGCGCATTTGATGTGAGACTGTTCATTTTTGAGTAAGACTATTCATTAGATATGAGACTTGTGGATGCTTATGGTGGAATGCATGTTTGATGTGAGACTGGACTGTTGAGGTGAGACTGCATATGAGCAGCGACACGACAAAACCAACAAAGTAGTTGTGCACCAAGCGCAGACTCAGATCAGCCTCGGCATCTGCCCAGGCTGATCAGAGTCTTCGCTGTCAGCATGGAGGTAGCTTAGACCCTTACCTGCCCTTTGAGCATATAAGGAAGAGTCTGATCATACTGGGTAGATGCCCAAGCTGATCTGAGTCTGTGCTTTGCGCACACCCACATTGTTGGTTTTGTCGTGTTGCGGCTCATATTTGAAGTAACACTGTACATGCTTGATATGAGAATGGATGCTTGAGGTATAACTAAGTGTTTGATATGAGGAGACTGTTCATATTTGAAGTTAGATTGTATATACTTGATATGAGAGGCCGGGCTGCATAGCGATTGGTAGGGCGCCTGACTTGTAAGCCGGAGGTCCTGGGTTTGAGACCCGGTCCGGCCACTTACTTCCATTTCCCCTTCCGCTGAATCAAGAAGGGCAGTTGTCAGTTACTGGCGAAAGTAAGTGCACGTAGTACTGGCTAACTGCTTAGGAGGTCTAAACCTGCCCAGGAATAGTGTGGTTAGGTTAACTGACTGTCCCGACATGACCAGAGCTGTTTACCGTGGACATTAAACAATAACACAACTTGATATGAGATTCTTGGAAGCTTGAAGTGAGACTTCATGTTTGATGTGAGATTGTGCAGGACAAACAAGTACAAGATGGCATACACAGTGAAAACCTGTCAGTAGTTGTATTTATTTGTGTGGGGAATGAGTGAATGATTTGGGGAGGTTACAAGGCAAAGATTAATTGAAAATAACTTGATGAGATGTTGATATAATGACACCAGATGCAAAGACTGACAGTCTAAATGAGTCGTGACACGAGAAAATAAATAAAGTGGTTGTTCGCCCAGCGCAGACTCAGATCAGCCTGGGCATCCGCTCAGTCCGACCAGAGTCTTCTCTATGCGCTTAAAGAGTAGCTAAGGGTCTATGCTACCTTCATGCAAACAGCAATGACTCTAATCAGACTGAGCGGATGCCCAGGCTGATCTGAGTCTGCACTTGGCGCACAACC
The DNA here is from genome assembly GCA_963989385.1 of Ctena decussata. Classification (NCBI taxonomy): domain Eukaryota; kingdom Metazoa; phylum Mollusca; class Bivalvia; order Lucinida; family Lucinidae; genus Ctena; species Ctena decussata. Next base: position 40,615,968 of record OZ022503.1, on the reverse strand, counting down.
ACATTGTTGGATTTGTCATGTCGCGGCTCAAATGTTTATGATTATTGGAGTATTTGGAATGAAAAACACATTGCAGAGGAATGTATTGATTGGAACGTTGCCCAGATGATGAAAATTAGAATTTACTAAAACAATAAACATAAATTTGCAATACTTGCTTTTTCTTCCCATTGAAATTTGAATAATTAGATGATGAATGTTTTTTTGTTGTTTTTACATTGTTTTCTTGTAGAGTTACCATTGTTCTGTTGAAGTAAAAACCCTACAGGGCTTGTGTTGCCATGTTTCTGTGTATATACAACTTTAGATAAAGATTCTTTGTATCTATACATGTACCATGAATGAATAAGTCATAGTAATGATTCAAATTTCAGTGAAAGAAAAAGAACATTTATATTGCAAATTCATGTTTATTCTTTCTGAAAATCCTGTTTACAGGTAACAGAATTGGTGATGTAGGCATGGAAAACCTAAGCAAAGTCCTAGATTCTCTTCCTAACCTCAGTGTATTAGATCTTTCTTGTAATGATATTACACCTGTGGGACTCGGCCATCTGTGTGCTGTGTTAACAACAGAAACCAAAAGTCTTCAGGTAAGGTTTCTTGAGGATACCATGAAGTATACTGTTATTGTTTAACCCATTCCATTCGGGATACCCCTTTAGGGGTATCTGGGCAAACAGTTTGGATCAAGATCAGGCCCCACAAATGTGGGGCCTGATCTGAGATCCAAAGTGTTTGCTGCCTAGACATCATTTCTACAAGAGTTGGTTAGACCAATATTGTCAAAATATTCTTGATTTTTGATGCAGACGACAATTTCAGCAGACGACCAAAAATACCCAGAATGCAATGGGTTAATGATATTTTAGGGAAATATGAAGATAGATTAGGCTGCCTTCTTTGAGTTGAAACAGCTGTGTTAATAATTAAATTTTGTTGTGCAACTGTTCTATCTTTAATAGGCAGCTGTTGAGCAGAAAAGCATGGATGAATGTTTTGAATAGTTCTACAGGTATAACACAGGCAGATGTTTTATGAGTTTTCAAAAATGGGCCCTTTTGTTCAAATCTTAAGATCATTTGATAAGGCATTACTTTTTCAGATATATTATATATGCAAAGACACTGCCATGTTTGGCCGACAAATATGAGGACCTGTGGCACTTTTTTTGGCAAAAATACAAGCACAATTGATTTTATGTGTCCCAGAGGATTTCATGGACCCTTGATTAATAGCTTTGTTAAGCTAACATTGCTTTGAACAAGGCATTCCAAAACTTAAAACAAAGGAAAAAACAGATCATGATTTGTAGCCCTAAATGCACTGTTGTTTACACTTGCCGTAATCGACCTTATTAGCGCCCTGTGCGCTTAACTTTTTCAAAATGGCAGCAAATACTTGTAGTAAACTTTCTTTCATATAAACGCTCATTTTAATAAGTTATTATATATTGAAGGGAACGAATTTAAAGGTAAAGCATCTGAGAAAAGCTGCTTATAAGCAGCTTTTCTCTGATGCTTAACCTTTAAATTCGTATGGATATACATGTAGAAGGATAGAGAAGTTTTAGAAGTAAAAACTTAAATATTCTATTGCATTTTCAGCTCTTGTAAACGAGAAAGCAAAGGGATAAACCAGTAAAAATATGTGCATTAATAGTCCTATGCCTCACAAATTGCCACGGCGTGAGCTTATAGAGGCATGTGCCCTAATTAGGTAGAATACGGTAATCATAGGTGCCAGGTTATTGAATTTGATAAAAGGTCCTACATTAGCAGTTTCACAGACAACTATACCTAATTCAGCATATTGTATTTTTTGCAGGGTCTGACAAGTTTGAATGTTAGTCACAATCCCTTATATGATGGCTGCTTGACAGAGTTGTCTACCCTGATTGCCAGTCTCCCACGTCTTGGTCGACTCAGTCTATCATCCTGTTGTTTATCCATGAAGCTATTCCAGACAGACCGGCTACAGTTGTTTACCGCATTACAAAGTAAGTTGTTTAAGGTGTCTGGGCACACCACCATGTTTTTCCTGCCGTTTCTACAAAGGAGAACTATTCTTGTGACATCCTGTTTGGTTCACTGGATGACAGAACCCTTCAGAAAAGGAGCCTACTCTTAAAGGAAAGAATTTGCTCCTAGAGGAGCAAATTCTTTCTTTTAAGAGTTGAACTCGATTAAGAAGGATGGCAAAAATGAAAATGACAGAGTTGCTTCCCCTGAAAGTGTACTCATTCACCTTAAATTCTGATAATATTTTAGCCTACCAAGAGAAAAGCTGCTGTATTGCATGAGCCTAATATGAGAAAAGCTGCTGTATTGCATGAGCCTACCATGAGAAAAGCTGCTGTATTGCATGATCAGTTGGTGAAAACACAGACTGACCTACACATGCAGTCTGACAAAGCCTTCTTTACCTGAGAAATGACTGACAGTCTTGCCATGTCAGTGATCAACAGCCTTCAGCAGAGGAATTGTTATCAGTAAAGTAGTAACAAAACAACAACTCTGACCATATGAGCCGGGACACAAAAATACCAACAAAATGGCATGTGTGCCCAGTGCAGGCTCAGATCAGTCTGGTCATGAGTCCAGTCTGATCAGAGTTTCTCCTGTCCACATGAGGCTACCTTAGATCCTTAGCTACACTTAATGCGCAAAGTGGAGACTCTGATCAGACTGGGGGGATGCCCAGGCTTATCTGAGTCTGTGCTGGGTGCACATGCCACTTTGTTGGTTTTCTCATGTCGCGGCTCATATAGTCTAAAACAGGTAGCTTAATCCTTCATCGGGTGACACAGGAGCTTGGCATTTAAGCTGACAATGCTTTGAACAACTGGGCCGAGATTTGTAATCTTCCTGATCATTGCCTATCTTTTTAGTTTAGTATAATCTATTTCAGATTATGTCTTTCTGTAGGTTTTGTAATGGAATAGTGTGGGGCAAGTGTAGTGAAATTTATATGTCCACTGAAATTTTAAAATTCAATAACACTGGTGATTCTGCTTAAATTGTAACAATTAAATTGTAGTATTTATTTGGTTATTAGATGGGCTTTTTCCCTTCTGAAACAATCTCAAAGATCAAGACCTGTCTTGTAAGATGGATCTAGATCTTTGAGATTGTTTCAGAAGAGAATAAATTCCCCATTTTATAGCTGAATTACACAAGACTGATTTAGATGTTGTGGTTTATTTTGGAAGAATAAGCTCCCATCATCTTAGTGAATAAATTTAGAGTGTAAAATTATCCAGTTTTCTGATTATGTTGCTACATTCCAGAGTCTCCATTACATCATCTAGACTTGTCCTATAATGATTTGGGCTGTGTAGGAATTGAGTTAGTGATGAAATGTCTTCAACCAATGAAGCTAGCGTCTCTGAATCTCTCCGGTACAGTGGATCAGAGCACAGGACAGGTTTATAGACATATCTACAACTATTTGTTGCAGGTAAGTTCATTAGTCCTACAGACTTTATGCGTTGGAACACACGAGCCATTAACATAAGATAAGGTGTTTTGTTACACCTCCATGTATTTCCACCATTTTTGCCAAAGGTGACAGTTTTTATGACTTCTGGCTTGCTTGCATGACATTGAGGCCCTTTGAAAATGGGGTCTGCTCTAGCCTGACACATCCGCAAATTGGAGAATGAACAAAACAGTCTGTACATTTGTGCATTCAGCTTAGAGTCTTTGCGCTTTAGTATTTGTCAAAGTCTGTACATGTTGCTTGCAAAAAGGCATAACCTCTAACAAGACTTGACAATGTTTTAAGTTAATTTGAGTCTTTATCAATCACATGCAATTAGCACGCTCTTTGCTAGTCTTGGCTTTCTGTATTTATTCATTTAAAAACAGGGATTTTCACTTCTAAAACAATGTCAAAGATCTAGATCTGTCTTGTAAGACTGATCTAGATTTTTGGAATTGTTTTGGAGGAGAAAAACCCATTTTATTGATGAATTGGACAAGATTGATTTGAATATTTGTGGTGGTTTTTGAAGAATAGACTCCCCTCTTATAACCAAATATTTACATTATTGGTGTATTTACTGAAAAGCCCTATAGTAAACCATTGGAACGTAATGTAGTTTACATTCCAATAATTACATTGAGACACGCGATGTCAATGACGTAAAAATAAACAATGGCTCTCTACAACATGATTGGACGTCAGCAACGTCATGACGTCATGCATGCCGTTCTGCTGTTTGTAAAAAAACTGCGTGTACATGTTTTACTGCTTCAATTTTAGCACTTATATAAGATTTTGTCATGAAAGATTTGATTGCAACGGATGTAAATATAAGCAATGAACTTAATTTTTCTGATGTTTATCGAAGTGTAAACTACATTGGATCACTAGCAAAGTTTACATGAACCCCTTCGGGGTTCATTCACTTTGCACGTGACCCAATGTAGTTTACACTTCGATAAACCTCAGAAAAATGAAATTCATTCCTCAAATAAATCTTTTTTCCAGGATGGTTGTATTTTACAAGAACTTCAGTTGTGTGATTGCCACTTAGGTCAGGAAGATGTAGATTTCTTTGTCAGGTACAGTAATTGTCATTCTTTCTGGATAAGGAAGGTGTCTGGGTACACTTACATGGTTTTCCACCATTTTTACATAGGGGAACTACTTCTGTGACTTCCTGTTTTCTTCCATAGTTTATGAAACCCTTCCATGAAGCTCAAAACGGGAAGAATTTGCATTAGAATGGAAATAACAGTATTATAAATTGTCATTTGGGGAGGTAAATCATCAGTTTTATCCTCTAAATTTTATTGTATGGCTCTACTCTTTCATGGTAGTAGAACAAAATTTGTAGCCCAAAAATATGATTTATATCCCCAAGTGACAGTTATGAGTACAGTTATCCTTGAAATGGAAACTGTTCTTTATCCCCTAAATGGAAACTGTCTTAAACAAAAAATAAAAGTGCAGGGTAATATGTCTTGATACAGAGAACTACTATGGTATATGCATACACCATATTAGTGCAGTAGCCTGACCTGACTCTGTATCACATTGAATGGGTGTGCCCAGATTGCAAGATCTGCTGATTTTAAATGGTCCGCGACACAAGTAAACCAACAAAGTGGGTGTGCATCCAGTACAGACTCAGATCAGCCTGGGCATCAGCCCAGTCTGATAAGAGCCTTTGCTGTCCGCATGGAGATGGCTTAGACCCATAGCTACCCTTTAAGCGCTTAGCAAAGATTCAGATCAGTCTGGGTGGATGCCTAGGCTGATCTGAGTCTGCGCTAGGCACACAACCACCTTGTCGGTTTTCTTGTGTCGTTGCTCAAATATTGGGCACATTCATGAACATAATATAGGAGTCAGATTAAGTTCATTTCATATGGCGTTTTGTCTGATTTAAGTTCTGTCATCTAAAGTTTGATTTATATTTGAGTCCTGGTTCTACAGTATACATACCTGTTTATTTAAGGAATGAATTTCATTTTTCTGTTGTTTATCGAAGTATAAACTACATTGGGTGCTTGCAAAGTAAGTCAACCCCGAAGGGGCTCATGTAAACTTTGCTAGCGACCGAGTGTAGTTTATACTTCGATAAACAACAGAAAAATGAAATTCATTCCTTAAATTTACATTATTTTATGTCTATTAATAGACCACAAATTTGCGTTAGGGCTACAGTTGAAGCAGAAAAAAATTTATAGAAATTTTTCGACTAACAGCAGAAAAGCATCAGCAACATCACAATGTCGCCTATGTCCAATCAGAGTGGAAAGAACAATAGTTTATTTTGACATCACTTAACCTCATGTAATGTCACATGAACTGATGTAGTTATTGAAATATAAACTACATTACGGTTTAATATTTTGCCATAGTGCTTTTCAATAAATGCACTGAGAATGTAAATATTCAGCTACAAAGCAGGATTTTCCTTTCTTTAGATTGATCCAAAAGAACTAAATCAAAATTTGAAATTCTGAAATAAAATGAGTTTTCCCTTTAAAACAATACCGAAAATCTAGATCCATCTTCAAAGATGGATCTAGAATTTTTGGATTGTTTTAGAAGGGAACCCCCCACCCCCACCCTACCATTTTATAATTGAAGAAATATGGTAAAGAAAAGGTGCATTTAAAGCTGGAACTTTGGCACAGTCTCATTTTAAAGGATAGTGAAACAGATTCAGAAATTGTCAGTTTGTCAGTATGGCATTCTGTAGCAGATAGCCAGAAAACAGACAGTTCAATATGTATGGCATTGTTACATATATAAAGTCAGCTCTCGATATCTGAAACACTGATAGCCGGGCCACGTAGCACAATCTGTAGGGCACCTGACTCATAAGTCAGAGGTCCTGGGTTCAATACCCAGTCTGGCCACATACTTGCGTTTCTCCTTCCACTGATTCAAGAAGGGCAGTTGTCAGTTACTGGCGAAATTATGTGCACTTAGTACTGGTTAACAGCTTAGGAGGTCTAAGCCTGCCCAGGAATAGTGTGGTTAGGTTAACTGACCATCCCGACATGACCTTAGCTGTTTACCGTGGACGTTAAGCAACAAGTCAATCAATCAAACACTGATACCTCGAAGTATTTTCTTATGTTAAAGAATATAGTTTGGACACATTTCCTGTTTCTCTTTGCATTTCAACTCCTGTTATCTCAAACTACTGATATCACATAGCAAATTTTCTGGGAACAAAAAATTTACTTTGAGATATCAGTAGTTCGAGACTAACTTCTGCTTCAAAATATCCAGAGTTGACTGTACATGGAATAAAACAAATTGCACTTCTTTATATTATACTAGGCTACCAAGTGTGGGCAAGCATCTCCAGAAATTGGATGTATCTACAAATCCAAAACTGGACAATGACATCATTCAGAAGTTGATACAGCAATCTTGTGAGTCCCCCAGCCTTGAAGAGCTGACTTGCGATGCTTGCGGACTTTGTTCACCTCTTGATGTGGAATTTCTCGATGCCATTTCAGAGAAGCTCTCCTCTGAAGCCCCTCTTCGAAAATTATATTTAACTTGTCAAAAACTAGAAAAAGTGGACTCAGAAAGTTTGGGCCAGATCTGGACTGAAAGGTGGGCGGATCTGGCCAAGATTGAGATTGTAGATGTTGCTGTGAGACTGTCTGTTGCCAATAGATGATAATCAGCTAGACATTTGCATGTTTCAAGGTGCCTCTGATGTTACTTTAGTATGCCTGTCCATCTTGAAATAGCAAAGGGTTTCTTTGTCCTGTCAGGGCGACCCTAGATATTCGTACTGACAGGTCTGAGCAAACATTGTAGACCCAGTTCAAGCTGCTCCTGAAGGAGCAGTTTGATCAGGGTCTACAATGTTTGCCATTCACAGAGCTGCATTTGTATGCATTAACCTGTGTAAAATCCACTTTCTAAGAAAGTTACGAACAATAAGTGTCCGACTTTCGGTAGTCAGAAATTTTAGGGTCATTACGGTAAGTTTCTTTAGATGTCCCTGAGTACCTGGATGGTATTAGGCCCATGTCTCTCTAACTGCCATAAAAATTCTAAAAATCTGGGACTCTTAAAACAATAACCATAATTGTCATAAAAAGAAACAGTTTGATTTTACTATGCTGTTATAAGTGCAAAAGATACAGATGGGATGACAGATAGTGTAGTTCCTGTCTGATCCAGGACTGCATTGTTTGCTCTGGTCACAGAACCTAGAATTTTTACAGTATTCTCTTATGAAAAATTCTGAACCAGAGGAGAGGAAACATCAGATATATCCATGGTAGTCTCTGGCATGTGAATTTAATTAGGGTAAAGTCGGGTATATTCGGACAGTGGGTAAATTCGGACAATGACATTGTTTCCTTTATATATCAGTTGTATGGAATTAAAATAAAATTAACTGGGCAAACAGTTAAAATCAACATGAGATGGCTCATTATGAGCCATCTCATCTGGATTTTCACTGTTTGCAATGGTATGTCCGAATTTACCCGCTGTCCGAAGTTACCCGGCTCTACCCTACCCTATTTATTATATATTCAGCTATAAGATGAAGAGTTTTCCTTCCAAAATCACCCCAAATATGTAGTAAGTCAGTCTTTAATTCAGCTCTTAGATAAGTCTTTCTCTTCCAAAACAATGCCAAAAAAACTGGATTCATCTTAAAGACAGATCTAGGTTTTGGGATTGTTTTGGATGGGGCAGCCCCCATCTTATAATTGGTCATGAAGAAATATTGTATACTGATGAATTTATAGTTTTATGATCACACTTAACAAATCCCTTTTATAATATTGCTTGACTTGGACGGACACACGGCGCCAAGTGTGTGCAACTATGGTTACGTACCGTTGAGCCACTTGGGTAACATCGATAAGAGAATTGAACTGAACTGAAATATTGCTTGATCAAATGTTTGAAATTAACGTCATTGCTTATTAAAGAAAATTATTTTGAGAGTTTAGTTGCTTTTCATTCAGTCTTAAGATGAATGGATACACCTCCATTTTTTCGGCCATTTTTACAAAGGGAAACAACTTTTGGGACTTCCTGTTTGCTTCCCTGGACAATATAGCCCTTCTAATATAGGGTCTACTTTAATTGAAAAGAATTTGCTCCTAGAGGAGTAAATTCTTTTCTATAAGAGTTGACCCCCATTGAGCAGGGAGGCAAAATTGAAATTTGCAAGAGTTGCTTCCCCTGAAAGTGTGTCCATTCACCTTAATGTTTTCCCTTGAAAAGGTGTTTTAAAGGAAAAGTAATAAATTGTAGTGTTGACCCTGATCGGATTGCTCCTGTTGTATATGGTTGGTTGGTTGGTTTTGGTTTAACGGCCCTTTCGGACAGTATTTCATTTTATATCAGGCTGTCTCCCAGAGAGAGGGAGAAAGAAGAGAGAAATGATTGACGAGGGGAAAATGTCCGAACAACCCCCACCCACTGCGAGCACAGTAGGCCCTTGTCCTACTATTATCCAAACTAGTAGGGTGCCCAGGCACAGAAAGTTATTTATCACCATCGCCCGACCCAACCACCCCATCCTGTAGTACAGTCTTATCTGTGTGTATAACATATTATTTTGTAATAAGTTGAAGTTGGAACAGACTGGCAGAAGAATTTTCTATATGACTTTAAAACATCCATGACAGTTTATGAGTAATTCTGGAACAAATGGAAGGTTAATTATTTTTAGTGTCCCAATACTTAAGCACATTACGGTAGTTCCCTGTGGTGAAGGGAATTGCCTATCAGAGAAGCAAATACTTTCTACTTAAGCTATGTCCCTAGTAAAAATGGCAGCCAAACAATATAGTCTTACCGATACACCTTAAGAACGATCCTTCTGCAAATCCCAAAGATACTTATTTCTTCATATACAGTGATGTTTCATCAACCCAAATCTAATGCAGTTTATCAACAGTTGCTTTGACAAGTAAGGTCAAGCACTCTCAAAGGAGCATAATTTTGTCTACAATGCCCCATCCTTTCCCATTCCTTCGAAGAAAAGAAATACAGATAAAGAACATACTTCCAGCTGCAGTGCGGACTTCACACTTGTAAGTGTGAATATGTTTTTGCGTAACTTGATGTGGAGTATTGGGTATCATAATGGGGTTATTCTACAGTGATTTAAGCAGAGTTGAGACTTTAAGCTGACTGGGCCTAGGCTATGAAAAATAAGCAGTTCCATATTTCCCTTTTCCTCTGTCCTATTTGTAGCTTTATGAATGATCACTCCTTAGCCTAATAATGCAATATTATTATTTCGATAAATATTTCGGTGAAGGTGAGGTAATTCTGCATTAACTAGCCACAATTATTTCCCGTTTGTATGTGAAGCTAATGTGGGGGAATTATGTGCTGCTTGCAAAGCACTTGTTCCATTTGATATGTGCCATTTGGTGATAAGCCACCACTGGTTCAAGAGAAGAGTGGGGGCATGGGAAAATTTAACAGCGTAAGTCCTCCAGTGGCCTTAAAAACAAGATGAGGTAAAGGTCACTAAAAGCTAATCAGTTCTTTGGCTGGTACCAGTGATACCCCGTAATGATATGTTGCTGCAAGTTTGGTAAAATAAAAGAATAACAATTGAAAATTAACAACAAACATTCTCTTCAGGAGATACAACAAATACAATGAGTCAAATTTGGCGGGATACACCTACCCCACCCCCACAACCTCCATTTAGAGAGACAAAACGCATTTGTCAGTTGTTTAACGCAGTTAGTTTCTTGACCTTGAACATTCTAAAAACACATACCCCCATCTTCGCAAGCCAAGGGTTCTAAGTCTACTTTGTTCCTTACATACATTGTACTTAAATAAGCAACAAAGTGGACTTAGTACCATCGGCTTGTAAAGATGAAATACCCCTGAAAACAGACAAGCTGCTGCCTGCCTCAGAAGTCCTTGTCAGACTAATTTGACTTAACAAATGAAAAGAGGAGAAACACAATCATATAGAGTTTTTAATTTTCTTTCACTTATTTTGCTAGTTCATGCAAGTGGCATAACTTCTAAGGGTACACGTCAAGATGCATAACTACAGAGCCATGTTTTCCAGCCATTTTTTTCCAAAGATAGACAAAGGACTTTGGCCCTCAGAAAATTCATTCTTTGAAATTTTCCTAGTTGGATAATAAAAATATATTCATAGGAAAGTTCCAACCTGGAATGTAGCAGTGAACACAAAAATAACCAGTACTTGCATAAAATATTTGTGTTTTTTTTTTATCTTGAACATACCCGTACCCCGAAAAGATTTTGACGAAAATGACAAATTTAGTAGCCTTTGCAGCTTTCTAAGTATATGAGCCAGCTTCCAGCACATTTCATATTGTATACAGACAAAGTTTTGATAAAATAAGATGCAATGAAAATATCAAATGTTCTGGTGACAGGGCTCTATGTTTATTTTTAACTCTTTTGTAACCAGACTGCCAGCTTTCGGAACATCTTTTTGGGTTTCTCAACATCAAAACGCCCATATATCCGCTCATAGACAAAATAAATGCATGTTGTGGGTATTCCATTTCTCAGAGCACAAGGAATAATTTGGTACACATTTTATTTTGATCTGTTGGAATTTTTGGTTAGCATCTATCTCTGGACTTGAATCTTGAGTGGATGGGGTACCTGGAGAGGCCTTGTGCAGTATACAGGTTTTAGCAGTTTCCTCAAAACCCTATTATCAAAAGCTTTCAAAAGCAATTATAACACAAATTTCTTTATAGGAAAAGATTTTAAACTGAGTTTTTCTTGCAAGTTTGCTTTATTGAAACAACATAACATTTAGTGTTATTCTGAGAGCTCACAAAGACAAAACGTAAAAATTGAGCTGCGAAACAACAAAACCAACAAAGTGGCATGTGCGCCCAGCGAAGACAAAGAGCCTGGACATCTGCCCAGTTTGATCAGAGTCTTTGTTGTTTGCACGGAGGTAGCTCAGACCCTTTGCTACCCTTTAAGTGCACAGCGAAGACACTGATCAAACAAGGTGAATGCCTAGGTTGATCTAAATCTTCGCTTGGCGCACATGCCACTTTGTTGGTTTTGTCGTGTCTCGGCTCAATTATTATTTCTGTTTGTTCCAATACACACAAATGATAAGCAACAGAAACCATGCCATTTTTAGAAAAAATTGAATGGGGGCCAAAACAGCCCTGATCATACCAGTGGTTAGTAAAAAGAAAGTGGGCCGTTAGCCCCAAATTGTTCATTAAGTCTTCATTAAGCCCTTGTTAGCAAATTTTTTATTAACAAGGTCCTTTTGTGACTTCCTGTTTGTTTCCTTCCACAAAGGGAAGCCAATACTTAATACTAAAAGTTGTCTCCCTTCGCCGAAAAAAAAAACATGGGAGTTTTCACAAAAAATGCCTTAAGGTTCATATTCTTATGCTCAGACCATCTGCTAAAATGTTGAGTCTGGCCTCATGGTTATAAACTTTTTTCATGCTCAACTCAGCTGACCCTGAAATTTTACCTGCTAATAAATATCAAATTACTGATAAGTACAGTTGTTTCCTTGCTCCATTCAGCTGAGTACGAAATTTTCTCTGCTTATGAATATGAAAATGCCAAGTTGGCATTTTCATATTTATCAGCAGAGAAAATTTCATGCTCAGCTGAGTTTTTCTCTGCTTATGAATATGAAAATGCCAACATTATTTTCATATTTATCAGCAGAGAAAATTTCATGCTCAGCTGAGTTGAGCACGAAAAAAGTTTTATAACCTCGGGGTCTGAGTCTTTGCTTTTCGCCAAGACACTATAAAGTGGTTCTTGCCTATTTCAAAAAGCAAAACTGAACGTGCCCTAGCCAAACTAACCACAGGACATTGACGTCGCATCTAGAGAAACAAAAGTTTCTGAGGCCTGGAAATAGAAAACTACATAATATCTTTGGATAAAACGTCACTATTTTGTGCTCTGGCATCGGCATTTATTTTTCTCACGTGCTGCGTATTTAGCTTTTTAGCTCACCTGAGCCGAAGGCTCAGAGGTGAGCTTATAGGATGGGAGTCGAGCCGTCGTCCGTCCGTCCGTGCGTCCGTGCGTGCGTCAACACTTTCAAACATGAATATCTCAGAAACCAGTGGGCCGATTGCAATCAAATTTTAACTGAAGCATCATTGGGGTGGGGGAAAGGCTGCATTAGGTTTTGGTAGAGATCAGCTCAGAACTCTGGTTTCCATGGCAACAGATAGCCCCCATAGGGTTATAATGGGGAAAATGGCGTCATCACGTTTTCTCGACTGTTTTTGATTAGATCCTTATCATACTTGCAGGTAATGATGACATACACAAGAGCTTGGATGAGTTCGAAATTTGGCCGGATTCGAGCACAGACTACGGAGTTAGCTGCCCTTGAGCGTTTGAAAAAAATCCCATAGGGTTATAATGGCGAAAATGGCGTCATCACGTTTTCTCAACTGTTTTTGCTTAGATCCTTATCATACTTGCAGGTAATGATGACATGCATAAGAGCTTGGATGAGTTCGAAATTTGGCCGGATTCGAGCACAGACTATGGAGTTAGCTGCCCTTGAGCGTTTGAAAAAAATCCCATAGTGTTATAATGGAGAAAACAACATCATCACATATTTATAGAAAAACTTTGTCATTGCTCTATTGCCTACATTTCTCAACGAATTTTAAAATAACTTCACACAAATGTAGGGCATGACAATATATCGAGCAAGTTCGACTTTCAGGATGCTGCGCCCAAGGTCAAGGTCACTGTGGCTATTTTTTAGAAAAACTTTGTCATCGCTCTAGCACCTACATTTCTCAGCAGATTTTAAAATAGCTTCACACAAATGTAGGGGCATGACAATAGCTCGAACAAGTTCGACTTTCAGGATGCTGCGCCCAAGGTCAAGGTCACTGTGGCTATTTTTAGGAAAAACTTTGTCAGCGCTCTAGCACCTACATTTCTTAGCAGATTATAAGATAACTTCACACAAATGTAGGGCATGACAATATCTCGAGCTAGTTTGACTTTCAGGGTGCTGCACCCAAGGTCAAGGTCACTGTGGCTATTTTTAGAAAAAACTTTGTCAGCGCTCTAGCACCTACATTTCTCAGCAGATTTTAAAATAACTTCACACAAATGTAGGGCATGACCAAATATCTCGAACAAGTTCGACTTTCAGGATGCTGCGCCCAAGGTCAAGGTCACTGTGGCTATTTTTAGAAAAACTTTGTCAGCGCTCTAGCACCTATTTTAAAATAACTTCACACAAATGTAGGGCATGATAATATCTCGAGCAAGTTTGACTTTCAGGGTGCTGCACCCAAGGTCAAGGTCACTGTGGCTATTTTTAGAAAAACTTTGTCATCGCTCTAGCGCCTACATTTCTCAACGGATTTTAAATCAACTTCACACAAATGTAGGGCATGACAATATGTCAAACAAGTTTGACTTCCAGGGTGCTGTGCCCAAGGTCAAGGTCACTGTGGCTATTTTTAGAAAAACTTTGTCATCGCTCTAGCACCTACATTTCTCAATGGATTTTAAAATAAATTAAAACAAATGTAGGGCATGACAATATCTCGAGCAAGTTCGACTTTCAGGGTGCTGTGCCCAAGGTCAAGGTCACTGTGGCTATTTTTAGAAAAACTTTGTCAGCGCTCTAGCACCTTCATTTCTCCATGGATTTTGAAATAACTTCACACAAATGTAGGGTATGACAATATCTCAAGCAAGTTCGACTTTCAGGATGCCGTGCCCAAGGTCAAGGTCACTGTGGCTATTTTTAGAAAAACTTTGTCATCGCTCTAGCACCTACATTTCTCGACGGATTTTAAAATAAATTCACACAAATGTAGGACATGACAATATCTCGAGCAAGTTTGACTTTCAGGGTGCTGCAGTCAAGGTTTTTGATTAGATCCTTATCATACTTGCAGGTAATGATGACATACATAAGAGCTTGGATGAGTTCGAAATTTGGCTGAATTCGAGCACAGACTACGGAGTTAGCTGCCCTTGAGCGTTTGAAAAAAATCCCATAGTCTTATAATGGAGAAAACAACGTCATCACATTTTCATTTTTCATCGGATCCTCTTCATACTTGCAGGTAATGAGGATATGCATAAAAGATTGGATTAGTTAGCATTTCGGCTAGATCCCACCACTGACTATGGAGTACCTTCCCTGAGCATCCAAAAAATCAATGTCGCCACTTTTTCTTGGTTTCTACTGATCCGATCCTTTTCAAACTTGCAGGTAATGAGGAAATGCATAATATCTTAAACAAGTTAAAATTTAGGCCAGATCAGGCCAACCACTATGAAGTTAGCTGCCCTTGACAGCTCTGTCTATTGTGCTCTTGATCGGATACTTTTTAAACTTGCATATATTAAATGAGGGCATACATAATGTTTTGGATGAGTTTAATTTTCAGCCTGATTGGACCACTGACTGTGGAGTTAGCTGCCCTTGAGCATCTTAAATATCCCTATAGGTTTACAATGTCTCTCAGGTGAGCAATTGTTGCCCTTTGGGCTACTTGTTATTGCGTACCCAGAGTATAGCGCAGAAAATGATAAAACACAGAGGCCATTAGCAGCGGAGATAATACTTTAATAGATATACAACAACATTTTTTACTATTCTTCATTGTGTTAACTCTTTAAGCCCCAGTGACGCAATTAGCAAAATTTGCAAAATGCGTAGATCCTGATGAGGCGGCTCATAATGAGCCGCCTTATCTAGATCTACACTGTTTGCCCTCTAGTCTTTGAATTCTCAATATTAAAAGTCTTGGACAAGGCACTTTTTTAATTTTTGCAGACGTACATTTTGTCGTCTGCATTTTGGTAGTGAAAGAGTTAATGATATCTCTTCCATTTCACAGTGTCCTGTTTTCCCCCAAACCTCCGACTCCTAAGACATTCATAACTACATTACCGCGAGTGTTTCATCAAGTTAAAGTTATATGTATCTCTAATCTGAGTTCGAGGTTATAAAACTTGAGTATAATCTCACACTCAAAATAAAGCACACTGATTGGCTGCTTTCGAGCATGTGCTCGGAAGCAGCCAATCAGTGGGCTTAATTTTGAGTTTCAGAATGTACTCAAGTTTTATAACCTCTGGGCCTGTTTTGGGTTTTATTCAGTTTGTACGCCATAAATAAGATGGGCTGTAGATGTGACCATAACTATTTTACCAAAATCGTAGTTCATCAATAAGCTGCCAAACATATCTGTCTTTATCTTCTAACATTTCTATCACTTCATCTATCATTCCAGCTTCTTTGGCGTTTTCTAACTCAAACTTGCTTATCTGCTCTGACGTCATAGCCAGATACTCGCCCCATCTCCGAACCAAGAGTCCAGCAGTATGCTTCAAGTACAGATTCAGTGTTCTCTCAGCTTCTAACGCCTTGTTGATTGCCCTCCAGTCATCTTCATTTACTTTTTTACATTTAGTTCCCTCAGATTTCTTTTTCTCCGGTTCTGTTACTAATTTGCGTGTTTTTGATCTTTTTATCTTCGACTTATCAGATGTTTTGGAAGATCTCAATAGTTTCTGTTTTTCAACGGGAATATTTCTAGCTTTCTGCTCTAATTTGTCTTTTACTGGCATTGTTACGTCTTTTTTACTGTTCGCTTTCAGTTTTGATTCTTCTGCAGCACTGGTTTGAGAGTCTTCCTTATCTGATAATTCTGGTTCTGGTAAATTTTCGACAAAATTTACTCTCCGCACTCTTGAGTTTGTCGGCGAGCATACCTCTGTATCCGGCATTTGAGCAAATGAAGTCATGTCGATCATATTTTGGAACTGTCGCTGAATAGAATCAGCATTCAGAGACAGCATGTCGAGTTCACCATCTGCGTTACTGGAATTCTTATCTTGCGATTCTGTTTTGGCTTTGAGCTTGTCTAGTAGAGAAGAAATGTCGCTCTGTGGCTCCTCTTGGGAGGTAGAAGGCTGCTCCTCGGAGCTACAGTATTTGTCTAAAGAACAGTTGCTTGCGTTTGAATACAGATGCTCTGAACGAATTTGTTGAAGAAGCTGTGAGGCTGGACCAAGAGCAAAGGGGTCACTAGAGCCGCTTACCTCTGCATCTTTATCATTTGCTGGTACTCTGATCCTCATCTTCCCTGCTGTGTACTTTTGTATAATCTGAGATACTGGTAACGTTACAGAATCTAGTTTCAGGAAGGTTAAATTCTTTTAGCCGCCAAAACGCCAAGACAACGTATCAAACAGCATAACGTCATTAACGGGAACTATTACGTTTTCTATTACATGCATACACGTGTTCATACTGGGCGGTAAGCATGTGCTAAGCGTTGCTACAAAATTGAGTTGTATACGTACGCTTCCGTTTTTCGGTGACCTTTTTTTTTTTTTTTGCTTTCCTGGAAGGCAAAGCCCTTTCTAAAGGGGTTTGCTCTTAATTGAAAGAATTTGCTCCTGTAGGAGCAAATTCTTTCCTATAAGAGTTGACCCCTATTGAGAAGAGAGGCAAACATTAAAAGGGCAGATTTGCTTCCCTCGAAGTATACCCATTTACCAGAAATGTCGCTGAACACCACATTCCACCCCTTTCAGATGGAGAAGGTTCAGAGGGCTGCGGCCCGATGGACTGGTGGGTACTGGTCATGTTCGATCACTAACACTGAAAACCGACGTCACGGTCTTCTAGAAGAATCACACCGAGACCATGCAGACACTGATAAAATATGCACTTGGATTAAGACCAATAAGGGCGTCATACAACTAAATATACAAAATATCTGATGCGTTTTAGAATTTACTCTCCTGTACCATTCACTTGTGGAATTTGACATGTGATATACAGGGTAAAACTAAATATGTTCACCTGCTTTCTTTTTTCTGTTTGTTCGCTGGTTGTTTAGGGTTCAGCGGCCCTTTGAAACAGTATTTCAGTATACATCGACCCGTCTCCTAGAGAGAGAAAGAAGGAAAAGAGGTATGATAGACGAGAGAAAATAGCCAAAACAAACCCAATCTCCTGCAAGCACAGTAGGCCCTTGCCTTACTATCATCCAAATTAGTAAGACGCCCCGGCACGGAAAGTTACCCAGCACCATCGCCAGACCCGGCCACCCCTCATTCTTTTGTGGTCTATACCGCAGAGCAGTGCGATCAATGCCTTTATTTAAATGCATATATCAGCAATATGTGTTTTAGCATTCCTCTGAAGTATTAATAACATAATACATATGAGCATCATTTAGATTTAGCGGAGTCCTGTTAAGCGCTGGCCTGCTGATCTAGCGGTCCTGGGTTCGATTCACATTTACCACGATAAAGTCATCATTTCTTAACCCACATAAAACAAATAAATTCAAACGTAACTAGTCAATGGGAATTTGGGACGATGAAATACATTTGGCCACTGGCTGTACCCTAACGTTAGCGGTGGCATAAAAAGCACGAAGTGCAATAAACTGCACACGGATGGCGAAGACCTGGACTCCCGCATGCTGTTTCGCATTCAAAGTGATGGCTTTCTTTCTGATTTGTTAAACGCAGAAGCTTTTGTTGGATACAGAGCATAACAGAAATTGGCACTTATTGGGTGACGTCATATCACGTGTGTCGTCACGAATCATACAGACGAAAGCTAGCGCGTGATACAAACCAAAACAACTTTTTATCCACATCGACAGTCAACTAAAATTTTGCTTATTTGCAAAAATCTGATTAGAAACCGAAAATGCCTAAAAGTTACATGCATACAGTTAGAGGTTACAAGACGGGGAAATACTATGGCGGCTCTGGTAAGAAACAGTCAAACTATTCTTTTAGTGTGATGAAACATGGCAATGATGCTTCCAATTTGGCATCAGCAAGTGCCCGGTGGAACAATGTGTACTTGCAGCTGACCGTTTATTATAGAAGACGATCGCTTATGAATCTAATGTGTGAGTTTTAATATGTCTGAAATTAGTTAAAGAAGGCTACAATTCGTGGCATAGCTGGTCTAAATATTTTTATTTCGGAGGGCTTCAGAGCAGGTGCGACCATTTTGTCTCTGGTATCATAGTCTAAAGTCTGTTTCCATATTTCACAGTCATGCGTGTCTTGTCATGTAAAATGGTGTTTATGCAAAAATAAAATTTACACAGCAAAATTGCCAAGCCTTTTAGTTTTATATTTAACTACGACAGTCTAAGTACTGACAGTAGCCACAGCACTAATTGCAGAGACAGACTCTAAAGAACACCATCGAGTGGCGACCCAGTCCAAGACTAATAAGGCCATGAAACAGAGTGTATGTGTGTGGGTGTGGAATGGTATAGGGGTAGATTGAAATTGGGGCAGCCTAGTATGCTTATATCGCAATTATTCAATAATTTTTTCTGACCCATCAGTTTCTAATTCATTTGTAAAACATAATTTTATTTTTATGGCAAAATCTATACAGGATTAGAAAGTTAACCAATTGGATTCTTGGCAGATTCTTCTATCCTCGCAAATTAGAATCCATTTATCAGTTGTGGGGTTTCTTCTCTGGTTTCGTTTATTTTATTTATTCATTTATTTGATTTAAGGGGTAAATACCCGTTTGTCTTGCGCTAATAATGCTGACCCAGTTCAGACGCCCCGTTTTGCCATGTCCTTTTATGGCACACTAGGTATAAATGGGTTAATTGTTACCCACACATCACTTCACTTTGTTTATATAGGCAGCCCGTCCTCACTCCCCCCCCCCTCTCTCTCTCATTCTCCTTATCTCTCTCTCTCTCTCTCTCTCTCTGCTTATGGCTATGCGTATTGCTTTAAATCTTCTGATTTTTGTTACTTTTAAATTCTCTTGCAAATCGTCAAACATCAGTGGTTAGACAACTGTAGACCTTAAAGCGCCCAAAATGTAGACGACAAAACTTACGTCTGTAAAATTTCCAAAAAAAAAAAAAGAAATGTTTTACCAATGCTATGTCATATTGAGAACTCAAAGACCAGAGAGCTGATGGCAAGTTGTGTAGATCTAGATGAGGCGGATCTACGTTTTTTTGTAAATTCAACTATTTTCACTTTTTGGCGTCTTATGTACAAAAAGTTTCTTGTCCTGAAGAGAACTGAAATTTAATTTCTGTTCTATCACACATCGGTACTATAAGGATACAGCCTAAATGCAAAATTTCTCTTCTTAGGCTATGGTAAAAATCGTACATGTACTCCAGTGGTAGAGTGTACATACCGTAGAGCAGCCATACAACTACAGTGTATGCATAATAAATTGCATATAGTGTACAACTGACAGTATTTCGCGGCTCGGTACTGGGAATCGCCTGAATAGAGAGAGAGAGAGAGAGAGAGAGATAGAGAGGTTGCATCAGAAGTACGGATATGAAAAAAGTTAATTGAACGCGCTTAAAGATACGGGAGATGAAGTGTTGTGTTAAGATGATACCCTTTTTCACATTTCAAAGGGTCATTTTATTTTAGAACCAGTTTAAAAACTCCGGCATTATATTTTAGGGCCACCTGGGTCCCACGTTTTAGCTGAAAGTCAGGGAGGCAAATGTTCCCATCACCCCTTTTCGGCAGAATGCAGGGAAATACCTCCGGTGCGTTTTGTAAATCTTGTAAAGTGGATTTCCAGTGTTAGAACATTTCCCTTATGCTTTTTTGTGTTTATTTTCAGTTTTTTATTGTTTAAAAATGAAATATCATATATAACACAGGGTATAATCGATTCCGCTAGTTTTCGCTTCCTGCAGAGACTGTACATCAAATTTGGCTTCCGCCGAGACTGTCCGCGAACTCTTGCTTCCTGCAGAGACTACTGTCCTCGAGCATTGGCTTCCTGCCGAGACTGTCCGCGTGATTCTGCTTCATGCCGAGAGCCTCGGCAGGAAGCAGAATCACGCGGACAGTCTCTGCAGGAAGCCATTTATCATGTACAGAAGTCTCGGCAGGAAGCAAGAGTTCATGGACAGTCTCGGCGGAAGCCAAATATGATGTACAGTCTCTGCAGGAAGCGAAAATTAGCGGAATCGATTATACCCTGTGTATAAGTGTAACTGACTCTGAGGATAGCTTGGTCACTATCAAGGTAAAAACTTTTTTTTTTGTTTTAGCTTTTCACATGCTCTGCCTTACATTTAACAGCTATTATAGGTGTTATTTCTATTATCTTCCCATTTGGAGTAGGATAGGCAGGCTCCGTCGTCCATCGTCCGTCCGTCTTCCAATTTTGGCTCACCTGATCCAGCAGCTTCGGGGGAGCTTATAGGGTAGGCAGGCTCCGTCGTCCATCGTCCGTCCGTCGTCCGTTTGTCCGTCAACATTTTCAACAAGTATATCTCTAAAACTACTTGGCCAGTCTCGATTAAATTTCACGTGTAGCATTATTGGGCAGGACGAAAGGCTGCGTTAGGTTTTTGGGCATGTCTTGTCGAAACTTAGTTTCCATGGCAACCTATAGCTCCCACTGACTTATAATGGGAATGTATGTGGAGACTCCAGGCAAAGGAGGGACAAAGCTTGTTACTTTGGTTATGATCTGTCAACTACGCTGGGAGTTAGGGCAGATAACTCTGTATTAGCGAAAAAAATCTTCTCCGAAACCAGAAATGCGAATGAGCTGAAATTTTGCTGGCAGCATCGGGGAAGCCTGCCCACTCAAATTTGTTAAAATCAGGCACGCTTTTTTTTCCGTTTGCCCCCGAGACAGGGTCGTGAACTTTGTAAAAATCAGGGCAAAAAATCCCATAGGCTTACAATGGGAAAATTTGTTATTAAAGTTTCAAATGATATTTTATCTGAAAACAATTTGCGGATCAAAGTTAAATTTTTTGTATAGATTTCTGGTATAGGGAGAACAATAATATGTATCTTTGGGCATGATCAGTCATCTACGCTCGGAGCTAGGGCAGATAACTCTGTTAAAGCAATAAAATCTTCTTCTCCGAAACCAGAAATGCGAACGAGCTTAAATTTTGTTTAGCAATAGAGGTCAAGGTCGTGCTTTGACCATTAACCAATGTCTGTCATATTTTGACAGTATCATATCAAATGATGACCATAGTTTGACCTTTGACCTTTTTACTCAGGTGAGCGATTTAGGGCATCATGGCCCTCTTGTTTACTTCTACCTGCACTATATAAGTTTAAATGTAATTTGTAAAATCTTTTAAATGTCGTTGGTTAAATTAAAAACAATACTTATCCAGCAAGGGCACTATTATGTAGAAGAGTTTAAGAAATTTTGGAACATTATATTAAAAGTAGGCTATTGTATAGGATTACTAACTTTAGAATCACTGTTAACCACGGGGGTAATACTAATTCGGCTACCTGTGCTTGTGGTCGGGAGTGGTCGGGTGGTGCGATGGTGCTGTGTAAAACTTACAGTTCCAGGGCGTCCTACTGATTTGGAACATTGTAGGGCAAGGGCCTACTGTGCTTGCAGTAGGTGTGGGTGGGGAGTTGTTTGGACATCTTTTCTCTCGTCTGTCATTTCTCTTTTCTTTCTCCCTCTCTTTGGGAGACGGCCCGATATAGACTGAAATACTGTCTCAAAGGGCTGTTAAACCCAAAATAACCAACCAACCTGTGCTTGCAACCGAGTCTGTACTATACAAAGTGGCTTTCGACCGAGAATACGATCGTAAGCATTACCAATAAAGGTAAATGGTACTGTTTTTTATGGCTGTCGACCGAGCTGATACTGCTGTCGATTGTCTCGGTCGACGGCCACTTTTGCATGTATGGTAGTTGACTGACTCGGTCGAAAGCACAGGTAGGCAAGGCAAATTGATAGTACCCCCGTGGTTATAGTTATACTGCTCTCAATTGTTCGAGGGAACCGAGCAAGGCACTGTTTTTTTTTAAGAAGTACTGCATCAACAGATCGAAAACAATGCTGGCATTGCTGGGTGATGGCTTACAAGCCAGGCAGTCCAGTAAGGGCACACTGCAAACCGCACTGGAAAGCATTAGGGAAACTAAATCCGGGAAGCCAGTGTTAGATTTTTTATTTTTTTTTGCAGGTGGCAAGTACTTGCTACCTGGTATAAAAGCTAGTACCAAAACTCACATACCTGGTGGCTAAATCTGGAGGCCAAAAGCAATCCTGTTGCCACTCAACAGTTGTCAGATTTAGGACCAAACAAATTCCATGAGACCAAAGGCATTGATAATGCCTCTGACCTTTTGGAATTGTGTTTAGTCTTACACATAGCTCTAAGCAGTATTTTAATGAAAATCGGCTAGTACTACCAAGAAATTTCTTCAGGTGGCCAATGAGAAATTTTAGGTGGCAAATTTGCTACTTGCTACTGTTAATTTCAAACCGGGGAAGCAAAACAAGAAAACTTAAAGAGTGTCTTCCTCCTAAACAATGGTGATAAAAATAACATGATGCCGTTCTCATACATCTTAATTGATCGATGGGAGTTTTTATTACTGTCTGAATATTGTCAAAATTGTGATTTCTTATTTTGACTATCTTCTTTTAATCGATATAAGAAGAAAATTTCGTCAGATGCCCGCGACATTCACAGATATCGAAATTCAAATACACACTGACTTTAAATGAATACCGTGCTTTAACCTTTGAGAATCTTAATATTTATGTTTCCGCAAACCTCGGACCTTTTTCATACTTACTTTATTTTTCAGTATTTTTGGAGCTCATATGGAAAAAGCAAGCCCACTTGGGCCTCTTAGATTTTTCAGCACCTGTTAAAACAAAAAAGCCTTATCCAATAAGCAAGTTTACCTGTCTTGATTTTACATACTCGAGAGAAACCATACCAACATGAATTCGACTTGTTTGTACTATAAAATTCATCTTAGTTTGGCGACATCTTGAGCGGACCCCTTCTACTACATCTGATCAGTGACAAAAAATACGTGTATTTCGGCCAAAGCTCTTTAAATTAAAAAAAAATCAAAATACATCACTATCTGATTATTTCATCACGGTTATGTTTGACCTATTACAGCGGTACGAAACCTCTCCAGCTACGAAAGATATCAAACAAATTTCCTATAAAGAGTGTACATGCCACAAATTTATAAGTTCCAAAACGGGCAGGCAGCGACTTGGTGCCCAAATCCGCCTTATTTACGTAATTTATTGTTTCCCTCCTTTTTATTTGCATCTATAAGGATCGAGTCGGGTAACATCGGACAGCGGGTAAATTCGGACATACTATTGCAAGCAGTGAAATCCAGACGAGACGGCTCATCAGAATTTTCACTGCCCAGTTATTTTTTGTTTTAATTAAAAAAAACTGACATTTAAAGAAAATAATGGCATTGTCCGAATTTACCTGCTGTCCGAATTTACTTGACTTGACCCCTTCTTGGCTTGTGTAGCTCTGGATAAAGTAGACTGTTTTTATGTCGAAATTTTATGCTACTGGCCACTTTCACAATTTCGCAAGTTTAGTCCACAAGGGCATACATTGTTTGTCACTGCAGGTATTGGTGAGTCCATAGCACTGTTGCCGTAGCCGCTAGGGTATCCGGGCTTGGAGCTTCTTGGGTAACCATACAGGAAAGCAACGGTTGTGTTCTGACCGTTTTGATGACTGAGTTATAGCCATTTCACTATCAATTCATTCTGCAAGGCAAGCAGTCTGTTTGCCTTTGCAGACTGAATTGATATTGAAATAGCCATTACTCTTGAAACAGTGTATTTATGTTACCACGGTTACCATTTCAATATCAAACCAGTCTTCAAAGGCATAAAATGTATTTTATGTTACCATGGATACCTCTTCAGTATCAATTTCAGTCTGCAAAGGCATACAAAATACATGTTTTTCATTTTACCACGGTAATAATTTCTCTATCAATTCAGTCTGCAAAGGCATACAAGTGTGTTTGTTACCATGGTTACCATTTCCCCATCAATTTCAGTCTGTTAAGACATACATTGTATTTAATGTTATTATGGTTACCATAATTAATTCCAGTCTGCAAGGGCTTACAATGCATTTCATGTTTCCATGGTTACCGTTTCACTAGCAATTATATCTCCATCCTTCCGGGGGCGACATATTGTGTTCACCATAGTTATCCGTATGTGTGTTTGTCCGTCTCTCCTTTACAAATTGTGTCGATCTATAACTCTGAACCTTTCAAGATATTTTCACGAAACTTCGTACAAATATAAAACATCATCAGCGATGTGCAGAGGACAAGAACTGTAACTCCACCTACATTTATACGAAGTATGTCCCTTTGTAATGATAAGTATGGAACTTGTGTCCACTTTATAACTCTAAAACCGTTCAAGATAATTTCACGAAACTTGGTACAAATATAAAGCATTATCAGACAGTGTGCAGCGAATAAGAACTTTAACTCCATTTAAACATTGTTTACCGAATTATGCCACTTTGTAATTTTAAAAATGGAAATCGTGTTCGCTTTTAACTTGAAAAAAATGTTTAGGCTATTTTCAAGGACTTCAAAATGTGCATTTGATGATGTTTTATTTTTGTACAAAATTCCACGAAAATATCTTTAATACTTATGAAGTTATACAGTGAACACAATTTCCATAAAATATTACAAAGGGGCATAATTCCGTGAAACGCGTAGGTGCAGTTACGATTCATGTTCTCGGCATTTCAACTGATGATGCTTTATATTTGTATCAAGTCCTTAAAAATATCTTCAGTGGTTTTAAAGTTACAGAGCGGACATGATAACTTAACTGAAAATTACAAAGGGGCATGATTCCATTAAAATATAGATAGAGTTACCTCAGTTACATTTCTTATTTTCTGCACAGTGAATGAAATTCCTTTAAACTTTAAGTTAAGTTTCATGAAACTATCTTTCAAGGTTTTACAGTTAAAGAGCGGACATGATTTCCATAATTAAAATGACAAAGTGGCACAATTCCGTTATTATTGTAGACGGAGTTACAGTTCTTATTCTCTGCAAATTGTCTGATAATTGTTTATACTAGTTAGTACTACTTATACCAAGCTTCGTCAAATTGTCTTGAACGGTTTTAAAGTTAAAGAGCGGACACGATATTCATACTAATAAGAACAAAGGGCATAATTACATAAAAAATGATGGTGAAAATACAGTTCTTGTTCTCTGCACATCGTCTGCCCTTGCAGACTTGAATTGATAGTGAAATAGTAAAATGAAATTTATAGTCAAACTGAGTTTAGGCCTATTTAAACAAATAACTATTCGGCATTGTACCTGTCTGTAATGGTAAAAAAATCTTTTTTTGCATTTCAGAAGTGGATCCTTATGTGATGACCACCAGGTCCGGACTGTCTATCCGAAAGGTTCCCGTGGCCACCAAACCTGGAACAGCTGTACGAAACCCTCCTCCAGCAGTGAAAGAAGACAAACCAATCTCCGGACAGAAAAGGAAACATTCCATCGTGAAGTACAAGTCAATGAGCTACATGTCGTTCGTGACGCGCTTTTATCTGTGCCTGCGAGTCCCGGAGCTGGACTTGGCTGGCGTCAACCCACGAGAGACCTTGCAATACTTTGAAGATTGTCCTCTGGCTGGCTATGATGACGACGACCATAGTAGCGACGACACCGACGACGATGATGACGAAGATAGTAATGGCGAGGATCACGAAACTGTCGAAGACTTCACTCTTAGCGTTGCTGAGGACGTTAATAACAACGAGAGAGGAGACGCATGCGAAAGTAAAACGTCAGAAAGCTGCTCTAGTGACGGTTTGAAAGCTTCCGAGTCCACTTCCAAGAACAATGTAGATTGTGACCTCGATGACGCAAGTTCCGTTTATTCGGAAACTGGCAGTGACTATATCGGAAGTGACGATGTTTTCTATCTAGATAGCGACGACACGGCATCTACTTCAAGCGACATAAGAACTGACCTTGACCTTTCTCCACTGCCGCGTCATAAGAGTGATTCCGTCTTCGAATCAACACGTTTACGCTTCAGTGATCTGCAGTTGAAATTAGTAAATTCAGATGGCGTGAAATTAATCAAGTGCCAAGAGTGTGACAAAGTGTTCTCCATGTTGTCTGCTTTTACCGCGCATCTCAAGACGCATGCGCATTCTAAAAATAGATGTGACGTATGTGGAAAAGTTTTCACGCGCACCTGGCTGCTGAAGGGACATCGGCGAACCCATACCGGTGAACGCCCGTTCCTTTGTCCTCACAAGGGCTGTGACAAGGCTTTTGCGGACAAATCCAACCTGAGATCCCACCTGATGATTCATACAACCACTCACAAGAACTACACCTGCCAGAAATGCGGACGTGCTTTCGCGCAGAAGCGGTACCTTCATAAACATATGCTGGAAGTCTGCAGATTGATTTGACTGGAATCGCTAGGCTTTAAGTCATCTAGGGGCACATAACATTGAAACAACATCGCATCAACGTCGCTGCAATGACATTGCAGCGACGTTGATACGGCGTTGTTTGAGTGTATAGTCCCTGCCTGACATGGTGCTTTAGTGCTACATATAAACAGTAAGAGGCTACCATTTTTCGCTTGAAGTGGGTGCACTGCTGGGAGAGACTACTAGTAGATAAGCGTTTAGATATAAACACTCGTTATAACTACTACCTCATATCAATAAGTACTTTTATTTTTTCTCTTGGCTGTTATGAAATATGATTTGATAAAATTGAGTAATGCTACCTGTGCTTCTTCTATGCCTGTTTTTTCTCTCTCTCTAGAATCGGTTCTTTCAAACTACTAATTTTAGAATTATTTCAGACTAATCTAAATATCATTTTGGCGCATGCAGATCGTATTAAACTTGTCAGGTGAACTGAAATATTTCAGCATTATGGCTGACCGTCATACATGAGCGTGATGGCTTACTAGAGGCTTTAGGTATCAACTAAACTTTTTCGGGTACTGAACTTGCATAGGCATGGCAACGTAAGTCAACTCTCGATATCTCAAAGTCGAAGTTTATCACAAACTACTGATATCTTAAAGTAAATTTTCTGGTCCCAGAAAATTTACTCTGAGATATCAGGAGTTTGAGACAAAGGAATTGATAGGAAATGTGTTCAAACTATATTCTTTTAATTATTCATTATTCAAACCCGGCCAGCGATATATTCTTTGATATAAGAGAATACTTTGAGATATTCGTGTTTGAGATAACGAGAGTCAACTGTAATGTAAAGCTATTTAGAATCTCATCACACAATTCCACTATGTCTGTAGACCATTTTAACTTGTAAGACTGTGAAAGAGTCTAGGATCCCATAAGTTTAATGCGAGCTAGAATTGTTCGGAATTATTATGGAGTTGTTTGGAGTTATTATGGAACATTGTCATACTGAAAAATCTAAAGGTATTCAAATACAACCAGACCAATCAAGAGAGCGTAATTAAGCCTGTTATTTTATTATCTGGTTAGCTAGCATTCGTGTATGTACGATCCAAACCCCATGATTTTTAAAGCCCGGGAGAGTATAAACCTGCTAACAATAAGTGGCATAGTATGTCCTTCGGCTTAGCACTGACCCACTAAAGATCATTGGGATCATAGGAAAAGTCGCAATTAGTGTCAAAATGTGTATAGGCTGTCTCCTGCTCTCAGCCATCAGCTGGAATTCATTGATTTCCTGGTATGTCCCTACATTATGACCCACTAACATCAGTCTTCACACTAATTATATTATTTTTCACGAGTCACTCGATACGGCTAACACTGTAAAGCTGAAGCTGCCAGTGTTTGTAAGATACAGCATTAATTATTCATGCTTGTATTGAGCAGCTTCTGACTTGTATTGAGTAGCTTCGGTAAACGAAATCTGCCTCCGATTGTCTGTTTATAGTGAGACCTTGAGTGAGAAAAAAGGTACCAAGAGCAAAACGGCTTATGAACATACACGGACAATCGGTCACCCGTTTGTCGGTCATACTGCGCATCCACGCGCGGTTTGATCCCTCGTAAAAGTTGAAGACTGCTTTGTCTTAGGTTGGTTGAGATACATTGAAAAGGCTAAGATATCATAGCATGCTCTCTGAGGTCAGTGGCAAAGGCTAGACAGTAGACCACTTTCTGAAACTTGTAAGGCTAAAAATATTTGTCACCATACTATGATGCGCAGTTCTATAGTGAAAATTCCTAAAAAATTTGGAAACCTAAAATAATGACTATAATTGTCTAAAAACTGGAACAGTTTGATTTTACAATGCAGCAGTGCAACAAAAAAAATGCAGATGAAATGGAAACAGTGGAGACCATGATCAGACTGTTCCTGAGGAGCAGTCTGATCTGGGTATGCACTGTTTCTTCAGACCTATTTGTCTCGATACTTTGAAATTTTACGATTTGCTGAGATACCCCACCACAGTGCCAAAAGGTGTTGAATCATCCTAGCGGACACTCAAGCGGGTCCAGATGGCATCATGACGTCGCACCGACGTTGCTACGACGTCATTAGGGTGTTGTGTGCCTTATAAGATTGGATCTGTAGTTTGGTGTGTATTTCTTTTATATATTTATGCTATTCCATCTTTATTTTGTAAACTTTGATAGTTTATGTAAACTGGGAGCATCGGTGCCTGCGGTACCCACCCATGGTTAACCATGTATACAAGGGCTGTTACGAAAAAGATCTGTTTCGAAACCAAAAAGAGTCATAGTTACCAAACGACCTGATCACCAGGTCGTTTGGTAACTATGACTCTTTTTCGTTTCGTAATAGCTCTTTCGTTTCGTAGCATCCTTGAAAACAGAGTTAACCAGGTATGGTACTAGTTTCGAACTCCGCGGGTGGCGGAATTCTTCACACGCAGTTAACGGGATGCCATAACACAGCCTTTCAATATCATCTAGCCATTGTCTCAATATAACTGAAATATTGTTGACAAGGACGTAAAATTATTTTTCTTCATTCGTCCATCGATAACTTTCTGACTTTAAATTGTTACCATAGTTACCATGGTTATCTAAATCACTTACTGGTGCAAAGTATTAATAAATTCTCAAACGTTTGGACAAGTATCCCATTCTACAGCTGCCGGGCCGGGTGGCGCAATCGGTAGGGCACCTGACTCGACATGACCTTAGTTGTTTACCGTGGACGTTAAGCATCAAATCAACCAACCAACCAACCATTCTACAGCTTCTGGTTTGTGAAATTGCAGATATCGCAGTCCTGATTCTGGTCTCTTGGTCTGTATAGTAACTTGTCAACTTATATTACATTGAGCCTATTTTCGCTACATCTCTGCGATGTACCTCCATCCGCACCAAACTATAACTATCCCTGCCGAACATCTACTACAGGTTATAGTGTTGTTATTATTACTAATTGCAAACGTGGCTGTTCCACAATGGACTTGCATACACCAGGACCGTTTGCGCTAACATACTAACCACTTACACAACATTAACTTTGCATCCATAGTAGACATGAAGTGAGATTTGAGCCGCGACGTGAGAAAACCAACAATGTGGTCGTGCGTCCAGCGCAGACTCAGATCAGCCTGGGCATCCGCCCAGTCTGATCAGAGTCTTCGCTTTCCGCATGAAGGTAGCTTAGTCCCTCAGCTACCCTTTAAGCGCTTAGCAAAGAGTCTGATCAGACTGGGTGAATGCCCAGGCTGATCTGAGTCTGCGCTGGGCGGACGACCACATTGTTGGTTTTCTCGTGTCGCGGCTCATTTCATGTTACAGGCTGAGGCCCTCCCGGGGGGGGAGAGGGGTGGGGTTCAGTGCTCCCTTGCTCCCTCAGAAAATAATGCCCAAATCTCCCCAGCTCCCTTAAAGTATTTGCTCGTGCTCCCTAAAATCTTTTTGCTACTGCTCCTTAAATCCCTAAAAGTAACATAGCTGCTCCCCCAGCTCCCTAAAATTCAAGCATGCTCTCTAAAATTTTCGGAAATTATTTTCACCTTTAGCCGCAATTGAACCCAGATCGCTTGCTTTGTCAAATGAAATAAATGGTCATTCTCCCCTGCTCCCCGGCCAAAACGCCCTGGGAGGGCCTGGTGCTAAACCAACCGCATACCGCCCCAACCAACGTCGAGCCAACGGCTAATGACCCGCCTTTTAAGGTGGTGATTTATGGTAAATGTAAAAATCTGCATAAAACCATAAAAAAGTAAGGTATCTCCCTGAAAGTTAGCAGACATCTTATTTTTGTTGTTCTTTACAGTTTAGAATACAAAATAGACGTACATGCTGCTTAAAAAAGTGTTTTTATAAGGAAAGATCAAAGGGTAGTTTTCTGCGCAATAATCAAAAAAATTAACATCGTTATTGAAAATTTACGTAGTTCTGAAGGTGCGTTATTGCATAATGAAGAGCGAGCTAGCAATTATTTATTCCAACTCTTTCTCAAATTGTAATGTAGACCAGATGAAAATGGTAACTTTTTCTCAAATGTTCAGCCATGTACAAAGTAATGTACACTGGATGCATTTATTAAATATAGGGTAGGCAAGCATGCCTATGTAACACCTACAGTATAAATAATACATTACTTACATGATCAGTGGTGTGTAGATGAAGTTGTTCAACCTTATTAAAATAGTCTCACCTGTCTCACCTGTG
The DNA here is from genome assembly GCA_963989385.1 of Ctena decussata. Taxonomy (NCBI): domain Eukaryota; kingdom Metazoa; phylum Mollusca; class Bivalvia; order Lucinida; family Lucinidae; genus Ctena; species Ctena decussata. The sequence continues at coordinate 40,584,982 of OZ022503.1, read as the reverse complement.
TGTTTTGACAAACAAATTTGGACACAGACCGCATCTTTTTTCATCTGCTCAGCCTGATAATGTGTGAAAGAGTTTGAGAAAATAATTGCTAGCTTGCTCTCCATTATGCAACAAGGAACTCTCAGCACTAAGTATATTTTCAATAACAATATTATTTTTTCAGATTATTGCGCACAAAATTACCCTTTGATCTTTCCTCATAAAAACACTTTTTACTATTAACAAATGCTGCATTTTGGGAGTCTGAATTGTCAGAAACAAGATAAAGAAGGCATATGCTAAGTTTTGGAAAGATCAGTGGTATTTTGAGTGTTTTATGCAGATTTTTGTCTTTGCCACAAATCAATGATTATCACCACCTTAAAGTTCTCCTGAGTCTGTTTGTGCTTGCACGTTAGATCGTCTGTAACCCCGGGTCTGTAACGACTTTTAGTCTGAAACTCTCGGTACGGTTATCGTCGGCCCGGATACAGGTTGTAAAAAATACCCCCGCATGACAATCGAGTCGATAGTTGCTTCTATGAAGGGTTGTGCTTGATTGGACTATGCGCCCTGCCGGAATTTTAGGTACGCCAATCGAGTGTTTTTCAGAGCAGCATTCTAGAATGTTGCGGCCCGTTCCAGATGATAAGCTGAGGAGGACAGAACAAATAGTCACAACAAAATGGCGGACACGCAGACGACACAGAAAAATATAAAGAAGAAGATATAGGTTTAAGCTTGTTTAAGAAAATTTGAATTGTCCCTTAAAATTCAGATTGCATCACACACAATGTCGTCAAACAAAAAAAAGGGATCATAGGAAGCCATCATGTCATGATTGTTTTCGTCATCACTCTGAATTCTCCCAAGCAGGAATCATCAGTTTCGGTTAAATATGTTTAATTCCGGAACTCATAACAGTTTTGGCACAGTGTGCGCTGTCGAATCGTGCATAGCCCCATCCCCACCCCTTCTGTGATTTGAATGCTACCGACAGATTTCGAAACTGCACTTTATAGTTTAACTTTTTTCATCCTGATCATTTAATTAAGCCATATAGAACCATCTCCATGTTTTTCTCCATTCTTGCAAAGGGGGACAATTTTGTGACTTCCTGATTGCTTCCCTGTATGACGAAGTCCTGGAAAATGGGGTCTACTCTTAAATGAAAGAATTTGCTCCTAAGAGGAGCAAATTCTTTCCTTCAAGAGTTAAACCCCCTTAAGAAGAGAGAAAAAAAAAAATGGCAGAGTTGCTCATCCGGAAAGTGTACCCAGTCAACTTAACCAATAATTGTATTGATTTATGAAATAATTCCATCCATAAATTATCACAACATCTGCTCCGGATCGCAAATATTTTACTATTAGCAATTTCTTAGTTAAATCCTATACAAAATCAGGTTTACGCGATGAAATACGGCATCTCACGTTTCGCCATCAATTCTAATCTGATATCGATATTACACGCCAAAAAACATCCATAACATCAAAAGCAGGATTATTAGCTTTTGAGTTGTTGAGTCGAAGTGGGATTAGCAAAGCGCGTGCGAGTACCGTTACTCTCTTATTGTTCTTATTACTCTTACATATGTTCTAACACTATTCTCTCTTTTACTGAACGGGAACCAGCATATTGTACCTTTGGCCATGTGCGACCAGTGTAGACACTAATCAATACTGACATCTATAGATTGTGAATGGCAGTTACAAATTCGATATTTATTTTCCACAGGAATTGTAGAATCTATTTACGAAAAGCGAAGACTCTGGTCAGCCTGCGCGTCCGCGCAGGATGATCTGAATCTTAGCTTGTAGTGTGTGTCGTAAGGTATATTTACTGGCTCCCGGTTCTCTTACCTGCACCAATAGAAACGCGAAGCCTTATATGGCTAAGCGACCTTCTCAGCTACTGGTGTAGTGCAGTGAGAAGACGCATGGCAGCAGTTTTCGCATAATTTATTCGTCCTCATGTGGATTTTCGCAGTACTCCGTTTTCAATTTTTGATTGGAATATGGTGACAGTCTCGGTGCTTTTCGATGTTGTCGTGAAACGCGTATTCCCTGCCTGTGGGCGGGCGTTTTCCCAGGGCCAGGGGCGGGGACGGTACTGAATATTTCTGAGAATCTGTGTCTCACTGTTACTAGTTGTTATCGCTTATTTCGCATCATGTCTAGTGACATATAAATAAAGCTTTCGCTGCGTTCATAATCGGAAAAAATAATTGCTGTTTTAGCATTTCGCTCGAAAGGAATACTACTTTTCATGCTGTGTAAACTAGAATTTCTGAAAAATCACAAACGGATTACGTAAAAATTGAAGTTCTTGTCACAATCTGGATTACTGTAGCGCTTGATTAAGATAAAGTAGGTTCATGGTGTTTGTGTCCTATAAATTTGTTATTGTACGTGTCACCGAGCCCCTCCCCTCTGGTTCCCTGTTCAAATGGTGAGCCAATCAAACTGGGACCCAGAAAACGTGACAGGGATTGAAGTGTGGAGGTAACGTCTAGATGACGCAAGGCGGAGGACGGTTTGATTTCGACGACGGCGGAACCTACTGCGGGGGTTGGGAAGATGGCAAGGCCCATGGGCATGGTGTCTGCACAGGCCCTAAAGGCCAGGGTGAATATTCAGGAGCTTGGCAATATGGGTTCGAGATATCCGGAGTCTACACCTGGCCCAGTGGCAACACCTACCGGGGGCAGTGGTTTCAAGGCAAGCGACACGGTCTTGGGGTAGAAACAAAAGGAAGATGGGTGTACCGCGGAGAATGGACGCAGGGATTCAAGGGCCGATACGGCGTCCGGCAAAGTGTCTCGTCCGGAGCCAGGTACGAAGGGACCTGGACTACAGGGCTGCAAGACGGCTACGGTTGTGAGACTTACGCTGATGGTGGTACGTACATTTCTAAATTTGTTTGGCGTTGATATATATTGTTTGTTTTTCACATCCTTATATCATTAAACTCTTCATTCGAGTTAGAACCGCTTTGAAATAAACCTGATTCAACGTTACGTTTGGTCCACTTTGATACTACGTAGTTTCAATATTATGCCTGCTAGACAGGCATTTTTATCCGTGTCACGGGAAAATAAGCCTTAATGCACGTGTGAACAGACTAATCAAAACAGCCTATGCATCCGCCCATAATGACCACAGTGTTTGCTTTCTCAGTATTTGTAAACAAGGATCTATAAATTGTTCATGCAATAGGGAAAGACTTACCCAGCAGACACACAACGTCGAAAAGACGTCGTATTGACGTCATGTGCTTGCTGGTCTAAAGTCAGTGGGTACACTCAGGGTAAGATCTCTCCCATTTTCATTTTTGCCTCCTGTCTCAAAAAGGGTCTGTCCTTAAAGGAAGGAATTCTCTCCCAATGGAGCAAATTCTTTAAGAGTTGACCCCTTTTTGGAAGTGCAGAGAAGCAAACAGGATGTCACGAAAGCTGTTCCCCTTTGTAAAAAGCGATGTACGCACATATATATTAAGCCCATTCGGATTCCTTTGCTGTTGGCATTTGCCACAAAACAGCCTTTCTCGCGTTCCTTCCAAATATTATTTCAGCTTACGGCAAATTCTCTATGTAATATCAAAAGCAACAACCGAATTCGACCTTCACCGTATACTCTTCATTGCCTTATCCCTTCCCCAATACTGGCCATGTTACCGGTGATGATCATGATAAACAAACAAACAAACAAACGGCATTCCTCTGTCATGCAAATGAAATGAAAGTAGCCAAGTTTTGTTGGCCATGACCTTTAGATATATAAGTAAGTAAGTAAGTAATGTCTTTATTTAGTGAGGGTAACTCGGTTGGCAAGGCCAATCTTCCCCGAGGCCCTCAAGAACACATACATATACAACAATTGTGAAAGGCAAAAAGAACATTAGATACAATAACATGATACTATGAATGAGTAATAATAATGGAATTATAAATGCAATATTCAACAGACCTTCACACGCATGGTAGTTTCGTTCAATGCAAATAGTACGGGGCAATGGTATTGACTGAGTCCGTCAGTTATCATACATGCAAAAAGTGACTGTCGACCGAGGCAATCGACAACAGTAGTGTAGAATACATCCAATGTTATTGTGGTGACAAGTATCTCAAAATCATTATGATAATGTAAAGGTTACATTCTCAGGTTTGGAAGGTCATTGCCCAAGATAATCATAAAACAGAAAATTCATGAAAAAGTACAAAAAAAAGTATTTACATATATTTTCGCATTTACATATATTTACAAGTACTAATAGATGGCATCAGGAAATTCGATATTTCTACAAAGATGATATCGCAAGTTCTGTATGGTAATAATGACATTTTTAACAGCCCAGTGCTTAGCATAAAGACATGGAGTGTTTTATATAGGTAAGACGACCCATCCCGAATAATTACTTAAAGATTTCGGCATACAGTCCGACCGCATTAAACGAAAAGGTAAAAGTGTACATAATGTCCTATTTTATTGGCGTAATAAATGTGTAATTATTTCAAAACTACAAACATAATGTGAACAATATAATTCTTCAGACCTAGCTACACGATGTTAAATATTAAAAAAGTTGGTAGTTTTCTACGTCGCCAGCGGTGTTGCTAAGGTACAGTTTTGCGCGCGGTGACCTCATTTTTTCGGGGAGGCACACAGTGATAATAAGAAACAGATTTCTCAGGTAAAGTTAATGATCTCATATAATGCATAGACAGACACACGTGTAAGATTCTTCCGTTTTGTGAGGCGTCATGAGAAACTCGTCTCGTGCCATTTACGGCTAGGAAAGATCCAGATCGGTCGATATTCCATGCAGTTTACGTACAGCTCTTCGTGGAGGCTGACTGCGTTTTTATCGTGTTCATGCGAACAGCAAAGATCTAGGCCAGACCGCACCGACGCGCGCGGACTGGCCTGGATCATAGCGGTTCGCAAACGATCGCAAAGGGAGTAATGCCCATTTTATTGAGAGCGTGCTCATTCTTAACCAAACACGAATGCCAATGGAAGCTGGATTATTACTGCCAACATAACTGCTACTGATGTAGATTTCTGATAATTGGCGGAGAATACCGTATTGTTTCTTCTCACTGCTCACTATCTACGGACCGAAGGCAAACCAGCATTATATATTATATAGGCCAGGGAATGCAGCTTACCCTAAAAGATTTTTTTAAATGGAGCGAAGCATCAAAATTCTTGGTATATTTCTGGTCATACTCACAATGACATGCAGGCAAATTTCAATATAAGGTTTGGGTGGGAGAGGGGATGATGATACTTCCAATAAATACATATATGTTTTTTTTTTCGTTTCATTCATCATAACATACATAATGGTCAGAACCGCGTGTGTGCTCACTAGCATAATTAGGAGGCCACAATACGTTTTATCATAAACTAAGACAAAATGATAGAATGTCATAACAACTAGCCCGCCTCTTCACGTATTCGGAGTACAATAGAAAAGGGACATTGCACGTTAGAAACTTTATATCAGTTTAAAACGCTCATGCAAGGAACTGAATTGGAGGTCAAAACATGACGCAGCAAACATTCTTTGGAGGGATATGAACTGATTGTAGAATATTGAGGTAATGGTAATGAATGAAAGCATCTGCTCGTGTTTGGTACCATTTTTGCAACGAACCGACATGAGCTATCTCTTTTTTTATGCACAAACACTTAAATTTTCAATCTCCATGTTTCAAATGAAATTATTTTACAGTTCTTATCAGTTTCTGTGGGAAGAAGAAGCCGCAGTTGCCAATCAGAGTGAAATAAACTTGTTAAAATAGAGATGTTAAAACAGTCTTTAACTCTCGTCATAGATTGTAGAAATTCCGAATATTTTGAGTCTTAATTGAGACAACCTGCCATAGTGTTTATCTGCTAGAAAATTAGCTAAGTTTAGTTCATACTTTGCGTCTAAGTGTTTTATATATTCTGATAAGTGGGGGTCTTCGATGGTTGGAAATTGTTCTTATTTCTTGGTAAAATATGTTGTGACATTTTATGACGAGAGTATCTAAGAATTTGAGAACGTATGCCTTTCATCTAAAAAACTCCAGTACTAGTAGTTAGCTTTTAAGCCAGACTATATGATTTTTTTTTTCAATGCATAAAAATAACGGACTGTTACCTCATTAACTGCCATGTTAGTACATGTGGAAGACTTGGCTTGGTTTAAAAGTTGGACTTTTAATCTTTTTTATTTGCTCTCTCTCTCTCTCTCTCTCTCTCTCTCTCTCTCTTCATGAAAGAATCGCTTAGACATGTTGCGTGGCTTGTGATTATTTTATGAGGTAGAAAAAGAAGACAAAGAAGAAAAAGAAATCTAGTAAAAATTTTAGAATTAAGGGACAGTTACTTCTAGGCGCATGCATTTGCGCCTTTACGTACCAGTATGGTTAACATATGCAAAATTTGTAGAGCGGATAACTCTGAAATTTAATTAAAAAAAAAAAACAGCCGCGATTTCTTAGAGTGTACCTGATTGCTCACTGATGATTTGCGACGACTGGTCTGGGGCCGTATTCATAAAACGACTTAAGTCGTTGCTATGCAGTTGCTAAGGCTCAATTTTTATGAAGGAGATTCCCTACAACTATGAAAGTTGCTTTGGAGGAACAGTCTTTCTCAGTCTTTTTGCACACACCAGTCTCCGCAAATGATCATTTTCTCACGACTTCGCTCATCTGGCTAATACTGTTGGCTTTCATCAGATACCAATGTACCATGCACATCGTCTGTGAGTTCTGTTACTGTATTTCATACCTGTGTGCAAATTATTACTTTTGGCAGGTATCACATGGATGCTAGTAAATCATGCACGTCTCGGCCAGGTATTATTGCATAGCTTCGGGAATAGCAAAATTTTGGGGCATTGAAAATGAGCTTTGAAAATGGACGTTGATTCAATGTTGAATCAATGCTGTGTTTCTGCTCGAAGCTGGAGCCATCTCGCTAAAGTTCGCTTTCATGACTTTTTTTTAAGCTCATCATCGCGAAATATGCAAAGAAATTCCAAATTAAATAACGTATTTAACAACTATTACTAACGTTACTCATGTTGTCATTGTAATTATGACCACACCTAAAAATAACAGTTTGCTGCTGAGCATAACGTCATGATGCTCACTTTTGAGGCTATGGAACTCAAGTGATAAACAGAATCTTATACGAGAAGTCATTATACCCCCGACATACGAAGTATGTTAAGGGGTATATAGTTTTCGTCTTTCCGTCCGTTGGTCAGTCTGTCCGTCCATGTGTCCATCCGTCTGTCCCTCCGTTAACGTTTGCTTAAATTCTTTGCTTATATTTCTTATATCCTTTGATGGAATATACTTCAAGGTTCATGCAGAATATTTGACATCAGCTTGATGTGGCTGCTGATCAAAGGTCAAGGTCACAACAACAGGTAAAAATGTAAAGGTGTGGGCACAGCATTATGTGAGCCCCTGCATACTGCTGAACTCAGAATGCCGTTTAACTCGGTCTAGGTCTTGGTCTAACAGAAATTATATCAAACCTCACCTTCTCTGGGGTTCTCTGGGGTTCTCTGTTTTTATAAAAATAGCCACAGAGACTATATATTTTGCGACGGAATTTAGGAACAACAGTTACTGGACCTAAGATATTCGCATGCCTAGAATTATTTTTTTTTTACGATTCGTTTTGCAAAATACGTAGTTGGTCTATAACTGCGTATATTCGCATGTCTAGAATTCTTTTGTATTTTCTTCTTCCACGAAAAACAATATTACTGACTGCTGCAGTTATTATTCACTTTTCAGATTAACGTCTCCATTAATTAGCAGGATTGTTGGAAAGACATTAATCTACGGTAACATTAGTTCTTAGATCCGTTTCAGAAAAAAAATCAAATATATGTGCAAGAGCTCATTAGACATATCATGTTCTACTTGATATATGTTATATCTCTGTCGAGCAAACTGGGCCAATAGGGCATGCAATTTTTGTCATGTCCATTCGTCCGTGATTCCACATGCTAATATTACAGTTTTTGCGTCAAGTTAGAAGAGGACATGGATATGTGAGACCCCGCTTTCTTTCTCTATTTGCTGCTGAACGCGGATGATGCCGTTGAGCTGGGTTGTCAGCTGCCAACAAAGGGGAAATAATGATCAAATGCCAATTTATTGTTCAAACTTTTATACCGTTTATTAGAAAGTAATGAAATTGTAGAATTATGATGAAGTCAGCATGTTTGATACGGAGTTATCAGGGGCGTAACTAGGGGCAATTTCATAATACGCACAACCATGTTTTATTCTCTACTTCTTGAAGGTAAAGCTAGTATTTCAGCCACTTTGGCAATTGGTATTGAAATCTTGTCTATTTTATAAATATTCAGCATGCAAATATGCAGGTGCGTTTTGAAATTTTGTCAATTTTGACAAAATTTCAATACGCACTTGCGTATTTGCCGTATAGGTAGCTACGCCCTTGGTTATGGTGTGTTTATATCCTTCATGAGGAACTACGGTATCTCAGTAGGTTAAGCGCTGGTCTGCTGATCTAGCGGTCCCGGGTTCGAGATCCACTGGAGGCGGAAATCTTTCCAAACATTATAAACGGGTTTCCATTGCACACAGCCTTTTATTATCACCCTCCCATCGTCCTGATATGACTATAATACTTTCTAAAAGGGACGTAAAATCGCAAGCCATCCATCCAGCTAATACGCTTTTTATGTACATTTACGAAACGATCGAATGGTATTTGTATGAAACTACAATCAAAACTGAATTTTCTTGAATACTAAGGTAATTGATCGTTGTCAGTCTTATGTATAGCATCCTTGTTAGAAACTGCCATACTGACGTTAAATTATTTGGACAGAATTGTCTTGAGCAAACAATTTAGACCCAGATCAGACTGCTCCTTTTAGGAGCAGTCTGATTTGGGTCTACATTGTTTACCAACCCGCCATCACTTTTAACACATCCGGGAAAGTCTAAAAATCAGATTTAGGATAATCATGGTAAGAGATTAATGCGCCTCAATGTTCAAGGGGACTACGGTATTAAGAATGCGATCAATCAGATAGATCTCTACACAACACTCGACTGCCATGATGCGAATTTCGATCGATTTGTGACTGCTCTGGTTTATTTCTCTTCATCTATTTTTTTCGCCTCGACTTGGAAAAAGTAGCCTGGCCATTAGACTAACACATTTTTAACACAACTTTGTTTTTTCCAGCGAGTCTACCTTTTTGACAAAGCTAACGCTTATAATTCTCTAGAATTGGTGCTGATCTGGGCCTAGAATGAGTGCAAATATGTTGACTATTTTAATGACGTGCGCATTTTCACTTACTTTCATCACCACTGACTCAACTATGCCTCCGTACTGAGATATAGCGACACGAACAAGGTCCATTGTTGATTTTTTCGCCCGCGAGTTTACGTCTGGCTTCTGTAGAGTGCAATTATTTTCTTTCTTGCACTTTTTATTATAAGTATCAAAGAACTGAGATCAGTAGCCGGAAAATGTAAACGTAAGCAGAAAAATGCATATGCATGACTTATTACCTATCAATACGGTACTTGCAGTTAAAACCCCAGTCTGCCAAAACCCCGCACTTCCACCAGCCAGAAATACCAAATACTGTAAGTACTGAAAAAGACTAATTTTATTTGAAATCAGATAATACGATATTTGCATTAAAATCAGGTGCCTGTTTTAAATGCCAATCAATCTTACTTGATGATGCCAGGTTTCAGGTTTCAGGGATCACCTGTGTAGATGTTGAGAGAAAAATGCTGTGCCCTCGCCCTCATTATAACCGTCTGGCCTCGCCCCCTTACGTAATTCAGTTCTGCGTGTCCATTGGCAGTTGGAACAGTATTAAAAATTGACTAACTCATAACATTTCAGCATGCAAATACGCAGGTGTGTGTTGAAATTTTGTCATGTTGACAAAATTTCAATACGCACCTTCGTATTTACGTATGAACAAGTAAGCCCTTGGTTCCATGGAGGGCTCTCGACATATGTTTTTATGAAAACGAAATTCACACAATCTGACCAGTCTGCGCTTTTTTTCTGTAAAGAGTCCTATTGTTCCATCATGTGAGTTTGTTCGAACAAGAAAGACTGTGATCAGACCACACGGTTCGCACGTGACATAATGCCTCTTTTTTAAGGGTACGACGCAAACAGAGAAATTGCCAACGCATCAACATATTGATTTAATTCCTGCAAATTATTGGGATTGCCTTATGTATGCAAACAATTAGATATCATAAATTGAAATCAGGGTCACCGAATAATCTATAATCTGTTGCTGTAACTGACTTGTTGTATCGTAAAAACTCTGAATATTAGGGCGAATCTGCAGGAGTAAGCATTTTTTTACCAGATCAGGAGTAAGGGCCCAAGAGGGCCCAGGAGGCCAAGGGCCTGCACCAGCTGACATCAGAACGATAAATGTCAACGTTTAATATCTCTATAAGTTGTGTCTGTATATTGTCTTTGTTGTTGTTGTTGTTGTTGTTGCAATTCTTGTAACGACGTTCCCCAAGTGGCTCGGTGGTACGTAACCATAGTTGCACACACCTTGCGAACTATCTTTGTTGAAACTTTATGTTGCTATATTTTAGGACACAAACCATCTTAGTACTGGGCTGCTGAAATGACAACAGCAAAAAGGAAACAAAAGCAGTTCAGATATTACATGTGCACTAGTATCTTAATAAATCTTATTCGAGTTTTACTGTCTGTGTTTATGACCTAATTTAAGATATGTAAATTCTGTAATGATTATCTCAACTCATTACCATTACAATCTAAACTGTAGAAGTACGCCATATATAACATCTCACTTAATTAAAGGACAGCAGTGCAAATTTGGGCCAGTTTCTCAATTAACTGGTATGGGTGTAGAGAAAATATATGCTCCTGGGTGTACAGTATTGAATTGTAATGAGCACCGAACATATTTTATTTGAAAAACGGGTGTTTCAATTCCCGTCCGCTTGGAAGGTCCCATGGCATGAAAACTTTTCAGACACTGCCGCTAATGGAGAAACAGAGGCGAGGAATCACAGCATATGTTTTACGAGAATGAATAGAAATTATATCAGAATTATTATCAAAACTCCACCTTGCCAAAAGCTCTGTTCGTTTCGCATATTACGTAAAATACACTGACTTTTCATCCGTCTCTATATACAGTAATATGGCTGTACCCGGGGGATAAGTGGTCCAGTCGTCATATACAAATTAAGAGATCCCAAATTATTGTATTTATCAGTTGATCATGATCCTCTCTGTCCGCGTTTCGTATACAACACTTTTAAGTTGTCAGTGCAAACAACAAAAATCTTGATCAGGCTGCACGGAAGCGCTTCCCTGCAGGCTGATTTTAAGTTTTGGCTGTTCACATAGAGGACGAAGTTCACTTTCTCTTAGCGTAGCCCAATTAAGGCGTAATTGTAGTATTGTCTCGGATCGATCTGGGTATAAGTGACATACATCACGATTCTGGAACCATTCCAGATGCGTATACTGCCAATGTTAGCGCTATAGAGATCACAGCGGCGCTTATGAGCTGAGAGTGTTAAAACAATATCAAGAAACAGTCTATCTTTTCCAGCGCTTTAGGCTTTCGGACCAATGAGGTCAAGATTATAGGCTAAAGGACCATATAGCAACGCTTATCAAGTAACTAGATACTTATTGCTGAAGAGAGATATATTTTGGCAAACAGTGAAGATCCAGATTAGACATTCTGACAAGGGTCTACACTGTTTGAATTTTTGTTGCATTATACATAATATATGTACTTTCATAACCCTGATGCTTATAGTCCAGTGCGCAGAAAGAAGCAAGGCTTGACACATTTATGCCCAATGGAATCTTCTATACTTACAAATTGGATGGGTCCATTCATCATTTTAAGGGTGACTGGTTTATTTATTTTTGTCATTTTAAAGAAATTGCTATAAATTTTATGCAAATAGTGTAGATCCTGAGCGTCTGATCTGGATCTGCACTGTTTGTCTGTGTTCCATTAATTGGACACTGGGCTATAATGGGTTAATTCACACCTTACTCATAACGTAAACGTTGAAAACACTGTCCACCATGATACTACTTACCAATAGAATAAGCCACATCATTTGGTTTCAAACAACAAGGCATTGGTGATAAGCAAAGGCTCTGATCAGACTGCACTTGAGTGCAGCCTGTCAAGAGCCTTTACTTGGCACATCAGAAATCTCTGGAATTGGCCCAAACCATACAGCCAAAGGTGACGCTTCTATCGACCCAATGGATGATGATAAGGATAATTTGAATATAACATGACAAAAGTTCCACATTGTTGGAAGCAAGAGCTCCTTAGTCTCATATGCCACATTGTTGGAGGTAATATAATATGGATCAAAATTGTTTTCACTGGGTTATCGCATGGCGAAACTTGGGCCAACTCCCAAAAAGTTATATGGGAAATACTATGACCTCGTTGATCCCTACAATGTGGCTTATTTCCCACCTGATGGATACGGCCGAAATATAGTATGACTTTCAATTTCACTGACTTGTCCATCAGATACATACATTTAGATTATACGGTGTATTAAAACAGCCAGGCGATGCTCACTACTCGCGAGCACCTGACCACACTTCCCTTTTGGGTTCCTTGTCTGTGTATATGTATCTAAATATTTCTGATTGGTACTTTGACCACTCTACTTCATGTCGCACTATATTTCATGCGGATGTTTACTGTATAAGCAGTGCAAGTCAGTAGCAGTTTTTGGTCTGATGGAAAACGATCTATCTAGCTAGAAAATGGCAGATAGTATATGTCATTAAAATCATTACAATTATGATTATAGTCATTCTGGGCAGCTGAGTATGGCAGTCTACTTGTAATCGGAGACTGTGACATTTTCTAGAAAAGCAACATGAATTTGGAAATTTAGAAAATTAGTTGTATCTGACACTGACTGTTACATCGCCACTTTCAAAAAATGTCAGTGAAAGCATGAGGGTGCAAACTTGCTGACAGGGATATTCCCGTGGGCATTTTATGATACGCGAAATCTTGTTTATGTCCTTGACTATGAAGTCCAGGCTGTCATCGAAGAGCGTAGCTGTCTATATGCAAATACGCTGATGCATATTGAAATTTTGTCAAGTTGACATAATTTTATACGCACCTGTGTGTTTGCATACTAAAGCTTGTAAATTAGATAAAAGCTAACGATTTGTTGCTTAACGTCCACGGTAAACAACTATGGTCATGTCGGGACGGTCAGTTAACCTAACCACACTAATCCTTGGCAGGCTTAGACCTCCTAAGCGGTTAACCAGTACTAAGTGCATATACTTTCGCCAGTAACTGACAACTGCCCTTCTTGAATCAGCGGAAGGAGAAAACAGGCATGACAATAAGTTATGAAATACATAAGTATAGTCCGTTTACTCCCAAATGCAAACGGCATTCCCAATATTTTCTCAAAATTGGTGAGAGGTAAAAGATTTTCGAATCGCTCATTCTTAATTTTCATCCCATACATAACAAAATCATAAATTTGCAGAAATGTGAGGTTTTGCATAAAAAAGTTTCTATACAAAAACAGGACCTAAAATATGTCATTTTCACCTCTTAATTACAAGGGAGTAAAAGTTGGCTGTTGGAATTCCCGTTTAGTTTTACGTGTTAGAGCATGTGACCAATGTATGCTATCCCTAGAACGAAATTTGCATAATTAATTGAAATTTTATTCTAAATCCATTTTTTCTACTTTTTGTTTTACCCATATATTATCAAATTTTAAAACATACAATTTTTACTCGCAAAATAATATAATAGTTCAATATTTATTTACAACATAGTATCACCTGACCAGTGATACCATGCGTTACGCGTGCGGACAGATGAATACATTTTACTATTTCATTCATATATGCCCACACCTGTAGTAAACTACGAGTTTACGCTATTGCCTATCAACAATATTTTGGCTGTTCTAACAAGCATACGACGCCCTTTAGTGAAACTGCTCCGTTTTTGCATTAAGGTCAATGGAAAATATTTTACAAAAGCATCCAAAAATTTGGACTTTCCGTATTCTGTTATGTATAGTTATAGGAATCATTAGGACATTGGAACATTTGATGGAACTTTCATCGTTTTCGAGAAAATAAGCAAAACCCCGTTTGCACTTGGGAGCAAACGGACTATACCAGAAACAAAACGCGTACATTTCTTGATTTCCGTACATAATCGTTTTTAGCTGCCTCTCTAAGCCTTTTTGAGTACAATGTACATTTTTGCGGCTTTCTGTATGGAAAGAGTTGGCAAGGCCACTCTCAGACTGTACGAACGAATCAGTCAGGTACAGTCAACCTTATTATTACGACACTCATTACAACAGCAAAATTCAGGAGCGGCTGTAGTGTAGTGGATAACATTCCGGACTACCAATCCAGGGGTCGCAAGATCGACCCCCCCCCCTCCCGATGACCTCTTTGTTGGTGGGACGTTAAACCCGAGTTCACTCACTCTCTCATGTAAAATTCTTTACAACGTCATTTTGATATGCATGAAATGGTTTTATTGTTCAAAATACGCATTCTTTATAACAGCAAATTCAGTTTAACGTCAAAATGATTGGGAACAAATGTCGTTGTTGTAAAGAGGAGCCACTGTAATAATCGATTATTTGATCGATTGTCATCAGATCGTCCTGTCGGATTTATTTGTCTTGACTCCGGCTCAACTTCCGTCAAAACACTAATTGGTTTGCAACCACGTGTCAGATTTTAAATAAGCTTGTCGTTCTATTCTTGATTCTGCTGAAGGAATCAATGAAAGCATTTTTGCAGAGTCAGTGCTCTAGATAGTAGATCTAGACAATTTGCTATACATCGGGTACACTTACAACTCTGCAGTTTTCGTTTTTGCATTCCCTTTTCAGTGGGGATCAACTGTTAAAGGAAAGAATTTGCTCTCCTAGGAGCAGATTCTTTCCTTTAAGAGTTTATTTCATTCTGGAAGAACTTTTTCCGGCAAGGAAGCAAACAAGAAGTCACAAAATAGTACCCCCTCCCCCAACCCCCACAGACCCAATTTGGCGAAAAAAAACATGGAGGTATACCCATACACCCTAAATCTAATTTGTGGTATCATCAATATGATTTTAATTAGGGGATAACTGTATTCAAAATTGTCATTTGGGGAGGTAAATCGTCGGTTTTACGGTCGGAAATTTCGTTTTACGGCGACGCGCTAGCGGAGCCCTAAAACGCAATTTGCCACCATAAAACCGACGATTTACCTCCCCAAATGATAATTTTCAATACAGTTATCCCCATTCTAATGCACTTCTCACATTTTCACCTTTAAAAGTGTGCTACTTTGAACCCATAGCAAATGATTTTAGCGACGTAAAACCAGACGTCAACCAATGAGAAGCGACGTTACGTAATGACGTCGGGGTTGCGACAGTATATCGCAGATCCAATCAGACGTCGCGTTACAGACGTAAGTGCATTAGAATGAGAGATCACAACATGGCGTCTTCGAGAATGAACACAAATTATCTCACGCCAAAAGTGACACTGTCATATGAAGTTCAGACAGAATAGATAAACCAGGGACATACTCAGTAAAGTGGGTGTTCGCTTAGGGCTCGGTGAGCGTCCACGTTGTTGAACAAGCTTATTGTAATCATGCTAAAGATATTTTTCTACTAACATTTCTCTATATATTGTGGAGTCTGTCTAGAATCGTCCCAAGATATTTTTGGGATCCCATTTCAGTCCATCTCTGCAGGAACGCATGTTGTAGCATCGCCTCAGTTGCTCTGCATGGAAAGCGTGTTGTTAAATTTCGACGGGCACGCAATTTACGTTCCATGCAGAAACAAGTTGAATGAGATCTTACAGCACATGGTATGTACAGAAATAACAGGATGATACCAGCGAGATCCGACAGTTAAAGTTTGGAATCAAAACTGAGCTGTGCATCAGACTTTTTGAAGGTCATATCTAAGAATGGCCGACGTAAGCATAAAAGATAACTACATTTTCAAGAAACGGTCGATCAGCTTGCGATTACACCGAGATAAGTGATAAATATCGATTGTTCTTCTTATGGTATCGGTAGATCGATGAATTGCGGTTAAGCGTTGAATTGATAAGTATCGATTTGTCTACACAACTATCAGACTATCTGCATTATTCCGTCTTGATCTAAGATCAACATTGGACATCAGATTAATTTGAATGTAAATATAGGACGTATGGAGATGACGGTAATATTGGGGTTAAAAGGAAATTTAACAAGCTTGATCGCTTAATGTCTTCCGTGAATCGATCTTCTATAGGCATCGGGAGAATAGGAGATTTGTAGCACATGTACCATATTCGCCCTAAATAATTTGGACAACAGCATCTATTTGCATGTTCTAATTCATGTTTTGCATTTTCACCTTTCTAAAAGTACTACTTTTGTACCCAAAGCAAACCCACTTACGAAAGTAACGTAATGGACCAGTCGACAAGTCTGTTAGTCCATTTGTATTTACATGACTGTTTGCTCAGACCCTTTGTCCGAACAGTTAAGGAAAAATGCAAATCGGGCTTCGATAAATACCTGGGTGTTGCTACAGATAGGTCTAAGCAAAAGTGCGAGAGGGGTCCAAATCACGAGCTGCCGCTGCTGTCCCCAACAGCAGCTGCTGATCTCCCAACAGCAGCTGCTACTGCGACAATAGCTGCTGCTGAGGATTTCTCTGTAAATTATAGTTTTTGACTAAAATTCATGCAGGAAAGTATGTGTGAAGCCGTCATACTCTAATATATTGCAAATTCTACCTAATGAACGATTGCTACATGCCTGGATTTGAAACAAAAACAAAAATGCCAATCTATTGATATTTGAGAGTGCAGCTGCATGTATAGAAAGTGTGAGACATTAGCAGTTCTCGTTCATTTTGCAAGTATTCGCTTTTTTAAAAAAATGCCAACGCTCATTGGGCATACCGTTTAAAAGACAAATTTATGTGTAGGGAAAGAGTTTTTTTATGTGTTTTTAATCAGCTAAGTGCTTGGGTGAAGCATTAATGCTAAACAATATCTTGCAATGATTTATGGTATTTATACACAAGAAAATACTGAAAAAATACGGAGAGTCAAACGTCATGTAACATTTTCAGTAGTGTTGTCATTGGGTTTTTGCAAATTTCAAACTGTAAATTCTTCAGTGAAAAGGGTTTATCCTACCATCGGTTGTCTCCTCACAGCAGGCACACAGAGTTGAATCAACACTGACTCAACGTTGATTCCACGTCGTGACATTGAATCAAGGTTGTGTCAATGTTGATTTAACGCGAGGTGCCCAGCTAACGCTTTTCTGTCCAGTCGGAACGTATAGGGAAGCTAAATGCAGCGAGTTGGATTCACGGCATATATTTCATTTATTTATTTTTTTCTTTCTTTTTGCGATAAATACACGTAACACAGACCAAGGATTGATTCGGAGACAAGTCTTAGAATGTTCGAATGGGTCATCTGCTTAAGAAATGACATTTTCAGGTTATATTTTTTATTCTTTTCCCACTTTTTTCTCAGAAAAGACCTGCGATTTTACGATCTGTTCAACAGGTTTCAGTCATACATGTACATGCATCCGGTCGATGGGAGGGTGATGATGATAGGTTGTGGGCTATGGAACCCCGTTTACGATTAAAAAAGACTTTTTTTGCGAGAACTTAGACGTTGAAACTATGTCGCCTGACCATGTCCAACTGGCCAGAGCTCACAGTTGTAAGAGTTTGATTTTGAGTGAGTCTTTATTTAAAGATTGACAATTATAAGCAATTCCAGCAATGCACCATGTCAACTAGACTATGAAGCTTGCTTAAGGGTTCTTGAGGTATATGATAATATATTCCGCAACACCTTTTGTCCATCCGCCAGTCTATGCGTCCGTCTGTCACCAGCGGATTTCCTATATCTTACGTAAGTAATATAAGATAGATATCACCGAACCTCTATGGGGTGCCGGTTAACTATTCATTATCGTTTTATGATATCGATAAGTGAAAAAGTGCTATCCACTATACAAATAAGCGACATCCATAATTATTCATGAATATCCGTGATTCGACTTATAGATGTACAGTACTCGAAGTATGAATATCAACTAGTCTAACTACTTTATGGATATCACCGATTCGATTCATGAATATCCATAAATCGATTTATAGATATCAACAAATTTGCCCATTCATGGATATCACTAGGTCAAATTATTGATGTCAATAAATCGAAATTGTGATATTTATAATTCGAATTAGTGCTATCCATTTCTCATGTAGATTATTGGATATCCACACTTTGGATTATTGATATCCATAATTTGTGGACTGCCTGCTGTTGAAGTTAGGTAGTGATAGTGGTATCTGCTGCTACTACTGTAATGATATCTGTATTTGCCATCTATTGGTGGACTGCTTGCTGTTAAAGATAGGTAATGCGAGTGACAGCTGTTGATACTGCTGGAGTGATATCTGTATCTGCCATCTGTTGATGGACGGCCTGCTGTTAGAGATAGGTAGAGAAAGTGACATCTGTTAATACTGCTGTAATGATATCTGTATCTGCCATCTGTTGCTGGACGGCCTGCTGTTAAAATATAGGTAATTAGAGTAACTTTAGTTTTATTGCTGAAATGATATCTGTATCTGGTGATGGTAATGATAACAGGGGCTGCTACTGGAACAACACTTGCCGTTGATAGTGCTACTGACCACCATCAGCAGCTGCCAAAGAACCATCAGCAGCTGTTGCTTTCATCAAATGATGCAGCAAAAACTATTCTTACTACTTATAGTAGCCGATGATGCCCCTCTGTTCTTCCATATCGTCAGATGATGCGGTAACTTATGATAACAGCAGCAGCTGCTAATGCCACCACCATCAGCAGCTGCCAAACCACCATCAGCAGCTGCAAAACAACCATCAGCAGCTGATGCTTTTATCAGACGCAGCTGCAGCAGCAGCTGCCATACCGCCATCAGCAGCTGATGCTTTCCTCAAAAGCAGCATCAAAAAGTTTTCCTACTACTAATGGCAGCAGCTTATGTCCTTTTTGTTCTCCGATATCGGCAGATGATGGTGTCATTAACAGTAAGAGCAACAGCTGCTTATGCCACCACCACCAGCAGCTGCAAAACCACCATCAGCAGCTGCAAAACAACCATCAGCAGCTGTTGCTTTTATCAGAAACAGCTGCAGCAGCAGCTGCCATACCGCCATCAGCAGCTGTTGCTTTCCTCTATATATAAAGCAGCATCAAAAGTTTTTCCTACTACTGATGGCAGCAGCTTATGTCCTTTTTGTTCTCCGATATCAGCAGATGATGGTGTCATTAAAAGTAACAGCAGCAGCTGCCAAAGAGCCACCTCCATCAGCTCCTGCCAAACCACCATCAGCAGCTGCTTAACCAACATCAGCAGCTGATGCTTTTATCAGACGCAGCTGCAGCAGCAGCTGCCATACCGCCATTAGCAGCTGATGCTGATTAACAGTAACATTAGAAGCTGCTTATTGTACCGCTGATGATAACAGCAGCACCTGCTTATGCCACCAGCATCAGCAGCTGCCAAACTACAATCTGCAGCTGCTCAACCACCATCAGCAGCTGATGCATTTTTCAAAAGCAGCTGCAGCAGCTGCCATAACGCTATCAGCAGCTGATGCTTTCCTCAAAGCAGCATCAAAAGTTTTTCCTACTACTGATGTCAGCAGCTTATGTCCCTTTTGTTCTCAGATATCGGCAGATGATGGTGACATTTACAGTAACATAAGCAGCTGCCAAAGAACCATAAGCAGCTGTTGCTTTCATCAAACGATGCAGCAAAAACTATTTTTACTACTTATAGTAGCCGATGATGCCCCTCTGTTCTTCCATATCGGCAGATGTTGTAGTCACTGATGATAACAGCAGCAGCTGCTTATGCCACCACCATCAGCAGCTGCCAAATCACCATACAGCAGCTGCTAAACCATCATCAGCAGCTGATACTTTTATCAAAAGCGGCTGCAGCAGCAGCTGCCATAACGCTATCAGCAGCTGATGCTTTCACCAAAAGCAGCATCAAAAGTTTTTCCTACTACTGATGGCAGCAGCTTATGCTCCTTTTGTTCTCAGATATCGGCAGATGATGGTGTCATTAACAGTAACATCAGCAGCTGCTTACGTTACCACCATCAGCAGCTGCCAAAAAAAACATTAGCAGCTGTTGTTTTCATCAAAAGGTGCAGCAAAAGAAAGTCTTACTACTTATAGAAGCAGTTGATGCCCCTCTGTTCTTCCCTATCAGCAGATGATGTGGTCGCTGATGATAACAGCAGCAGCAGCTTCTGCCACCACCATCAGCAGCTGCCAACAACCATCAGCAACTACTAAACCACCATCAGCAGCTGATGCTTTTATCAGACGCTGCTGCAGAAGCTGATGCTTTCATCAAAAGCAGCATCAAAAGTTTTTCCTACTACTGATGGCAGCAGCTCATGTTCCTTTTGTTCTCCGATATCGGCAGATGATGGTGTCATTCACAGAAACATCAGCAGCTGCTTATGATACCGCCATCAGTAGCTGCCAAAGAACTATTAGCAGCTGCTGCGTTCATCAAAAGGTGCAGCAAAACTATTCTTTATATTTATAGTAGCAGCTGATGCCCCTCTGTTCTTCCTTGTCGGCAGATGATGTGGTAACTGATGATAACAACAGCAGATGCTTATGCCACCACCATTAGCAGCTGCGAAACCACCATCAGCAGCTGATGTTTTTATCAAACGCAGCTGCAGAACCTATTCTAACTACTTATAGCAGCAGTTGATGCCACTCTGTTCTTTCATATCGGCAGATGATGTGGTCACTGATGATAACAGCAGCAGCTGCTTATGCCACCAACATCAGCAGCTGCCAAACCACCATCAGCAGCTGATGATTTCATCAAAAGCAGCAGAAAAAAAACGATTCTTACTCATGATGCCAGCAGGTGATGTCCCTCTGTTCTCTGATTACGGCAGACGATGTTGTCAATAAAACTATCATCAGCAGTTGCTTTGTACACCAATATCAGCTGCTGCCAAACCATCAGCAGCAGCTGATGTTTCCATCAGATGAAGCGGCAAAAGATATTCTAACTTCTAATGGCAGCAGCTGCTGTCCCTCTGTTCTTCGACATCGGCAGACGATGTGGTCACTTTTATTAACATCAGCAGCTGCTTATGACACAACCATCAGCAGCTGCCAAACCACCATCAGCAGCTGATGCTTTCATCATAAGCAGCATCAAAAGATTTTTCTTACTACTGATGGCAGCAGCTTATGTCCCTTTGTTCTCCGATATCGGCAGATGATGGTGTCATTAAAAGTAACATCAGCAGCTGCTTATGATACCGCCATCAGCAGCTGCCGAAGAACCATCAGCAGCTGTTTCTTTCATCA
Organism: Ctena decussata; assembly: GCA_963989385.1. Lineage (NCBI taxonomy): Eukaryota > Metazoa > Mollusca > Bivalvia > Lucinida > Lucinidae > Ctena > Ctena decussata. The sequence goes on along the minus strand of OZ022503.1, from coordinate 40,563,484 downwards.
AAAGATGCAGCAAAAGCTTTTCTTTCTTCTTATGGCAGCAGCAAGTGCTCTTCTGTTTTTCCATATCGGCAGATAATTTGGTCACTGTGTAACAAGACGAGCCCCAAAAATGTAACTGGACGAGCCCCTTAATAATTCAAAGGGAAAAAACGCAATAGGTTAGCTCTCAACTTAAGTATTAAACTGTCCTGAAATAGTATATCGCACTATTTCTTCTATCATATTGGCTCTCTTATGCTTTGTACAAGTTTATACACATAAGTATTTGTCCGTTTAGCCCCAATCAGTACCCCCGGGCAGGTCAATAGCCCTGTCTAACACTAAACACGAACAATAGTGTTGTACGGACTAACGAACAAATACTGTCCTACAGACAGACAGACAGACGAACAGACCCAGATAAGGACAGACAGACGGACGACCAGTGCCAGTCGAGGACAGTCAGACAGACGAACAATAGCAAACCTTCTCCCCACGGGTTCTTCTTTTGAGCTTGTCTGAGAATATGAAAAAAAAGTAATTTGTATTCAATGATTTTATTTACATTAATGAAAAATAGCATGATTTCAGATAATGTTTCCTCTATAGCCTAACGCTAACTAGCAAGCTTATTTTAGTTTTAGTCAACGTATTTTGCAGCCCAACCCCAGAGTTAGGGGGTGAGGAAATTTAGCAAAGATCAGATTTCAGAAATTTGAGATCAAGTAAAACATGGTAGGCCTACTTGTGTTCCTGAGAACGACTTCTTAGGCAAAACTTGGTACCTATTGGAAATCTTATTAATTGTATCAGAATATTCAATCACACTTTACCGTAGCATATAAAATTATTATAAATATAAACCAGATATTATAGACTACCAACTTCATTAGCATAATTTCCAATTCTCAGCTGTTGGAACTAAATTATACCAACAACACAAAATGAAAGCACATGAGATAATACATAATTCAGGCAGATTATATTGCTAATTGTAGAACGGCTTTCGAACCTGTAGACTGCACAATAAATAGCATTTTCCGGACATAATTTTCTGAGTATTTCGCTTCAAGGGAGACTATAGATTCACACCTAACAAGCAAATTCAACGAATTTATGACCCCCGCCTTGGAAACTAGGTCTCCACTGTATAACACTAAGTGTTTGAGCTGGAAAAGCGGCTAAGTTAAAAATGTGAAAAAAGTCATAAAAAAAAATAATGTGAGGATTATATCCAAACCACATGCATATCTTCAGACCATGATCAAAACACCTGTGAAGTTTCAAAGGAATGGGCCTAAAACTGTAGGAGGAGTTGAACACACAAGATACCCACTATCTATTCACGTTGATAGTAAAAATGTATGAAAAATGGCTAAGTTCAATTGGCGAAAAAAGTAATAAAAAATAATGTGAGGATTATATCCAAACCACATGCATATTTTGAGACCATGACCAAAATACCTGTGAAGTTTCAAAGGAATCGGCATAAAACTGTAGGAGGAGTTGCGCACACAAGGTACCCACTATCTAGTCACTATGATAGTAAAAATGCCTAAAAAATGACTAAGTTCAACTTGTGGAAAAAGTGACAAAAAATAATGTGAGGATTATATCCAAACCACATGCGTATCTTCAAACCATGACCAAAACACCTGTGAAGTTTCAAAGGCATCGGCATAAATCTGTAGGAGGAGTTGCGCACACAAGGTACCCACTATCTAGTCACTTTGATAGTAAAAACGCCAAAAAAATGACTAAGTTCAACTTGTGGAAAAAGTGACAAAAAATAATCTCAGGATTACATCCAAACCACATGCGTATCTTCAGACCATGACAAAAACATCTGTAAAGTTTCAAAAGAATCGGCATAAAACTGTAGGAGGAGTTGCGCACACAAGGTACCTACTACTTTAGGGGGACGGAAAGACGGAAGGACGGACGGACGGAAGGACGGACGGACGGAAGGACGGAAAGCCGAAAACTATGCCCCTCCGCTTTTCTTCGAAAAGGCGGGGGACAATAAACCATTTATGTGATAATTCTCTTCCAACCGAGAATTCTGCTTGCCAGGTATATATTACCCGTAGGGACCGATCATTTGATATTCTTGTGTGTGTGTGGGGGGGGGGGGGGGGGGGGAGGGGGGGGGAGCGGCTGGTATTCTTGATGGAGACACGACATTTTATTTCACTGGCCTCTGGAAACAATTTCTTCTTTTTTTCACCTTGTGGGAGCTAATTTTTTTTTTTTTACAAACTAACTCAAACAGGTTATTTTTTTTAATTTTATAGCTGAACTATCAGATCCTTGTTTACTTTTATTTTACCCACATCAGTATTTTTACACCTTTTTTTTCTCACAAAAAAGAACATGGTGCTGTCTTTAACCAGGCCAAGGGCATGGCTTAGTTTGCTTTTGCAAACCAGTGCCTGGAGCATGTTACTCTTTTCCCTGTATGAGTTTGGCAAAAAATTAGGGATATTTTGGCCAAAATTTAGGGCTATTTTGGCAAAGTTTTAGGGCTAACATTAGGAATTTAATTTTTTTCTATCCCAATATATGCCGAAACATGCTTTATTCGTACTTTAGAAATTTTGATAAATACTTACATGATAGAGTCACATGACTTTAAATGATAGAGTGATATGAAGTGATACAAGTGATACATGAATGGCATTTAATAAAATGGCTGAAAGTTTTGTGCTAAGAAGTTAACAAAGGGGTGTCTGGGGGGCAGCGCCCCCAGAAGCTAAAGCAATTTCCCAATTTCAATGGCAATTTTAAGACTGGAAACAATAGAGAAAAACTAGGAATGATGATCAAAATAAGGGTCTTTATATTAGGACTTTTGCCTTTTAGAGTGTTTATTTTGCCATAATGGTTTTGTCTCACATAAGCTAGTGACTCTTTTGCAATTCAGTTTTAGTGGAAACATTTACTTAGTAATGTGGCAGATCAATAATACATGTATGTGAATGTTGTATAGGATGTTTTTGTAAATGTATGCACATGCGGGCCCGCTGGTGTAAACCAATTGTAGATAATACTAAAATATTACTATAAATATGGGGGTCTGGGGGGCACAGCCAGAGACATTATAAAAACTCAATTCCAATGGAATTATCTGCAGACTATATTTTTTTTTTGAAATTTTGGGTGGAGACAGGTTATTTTTCTCTCTTACTTTTGAAGCCAGATTATTTTTTTGAACCCCCTTATGAGCCAGGTTATTTTTTCTTGCATATCCAAAGACAAGAATTTTTTTTGATAAATATACCAGCCCCCCCCCCCCCCCCCCCCCCCCCCCCCCCCCTCCCCAGAATATCAAATGGTCGGTCCCTTACAACTGATATTAAAATCAGCAGTTGCTTATGACATCAGCACCAGCAGCTGCAAAAACCACCATCAGTAGCTGCTGTTGCTTTTATCAAGATCAGCAGCAAAAGCTATTCTTACTCATGATGGCATCAGCTGATGTCCCTCTGTTCCGATATCAGCAAATGATCAGCAAATTAGTCATTATTACTGAGATGAGCTGTTGCTTATGATACCACCATCAGCTACTGCTAAACCACCATTAGCAGCTGATGCTTTTATCAAACGCAGCTGCAGAAGCTATTCTTACTAATAATAGCAGCAGAAGCTATTCTTACTAATAATAGCAGCGGGTGATGCCCCTCTGTTCTTCCATATTGGCAGATTATGTGGTCACTGATAATAACAGCAGCAGCTGCTTATGCCATCATCACCAGCTTCCAAACCGCCATCAGCAGCTGATGCTTTCATCAAAATCAACATCAAACGTTTTTCCTATTACTGACCGCAGCAGCTAATGTCCCTTTGTTCTCCGATATCGGCAGATGATGGTGTAATTAACAGTAACATCAGCAGCTGCTTATGTTACCACCATCATCAGCTGCAAAAGAACCATCAGCAGCTGATGCTTTCGTCAAAAGATGCAGCAAAAGCTATTTTTACTTCTAATAGGTAGCAAGTGTCATTTTGTTCTTTCATATCGGCAAATGATGTGGTCGCAGATATTACATGTAACATCAGCAGCTGCTTATGACATCACCACCACATCACCACCAACAGCTGCCAAACCACCAACAGTAGCTGCTGATGTTTTCATCAAAAAAGCAGCAAAATCTATTCTTTCTCATGATTGCAGCAGCTGATATCCCATTGTTCTCCAATATCGCCAAATGATGTTGTCATACATACGAAAATGAGCACCTGCTTACGACACAACCATCAGCAACTGCTAAACCACCATCAGCAGCTGATGCTTTTATCAAACGCATCTGCCCAAGCTATTCTTACTACTAATAGCGGCAGCTGAGTGTCAGCTGTTGCTTCTGTTGGATTAAATAACTGTATCTACCATCTGTTGGTGGACTGCCTGCTGTTGAAGATAGGTAGTGAGAGTGTCAGCTGTTGCTGCTGCTTGATTGAATATCTGTATCAGCAAGCAGCTTGTGTATTGCCTGCTGTTGAAGATAGGTGGTGACAGTGACAGCTGTTGCTGCTGCTGGATTAAATATCTGTATCTGACATCTGTTTGTGGACTGCCTGCTGTTGAAGAAGGGTAGTGAGGGTGACAGCTGTTGCTGTTGCTGGATTGAATATCTGTATCTGCAAGCAGTTGGTGGACTGCCTGCAGTTGAAGATGATAGTGAGAGCGACAGCTGTTGCTGCTGCTGGATTAAATATTTGTTCATGCAATCTGTTGGTGGAATGCCTGCTGTTGAAGATAGATAGTGAGAGTGACAGCTGTTGCTGCGGCTGGATTAAATTTCTATATCTGCCATCTGCTTGCTGTTGACGACAGGTAGTGAGGGTGACAGCTGTTGCTGCTGCTGTACTAGATATCTGTATCTGCCTTCTATTTATGGCCTGCCTGCTGTTGAAGACAGGTGGTCAGAGTTACAGCTGTTGCTGCTTCTGTATTAAATATCTGTATCTGCCATCTGTTGGTGGACTGCCTGCTGTTCAAGAAAGGTAGTGAGAGCGACAGCTAATGCTGCTGCTGGATTAAATATCTGTATCTACCATCTGTAGGTGGACTGCCTGCTGTTGAAGATAGGTAGTGAGAGTGACAACTGTTGCTGCTGCTGGATTAAATATCTGTATCTACCATCTGTAGGTGGACTGCCTGCTGTTGAAGATAGGTAGTGAAAGTGACAGCTGTTGCTGCTGCTGGACTAAATATCAGTATCTACCTTCTGTTGGTGGACTGCCTGCTGTTGAAAATATGTAATGAGAGTGACAGCTGTTGCTGCTGCTGGATTAAATATCTGTATCTGCCATCTGTTTGTTCACTGCCCATTTGAAGATAGGTATTCAGTTACAGCTGTTGCTGCTGCTGGACAAATTATCTGTATCTGCCATCTTTTTGTGGACTATCTGCTTTTGAAGAAGGGTAGTGAGAGTGACAGCTGTTGCTGCTGCTGGATTAAATATCTGTATCTGCCATCTGTTGATGAACTGCCTGCTGTTGAAGATAGGTAGTGAGAATGGCAGGTGTTGCTTCTGCTGGATTAAATATCTGTATATGTCATCTGTTTGTGGACTGCCTGCTGTTGAAGGAAAGTAGTGAGGGTGACTTCAGTTGCTGCTGCTTGAATTATTTCTTTTTTCTACCATCTGTTGGTGGTTATACTCATGATACCAGGAGCTGCTTCTGGAGACGAAACTAACCTTTGCTGCTGCCTTCTGTTACGAGGATGATAGCTGCTGCTGACAGTGGACGGAGTGATACCTGCAGTAAGTTTTAGTGAGAGTTACTACTTCTTGTGGTGTACGTGACTAGAGTGATATATTGTGCTGTTGTTTATCAACGAGTGAAAATTGATGCTGATGGTTTCTGTGATATTTGCTGTGACAACAGCAGCAGCTGTTGTATCTTCAAATTAACAGCAGTAGAAGTTATTTCATTCCTCCCCTTAGACAACAACAGCAAATCTTACTCTCCACCTAGGTTGCAGGATGCGGCTCTTTTACAAACAGCTGCAGCAGCGTGTGAATTAAAGAAAAACTCATAAAATCTGCTACTTCTATCATCAGAAAAGAAAGAGACAAAAGCGATAAGCCGTACTAACTGCAACTGCGGCATTAGCAATTGTACCAATTAAAAACCACCATCAACAGCTAATGCTTTCGACAGATGGTGGTGCCACTAAAAACAACACCAGCAGCTGCTTATGATACCACCATCAGTAACTGACACCACCATCAGCAGCCTATGCTTTTACTTACAGCAGCAGCAAAATGTACTCTAAACACTAGTGGCAACAGCTGACATCCCTCTGATCTCCGATATAGGCAGACGAAAGTGTCATTTACTAAAAGCAGCTGCTGCTTATGACACCACCATCAGCAACTGACATCACCATCAGCAGCTAATACTTAATCAACAGCATCCGTAATGGTTATTCTCAATACTAATGACAGTAGCTGATATCCCTCTGTTCTCCGGTATCGGCAGATGGTAGGGTCACTGTCACTAATAATAACATCAGCAGCTCATTCTGACACCACCATTTGCAACTGACATCACCATCAGCAGCTGATGCTTTCATCAACAGCAGTAGTTATTCTAAATACTTATGGCAGCAGCTAATGTACCGCTGTTCTCCAATATCAAAAGATGGTGGTGTCACTGTCACTAATAAACAACATCAGGAGCTGCTTATGACACCACCATCAGCAACTGACTACATTATCAGCAGCTGAAGATTTCATCAACAACAGCAGCAAAAGTTATCCTGAATACATTATGGCAGCAGCTGATGTCCTTCTGTTCTCCGATATCGGCAGATGGTGGTGTAACTATAAAACAACACTAGCAGCTGCTTATGACACCAGCATCAGGAACTGACTTCGCCATCAGCAGCTATTGCTTTTACTTACAGCAGCAGCAAAAGTTATTCTCAGTACTAATGGCAGCACCTGATGCCCCTCTGATCTTCAATATCGACAGATGATGTGGTCTCTGGTACTAACATCAGCATCTGCTTATGAAAACTGGCGGAGCAGCAGATGTTACTCCTGTCAAACCACCAACATTAGTGTCTGCAAATACTACACACGGCACAAACAGTAATATAAGCCTAAATCCTTACTATAAACAGTGGCTGACACTTTTAATAACACCATTATCACAGGCAGCATATATCAATCTTAAAAAAAGAAAAGAATATTGAAAACATCAGCATCAGTCGTCACTATCATACCACGAACAGAAGCAGCAGTGTAACAGCAACAAAGTAGAAAAAGTTGCAACACTCTCTATCAACAACTAGAAACAACAAATATTAGGACCCAGCACAAAATATCAAAAGATGTCAGTCTTGCAATAAAAAGACTGTCAGGAGGTGTCTCTCTCACCATCAAATGTTGTATCACAAAGTCTTTTCACACCCGTAGCGTTTATATATATATATATATGAAGAAGAATATTTATTCAAGTGCTATATAGGTTATGTAGCCCTTGAGCATATACATGTACATACATGCAATACAAATATAAACGATGTGACAGGTAGTACAATAAGTGCATAATATCACCTTAATAAATACAGAATGATATGTGAGTCAATAATCATTAATGGATGGATGGATGACTTGCGATTTTACGTCCTTTTCAACAGTATTTCAGTCATATTATCAGGACGATGGGACGATGATAATGAAAGGCTGTGTGCAATGGAACCCTGTTTATGGTTGGAAAGATTCTCGCCTCAAGCGGGATTCGAACCCGGTCCGCTAGATCAGTAGGCCAGCGCTTAACCCATTGAGCTACCGGGGCTCCTCAATAATCATTAATACTTAAAGCTATTAACTTTCCTATGAGCTATATCCTAACCTATCCCACTTAGACCTTATCTTTGCTCGGAGAGAACTGTGTGACGCTTCTTGTAATATCCCTTCGGGCACTATGCCTAGCAACCATTGAACCAACGTCGATTCGACATCATGACGTCGAATCGTCTTCGGTTCAAAGCTGACCAAACCCCATGTGCCCGACGGGTTATTTGTAAGGCAACTTAATTCGTTGCGAGCCCTAAACTACATATAACGCACATCTGTCATGCGAATTGGAGAGAACTGTGTGACTCTTCTTGTAATATCCCTTCGGCACCATGCTTTGCCAGCATTGGACCAACGTCAATTCGATATCATGACGTCGAATCGACGTTGGTCCAAACTTGATCAAACCCCATGTGCCCGACGGGATATTTGTAAGGTAACTTAATTCGTTGCGAGCCCTAAACTACATATAACGCACATCTGTTATGCAAAATGGAGAGAACTGTGTGACTCTTCTTGTAATATCCCTTCGGGCACTATGTTTAGCCAGCATTGAACCAACGTCGATTCGATATCATGACGTCGAACCGACGCTGGTTCAAAGCTGATCAAACCCCCATGTGCCCGACGGGATATTTGTAAAGTAACTTAACTCGTTGCGAGTCCTAAACTACATATAAGGCACATCTGTTATGCAAATTGACGAGAACTGTGTGACGCTTCTTCTTGTAATATCCCTTCGGGCACTATGCTTAGCCAGCATTGAACCAACGCCGATACGATATCATGACGTCGAATCGACGTTGGCTCAAAGCTGATTAAACCCCATGTGCCCGAAGGGTTATTTGAAAGGTAACTTAATTCGTTGCGAGCCCTAAACTACATATAACGCATATCTGTCATGCAAAACACCCAAAGTGGCTATGTGAAAAAACAAACACCAGTTTGAGTACCTAAACAAACAAAACAGTTTTGTGTCTACACTGAAAACACATATTTGAAGGAAAAAAGAGAAAATAAACCTCACGTAAATATATGGCAGCAGAGGGACATCAGCTGCTGCCTAAATATATATATTTTTTTTTCGTTGATTCTGACAATGGCTTTCTGAACAACCCTAACGACCTTGCATATTCAAGGATTCTGTTTTTTTTTTTTATTTCTCTGTTTATACCAGTACCATGGTCTTGCATGCTCTTAGTATTAGTCCTCAAACACATACATTGAGATGACACTAGAAGCTCTAAATGCAGGAAAAAATAATTGTAATTAAATAAATAAACTTGAAAAATTAACTTCTGAAAATTAACTTTGACCTTGTCTTTTTTTTCAAACATCTTGCTGATCTTACCCAACAAGTAGAGCCAAACTAAAAACAGGGGATAAACTAGAATTGTTTTTCTACGAAAAAACAGATGTCTCCCCCCTTTCTGATGTCAAAAGGATCAGTCATTAAATACAATTTCAAACGGAAACTTTAAATACAATTTCTAAGGCAAATACTGGTCATTTTTCATGCAAACAATGAGCTCGTATCCAGTAAAGATATTTTGTGATAGACTAATAGACAGACGCCAAGGGAAAAACCATATGTTTCCCTACCCTGAAGCAGGGATTCATATAAGTAAAAAGTATAAATGCAAGAGTTATAGTTGTTATGCTCTGCATGTCATGTAATGTTGACTGATATTCATATTTAGTTTTTGTCAAAAAATATAAATGCAAGAGTGACAGTGCTCTGCACGTTTCCTTTTTATATGTTGACTGATATTTGTATGAAGTTTCATGAATATAGCTTAAACAGTTTTCAAGTTATAGAGCTTAGACGATTGAGACACGATTTTGTGAATGACAAAGTTCCAAGGGAAATAACTCAAATAGTATAAATGCTGTGCTCTGCAGGTTGTCTGGTGTTGACTGACATTTGTATGAAGTTTCGTGAATATAGCTTGTCCGGTTTTCAAGTAATAAAGCGATTGAGACACGATTTTGTGACTGACAAAGGTCCAAGGGAAATAACTCAAGAAGTATAGATGCAAGAGTTATGGTTCTTGCACTATGCAATTCTTCTAATGTTGATTGATATTTGTATGAAGTTTCGTGAATATAGCTTGAATGGTTTTCAAGTTATAGAGCAGACACGACTGAGACACAATTTTGTGACTGACAAAGTTCTAAGGGAAATAACTCAAATAGTATAAATGCTAAAGTTATGGTTCTTGCATTCTGCATGTCGTCTGATGTTGATTGATATTTGTATGAACTTTCATGAATATAGCTTGAATGGTTTTGAAGTTATAGACGGACTCGACTGAGACGCAATTTTGTGATGGACAAAGTTCCAAGGGAAATAACTCAAAAAGGATAAACGCCAGAGTGCATTCTGCATGTCGTCTGATGTTGATTGATATTTGTATAAACTTTCATGAATATAGCTTGAATGGTTTTAAAGTTACAGACGGACTCGACTGAGACGCAATTTTGTGATGGACAAAGTTCCAAGGGAAATAACTCAAAAGTATAAATGCCAGAGTTACCATTTGTGCACTCTGCACATCGCCTCATGTTGATTGATATTTGTATGGAGTTTTGTGCATAAAGCTTGAGCAGTTTTCAAGTTATAGAGCGGACACAATTGAAACACAATTTTGTGATGGACTAAGTTCCAAGGGAAATAACTCAAAAAGTATAAATGCCAGAGTTACCATTCTTGCACTCTGCACGTCGTCTCATGTTGACTGATATTTATATGAAGTTTCGCAAATATAGCTTGAGCGGTTTTCAAGTTACAGAACGGACACGATTTTTTGATGTACTAAGTTCCAAGGGAAATAACTCAAAAAGTATAAATGCCAGAGTTACCATTCTTGCAGTCTGCACGTCGTCTCATGTTGATTGATATTTATATGAAGTTTCGCGAATATAGCTTGAGCGGTTTTCAAGTTATAGAACGGACACGATTTGTGACAGACGGACAGACGGACAGACGGACGGACGGACGGACAGACGCCCGGGGAAAAACAATATGTCTCCCGACCCTTAAGGGGGGAGACATAATGAGCAATAAAAAGGCAAATAAGAAGAGAGGGAAAAAGAGAAAAGAGTGGCCAAGATCTGTAGGAAAATTTAAAAACGATGAGAAAAAATAAATGTCATGTTGAATAGCTAATTATAGTATCTTCTGCGGGAGTCTCAGCTGAAGTTGCGGACCTGGTGTTGTCTCAGAGGCAGCAGCAGTTGTTTCTTTCTGTACAGCTGCAGTTGATAGTTGATGCCAGAGGTACTATTGACCTGCCTTAAATTATTAAACTTGCAAGCTGAGCAAAAACGGATTTGCGATATAACGGTTTTACGGTATTGTGAGACAACTTTATCATGTTTTTTTTTATGATACGTTTTCTGTAATAAGTACTTTAACTCCGAAATTCAACGCTGTTTAAGATGTTTATGGTCATATCTAACTCTGAGTTTATTTCATTTATAATAATTAATAACATTAGATAATACGCGGACTCTCAAACACTGTACACGTATCCTAGTGATAATTCGAATTATGAACATCAATATTTTTATAGATATCCAAAATTCGAATTATCGATATCCATAATTCGAACTCAGGATATCCGAAAATCATAATTATTAATAGATATAATTTGTATCATGGATATCACAAATCCGATTTTTGGATATTCATAATTTGATTTATGGATAGTCATAAATCGAATTATGGATATCGGATATCACTTATTACTAATGGATATCAATAAATCAAATAGGTGATACCAATGTCGAATTAGTGATATCCATTAATCATTAAGATTATTAGATATCCATAATTCAAATATTAAGTAAAATCCATAATTCGGGTTACGGATATCAATATTTGGGCCCGTTCATGTATAACACTAATTAGAATTATATATACTCTTTATTTCCTCTTTGACAGAGATTTTACAACTGTTACATACAACAATACAGATAACATATATACAGAGAGGAGAAATAGGTAGAGAAAAATCGGCAGTTTACATATAAACATATACATATGTACAAATTACTTGTAAAACAATGTTGTACCACCACGGAATTGGACGATCTAAACATGGACAATCTGAACAGTCTAAAATAAAGACGCAGAATAGCAAGTACAGGCGAACATCGTCTGTCGCCGACAAACATCGTATCCCTCCGCGGCCGGTCTCACTGCCGGCAGAAAAAAGAAACGGACCGCCGCTGCTTCAGACAGTCTTCGTTACAAATAATAAGTTTAAATAACGACTGCTCTGCGATTATTTATGGATATTTACTATTCAAATTATGGATATCAATTATTCAGCCCGATTTCTTGATATAACTTATTCAAAATATAGATATCCCTACTTCGAATTATATATATATGAGCCGCGACACGGGAAAACCAACAATCTGGTTGTGCACCCAGCGCAGACTCAGATCAGCCTGGGCATCCGCCCAGTCTGATCAGAGTCTTCGCTGTCCGCATGGAGGTAGCTAAGACCCTTAGCTACCCTTTGGGCACTAAACGAAGAGTCTGATCAAACTTGGCGAATGCCCAGGCTGATCTGAATCTGCGCTGGGTGCACAACCAGATTGTTGGTTTTCTCGTGTCGCGGCTCATATGTATTTCCATAATACTGCCCATAGCTATCAATAACTCTAATTATGGCTATCCATAAATCGAATTAGTGATATCATAATTCGAATTGGTGATATCCATAAAATCGGATATTTGACATCCATAATTCGAAGTTGTGATATCCATTCTTTGAATAAGTGATATCAATAAATGGGCTGACCAAGACCTGACAAATGTAACAATTTTCTACTTGCTCACTACGCACTGGGCAAGCAAATACTTTTATTTGACCAGCAAAATTTCTTGCTTCTCCAGAATTATTGTTGTAGCACAAATTTCTGATGAAAGAGATTACAGGAGTGATCTACGAGACAGGGCTGAGATATATGATAAACTTTATTTTTCAGCATTTTTTACATGAATCAACCAAATAAAAGAGTGCTGAAAATGTCTCCTTCCCCACCCCAACCTGCATTCGCACTGCTGATTTTTTCATCTCTCGTAACGATGTTCCCGAAGTGGCTCAGCGGTTTCCATCTGTTGGATTTTATTGTATGTGTATTTCAATTCTCGTAACGACATTGGTCTGTTTCAGTTCTCCTAACGACGTTCGCCAAGTGCGTACGTAACTATAGTTGCACACCCCTGGCGCCGAGTGTTCGTCCAAGTCCTTTGTTCTCTTCTCTTCTCCTAACGACGTTCCCCATGTGGTCAGCGATACGTAACTATGACTATAGTTGCACACAGCCGTCCAAATTTATATTTTGTAATCGACCCTATTAGCGCACGTGACCCAATAAGCGCAGATCATGGGAAGTTCTGAGGCATATGATTTTTAGCGCACATATTTTTACTGGTTTATCCCTTTGATTGCTTGTTACAAGTGCTGAAAACACTATAAAATCTTACAGTTTTCACTTACAAAGCATCTCCACCCTGCATGACTATATGCAGCTTTTCTCTAATGATTCAGTTTATTTCTATATATAATAATTCTTTGAAATGTGCGTTTATTAGGAAGAATGTCTACTGAAAGTATTTAATGTTATGCGCACAGTGCGCTAAACGGGTCGAATACGATACACTTTTATTTTTTTACTTATAATTTAGAAGCTTATTATATTTTGTTGGTATGTAAGGGAGGCAAACTATTCCAATTCAGTCTCTTATATGTACCATGTTTTAATCTTTGCCAAGGAAATAGATTTTTTTTTTTATTTTTTTTTTTTTTTTCTAAATTTATTTTTGTAGCTATTCCATTCTAGTATATATTATTCTCGCAAAGGAAATAAGTTAACATGTCTGTTAACTATATATAGGCACAAGGGAGAAGCCTGCGAAAGATAAATCCTATTATTTATAACTGCAACTACAGCTATTAATCTTTTTGCGCGTAGACAAACACAGACGTTATTATTATTATTATTAGTATCATTTGTCATTATTATTTTGGGCTTTACAGCCCTTACAAGAACACTTACCTATATCGAGCCGATCGTTCCTAGAAAGTGGGCTAAAACCAAACTTACTGGGGTAAAACGTCAATAGCTGCTGCGAGGCTACCAGCAGCTGCTGCGAGGCTATCAGCAGCTGCTGCTGAGGCTAGCAGCGGCAGCTCGTGATTTGGATGTTACTGAAAAGTGCAGCCACCTGTAGGAGCAGTCGGATCAGGGTCTATACTGTTTGCCATTTCATATGCATCCTGCATTGTAAAAATCAAAATTTTGAGCCGCGACAAGAGAAAACCAACAATGTGGTTGTGCGCCCAGCGCAGACTCAGATCAGCCTGGGCATCCGCCCAGTCTGATCAGAGTCTTCGCTGTCCGCATTGAGGTAGTTTAGACCCTTAGCTACTCTTTGAGTCCTTAGCGAAGAGTCTGATTGGACTGGGTGGATGCACAGGCTGATCTGAGTCTGCACTGGGTGCACAACCACTTTGTTGGTTTTCTCGTGTCGCGGCTCAAGTCATTTGATCTAGGACAATTACGGTGATTATCTTAGGTGTTCCAAGTTTTAGATTTCTTACGTTACATCTTGACAACTGAGGACCAAAATAGCAATGCCCGACTGTAGACATAACAATGGAACGTAAATGTGTTCCAAAGTATGTTTGTTCTATGGAAAAACTGTCAGAACGTTTCGCATTTTAGGTGAAATAATAAGGTTAATCTTTCCTTTCAGAGTTGGCCCCTCTGAGAAGGTAGGCAAAAGGGAAATGGTAGAGTTGCTTCCCCTGAAAGTGTACCCACTCCTTTTAACCACGTGGCATATCTGGAATATACCATCAGCTACGCATCTGGTCAACTGTCACAAACCAGAAGTCCAAATCTCACACAGGCCCATCTGTTATTAGCAGAATTTGTAAACAGCGTAGATCCAGATGAGGCGGCTCATGATGAGCCGCCTCATCTGTATCTACCCTGTTTGAATTCTCAATATGATATATCTTGAACCTGGAATTTTTTTTAAATCGTGCAGACGTAAATTTTGTCGTCTGCTTTTTGGCGCTTAAATGTTAATGCATACAGCCGGTTTATTTTTACCTGTTTACAGGTAGAAAACATCAGAATTTTCAAGTTAGCAGACTCATGCTGTGACCAGCCCCATAGATCAGCATCAAATATTTCTGATTTTCAAATAAATCGTCTCAAAGATAAATTCCTACTCAACTCAGATGATCCGCAACACAGTAAACGACCTTAGAAATACCAGGTGCTTCGGTACATTGATCGGCTTAATTTAGAAGAGTTTGCTTGTACTCAGTACTTATATTCAATAGTCGGCTATTGGTACTTTACGAAACCAATCGTTCCGTTCCGCAAAATACCAACAGCCCAACTCGTCTTACTTTGAATGTAGACTTTCCATTCGGCAGTTGAGAGAGAGCGGGTGTTTTCATGAGATTTCATAATGTAGATTTAAATGTTTCCTGGCGAATGGGTACAATTCCATGTTTTCCCGTCCTTTTTATGAAGGGTAACGACTTTCGGCAAAGTCCTTCCAAAATCGTGTGTGTGTGTGGGTACTCTTTGAGGAATAAGTTAACTCTTTGAAGCAGGTTGTATTTAGTTTAAGAGAACCCAGTGCCCCTCCCCCGCCCCCAGTTAAACTGAAAAGTTCTTGTTGGTAATAATTACTTCCCTTGGTAGTTTTCCCGCCACATTAAACACATACTTCCTGCATCCATAATGTTTCCTTCTGCAGATGCCAAGGCAACAGCTTCACTGGTCCGGGACGCCACCTCACAGGACCAGTTTCTACAAGAAACTTTGAGCACACTTGAGCGTGAAAAGAAGATTCAGTATAAGCTGTAAAAACATTTAAATGAAGACAAGATGAAGTTATATTAACCGTTTTAGGGTTACATCATAATCCTATAAAATGATACTGGGGTGAATAATTATTGCTAACTGACTGGTATGAACTACATCAGTAAACATATGTGGAAGCTTATTCCAGTTGATCAGAACAGAACAGAATAGAACAGAACTTTATTGCTAAACATAAGACTCCGGCCACTTTGTGATGGCATAAGAGCAAACAATACAAACAAATGTAAAAACATGATCTGTATATTTATATCAGAACTCTCTTTTTCGAATTTCACTTGCTTTTTGAACAGGTCTTTTGTAACGACATGCAGCAGCTCTGCATCCTTCAAAGCATAGCGTCTGTAGCCAGACCAGATATCAGTTAACGCCTAACTGATGACATACACAGAAACATAGCCTGTCTTCACTGGCCTGGTCTTGGACGAACAGTTCGGCTTCGACATAGATCACTCCCTCGAAAAAAGAGTCATGCTCAAAGAATTTAAAAGGCATTATTGCTTTTTTCAGATGTTAGGTCAACGCGTATGTCTGTCTAAAATATACGTTAATAAAAGTACAAAATATGCTATTCCCCTTCCTCAGTCATTTACAAGTAGACCTATGACCTCCCGCAGAAACATATTTGGGTCAAGGAATATGGTCCGATAGCATACAAGATGTAATCTACATGTATTTTTCATTTGCTCTTGTATTACCAGGTACATTCCGAATCCATTTTCCTAGGCCTATATATATAACATTATTTCAGCGTACACATTAATGACCCTAATTAATGGGGTACCCACCATTGAACATATCCCCAAGTTTCAATAAATTGCATATGCTATGTTTCGAAATGAGCAGTCTGATCAGGGTCTACATTGTTTGCTCGGGTATTATGTGTCCGAATAGTTACGGTTATTTTGGTATTTATATTACGTACAAGTGCTCCAAGTACGAACAATTGGAAACACATGTCTTGTCCTTCTGATTAGGAGAACAATGCTTTCTTATAATCTTATAATTACCACAAGAAAGATCGGCACTTCAGGTACATATGCGCCGCCTCATGACAAAATCTGTCTTAAGGCTAATATGAACCTACTTTGCAGTCCCCCCCCCCCCTCTCTCTCTCTCTCTCTCTCTCTCTCTCTTTGAGTTGTGCAGTCGTCCTGGGAAGATAACTCTGCATGTCATGACTCGACTGTGCCTGTTCACAGGCTGGTACAGACTGGGAGGCTCACATAAGCAATATGCCGGGTTTTACGAAAAAGAAACTCATTTCTGTGTTATTATCTGGCTCGCAGAGTATATCTTTATCTCTAAGATTACATCTATGTTCTATAAACATTATAGCTATATTATCACCTTGATTCAAGAATTCGACTCCAAAACAGCATACCATATTCACCGTAATTGTACCTGGCTTAATATGCGCACACCGTGTGTGTTTTTTGAGAATCCTTTCTTTTTGGTAATCAAGTATACACCGTTCAACTTTTTTCACCTAGTATTTGACACTCATACGCCGACTACTATTAGGCAGATGCACGGCCCAAGCTTTGGTTCATATCATGTGTCTGTGCGCTTAATAGAATGTCTCTATAATGACTGGGATTGTTAAGGTAACATCGCACCGTGCTCTTATTACAGTGAATACGGTAGTTCAAGACCTTGAATGGAGTGGAATGGAATAGAGTAGATGAAGTTAATCTACATTCCACTGGCTGCATTTTGCTTGCACAACTTTGGATGACTGAATTTACTCTCTCGGGGGAGCAACTTTTTGTTCTCTGCAAGAGTCTCATCCGAAATCACGCGAAAAAGTGGAGGAAATTAACCATGCCAGTCGATTCCATTCCACTCCATTCCATCTATTCTATTCTATTCTATTCTATCCCATAACCTTACTAGGTCGTTGGGGCACCACAGCTGACTTCAAAACAATCCCTTTCCACCTTGTCCTGTCTTCAGCTGCCCTAGTTGAGCTGGCAAAATCCATTCCAGTCCACTCCTTGATATTGTCTTCCCACCTCTTCTTCTATATCATTCCATCATGCCTTCTTAAATCAAGGTGACTACGCGATTGCAAATCATACTCGATTATGTTCATGAAGCGTGCGCCGTTTCGTGTTGCCAACGACAGGTCCCACTATTTCCCGTTACTTGTCCCTGTATTTGGCACTGGTTTTATATATCATTGGAACGGCAAATTCAAGTGCTTTTGAATGGTATGCATTATAAGAATTTCTAAGTCACTCATGCATGACAGCACGTGCTAAAACGTCATAAGGGTCTTGATACTGGGAACTGTACATTTTAGTTGAAAGTCTCTAGTGTTCTCTTGCTCCTTTATCAATGAGACAAAGATATATTTCTATGTTAAATAGGAATGGTATGCAGAAATCGTTTCCAGATTCTACAGAAGTAACATAATAAACGAGCTTTTATCTCTGCTATGCGGTTATAACTTTAAATTATTTTAAATGCAATAGTATAAAATTGTAGTTATTTACTTATACACATTCAATGTCAGTTAGTGATATGATTAGGTCACTATGTTTTGCATATGACTGATGAAACTGGATGATTTATGTGCAAACTCTTTGTCGAAAGTTGCAAAGTAGCAGTGATTCATGTAAAATACAAATTAATAAAATGAAATTATCTTCTAATAAAAAGACACTGGCAAAATATATTTAACTTTGTCTAATGTCAAGTTTAGAGAGACATATTGACAGCAAAATGCATGCAAAAGGACTTGAAAGCTAGACTTGTTACTACTCGTATGACATACTGGCACTGAAATATGTTCGTGGGTGGGGGAATTATCGTAAAAAGTCAGGTAGGCCACTGACAAAAGAGGATAAGGTGCCTTTAAAGATTATTCACTAACATAAAACATCACGAATTAAAGTTTATTCATGTTTTGTTTTATATCTGTCATAAAACTTTCACTACTGACAAAGAAGCCATTTGTGTGTATGTTGTGAGCGCTATTTGCATAGATGTCGTGAGGGGTCATATGAAATGCCATAGAACTGCAAATGGTAATACTGGTAGCATAATGTCTGCAAGGTACAGATGAATGAATGGCTGGTGGTTTTACGGCCATTTTAACAGTATTTCAACCATGGAATGCTGATAGTGCAAGTGAAATGGTATGAAACCCACCACCTGCGCCCGTACCCATGCTTGAAATCCTCCATTCGAGATTGAAGTGTCGGCTTTTGAGACATAATCGGTGTAATGGTGCGTTTGATAAGCATCAACTATTGATGTTTGCTAAGTGTATAACAAGCTTTTTGTGAAAGCTATATACATGTATCAATAATAACGATGGTCTAAATGCTTTATTACATGCTACTTTGTTGAAGATATGTCTCAAACCAGGTCCCAGCATTTGTCTTTGCATCAATGTTGTGAGCGACCATTTCGCTTTTATACAACAACGGTGTTTTCCAAGAATTTCCAGTTTCATGATTGATGGATATTAAAGAGAATTGCATGTTCAAACGCCATTTCATAATTTGCATTGCGGCATGCTTAAAGCGTGCTTAACGCAGGAACGAACAGCAAGAGGCTTACACCAGCCTGCGCAGTCTGGGCAGAGCCTTTGCTGTTAGATATTGTGTGTGGACCCTGGGGAACATATAGGTGCAAAATATAAGGACTGGTCAGACTGCTCGGATTCACAGACTGGTTTTAGTTTGCATTGTTTGCATTTACGATAAGCAAGCTTTTCTGTGATATGGCTCATTTCGGATCACTACATCATTCCATGTAATAAAAGTTTAGATCTCTTTAAGTACTGAAGAGCCTTGATAATATCTTTAAAATCATGAAATGGAGCATAAATCAAAAACTGGTTGAGACAAAAATAGTGGTACTTTCATGATTTTAGTTGAAAGCGCGGTGGTAGAGAAGAAGCTGTCCGCTCGTTGGTCGTGCAGGGTAATTCGTGTAATCTGCTACCGAACTCTACCGTACCGAGATTTTGTGACGTTGGCCAAACATAGCGCTGACCTGATTTGAAACTAATATGGCCTAAATACAGGGATGCCTTTACCAATATACCTTACGTGAATGCGCTTATCGCTCTGCCTTTAGTATATTTTACAAAAGAAACTGTTCTCACAAATCACACGTGCACGTGGTTTCCGAGGTTGTTACCTCATTTGACTGGTCGGTGCATATTTTGACTGACAGCCTTGCGACAGGTCAATTCCTCAGATTATCAAAAAACTATTATTTGGAAAACGTTGATGTCATTGGCTTATAAGATTTTGAAAATGAATAGCTAACCTTCGGTTTAGCTTAAAACTAGATTTGGGCAGTCGGCCCTGAGTGTCAAGCTTCTATTTTTAAATATCAATACAACGGTAGCTGTTGGGATCATCCGGGATTACGTGTGTAAGGCGATAGCTTTTTGACAAGTGTATAAATTGATCCAGCAGGCACGTGACGTCGCAATGACGCCACATTGACGTCGCTGCGACGTGATTACGTCGCATCAACGTCAGTACGAGTCATTTCGACATCATGTGCCCGCTGGGGATAAACTGCAGATGGTTCATGTACACCAATGGCTGCGTTTTATATTAGAGCTGAACCATACGAATCGAACAGGGCTGATCTGCATTGGAATCGTAAGCAGTTCGTTATTGAATCCCGCAACGGGCCTTACACTTGTACCAACAGAATACAACTTCAGGGCTTCTGGCCCTTTGATTCTTTACATGTATGTTGTCAGCAATATGTTCGATACACTCATGCATAGTTATTTCTCTTCAAATGCACTGAATCATCGACAGATCATCGCATTCCACATGCATTCTATTGCTTCCATCATTCATTTGTTTGAAATTTAGGGTATAAACCACTGATGAGTGTTTACACCAGATGATGTACATTACATGCAAGAAATAATTCCACTGTGCATGTGTTCATGAACATCAACACAGAAAAGTAGTTCGGAAAGCAGGAAAACTGACCTTTCGTCATGTGCTGTTGGTAAAGAGCCTAGCTGTTCAGTCAGTGTTTAGAACACATGTGCGACGAGCAAATAAATTCTCTAGTCGCATTACACATATTACACACTTACGTAGGCTGTTTGAGTTCTGTTATGGTCACATGTCTTAGTGTAGCTCTGTCGGCTACGGTATATTACCATTCTAGCTTGCGAATGCGGGCAGTATGACCAAGATTTACTCTGGCCATTAACAAGTAGGCTTGAAGGTACTGGAGCATTGTAAAGTCATTCCCTGTCGGAATCGTTGGGTGAGCCTGCGCAGTGGCTGGTGTTATTCTGGGCATGCGGTGTGTGCAGACACTGTAAGGTTCAGTTTCGACCGAAGTTCCCCGTAATAGCAGAAACATGCTAGAACAGAGACTGTTTTGCATTCATTTCTCCCGTTGCCCCGGTAACGAAATAGTTTATACATGATAGATTGAACAGACTGAAGGTGCTTTAGAACGAGCATATACCGCGAAAAACGGTGTTATGTCGCATTCTAACAGAGAAGACACTGATCAGCTGCGTAGATGTGCAGCTGATCAGAGACTTCACTATAAGCAGTCATAATCAGTTGTTTCTGCAGATTTTGTCCGCATGGATTGGACGACATGGTAACTGCTTGTATGCAGAACTCCGGCGTACGCCGTTTTCGTAAGGCACGTTTTATCGTGACATGGGTAATATATTTCTATTAATATTAACTATAGTAATATTTTATTGGGAAAGGAAGGAAATTATCATAAAATCCTATTGATTGAGCAGAAGATAAATATTTTATGGCACCTTGCAATGAATGATTACTCCCAGATGGATCACGCCGTTGAAACAACGTTTAAGCGTATTGCCGTCGTATCAACGTGGATAAAGCCATGGTTATAACGTTGTGTGCCTGCTAGGTTGTTAGACTTTTGTCAGCCGAAGATGTTAGATTTTTTTCACTTGCCCCTCTCTGATGCTTTTGTACCTGACTCAACATCTGTTGGAGCCAGGAGTTTAACACATACTAAAGACTTTAGAGAGAAGTAAAATTTGAAAAAAATCATGAATATAGGGTTAAGAGAATTTCTAACACCTTCGACTGAAATCAGTCTACTGGGTTGTGTGTCTGCTTGGAGAGAAGGTATAGTTTAAAACCTGGACTGGAATGGGCTAGAATTGAATGGGATGAGATGGAAACAATTATCAAAATTTCATTGGCTACCAATTTCCTCCCAGAGTATAGGATGCTCTTACAGGAAAAAATTACTCGCTCTGGTGGAGAAATTCTTTACTTTAAGAGTGTCATCCTTAAAGACGTGGACAGAAGTGAAGACTGTCCCCGTCGGTCCATTGCGAATTCTATTTCATGTTTTAAACTGTGCCGGGAGACAAAGCTGAAGCATCTTGTTTGGTTCTGGTTCCAAAGTTAAGGAGGTTTGACGTCTAAGACGCATTTTAGACATCATTTATACCCTATGCACACGAAATCTAATATTGTTTGTCGGAAAGACCACACGATTTTACCAAATATGGTACCCATTTATAACCAATTTGCACCAAATGTGGAGGCTTTTAGGCTAAAAGGAAGCTTACAATATAAGATTAAGAGACATATAAGTTTTTAATTTTTAGGTGGGAACGGAATTGCGCGTTTATCCAGCATTAATCTTTCATTCTGAGTATGATGTTGAATCAACGTTTACAATGTTTTCAATATTGATTCAGGGTTATGAGCCTAGTGGGTAAGGTCTTTAATTTTGCCTATAGTTTTACATATCTAATTAAGCACATTCTCGTCAGTATTTGTGATCTCTTATAAGACATGATCACATCTTATGTTTCGGATGTATGGGTACATCTCCATTTGTTTCGTCGTTTTTACAGTTGGGAACAAATTATACATCCTGTTCGCTTCCCTGTATCTGACCACCAGAGTAGTACATATATTCGACTGGAGCCAGGCCAACCTTCCAAAGCTCTATTCTTAAAGTAAGGTATTGGCTCCTAGGAGAGCAAAGTTTTCCTTTGATAGTTGATCCCCTAGTTGAAAGTTGAGGTAAAAACGGAAATGAGCCACGACACGACAAAACCAGCAATGTGGTAGTGCGCCCAGCGCAGACTCAGATCAGCCTGGGCATCCGCCCAGTCTGATCAGAGTCTTCGCTGTCCGCATGGAGGTAGCTTAGACCCTCAGCTACTCTTTGAGCACTTAACGAAGATTCTGGTCAAACTGGGCAAATGCCCAGGCTGATCTGAGTCTGCGCTGGGCGCACAACCACATTGTTGGTTTTCTCGTGTCGCGGCTCAAATAGCATAGCTGCTTCCCCTGAAAATGTACATATTCATACTTAGACCTGTACTCTTTCCTAAGTCCGGCAGTCAAGTCCATCGTCGAATTGTGGTAACATCGACGAGGTATTCTCAGCGCATATAGGGGGTGGTCGGGTGAAGCAATGGTGCTGGGTAGCTTTCAGTGCTGGGGCGTCCTACTAATTTGGATTATAGTAGGGCAAGGCACCACTGTGCTTAGAAAGGGTGCGGCTGGGGGTTGTTTGGACATTTTTTCCCTCGTCTGTCATTTCTCTCTTCTTTCTCCCTCTCTCTGGGAGACGGCCTGATATAGACTGAAGTACTGTCTCAAAGGGCCGTTAAACTCCAACCAACCAACCAAACTCAGCGCATATAACGATTACATTTATTTGTTTATTCGGATCTACCCGTCACTTTGACAGGTCAAGTTTAATTCGCTTTTTGAAAGCGCCTGTGTTGCAAGAATCCTAGAAAAAGAACTGCATAAAAGAACTTGAATCATTCTTTAATCATGCACACCTGTTTGCAGCTTAGAGCTATCCTTTGAATGAGCTTTACAACTAACGAGAACAGACGAATTTGTTAGTCAGAATCTAAACCTCAGTCAAGTCAGATTGCTATCATCTCTTCAGCAATGCTTTACAACACTTTAGTGCAGCTCTCAAACAAGTTATCTAAATTCCAAATAAAGATAGTATCAGATTGATTCAAGCAGATTTACAGGAATATGATCGGAAATGGTGTAACATATAAATTGAAGCAAACTCTGGCTCCGTTGTTGTTTCTGAGCCTAAGGTCAGAAATGAACTTCGGAATGATTTGGCTCTCAACACATTTGGGCTAGAACAAGAAGATGCTTTAGTGCAATTTTCGGATACCGTGTGCAATGTTATTTTTGCAATGAACTGTTACTGTAGCAATTGATTTTGACTTAACATTAGAAGACAGGGCGATGGATACTTGCGTGTAAAAGTTGTTGAAGCCCCCATTAATTTATTACTGACCCTTCAAAGGCGATGCTTCTGTTGTTGTTTACTGTTAGTATCATTTTTTGTCGGCTTTTTATTCGACTTTGATTTCCTGTACCTTACTTAAGATAGCCTAAGGGTCATGTGTCGGGAAAGGGCTCACCCCTAGGCATTTAGTTTGTCTTGTTTTACTTTGTTCGCCGTCTTTATTGTTTTCGTCTCCCATAAACTTGGCGTTTAGATCAGGCTGTGAAAATTGATAGTGATGGCTTCTGATCATTGTCGTCCCATATACTTTACGTCCCATATTACGTGTTCCAACATTTAGGGTTATGACGGCGTTGCTGTCACCGAATTGTAGCTTCCCGACCTTGATGCTTTTCCGAGAAATGGTTGATTCTCTGATTATTAAAAAGTTAGAGCCGCAAACATTTCAGTTGGTATTTTACTGCTTTCAGCGTAAGTACCGTAATTCCCTCCAAAACTGGACAAAATTAATGATCAAACAGTGTAGGTTATGATCAGACTGCTCCAAAAGGAGCAGTCTGATCATGACCTACACTGTTTGCCATTATAAAATAGAAATTTGTAACGGTTTAGCACATTGATGGATAGTTAAAATCAAGTTCTTCAAGTTCTTCAAGTTTTAGGATAAATATGGCAATTGTTTGGGTTGTCCTAATTTTTAGGAACAGTACGGTTTATGCCACAAGAAGTTATGAATTATAGATGCATTACAAACTGCAGAGATATAAAGCACATGACGTTTTTATAGCGGGGTTCTCCAGACTGAAGCATCGATTTGTTTATATTCTCTAATATCGATAGTTCCCTGAAGACATTACTTGCTGTTAAACAGAAATTCCATAAAATTCTTGTTTATCCCCGTGAATACAGTGGTTCTTGCTCAACTTCAGTTTTCAGTGCAGTTCTGAGAACGGGGGCCGAGGGGCGAACACTCTGGACATGAGACCCGTTGATAGCCTTCTTGTAAATTTGTCACATACATAAAACATTCTTATAAAATGTAAAAATGACTCAAGTCCTATACCGTCAGGCAAACCAACCCTTTCTCTGTTTGCGGCCTGTTATTCGGTGTTTCCTGCGCAGAATGACTCATTTTCTTTATTGAATTCCCTTCAGATCATTTGCCTTGCTCGTCTCGTAACGTATTAACAGAACATAGGTAAACTTTAAGCAACCTTAGGGTCATGTATGTTACATTGGTTAGTAAAATGATGGTCACATCAGTTATTGTTTGGTTAGATTATTGACAGATTGGTCACATCTGTGATAGTTAAAAGAGGCTATAAAGAAAACGAAACAGTGGACTTGTCAGTAAAATATTTGGTAATATCCGCAAGCCTCCGATGACACTCGCAAATCATTGAAACTTTGGTTCCATCACCTTGTTGAGAGCCTCAAGCTGGTATAAAGACATCCCGGAAAATCGGTATTAGCTCGTATGTCGTACTTTCTTATATTATTAGCCTGCTTCAAGCTCGCCCTCATGTTACAACACACTGATATTCGGCTGCGGGTTACGGCGCCATAGCAATATATTCGGCACATGACTTCAATCGTATAGCCCGTGCATCAACTGATTGGTTAGTTCACTTGTCAATCAACTAAGGCGTAAGCCGCGAGTGTGTCTCAGTGATGTCGCTACCACCATTAGTGGTGCAGCGCGGAGTAATCCGAAGTAAGCCGAATGTGCTTGCCTGACCCGGATATTGCGCATCATGTTCATGTTGACCAAAGTACAATCGGAACACCGCTCGGCCAATTCCGTGAATCACGGAATTGGCCGAGCGGTGCTCTGATTGAGCACTTATACAGCATGTGCGAAAACATTATTGCATACAGTGAAGACTCTATTCAAACTGCGCAGCTGCTAATGATAACGACAGCATAAAGTGAAAAGTCATGTCAAACTCGACCCATAATGCATCGGACACCCCAAAGGCTTTGATAACGACTGCATAAAGTTAAAAGTTATGTCAAACTTGACCCATAATGCATCGGGCATCCGAAAGGCTTTGTGGGAGGTACTGTAAACCAGGGTGTCTTGGCTGTTAGCACAGAAACGTGAGATACAATTTCTCATGGCACGGCCCTTATGTGCTCTTCGTTTTGAGTTGGCCCAACTGCGTAAAAGGATAATTACTATTATGTGGTAGAAAACAAACTGCTCTGCTGATCTACTTTCATACGTTATGCAAAAGAAAATATTCGATATATGCAAATGGCGATCTGCTTTAATTGTATATAGTTTTGTTCTGTTCATTAATATTGTCATAGGTCTAGGCAGCCACAAAAGGAAATGTGTACGAACGTGCAAGTGCATAATGCCGCTGACAAACTATGGCTGTTTAGCTTCGTTCACGCGAGCAAAGTTGCTGTGGCAAAGAGAGTTTGGTATAGAAAAATACGCTCTTGTGAATCAACATTATTATATATCACTTGTCAGTGTGAACACAAAATTTGCCATAGAATATGTAACAAAGACACTAGCTATAGAGATATATACAGAAACAAATCAGTATGATTTTGAACAAAGTGAATTTAACAAAGAAAATGTGACATGGCTGGGTCGTTCGCATGCAAGCGTAAAGTTTATTTGTCTAGGAAACTTTGACGAGACATCTTTGTTTGTGTGAACACTGCTGCAAAGATTTCATTGCCAAAGTTTATTTGACGAAGATTCTGTGTTACAGTTTCTATTAATCTGTGACAAATAATTTGCTCTGTGTGAAAGCAAAATATTTGACAAACTTTATTTGGCATAGCTTCTATGACAGAGAAACTTTGCTCATGTGAACGAAGCTTTAGTTGGCATTTGTATATTCTTAAACTAATCACACTGCATTTATCTTAAAGCTAGTCTGGTTCTTTCATATTTATTCTTATTCAACTTGGGGTCTCCGTAGCTCAGGCTGCAAGAAGTTTGTCTTTCGTATCTGTGGCGTGAGAACAATTTGAGCTTTTAGAAAGCAGAAACTGCATGCGGACGCCGTTGGTGGTACCCTGGCTTTCTCCACCATGAAATGCTGTCCTAGAGTCAGAACCGTAAACAAAAACAAACAACTGACAACTTCACCCATGTAAAGTATTACAACGGCGTTTTGCTGAACAGCTTGACTGCGTAGTCATGGCAACAGCAGCATATTGTCGCCGTCAGATTGTTATTGATCTCCGATTATGTTTATAGTGCAGAAATGAGCTACGACATATAAAAAAGTCAACCCAGTGACCTAGGCAATCTTCATTAAACCAATACCGCATTTATTCTATTATAAGACGGGAGTGTACCCGTCCAAAATTACGACAGCTATGTAAACCGGCCTTGTGTGTAATTCAGCTATAAAAAGGTTTTTGGCTTCCAAAACAGTCCCAAGGATCCAGATCCGTTTTAAAAAACGGATCTGGATCTTTGAGATTGTTTTGGAAAGGGAAACCCCGTTTTATAAATGAACAAATATGGTAACAACCATCTCTTCCATTGGTATAAGGGCGGGAAGTGTGGGGGTCTGGTTAAGTCCAAAAGGGTACACTAATGCGCTACAGTGTCATTGTGACCTAGAGGCGTTTGTCTTTGAACCAATACCGACTAGAGGGGTAATGGCAGGATGGGTGGATGGAATATGTAGATTCCTCATAGTCTGTCGAACACCAAAGACTTTGATTAAACGGCATGGATGCCCAAGCTGATCTGAATCTTTGCTGTTTGGTCATGCCATAGCAACTTTTATGCGTGCCGCGGCTCAGTGTACTGATCAGTTTTCACGGATTCCCAGACTGAACTGAGTCTTTGCAGTAAGCATATTTCCAATAGCAGATTTTCTGAAGTGACGAGGTTCATTTACATGCACGACCTTTTGAGCAGTAGAACAATGTAGAATAAATGCTACTTCTAATTTAGTTTATTGTTTGTCGGCAAGAGCTCAAGAAAGGCTTGGGTTTTGAGAATAATACTGCGGTACTTTTTTCTTACTGCTCAATAAAACATATGTTTTGAGCCTCACTAGAACCGTCTCGATGAGACGGTTCTAATTAGAGGTTACAACGTATGTTTTAATGCAGAAAGTAAGGAAAATTATCCCTAAATTATCCTCAAAACCCAACTTTATCTGATATAATATTGTCCCCAAAAAAGTTTTAATGAACCTCATTTAGTGTAGAACAGTCCATATCATTAACACAGTCATTAGTAATCCCTATAGATTAAAGGTTATCGACTCGTGCTAATGCAAACAAATTCTGAAGAGTTCATACCTTGTTAGCGTTGTTGTTCAAAGTTACGTGACTGTCAAAGGGTAGTCCTACACGGGCTGGAAATCAGTTGTGATTCGGGTGTCCTCGGCAAACATCGTTTGGGATGCAGGAAAATAGGTCACACTAAATTCCGTAATACCGGAAAGTCACCAATCAGAAACGATTTTCGTTTGGGACAACCTTTATGTCGAGATAATAATTATGGCATTTACATGTACGCCCTGTGAAATGAAAATTACACGAATGAAATTGATGTAACTTTTCAAACCACAATATGTGAAGTTCATGTTTTCACAGATGTACCTGTCCCAGCAGGAATAGAACGTCATGACGTCGCATCGACGTCATTACGACATCATGTATTTGTAGGCAGACTTTCAAATTTTACAGACACATGCATGTACATGTACGTGTAATAGACTGAAGTCAATTCGTTGCTTTTTACCGTTTTGGTATAAGCATCTGTAAAGAATATGAAGAGACTCACTTTGTGAGAGTTTTGTGAAGTTAAGCTGCAAGAGATTTAAATTGATTTTTTTAACTCATCAAGTGGTATTATGTCATGTGAAGTGGTATTATGCATATGTCATTTGATGAAAAAGTCTGTGTATATAATGTAAGAAATTAATTAATCCATTCCATTCGGGGATACCTTTAGGGGTATCTGGGCAAACAGTTTGGATCCAGATCAGGATCCACAAACGTGGGGCCTGATCCTAGATCCAAACTGTTTGCTGCCTAGACATCATTTCTACGAGAGTTGGTAAGACCAATGTTGTCAAAATGTTTTTGATTTTTGATGCAGACGACAATTTAAAGATACCCAGAATGCATGAGTTAAATAAGAAACATATAACATGCTGGTATTAGAATTTACTTCTTGCCCACCTTGAGGCTAATGCAATGATGAGCAATGATGACAATTTCGATCGATATCACTCGCCTGTTTCGTGATACAGTACCTAGAACGGGACTTAAGTCTGACACCATTATCAGGAACAACCTCTATCAACCAAGAAAGTGGCGGCCAGCAAATCCTCAGATCAGCCTGGACAGCCGCTCAGTCTGATCACAGTGTTCGCTTTCCGCACGTAGCTAGCTTATTCCTTTAGCTACCCTTTGAGCGCAAAGCGAAGACCTGATATGACTGGGTGGATGCCCAGACTGATCTGAGTCTTCACTGGGGTCACATCCACTTTGTTGGTTTTGTCGCGTCGCCGCTCATTTGTATTTTATTGCGCTTAAACATTGACAAACGCATGAAAGTGTCATACCCCCTTCTTTGTATTATATAAACAAGTTTGCTTTCATAAAAAGAAGTCAAGTTGGTGTACCGCAATAGGTGTCAGTGTTTCATAGAGGTGTAGGAGCCCCTGTAGCTCAGTGGGTTAAGCGTTGGTCTGCTGATCTAGCGGCCTCGAGATCGATTCTCGGAGGCGGAAATCTTTTCACTCGTAAACGGGGTTGCATTGTACAGAGCCTTTTATTATCACCATCCCATCGTTCTGATATGTGACTGAAATACTGTTGCAAAGGATGTAAAATCGCAAGTCAGCCATATTTCCACCTAAAAAGTGTGTAACGCTGATACTCAGTCTATGAAACGATTTAAAAATTCACCCGAGTAAAAATTCGCAGGAAAGCATCTATGGCTCATAGAAAGTCACCCTAACTTTCATTTGTTCGAGTAGTTTGTGTTTATTCTCAACCCACTTATGTGAAAAGAAACCTTGAAGCATGTGCAGACATACAGTTAATCTGACCAGAGCCTACTCTGCTGTTATATACAATCTATGAGCCCCGCGAGATCTAGCAAGAGAAAAAAATACGCCTCTGATTAGCTTGTGCAAATGCAAAGTCTGATTTGAATATTCAGTATACCCAGAAGGCACACAAGGTTGAATCAACATTGATTCAACGTTGATTCAGCGTTTAACGTTGAATCAACGTTCATTAAAATGTTGATTCAAGGTTGTGTGTCCAGTTGTAACGCACATGGCATAAGGTCCCTTTTCACACGCCGCCGCCATAATTAGTATTCTCAAACCACTCCTTATCTTTTCATGCTTTCCCCGCAGGATCTGACCCCTATTGTCGCAGGGGAATGGGTGGTGAGTCCTTATTTCTTTTTTCTCTTCTTTTCATTCGCTTTTTCCTTCTTTTTCTTTGAAACTATCCAGCAGGCACATAACGTTGAATCAACGTTAGCTCAGCGTTGTTGCAACGCTATGTGCCCACTAGATGGTCAGTCAATGTCCTTGGTAGTGACTGTATAGCAATGTTGTGACGTGCCTTACCAGTGCTTTTTTGCTCAGTATTGTTTTGTACGCTTGTACTTTTCATCTGTGTGATTTTTTCTCACACTAGTGCTAAGGTGAAAGAAGAAGAGAAAGAAAGAAGGGGGCATCGAAGCCCTGAATCGCTCACCTGAGTGAAGGTCAAGATTAACCTACGGTCATAATTTTAACAAACATGACACAATATAAATCCCAAGTGCTGTATATCAAGTTTTATTGTTATGAACCATTTAGTTCTGCATAAGAAAATGTTTGACGCTTTTTCCATGTATGGGCATGACGGTCATCTTAGTCACCTTGTGACCTAAATAGGCCAAATATGATTTTATTTTCTAAACCCAAGGAGGCTCAATATGAAATTTTGCTTCCATTGGCTCAGTGGCTTTGTAAGAGAAGTTTCTGAACTTGTTGAAATATGAGTCACTTTGGAAATGGTATGTCCGAATTTACCTTCTGTCCGAAGTTACCCGACTCAACCCTGAAAGGTCAAAGAATGATCTTGATCTCAAAAATCTTCATGTACTTCTTGTACTCAAAATCTTCATGCATACATTTTGCTGACTGTATATATCAACTTTTATAGTATCCTCAGCCATCTCCGGCAAATTTGATGTTACAGCATTTTTTCATAGTAATATGCATGGAAACAAAGTTGACCGTGCCGTAAAAGGGTCAGGGTCTTCATTTTAAGAAATTTATAAGTACTCGAGTAACTTATTGTATGTACCAAGTTTCAAGGCCACCGGCTTTTGTGTTCTAGAAAATAAATCAAAGGTTTTTACCATTGTTGCAAACTGTAACTTTTCTGTATGCACTTCCCTTATCGTACCTTTTTTAATGTCATAGTTCGTTTATTGCTCGCGAGAATACCATATACGGGGACGGCGGCCATGCACCCCAGACATATTGAATAAAAATGACCATGACCTCTGGTACTCAGAAATCATCATGGACTGTATATACCAATTTCTATACGAAAGTCTTCTTCGTAAAAAAGGTCCAGATTAACCCAGGGTCAACACCAGCGCAAACTTGACAGTACTCGAGTACTCAATGCTTGTATACCAAGAGTCAAAGCCATCGGTTTTTGATCCTGGAGAAGTTTTTTTAAGGTTTTTACTATATATGGGCATGGCGGCCATGTTGGTCATGTGACCGGGACCGTTTTATAACATTTTGCATCCCCGACCCATTGACTCTACACATGATATTTCGTTACAATCGGCCATGTTGTTTCAGAAGAGAAGTCGTTTGAGCTTATAAACGGCGGACTGTGGACACCGGAGAACGGACCCAATCCGATACTATAATTCTGCGATGGTGAGCTAAACTAAAAAGAGAAAATAATTTATTATTGAAACTTATATCACCTAATATATTGTAATATCCGTTTGACTGAGTTGAAGACAAAAATAGAGGAAAAGAGAAAGAAAGGAAAATAAAGAGAAGGAAAAGAAGGAAAGAAGAGTAAAAAAAGTATAAAGCGAAAAAAAATAAGTAAATGAAAAGAAAGAAAGAAGTCGGAAACTCAGAATTTTCTGCATGAGTGAATAAGTATAATATTTTTCTAAGAAACTCAGATTGATTTACGCATTCATATTTGCTGACAAAGCATAATTTTCGATTTCTGTTAACATTAAATAGAAATGAGGTCTAACATCATCTTTGTTAAAGGAATCTGAAGTTGTTTTCTGAATGAAAACCAATTACTCAATGGCCCATTACCATTCTTAAGATTTTTCTCCCTGATGACGTCATTCTCTGGATATTATGAATGGACTCGAAATGCTGCTGGAAGCCAATCTAGATTTCCAAGAAACATGTCCTCGTAAGGCTTCTCAACGCTGTTTGTTAATAAGCTCGTGCCAGGAAAAGGAGCTCAATCCATTACCAGCTGAAAATACACATCCGCGAGGTTAAGTTAAAGTTTAAGGAGTCCATTGATCGAATTTCGAATGTTCTATAGCAATGATCATACGTAGTTGGGATTCAGTCCGGTTGATCAGGATAATTGCAAGAGAATTTTCCCAGAATCTGACTAAAGATTCAAAACGACACGGATTTTGTTAATTTTATTTCCTGTTTTGAGTGTCGACATAAAAAATATGCTGCCTTATAGCATTTAAAAAACAAGTGCTTTTTTACATCAGCAGTCTACGATAAGGAATTTATATAACAAAAAGTGAAGAGTTTGATCCGAATCCGTGCGCACATGTGCCCTTTGTTTTGAGTCCTCGCTGTTCAAAGAAACTCTAAGGCCCCTTTTCTCTTTTGGAATCACCTAGTAAGATTTCAGTGACATAATTGAAGATTATCTGTTCCTTGTTATTATTTTTATTTTCATGACTTAATCAAACTAAATTTTTTCACCAAAGTTTTCCAACAGTTTCCAAA
Source organism: Ctena decussata (assembly GCA_963989385.1). Lineage (NCBI taxonomy): Eukaryota > Metazoa > Mollusca > Bivalvia > Lucinida > Lucinidae > Ctena > Ctena decussata. Next base: position 40,530,545 of record OZ022503.1, on the reverse strand, counting down.
CGATCTGTACAAGAGTTGAAAATATGTATGAGTTTCAGATCAATCTTATAAAAATACAATTTACTTATTGAAAAGAAGATAAGATTGTTTTTTGTAAGGACCTTGTGACTCCTGTATCAAGTTTGAATTTTGTGTTTTTGCATTTTCTACTTTGGCATGTGTTTTCTAACTTTAAAATGTCAGTTAGAAAAGTAGGAATAAGTATGAAGTGATTTGTGTTTAAAAGCTGCCGTATATTATAAGAATGAGATTAATACAAGCAACACCAGCAATAAACAATTGAGCCGCAACACGACAAAACCAACAAAGTGGCTGTGCACCCAGCGCAGACTCAGATCAGCCTGGGCATCCGCCCAGTCTGATCAGAGTCTTCGTTGTCCGCATGGAGGTAGCTTAAACTCCTACCTACCCTTTAAGCACTTATCAGAGAGTCTGAACAGACTTGGCGGATGCCCAGGCCGAACTGAGTCTGTGCTGGGCGCACAACCACTTTGTTGGTTTTGTCGTGTCGCGGCTCAATTTCATGTTAAAAACCGCATTCTGAAATAGGAAAGTCAGAACACAAAACAGAAAAAGTCAAAATTCAGAACACATAAGTCATTACGCAAAACATGTACGTAAAAGTCTAAACTAAAAAAAACACAAGTGCAGACCACATGTCTGTCATGGCCCAAATCAAAGCAGTAAAGTCCAAACACAAAACATAAGGCACACAATTCAAAACACAGGAGCCACAAGGTCAAAACACAGAACTCAAAAGGTCCTGACACAATGACACATATAGGCTTCCGTACAACATAACGGCAAGTAACAAGAATTCTAATTCATTAGTCGTTTTTGTCAGAGTTATACCCGGCGTAAATCAGTAACTACTTGGCTAGAATTAAGGCCATATATTATATTTTCATTCTTTGCAACACAGAAACGCTTTTCCTGCCCTCATGCCCTCTCGACCCATACACTATCTTCCCTACTTTTCGCTTCTGTATGGCCAATATGTATTCGCACCATACCATATTCGGCCTTTACATGTTTCTGGTGAGATTGAAGGTTTATAGATAATATGCAGTTTTGTACATCTGTAACTTGTGTCGCATAGGATCTTTCTGTCTATTTATGTCCCCCACCAAAGGTGAGGGGGGACATATTGTTTTCAGTGCGGATCCCGGGCGTTGGCGTCGGCGTCAGCGTCGGCGTGACAGATTTCTTGCGTGCGCGATATCTCTTGAACCTATGGATGGAATTTCACCAAACTTGCATGGATACATCATTGGGACAAGTTTAAGAGCTGATTAGATTTTGGTGACCTTGACCTTATTTTCAAGGTCACTGGAGGACTTAAATGATAATTCCTTGTAACCAGTATGTCTCCTGAACCAATGGATGGAATTTCACCAAACTTGCATGGATACATCATTGGGATAAGTTTAAGAGCTGATTAAGGTTTGGTGACCTTGACCTTATTTTCAAGGTCACTGGAGGACTTAGATTACAATATCTTGTACCCACTATATCTCCTGAACCAATGAATGGAATTTCTGCGAACTTGCATGGATACATTATTGGGACAAGTTTAATAGCTGATTAGGTTTTGGTGACCTTGACCTCATTTTCAAGGTCATTGGAGGACTTACATGACAATTTCTTGTACCCAGTATATCTCCTGAACCAATGAATGGAATTTCTCCAAACTTGCATGGATACATCACTGGGACAAGTTTCAGAGCTCATTAGATTTTGGTGACCTTGACCTCATTTTCAAGGTCACTGGAGGACTTAGATAACAATTTCTTGTACCCACTATATCTCCTGAACCAATGGATGGAAGTTCACCAAACTTGCAGGGCTACATTATTGGGACAAGTTTAAGAGCTGATTAGATTTTGGTGACCTTGACCTCATTTTTCAAGGTCACTGGAGGACTTACATGACATTTTCTTGTACCCACTATATCTCCTGAACCAATGGATGGAATTTCACCAAATTTGCATGGTTACATCATTGGGACAAGTTTAAGTGGTGATTAGATTTTGGTGACCTTGACCTTATTTTCAAGGTCATAGTCATCTATGTAGGATATCTTTAGAACCAGTGGATGGATTTTCTCCTAACTTGACTAGATATTTTACTTCTTCGGGCTTTTTATTCATTAGAGGGGATGGGAAATGGGCTGGTGGGGGGGACATCAGTTTTTCTCTGAAAAACAGTTCTAGTTTTATTCTATTTTGAGCCAATATGGCTATTAGTATTTTGCGGAACGGAAGGTAGACTTTTTTACGGAATGATTTATAAGATTGACAAGGGAGGTTATCACTGCGCTTTATTCCGTAAAAAAATGCAAATTTAGCAACCAATTTTATTATAATAACCAATAACGAATTAGAGCTGGTCCGTTCTGTGGGTAACGTCGATATGGACGGACGCTCGGCGCCCCGTTACTGCGGCTATGGATACGTTCCGCTGAAGTGCGGGGGTAACGTCGATATGAGAATTGAAATATGATGATGGGTAACGTCGATAAGAGAATTGAACTGAACTGAACTGAATCCGTTCCATGGACGAACGAACGGAGCCACGTTACTGCAGCTATGATACGTTCCGCTGAAATGGGGGATGGGGGCGGTGGTAACGGCGTTACGAGAATTGAAATACCCTCACACGCACACACCACACAAACGCACACACAAACACGCACCGTTCCGCAAAATACCAATAATTCTTTTCAATTGATTCTTATTCTATTTTTTCAAAACTCTTTGCCACAGTACACTGCACAAAATACGTTAAGACCAATTGTCGGCAATGATAGCGCATTTTTGATATATTAAAGTCAACATGTACTTGCCGTTTTACTTTAAAATTTCTGTTTCATGACATCCGAAAGTTCGATTATGTAACACCACATCAAAAATAGGCTTTGATATGGGAAATGGGTCATGGGATCTGGTTATATTAGGTCCTGATCATCGCCTATCATCTATCTATGGGATAGGCGTATCATTATTTCTAGTTTGTGATGTCACAGAAACGATTTTGCTTAATCACATATTAAGCTGATTTTTCGATGTCACAAAACTGACTTTGCTTAATCACCAAACAAGTTGATTTTTTATGTCGCAAAATTAAGTTTGCTTTAACAAAAAGTAAGTTGTTTTTTTATGTAACAAAATTGAATAAAACGGCACATTGCATTGTATCAGTCTTTTAAATGAGACTTTGATTCCATACCACCGTAATTATTCGAAATCTTGGGACATCTTAAGATGTAATGTACACCATAATATTTTCCTACCATTTCTACAAAGGGAAACAACCATTGTGACTTCCTAATTGCGTCCTTGACAGTCACTGAATTCTAAAAATGGTCTACTCTCAAATGAACGAATTCGCTCCAAGAGGAGCATTTTTTTTTCCTTTTAGAGTTGGCCCCATTGGAGAAGGGCGTGAAAATTACAATGGCACAGAGTTGCATATCATAGACGTGTATCCGTTAACATAACATTACTGTACTTATCCTAAAAATATAGCACGTTAATTTTACTGCCCGTCGATGGTAAAAATGGCTTGCGGGATGGCAAAGGATGTTGACTTTGGTTCGGCTGCTTTTTAGAAGTCTCATCAGGGTTGTTGCTGTTTTCTCAAGAGCCTGCGCACCATCTGTACAGTTTCTTGGGAAGTGGTCCAATATTTGAGGGTTATTATGGTACATTCATATGCTGTTTCTATGTCTTTACTTTTTCATATTTCTTTTTTCTCAAGTTTTACCGCCGCAAAAAGTTTATCCACAATAGCCTAGTATTGGAGGCTTGAAAAAATAGTTGCATGACTGGATAAAAAAGAGCGCCATGCAAGTAAAGTGTATGAGTGCGCCATGAGAACACATATTGCAGTCCTGTCAGACCTGCGCAGTATGAATACTGGTAAGGCCTCTATACCGTAAAAACTTAAGTATTGGGACAGCTAGGTCTAAGCAAACAGTGAAGACATAGGTCGGACTGCTCCCAAAGGAGCACTTTGATCAGGATCTAAGGTGGACAACTTACGTTAAATAATGTGGTTATTATGGCAAATAATACTAATTTAGAAAAGAAACTGTCATAATCAAAGGGTCGATAGCCTTGAAATGACGGATCCTATCAGAAAAAGTCATCATACAAATGTCTGGCCAGTTGCGGATTTATTTCATATCAGAATAATTACAAACTGCTTGGGAGTTATCAGTCCCATCAGCCCTATTCACTGCTCTTGTACTAAGTACAGTCTATTTGTGTATATGAACTATTTAGCGCTAATCAGTTTCTTAAATACCAATAGCCAGTTTTCACTCATTTTTTCAGTTGTATTGATATGAACACTAGCTAATTGCGGTGTTTAGTATTACCGGCTGACGTCGGTCAGGTGTTTTACATTGTAACTAGTCTTGATCACATGGACGCTCAAACGTCTTCCAGTGTTGTCACAAATAGTGTAATAATATTAACTTTCCAATTCATTTCCTTGCTGTAGGTGTCATAATTCAGATCAGTAATTAAAAATGCTGAAGAATATGCTATAAAAGAATACGTTTGCTTTCGTACAAAACTGATTTGTAAATCAACAGGCAACTGACGAAATAATTTTACAACCGCTCTATTTCTTAGCGGAGGAATACAGCGGTAAAAATCACCTTTAAAAAAGCGCTAATGGCGGCGCAGAATGGCCGGACACACGGCGCCAAGTGTGTGCAACTATGGTTACGTACCGTTGAGCCACGTGGGGAACGTCGATAGGAGAATTGAACTGAACTGAACTGAAGCGCAGAATGGCAGATACAAAAATCGGCTATGTAAGGCCTGTGATACTTAGTAATAGCTAACTTTAGGTTTAGTTGTTTTTGTTTTTAAATATACGTTTGAATTACGTAAATGTGATCTACGTTATCCACCAATTTACCCGTTTCGCAAATAAGAGTAAAAGTATAGGCCGTTTCATTTTTCAGATTTATTGTTCATGTTGTATTACTACATCAACTAAATTTGTCTTTGCAATCAGCGCAGACCCTGACCAGACTGCAGGTTTCGTTATGGCGCCGCACACCTGACGATAACTCGACTAATTTGGTTTCTTTCTCCTTATGTTGTGAAACCTCCTAAAATCACCTGGCCCAATATATCGAAACCATATGCAAGAGACATGTATTTCAAGTAACAAGCAACACATATCTTCATATCCTGTTTAAGGTGTATGGGCACTCCTCCGTGTTTTTCCGCCAATCTTACAAATGGGAACAACTATTTTGACTTCCTGTTTTGCATTCCTGGACGACAAACCCCTTCTAAAAAGGAGTTACTCAGAAGTAAAATAAATTGCTTCCAGAGGAGCAAGTTATTTCCTTTTAGAGTTGACCCCAGTTGAGGTTGGATGCAAAAATGAAAATTGTAGAGTTGCTCCATCTCAAAATTTACATTTCACTTTAAATGCTCATTTTGTCAATTGAACTGAGTTTCTTGACTAGAACTAACTACTGGATGACTAGTCCGAAGTTAGGTGTTTTGTTGATTTGACGATTTGTACGTGTAGAAAATAACAATATGTTTTTTGTTTTTCTTTGTATAGAGACCTTTAACGAAGCATTCGCAGGTATGTAAACTTGTTTTTAAGCATGCTTATTAATAACGATGTAAATTGTGTTCAGCGTGACTAACAGCATCTGATGGAATCAAAGTCGCATTTATATTGTAAAACCATGGAAAATCATGAAAACGTGAAAAAACATGGAAATATTTCTATGGTTTTCATTTCTTCATGGTTTTGCATGAATTCATGCAAAACCATGAAGAAATGAAAACCATGGAAGCATTTTTTTGTTGTTTCGTGGAATTATCGATGAATTCTGCAGACAGAGTATTTTAAAACATAAAACTTAATTTCATTCAAAGTGGGAGGGCTGTGTGTGATATCAGAAATTGTAAATTTTAGAAGCAAATACCGTGTAAATACTTAATTTTGATATGGGTAGTATGTTTGGTATTTAAAGAATAGGAATTTAGGAAAAATTCAAAAGCGTTCTAGTCGGGAATATGGCGATTTAGACTTTCCTTTTCATCAATATGCACACTATCTCTTTTCACACCTTTTCCAACAAGACCTAAATGCCTGCTCCTTTTATTACAGAAACAACTAACAGTCTTCGGCTTTTTGCTTCACAACATTTTATCCCTTTTCTCTGAGAATTCCCCTTCTTTGCATTCCCACTAACAAACTTTTTCCAGCTTTTTTTTCATCCTCGTGACACATATTTAAAACATGTACATGTTTATAGATGTTGATAATTATACGGCACTTTAAAGGGATTGCAAGTTTAACATGAATGCCTCGTAAAATAAACGGCTTACACCGGCAAGGATGGTGCAATCAAGTTAACCCTTAAGAAGCGCAAAAAAGAAGCAGACGACAAAATTTACGTCAGCAAATTTTCAAAAAAAATAATGTTACGTCTAAACTTTATCATATTAAGAATTCAAAGACCAGAGAGCAATCAGTGTAGATCCAGATGGACATACGCTGGTTGCAAATTTAACTTTTCAATTCTTGCACTTTAAGTGGTTCCCTTAACACCCGTCGACGCTTTTGATGTAACTGTCGTGTAGATCTGATACGACAATTATCACCGAAATATAATATTTTGATATTCATTTTTTTCCTTTAATAATTTATAGAATTTGTAAAGGTTAGCTTAGTTTTCATGCGCTTTAATAATTCATTTACTGCTACTATTAAAACGAATTGCTTGAAAAAGAAGAAGAAAGACAAAATTCATATGTACACATTAAAAAAAGGGCCATGCAAGCCTTTATAATTTGCATTCTGTTACCGTTTAACTCTTTTTCCCCGTTTGTTTTCTTATTTTGCACAACACAAAGTGGCGTTAAGCTTGAATTAACATTTCGTTTTGTTTTGATATTACATTTTAGTTTGTAAAATTTATTTATTTATGTACATATATAATTCAATTTCAGTTTCTTATTATTGTTAGTTCCATCTACGCCGAAATAGAAAAAAATGAAGAATAACATCGAATTCTTTTCCAGTATCTCTTTCGAGTTTCTTTACGGACGAAATACGGATGCTTTAGATGACTGGATAAACTTTCAGGGGAAGCAGCTCTGCCATTTTCACTTTTATCTCCCCTTTTCAGTCAAATTATTTCGTTCAGGAAAGAATCAGCTCCGCTGTGAGCAAATTCTTTCCTTTTAAAGTTGATCCCCTTTTTCGCCGACAGGACTTCATCGTCCACGCAGGGAAGCAAACAGACGGCCACAGAAGTTGTCACCCTTTGAAAAAAATGCAGCAAAAACATGGAGATGTACCCTTACAACTTAATTTTCTGTAATCATTACAGCTAATAAGATATGAGCCGCAACGGGAGAAAACCAACAAAGTGGTCGTGCGCCAGCCCAGACTCAAATCAGCCTTTGCGTCCACCTAGTCTGATCAGACTCTTCGCTAAGTCTTAAGGAGTAGCTAAGGGTTTAAGCTACCTCCATGCGGACAGCGAAGACTCTGATCAGACTGGGCGGATGCCCAGGCTGATCTGGGTCTGCGCTGGGCGCCCAACCACTTTGTTGGTTTTCTCATGTCGCGGCTCATATGCTGTATTCACCTTATGTATTTTGGTAGAAATGTCTGCACAACAGAGTGGACTAAGCTGATGGCGTTTAGTACTGTTGGCCTACATTTACTGCAAGCTAATCAAAAATTTCTTCGGAAAATAGAAACTATAGACAAAAGAAATGGCGTTAAGTCATATCCAGTAATATGTCCCAGCTTTAATATTTTTTACGCTTTCGGACCCATAATTGTTTTGAGCAGTTTGGCAACATTCTTAATAATTTTTGTTATTTCAGGACTTCTCAGCCCTTTGATTTTTGGTTTAAATATAGTTTATTTGTAAATATTATTACATAACACAAATACAATCATACAATACACAAATAGGATTCAGAAAGAAGCCAACAGGCTTATATAAATCTTTCCCTTGGATTTTTATACTCCTTTGCTATCAAATTAATCCGGAGAGCTCTGCTACTGCATTTGCCCTATATGTCTGGACAGAAAGTTTTGAGATAACAGTTTACACCCCTGGTTAACTTTGTGTATACAAGGGCTGTTACCAAACGAAAAAGAGGACTAGTTCCCAAATGACCTGGTCATCGTGACTAAAAAAAAATTGTTTAGCCACGATGACCAAGTAGTTATGGAACTATGACTCTTTTTCGTTTTGTAACAGCCTTTGAAACATAGTTAACCAGGTGTGGTATAGGCTTCCGTAGGTTTGAGGTGTGCAGTGCATACTGTGCTCATACGATACTGAGATTGCCTACTATTGCTGTCTGCTAATGACAATTACAAACTGGGTAGGGAAAGACGTACTTGGCTGCATTGCACTATTAATTTTCCATAGACGACAATGTTAACATCTGGTCATTTTATTACAAAACTGTACAAACAAAGTTTTCCAAACTGTCTTGCTTTAAAGTGTCATCCTAGCCTATCATTTTGAGATGAAAACATCCACTGGCTTCCCAACTCATTGAGCCGCTAGGCTGGACGGAGTATGACAACCACCAATTCGTACCCCCTAAAATAGCATATTTTTCTACTAGGGGGCCAGTTACCAAAATGAACCCTATCTCCTTCTGGTAAAACATTTCTTAGTTAAATATGACGTTTTGTAACAATCATTTGTTGGTCTTTTTTTATACTGCAAGAAATCTAACATGCATGATTGACAGATTATGTCATCTCTCTTACAATGTAAACCTAATGCTCTCCCCGAAAAGGGCGGGGCAGGTCCTCATGAATATTTACCAACATAGCGGTTAGTGTCAACAACAGTTTATACACATACTGTCAATCCTGCTCATCATATGGTGTGCTCTTCAATTAAGGGGTCACCACGTCAACTCAGCGCAAAAAGTCAATAACTGCCATTAAAATATGTAAACACCTACTGACTTTTTGCGCCAAGGTGACGACCTGTCTTTAGCAGGCATTTCTTCAAAACTACAGTGCAACTGGACCTGTCACCTGTCTTAATATATCATTTTTCGAGGTTTCCCTTGGGTCTTGGGTGACCCCCTCTAAACATATTTGGCTGTTTATGCAGATTGTGACCAAACCTACTCAGAGGGATCCTTGCATGAAGCATGTTCCCATCTATGCAGATGGCTCCTCCAACAGGGTCCTCTTTAATAAAGTACCAAGTAAATGAAACCAACATTTTATTGAAAACTGAATGATTTATTTAGCTAAAATTTTTATGAAATAGCATTGGCACTCAGTGCCAGTCACGTTTGAAAACATGTATAATGACTGAAAGTCAATAGGAATTGGGTCACAGTGACCTGTTTAGGGCTAAAAACTATGATTTACTTCAGCTGACATCTCTAGAAGGTCTGCTGGACGGAACTGACAAAACTTGGTCATAAGAATCCCTGCATTGACTCTTTAACATGTTTGCAGATGGCTCGCCCAAGATTGTCACCCATGGTTACTTTACATTAGCAAGTTAAGGTATATGGGGACACCTCCATGTTTTACTGCTTTTTTGCAAAGGGGCATAAAGTTTTCGACTTCCTGTTTGCTTAACTGAAAGACAAAGCAGCTCCAAAATGGGGTCTACTCTTAAAGGAAAGGATTTGCTCACAGATGACCCAGAGTGACCCCCATCGTGAAGGAAGACAATAATGGAATTAACAGAGTTGCTTCCCCTGAAAGTGTACTTATTCATCTTAATAGAATTAGAACTGAAAGGTATATTTGGCTTAAATTTGGTATAAAGCATCTTTGAGACTCGGGTTCCTTAAGTTATAAAATATTTGAAATTTTTGGCTTAGGTAAGTACCGGACCTACTTTGTATTTAAGACTTCATTTTATTTTAAAGGTCCGCGCATACAGAGAACTGTGGGATGGGTCAGCAAAAGGTTTTGGTTCGATGTACAATTAGGACATTATGGCCCACAGCAAGAATTCCAACCAAACACGGACACCATTTGTACGAATGGTTCTGATATTATGCATAAGTACCTGGAACTTTGAGCGACTTAATCCATCTCTTCAAAAACAACAACAACAAAACTATTATCATATACTACTACTAAAATAAGAAACAAAAAAGAAACAAACAAACGACGCATTTACATTATTTAGAATTTCCAAAAATATTCCCAGCTCGTCCTCGTTCCACATCGAGTTGACGTCAAACGACCTCATCAACGTCGATTGAAAATATTTAAAATGCGGTATATCCTTTTTACACTATGTGTTAGCCGTGCCAAGAGAAAATATGCCTTATGGAACTAAGTTGCGATCGCCCTTCGCGTGTGCAGTCTTATCAGACTTGTTTGTTCTCTTTTTAGCTCACCTGAGCCAAAGGCTTTGGGGGAGCCTATAGGATAGGCAGGCTCCGTCGTCGTCTGTCCACATTTTAAAACGACTTCTCCTCTGAAACCACGGGACCAAATGTATCAAATTTCATATGTAGCCTCCAGGGAAAGGGGGCACAAAAAATTGTTCTAACGGTCCTGGTCACATGACCAACATAGTGTCCATGCCCATATACGGTAAAAACCTAAAAACATCTACTCCAGAACCAACAGGCCAATTGTCTTGAAACTTGGTAAGTTGCATTGGGTACGTGAGTTCTACCAAGATTGTTCAAATTATGACCTTGGGTTGACTTTGACCCTTTTACGGTAAGGTCAAATTTGGTTCCTTGTGCTTTTATATGACAAAATGCTAGATCATAAGATATTTTGGAAACTGTTGAAGATTTTGGGCTGAAATTTGGTACATACAGTCATCTTAATGACTACATGAAGATTTATGAGTATGGAAGGTCAAGGTCATTCTAGGACCTTTGACCCAGGTCTCTCATATTTCGACAATTTCAAACATCTCCTTAGGAGCGGCTGTAGCGTAGTGGATAACACTCCAGACTACCAATCCAGGGGTCGCAGGTTCGATCCCCCGCTTCTCCGGTCTTTCGGATGAGACTTTAAACCGAGGTCCCGTCTCCATATGACCTCGTTGTTGGTGGGACGTTAAACCCGAGTTCACTCACTCAAACATCTCCTCAAAAGCCACTGGGCCAATTGTAATCAAATTTCATATAGAGTCTCCGGGGGTTGTGGGAACAAAAATTTGTTCAAACGGTCCAGGTCACATGATCAAACATGGTCGCTACGCCCATATATGGTAAAAAGCTTCAAAATCTTCTTCTCTTCTCCAGAACCAATAGACCAATGGCCGTGAAACTTGCTATGTAGCACAAGGTACTCCAGTACTACCAAGGTTGTTCAAATGATGACCTTGGGTTGACCTTGTCTTTTTTTCGGCAAGGTCAAATATGACCTTTGACCCGGGTTTCTCATATTTTGACATTTTCAAACATCTCTGCAAAAGCCACTTAGCTAATTATAATCGAATTTCATATAAAGTCCTCAGGGGTTGATGGAACAAAAAATTGTTCAAACGGACCAGGTTACATGACCCACATGGCCGCTACACCCATATAATTATAATAAAAAGCTTAAAATCTTTTTCTCCAGAACCAATCGACCGATGGCCTTGAAACTTGGTATGTAGCATGAAATACTCGCATACTACCAAGGTTTTTCAAACGATGACCTGGGGTTGACCTTGACCTTTTTGTGGCAAGGTGACATATGGGAAAATGCTAGAACATAAGGTTTCGAAGAAAGTTTTGAAGAGTTTGGCCTAAAAATTGGTATATACAGTCATTTTAATGAGTACATGAAGAGTACAAAAGATCTAGGTCATTTTTTTTCCCTTTAACCTAGGTTTCTCATATTTTGACATTTTCAAACATCACCTCAAAAGCCACCAGGCCAATTGTAACCAAATTTCATATAGAGCTTCCAGGGTTTGAGAGAACAAAAATTTGTTCAAACGGTCCAGGACACATGACCAACATGGCCACCATGCACATATATGGTAAAACCCTTTAAAACCTTTTTAAGAACCAATTGACCAATGGCCTTGAGACTTGGGAAGTAGCATCAGATATTCAAGTTCTTCGAAGATTGTTCAAATGATGACCTTGTATTGACCTTGACCTTTTTTTACAGCAAGGTCAAATATGGGAAAATGCTAGAACATAAGGTTTCAATGAAGAATTTTGAAGATTTTGGCCTAAAATTGGTATATACAGTCGTCTTAATGATGTCATGAAGAGTTATGAGTACAAAAGGTCAAGGTCATTCTTTGACCTTTGACCCAGGTTTCTCATAATTTGACATTTTCAAACATCTCTTCAAAAGCCACTTAGCTAATTGTAATCGAATTTCATATAAAGTCCCCAGGGGTTGATGGAACAATTTTTTTTCAAACGGTGCAGGTCACATGACCCACATGGCTGGCTGCTACACCCATATAATTATGGTAAAAAGCTTCAAAGATCTTCTTCTCCAGAACCAATAGACCAATGGCCTTGAAACTTGGTATGTAGCACGAAGTACTCGCATACTACCAAGGTTGTTCAAACGATGACCTGGGATTGACCTTGACCTTTTTTGTGGCTATGTGACATATGAGAAAATGCTAGAACATAAGGTTTCGAAGAAAGTTTTGAAGAGTGTAGCCTAAAATTGGTATATACAGTCATTTTAATGAGTACATGAAGATTTTTGAGTACAAAAGGTCAAGGTCATTTTTCACCTTTGACCCAGGTTTATCATATTTTGAGATTTTCAAACATTACCGCAAAAGCCACTAGGCCAATTGTAACCAAAATTCATATAGAGCTTCCGGGGGTTGAGAGAACAAAAATTTGTTCAAACGGTCCAGGACACATGACCAACATGGCCACCATGCCCATATAAAAATCTTCTTAAGAACCAATTGACCAATGGTCTTGAGACTTGGTAAGTAGCATGGGGTACTGGAGTACGAACAAGACTGATCGAATGATGACCTTGGGTTTACCTTGACTTTTTTGCGGCATGGTCGAATATGGGAAACTGCTAGAACATAATATTTTATGGAAAGTTTTGAAGATTTTGGTTTAAAAATTATATATACGGTTGTCTTAATGAGTACATGCAGATTTATGAGTACAAGAGGCCATGGTCATCTTTTGGCCGCTTGTACAACGGGATAAGTGGGAGTTGAGCGGTACTCAGGTGAGAATCTCCGTTGATCGGATTTACCAACTCATGTTAGGATCACGGCTCCGATCAGGTCTGATTCTCGCTCACTTGGCTTTTGTATCGATAAGGAAACGGTGAGTGGCGCTCAGAAAGCACGGATCACACAAACCTGCCTCGTAGCAGGTTTGGAAAATGCGTGTCCCTGACATTTCTTCTCATTTCGGTATTTCAGATCTTAAATAAAGTAAGATATAGGGTAAGCATATTATCAGTTTGTATTGGACATTAAAAATGGAATATATTTAGATACATCTGATGTTTTAGTAAGGCTTCAAGATAAGGAAACATATTCGTAACAGGCTTGATCCCGTCATATTTCATGATGTTATATTTGAACAAATACCATTTGACGAGGGGGTAGTCGGGCCAGTGATAGTGCTGGGTAACTTTCAGTGCCGAGGCGTCCAACCAAATTTGATGATAGTAGGACAAGGGCCTACTGTGCTGGCAGCTGGCAGTAGGTGCGGATGGGGGTTGTTTGGATTTTTAGCTCGCCTGAACGAAGTTCAGGAAGAGCTATTATACTACCCCCGGTGTCAGCGCTGGCGGCGTCGGCGTTAGCAAAACGTTAAAGTTTTACATTAAAGTTTTTAAGATCTCATAGTTTCTAAATCCTTTTATCAATTTAAATTTATTTGGTAGAATAATAGATATTGGTCCAAAATTTTATTCCGCACCATCATCACCCCTGACTATTACCTCTAGGTCAAGGTCATGGACTTTATTTTCAAATTTTTAGTCAGCCCCCCCCCCCCCCACCCCCCCCCCCTTCCCCCGCCACCCACACGCCAATACAGAGAGAGAGAGAGAGAGAGAGAGAGAGAGAGAGAGAGAGAGAGAGAGAGAGAGAGAGAGAGAGAGAGATTAAGATCACAGATGTATGGTTTCAAACTGCCTAGATATAAAGTTATACCCGGACTGATGACAGATACCAGAGTTTTAGTTGGAAGCAGCATCACTTGGAGGTCAAGTTCACATTTTTCGAACTTTGTGTTCATGATGGACAACCACCAGTTCAGGAGCTCTATGCCGTCTGGTGACAGCTCTTGTTTCTCTCGCCTATTATACATCTTTTCTTTCTCCCCTTTTCTGGGAGACGGCTCGATATAGAGTGAAATACTGTCTCAAAGGGCCGTTAAATCCAAAACAACCAACCCTATGTTGAACATGTTGAAAACTAGTGTTTTTAAGTATATTGTCTGCGCCACGGAAGTATTGCCTTCCTGATGGCTTGTGGTCAGCATATTCTATATACGCAGGATACGAAGCCCTGAGTTTCTGTAGGGATATATGGAAATGGGTAAAATTCTGTGTATTTTGATGAATGCTACAGATTCCAAATTTGACATTTAGTTATCCAGATAATTCCTTTATTTACGATGATTACTATGACATGTACAATAGAAATGGCATACTGTCATGCGCTCGTATATGCTCCAATATACCAACATACCGACAAGAAAGAAATTATTCCTACAAGTAAATTATGTAGCAAAAAGTACTTTTGATACGCTATAACAGTCTGCTTTAATAAATAGTGGTTAATATTAAAAAGAAGTTACGAATTTATTCAAAGTTTAAATAGATGCCTTTGTACGAGCTTTGTTTTAAAATTAGTTTGTATGTACAGTGCAACTTCGCTCATGCTCCACGGTCTCAATTTACTTTTCATCTTCCCTTTTTTTCTTGCAAAACATTTTAAATAACATTTATACACGATAAAATTGACCATACTCTCTTTGTTGTCTTGTCATGCTCTTCGACTAGTTGGAGATACAGAGTCAGAATCTAAACAAATGGTGCTGAAGAAACGGTAGCTTTACAAATGGGGAAAATCTTTCACGTACATATACTTCCACATCTATGAACAAACTATAATGAATGTGGACGGACATGTCCCTACCGTTGCAGATACCTGAAGCGAGTCCTGAAATTTCGAATGGACATGTCCCTGCCAAGATCAGCCTACAAATTCACGCAGTTAGGTTCAGATTTCTCGGTTTCTACACGGCTATGGTATGATGTCCCTTATATGAATAATATGACTGTAATGATGCGCAGGCTGGTCATGACTTTCTCTGCTTACATGTGCCAAGAACTGGATCTTTCTATTACCGAGGGTCAGTTGTCAGTATTCTAATACTAGGAACATTACAACCCTTTCGAAATCAGTTATTTTTATTGTTCAAGTACAACTTGATCGTTACTCAGATGAGTGTGACTTGATCTTCACGTGATAAAGCCGATCAAATGTGAGCTGATCCGCGCTTGAGCAAGAGTTAACTCGCACTTATATGATCCGAAGATAATTGCATAAGTACGAGTCAGACAAGCTTTTGTTGTACAAGTGCCCAAAATACTTTTGACCCAAGACTCATATTTTGACAATTTCAAACATAAGAAAAAGTCACTTTGCTCAGGTGAGCAATTCAGAGCCTCATGGCCCTCTGTTTTCATAAAATGATGATCAGAAAAGGGAATTCTCTTATTAGACAGCAGGGGTGCGCAGACTGATCTGAGTTTCTTTTTTTTCTCTCATTGTTTTCTTTTTTAACATGTCACCTTTCATACATAAATTTATGCAAATGGCATTCAGGTTATATTTATTTGAAGATTTTATGTAAGATATTCATTTTTGTAGCTTTTCATTTTAATTTATATATATATGGGGTGAATTTGCAATTTATGAAAATGACTTCTTTTTTTAATGAAAAGTGACGTTGCTGAGTTAACGGTTCCCAAATTTGGGATGGTGAAAACACACCTCAAGGGTCCAACAAAGAAGACTGGGCCGAGGGGGAGGGGGGGGGGGGGGGGGCTATGGTTGATTCTTGATGACATATATCCTGTGGATCTACACATGCATGTGTTTTTTCAAAAGCCTATATGCCAATGCATTTTGCATGAGTATTGACATTCCCGCCAGCATCAGTTTTAAAGGTTGTTATACCGATTCCGTTTGAAAGATATTTTTTCTGTTTTATTTATTTATTTATTTATTTTTATTCTCATTTTTTATTCTTATTTTTTCTGTGTAGTATATGAATACTTTTATTCGTCGGAATCCTTTCCTGTCGAGAATACCGTCGGATCTTGTTGAAAATCGTCGTTTTTCTGTAGTGTCGTTAGTCAACCTTTTGGGATTTCAGGACCAAATATAATTTTTTCACCTGTCCAAAAGTGCTCGATTTCTGATGTCGTTCTCTGAGAATGACGTCAGAAATCGTGCAGTATTCTCCACAAGTCAGTTTCTCTCAAGTCGTTCCCGGGAGAGTGGACTGAACCGTCCCAAAATGCAATGCAGCATGACGAACCGTCCCAAAATGCAATGCAGCAGGATGTCAGCCGCGTTGTCAGGTTTTAACGTAAGATCAAGAATAGAACTGAAACAACAACAACAGCGCTTACCCATGTGCGAAGCAGAGTTGAGAAATTCTCTCAAAAAGATTAATTACCTTTCGGGGAAACTTATTAATTTTCTTTTCATAAATTCTTTCCGAAAATTAAGAAAAAATAAGTACGTATTTCGGCAAAGTTATAGTGCATTCGAAGCTTTAAGACCAATTATAATTTTCGGCGTCTTTCTGCCATTGTGCAAGTTTTAAAACACCTTCCATACATGCTGTCTACCAACAGAAAATAACGGATCAATGGATACCGTCAGCATAAACTCGGCAGTACTTAAAAGAGGGAGAGTTGGTTGCGTTTTCGGTGTTTTGTAACACCTAATGGCACATTCGGCATAATAACCCGGGTCAGCTCGAGTGATGCCTGCCAGAGCAATTCCCTTATTCAACTTGAGCTATTCGAGTGTTCTCTATTTTACCAACCTGTGAGAGCAGGAATGAGAAATCAAAATGGCTACTAGGCACAAGCACAATTACACCTACAGACTACAAGTGGACTAGGCAATATGGGAAGAACTAAAACTTGTTAATTTGATTGTAAAGAGGTTGAACATTGTGTGGCCATGAAGAAAGACTGACTTTTCTAAATCTACAAGATAAAACGCATCTGCATAATATTCGAATAACTCATCACTATCTGGAAAACATAGCTTGTTCGGACAAAATGTAGTGTAGTACCTGGGTCACTCAGAGAATGCTGAGTTACCCGAACATGGTTATTTGGATGTGTACGGCAGTAAAGGATAAAAAGTTGTTTTTTTTTTGTTTTTTTTGTGTGTGTTTTCTTCATTTTATTTCATTTGTCCGATTTCTATGATGGCAGGATAAACTGAAGCCAACTCGGGTAAGGTTAATATCTGGGCGTTGCTCGTGTCACTCGGGTGCATCAGCGTATCTTTGCCGAATGCGCCAATAAGAACACAATTTACGCTAATGGGCGAAGACAACAATTATGTTATGTGTCTCAGTGTGACGGAAGGCAGATTATAGTGCAGCCAATTCAAAAGACTGAAACAATCAACAATGTGCATGACTGGAAGAAAATAACCTTGACCTCTTTGAAGTATCAGGCGTGTGAGACTTTGAGTAACTTTATACCGCACTTCACAGAAAACGCAAACTATAACATGAACTATCTCATGATGTGAATGTCTACACTGGTTAGTGTGGTATTAAGCACTTAGTGATTGATTGTCCACGAGTGCTAGCAAGTGAATTGTCGACCATGCAGGTCGACAATTCACTAGCTAATGCTCGTGAATCATCTCCATACAGTCGGACAAACTAAGCTGTTACTAATATGTACTGTATTTCAGTTTTGCTTAGAATGCTGCTATATTGGTGTTGTACTTTAATTAGCCTTGTGGTCAGATATTCAGGCGGAGCTGTCTATGTTCAATGGCTCTTGATACCTTTGCGTGATAAGAAGCCATTTTGTCTGACAGACTGGCTATAAAATCGTGAAGCCTAAATACACAGGATTGGCATGAAAAGATAATAAATGAATCTGTTTTACATACTCTTAGGCGAAGTAAATGTTATGTTTAACATCTGTACCCAATAATGTTTCGTAATTATCTCAATCATAATTGATGTAACTCGACAATACAGAAGGGTTGCTGCTATAATCTCGTCAAATCGAGATTTGGCGTAGAGCCACGTGACCTCTTCTCGCGCTAAGTGCAGCCATGGAATCTGAACAGAAGCCAAAACATCAGAAACTGTTGAGAAAATCTACATGACAGCAATATATCCCTCTGCAAATACTCGCAGACGAGTGGCAGCAGAACTATGATAAGCCTAAAAAATTCTCTTTCCTATGAACATGAAGTTGGACTTCGAACCTAAAGTCATTTGCATAAAACGTACCGAAATATGGCTGATGAGGTGAAAGGACAGAAATTAATTCTGTGAAAACTTCTCCGATCACAACACCAAATCTGAGATTCTTTCAAAGATTGTGCAAGCTACTGCAGCTGTTACAAGCTGAGGCCAGTTTAAAAAGAAACAACATATCTGTTGGATTCAAGGTGAAACCGATGCCCCCACCCTTTTGTGATATTCATCTTCTATATGTATGCCTGTAAAACGTGTATCTTTGTTAACAGTGAAGTTAGAGAAAATAATCCAGGGCCCAGTTGTTCAAAGCTTTGTTAGCCTAATGAGCTCGTTAAGACGTCAACTCGTTAAGTGTTTTGCGACTCTATAGCCAAATACCCTGATATTTTTGTTGAAAATATGTGAGAAGCGTTTGCAGTGCAAACGCTTCTCACATTTTTTCAACAAAAAGATATTGGCGTATTTCAGATATTAATGTTTTAGATTAAAACATCTCGTTAACTGATGACGTTGTTAGTTTTGAGCAACCGGGCCCTGGCCTGTAAAATGAGAAGCTTCCAACTGTTACTGAACATCCCGCACAAAGGCCATGTAGCCAATGAGGATATTCGCAAAACAAAAACAAGCAGCACTGGAGAACACAACACACTCCTAAAACAAACAGAAATTAGAGTGATTTTGTCACATCTCAATATTTTCTGGTTCATCAAAGACAACCCTACGATGTACACTGCAAAGAAAAATAAGAGCATTTTTTCGAAAAGAATATAACCCATTTGAAAAAAAAGCGCTTTCTCGTCCAGAAAAGCAAACAGGAAGTCACTGAAGTTGTTCCCCTATCTATAAATGGCAGAAAAAAAACAGGGAATGTACCCAGTCACCTGCTAGTGACATGGCCCTATCATCAGACATAATCTAACTGACTTGTTGCCCAAACTAGTTGAAAGTTTTCATTAAATGGCGATTAATCAGCTTATCTATATGCAAAGACGGCCAATTTTGTGTTCCGTAAAATTAAAGACCGTCTTAAAGATGTCTGCAAAGAACTCTTGATAACAAATACCGTGTCTTGTTCAAATATTCGGACATGATTTCATGAGCAAACAGTGAAGATACAGCTTAGGACTGCTCCTAAAGGTTGGTCAGGTCAGGGTCTACGCTGTGTGTCTTTCCGACTGGAATTTTGGATGCATCATAGGGCAGTAAAGGCAACTTGTTCAAATTTAAGGTACATTACGGAAATTAGTATAGGTGACTTAATATTTAGAGCCATTGTAAGCAAAGATTGGCGACCATTTTATGATCTTTTATTGGAATATCTGCTTGGTAGCAAGCAACAGACTTTGAATGAGTATAACATATGAACAGAATGTAGGAAAATGATATATTATTGGGGTAGAACTCGAGTTCTTTTGAAAACTGTGAAGACCTTGATCAGACTGCTCCTGAAGGAGTAGACTGATCAGGGTCTGCACTGTTTCTATTCCGCAAGCAACGTTTGACTCGCCGCCGAAAAGTAAAATTAGACCCTTGAAAATTTCAGAAACTAGCATATTTGAGTAATAGGGTGTCCCGATTTTAGGGGCATCACAATATTTCACAATCTATCCATTAGGTAGCTGCACAAGCATGGCAGAAATATAAATATGGCGGTCCTTGCTAATCGATTCCTCTTGTACCATATCACGATCTTAGCATCTGTACATGTAGCTTTGTTTTAATGAGAAGGTGTGGTCAAAAGCTACAAATGAAAAACAGAAATGACCCCGCCTTCCGTATGCTGGGCATATGACACCGTGGACTGTTTCTGTGGCCATTAGGCGTCGAAACACATTTACTTTTACAGAGAGAGACAGAGACAGACAGACAGACAGAGATAGAGAGAGGCAGAGAGAGTACTGTGTGTGTGTGTTGTGTGCGTGTAAGAGAGAGAGAGAGAGAGAGAGAGAGAGAGAGAGAGAGAGACAGAGAGAGAGACAGAGAGAGAGAGTATTTTCGACATTTCCGGGCGTACTTCAGCATTGTTGTGACAGAAACACACCATGCAAGCCGTTGGTACGCGGTAAGTTGATTCAAGAGCTTCGTCCGGAAAGGTATTGTCATTCTATTCTCCAAAACTGAAGCTTTATCATAATAATCTAACAGTAACATTTTGCACGACAGTAAAGCAACCTTAGCATCTTTCATTACTCTTACATGCTTTTTGGCCGGCCCGCATAGCGCATTCGGTAGGGCACCTGACCCATAAGTCAGAGGTCCTGAGTTCGATACCCGGTTTGGCCACATACTTTCGTTTCTCCTTCCGCTGATTCAAGAAGGGCAGTTGTCAGTTACTGGCGAAAGTATGTGCACTTAGTACTGGTTAACCGCTTAGGAGCTCTAAGCCTGCCCAGGAGATAGTGTGATTAGGGTAACTGACCGTCCCGACATGACCATAGCTGTTTACCGTGGACGTAAAACAACAAATCAATCAATCAATCAATACATGCTTTAAAAGTGCAAAATTTGTAATACGCACACTTAACTGTTGTGTCACACCTCACTGCTGGAAACAAAACGAACACACCTTTTTGGACGAAGCTCTTCAACCAACTGACCGCTGTAGACGGCTTGCTCAGTGTGGGGAAAAGTGTTACTGAAGAAAAAGCCAGTTTGTAATATGAACTCAACGTTGAGACATTCTTAGAGCCACACACGTAGCTTTCATATTGATTTCTAAGAAAATGTCGTCTACGATCTTATTACACCAAGAGAATGTTTAATAATTGTGCTGTTGCTAAAGAAATGAAGCCGTTTGGCTTGTGCGTACAGGGAAGACTCAGATCAGCCAGCGCATCCGCGCTGGCTTATTAGAGCCTTCACTCTTCGTTATATAGATTCCTAAGGATCCAAAAATTTATGGTGCTTACAGGAAAATCTCTGGTCGGTCTGCGTTACTGCCCAGGATGTATGCTCACTTACTGCAAGGACCATATTTTATGGTATGGTTGAAATGGAAGCCAAGACTTTTGTCTTATGAAACAGTTGTAAGGCTCTAGCATGGGAAAACTACACAGCGAAGCAGGCCATTTCCTATCTCTCTACGTCTGTGTGATCTGTTAAGGCCCTTCAGTGTACTCTGAACATTACTCCTTACACGATGATTCTCGAATGAGTGATCGTCGGTGTTTAGTAGGGCTCATTTTACAAGTAGTAGCTTTTCCTAAAAGCGTGCTTTTTATATTTTTCTGCCTAACCGCTTTGCATAATGAAAACCGTTAAACCGTTAAGGTTAGCGACCTGCGCATAGGCAGACCACCTGCCTACGCCCAGATATTGGCGGATGGGGTTGACATTTTCTAAAACATTTGAAAGACACATGGAAAAATATCATATATTGACAATTATACTGACATGTTCTTTCCGTGTCATGTTGTTGTGTGGATTCCGTGTCTTTTGTACCTAGTTTTGCTTGAGTATCTATGCTTGATGTTATAGATTCAAATTGATAACAATAAACACTTTTTTTTTACTTCTGCGGCATTTTTTGTTGTTTCGTTCTGCAAAAGATAAGACTGTGCATATCTGCAGGGATCTAATCAGAGTCCTGACATTCTGGGAAGCTTATGACGTATGATTAGACTGTGCGCATGTGCAGGCTGATCTCAGTAGCACGGCTTTGCTTGCATGTGCATAAACATGTAGGAACCTCCCTTCATGACATAGCTCACATCAGCAAAATTAAAGCTCAAATATATCAGTCGAATCACAGTTTTTACAAAAGGAGCGGTATAGATATCAAAATATATCTCAAATTCTAAATATGGATGGCTGATTTGTGAAAATGACGTCAAAACATGGCTACCAATTAAGTAACCGTCGCTAATTCAGATCATATGAGCCGCGACGCGAGAAAACCAACAATGTGGTAGTGCGCCCAGCGCAGACTCAGATCAGCCTGGGCATCCGCCCAGTCTGATCAGAGTCTTCGCTGTTCGCATGGAGGTAGATCAGTCCTTTAGCTACCCTTTAAGCACTAAGTGAAGAGTCTGATCAGACCGAGTGGATGTTCAGGCTGATCTGAGTCTGCGCAGGGCGCACAACCACATTGTTGGTTTTCTCGTGTTGCGGCTCAAATATTATCCTAACTATTTCTAGATTCGCACGCTAGAAATTCCTGTCTTGTTACCAAACACAGCCTTTTGATATGCCATTAACTAAAATAGGATAGAAGTTTTCTGAACTTGCTAGAGATAGAAAATGACAATAAGCGTTAACTGCAGAATATTTTCAGTCGATTTTACATGGAAAACTTGAGCACGAGCGAGTGGATTGTCGTCTGACAATTTAAGGCAGACAAACCATGTTCTAACTTCTACAGTACCACTCCTACCACAGTACACGAGGTTGGAAGAGATAAAAAATGGATAGTTTAGAATAATTTTCCACCTTTCTGCATAAAAATATGCTGTAGTCCTTCATCAAGTTTTCGTTGAAAATTAAGGAAAATATCTGAAAATATCTCAGAAAAAATCTTTAAAAGCCCTCTTATTTGGAGCACTGCTTACTGGGTCTGAGCGAGATAATAATTGCCAAAATTTGTTATATTACGACATGTGGTATATTTAATGTACAATCTGAAGCATTCTCCTTTGTCACATGAACAAAGTGTGGCATGAGCTTTGTCTTGCTAGATAGGGACCAAACAGTTGCCAATATAACCTAGTTCTTTAATTTGCTAAATGGCTGTACATCATACAGAACTCTAGATGACATTTAGTTTTGAGACTAATTATATTTTTTCTTATTTCTGAATGAAATCATACCTTGTGACCCTCTTTAGAACCGTCTCTCCGAGACGGCTCTTATGAGGGTCACAACATATGTTTTAATGTAGAGATGTAAAAAAAATATTCTTAAATTATCCATGTTACCCCTCCTATTAGAGCACTGCACATACTTAAACTGATGCATACTTATTTTAATTTATGCATTGCATGTCACTTTTTAATCTAATAACCAGTTATTTATGGACAGAGATGGCACTGTAAAATCATTGAAAATGTTGCATGTACTTTCTTCTCACTCGTTAGAAAATAGAATATAGAATTAGAGTCAGTATTGTATATTAGAGATTATATGAATTACAGGGTTCTTTCATACGGAATTTAACACATTTATATATAAATGGAGAGAAACGTTGTTGTTCTAATTCTCATAACGATGCTCCCCAGAAGGCTCAAGGGAAAAAAATCCATAAGTTGCACATCTTTGCGCCGAGTCTGTCCACTGGATGGAAATGCATGCAAGCAATCAGTTTAGGGCACCGAGGGAGACAACTTTAACATTTAACAAAACAGTAGTTGCTTCCCTGTTAAAGCAATCCCTTCTTCAATGGAGCCTACTCTTAAATGAAAGAATTCGCTCACTTTGAGGGCGAATTATCTTCTATAAGCGCAGTTATGTCTAAAGGGAAATTATTTCCTTTTAGAGTAGTCCCGTGTAGGAAGGAATACAATCAGTTTTAGATCAGCATTATCTCCATTTACAGAATAGGAAACGAAAACAACTAGTGTACGTATATCTACTGTCAACTCTCGATATCTCAAAGTCTAGGTTCATCTCAAACTACTGACATCTCAAACTTGAAATGTAAAGAAAAAAAGGAAAGATGTTGAAACTGTATTCCTTGATATAAGAGGGTACTTTGAGATATCAGTGTTTGAGATAATAAGACTCACCTCTATTTATATCTCTTTCAGGCACATATCAGGGCCAGTGGTTACGTGGTATGCGCCATGGTTACGGCGTACGTAAGAGCGTGCCGTATGGTCTCGCCTCTCACTACCGGCCAAAGGCACTCCGCGCCTCCTTGACGTCACTACGAAGTGAAAACGAGGATGAACAAGTCGTCAAAAACCGTGATAAGAAGCTGGATGAAAGTCGAGGTGGTTTTGTCCTTAAAGCACGAAGTGATGAAACCCCTCCGCAAAGGAGAAGATCCTTTTTCGACAAAAAGGGTAGGACAAGTTTACGTCAGACGTTGATGTCAGGATTACGTCTCAAAAAACAGAAAAGCACCGGTGATATTAATGAATCTCCTAAGCGTGGAACTGGCTCTGTACGTAGCACGATATCCAGTCTAAGCCACGTGAGTGCCGAGTCGACGCAAAGCGGTATGACGAACGCTTCAATGTACACGGATAGTAATCTCAGTTTTGTGAGTCAGGATGACATCACTGACGTCAACGTAACGGAAACGTATATGGGAGAATGGAAAAATGATAAACGTTCAGGATTCGGTGTCAGTGAGCGCTCAGATGGATTAAAATACGAAGGGGAATGGTTTAATAACAAGAAATATGGTTACGGTGTGACGACTTTCAAAGAAGGAACGAAAGAAGAAGGAAAATACAAAAATAATGTGTTAATTTCATCAGGGAAGAAAAATAAGTTGTTTTTAATTCGGACTTCCAAGTTACGAGAGAGAATAGATAATGCTGTTTTATCGGCACAAAGAGGAGCACAGATTGCCTTACAAAAAGCGGATATAGCTATTACAAGGTTAGTTCCCTTTAATGTATTTCACAAATCAGCATAATTAAGATGAATTGGGTAAAGCTCCATTTCTTCTTCTTTTTTTTTTTGTTTGCCATTTCTACAAAAGGTACCAACGGACGTAGTCCTTCAAAACTGAAATCTACTCGAAAAAGACAGATTTTGCTCCGACGGGAGCAATTTTTTAAGAGTTTACTCCAATTAAGAAGGGAGGCAAAAATGAAAATAGTTGAGTTGCTACCCTTTACGGTGTACCCATTCATCTTAAGAAAAGTTTTTACAAGCTGTGAACATTGTTGGACATTGTTTTAAACTTTTTTCTTATTTACAAGGACCATACTTTTAAACTTCTCATCACAACACGCACAAAACATTCAAACAACATTGAGTCAACGTTGATTCAACGTCATGACGTTGAATCTACGTTGACTGAAAGTTGTTTCAACATTGTTATGTGCCTAATGGGATAATACCGAAAAAAATAAATTTTACGAAAATTCGTCTTTGACTAGGGTAAAGTCGGGTAACTTCGGACAGCGGGTAAATTCGGACATACCATTGCAAACAGTGAGGATCCAGATGAGACGGCTCGTCTCATCAGGATTTTCACTGTTTGTCCAGTTAATTTTGTTTTAATTCCAAACAACTGATATATAAAGGAAACAATGCAACAGTCCGAATTTACACGCTGTCCGAATTTACCCGACTTTACCCTAGTGCATTGAACAAGTAATAACACCATGTGATCAGTGAGGAAAATCTCAGGCCGAAACAGTGCATCATCGTGAACAGTGCAATATCATGAACAGTGCATTATTCACAGTATCCGAACTGACTGTACCATCTTTTCCGGTTTTCATAGCGTTGAATCGAGGGTACAAAATTCGCTTGTAACCATTACTCGGAAATCATTATGTTTTGAGATTTTATCGGAGTCTGCTGCGTCATTTATAGTTATTAAGCTTTGAAAATGGAAAGAGGTAAGTTTAATATAATTTGCTCTTCGGTCTTTTACTTTAATACCCTGTACAATGAAAACCTCATGGCTGTCACAGAAATTTTATTCCGAGCAGCTTAATTCAACACGAGTTTGTGTCGTGCAAAACCTAGCTATCATCCTATTATCAAAACTAACAAACTGTAGATTGATAACGCCTTCCGTTTATTATAAAGTTTTATTTTATAAAACATGTAAAAAAGGCTCAAATGGGTTTAGAATCATGCCAAGGGCGATTGAATACTGTACCAATTACTACCCACCCATACACGACATTGTACAGGGCAATAAAGTAAAAGACCGAATAGCAAATTATATTAAACTTACCTCTTTACATTTTCAAAGCTGAATAACTATAATTGACGCAGCAGGTTCCGGATAAAATCTCAAAACATAATGATTTCCGACTACTGGTTATAAGTGAATGTTTGTACTCTCGATTCAACGCAATGAAAACCAGAAGAGATGGTACAGCCAGTTCGGATACTGTGTTATTATGAACAATGCACTTTCATGAGAACTTCAGTTACAGAAAATCTGATTTCTGAAATATCATGTAAAGCTTGTTTTCAACAGCTCGTGCTGTTCGTAGATACTTTGGCAGGTAGCTCGTGACTGATCTGGTATCTTAAATATTTTGATAGTCTTTGTATTCTGATTTCTGCGGAGATAATAGGAAATATTTTGAACCAGTGCCATTTAAGCTTCATTGCTCAATATAACAGATCGGCTAGCTGCAACAGCGGATTTTATTTTCATCGCAATTTTTAAACATTCTGTTTCAAAACACACGTGTGAGTATCTTCATAATCAGAGCCAGTGGCTCTGATATGCAAAGGCTATGATGATCTTCCGGAGCTCGTGCTTATCAAAGCCAATGGCTCCTATTATGAAGATTCTCACTCGTGAAACAGTTACATTACTAGGATGTTTATTACAATCTGGTTAATGTCCATAAGTCCATGCGCCAAATGCGAGTCGCGAGAATGAGAATGGCGGCCAAAACAAGCGAGCCTTCGAGGCATAGCGGCGGCATACCCATATAAATTAGTTTTGTAAGAGAGGTTTTTTGGATTAGTAGGTTAGGCACCGGGCCGCTGGTGTGGCGGTCCCGGGTCCGTTCACCGCCGGAGGCGGGAAACTTTTCAGTAATAAACGAGGTTCCGTTGCTCACAGCCTTTTATTATCCCACCCATCGTCCTGATATGACTCAAGTACTGTTAAAAAAGGATGTAAAATCGCAAAGTCATCCATCCATCCATCCTTTGGATGAAACACAATAATCTTATTTTAATCCTGTTATCTTCCAAGATGCTGCATTTTCAAGCAAGAGAGAGTTTGGCATCAAAGTGATTGGTAAACGACTTAAGCGGCACAGAATCATCTTGGAAGTCATTTTTGAGACTTCTCTAATCGAAAATGCCAAGTTTTGGCAATTAAATTTTAGCAAATTGCCCTGGAATTAGGAGGAAGTATCGATAATTGTCATTAGGGACCAATATCGTCTATCATGAACTGTTTTCCTGAAACATAAGGTTCGCCTTTGTGCTTTCTTAAAGCTTTAAAGTGTTTCTATGATTGCTGAAACATAAACGGTGCAATAACCGACAATTCTATCATGCAGCACGTGCACTCCTAATAACTGCACAATTCAGTTTCCACATGGAGATTGTTAATAGTCAGCCAAAGTATAGCCGTGAGTATTTTTCGACACACGTGTACATATAAATCATCTATTAAAGTTTTGCTTTGAAAAAAAAACAGAGCTACAGATAAGAGGGGGTATTGACAATAATTCAAAGTAAATTTTCTTCTTATTTTTTTTTTTTACAAAAACTTATGTTGCCGTGATCCCTCATTAGAACCGTCTCAGCAAGACGATTCTAATGAGGGGTCTGCTAACACTGCCACATTCTATAGTCATACAATAATACAGTGTTACACGGTAACAATAGGCATTGCAGTTACAACGCCGGACTGATAGTGTTACACGGTAACAATAGGATTTGCTGTAGCAACGCTTAGTGTTACAGTCAGGAGCACAACCTCTACAAGTTAGACAAAGATAGCTTGAAGCAGTAATAATGTTTTGCGACTATAGCAAAAGTAACCTGTTAAAGTTATAGTGCCTTTTTGCACCTTCATATTCTGGAGTTATCGTAATTTTTATGGACAGATGGGTATTTTTTCTGAAAGTTTATGATTAAGCAATAAAATTCTGTACGCATCGTCTAGAAATTAATACACAAGGCCCTTGAAGACCAGGAAATTATATACTTTTTTACTTAAAACAGTTTTTTTTTTTTTTTTTTTTGAGATTGCAATTCTCATTTTGGCCCAAATAATTTCAGACATAAATAAGTTATTTTCTACAGCCTCACTTTGAAATAAATGGTAAATAGTGTACTAATAAAGGCTTCAAGTTATATATATATTTTTTTAACTTTTAAAGGTTATGCTCCTGACTGGTTGCCCAGTAACAATGTAACAATAGGAATTGCAGTAACAACGCTGAATGTTACCCGGTAACAGTAGGCATTGCAGTAGCAGCGTTTAGTGTTACCCGGAAACAGGCATTACAGTATCACCGCTGATAGTTACCGGGTATTCTAACACAGTGCGCCTATAGAAGCAATGGAAAGTTGCCGTGTTTTATTCTGCAACAATTCACTGTTACGGAGCGCGTGAGTCTAATTGCTGACGTCATTGCAAATACTGGCGTAATTTTGTGACGTTTTGAGACGTTAGACGGTGTAACGTCTCTTTTTCTTTCTAAAACCGCCATAAAAACATACATTTATCTCAGATACAGTTAAGAATATTGGCGGGAGCATGAACGCGCTGGCAGGACGGTTGGGAGCGTTTGAATGAAAAGAATAGTTTCTCAGCGTTTTTGAGTGTTAGAATTGAAATAGTTCAGCTCTAGCATTGAATTGTTGAGTAATAATCCACTGTTTGTCGGTCAGTTGTAAGTAGATATTTCACTCGCGCTCCGCACTCGTGATATGATCTACTTTACAACTGACCTCC
The DNA here is from genome assembly GCA_963989385.1 of Ctena decussata. Taxonomy (NCBI): domain Eukaryota; kingdom Metazoa; phylum Mollusca; class Bivalvia; order Lucinida; family Lucinidae; genus Ctena; species Ctena decussata. The sequence goes on along the minus strand of OZ022503.1, from coordinate 40,501,523 downwards.
AAACAGTGAATTATTACTAAACAAGATCTATTTCTTAACAAAAGGTATTGCAGTTACACTGCTTAATGTTATCCGATAACAATAGGCATTCCACTTACAACGCTTTGTGCTACCCGGTAGCTGTAAACAGTAACTGTTGGCCTTTGCAATATCAACGCTTAGTAGAGTGCTATAGAACAGATCATTGGAACTCAGAGATCTCGAGACTTATGCGAGACTTACAAAAGAGATCAAAAGAACGAGTGGAAAGAGATAGGCACCTATAGAATTCATCAGAAAATTTCATGGCGACAGCCTTATAACCACATATTCCTATTAGCATGCACACCTTGTCTTCAACATCAATAGGGTCGTAGCTTTAAAAATGTATAGTTTCAAAAACAAAAGACACATCCGAGTATGCTAAGCAGAGTCTTTACTTTTCGCTAGGATCATAGATTATGTATGCGAACAGAGACTACTCACACCAGACTGCAGTCTGATCAGAGTCTTCGGTGCTCTCACATGCCATTAAAAGACATTTTTTCTCATGTCAGGGCTTGCATTAGCTATAGGCTATAGAATGAACCATTTTTAAAACAAGCACCTTTGGCATGTGCTCTATCATCAGACTTCTGAGGCTTATAAGAAGTAATAAAAGATAACTTGAGATAAATTCTCGGAATTTTTATTGATGATAGAAGCAGAATTGTTATTGATGATAGCAGCAGAAAGAAACTCGTTGAAAATAAACGAGTTCCGAAGGAAACCGAAACAGTGGAACAAGCTGCCTTAATATTACAGGAACACGCTAGCAACAAGGAGCAAGCGGCCTTAATAGTTTGGCTTATTAAGACGAGTGCCAGTGAGACCCGAAATAAAGTTCTGGGAAAGCTACGAGTTCCTAACGGAGCAGAAACAGTGCAACACGCTGCCTTAAGCTAGAAACAAGGAGCAAGTAGCCATAATAATTTGGCTTATTAAAAAGGCTTTCAATGGGACCCGAAGTAACTGGGAAGGTTTCCTTAATTCTACGCTCATTACAGCAGAGAGATGAAATACACTAAAAAGATGATTTCAGTCCACTTTCAAGATATTGTTATCACCATCTGAAGTACATAATAGTTTATAGTTATATCATGTACCCCTTAAAACAGCATTTTATAATATAGCCCTTGATCAGTCCACTAAAATCAATTATATGGTGGCAGCCTTCGTTCAATGTCTAACCAGTTTCCAGGACATTTTCAGGATATAGTTGGGCCTATCTCAGTTTGTTTGATTTTGTCTTGTCGCTGTTGCTGCTAATTTCATCTTTAGTCATGATCACATGCTTTCTTCTAGAGTTCTGAATCTTGAACTTCCCATCGACTTATAACTAATGGTGATTTAAAAATATTGATGCTTTAAACCCTTTTCGTACATCATGTGAGCTAAAAGATCAAGTTTACCCGTCATTTTTACACGACAAACATTCTTGTGACATCTTCCATAATGAGACTACTTTTAAAGGAAAGATCTGGCTCCTCGATGTAGCAACATTTTATCTCAAAGAAAAACTCTCAATTAAGTGGGCCAAAAATTCTTACTAAAATTACGTCCCGATAATAGTTTCCCATTCATCCCTATGCTTATGCTAGAGGCAGAAAAGGACAAGTGACTCATACACGAGCCTCGTTCACTGTTTACTGTTTCCTTTTCACTGTCTACTGCAACAGTAACTTTGCACATGCGCAAAAGCAACCGCACATGCTGGCTGTATACTGTCTACTGTGCACTGGTCACTTTATACTGTAACTGTCTTTTGTTTACTGTTTACCCTTTATTGCTTCCTGTCAACTTTCTGTTGCCTACTGCGACAGAGTGTTGCTCATGTCACACACTTCTAGCTAGACTGGCTCCTGACTCCAGTAATGACTATGAGCCAGTTAAAATGAATCAGATTTTTGTTCTATTCTAATTAGAGCCATCTCTGAGAGCCATTAAATTTCATCTATCAGAAGATGTAAAATTCGTATGATTGTTAAATTGTTTGTCAAATTTTGCATTTTTGTCACATTATCATTTAATAGACTGATGCCAGTCTAACTTCTAGCATTTGCTTCTGCTCTTGCATATGTCGGAGTTAACAGTTAACAGTAGAAAGGACGCAGTAGACGGTAAACAATAAATAGTGCACAGCAGTCGTGATGTTGTAAACAGTAAACAGCACACACTATACATAGAAAAGGACACAGTAGAGAGTATAGTCAGTATCTGCGCATGATTTGGGACATGCGCAATACTTTGTATAGCAGTTGGCATTCCACAGTAACAAAGTGACGGGTGAAGAGATTTCATTGAGTTTTCTCGAAACTATGAATGGCTTTCTTTGTGATAGAAGCAAAGAACAAAGAGGGGAACCGAATCAGTGGATTATCTTAATGCATATGCAACTGCGCAACTTTTCAGTTAAAAAGTCACAGGCTTCAATGTTCAGTTTAAAGAGAGTCTAGATGTTATAAATAGTGTTTATCTGTATGCCAAAGACCCTGACCGTTTTATATATCTTCCAGGGGGACATGCTAATGATTGATAAAACATAACAAATAACATAACGAGGGTTCTTTTGGGAATTAAATGATCTTTAGACAAAAACAAGTGGCATCATAAACGCGATATTGTCTATGAATAAAGACTAATTCTATTGAGATAACTCTCGGTACTCGCCTGCATGTCAAGGGCTGATTTGCACTACATCAAGGAATAGAATGTTTTGTAGTCATCATTTTTCGAGTTTTGTCGCATCTGCTTTAGCAAGGATGGACGTTTCTGTCCTTACATAAGTGTGTTAGCCAATCTATCATTCAGTTCGTCAGTCCACAGACCCTAGTGTTTAAGCCACTTTTTTGCAAACTGTAATAGTTTCAATCCCCAAACTGGTATAAAATTTTCTTGGGATGGCCTCTACACATTGTGAGTTTTCTCCACTAGTAGAAATCCCAGGCACTATAGAAATACTGGAAAAGTCCGTTAAGTTTGAGGGAATTTAGTGGTGAAAAAATATAAGGTGTCTAGGCATATTGCACTATTTATACTTGTGATCAACAGTTCAGGCTCTGATGACTCTGTTACTTTGTATGTCCAAAATTGCGTCGACCATAGCACTTGCAATCATCAAATTTGGCATAAAGTAATTTCTTACTATGGTCTCCATATTGTAGTATTGACCAACATTCTCGCTCTGTTGACTCTGTAAGTTGTTTGCCCCAGCGATTTAAGTCCATTTGTTTTCAACAAGAATACCTATTATCATCAAACGTGGCATAGATTTTGCTCATAGAATGCCTATTGGGATGCTGACATCATCTTTATCGTTGACCTATATTTCATGCTCAGTTGACTCTGGGGATATTTCTGTCAACAGTGACATCACCCTTGCCTTTAAGCCCATCTTAAACTGTACTGGCTGCAATCATTAAAGTTGGCAGGGTGACTTTATGGAAACCTACTTACATGTATTTATTTACTTAGGATAAATAAATATTAATCAGTAGGTAGATAAATAAATAAATGACTAAATATTTATTTATTTATTTATTTATTTATTCTCCCTTTATTTATTCAGTGCTCTAGATAAGAAGGGGTAACAGGAATAATTTACGGATTATTTTTCATATTTATCCATAAAAAACATATGTTGTGACCCTCATTAGAATCGTCTCACCGAGACGGTTCTAATGACGGGTCAGAACATATTATTTCGTTGAGAAATAAGAAAAATTGTCTTTGAATTATCTTCATATCCGGAGCTCTATGGTTTATTTATCTATATATTAAAAGATTTTTCGTAGGAGGTGTGAGGGATAGCGCATCGAAATGTGTTGATGGCGCCGGGCTTATGGACTTCCACATTATTGTATTTTTACGAATTTAGGTTTCATTGTTACATGTTTTGGAATTTTCTGTTTTGGAATTTTCTGCAGGAAGCAAAAATTGCGCAAGGTGCTTCAACAACCTTTCATCAGAATTTACAGGTTGTTTATAAATAAACTAAATGCGATTTGTTTGACAGATGCTTCCGTTATTTTGTAAACATGAAAGTGGTTTACAACAAAAGGTTTCCATATGCTTTTGACTATGTTGGGTGTTTATTCTGATGGCTAATCATGATGGGATATTCTGTCGTTGGCATTTTTATATGCCCCCCCCCCCCTCCCAACCTCGCATCATATGATGCCGGGGCCATTTATTGTCTCGGTTTTGCGTAACGTGTATACGTTATTGAATACGTACATCGGTACGTCCGTCCGTCCGAGACCCCGAGTCCCTATTAGACTCAGGTTAAGTTTTTTGTAAGAGATAGATTTCAGGGTTCTTTTGAATGTGTGCTCTGCTTTTCAAGGAACTCTTTAAAATTTTTGACTTCACTGCAGCTGGTGTTGTGCCGTGTGGCGGCCGTAAAAACGTATCCCTGTACATCATCCATAGTGCAGGTTATATTTTATTTTTGTCCTTTGAGAGCAGAGAATATATTCTGAGAATTTTGTTATTGGTTTAGACTTTTATTCTAAATCAGCGCTTTTTAACTATTTGGGGCCTTTTCGATACTAATCAGTCTTTGAATTGACTTATTGCCTTATTAGAATTAAAAAAAAAAAAACAGTATGATATTTTCTGGTTTTCGTAATCAGGTATTGTCAGGGTCACTGATGAGGCTTGAATAGCCGAACCTTCGAAGTTTGTCCCATGGTCCTTCTTTTGAATGTGTGCTCTGCTCTTCAAGGAACTCTTTAAGATTTTTCCTATTATTGTAACAACTTGAAATTTTGTATGAGGATTTATATTTATATCAAAGTATAACAGGAATGTACAAGAATCAGGGTATGAAGATCCATATGTCTCGGTCCACTGACTTTGGACTTAGACCAAATTTGTAAGGTTAAGCTTTTTTGAGGGGTAGTTTTCAGGGTAATAACTTTGTATGAGGGTTTAAACATGTATATACAAGTACAGGGTCAAACCTTAATGATCCATATGTCATTGTCCACTGACTTCGGACTTAGCCTAATTTTGCTTGTAAAGATTTTTATAAGAGGTAGATTTTAGGGTTCCTATAATTGTAGCGTCTTGGAATTTCATATGAGGATTTTTAGCTCGCCTGTACGAAAGTACAGAGAGCTATTGTTGTCACTTGGACGTCGGCGTGGGCGTTGGCCAGAAACCACATCTTCTATAATGAGATACGTGCATTTGACGTTTTTGAGGCCTCAGGAGTATACGGTAGCCACGAATATGGCCAAAAACCACATCTTCTATAATAAGATACGTATCTCATTATAGAAGATGTGGTTTCTGGCCATATCCGAGGCTACTGTGTATTCCTGAGGCCTCAAAAACGTCAAATGCCTGTGGTTTGACTGCTTATGTACTCTGGTCAAAAAGTGAAAGATCAGAGAAGGCTTGGATTATTTCTGAACAAGTTCCTAACAGTGCAGCATATCTCAACAGAAATTCTGCAAATGAGGCCACAAAGATACAAGACATAAAACTCGAACTTTCTTCGTGTAGATTAATGTATGACTTGAGATTTTACGTCCTTTTGAACAGTATTTTAATCATATCAGGACGATGGGAGGGTGATAATGAAAGGTTATGTGCAATGAAACCCCACGTGGCTACTGGGTCTTTTCCTTCTTGTAACCTGGTTTGATTGACGTTAATATGAAAGGAGCTGATGATTCAGTCAGTAATGAGTTCCCAAAGGAGACCAGTAACGAACCAAGCTTTGTTTCTTACTCTGTTTGTTATCAGAAGTCAATAATAATAATTAATTATTATAACAATAATAAAATAATAATAATAAAGCATGAGACTAATCTGAAAACTAGTCTGAGATTTCATAGTCCCGGCGACTTTCCCATCATAGATTAAATTCAGTGCGTTTATAGTAAAACTTGTTAGTGGCCACCGAAGCAAGCAACCTGTTTAAGCAACCATGCATTCAGTTCCAAAAAATGGCAGATCAGGTTTATCTGTATAAAGCAAGCACCTCTCTTTTGATTATCCCTTAGGTGCTTGCTAATACTGGTTAGAGTGCACATGTACTCGATGGTTTCAGCTTTATTGCCGTAGTTTTCGCAAAGTCTGTTTTGCTGTCTGTCCGATACTGTTTTCCCCTGGTATTTCTAGTCACGACTCATATGAGCCGCGACACGACAAAACCAACAATGTGGTTGTGCGCCCAGCGCAGACTCGGATCAACCTGGGCCTCTGCCTAGTCTCATCAGACTCTTCGCTAAGCGCTTAAAGGGTAGCTAAGGGTCTAAGCTACCTCCATGCGGACAGAGAAGACTCTGATCAGACTGGGCGGATGCCCAGGCTGATCTGAGTCTGCGCTGGGCGCACAACCACATTGTTGGTTTTGTCACGTCGCGGCTCATATACAATGTCTGGTCTATTAGTCTATTAATACGTGTTGAAGCCATCACAAGAATTTACGTGTAAAAACACAGAACTAACGGATTTCTCATATGTCAACAACTGGTTGCCATAGTTACAAAATAACTAATATTTTTTGCAGATGCTGCACTGTGCTTCTTGTTAATATGAGTGTTGTGAGGTATGCCTCATTAGTAATTAGGTACCGTATATATAACGAAACAATCACAATTTCCATTAGTGTTAGTAGGTACACTTTCAGGGGAAGCAACTCTGTCTTTTCTGTTTTCCCTCCTTTGTGTTCAGTAAGGGCCAATTCTCGAAGGAAACAATTTGGCTGCTTAGAGAAATTTTCATTCGTTGCATTTGAATTTATATTGAAAGGGCTTTGATTGTCGATCAGGGACGCAAAATGGGAGACACCAAAGTTGTCCTCTATTGTAAAAATGGCGGAAAAACATAGAAATGTATCCATGCACATTTATTTGTCTCAGACCTAAATATTCAGCTTGGATTTGGATTTGGATTTTGATTGTTTCAGTTCCTGGTCTTTGCATACTTTTTACTTTTAACGGTAATGGTTATACCGCCATGCGCTTCCCTCCAATTTTTCTAAGGGAGCCAATCTTGGCGATTCAAATTTTCTTCCCGTTAAGAAGTTTACTTTTCTTAAGGGTTCTACTAAATTAAAAAAAGAATTTGCTTCTGGGAAGCATTTTTTTCCTTTAAGACTTGACCTCACAGAGAGGGGAGGCAAAAATTCAAAATGGCAAAAGAGTAACCTTCCCTGATATCCCTGATAGTGTATCAAATCGCTGAAAAACAATATCCGAGGTGGTATAAATGAGAAATAAAAAATAGATTTACTCGCACTGTAACAAAATCCACGGAATTTACAGTAGAGTAGCCAGTACATTTCCCGTTATCTTTACGGGCGCCCGTAAAAAATGCAGGTATTTTCACGCAGAATACAACTGAATAGGACAGGTGTTGCTTTGGTCATAAAGCTCTTCAAAACTATAAAGTTTTTTTCGAGTGCGGCCATTTAACATTACCCTACAATAAAGTGATATCCAACAATGTTCTACAGGCAGACGCCCATAAAAATAACGGTAAATGAACTGGCAGCCAGATGCCAGGTATTATACAGTAAAAAAAAAAACTACGGATTTTTTTACAGGACGGTTTTCTACAGGAAAATCTTCATTCGTCTTTCCCGTCGCATGCAGGGATTCCGAATGGATATTGGCCAAGAGGTCTTGCCTTGATGGTATACGCTTATGGCATGGACCAGACAGGCTGGACAGAAAATCGGTGTCGAATGAGTATTGTCCATTGAGTTAACTCGGACGGTGTACGCATATGCCACTGACGTCACTGGCGAGACTGAACATCTGTGTCATATACGTATCGTCCAAGGAGTTTAACTTGAACGATACGCATATGTAGTAGGCTGACACGGACGCGACAGGCGAGACGGGATAATGGGAATTTTATGTTCTTTGGAAACGTGAAAAACAATCGATCTCGTTAGCAATGACAAATATGTGTACTTAACAGCTGCAGGAGCTGTAAAAATGATGAATTTGATTCTTTCGTAGTTTTCTTCGATCTGTTTTGATATAGTGCAGTAACTGCTCAATTGATACCGTATTTTATCGTTATAAGGCAGAAGAAGTTCCTTTCAAAACAATCCGAAAATCTAGATCCGTCTTATATGACGGATATAATCAAAAAAATCTAAATCCGTTTAATAAGATGGATCTGGAATTAGTGATTGTTTTAGAAGGGACGGATCTAGAATTTTGGAATTGTTTTGTATGGCAAATACACATCAAATAGTAAAATTTCAAGGCACTGATTTAGATATTTGGGGTCTTACAGAGACGTAACTGCTCAGATGATAAAAGTACCATGAAACATTAATTATTGGGACAGGTATGCCTGAGCAGATGCTTTATATTCAGATCAGACTGCTGATAGACTGCTCTAGATGAGAGTGTAATCATCCTGGCAGCCAACACTTTCAAACCCTAAGATAGAATCAACCTGAAACAGAAAATACATTACATTTATTATTACACTAAATATTCAGCAAAAAATAAGTTATCAGAAAAATTGCAAATGCTTATACAACTGTATTAGTTTCTGACCACCCCCCCCCCCCCCACCCCCACCCCCACCCACACACCTACCCCAACCCTCTGCAGTCTAGGTTAAAAGAGCTCTAGAGGACTACATCTGTGTCAGCCTTAATTTGGGTATAATATTTTGCTTGGTTCTCCGGTTATCAATTTTCATAAAGCTTATGGTGTATGGGAATACTGTAAAACACTACTATCTTTTTTTTTTTAAAAAATGCTTCCCTAGGATTATTTCGTAGTTATTATCTCTGTCTTTTCCTCCGACTCGAAGTAACTGAAAACTGTCGAAACATTGGCCTGTTGGTATGATATCCGTGATATGAAAAGTTCTGTTCGGAATGTTGTTGATCTCGTAATGCGTTGTCGCATCAGCCCAAGGACGCAAATAAAATCTATTAAACGCTTATCATAAAGGCATGCTTGATGAGTATCGTAATGGATCCCAAACTAGGATAGAAGTGCGCTGGACATAAGTGCAGACCCTGGTTAGACTGCAGTGTTTGCTATTTCGTCAATACAGCGCTGAAAGTATATCACCTTAAGATTTATCCCACTTGTCACAAAATGTTGATCAGTTAAAATTTAGCATTGATCAGCTCTGATTCAAAGACATAACGTTGAATCAACGTTATTTCAATGTTGATTCAAAGTTGTGTGCCTGCTGTAATGGGCACACTTTTCGCCATTTTACACAGGGAAACAACTTTATGAATTAATGTTGTTTGATTATCTGAACAATGAAGCCCTTTTAAAATGGGATCTACTCTTAAAGAAATATTTCCTCCGAGGAGATAAAAAATAGTATTTGCTTTAAAAATGGACATGCATTGAGAAGGTGGTTTTTAACGTATTTTCTTTCATTCAGATAAAGGCATGTAAGTACAAGCTTCGCACACGAAAAAAGATTTGAACGATATCTATTGAAAACTTATATTATTAAGAAAGTTGTCAAAAAGAACATAATACAGCTACTTTCCCTGAAGGGAGCATATGAACATTAACTTTTACTTTAGGATGGTAAGGTATCCCAATATCTGGTGCAGTTTTGCTGTGTTGTAAGGGCCAGAACAAAAATGGGGATCGCAACATGGAAAGATATAGTTGAAGTTGTGTATTACAAGATTATGTGAATTTGGTTCGTTGGTTGATTTGATGCTTAACGTCCTCGGTAAACAACTAAGGTCATGTCGGGACGGTCAGTTAACCTAACCACACTATTCCTGGGCAGGCTTGGACCTCCTAAGCGGTTAACCGGTACTAAGTGCACATACTTTCGCCAGTAACTGACAACTGCCCTTCTTGAATCAGCGGAAGGAGAAACGAAAGTATGTGGCCAGACCGGGTTTCGAACCCAGGACCTCTGACTTATGAGTCAGGTGCCCTACCGATTGCGCTACGCGGCCCGGCAAGATTATGTGAAATGAAATCACAAGCAAGTTTGAATAGAGGCTGGTAGAAATATATTGGGAGAGATCTTAAGCGATTTAGAATGAATGAAGGAATATGAGAAAAAATGCCAAGGTCAAATGATTTGCTTTTAAAACACTTTAATTCATATCTACACTTTTCTAGAACCGAGAATGGTCTGTTGCTTCGGATAGGTCAGTGCATTCAGTACTTAGATTTCTGTAGTTCTCACTCTGCGTATTTCCGTCGCTTTTTATTTTGACTGGCTGTTGATTTATTTCCTTTCTTCTGCCTCCATAACGGATGTCTGTACTGCATTTTTCTGTCGAATTTTCACACAGCAATGTTCCCTGGCAAGCTCAATGGAGGCTGTACTGTATCTTTATTATGCCAAGCCAAATGTACACTTATAAGAAAACCCTGATTTTTTGAGAGAAAAAAAAACAACATTGTTTTGCGATTCGGTAATCCAAGATTTTATCGGGTAAACCAGGTTATTCTGATAAGGCGGGGTTTTCTTTTATTACACCAGGGTTTTCTCTGATAAATCAGGTCCTTCTTAGATATACTAGGTTTTTCTCCGAAACGTGTTTTACAAGAAATAAACTAGGTTTTTCTAAGAAAAACTAGGTATAACAGAAAAATACTTTGGTTTTGCTTTTGTGAAACATGGTTTTGCTTTGATAAATCTAGTTTTTGTCTTGATATTCAAGGTTTTCATATAAAACTTGTATTTTGTAAAACCTAGTTTATCACAGCTATCAGCGTTAGTTGCACATAGCCGAATTCTCTATTAAGCTACTGAGGCCGATGAAATGATTTCGACTGTTCGCTTTGGTTGTAACCGGACTTCATCCCATATCATGTTGGTTAACGTTAACTCTAATACGGAACGAAAATGAATTTAGCTGTTTCCATTTGTTGTATCCGTGTTTATATTTTCCCGTTTTTATTGCAGAATGGCTAACGCTAGAGCAAAAGCTGAGCAGGCTGACCAATCAGCATTAAAGGCCGAGCAGGACTCTGACACCGCCAGATTAAAAGCCAAAGAATTTGCTCCAGAATTCCATCAGCCAGGTACGGTAACACTTTCGTGCTCATAATATTTCTGCAGTGCAATTTAGATCAGTCTACTAGGGTTAAGTCAGGTAAATTCGGACAGCAGGTAAATTCGGACAATGACATTGTTTCCTTTATACGTCAGTTGTTTGGAATTGAAACAAAATTAACTTGGCAAACAGTAAAAATCCTGATGAGACGGCTCATCATGAGCCGTCTCATCTGGATTTTCACTGTTTGCAATGGTATGTCCGAATTTAGCCGCTTCCAAAGTTACCAGACTCAATCCTAGTCTGCTTGTGTGAGCGTTGCGTAAGTAAATGGGTACACTTTTAGTGGGCAACTTTGTTATTTTCATTATTGCATCCAGTCTCAATAGAGGTTTATTCTTAAAAGGAATGAAGTTGTCCCTCCTTCCTTTAAAAGTATGCCCCATTTAGTAGGCCTTCTGCGTCTGAAAAAGGGAGCAGAAAGACGTACAAGTTGTTGCTCCTTGTGAAAATGGCGGGAAAACCTGGAGAAGTACAAGCGCACCTTAAATGGCAAACAGTGCAGACCTTATCAGACGGCTCGTTCGTCTCCGTGTGATTTGCATCTACAATGTTTGCAAATGCCTTTTGTTGGACACGAGTCTCTAAAGGGTAACTGCGTGAAAACGTGACCCGATTCAGTGCGTTGTTGCTTCATTATGCCATGTTCACATGTCGCTATTTTAGATTGGCGCCTATACTTTTATTCTGGTGAACGGTTGAGATTCTTAGATGCATTGAAAGCACAGTTGTGAGCAAGCATGGTAACAACTTGTATTTGGTTCTGTCTGAATCTGTGTAATTGAGCTCTACCTGTGTAATATATTTAGTGTAACCTAAAAGGTTCATGAAAAGATAACTAACAGATTATATTTTTTTTGTCAAAATGATTACAACAGCATCGTTAGTATAAAGCTGCTATTTACAGTACGGATACCAATTACCTTTACCATGTTTGATGCTTGATAGGAGTGGAATGGACCGATAAAACTTATACATCTACATAACTTTTTGCGGTTACGTTGACTGTACCGGAAAGAAGTTTTTGCTTAACTTCCGTGGTGAACCGTGGTGGCTTGTGGGTGTGGCCTAAACCGTAGCGCAACCGTAACAGAATCGTGCTCATTCGTAGCGCTACCGTAGGTGTGTCCGTGATTATCCCTGGCTTTCCGTCGGTATTCGTGGACAACCGTGGTAATTTTGTCACTACGATAACTCGCTTTTTATTCAAAAGAAATAAGTTCCCAGACTCGAACGTTTATGACCTTGGATTACTTTCCTTGCCAATGCAAAATGCCTACTCACAATTAATTTTTAGAATAAAATTTTTATTTGTCTACCGAATTTCAAAATTTTTGCTGGACATTTTACGAAAAATTTAGTTTTATATAATGTGATAAAATACTTTCCTTGCCTACAAATAAATCAAACATCATCAACAAAAATCATTGTCATGACCACCGTTAAACCGTAGACAATCGTAGGAGCCCGTGGCGCTACCGGCTTTATTCGTACTAGCACCGTATCGAACCGTAGTAGCATCGTAAGCTTCCGCAATGCGACCGTGAGATACCTTTGTTGTCCGTAGTGCTGCCGCCTTGCACCGTCGTGAATTCGTAGATGATCCGTACAGACACCGTGAGAAACCCTAATAGAACTCTGAACCGTGAATGTGTGACTGGGGCTTTAGTAATTTACTCTGAAAACGCTAACTTGCATCACATAGCAATGTGTAAAAGCTTAATGCATGCTTGCCAGTGGCCCTTACAGAAAGTAAAATGTTTGCTTTTACCTTATCCATATAATAAACGTAAACTATTTTTCACACCCAACAAACTCTCAGCTTGATTTGAACCCCCCAAAAAACTTTTGCTAAAGACATAATTCTGTCTTGGATTTCATTATCATAACCTCAGCAGGTACACAGCATTAAAACAGGTTTAAATAAGCGTTAATTCAACGTCATGACGTTGAATTTATGTTGATTCTGCGCTGTGTGCTCACTGGAAACTGTAGTATATTTTGTCTCAACACTAAATATTGAACTTGAATCTGCAGTATAAGAAATTCAAAACTTGCTGAGAATCAATCTTGTGAACAGGAAGTAAAATTTCGAAACGATTATTTCCAAAAGTGTCAATATGTATCTCATGAACCAACACATAGTTCCACGTTATATTGATTGTAACTGATCCTTATATGTTGTGACAACAAATTTTCTGCTCAGCATGGAATGAATAGTATGTTCATGCGCAATGCTATGTTGTTCTGAGAAATTAGAACAGCAAGTGTATGCAACGGAAGTTTAAAAGGATCACATTTTATTTATGCATTGCCTAATTAGATATGTACAGGAAACTCTAAGATCAGCTAAATAATGTTCCAATGAAAAGGCCCACCACAAAGATAGAAAAAACGTGATTCTTGACTGCTTCAGTAGTTACAATTCATCATTGAAAATCTTTTCCCATTAAAATAGATAAAGCCTATTTTCGAACAGGCATATCTCATGCTTTTCATCACAGCTGAAAATCTAAGAAGAGGATATCTAGTTTTCAGATATCAGACGTCGTGTTGAAATAGGCATTCATTCCTGATTATGTTATTTGTATCGAATAGAAAAAAATATGCATGCCTCTGATTTCAGCCTACCTTGGCTAGACGAATATCGCTGTCATTATTTTTCAACTACCGTTGCACCGATTCCAAGATCAGGGTTTTGTTGCACCTATACCAAAACCACACCTGGTTAACTATATTTTCAAGGATGTTAAAGACGAAAAAGAGTTATAGTTATCAAACGACCTGGTCATCAGGTCGTTTGATAAGTATAACTCTTTTTCGTTCCTTAACAGCTCTTTTCGTTTCGTAACAGCCCTTATATATACATGGTGAACCAGGGGTGTATAGTGATTATACCAAAATTTTAAAGACGTTTTGTTGGCATTTTGCATATACATGTAGAATCATTTGAGGAGAAGTAAATGTAATGGTGTGCTGACAAGTCTGTTTATATTTTTTTTCTTGAGGTGCATATACGTAAACCCAAGTTCATTTGAGTATTGAGGAGTCTTTCCTTTGACTGTTGTTGATAATCTGGACACCGGATGCAGCTTTTGATGGAATGAATCTGGAAACCACTCATAGCTTCAGACCGTCAAGGGCCAGCTGTACCACTACTCAAGAGATTTGAATGTCTTGTTTGCTTTGGGATTGCCAAATTCCGCGATAGTTTCGTAATTCAGAAAGCAATGCTTATTGCTGATGCAAGGTTAAGCATTGTCGATGTCCAAGTTTTCTTGAAAAGGGCTTCATAACAAAACAGCCTAGTACACTTGCTTCGTAATGAAACTCCTAGTGTTGGCAAACAACGTTGAAACAACATGGACTTAATGTTGATTTAAGATTCAGTGTTGATTCAATGGTATTCCCCGAGAATGCATATATCTTTACCAGCTGCTTAAGGCAGATAATTCTTACTTTGAAATCAAGTTAAATACATATCGAATAGACCCCCTTGATCGTCAACATACGTGAACTGCGTATTGATCTCGTTATAAAACGGAGGTTTCCCCTTCCGAAACAATCCTAAACATCTTGGTCCGTCTTACAAGACGGACTTCTTGGTTAATATTTCTTCTCCTGTTAAGTGGGGATGTAGAAGTGAATCCTGGTCCGGGCTCGGTCGAAGGCAGTGCTGATTCCAGTTCAGATAGCTCAGTTAGTTCATTTGAAATGCTTTCCAATCATCTAAGTATCTTTCACCTAAATATTCAAAGTATTTTGCCTAAATTAGACCTAATAAAGTGTGAAGCTGATGCATACGACGTACTTGTTTTCTCTGAAAGCTGGCTTAAACCGGAAGTTCGTGACGAAAGCATAAGTATTGATAATTTCTTGCCACCTTTCAGAGCAGACAGATGCGATCGTTTAGGTGGAGGCGTAATAATCTATGTTCGGGACTCTTTTCTGTGTAGACGTCGCTCTGACCTTGAAATACAAGGTCTTGAGGCCGTGTGGGTTGAAATTCGGGTGAAATCGAAAAAAGTTCTTATAGGTGGTTTCTATAGGCCACCAAATAGCAATACGCGTTATTTCGAGCTTATAAATGAAAGTATTGACCGGGCGTATAACAGTAATATACTTGATATCATTATGTTAGGAGATTTTAATTGTAATATGTCTGCAAATAATAGTAACAAAATGACAGAAGTTTTACAGGACTTTAACCTTAAGCAATTGATAACTGAATCTACTCACTTCACGGAAAACTCATCCTCCCTCATAGACTTGATTCTGGTACGTAACATATCTAACATTTTGTCAAGTGGAGTGATTGATTCTTTTATACCAGATCAAACTAGATACCACCTCCCCATCATTGTACTGTTAAAATTTTTACGTCCTCCAACCAAAACATTTCAACGGCTCATATGGAATTATAAAATTGCCGATTTTGACAGATACAGAACACTTCTTTGTGAAAATAACCTTGTAGAAAAGATAGAGTCAACAAATGATATTGATGAGAATGTCCAACAAATAACAGAAACCATGTTATTAGCAGCTAAACAAACTATACCAAATAAAAATGTTACAATTAGACCTACTGTTCACCCCTGGATAACATCTAATATAAGAAACTAAATTCGAAAACGTAAACGAAACTTTAGAAAATATAAGCAAACTTCTGAAATCTCATATTGGGAGAAACATAAATATATCCGCAATAAAGTTGTATCAGCTATCAGAAAATCTAAAAAAGACTACTTTGATAAGCTCGATGTTTTACTGTCGACTGAAACGTCAAATATGAAACTTTTCTGGAAGACATCAAAGCAATTACTTAACCTATCAAAATCTTCTAGTAACATACCTACTTTAGTACTGAACAACGAATACGCCGAGGATGATAGCCAAAAGGCGAACATGTTAAATAATTACTTTGCTTCACAGGCGCTCGTGACTGACGACAACAGACCCTTACCGCAGCTTTTACCTGCCCAGCGCATTCTAAACTCCATTGAAATATTAAGTCAAGATGTTAATGATGTCCTTCGTAACCTTAACATTAACAAGTCATGTGGTCCAGATTTAGTAAGTCCTCGCCTCCTAAAAGAAGCCTCTATTGTCTTAGCTAGACCTTTATCAATTATATTTAATCGTTCTTTAGACCAAGGTTACTTTCCAGATCAGTGGAAGCTTGGCAATGTGTGTCCACTTCATAAAAAGGACGACAAATCTGTACCCTCTAATTACAGGCCGATCACCCTATTAAGCATATTAGGGAAAACCATGGAACGCTGTGTCCACAAATATTTATATAATTTTGTTATTACCAATCAAATTCTTACACCATTCCAGTCAGGCTTTGTACGGGGTGATTCAACAACATATCAATTGATTCATACTTACCACACATTCTGCGAATCTGTAGACAAGGGCAAAGAAGTAAGGACAGTATTCTGTGACATCAGCAAGGCCTTCGACAGAGTCTGGCACAGGGGTCTACTTCATAAGTTATCATGCATTGGTTGCTCTGATAAAATTTTAAGGTGGTTCTCGAGTTATCTCTCGGGTCGTAAACAACGCGTCGTTTTCAATGGGCAGGCCTCTGACTGGACCTCCGTTCAGGCAGGAGTTCCCCAGGGGTCAATTCTTGGACCCCTCCTGTTTCTCCTATATATAAATGATATTGTAAGCGACATTGGATGCCCCATTCGACTATTCGCAGATGACACCAGCTTGTACATCATAGTAGATACTCCGCCTATAGCCGCAAATTTCTTAAACTCTGACCTACGTACAATTAGTAACTGGGCTGAAAATTGGCTGGTTTCATTTAATGCAAGCAAAACAGTTTCTATGACAATCTCAAGGAAAGTAAATCCGCCTCAACATCCACCTTTATTCATGAATAACGTGCAACTGACAGAAACAGACACTCACAAACATTTAGGTATTATATTCTCCAAATCTTGTACATGGTCCCAGCATATCGAAAATATAACTAATAAAGCATGGACAAGATTGAATCTCATGAGAAGCTTAAAGTTTAGAATAAGCCGCACGGCCCTAGAACGCATGTACATATCTTTTATTCGACCTGTTCTTGAATACTCTGACTCAGTTTGGGACAATTGCTCAACAGAAACAAAGAAACAACTAGATGCAGTGCACGTAGAAGCGGCTAGAATTATTACAGGAGCAACTAAACTGTGCAGTATAAATAAACTTTTCTCAGACATTGGTTGGGATTCGCTCCAAAGTCGCCGGAATAAGCATAAACTCGTTATCTTTTATAAGATTTTGAATGGTTTAACTCCTAACTATCTTTCTGACTGTCTACCTCCTTTGGTGCAAGAAACTACAACATACAATCTGAGAAACTCAAATGATATCCAAACTCTTCATGCTCATACGAACTTATTCTACAACTCTTTCTTTCCCTCAACTATTCGAGCTTGGAACACTCTCCCTGAGGATACTAAACTAGCCACTTCTGTCGCATCTTTCAAATATCGTTTAAATCGAGATTTAAAAAAACCTCCAAGATACTATAATTCTGGTACGCGGATTGGCCAAATACTCCAAGCAAGAATGAGAATGGAATGTAGCTCACTTAACTCTCATCTTTATAGGAAAAATATAGTTCCAGATCCTTCCTGTCAATGTGGAGGTTTCGAAAGTCCACATCATTTCTTTTTCTGCTGTCCTAAGTATACAGCCGCTAGAAACAGATACTTACCAAGCGATATTCATAGATATAATTCTCACGATTTTTTGTTTGGAAAGGATAGTATGACAAACCATGAAAATGAAACCCTTTTTTTAAAGGTACAAGATTATATCATTAAGTCAGGAAGATTTATTCCATAGCTTACGTCTCTTTTGCTCCAGCTCAGTATATTGAACATTCATTTACTAGTCTAGTTCTAAATTCATGTTGTCACTTAATCTTCTACCGTGGGAGTGCAACTTAAGTAATAATCGGTCAAATGCTTTATTCTTTGCCTCTTCATTCTTTTCTATAATCAGCTATATCAACTTGTTTATAGTTACTTAACTGTATTACATTTTTTATTACATGAAAATGTTTTGCACAGCTTTTTTCTTTTCTTTTTTTTATGCCTATGTTTTGTACAATAGCAAACAGTTAAGTGTTAACAGACATTAAATCTCTGTGTCTGTCTGTCTGCCTGTCTTTCTCTCTCTCTCTCTCTCTCGCTCTCTCTGATTTTTGTTTACTTGTTTGCAATATTGGTTTGATAGTCTTTGTACCTAGCCATTCACATATACTGTAATTTTCAGATTGCTTCAGGAGATGGCTTTTATATAAGCATTTTGCTTACTGTCAGATCCTGTACCATTATCTACTTTTGTATTATATATATGTAATTTCTATGAATAAAATATTGTTTAAACCAAGACGGATTGTAAAACGGATCTAGATTTTTTGGACAGTTTTGGAATAGAAAGACCTATAAGATAGCCAAATTACATAAGATTGATTTATACATTTGGGGTTCTTTTGGTCGGAGAGAGAAAGCCCAGTCTTATAGCAAACTTAAAGACAGTGCTCATGCGCAGACCAGTGCAACAATGGTCAGTGCATGCGCAGCTCTCCTAACTTGTAGATATTAAGCTGTATGGGTACATCCCAATGTTTATCCACCATTTTGTACTATTAAAGGAGACAGCTTTTGTGACCGCCAGTTTGTTTCCCCAGTGAACGCAGCCATTCCAAACTGGGGTTTCATCTTAAAGGAAAAAATTGCTTTAAGGCCAGCAAATTCTTTCGTTTAGTAGTTGATTCCTATTAAAAGAGAAGCACATATTAAAATGGCAGAGTTGCTTCCCATGAAAGTGCATTTATTTACCTTAAATTGGGTAGGCTAGTATGATGTAACGCCGTTCATGCCCACCTTCACAAGCAAGGGTTCGAGGTTATAATACTTGAGAATAATCTCAAACTCAAAATAAAGCACACTGATTGGCTGCTTCCGAGCATGTGCTCGGAAGCAGCCAATCAATGTGCTTTATTTTGAGTTTGAGAATGTACTCAAGTTTTATAACCTCCGGGCCAGGTGTACTATGTCCACTTCGACCTTACATGCAGGGCAGAGGAACGAAATGGACTTAATACCGTTGGCTTGCAAAGATGCTTCTGGTGATATTAATCTTCTTATGTTTTTCTTTTCTGTGTTTTCAGGGACGGATATAATCAAAAAGAAGTTAATGGAACAAAACATGAACGGTCAACCGCACGAGGACAACTACGATTACAGTCATGTTGAAATGCAAAACCACAATCCACACATACGCTCAAAATCTTTAATGAACCGTAACGGCGATAATAGACCGGGTAACCTATCGCCCACTTCGGACCAAAACTTCGGTCTTCAGACTAGAAAAACTAGTGCGCATGCAGACATTAGTTATTTCAGTGTACATAATCCTTTGCTATCGCCAAACCTTAACCCTTCTCAAGAAGCTGTGATCACATCCAATCATACCCCTCACAACAGAAGTCCTTCATTAAAAATCAGACGTTATAGTTTCCTAGCTGGATCCCGCCGTGGTAGGGGCTTCAGTGAACTCTTTAATTCCACTATACTTAATGACCACTTTGATCAGTATTCCGCTCAACGTGATGATAGTGGTTTAGGTCGAGAATTCCTATCCCCTGATGACAGACATTCAAGAGGGGTTCACCCTAGTGATACGTCCCCAGATTCAGGAGTGTCGGAAGGGCTAGAAGACGGCCGGCCTTTACCCCGCCGTCGAACTCTTCCGAGTATAGTTAAGGAGGGAGAAAATGTTACCACTCCAAATGCACAAACCAAAGAGCAGGCACACAGTAGTGAAAACCTTGCGCGCAAAAATCCGGACACATACATAATTGAAAATGGAATACGAAAAAGGGTAAAAGGCGTGACACGAAACCCTACAACCGCCACTAGAGCAGCTTCCAAAAGCGACCTACCGAAGGAATATAAGATTGAAAGTGAGAAAACGCTTGCACGGTCCGGCAAGCACGGGAGTCTTCCGGATGTGTCCACCATTCAGAAAACGGATCAGACACCAATGTCACGTGAGGAGGCTTACAGACTCAGCTCGGCCAGAAGAGAAGAACTCCGAAGGCTTCAAGATCTTGCGGAAAGGCGTCGTCAAGGAGACGTAACTGTTATTTTAGGAGATATTAGGGTGAGTGGTAACTTCTTGTCAAAATGTGTATTTGGCACGTATTCGTAGTTTGTTCTTTAACATTTAGACACTGATCTTAAATAGTTGAAAATGTATGGGCATGCATTTATGGTTTCCCGCCATTTTGTCAAAGGGAGGCAACTTCAGGGTTTAATATTGGCTCGTACTCGTTAAGGGCCAGCTCTGAGAAGAAAGAGTTTTGTTGAACAATCGAATTTTTATTTCTACAATTTCACAAAAGCACCAACAACATACTAGCATTACCTTTGCATGTCCAGCGTTACTCATCTTTTGCAACTAGGAAACCAAGAAAGATAACAGGACAGTGCGCCGTGGTACAAATTAATCCCCTTTGTCTATAAAAGCGTGTCTTTAACTGTCACCTTTTCCGTGTGCTGTTTCCTATTACCACAGCAACATTTGGCCTACTCATTGCAAAGCGGCTCCCTTATTCTGCACAGACTTGCGCAAGAAGTACAAAACATATCAGAGCTTTGTAATTTTTATACACTGTATGGCATGCTCCTGTCAAATTATAAGTGAGCTAACGCCATAGATATGTTACCATAGCAACTATAGAATAAGCAACTAATGTGCTGAGTACCTTGGCAGAATTACGTCTGCATAACGTCACAAGTTTTCATTGTAGCAGATTTATGACGTCATGATGTCGGAGCATGGCATACAGTGTATGCTCCGCCAAATTTTCAGTGACATAACAAACGGATATTCTTTCACCAGAATCTTCAGGTTTTTCCTCAAACAAATAATTTTTCTCAAATCATTTAATTCCCTGTTTATAAAAATCACAGAAGTTACATTTGAATTATTCTTATTGGAATTCATGTCTTTGTTTTTATTTTGCAGGATTTTGTTCAGCAAAGACAATTGCTAGTATTGGTTATAGCATTGAATATTAGCTTAGCTACAATGTTTTTCAACCTTCTTTCCTGAGGGAAGCCATTTTGGTTTCTAATACCTCCCCACAATGCTCTGGTTTAATGGCGAACGTCAGATGACCGGATGTTTGTCGCGTAGTGCACGTGACGCTGTCGACGGAAGATGAGACGAGAGTCATTCAGTGGAAGAATCGACTATTTTCACAGCGTGAATTGAACTGATAACAACTACAAAAGTTTGTTGGAAGATAACTTTCAACCAAAGATTATCATGACCATGATGAAATGTCAAAATAATTCTGAAATGGATACGAACGTGAATTGGTCTGAATTAGAGATTTGAAACACAGATTCATGGTAAATCATCGTGATGAGACACGAAGAGATGTCTTAGATGATGTGCTGGTGTGACAGTAAATGTATGAGAATGTTCTTTAATCAAAATATGTTGAAATGATTAAGTTTGCATACTACACTTGCCTTTCCTCTTAACTGAGAGGTAGATAATATTTGCAAGGGAATTTAAGATATATTGATTGGAATTTCTCTGGGATCGAGTTTTGATGAAAATGTTAAAATGTTTTTCATTTATTTTGACATGCTTTTAAAACATAAAAAGAGAACAGGTTTGCGGATTGCCTTGCAAACTTCTGTAATGGCATATTTTGTTACATTATTTCAGTCACATCCTGACAAAATCCGTCATTAGGGCTATGCGAAGTGCGCATGCGCAAGCCGGCCAGTTTGCATGCTTGGTTTGGCATGCACAATTCACATGTGCTTTTAGAATTCGGTTTTGACGTGACGCAGCTCGTATTATTTCCATAAAGACTGTTCACCGTTTATTGTGTTCATAAAGGTATTTATGGGTCAAAAGACTTTCGTTTCCACTAAATATGTATAGCACAAATTGTGTGGTCTGCATAACAGGCGGTAAAATCTTTTCCTCATAAGTATGAACTGGTGAATTCTGAAGTTTCAAACGATTTACAGCTTCAATTTTTGGAACTTACAGCTTAAACAGTTGTTTTGGCTTTGATTTCGAAAAGGCATATATTTTTACCGTATAACATCAGACATAATAAATAAACTCATAAAAAGAATCTATCTGAACACCTGTGCTTCATGATGCCGGTTTAAATGGCTTGAACTTGCAGAATTCGTCAGATATAATCGTATTTTCTCACGTTTATATCATTTTTTGTTTTACAGCTCCCATTTATTTCATTTGAAAAAAATTCATCATCAGAAAAAAAGTCTGAATGCATTCTGTCAGGACTAATTATCCTGTAGGCACACAACGTTGAATCAGCATTGAATCAACCTTGATTCAATTTCATGGCGTTGATATAGTGATGATTCAACGTTGTGTGCCCAGTGAGATTCTTTCAAGACTGACTTACAAGTCTGTATATATTTGTTTTCAATTTTGCATTTAATGCCCGTTCCACATGATTTGTCATATACGTGTATCTTATAATGACTAGAGTGACTGCAAAAACCAATGCATGAATCGTGTATGTCTTGTTTCCTTTTGAAATGAGCCGCGACACGAGAAAACCAACAAAGTGGTTATGCGCCCAGCGCTGACTCAGATCAGCCTGGGCATCCGCCCAGTCCGCTCAGACTCTTAGCTAAACGCTTAAAGGGTAGCTAAGGGTCTAAGGTACCTCCTTGCGGACAGCGAAGACTGATCAGTCTGGGCGGATGCCCAGGCTGATCTGAGTCTGCGCTGGGCGCAAAACCACTTTGTTGGTTTTCTCGTGTCGCGGCTCAAATGTCTTTCAACTTATCTGTATGTGGAGCATGAATGTGCTTCTGTAAGGCACAAACAGCTCATGATTTTCAGCATTTGTTCAAGTCTAGAACATCTCTTGCGTCATTTCCGCTTGACTGTGCGGATTATTGAAGTCTGATCACCGGAGACGCCTGGTTGTTTACTACAGTTTAAATGAGACAGTTGAAACGAGTGTCCAGATGATCTAGATGACACTGTACAATTCACAGATGCAATATATAATTGGTTTTTATTCGGACGGGTACACTCTCAGGGGGAGCAACTCTGCCATTGTTTCCTGTCGCCATTCTGCAATCAACCCTTAAAGAAAAGAATTTCTCCTAGAGGATAAAGTTCTTTCCTTAAAGAGTAGACACATTTTCAGAAGGGTTTCATCACTGAAAATAAGTAGTCATGAAGTAAAAATAGTTGTTCCCATGTGAAGAAATGTCGGATAAACCGGGTACCCGTACACCTCTAATGAGGATCACCACGTGTAAAGGTGCATTAGAGCAAAAAAACGCAAACAGTGACGTATCAGCTTTTCTATGGGAGCCCCCATGTGGGAGGTTTTCAAGGGTTGAACAAATCCTGAAAGTCAGCTTGGGAGTGTTGTTATGAGCGAATTACCGTAATACTGTTTACCCTTTATATTCAGACGTCTTCCACTGGGCCCAAATCGTTAAATCAACATTGAATCTACATTGATTCAACGTCGTGACGTTGAATCAACATTGGTTCATTGTTGATTCAACATGATGCACCTTCTGAGCGTATAAAGCTCTGTCGATTTTGGACAAGCCCGTTCTTATTGCCAGTGGAATTTTCTGAAGTGGTTGGTAAACAGTGAAGACCCTGATCAATCTGTTTCCTTAGGAACAGTCTGATCTGGATCTACGCTGTTTTCCTATGATCTTCCGTCCGAATATTCAGGGTAATTACGGTAAATTGGTATAAAATGATAGTTCACATAATTTAAATATTACGTTTTACATAGTTTTCTTTTTTATTTATTTTGTTAGCGTTTTGATGTTATTTATGTTGCATATTTTGTCCATGATTTATCTCCCTTTAAAGTCGAGAGTTACGTGTATATAAGAAATAGTAACAAACCACTTTAGACTACATTGAATTTGTAGATATGTGTTAAAATGTTGACCTCTGCCTAATGAATTTTGTCGTTTTTACTAAACTATGGACTAAATAAGTGCACCAAACTATGGACTTAATAAGTGCACCGTATGCATTCAAAATTGAATGTATTCAGCCACCAGCTATTATATATATTAGCCTTTACCATCAGTCCTTTTAAGAGTAGACATTTATATGTGTCTCGATTGATATCGATCATACGAATGATTGTTTTAAAGGTATGTGGGATAACTTTCAAGCAAAGGAAATCTTCCATTTTTCCTCCCTTCTCGATAGTGGTCAACTCCAAGGGAAAGAATTTGATCCTTTGAGAGCAAAGTCTTTCCTCTATTAGGGGCAGACCGCGTTTTGGAAGAGCCACGTCGTCCAGGGAAGCGAACAGACAGCTGCGAAAATTGCTCCCCTTTGTAAAAATGGCAGAAAAAATAAGGTGCACCCAAACACCTTATAAAGGAATATTATTGATGGCATGAAAGGCAAAATGACTAGCCTTATTTGATTCTGTTACATTTAGATATAAAAGTGAAATTAAATGGACTGAAAGGCACATGATAAGAGAAAGCATGTCTCGTTTTTAACTTTGCGCGGTCTACAAAATTTAAGGATTTAAGTGCTGATGGAGAAAGAGAATCTTTCTCATAGGTTTACTTCTGGGTAAAATTGATAACAGAGCAATCGGAACACCGCTCGGCCAGTTCCGTGATTCACGGAATTTGCCGAGCGGTGCTCGAGGAGAAGAATTTCCAAGTAGGCTAAGAGAGATAACTCCAGATCAAAGAGTGGTTATCGCAGAAATAGGATTTTCTTACTTGATCAGTGCTGATTTGTCAGTAAATGGGTAAATAGCTTTTTAGGCATCTCGTTCAAAGACATTTTTCCAGAATAGACTGAACATTGGCAGTCGCAAAATTAAGTATATATTTTCCTCTCAACATTGCTAGAAGCAAAATATACATGTATGTAGTTGCGAAGAACAGTGAGGACAGATCAAACTGCTCCTAGCAGGTTTATCAGGGTTTACAATGATTACTGTTTATTATTTTCTCTTTAAATCACTATGTTAAATGTGCAAATTTAGTTGCATGGATACACCGCCGTGTATTCCCCCATTTTTACAAAGGGAAATAACTTTTGTGACTTCCTGATTGCTTCCCTGGATAATGAAACTTTTTCACAAACGGGTCTACTCTTAACAGAAAAATTTGCTCAAGACAGCAGATTCTTTCCTTTAACAGCAGATCCCTATTTAGAATGAGTGGGGTGGGGTGATTGGGGTTGAGGTGTGTGTGTGTGAGGGGGGGGGGGAGTTTACCCATTCACCTTAAACAATTGAAGAAGTCATTACAAGATACGGTACGTATACATTCATGTGAGCCGCGACACGAGAAAAAACAAACAAAGTGGTTGTGCGCCCAGCGCAGACTCAGATCAGCCTGGGCATCCGCCCAGTTTGATCAGACTCTTCGTTGAATGCCCAATGGGTAGCTAAGAGTATAAGCTACCTCCATGCGGACAGCGATGGCTCTGATCAGACTGGGCGGATGCCCAGGCTGATCTGAGCCTGCGCTGGGCGCACAACCACATTGTTGGTTTTGTCGTGTCGCGGCTCAATTATTTAAAGAAAATCGTAGAAAAGCGACAGTTTAATTAAGTGCATTTTCAATGGGAAGACAACTTTAAAAACATTTCTAAGAAAACAGTCCATAGTTTAGTAATACGTGCTTATTTCAAGGCCCCTTTTACAAGTACCATATATTACAAATAAACGTTTAGAATCTTCTAAATCTGTGTGTGTTGATTTCTTTCTTACCGATGGCAAGACTATATTCAAGTTCCGTAAAAACCTAAGAGTCGAGGCAGATATACCTGTGCAAACAGTGTAGACCCTGATCAGACTGATCTAAAAGGACAGGTGGACAGACACACGGACAGCCCCTTACTGCACAAGAGCAACACATCTGATCGTTTGAAAAACCGATATTTTGTAAGAAAGTGGATATACGGGCAAACTGCGGGTTGGACGCGTAGAAAACATTAAATGATTTATAAATATAGTTGAATTCCCCCAATTTATTCAGCCCTTTTCTCATTAAAATTCATATCAAAAGAAAGAGAAAAAAAAATATTGCAGATTTCGAATCAGTTTATATAAAATATGTAATTTTGTACTTTAAAACTGATCTCGCGATAATAGATTCACCATGGACGGACGCTCGGCGCCCCGTTAATGCGGCTATGGATTTGTTCCGCTGAGGTGCGGGGGCAACGTCGATATGAGAATTGAAATATTACTAATAGATTCACCTGGTACCGTGTACCTATTATTTCAGTTCAGTTCAGTTCAATTCTCATAACGTCGTTAGGAGAATTGAACTGAACTGAACTGAAACAATAGATACACGGTGCCAGGTGTGTGCAGCTATGGATATATGCCGCTGAGCCTCCACGAGAATTGAAATAGATAAAGAGACGTGACCCCTGCATTTTCAGTGCGATATTACAATTTACAATGTAAGTATGCGATTTGAGGGGTTATATTTACAACTTAAAAATCCCCCAATTTAATATTAACATAAACTATGAAAAAAATATCAAAACACAGAAGACTGAGAATTGAATTTTAAGAATCTGAATGCATAAAAAGTCGATGTAAATTGATGTTTTATAATCGTGTGAAACGTGGCTGTCCTATACAATTCAATGCATTTTCGCTGTTGATTCTGTTGGTACGTGTTAAACTATGCGCGGCGAATGCTCATAACAGTTACGATTGGCCATACATTTCGCTGAGATGCCGGGGAACATCGTTTGAAATTGAAATACACACATCCATTCCTAGGTGAAGCGGCTCAGAAAGTGGAAAAATGCCAAAGTAGAACACTGACAGATAACATAGGGTATAAACCAGTCCGCCAATTTTCGCTTCCTGCAGAGACTGTCCATCATATTTGGCTTCCACCGAGACTGTCCGCGATCTTTTGCTTCCTGCAGGGACTACTGTCCTCGAAAAATGGCTTCCTGCCGAGACTGTCCGCGTGACTCTGCTTCCTGCCGAGAGCCTCGGCAGGAAGCAGAATCACGCGGACAGTCTCTGCAGGAAGCCATTTATCATAAGCAGAAGTCTTAGCAGGAAGCAAAAGATCGCGGACAGTCTCGGCGGAAGCCAACTATGACGGACAGTCTCTGCAGGAAGCGAAAATTGGCGGACTGGTTTATACCCTGTGGATAATGCAGAAAATAAATAAGCCTGGGTTGCCATTCTTGTTCACCCGTTCATGAAATATACACATTATTTGTCGTAGACATATAAGAGCATACATGACCTGCATCCGGGTTTTTATTGTATGGGGGATAATAAACACAATCTACCATTTGTGAAAAGAAACAGTTTTAAAATGACGTTTTATGAATATAAACTTTATTTTGGCTTCGTTTCCTTTTTAATTTAATCGCCGTTATTTGCGGATAGACGTGTTTTATTCAATAATAACGAATGACGAAAAGTGTATTTTCAAATTTCATGACCCGTTTGAGCAGCCGTAGATCAGGCGCATTCGAGTTTTCCAATCGTGTATTTAAAGGTCTAGTATGAAAGCCATAACCGCACCGCGCTTCCGATCTGCCGCGCCAGAAATCAGTCTTCTTTAACAACTGATGTATTTCTAACTAAAATTACAAAGACACAAACAGTGCTTCCACTAGTGGAAGTCTGGGGGTCTGTGACTTCTAAAACTGAAAGCCAGGAAGTCAGTGACTTCCAATTTTTATCATAACCTACCATTTATAAAGTGAATACTGACTTAAATAATGAGTTAAATTTGTTGTAATAATGGTATTTCACCCATTAATGAAGGAGAAAGCAATATAAATATGGACATTCTGGAAGAAACCAAGTCTATCCTTCAGCATGACTTCCAAATGACAAACCTTGGAAGTCATATGACTTCCTGATTTTGATGGTTAGTTCTAGCACTGAACAAAATACAATGAGAACAAAAAACTACTTTTTCGAAACTGAACAAAAAAATCAGACATACCCCTTATCTTTTTGAATTTGTATACTAAGTCATCATAAAATTCTGGTTCCGATAGGCCTTCATGTGAAAGTGGTTTTAACCTGACATTGAGTTTTGAAACCAGTTCATTGCATCGGCGATAAAATTTTCTAGATAAGGAATTATTTCGATGCAGGCTTATCTTGATACTCATTCGCTCAATTGCACACACGCTCACTCACTCACAAACTCACGAATTCACTCCCTTAGCAATTGTGCCAAACGAAGTCAGGGAAAATCATGAAAATATGAGGCAGAAAAAGCTAAGAAATAGACTTTTAATAAATGTTCCCCCGGTTACAGCTAGCTCCTGGTGAGGTATCGGTATTTTTGCAGTTCAGTCATGCCATTAAATCTTACTTGTGGCAAATAAACTAGGATATCGAAGTTGTATGAAAATCAGTAAGGAAAACATCAGTTTTTGCCATGGTGCCGCATGGTTATATATCTATGCGCCAGTCATTTGTATCCACAACCCCCACCTACAGAAACGGAATTTTTACATTTCAGAGACCTGTGATGATTAGCTGATGGTAACAACCTTGCTCTTATTTCGACTCTATACTACAGAAAATCTCACAGAGTAAAGGACCCCAATCTTAAAACTCCGGCACTATGGAAACAATTAAAATATAATTGCCCTACACCTTGGTCCGGCTATCCCAGCGCCATTGTATTATTGTAGGCCCGGAACGTCCCGTTACCATAGTCTAGCTGCAGTTGCAGTTATCCGTTGAGGGATTATTGGGTTGCCCTATATAGTAATTCATGTTTTGTCCGCCATTTTGAAGGACTTCTTATCAAATCAACAACCCAACAAACTCTATTCGTTTATTGTGTTTCCGTTCATTCCTGGCGCAGCCCATCTTCGTAGGTTGGGACGAGGATGCAAATGACAGCAGGCCGAATTGACCCGGACGAGTTGAATGGCGGCCGAGTTGACCCAGGAGCCGTGAAGACCCTATGCTTACAAAAAGCAGGCCGAGTTGACCCGCTTCTTCCATGACATACTATCGCCAGACAATAGTTGTAATCGAACTCGACCAAGGCTGATCACGATAATTCTCACTCGGGAATTCATGTTTTGTCCTTGAACAAGACACATTTACTTTACAAAAGTACTGATAATACCCCAGTGGCGGATCTAGAGGGGGTTCGGGGGGTTCAAACGAACCCCCTCTGCAGCCTAAATTATTTCAGTTTCATGGGGAATTTCAGCAAAAATTGGTCGAAGTGCGTAAATCGAACCCCTTCAGCTAATTTGAACCCCCTGTCCAAAATTCCTGGATCCGCCCCTGTACCCAGGAAGCGGTGGATCCGTCCGGACATGACTAAAAAGTTGTTCTTTAAAAACGAATTTCATCTTCGACAATTATCTTTTTTTAAAGATGTTTCTTGTTATAAATCAAACGGTTAAAGAATTATGGAGTGAACGGGAAATTTCGGTAAGGGCAAATAATCCAGGAAGTACGTACACCTTAAGCCCCGGTCCCACATAGCTTGCGGCCACGGTGCGACCTCTCTGCGATTAAAAACAATGACAATCGCAAAGAGGTTGCAGAAGTCGCGGTGAGGTTTTATAATGGCTGCAACAAGGTCGCCGAGCGGTCGTCGATCAAAATTAGTCGCAGCCAGTCTTTTGCTCATACACAAAAGACGAACTGCGACTGATTATGCTCGCATACTGGTTGCCGCGCGGCAATGGTTTTCTAGAAGTCATCGATCGTATTATTTTAGTCCTCGACCGGTCGCCGATCGGTCGCCGGTCAGTTTCATCAACATTCTGGCTCAGAAATCTTGCAACATTGCTGCGACTTATCGGCGATCTGTCGGCGACTGAACTGCGATTGATCGGCGACTGACCACTGATGAGTCGGCGGCTGATTGGCGGTTCATCGGCGATTGATCGGTGACTGCATGGTCGCCGAAAGGTTGCGCGTGCGCAGATAGATTTAATTAAAATTTGCCGATCATATGGCAGAAAGCAGTTGCAGAAAGGTCACCGATCGATCGCCGACTGCATGCAAAACCTATCGACGATGATACGGCGACTAATCGGCGATCATATCTGTAGAGGAAATGTAGTCGCAATGGTCGCAGAGGTCGCAAGTCAGTCACAAATGCAATCAGTCGCAAAGAGTCAGAGTCAGTCGCAGGCTCTGTGGGACCCGTTGTTGTTCAAGATACATCGCATCGATAATAAACATAATTGAGCCCTGACCCAACAAAAACAACAAAGAGGCATGTGTGCCCATCGAAGACTCCGGTCAGCCTGGGCCCATCCGCCCATCTTCGTTCTGCGCATAAAGGATAGCTAAGTGTTAACGCTAGCTCCATGTGGACAGCGAATACTCTAATGGACAGAACGGTTGCCCAGATTAATCTGATCCTTCGCTGGGTGCACATGCCACTTTGTTGGGTTTGTCGTGTCGAGGCTCAATTGTTGCAATTAAATTTCATAAAGATATTTCAACCGGTTAAACAGTGACGAGTGGACAGTGAATTTATGCAAGGGCAGATAATTCAGAAAATATGCCGTAATTGCAGTTGTCGTCACGATACATCGGCTCGATGATATACATTTTACTCTTAAAAGTCCATAGCCTAATAGCCGTAGGGGTTAGAAACCCACTGTATCTTGCTTGGGCACAGCTGATGAAAGGCGGAGCCCATCTCCCTCCTTTCGCTGCCTTATCCTTCCCTAATTCGAAGAAGGTACCCAATTTACTGCTGGGTTGACAGAGAGAGTTTTCCAGTCGTCAGATGGCGACGGTGAGCCGCGAACTCACGGCCTTCCGGTGACTTTCTGCACAATAACCGAGCCACTCTAACCACTCGACTACGGTGCCTCTCTTTTACTCATAATTTGAGCCGCGACACGACAAAACCAACAATGTGGTCGTGCGCCCAGCGCAGACTCAGATCAGCCTGGGCATTCACCCAGTCTGGTCAGACTCTTTGCTCAGCGCTTAAAGGGTAGCCAAGGGGCTAAGCTACCTTCATGCGGAAAGCGAAGACTCTGATCAGACTGGGCGGATGCCCAGGCTGATCTGAGTCTGCGCTGGACGCACGACCACATTGTTGGTTTTCTCACGTCGTGGCTCATTTCATTTAAATATTTCAAGTGGATCGAATGAGAATGTTTACGGGCGGGCGAACAGACAGATGGATGGACAACTCCATATTTGTTGCGTAATGCGTCGTGTTTCGCTTTTTCTTAAAACAAAACAAAAAAAAAATAAAAATAAACGGGCGAATGGCGAATGTAATTTTGTTCGGTTGTTTCTAATTTGTGCACGCGACTTCGACGTCAGAGCAAACTGAATAATGAATACAAGTCAGTTTACCATGTACGTGCGGTCTATAATTCAAGACTTGTTTTTCCTAGACAAAAAGTTATATTTGAGAAACGTGTCCAAGCTGACGCTCAGATATCTGATAAGACCATTCCAAAATTATACTGCATAAATGTTTCATAAAATACGTTTGTTTATTGCAGGCGAGGGGTCAAATCTTTAAAAGTCCTCGAAAATTAAGCGAAAAACAGGAAGACGCCTTTTAAAGGATATTATATGTGGTACTAAATAAACACTTAAAATAGTTCGTCAGTCCATTGGGAAATGCATCTACCGTATGAAGCATAATAAGCGCCCTTGATCTAATAAACGTTCTCTGCCTCTTTTCCTTAAATAATGATATATTGGCTGGTAAACCGCCGTGATTCCTATCAGTTTTACAAACGGGAAAACAATAAATCCTGTTGGCTTCTCTAGAAGACGTACATGTAGCTCTTCCAAATGGACTCAACTCTTCGAGGACGGAATTTACTCCTATAGGAGCAAATTCTTTCCTTTAAGAGCTGACTCCCTCTGAGAAGGGGGAAAACAAATGAAAAACAAATAGTATGACTGCTTGATCTGAAAGTTTATCGATTCACCTTAATGATGTTTATTAGAAGTATTTTGGCAGTGGCTGATAAACTACAGTAGAACTTCATTAGTTTAAACATATTTATTTCAACAAAATATAGACATACAATATTTTACAAAATACAATATTTAATAGGATAAGAACGGAAGCTACAGGCTTATTTAGTTCTTCTCCTTGCATACATGATATTACACATGAAATGGCGGATAAGTTGAGCACTACTATGTTGAAACAGCATAGTAGAACTTCATTGGCTCGAACAGGCTTTTGACCATGAATATAAGTTCCAGCAGTGGATAGTTCAGCCATACAGGGTAGGTTTCTGTATAAAGTGACCTCTAGGGACCATGGAAAGAGTTCTAGTCAGGCAGGGTTAATGAGCCATCAGGGTTCGAGCCATTGGAGTTATACTTCCATTTGGAAGAGCTACGTCTTCTACAGAAGCCAACAGAATTGAATTTTGTTTCCGTTTGTCAAACTGATAAGAATCACGGAGGCTGACATGTCTAAATACCGCACCTTTTCGTAAAATACAACTCCCAAGGGCGTTTGATAGAATTAATACGGAATATGGTATGTTTAAGACCTGTCAAAGAATATGAGCATCCGGGCGATTCCCATCTTTTCTACATTTTTACGCATTGCGTTTTATAGGGCATTTGTACAGCTACAAGTCTTACGTGCAGTAAACTGTAAATAGCCAAAAAACGTTAATATAACTATTTACAGTCGACTAAAACTCCTTTGAAAAAGAAAACTGACAAAAGAACAATAATGGATGGAAAATACTTTATAATTCTGTTACTGTGCCTACTCATGACGGAATTAACAGCAGGTGTCCTGTACGAGCCGAAGCGTGAAGGGGAACCACAATGTTACAGTCGTTTCGACTACGAATATAAAACAGTTCGTCAGTTGGTGGCATTAGAAGACGCGTATTCCGAACTGAAAACCAAGCATGAAGAATTACTCAAACGGACGGAGCTGTTAGAAAATGAAAATAACAAAAATAAAGGTAAGGTATTACCTTTAATTGCTGAATGAACTATTTAATCGGCCCTTTACTGGTAGTTCCTCTACTTGAGAAGCCAGTTTAGCAGCAGTTAGTGGGTTGACGATTAATCGAGTTATTCAATCATATTCGTTTGCAGCAAAGGAGTTATTAATGGACCATAATATGAATGTTAGTTCAAATTTGGCACTGATGTTTGTATTTGCAATTGGTCAGAAATACAAAATATCTCTTTGATAGACGAAAAATGTCTCATTTCTCATACACAGTGAAAAACAAAATATTGAAGTGAAAAATAGTATGCACTTTCTTTCTTTGAAATTATTGCCTGTTTGAGGGTGAAAAAGTGAAAGATAGTGATAATTAAAACTTTTAGAAGAATGCCGTCAGTTTACAGAACTTCCGAGTAGGTATATGACGTCGAAATTACGTGGTACTGACATCGATGCGAGGTGATGACGTCGCATTGACGTCAATACGACGTCGTTTTGACATCATGTGCCTACTGGGTTGTTTGGCTATTTTTAAGGCTGTCCAATTGAAGATAGACTAGCATTTCTCCAACACTTGACCTATTCCAATACAACTGGTGGCATGGCGTGCCGCTCGGTTTTGCACATTAGTCTAGTGAATGTTGCGGTGTGATTTCCGATCAAGTTGTGGTCAAACGAAGTCCTTTCTATACTGAGCTATAGTCTTTCCAGCGGACACATGGCGTTGAAATGATGTCGCACTAACGTCGATGCGACGTCATTACGTCGCACTGACATCAGTACGACGCCACTTCGATGTTATGTGCCTGCTAGGAAAACTCTTGAAGAGCCGATATCCAGCTTTCTTCGCGGGAATTCAAGAGTTCGATTTCTCTTGGATGTACCATTTTGCTTTTGTTTGTTTGTTGTGCTTTAGTTTTATTGTGTAAATGCTCTTCACCATTTCTTGTATGTATATATGTAAAATGTTGTACAGTTTGTTTCAGGGCCTCATGGATTTAGCTATGATGCTAAATTTGTTACCCTCGTTAAATAAAGACTTTACTTTACTTTACTTTACTTTACTTTACTTTACTTTACTTTACTTTACTTTACTTTCTCCAGTCTAGGTTGCTGTTGAGGTTACATCCTAGATACTTTCCTGATCTCCTTTACTTTACTTTACTTTACTTACTTACTTTACTTTACTTTACTTTACTTACTTTACTTTACTTTACTTTACTTTACTTTACTTTCTCCAGTCTAGGTTGCTGTTGAGGGTACATCCTAGATACTCTCCTGATCTCACATGTCCCAGGACTTGTGGATAAAGGATATAGTTCTCATTAACTGGGCCATGCTTCCTGCTGATTGAGACGACTTGGTGCTTCTCTGTGTGAAATTTCATCTTCATATTCTTTCCTAATCTGCAATCTTGTCTAGGGCCCATGTGTAGTATGTAACGACCCCGATGAAAGATGGCATAATCGGCGAACAGTTGTATTCAATCCATCTGGAATGCCATTTCATGTTAAACATAAACAGGCTGGCGCCCAGGACTGATCCTTGTGGTACTCCCGAATTTATTGAACAGCAGTAATATCGATGCTCATCTCCAGTGGCTTTTTTCATATTTGGATGAAAAAATAGCATTTATGCAATTTTTAGCATTGAAGATTCAAAAAACAAATTTCTGTACCGACTACACTTCATTTTGGGATCCCTCTTGAAGAAAAACACAATAACAAAGGATTTACCCATACAACTGACCAAAAATGGAAATTCACATAAAGTGGCATTAACTCTCTTCATCACTGCGATTATTTCAGGAGGTAAAGCAAGCAATACAATTTATGTTCGCTGGGGAAGAACCGAGTGTCCTGGAAATGATACGAAAATGGTTTACAGAGGTAAGTACTCTTCAGTTTCGAAATTGTAAAATTATCCTGTTTTGTATTAAACATTATTTAGATAATCAAATGAGTAACACTTTTGTTAGGTACATGGTCAAAAGGAGGCCTGGGTGCGGCCCGGGCTTCAACGTGTTTCCTTTTTTTTTTCAGACGTATGTCTGTATTGCCCCGGTTTCATGCCTGGTAAAGAAACAATTCCATTCCCACCTGACAATAATCATAAAAATAATAACAATAATAATAATAATAATAATAATAAATTATTATGAAAAGATTTGCAAATAGTTATCAAAAAATATAAAATGCTATTCGACTTATTTGTTAGTAAAACATATAAGTCCAAAATATGATCAGCTGTGTCATTCTTTACCACGACAGATGAAGTTTATACGTATTGCCAAAAATTAGCACGCATTCTTTCGCAACCCGGAGTTCTAGGTTCGTCATTTAAGTATCTGTGGTAAAACCTGTATGATTCCGGCATTCCGTCATACTTTCCGAGGCCTAGAAGTTGATTTAAAACCTGGCCCCGAGGTAATAAAACTTGAGTACACTCTCAAACTCAAATAAAGCACACTGATTGGCTGCTTCCGAGCACATGCTGGACTGAAATTTTAAATGAAAAATGCAGGTCTGCAGGAATGTTATATAATTTTATATCTTTTATCCAGGTTTTACAGCCGGGCGTCACTACACTGGAGGTGGTGGTACCAGCATTTTGTGCCTTCCAGAAAAACCCACGTGGAATGCATATAATGACGGACACGACTCGTACAGAGGCTATATATGGGGTGCTGAAATAGATATGGACGCACCTAGCGAGGGCAAAGTATTCGAGCAAAATGTGGACGGACTCGACATGCCTTGCTGTTTGTGTTTGACACCACATTCTGTGACGCATATGTTCCCAGGGCGTGCCACCTGTTTTCCAGGGTGGTCTCTGGAGTATACCGGCTACTTGATGTCAAACTATCGTGACAGGGCCCATAACATGGAGTATTTCTGTCTTGATATTGACCCGGAAGGAATTCCGAGAGGAGGGGAAAGTGATCATCAGAATGTAATGTACCTGGTGGAGGCAAGGTGTGGATCACTTCCCTGTCCTCCATATGTTGAAGGCCGTGAAGTCGCATGTTCTGTCTGTTCAAAATAGAAGTAGAGAGAACCTCCAAACATCTTGGTCTCCTTTTCTTTCAAATAGTTGCATGAACTATACTCTCACCAAAACGAAACTGTGCTGTTCACTTAGAAATAATGTTGTACCGTTTTAGATTATTTTTTTAAACATTTGGTATCAAAATGTGTGAAATTTATTTGTAATCATGATTCATTATTTTTCAATTAATTTATGTAACTCTCAATATATCTCTTTACGCTTGAATGACTTGGGGCGAAAACTAAATGTCTATTTCAGATATATTTTGACCTCAGACATTCAAAAGTAAATATGAAAATTAACCAGTTAACCAGTATCTGTATTTGGTATGTCCGTCAACGCAGGTAAATGGTGGTATTTCTGTGGCATTTAAACTGCCTGGACACGTAATAAATGCTGACACCAGATATAAGTTGCAGAAGCGCCTGGAACAGAAATAGAATTTTATGCAGCTTTTGTTTTTCATCCCCAAGTCTTTCAAGCGCAATGAAATATACTACATTAATTTAAAAATGATGCATCATGTTGCCGAATAAATGTCAGACATTTTGATACCAAATTTGTCTATATTTTTTATCTAAAAAGGTACAAATTTTATTTCTCAGTGAACTGCATAGTTTCTTTTGTTTCAGTAAATATTACAGTAAAGTACATCATGACAAAACTAAAGTTCAGTTTAGATAGGAACTTTTAGAAATTATTTTCACGGCATTTATTAGACCTTTATCGAAACGGGACAATTGCTCACAATACGAGAAACAATCAGAACGAACAGCTAGTAGAATAACCACAGGAGCCATTTGTTTCTGTCAGCGCCCTCTGTAAGGAAATCGGATGGGATTCGCTTGAAAAGAGACGAACAAATCAAAGGCCTACCTTTGTTTATAAAATGACCCATAATATATCCCCTCTATCTCTGTCTTCCTTTGTACCTCAGTGTGTCAGTAATTCTTAGAAATGCTAATAATCTTCAAACAGTGAATGCATGGACAACTCTATACTATAGTATACTATATACATTTCCTGCCGTCAACTGTCAGAGCCTGGAATAACGTATATGAAGAGGTGAAGCAATCTAACTCTGAAGACACCTTTAAATGCTTTCTTAACAAAGACAAATTGCACTTTCCGAAACATTTTAATGTAGGTAACAGAAAAGCTCAAATATTACACACTAGATTAAGGACCAGCTGCAGCTCGCTTAATTTTGATATTTCCATATGAGGCATGTCCGATTTCCCTTTATGCCAATGTGGCAGCGTGGAGAATGCCTTTCATTACTTCTTTCACTGCAGATACTATCAGGTATAATAAATCGAACTCATTAATACAATTTCGCAGTATCATGTTTCCTCGTTGCCCCTACTTTTATATGATAATAAGTCTTTTTCACCCAATACAATTACTATTATATTCGAAAAGGCACATAAATTCATTTTGGATTTAAAACGTTTCAGACTAGCATTTTTTCTTAGCAAAAAAAAATGCGTTTTTTTTTGTTTTTTTTGTTTTGTGTGTGTGTTTTTTTTTTTGTTTGTTTTGTTTTGCCAGAAATTGTCGCCATTGTGCTGAATGCGACTGGTGCTGCGAAACTGCATCCCCTTTCTTATCCTCAGTTGCTTAGTTTGCAAAGCCGTATAGTTTCCCCTTTCTCTATTTTTGCTCCTTTTCTACAGTTACCTATTTTTCCCCTTTCTGGTCTGGACACTTTTCTCTGCTACTTAGTTTCACTTTCTATCATCGGATTTCGAAAAAAGATACTACAAACTACCGCCATGATGTTTACTATAGCTAAGGAAAGAAAATTCATATGTTTGTGCCTTTGTTCCAATCCTACTAGGGGCACCGGTATCTCAGTAGGTTAAGCGCTGACCTGCTGATCTAGCGGTCCTGGGTTCGAGTCCCGCTGTAAGCGGAAACCTTTTCAACAGTAAACGGGGTTCCATTGCACACAGCCTTGCATTACTACCCCCCATCGTCCTGTTGAAAACAATCTTAACTCGCAAGTCACCCACCCAATCCAATCCAATCCTATAAAATATGTCTGTTAATAAACCAAAAGCAATTATCGAGTTTGCATCGATTTGAAAAGATGCGAGTCAGACACTATTAGTAGCCTTTAAAAATATGAAAAGAGGATGCATTTTTTTATATTTTGATAAAATATAATGTGACATCTACGTCGACGCCCCTACAATTTATTATAATCTACGAGTCCAGTTTCATGTTTCTAAATCTTTGAAATGGCTATAATTCACTTAAGGGGGGTCTCATATGCGCCCACACTTGGATTTTCTTGTTACTATGCATGCTAAGTGCCACTGTCCTATCAACTATAAATATGTATTCATTATCTTCAAAAAGGTATTTTAGGTCTCAGGAGAGCACCTTGAGGTACTCCATTTTTTTCCTGATACCTGCCATTCATTTTTTTAGTCTTAAAGTATATGCTTTCCTTAATTTCATAAACTTTGAACTAGAATTGTAAAAGGACTGTTTATAGATACCTTCAATACCATTTGTGATTGAATAGATATATACACATGTTTTTTCTCGAAACATAAAGTCTGAAACTATTAAATAATTAAGGCTAAAATTACCAAAACATGATTTTCAACTTAAAATTAAAAAGGGTTGCAGTCTTTGTCAACCTTTGAAATTGCTAGCAAAGTAGGCCCTGTGTATCCTCTCAATATCTTTAGAATTTTATGACATTTGAAAACCGGTAACATTTCAAATATTACGTAATATTTATGAAGGTAGATTTTAAGAGAAAAAATCATGTCAGAAAGTTCGCAGAACCACTTCCTTTTGTTATAATATAACAATTAGTAAACATAACAATCATAACAGATTGTTCTACATGCTAATACACTGATTTAAAAGGTTTATAAAAAAACTATTTTACCCTAAACAATTTGCATATATAAAATGTGCTAATTCTGTAGCTGAATTCCATGCATAAATATTTTTATTTGTGTAAAGTATATCATACAAAGCAAATACATATATATGAATAATTGCTTGACTGCTAATTGTCCCCTTTAGTCAATTTGACTACTTAAGTTTCTTTTCAATTGAGGTGTAAGTCAGGGTGATCCATTTTTACTACTGATATAGTGTCAGATTTGCACAAAAGATCTGGGTTTACCAGCACTCGGATGATCTGATAAGGGGTCAGATTCAGTCCAGACACAAATCCCAGACCAAATATAATGTCTGGATTCAGTATGACCAAAATGATGATACTGACCCAGTTAAAGATTAGTACTGCATCTGCCCCGCTGGGAAGAGGACCATTGGCATGTGTGCTCATATCGCCAGTATCCTATATTATCTTGGACACATGGCTTATCACCCATCAATAGAGGCACTGCCAGATGCAAAACGGTTCAAGTCAGCTGTGGTATCTTACGGAAATGATGGATAGATTCTGATTGGTTAGGGCTTATGAATAGAAGCAAAACACTGCAAAATTAGGTACTAGCTGGAAAATGTTATGGGATTTAGTACTGGTTAACCGTATAGTAAAAGCGACAAGTAAGCAATTACCATGAAGCCTTCTACAAGAATTGTTGATCTGGCTGTACCACACAAATATGGAAAGTATACTTCTCATGAAATTGGAAGAATAAACGATAAACATTCGTTTAATTAAGACTTATCATGAATATATTTAAAGTTCCACTGTGGAGTACAACAAGGTGCCATTATCTCGGAAAAATACCTTTTATCATAGATACAGAAACTTCTTATGTGGCTTGGCAATGCAAAACATGATAGACACATAAAATTGGCCAAACAATGAAACACAAAGATACCAAAAACAAATTTCTGTGAATAATGTGGATTTTACACTTTTCAAAAAAATTGACTGTTAACATAAAAACTCTAAAAAAATAATGTTACCGGTTTTAATTTTTCTTGATTTTTTAATATCATTACCTACACATGAGTGGTCAATTTTGATGTGAATTTCATAGGTTGACAAGAACTATAACAAACTAAAATCAACATTTTAATTTATTTAAAATAATTTATGGATCTGAAATATGGGGATATTTCAGTTGAAATTTTATGTGGATATTTTCATTTGATACATTGATCTACAATTATGTTACATACATACTCACAAATTACTAGGCATCGTTTTGAGACAAAATTAGGTACAAAAATCTAAAATTCCATAGCTCTGGGGGGATTAAAACAAGGACACCAATTTTTTCCTCGAAAAATACAAAACATGCTGTTATTTAAATACTGAAATAGATCAATGGATAAATATATCACAAATGCAAGACTCATCTTTATGCATATTAAGATTAAATTCCGAGCGTGGGCAGAACTCAATGTAAATTTCCTATAGGGTGAGACCCTCCCCCCCCCCCCCCCCCTCCCCTTTTACTTGATTTACAATTTCCATTGCAATGAGTATTATAATACCCGATAAATGGTTACTGATTACAAACTGATTCTCTTTCTCTAACAGGTGAACGGGCACATACAGTCTTAGTTCCATTGATACTTTTGTACAAACGGGCGCAGTCGGTCTTACTTCCATCGATAGCTTTGTACAAACGGGCCAAGACGGTCTAACTTTCATAGGTAGTTTTGTACAAACGGGCCTAAACGGTCTTACTTCCATAGATAGTTTTTGTATAAACGGGCCCAGACAGTTTTTCTTCCATAGAAAGAATTGTATAAACGGGCTCAGACGGTCTTACTTATATAGATAGTTTTGTACAAACGGGCCCAGACAGTCTTCCTTCCATCGATATTTTTGTACAAACGGTCCAAGACAGTCTTACTTCCATCGATACTTTTGTACAAACGGGCCCAGACGGTCTTTCTTCCATTGATAGTTTTGTACAAACGGTCTAAGACAGTCTTACTTTCATCGATACTTTTGTACAAACGAGCCCAAACGGTCTTTCTTCCATATATATTTTTGTACAAACGGTCAAAGACAGTCATACTTCCATCGATACTTTTGTACAAACGGGCCAAGACGGTCTTCCTTCCATTGATAGTTTTGTACAAACGGGCCCAGACGGTCTTATTTCCATAGATAGTTTTGTACAATCGGGCCCTGACTGTTTTACTTCCATAGACAGTTTTGCACAAACGAGCCCAAACGGTCTTACTGCCATAGATACTTTTGTACAATCGGGCCCAGACGTTCTTTTCTCCATAGATAGTTTTGTACAAACGGGCTCAGGCGGTCTTAATTCCATAGATAGTTTTGTACAAACGGGCCCAAACGGTCTTACTTCCATAGATAGTTTTCTACAAAGGGGCCCTGACAGGTTTACTTCGATAGACAGTTTTGTACACCCGGGCCCAAACGGTTTTACTTCCATATATAGTTTTGTACAAACGGGCCTAGACGGTCTTACTTTCATAGGTGGTTTTGTACAAACGGGCCTAGACGGTTTTACTTTCATAGGTGGTTTTGTACAAACGGGCCCAAACAATTTTACTTCCATTGATAGATT
The DNA here is from genome assembly GCA_963989385.1 of Ctena decussata. Lineage (NCBI taxonomy): Eukaryota > Metazoa > Mollusca > Bivalvia > Lucinida > Lucinidae > Ctena > Ctena decussata. The sequence goes on along the minus strand of OZ022503.1, from coordinate 40,459,917 downwards.
TGTACAAACGGACCTAGACGGTTTAACTTCATCTTTCTCCTCCGTGCTGGCCCGGTGCGAAAGGAATCTAATCGTGAAAGAAAGGGCAATCCCTCCTCTCCCCTTTTATACTACTTCTCTTACTAATGCACCTTATTCAATGGTTAAAAGTACCCCCACCTCCCTCAACTTCTCCCCGTTAAATAGCAGGGCCCGGTTGTTCAAAACTAACGACGTCGTTAGTTAACGACACGTTAAAATTTCAAACTTTAATATCTCAAACATGCTAAAAATTTTTGTTGAAAAAAATGTGAGAAGCATTTGCACTGCAAAAGCTTCTCACATTTTTGCAACAAAAATATCAGTCTATTTAGTTATAAAGTCATAAAACACTTAATGAGTTGACTTCTTAACGAGCTCGTTAGGCTAACGATACTTTGAACAACTGGGCCCAGAGCTTCACCCTTTATCACATCCCTGCTAAAAGCCCTGCACTTCGGGACAAGCTGACAATAAATACCTGCTCTTTGTTCCCCGTCTGTAACTGCAACTGGAATCAGCCCGCTCTTTATGGAAATCATAGCCAGCATCGACACTTTCCCCGCACTGCAGGGACGATCAGAAAGTCATTGCACAGTGCCTGTCCGCCGCTATTCCCCGCCCTACCCAGTGGAGGATAGTGCGTAAAGTCTCATTTGTAAAATGATGTTCAAAACGTGACAGTGTCTGATACAGTGGTGTAGAGTGGTGTAGATTTCGTATTGTGATGTAAATGAATAAATTTGGTTTCATTACATTTTCTTTTATTTTGCTGTTAAGGGATGGATCATCAGATCAGTTTAAAATAAATGTGCCAGATAATTGAGCCGCGACGCGAAGAAACCAACAATGTGGTTGTGCGCCCAGCGCAGACTCAGATCAGCCTGGGCATCCGCCCAGTCTGGTCAGAGTCTTCACTGGCCGCATGGAGGTAGCTTAGACCCTTAGCTACCCTTTAAGCGCAAAGCGAAGAGTCTGATCAGACTGTGCGGATGCCCAGGCTGATCAGAGTCTGCGCTGTGCGCACAACCACATTGTTGGTTTTCTCGTGTCGCGGCTCAAATGTGCTCGATATTATCTAACAGCAAGTCATAAGAGATGAATTGGTAACCTGAAGCTTCAGGATATTTCAGACCCGGAAGATACGGGACATGTCATACAGCAGGGCGGCAGCATTATCAATTCATCATGCATGCAAGCTGTACGCGTCCAGGCCAGATTATACCTTCGCATAGCTGAGCAGGGCTGGTCTAGTAGGACCAAAATCAAAATTGCGAGACGTCATAAGAAAAAATTTACATTAAGGCATATGCGAAAAGGAAAGACTCAGGACAGCCTGCGCATCTGCGCAGTCTGATCAGAGTTTAATAGTATATGAATGCTGTAAAACAATAATAAAAAACGCGATACTATAAGACTGCTCAGTTGGCAGAGATGCGCAGACGCGCTGACCGATTTTAGAATAATAATAATGAGCCACGACACGACAAAACCAACAATGTGGTTGTGCGCCCAGTGCAGACTCAGATCAGCCTGGGCTTCCGCCCAGTCTGATCAGAGTTTTTGCTTAGCGCTCAAAGGGTAGCTTACGGTCTAAGCTATCTCCATGCGGACAGCAATGATTCTGATCAGACTGGGCGGATGCCCAGGCTGATATGAGTCTGCGCTGGGCGCACAACCACTTTGTCGGTTTTGTCGTGTCGAGGCTCATTTATAGTACGCCTATGGAGTGTGGTCTTTTATCATTAATGGCAGCGCCTGACCGGACCATACCTGAAGGCATATTTGTCATGACATGGCTAAAGATGTATGTGTACATTTCCATGATTTCTCCGCCATTATTTACAAAGGGGGCAACTTTCGTGATATCTAGTTGCTTCCCTGGACTAAGAAGCCCTTCCAAAATGGGATCTACCCTTAAAGGCAAAAATTTGCTCCCAGGGGAGCAAATACTTTCCTTTTTAGAGTTTACACCCATTGAAAAGGGAGACAAAAAGGAAAACAGTAGGGTCACTTCCCCTGAAGGTGAACCATACCACTTTATCAAGCCCATAACATTTTTATGACTCAAGTAAGTACTCTAAGTATCGGGGCACCTGAACCAAATGCTGTTAATTAAGCTTTAAGCGATGTATCAAAAATAGCTAAAGAAATGGCAAATAGTGCAGACCTTGTTCAGAGTGTTCCTTGGGATCTGCACTGCTCGCTAGGGATCTGCACTGCTCGCTAGAACACTTCAGCTCGGCATTTAGGGTCTACAGAGTCCTAACATTTAGGATTTACACTTCCTGCTCGGTAACTTCTCTCCTAATTTATGGGGCCATTGCGTCACTTCATTTTTCTTAATTTAGGCCCAGTTTGCTCATTTTAATATTGGAAAATGAAGAAACAGGTTCTGTTTTGGATTCTTGCCTCCTTATTTGGGTGTAGCGCCCATGGTGAAAATGACATTCAGACACACTCCGAACCTGTATCAGAAAAGGCTTATTCACTGTTACATCTCTTCTCTGTCTTGGAAAATGGTATGAAAGGGCTTATAGAGGAGATAAAATCAGTAAAGGAAACAGAGAAAGGTAACTCGTTGTAGTGATACAAGTCATAAGTCAAAATAAGTTGTGTTGATATTTTGAGGCTAATTCTGATGTGAGCCGCGACACGAGAAAACCAACAAAGTGGTTATGCAGACTCAGATCAGCCTGGGCATCTGCCCAGTTTGAGTAGACACTTGCCTAAGCGCTTAAAGGGTAGCGTAGGTCTAAGTTACCTCCATGCGGACAGCGAAGACTCTGATCAGACTGGGCGGATGCCCAGGCTGAACTAAGTCTTCGCTAGGCGCACAACCACTTTGTTGGTTTTGTCGTGTCGCGGCTCAATATTATATTTTTTTCTTATTTCATAATGAAAACATATTATGTAGCCCTCATTAGAACAGTCTGGGCAAGATGGTTTCTAATGAGGATCACAAGAAATATTTTCATGCAGATACATGGGAAATTATCCCTAAATTATCTGTTACCCAGTTTTCCCATCAGGAGCGATAATGATAATGAACAACATTGAAAAAAGTTTATCAGTCGCAGTGTCTTTTCAGAATCTTCCTTGTTTACATCAATGGTCTAAAGGTTTTATACACAAGTATAAACTAGTCTGCCTATTTTCGCTTCTTGCCTAGACTGTCCGTCATACTTGGCTTTCCCCGAGACTGCCCGCGATCTCTTGCTTCCTTCCGTGACTAACGTCCGCGAAAAAATGGCTTTCTGCAGAGACTGTCCGCCTGATTCTGCTTCCTGCCGAGAGCCTCAGCAGGAAGCAGAGTCACACACACAGTCCTTCTCGGCAGGAAGCAGAATCACGCGCACCGTCTCTGCAGCCGAGACAGGATCACGCGCAGTCTCTGCAGCCGAGACTCTCGGCAGGAAGCAGAATCACGCGCACAGTCTCTGCAGCCGAGACAGAATCACGCGCAGTCTCTGCAGCCGAGACTCTCGGCAGGAAGCAGAATCACGCGCACCGTCTCTGCAGCCGAGACAGAATCACGCGCAGTCTCTGCAGCCGAGACTCTCGGCAGGAAGCAGAATCACGCGCACAGTCTCTGCAGCCGAGACAGAATCACGCGCAGTCTCTGCGGCCGAGACTCTCGGCAGGAAGCAGAATCACGCGCACCGTCTCTGCAGCCGAGACAGGATCACGCGCAGTCTCTGCAGCCGAGACTCTCGGCAGGAAGCAGAATCACGCGCACAGTCTCTGCAGGATGACATTTATCATACACAGCAATCTCGACAGGAATATATATTTTTGCTGTTAGTCGCATGAAATACAAACAAAAATCCTTAAATCTAACGGGGTGGTAAACATTGATTTGAAGTGAATACAAAAATCTGCATATGATGCTGAAAATACAACAGATCGTGCCAAAACCTAGCGGATGCCGTCTTTATGTTGTTTCTCACAATTTAGAATCCCAAAATGCAACAATTTTCGCTCTTTAAAAGGGTTTATATATAAAAAAAAATCAAAGGGTAAATTAAAAAAAAATAACCATCGTTTTTGAAAAAAAAAATAGGTGTAAAGGTACGTTAATGCATTAAGAAGGGCGTCCCAGCAATTATTTTTTCCATTTCTTTCACACATTATCAGGCTGAGCAGAAAAAAAAAGAAAATACAATGGAGTCTACCTTTGCAAGACTGAACAGTTTAACTTACACACAGGTCTTGGTCACTGTATTGCAGTTTTTATACTCATGTCTTGGTCACAATAATGAAGTTTTTATATTGTATGTGTTTATATAGGTATACCTGCCTATCCTATACTTAATGAATGCATCCAGTATACATGCATTTTATACATGGTCGAATATGTTTGGAAAAAGCTACCGTTTTCGTCTGGTCTACCTGGCAATCAAAGAAAAGGTTGAGCAAAAATTTGCTGGGACAGCCTTCTAAATGCATCAAAGAACGTTCATACCTGAATACATTATCTAAAATGATGTTTTTTCTTTTCTTTTTTCTTTAGATTTTTTGCGCTGAAAACACCCTTAGATCTTTTCATATAAAACACTTTTTTAAATTAGCATGTCGCTCTTTTTGTATTCTAAACTGTACAGAATAACAAAAATCAGAAGTCTGCTAACCTTCAGAGAGATACTTTAATTTTTTTATGGTTTTATTTGTTTTCACCACAAGTTATCCATCCTTAAGCTTACAAAGTGATTGAAAGGGAGGTAAGCGAAAAAACATAGAACACTATAGGTCTCCCACGAATTTTAAAACTGTTTACACTTTCTCGTTCAGTGATAGTAAGGTTTATTCACTGAATAAGAGATGTCACACCTGTATGATTTAGCAAACTTTGTATGTGCTATCAGTGCACTGTTCAAAATCTTTTATCTGCATGGCTAGTTGTGCGTAAATACATGCTTTGAAGTCATCCCTGTGGCTCCTAAAAATGAAAGCATGAAACAGGCCAAATTTTGGACTTCCTGATTCGAATGCTAGGACACTGCTGTTGAAATATTTGAACTGTTTTTTTGTTTTTTGTTTTTTTTTCTTAACTAAAAGTATACTGAAGTGATTTAAAAACCTTCCACTTTTTGCTGGCTGCTGATTCTGTCACTCATGACAGTGTTTAATATTTTACGATAAAATGCTTGAAACTTATCAAATTCAAAGATTACGCTGTTAATTTGAATCATTTACTTAATGACGTCAGTAAAAGACAGTTACGTCTCTGAAATGCATATAAGGCGATGACGGCGTTATCTGATGCAACACTCTTTTAAACCATTTTTGTCCGTCTTAATATATACACATTATATAATAGTAACTTGATCTGGCGAACTGTATCACGTCGAGTGGATGAGCTCATACCGTCGGATCATCCGAGACGCTTGCTCATACCATCGGATCGACGGTATGAGCTCATCCGCGAGACGTGATACAGTACGCAAGATCAAGTTACTGTTACAATAATTTGTTTATTATATATCTTAGGGATCAACATCCAACCATTCATACTTGCCAGCGCTAATACAGCGACCAGATTCGAGCCTGCGCGGCAGGTATGTCGCTAGTCGTGAGACAAACGTTACCGACTGAGCTATCGGGTGCGCCTTTTGGCGTGTTGGTTCACGTCTCTACAATGCACGTTAAAAAATGACGCGTTTGAAGCTGGAACTCAGACAGAGCCTCGTTTTAAGGGATCATGATACGGATTCAGAAAACGTCAGTTTGGTACGGCTGTCCGTATCAGATGGCCAGAAAACAGGCAGTTCAAAGGGTATATCATTGATAGGTATATAATAATGTTACGTAATCAACGCTGGTTTGCGATTATTATTGCAGTTGATGCTGTCGCGCAAAACCTATTACGGAGATGGCGTCAATGTAAGTTAACGTAATGACCTCTGGGCCGTACTCGATTGGGCTGTGCGCAGAATCGGGATTTTTGAAACATCAATCTAGTTTCTGGAATGGAGCGCACTGTTCCAAATGAGAATGTGCTATGGACAGAACAAATAGTCAAAACAGAATGGTGACCAAGTAGACGACACAGGAAAATATATAAACAAGATATAGCTCTAACCTTGTATGATGAAATTTAAATTGCTTTTCCTTAAAATTCAGATTGCATCACCCAAAATGTCGTCAAACAGAAGAGAATGTGTGTTTCTCAAAATGCCATCATATCATGATTGTTCAATAGCCGTGCATTCGCCCCCTTTCCTGCTCGTTTGGTATGCTCGATGTCGGCATTTAATAACTGTTCTGGTACAGTGTGCACAGTCCAGTCGAGCATGGCCCTGGTTTTTAGTCTCGGTTAGGTGCTTTCTCACGGTCTTTTGAGCTTCTTGTAAACCGTGAGATTGTAAATTGCAGTGATTAACACATAAAACTGTCTCGCGGACGTTAATTTTTGATATTTCAGCATTTAGCTGGTCCAAAACTCTACACGTGTTTTCGACATTTAGGTGCGGTTAGCCAAATAAAGCCACAGACCGAGTTCAAAGTTTTAAAATTCATTTTGATATTGCAAGAGAAATGTTTCATCAGACAACTGTATACATGAAGTGATTCATCTGTATGTAAACTGTACTAAGGACATGGGAGCACGTGCTTATTCCTGACCGATTCGGTTGAAGATTTCAAATTCGAGATATGGACATAATCTGGTATAAGTGAATATATATGTTGTAAAATTTTGATGGATGTAGCTGCATTTAGTTTTGAGATATTCAAAATTAATGGGTGAAAGTTTTTAAATCCCTTCAGTATAGATATTTGTGGAAACTGGACCTCAAAACGTTATTCCGAAGGCCTTGAATAAACTACATATAAGCAATACAAGGTCTGGAGCAACAGTTTTCAAACTATAAGAACTTGTTGATTGGCTTTCACCAAGGCAGTTTAGGCTTTCCAGAAACTGATGCTAATTAATATATCTCTTTGCATAGACATAGTTGGATTCTCATATCTTTCCCTCTTCATCTTATTCATTTTACTGTATAGCTTGTACAGGAATATACTTGGATTTTCACTCAAGTGAGATATAAACACAGTACGAATTTGGTCTTACAAGCAAATGAATGCTCAACCTTAGCAAAAAGTGGACTCGTCGGTAACGCATCAGGACTGTTTCTAAAATTTGTATAAGACATATACAGCACTAACGCAACTTGGGTCGCCTGGAATAGTTTATTAGGAGTCAATGGCTCTTGAAATAAATGGGTCACTTGCAGACAGATAAGGTATTAAGGTAAGGTAAGATTTATTCAGGTTATAAAATCATACATAGGCACACAGATATTATGTTAATATAATACAACAAGAATGGTATGCATTATTCAAACGGCGAAAGCTATGACTTTGATTTAAGTAAACATTACATAAAGGCATAGGTCACAGATGATCTATTCATTTCCATTTATTTATCTATTTATTTATTTTCGTACATATTGAATATATTTTCTCTTACACCATATATGTAATAAAATTGCCTCTCTTGTTGTAAACTTTTGATAACCTGGAGTAATAAAGAATAGAATTTTGCAATAATGTATAATTATATTCATCCATCATTTATATGTTTCATTTCAAGATGCTGACATTGCTAAACTCCGAGAGGAAGTTGAGCTGTTGAAGGAAAAAACTGACGGTAATTAATCTAAATGTACAGTCAACTCCCGATATCTCGAACTCTGAAATATCAAAAGTACCAACTTAGTTCAAAGAATATCCGTTGGTCATATTTTCTATTTCTTTACATATCTCAATCTACTGGTATCTCAAAGTACATTTTCCTGGACCAGAATATTTACTTTAAGAGATCAGTGGTTTGAGATAAACTTCGACTAAGATATCGAGAGTTGACTGTATTTTGCTTAGTTGCACTCTTTACAACGGAAATTGATCTGATCAACATGTAACAGGCCGAGCAAGGCATTACATGCTTTTATATTACATTTTAAAATATACTCAGAGGCAAAAGAAAGTATGCACTTTTACCAGGTTATACATGGATTGATCAGAACAGGTAACGTATTCATATTTAAGCAAACAAGGGATCTGGTGGAGTTGGCTTCATTGTAAAGCAATCTATATACGAAGCATTTGACATTAGCATTATTGATGAAGAACACGAGGGTATATTGTGGTTGAAATTTTCACCAAAAGCTGAAGGGACTGAATTTTGCTGTTGCGTGTGTTATCTACCACCGATAGATTCGACACGAAACATAGATGGTGGTGAATTCTTCGATACATTGTTATGTCAGATTCATGTCTATGGTAAAAATACCCATTTCTTCATATGTGGGGACTTCAATGCACGATGTTCGGATTTAGATGAATATATAAGTGGTATTGACAATATTTGTGACCGAGAAGTTCTTGACTTTCAGTAAAATAAACATGGGTCTCTCATGTCCGACTTTTTGATTGACGGAAACTGTTGTATCTTAAATGGACGAAATCACACTGGCAATAACTTTACGTTTGTCGGCCCTCGGGGATGTTCTGTAGTGGATTACTGCTTAGTGCCCTATGAATTTCTTGGGCGGTTTGAAAACTCTAATGTAATACTGATTACGAACTTGATTACTGGCTTGAATATCAGTGATAATATCGGACGTTCAGCAGCAAAACCTGACCATTCACAACTGAGCTGGGATTTTCAACTTAGTACCTATAAAGTAACGAATGAAACGTCAAACTGTGGAAGCAAAAGTTTCACGGTATTTGATAGATCGCGCATACCACAGAACTTTTTGGAAGATAAAATGGCTAAAATAAATGCGCTTATACAAAGGTTGGAGACCGATATAAGTACACAAGATTGTGTTAATCAGATATATGACGATTTCACTGCAACAGTGCTTGAAGAAATGAAGGATAAGTTGCGAAATCGTGAGATTCATATAGAAGATGGAAACTGTAATAAAAAGAGAAGAACAAAGAAACCGTGGTGGACAGAGGAATTAAGTACATAATAGTACGATTTTTGTCAATCGGAGACCCTGATGTTGCGGTCCAGCGGACAAGCAAGGAAAAGGAACAGAGTCCTCTTCACGGAAAAAAGGAAAGTTTTTGATAAAGCAGTTCAGCGCCAGAAACGAAAGTATTGGCATGAACAACAAGCGGAATTAGAAAGGCAAACAGATGAAGATAGTAGGGAATTTTGGAAGAAATTAGGTCGAACAGGTGTGGGTGAAGAACGTAATAAGGTTATTCCAATGGAAGTCGATGTCGGTGACGGGGAAATAACAAGGGAAAAACATTTAGTTCTGAAAAAGTGGAAAGACGATTTCAAGAATTTATTGAATCCAGCTGAATCAGTTAAATGTGATATTTTTGATAGGGCAAATATAGACGACGAAAATAATGATAAATTGAACTCGATGATTTCATCGCAAGAAGTTGCAGATGCCATGAAAGCTATGAAACGTAACAAAGCGTTTGGAGTCGACGGATTACCGGCTGAAGTAGTGAAAAGCAGTTGCCTTACAAGGCTACTTACAATATTGTTTAACAAATGTTTTTCAGCGGGTGTTACCCCCGATGTATGGAAGTATGGTATTATTCAGCCGATTCCGAAGTCATCAACAGCGAATGTAAGGGACCCCCTATGTTATAGAGGTATTACTCTTACGCCAGTTGTGTACAAAGTGTACTGCTATATTCTGAATAAACGGCTGACATATTGGGATGAGCACAATGCAATTATCAGTGATGTCCAAGAAGGATTTCGCAAAGGGCGAAATACCATTGACCATATTTCAACTTCAACCAGTATAATTGAGACAAGAAAGCTTAAGAGTAAATCAACTTTTACGGCATTCATTGACTTTAAAAAGGCATACGACAGTATAAATAGGACATTACTATTCACAAAGTTAAAAGATCTGGGATTAAGTGGCTGTATGTTCAGAGCGTTGCTGTCAGTGTATAAAGACGTCAAATGTTGTCTACGCCTGAATGGGTTAGAAACAGAATGGTTCCCAGTCGATTGTGGCTTAAAGCAGGGTTGCAGCTTTTCACCGATCTTATTCAACTTTTTCATAAATGATCTGGTGACAAAGATCTCAGCTATGGAGCTCGGTATTGATATAGATGGTGAGAAGATGGCCATCCTGTTATATGCTGATGATGTGGTCTTAATGTGTGAAAATGAGAATGATCTGCAGATGATTTTAGATACTCTACACACTTGGTGTACTGAAAACCAGTTAATTGTTAATCCTGAGAAGTCGAAGGTGATTCATTTTAGGGCTTCTTCGGTTCTAAGGTCACAGTATACTTTCAAAATAGGAGAACAAGCTATCGAAATTGAAGCCCAGTATATGTACCTTGGCTTATTACTCACGGAGCACATGGATTACAATATTATGGATAACACGTTGCAAAATCGGCTAACAGGGCATTGGGCCTTGTTATTTCCCGGTATAAAGCTTTTGGAGGTCTACCTTATAATTCATTCACAAAGCTTTATGATTCCGTTGTGTATAGTACGATAAGTTATGGAGCAGCAATCTGGGGTGACAGAAGCTTTTCATGTATTTCGGCAGTCCAGAATAGACCGGCAAGGTTTTTTATGGGTGTCGGTCGGTATTCGCCAAATACAGCGGTGATGGGAGATATGGGATGGACGAATACAGAATCTAGGCAGTGGGAATATGTTATAAATCAGTGGTTTCGATTAAGGTCAATGGAAGAGAATCGGTTGAATCACAAAGTCTTCAAATGGGCTTATAGGCAGGGTAATAATAGATACAGGAACTGGTGCATACGTGTTAAGCAACAATTTGGTAAATGTGGCTTAGATAACTATTTCTGGGATGTTAGTATTGAACATATAAGTAAATCCTTTTTAAAGCAGCAAGTGAAGAGCAAGGTTTTTGACGACTTTAAGGTTAAATGGAGACAGGATCTGGATAGGAATAACGCGCTGCGGGGTACGGGAGGAAATAAACTCAAAACTTATAGGACATTTAAACAGAATTATGGGAAAGAGCTGTATATTTCTTGTATTAGACCCAAGCTTCAGCGTAGTGCCTATGAGACTGGAGACTGGACGGTACGAGTGGTTAGAAGTGAGGGAACGGACTTGCATAATATGTAATATAGATATAGAATCAGAAGAGCATGTCTTTCTTTCTTGTTCACTCTGTGATGATTTGAGGAAAAAGTTGTTTGAAGTAATAAACACGCATATTCCTGGCTTTGAATAATATAGTAATGCTGAAAAATTATCTGTGATACTGGGGAGTAGTGATATAAGCATAATTAGATTTAGTGCCAAAACCTGCCATGATATTCTTGTAAGGAGGAGGGCGTTCCCTTATAAATAATCTTCTAAAGATGTACTGTACTATCCCTGGGTGCGCAGCGTTGGATCGACGTTGAATCAACGTTGATTCAACGCTGAAGCACTGAATCAACGTTGTTTCAGCGTTGATTCGGCGTCGTGTGACTTCTGAGATATGCTTAAATGTTTTTACGTGTGTCCTTTTAGTCGGGTAGATGTACTTTGTAAATTTCCTTGCAGGCGCGCAGCGTTTGGTCGACGTTGAATCAGCGTTGATTCAGCGCTGTGACGTTGAATCAGTGCTGGTTTGGTGTTGATTTGGCGTTGTGCGCCTGCTAGGGTATGTATAAAGGGTTGTTTGAAGTAATAGATAGGCATAATACTGGCCTTGAATTATATAATAATGCTGAAAATTATCTGTGATACTAAGGAGTAGCAATATAAGCATAATTAGATTTAGTGCCAAAACCTGCCATGATATTCTTGTAAGGAGGATGGCGTTTTTTAAGTTGTGCAGTATCAGCCATTTGGGAGCGCAGCGTTGGATCGACGTTGAATCAACGTCGATTCATCGACGTTGAATCAACGTCGATTCAACGCTGTGGCATTGAATCAACGTTGATACAGCGTTGATTCGGCGTTGTGTGACTTCTGAGATATGCTTAAATGTTTTTACGTGTGTCCTTTTAATCGGGTCAATGTATTTTGTATATATCCTTGCAGGCGCGCGGCGTTGGGCCGACGTTGAATCAATGTTGGTTCAGCGCTGTGACGTTGAATCAACAATGATTCGGCGTTGTTCGCCTGCGAGGATGTGTATAAATGGATTTTACACGTATTGTTCTGAATCGTTATCTGTAGTATTCTTATGTATACGTGGTGATTTTACATCAGTCTCTCGTAATTATTAAAGAATTGTTCTGTACATGTATAAGTTTTAATCTGAAAATGTTTTTTTATTTTTGTTTGTACAGAAGTGAGACGTAAATAAACATATAATATACAATTATTGACCTTTGTTGAGGTGAATATGCAATTTTATTGACCTGCAAACAACATATTGACCGACGCGAAGCGGAGGTCAATATGTTATGTTTGCAGGTCAATAAACCTGCATATTCACCGAAATTAAGGTCAACAATTGTTTTATTATATGATAATTCTAAATACGGTTTTCTTTAATACGAGGTAAGTAGTACTACATGGTATTATCTTGTGACGTTACACCATTAACATTAAGGTACATCAGACGTTACGTCACGAAAATAAAAAGCTTTTGCGCGTGCATCATGATAAACAATTTGATTTTGCCGAAGAATTAATATTTGCATTTTCTGTTGTTTTTCTGAACACACCACAGTGTATACATGCGTTTCATTTACCTGACGACAATGCTTTTAGTGCAGACAGAAGTCGTTACAGGCTGACCGCTCAAAGCGGTTCACGACTGGCTTAACCCATTAATGCCTAGCGCCCCAAAAATGGGATATAGGCAAACAGTGCAGACCCAGATCAGACGCCGCAAATGCGGCTTTTGATCAGAGTCTACTCTTTTTGCATACGACAATGAGTATTTTCCTCTAAAAAAACAAATAAAAGCACCGCAGGCACTGCATGATATCCCGCCACCGCTGGACAGTGTAACTTATTTTTTGAAATATATAATAGCTAAATAGCCATAGAACCGGGATAGACAGAGATATGATGTCCTTACTGCAAATAGATATTAATAAAAACCACTCATACATATAGCAGTCTTTTGAGATTTCTAACAATGTGGGGCACTGAGACCAGTGTAGATTTATATCAGGCAGTAAAGTATTTCTTTGAGCTGAGAAAATCTGTTTCTTATTCTATGGTGCTAAACATATCTGTGAAGTTTCATTCAAATATTCCATATAGTAGATGAACTATCAAAGGCTAATAACTCATGAACTGGAAAGGTCAGAGTGACCGTCCTTATTCACAATATGTAAGCTTTGATGTTAAACGTATATGTGAAGTATCATTTAGATATCCCATAGAGAAAAGGAACAACAGGTCATAAACCGTTTTTCGGATCTATCAAGGGCAAATAACTAATGAACTGGAAAAGTAAGAGTGACTGTCCTTAGTCACAATATGTAACCCTTGATGTTCAACATATCTGTGAAGTTTCATTCAAATATAGTAAAGGAACTACAGGTCAAAAACCATTTTTCAGACCTGTCAAGGGCAGACAGCTCATGAACAAGAAAGGTCAGAGTGACGGCCTTTAGTCACAATATGTAACCTGTGATGTTCAACATAGCTGTAAAGTTTCATTTAGACGTTCCGTATATTACAGGAACTATAGGTAAAAAACCATTTTTCAGACCTATCAAGGGCGGATAACTCACGAGCTGTACAGGTAAGAGTGACGGCCCTTAATCACAATATGTAACCTTTGCTGTTCAACATATCTGTGAAGATTCATTCAGTAATTCCATATATTAAAGGAACAACAGGTCAAAAACCATTTTTTTTAAATTAATCAAGGGCAGATAACGCACAAACTGGAATGGTCAGAGTGATGGCCCTTAGCCACAATATGTATCCTTTGATGTTCAACATATCTGTGAAGTTTCATTCAGATATTCCTTATAGTAAAGGAACTACAGGTTAAAAACCATTTTTCAGAGCTATCAAGGGCGAATAACTCACAAACTGGAAAGGTCAGAGTGATTGCCCTTAGTCATAATATGTAACCTTTGATGTTCAACATATCTATGAAGTTTCATTCAGATATCATAAACAGTAAAGGAATGACAGGCCAGAAACCATTTTTCCAATAGGAACAAGGGCAGTAACTCTGTTAAAAATGGACGGATTTCCCCCATTACAATCCCATACTAATCATTGCCGATCACAATATGTATGCAAAATTTGAAAAAAATCCGTGAATAAATACTCGTTATCGATCGGAAATGGTGCGGACGGACGGACGGATGGACACCGGAAGGTATATCATAATACCCCACCACTATCGTGTGGCGGGGTATAAAAATCGAAAAATAAACTTAACCTGACACCCCTTAAATGACAAATGGACTAGTCCAATATATACAGATAGAAAAGTCCACTAGGCATTAATGGGTTAATCAAATGTACTGGAGTCACAGCTGACTGGCGATGAAGTGTCTAATTTCCTTTTGCTTCTGACTACTTTTTCCTCTGCGTGTATGATTTCTGTCTGCTACAGAGAGCCTTGTCATCGTGCAAATGAAACGCAAACGTTGTGGTTTGTTTAGGACAACAACTGAAATTCCAAACACAGATTTACAGTAAAATCGTATCGTCCTTTGCTGCACAGGCAAAACGTGTAAATTCGGCATGAACGTTCAGTGCCGCCGTCGTCAAGTGTTTCACTTAGTAATTTTACCACACCACATTGATTTACCTTGAGTACAAATAACTCATGCAAAATGTCAGACCAAAACCATGGGGAATGAGAAAAATTTATGCATTCATAAAGTGTATACTCTATTTTGCCTGTCAGTATATTATGTTCTGATCAAGAAAAACTACTCTGCTCTGCGTAATGCAAACTTTTACTCGCGCACAAAACCGCTGACTCCTTTCCTAGTATTGTCTAAACTCAGTACTCAGACTATTTTTATTTAACTATTTCATTGCAGGTCGTGATGGAGGAAGCTCTTCCATTTTTGTTCGTTGGGGAAGGAAAGAATGCCCTAAGACTGGAACAGAAATGGTTTATAGAGGTAATCACTCGTTGCAATATGCGCAATAAAACAGCAACATTAAGCCCCTATCACACTGTCACGAGTTGAGCTACGACATGTGGCGAGTTTAGAACTCGCCACATGTCGAGAGAGTGTGGAAGAGATGTCGCCGTATGTCGCAGTAACTCGAACACTTGTCGTTATATCTCGTACATTGTCGGGAAGTACCTACGAGAATTTTAAACTGTTTAAAATTCTCGCCTTCCAAAGTCTTCTCGCACGACTCTCGCAACTCACTCGTACATTGTCGTACAACTCTAGTACGCATTGTCGCCTATTGTCGCACGTTCTCGAGTGATCTCGCCGTTTCAAAGCAAGTGCCGAGTCATGGCGATATAGTACGATACAAGGCGAGTAACGCACGACTTGCTGCGATATATAGTACGATATTATACCGAGATTTGGCGGGTTCACTGCGACATCTCTTCGAGTATTTTCGACAAATGTGCGATAATGCGCAAGTTTTGTGAGAGTTTAGTTTGAATTCCTGCGAGATACCTGACAAAGTCATATAAATAGATACCGCAATGTTTTCCCGCATTCGATGTCAAGGTAAAATCACCCGGGAGAATTTCATCAACGCTACCTCTCAGCATTAATTTTTTGACCACTCTTTATGAATACATATGGACTTGGCGGGAAATAATGGCTCCTAAAAGAGAAATGTGATTTGACTAGGATAATATAGCCTGCATACCGCCCACGATTAGTGACGCCCCACCTCCACTCTCCAAATGTGAACTATGACCATTGGTCGACGGTACACACCTATACAGTCGAACCTGTCTTAAGGGGTCACTGTATTAAGGGGTCACCTGTCTTTAGCAGCCACTTTCTTGGGGTCCCTTGAACAGAAATACAGTGCAAATGAACCTATATTAAAGGGTAACCTGTCTTAAGCAGCCAGTTTTTAGGGTCCCCTGGGGTGACCCCTTAAGACAGGTTTGACTTAAGACAGATTTGTATATACCATAAATGGTGGTAACTCGTACCAAAATCACACTACGACGTACATAGTCGAGCAAAAATCGTATTGTATCGTATTAAGTCGTACTAATGTCGTAATATATCGTACCATATCGTATAAACTCGTATCTTATCGAACAAAACTCTTTCAAACTCGAACAAGCCCGTAGTAATGTCGAACAACTGTCGGGATAGCCATATAAATGTCGAAGGAACTCGTACAAACTCGTAATAGTCTCGTGCCCTTTCGCGAGTAATTTATTGAAGAGATGTCGTGGTGCACTCGTACAAATATTTTAACCGATATTTCAGCTTACAACTCGTGGCCATCCGCGGCGATTGATGGCGAGTTTTATCTCGCCGAATGTCGCCAGTAATGTCGTGACAGTGTGACAGGGGCTTTAAAACGACGTACTCGTCAAGGAAAGACATAGCTTATAGGGGAGAAGTTCTTAAATCCCGCCCCTCCCTCCAACTGAAAGTGTACTTACTCATCTAAGCGGAATATGTTTATTCTTAATGTGGCTTGGATACGTAATTTTAAAAGTATGGAAGTAACATCAGTTATTTTGTACTAAGATAGACCTATGTAGTGCATGGTGTAACTATGTCCTGTTTGGTGTCGTGGGTGAGATGTGACTGTTGGCTGTATTAAGTCTTGGCCATTGCCTTTTTATCCTTGACCTAGATGTTAATGAGCCTATCCGTCCATCCATCCGAAAACAGTTTCTCGTCCGTTCTATAATTTGAATACCCTTTGGATTATTATTATGATACTTCACAGTTATCGTATGTAAACAGGTCATGACAGTATGTTCCGTATAAGAACGATAACTATTTGCTGTCATGCTTTTGAGTTACCTCCCGATGCCTTTTTGGCAGATTCGCGGTGGCTCTGTAACTTAAATACGATTAGAACCAAAACATTTGCATGATATTTCACAAATATGTAGAACATGTTATGACAATACATTTCGTATAATAATCATAGTTCTTGCCCTTTTATTTTTCCCTGGTGGTGTTTTTATCCGAGTTCGTGTGTCACAGGGTGTAGGTAATTAGGTATATATACACTTGTACTGCCTTGCGGTACAAGCCGGCTTTTATAGCGACGTGATAGAGTGTCCGCCTTTAGATCTAAGGGTCCCGGGTTCGATCCTCGGTCTCGGCATGGAGATTTTTTAAGAGTCCGTGACAAATGGCGCCCAACGTAAAATCCAGCCTGACCCCTGTGCAGTACTTCCTCGAGCCTATTTCTATATGCAGCTCTTTAGCCTGGAACTTCGGGGACGAAGTCCAATTTGGTGGGGGAGAATGTCACAGGGTCGTAATTAGGTATATCATACACTTGTACTGCCTTGCGGTACAAGCCGGCTTTTATAGCGACGTGGTAGAGTGCTCGCCTTTAGATCGAAGGGTCCCGGGTTCGATCCTCGGTCGGGGCATAGAGGATCGAACCCGGGACCCTTCGATCTAAAGGCGAGCACTCTACCACGTCGCTATAAAAGCCGGCTTGTACCGCAAGGCAGTACAAGTGTTTATATACCTAATTACCTACACCCTGTGACTACACTCCATAGCTTGAATACTCTTTGGAATTACCCATGATACTACACATTTGTGCATAACAGATCATGATAATATGTCGCATGCATGTGACAACTTTTCACTTTCTTACGTTTTGAGTTATTTCATCTTTGATGTTTGAGCGGCTAATTTCGAGTCCGCTTTGTCGGCAATTTTTATGCCTCCAACTTCGGAGAAGCTGGAAAACTCAAGAACCGCTTATGCTAGGATCTTGAAATTTTATATGTAGCATGTGCATGAAAAATAAACGGATCCATATTTTTTTCCTCCGCCTATTTTGTCGTTCAAGAGGTATGCCCCTTTTTCGACTTTGTCATTTTATATAGGAACAATCTTGTGAATAATACATTTGAAGAACCACTTAAGTTTGGATCCTGATATTTGGCATAGTGTTACAGACCAAGGTGTAGATGGCCTGATTTTTTAAACCTATTTTGTAAATTATCATTTCAGTAATTCCCCTATTTTGGACATAGGCATTAAGTATAGGAACAAGCTTGTGAACAAAATGCTTGAAGAACCGCATAAGCTAGGATTCTTATAATTGGCATGCAAGTTTTGACCAGAGTGTAGATGAACTAATTAACTTTTGAGCATATATTGTGCTTTGGGGGGGGTTGAGTTATTCCCCTTTATCAGACATAGGCATTACATAAATGAAAAACCTTGTGAACAAAATATCTGAAGAACCGCTTAAGCTAGCATGTTTATATTTGGCATACAGTTACAGACTAAGACGTAGATGGACTTTTGAGCCTATTTCATAAATTTTCGATTTAGTTATTCCTTTTTTCGGACACAGGCATGTTTTTTTCGGAACATGTTTGTGAACTAAATATCTGAAAAAAAAACCTTATAGTCCAGGGGCAGATGTAGTAAAAAATGGGGTCCCGTAAGCATGACTGTTTAGTTTATCCCTTTATCATAGTCACTTAGTGCAGTCTTTTATAAGTTGAAAAATGGTTGTTGCCATTTTTTCTTTTATTATTTTATCCCAAGAATTGCAAAAGTAGTGGGTGGGATAACACTGAACCATTACAGCACCCAGTTGCAACACATGAGACGTAGAAACTTTTTTGTCATATATATGCCTTTTTAATCCTCAAATACATAGAATGCAAAAATGAAGTCTTGAAATATTGGTCAGTTGTCATGATATAGGGGAATTTGGGGCAAGTGGGACACTTATTGTAAAAGCACATGCTTTCACGGGCTGGTATGATAGAACGAGATTAAATGTGTTGGCACTTTATAACTTACCATCATATGATTTCGTATTAGAAGTAAGATGCCATGCACTGACATATGTTTAACAACAGCCCAGTTTCAAAACCATGCAGTCAAATGTCCCACTTGCCCAAATTATTGGGGTAAGTGGGACACTATCTGCGAATAACTTCTAAGCATTTCAACTCTCATTTGTTTTCAGTATAAAAGAAAAATGCACGAGTTACGGTGTGAGATGAAGCCATTTGTGCCATAGAGCAAAAAAAAACGTAGACATTAGAACGCTTGCTGCTTTTTATAATATCAGGTTTAGATAACAAAAGAAAAAATATGAATAAACTTTACCCCTGCATTACAGTTATTTACAGTGAGCTTAAGTTACTTGAACATATTCAGTGACACGAATTTAAAGAAACAGTATGATAAAATTCTCAAATACTATATATTGAGTACTGACAGTGACCAGAGAACGGACATGGTCCCTTCATAAGTAACATCAAAATACCCCACCCACTTCATTTCCTTTGTAAAGGTTTTTTCGAAGTATATCAAAATTCTGCTCTGCACAGTTTTGTTAAACTGACATAATTTTTACGATAAATCCATGTAGAATCAAAATTAAACATACTACTATGCAAGGAGTGTTAAATAAATTAATAAATAATAGGGGGAAATAAAGTGGGTGGGGTAAAGCCAAGTTGTAATTGTTTCAAGCCAAAGTTGTTCAATGAATATGAGCTAACAGATCTTTTGCTACATCAAGTTGCTCGCAGCAAGGTTCTGAATACCAACAGTATTCAGTTTATTCCTCGAGTTTCTACATCAAAATATATAGCTGAAGTTGTTAAGTCAAATGAATGGCGTCCCAGTTACCCCAACGTATTGAAGTAAATGGTACATCTTCAAACGCTTGCTTCCCTGTGGAGCTTCAACTTTTCAAAATATATTGATATTGTTAAACTCCGAATAATTTTTGATCACTCCTTAATTTACCATCTGTTTGTAAAGAAATATGAAGACTTAAATAATAATTACTGGCTTACAATTATGATTGCAACATCACAGAAGACGGCAATAAACTGACGTCACGTCAGATTGAAATAGCGTTACGTATTTGTGGTTCAATGTAGAATTGTTATTAAAGTGTATTGAAAATTTGCACACAGAAACTGTCCTATGCTATATGTTTAAGACAAGTGTATTAAATCATCATATAATAATATATTTTTATAGTTAATTTCATTTGTATAACGCTATTCGTACACGTGCCTCGTACATAACGTCACTTCTGTCAACGATTACGTCAGGAATTGTATTTTACAAATGGTCGAATAAATATTTGCTTTTTTTAACGACAGGAATCAAAAACACTTTAATTCGACTTTTGTTAAAAACCCTTGTTTTTACTCGTTCGAGTGATCTAATTTTAAGTGATGAAAGGGTACACTTATGATGGCGGTTCAACCTGACTAGTGTGGCTATATCCTTCTTATGCAAATGAATGAATGCGCCTATTTCGAACCCTCAAATTCAAAATGTCAGCAGTGCATACTTTATAATACGTAATAATCGTAGAAATATTATTTCTAAACAAAAAATAGAAAATTGTTTTACAATATTTATAGTCTTGGTAAGTAACATACTGTATGCTGGGTCAGGCGAGCAAAGAATAAAATGTGTCCCACTTACCCCAGTGTCCCAGTTGCCCCAATTTACCCTATTTGTAACGTAGGGTAACTCGCCCTTAAGTCGAATTTGTCCTTAAGTCGAACAAATCAAGTTTTTAATTTTAATGTTTCATTTTGGTGAACCATCATCTGTTTAGATACCAGACGCTACCTTAATCCATGAACATAAAAGAGCCCAAAGTGTACAACATAAATTATTATTACAACTTTCTGTCGTCGAAACTTATGCCTCTCGAGCTCTTTCGGAATTTCAGAATTTTGGATTTTCATGAAGTTTTTCATATGGAAAGAAGACTCTCAGTCAACGAAATTTCATATTTTGTTATACTAATCTGTGACTTCTTAATACTTAAAAAAGACAATTATTTTATTGGTCAAAACAAGAATAATCTACAAAATTTTACACATTTAACACAACCCTATACTTTGCCATTGATAGGAACACCGATTCGCCCTGAAGTCGAACAGGGGCATATTGTTTCAGAGACGGTTTACTCACTGTATCACTGGAAATTGCGTTCAGTCACAGATTAAATGCACAAACAAATCTTTGTCTTTTGTTCTATGCATGCAACAGTAGTCTACAATTATCATAAGTGAACAGTACACATGGTAAATGAGCCCCTTTATTTCAAATTATTTATTCACTGTTTTGTTAATACAAACAACTAGAGGAGCATGTAATAAATATAGTTACAAAAGAACATAGTGATGGTAGTAATGGCAGATTCTTGCGAGTAACTTACCATTTTATTTCCTACTATCGTTTTCATGAATTCAATTAATCCTCCCAGCGGGAAATTGACGTCGAAATGACGTCGCATTGACAACACCACCACAACGGCACGCGCCCGCTGGGATGATCTCCATGTCTTGAACACATGCATTTTCCCGCTAGATAAAATCACTTTTTCAGAAAGCAACTACGTTTGTACATGAAATACTTCTGCATGATAGGATTTCCAAAAGGATGAAATATAATTAAATTTCCGAAGCGCTAAAAAAGCTAATGACAAGATATACGCCCACAAACGCAAACTCTCAATGAATGCTTCGTTCTATATCAAACTGGAGATTCAGAGCATTGAGGGAAACAGTGTAAATTCAGAAGAGGCGGCTCATGATGAGCTCATTCAACTACATCACGAGCCACCTCATCTGGAACCACGCTGTCCGCAAATTCTACCAGTTTCGCATTTCAGCACCTTAAGGTTAACTATACAGCAACTGTTCAACTTGGAATAACGTGGGGACCGGTGTTACTGGGATATATGCCGGGGTAAATATCCCAGTGACCATGGCCCACTACCAGATCCCTCCGCATTTCAGCAACGATACAAATGAAGTTTTGGCGTTCGCGAGTTGTACAGAACACTCCAACTACAAATGTACAACAAACACAAATACTATCAACAAATAAGTTCATGCACGTCAACTAATAGGTAACTAGTCTAGCAATCTTATACGCCTGCGCTTGATGTGCACTATGTGTACCACATATAATTGCAATGGTATTCTGCGGGACCCGGTGGCATGGAGTGAGTGAACTCGGGTTTAACGTCCCACCAACAACGAGGTCATATGGAGACGGGACCTCGGTTTAAAGTCACGTCCGAAAGACCGGAGAAGCGGGGGATCGATCTTGCGACCCCTGGAAGGTTTACTACTTGTACCAGGAGTCACAAGGTCACGCCTGGTAAACTATCACAGATACCTCCGGCGGAGGTACTGATTATCGATTGTGACAAGCATCTGGAGCTGCCTGTGACTGCCAAAAAATGACAACAAACGGTAGGTATTCCTCTTTTTGACGAAATACAAAATAACCTGGAAGTTTATTAAAAATCAATAAGTGCTATTCGACCCTTATAGACATAAAGTTTTGTCATACGTCATATCCCCCAGAACTTTACATATTTACCAAAGATACGACTTTTGAAGTAGCTTTGGTGTCAGCCCACAGTACTCAAAACATTAAAAAAAATCGGCCGTTTTTGGTCGTAAATGCAGTGATCTTGCATATGAATCTGTTTTTCTCGGCACACTGATCTTAAGTTCACCTCCTTGTCCAAATATAAATGTCGATTTACTAGAAATAGGGTTTGAGTTTTCAAAACAACACTTGGAGGTGCCTGCGATGGCGTGGAGGTGCCTGTGATGAAAGAAAATATAGTGAAAATCTGAATAGTTATTGCAGCTGAAAAATATTGACATACTTCTTCTCTAGACCACAGCCTGAAACGAATCATTCATTCAACGTCCCAAATTAACTATCTTAATGCGGTTATCATGAAATTCCATGTTAAAATTCCTAAACACCATCTCAAAGAGTGATTGCCCATTTTGTTTCCGCATCTGTTAGTCAAAGATTGACGAATTGTACATAGTTGTTGAAAATTAACTGCATAATTCAGTGTTAGAATCGCTATGAAATGCGCGCTTAAATAAGAGTCAACGTTTTTGTGAATGGTGATATCTGTGATCGGGAGGTGCTGTCTGTGAGTCATTCCAACTCGTTAGAAATTGTCGAGGTCACACGTCATGCCAGCTACATGTATGGAGTGTCAAAAGGGGCAAACTTGCCGATAACTGTTAACGTAGATTATTTCATTATACCGGAGCATGCATAATAAAATATGGGGCATACACGTACAGATATCGATAGTGACCTCATATGCGTGTCGCTCGCATGTGTCGTATGACGCTCGCTGTATGTGTTTACTTTGTGGTAACTGGAGTGATAGGTGCTACAAGTGATTCAATCTGGCTATTTTCGAAATCCAAATACACCCGTAAGGCCTACATCATCAGCAGGTGACATATTCTCGACATTATGCGTTTTAATATGTTGAAGTAATCGGAATCATACTGTAATCAAAGTGTAGCCGAATAGCAACTGCATCAAATTTGGTAACGAAAGAGCATTTTACTGCATAAAAGTAATTTTCCGAAATATTGTTGTTTTTGCAAACGTTTTGCGTAGTAGCATGGCGTGTGACCTCGACAATATCTAACGAGTTAGAATGACTAAGAGGCAGCACCTCCCGATCACAGTCATCACCATTCACAAAAACATTGACTCTTATTTAAGTGCATTTCATTACGATTCTAACACTGAATTAGGCAGTAAATTTTCAACAGCAATTCGTCAATGTTTGACTAACAGATATGGAAGCAAAACGGGCAATAACTCTTTGAGATGATCTGCTTTGGATTTTGGATGTCTGTTGTGAAGCATCAATGTTACGTGTTATTATGTCCTCTTGTCTGTAGTCTTCTAGCAATAAGGTCACCTGTACAGCTGCCCACTTTGCTTTCGGTTGTTTTTTTTTTGTTTTTTGTTGTTTTTTTTGTTTTTTATTTAAAATATAAAATAGGTAAAACCAGAAGTTAATGTTGTTTTCATTTTGGGGTAGGTGAATGACCACCTGTCTGGGAAAGAGCTGTTTATTTGGTTTACCATGCGTGTCTTTTATGCTTGTTACTAGGCTTTATGACAAGAGGGACGACTTCAATTTTCCCATAGTTAACTTTTCACTTTTGAGTAGTAATATCACATCGGCACCTGCATACGGAGTTTATGTTTTTCAGCTGTTCCGCTATGCTAGGGCCTGTTTCAAATATCAAGACTTTGTTGAAAAAGGGAAGTTACTCACTCATAAACTGTTGAAGCAGGGTTATCATAAAGTACACTTTGTGTCGACAGTAAAAAAGTTTTATGGGAGACATCATGACCTTGTTGGTCCCTACAATGTGGCCGTTTCTAAACCAATTTCCGATTTGATGGCCTCAGCCGAAGCTTAGTTAAGCTTTCAAACACCGGACTTTCATTTTCACTGACTTTTTCCACAGATACATAGATATGGCGGGTGTATAATAATAGGCAGGTGATGCTTACTACCCGCGGGCACCTGATCACACCTCTGTTTTGGGGTCCATATCTGTATATCTAAAATATTCCGGAATTGTCTATGTTTAAATGACATACGAGTTCGGACTAATGATTTGCGTACTTTGACCACTTTCATTTATGAACTATTGTCAGTGTATCTTTATAATAACTTCCTTCTTGGTTTTGAGAGCAGATGTAGGACCTGGTTGTATAAGTTCATGATCATTTTCTACCGTTTTACTTTTAACAAAATATGCTTGATATACGCATTATGATAGATTATTGCGACGTTTAATGATCGCTTGATTCAAGGCAGCGATCTAGAGTTGAAGAATATCAATACTTGCCACCGCGATAAACCTTCAGATTTTTCATTATATTTTGTTATATCACAGGCACCTCCATGCCGTCACAGGGATCTCCATGCTTTTTTTACAGAATCCAGCTTTATTTGGAATTTATCGGTATTTATATTTGGTTTGGACAAGGAAGTTATTTTACGTCAGTGTGTCCAGATAAACAGATTCTTATGCAAGAAAATTGCAGTTAGGACCTGAAACAACCGATTTTTCTTGTTTTGAGTACTTTCGACTGACCTTAAAGCCACTTCAAAAGTCATATCTTCGGTATATGTGTAAAGTTCCCGGGGATACATTGTGTGACAAAAGTGATTGTATATGAGGGTCGAATAGCACTCTTTGATTTTCAATAAACTCCCTGGTTATTATGCATTATATTAAAAAAAGGAGAATACCTTTAGGTACCTGTAATAGTTTACCAGGCGTAAAGTAGGTTTATCTGCATTTACTACAAATCAATTATCTAATGCAACCAACATCCTTCTTAAGGCGATGGAAATTTGTAACGGTCAGCTGTCAGATAAAATATTCCACCGAAAAATTGATTTCTTTTGATTCAATTATAACTGTATTAAAACCGGTCAGATTAAGTCGCGGTAACTAGATTTGTGACGTCAGAGCCTCGCTGTACTATGTAAACCTCGCGCTGACAAAGATACCGCCACGGAAGTCGTTAATAATGTTGCTGACAGGTACCGTTAAAGATGCATTTTGTGACTAGGATCAACTGAGCCGTCGTCTATGAAGAAATGCCTTTGATCGTCTGTCTTTTTATCTTTTTGAGACAACGGAACGTTTCTGAACCTGCTCCAACAACAACATGTTGCAATAGTGGATTGACGCGTAGTACGTACCCTGCAGTCTATCTTATTATCTCCTAAAGGCGGTTTTAATTTTAATTTTAAGCGTTAAAGTTTTGCGTTAAGTTTATATTCTTCTTTTATATTTCCAATATCCTTTGATGGAACCTTTTGATATTTGACTAGGGTTACTTTAAGGTTCATACAGAGTCGTTGACATCATCTGGATGCTGCTGCTTACCAAAGGTCTAGGTCACAGACTTGTATATTTGCGTGAAAGTTTTGCGTTAAGTTTATATTCTTTGCTTATATTTCAACATCCTTTGATGGAACCTTATGAGATATGACTAGGTTTGCGTCTATGTTCATGCAAAACAATTGACATCATCTGGATGCTGCTGCTGACCTAAGGTCAAGGTCACAGACTTAAACATTTGCATTAAAGTTTTACTTTAAGTTTATATTCATCTTTTATATTTCCAATATCCTTTGATGAAACCTTTTGATATATGACTAGCTTTACTTCTATATGTTCATGCAGATACGTTGACATCATCTGGATGCTGCTGCTGACCAAGGTCATGGAAACAGACTTATATGTTTACATTAAAGTTTTGTGTTGAGTGGGTACTCTTTGCTGATATCTGTAATAAAATTTGATGGAACCATTTGATGGGTGACTACGTTTACTTCTAGGTTCATACCATGTTTAAGATTTGTTACATTAAGCGGTGGTTTCATTAGGCGGTGGCGCTGGTCGGGGGTATATGTTAGCCCCTGCTCACTTGCTCTAGTTTTAAATATCTAGATATATAAAACAAATTGAAGTATCTAAAAAAGATAAGTCATCAGTCACGCTAGACCTGTAACGTATATAACCATAAGTAAAATACGAATAAACAACCATGCTAAGACTGATTTGGTTTAATGAATTGTATATGTGTGATCCTTAACAAACTTACTCTGTCACTTCTCTTTGAGTCATGTCCATCTTTGAACGATCTGCTTGCATATTTTGAATACGTAAGGTAGTAACTAGAAATGTTTTTAGAGAAAAACAGATGTACCCCCACCAGCCGATTCTTATTCCCTCTAATCCCCCAAATGTGTGTTCCCATCCACTTGTGTCATTATCCTATAACTTTGCTATGATGATATAATCTGTCACATTTGGTCTAAATATGTCGATACATTCAAGAGCATTAGAATCCTTCTGTGACATTGAAAATGAAGTCTGGCTCACCAAAATCTCATCATCTCTTCTGTTTGTCACAGTTCTATATCCATAAAAGTCTGATTACATTTCATCGACTGGTTCACAAAATATATTCTTCGTAAAAAATTACTAATTGCTACTTTTATCTTGAAAATGGGGTCAAGTTCAACAAAATCTTATCAGCCTTAAAGCTTGTCTCAATGATATGTTCATGCAAATTTAGAGAAAATCCATCCTATGCTTCAAGCGCTATCCTATACATAGCTATGACCTTGAAAAAGGGGTCAAGGTCACCAAAAACTAAACCTGTCACAGTGGCATACCGGGCAAGTCTGATGAATATCATATCTCATGTTTTGGGAAAAAGTTGGCTATTGACCTTGAAAATGAGGTCAAGGTCAGCAAATTACAGTCAACTCTTGTTACTGTCCAAATTGTATATCTATGCAAATTTGGTGGAAATGAAGGCAAATTTTCAAAAGATATACCAATTTTTTTCTTGTAATTTCTACATATTTGAGCCCTACAGTGACCTAGAAAATGAGGTCAAGGTCACGAAAATGTAATGAGCTTGTAAAATTTGTCTAAGTGATATAAATATTGTAAGTATGGAGAAATTCTATCCACTGGTTCAAAATGTATCCTACATACAAGACTATGACCTTGAAAAAGGGGTCAAAGTCACCAAAACCATACATGTCCTTAGCCTGTTACAATGATATATATCAACGCAAGTCTGGTGAAGATCCATCCATTGGTTGAAGAAATATTTCATTTTTAGGAAAAAATAAAATTTGTAAGTTGGCTTTTGACCTTGAAAATGAGGTCAAGGTAGCCAAAAAACAGTCAACTCTTGAGTCTGTCCCAAAGATATGTCTATGCAAGTTTGGTCGGAATCAAGCCAAAGTCTCAAGCGGTATAATAATTTTAGTGAAATTTTGACATATTTAAGTCATCTTGTGACCTAGAAAATGAGGTTAAGGTCACCAAAATCTAATCAGCTTGTTCCAATGATATATCTATGCAAGTTTGGTGAAATTCCATTCATTGATTTAAGAGATATCGTGTATACAAGAAAGTGCGCCGCCGACGCCCCGGATCCGCACCGAAAACAATATGTCCCTCTCCTCTTTGGTGGTGGGGGGCATTATTAGCTGTGACATTGCCAGTTGAAGAGAGAATTCAGCATTTTTCTGGAAATTTCCCTAGAATTGACAAAAATAGCAAACTGTAAATGAAGTAGCCTTTAAGTGTATTTTAATGTCTTTAGTTAACAGATGTACATGTAGCCATGAAGAAACGACACAAATATATATTTTTTATACGAAAGGCAATGAAACAGTAGCGCTACTTTACATGTTTGAAATCTATCAATGAAAAGTTTGTTTGTTTGTTATTTTTTTTAGTAAGGTGTTGTCAACGGCTCAATTCTCAAATGCCAAAACATTTAGCTTGACGCTGGTACTAAGACGGCAAAGCTTTGCTATTACTCAACAAGAAACATAATAGGTATTTATGTCTGAAGCATATACGAGAACTTTCCTAACACTTAATCTGACTTACAGCAACATCACAGAAATCATCATTTAAGATTATATGCAACGAGTAAAATATGTATAAGTTGATATTAGACACTAGTAACTGATACGTGTTTATGTTTAGAATTGCCACAGTGGTGATACTTAGAATTATCACAGTGGTGATACTTATTTCCCTACCTGTGCTGGTGACCGAGCCAGTCAAATAATCCACATGCAAACGTGCCTGTCAGCTAAGGCAACTGACAGATATATCGACTCAATCGACAGTTGTTAACAAACCCAAAGCGCTGATGTCGATTGCATTCTCTGTCAACAGCCCTTCGCATAGTACCGGCTCACAAACAAATACATGTATGTGTTAACCCCATAATTTTAACTTATTTTTATTGATTCCATAATTGTAACTTACATTTGATTTGTAATCAAAGTTACCTGTTTGTGTCGCTCCCATCAGTTACACTACAAAATATTATCACTGTGACAATGTAAATATGGTAAATTATATTCTTATGAGACACCGAGCTTCCGCTCATTGTAACAGTACCAAAATCTATTTCGTCAGGTAATGCTTTGCATCTCCTGTCTGTGTTCTGAAACATTATTATCAACAACTTCAGTGTAAGGAGAGATCTAATTTTGATCATTCGACTTTTAATATATATGTTTCTTCAGTGGGTGTATTGATATTTCCGGCAGCAAAAACATTTTCTCACTGTATTTGAAATATCTATACAAAGATCATTCAGACTAGCAGTAAGATTTCTGAATCATTAATATCAATTTACCCCGGTAATTATAGCTAAGCAATAGGGTTCTATGTTTAAAGTCGAGCGAATCATCTGAAAATTAGATATTAAGTTTAGCCCTTGACACGTACAACAATCATTACTTGTATCATTTGCTTATTTTCTATTCAGAACTGATGTTTTACTGTTTGAGTGTACAAGACATGAGGAAATCATGAATTACCCAGTAACTGGTGGTATACGTTACTCTTTTCGTTTTCCTTTTCTTTGTTTTGTTACTTTATTAGATAACGATGTGGCTTCACTCTTTAAAGCTTAGGCCTATACCTGTTTTACAGTTATTTAATTTGTACGTTCAATGTACCAGATCTTTATAAGAAAGAAGGCAATATCATGTTTTGAATTGCTGGTAACTGATAATATCATAGATTTACACTTACCAGGACAAATGCCGATCAGGTTTCAACTTTATTAAACCGACTATATATCACTTTATACGATGTCTGTATACAAATTAGATACTCGCTTATAATCGCAGCATCTTATTCTATGAAGAATTTCAGTTTATCAGTTTTTTTGCCTCATATAACAAAATATCACGTATGTAACTGTCATAAAGATCGCGTAATTTGGCAAAATCAACAATAAAAGTTTTGATTTATGCTATAACAAATAAGCAAACAGCAAAACCTGGTATGCATGTTCGGAATTCGTGAAGTTTCTATCTATTACAATTAAATTATTCTGTGTTACATCACATATAAAACGCATCCCATGAAGCCATTAAACCAACTGGTAATAAAGCTGATAGCTCAAATTAAACAGTGAATCTTAAAAACTGCCGGGATATCATATTCATAATTGTTCTCTGGGAGGCAGTGAAGAAAGTCCATGAATTGTATTATAATGGACTTTTTCGTAAATTAAAGTTATTTAAGTCACTACCAGTCATAGCAAGTGGTATAAACAAGAGGACCAATGGTCCTGTAGCTCACCTGACATCTTACTGTCAACAGACACATTTTGTCACTTCACTAATTTGTTACAAATTTTAAACCAGTGGTTTTAGAAGAGTGCAGATTTTGATGTCGAACAAATCCAATATAGCTGTGAAGTTATACTGGTAACAAAACTGGTTAATAAAGGAAGTCACTAGAGCACTTTGTCCTAAAGTACATGTATATCGAGGTAAATATTCGGAACAAAGATTGGACCAAAACTTTTCTCATATCTGATTTAGTGACCTAGTTTTTGACCTGACATCACCCACTTACAAACCTGCCCTAGATTTCATAAAAATAAACAGTCTGACTAAGTTTCATGAATTGGATAAAAACAGTGCCCTCTAGAGTGTACACAAGATTGTTCTAAGATTTTACCTAGTGACCTAATTTTTGACATGCACCGCTTTCATCTGAATAGTGCTGCTACTTACGCCTAGGGCTTCTACGTGAATACGGATAAACGTTAACGGTTCTTGTGTATGAGATAAACGTTTATAAAAATTACATATCGTTCAACCGAACTTGAACACGTGCTAGACCGCCATCATAGTGAAATATCTTAGAGTCGTCAGTAGAAGTCTATTTTAATGTACTTGAAGGCGTCCTCAGAAACTTCTAAATCTTTATACTCTAAATTCTGCGTATTCTTATGCAAACCAATATTAAGTTCATATTATACGAGAATATTGTTTCATCACAATCGGCAACTTGTTTTAGTCGTTGCTGATCAAAGACAAAGGAAACTTTGCGGACAGCACATGCGGTGTAAGTGAAAAATTCAGCCTACCTGTTTGTCACAGAATAAGCTTACGAGGAAGGTGAGATAATTGCACTGACAGTAAAAATAGCCCCTGTGACCTTGACTTAGCCCTAGAACGCTGAAATGAGAACTTGTCAAAGATAATGTCATACTAAACATTTTTGCAAAGTTGAATGAAAATTGGTCCATAAATGAAGGCGCTAGAGCGATGACAGAGTTTTTCTTAAAACAGCCACTGTGACCTTGACCTTAGAATGCTGAAAAGGGAACTTGTTCAAGATATTGTCGTACTAAACATTTGTGTGAAGTTAAATCAAAATCGGTCCATAAATGAAGTCGTCAGAGCGATGACATAGTTTTTCTAAAAACAGCAACTTTGACCTTGACCGTAGAATGCAGAAACGCAAACTTTTTCAAGATATTGTCATACTAAATATTTGTGTGAAGTTAAATCAAAATCGGTCCATAAATGAAGTTGCCAGAGGGATGACAAAGTTTTTCTAAAAAAAGCAACTGTGACCTTGACCTTAAAACGTTGAAACACAAACTTGTTCAAGGTATTGTCATACTAAACATTAATGTGAAGTTAAATCAAAATCGGTCCATAAATGAAGTCGCCAGAGGGACGACAAAGTTTTTCTAAAAACAGCAACTATGACCTTGACCCTAGAATGCAGAAATGCAAACTTGTTCAAGATATTGTCATACTAAACATTTGTGTAAAGTTAAATCAAAATCGGTCCATAAATGAAGGCGCTAGAGCGATGACAAAGTTTTACTAAAAATAGTTACTGTGACCATGACCTTAACCCCACAACGTTGAAACGCGAACTTGTCTAAGATATTGTCATGCTAATTAAATTAAATTCGGTCCACAAATGAAGGCGCTAGAGCGATGACAAAGTTTTTCTAAAAATAGCCACTGTGACCTTGACCTTAACCCCAGAATGCTGAAACGCGTTCTTGTCAAAGATATTGCCATACTTATCACTTGTGTGAAGTACAGTCGAAATCGGTCCATAAATGAAGTCACCAGAGCGATGACAAAACTTTTTTTTCTAAAAATAGCCACTGTGACCTTGACATTAACCTTAGGGCGCTGAAACGCGAACTTATTCAAGATATTGTCATACTAAACATTTGTGTTAAATTAAATCGAATTTGGTCCACAAATCAAGGCGCTTCAGCAATGACAAAGTGTTTCTATAAATAGCCATTGTGACCTTGACCTTGCCCCAGAATGCTAAAAAGCGACCTTGTCCAAGATATTGCCATACTAATCACTTGTGGGAAGTTAAATCGAAATTGGTCCACAAATGAAGACGCTAGACTGATGACAAAGTTTTTGCTAAAAATAGCCACTCTGATTGTGACCTTGACCCCATCATGCTGAAACGTGAACTCTTTCGAGGTAATGTCATACCCAATACTTGTGTGAAGTTACATCAAAATCGGTTAATAAATGAGGAAGCTACATGTAGAGCGATGACAAATGGTTAACAAATGTACATACATACATACGATGTACGGGACAGACCCTATATCCCCTCCATTACTTCCTTGTGCAAGGGGAAAATAATCCAACCTTGCCCACAGTAGAAAAGGTCTGAGATGTTTTGGCTGTCCTGGATACCTGCAAGTTTCAAGGAGCTGCGATCAAAAATGATGGAGCTATAGCCTGGACAACATTTTCCCTTTATATGTCGATGGGAAAATATTTTATTGTTCAAGGGCAAGTAACTCTGAAAAGAATGATCCAGCCTGGCCCAAATTCTAACTGGTCCGAGATGTTTAGGCTGTCTTGAATACCTGCAAGTTTGAAGGAGTTGCGATCATAAATGAAGAAGCTAGGGCCCGGACAACGTTTTCCCCCTTATAAGTCTATGGGAAAATATTATATCGCTCAAGGGCAAGTAACTCTGACAAGAATGATCCAACCTGGCCCAAATTCGAACTGGTCCGAGATGTTTTGACAGTCCTAGATATCTGCAAGTTACAAGAAGCTGTGACCAAAAATGAAGAAGCTAGAGCCCGGACAACATTTTCCCCATTAAAAGTCTATGGGAAAATATTTTATCGCTCAAGGGCAAGTAACTCTGACAAGAATGATCCAACCTGACCCAAATTCGAGTTGATCCGAGATGTTTTGGCTGTCTTGGATACCTGCAAGTTTCAAGGAGTTGCAATTATAAATGAAGAAGCTAGGGCCCGGACAACATTTTCCCCATTATAAGTCTATGGGAAAATATTTTTTCGCTCAAGGGCAAGTTACTCTGACAACAATGATCCAACCTGGCCCAAATTCGAACTGGTCTGAGATGTTTTGACTGTCCTAGATACCTGCAAGTTACAAGAAGTTGCAATAAAAAATGAAGAAGCTAGAGCCCGGATAACATTTTCTCCATTATAAGTCTATGGGAAAATATTTTATCGCTCAAGGGCAAGTAACTCTGACAAGAATGATCCAACCTGACCCAAATTCGAGCTGGTCCGAGATGTTTTGGCTGTCCTGGATACCTGCAAGCTACAAGAAGTTGCGATCAAAATTGAAGAAGCTAGGGTCCGGACACCATTTTCTCCATTATGAGTCTATATGACATTTTTGTTGCCATGGTAACCACAGTTTTAAACCAATCTGTCCCAAAACTATATGCAATCAATCCCCCACCCCAACAATGCTACACATTAAATTTAATCAAGATTGGCCAACTACTTTAGCAGATATTAATGTTTAAAAGTGTGGACGTACGATGTACGACGCAGGACGGACGACGGACGACGGACCAAGCCTATACTTTAAGCTCACCTTGTGAGCCTTCGGCTCAGGTGAGCTAAAAACATACCTGTTTAATACTTAAAGATGATTTAAGCGAAATGAAGAATAAAAAATAAAACAAAAGGAGACTACCTTGAAATTATATGATTTTAACGAATATACATTTAGGTAACGTATATAATCGATCGTTACGGCCTAAGTGCCATTAGAAAAAAATGACAACGTCTTTTTCCATTGTGTACCTACTACCTACCACTGATGAAGTTTATATACGTTGCCAAAAATTAACACGCATGCTCACGGGAACTACATATGCCACCAGACTATTAAGCTATGATCTTTATATACTCCAAAAAATATTAAAGGGTCAAACATTTACCCTGCGATTTCGGGAATATTTCAAACATTTGGTAAAATAAATCATTTCTACCTTTCATTTTATTCATTTTGCAAGTTTATACACATGAAGTTTGAACCTATAGCCTTTGTTTTGACCAAGTCCAGGCTTTAAGTCAAACTACCCCTAAAATAAAAGTGTTTTGAATTCCCAAAGAGAAATGATAGTGTGTCAGTTTGGTCGGGCATTACTTTTAAAATTGCTATGAGTTTTAAAATTGTTACAGCTTGCTGACCTTAAAAATGATTAAATTTGATGATTATCGAGCAATTTTGCAAAAAATATTATGAATTGGCGAAATCGAAAATTTGGTGAATTTGTTCCTTATGGACTTCTGAACACTTTGATTTTGAGGGTAGTGTGAATTGAAGTCTGGACTTGGTCAATGTAAAGGCTAAAGTTTCAAACTTCATGTGTACAAACCTTGCAAAATGAATGAAATGGAAGGTAGAAATGATTTATTTTACCTAATATTTGAAATGTTCCAGAAATCGCCGGGTAAAAGTTTTATCTCTTAATACTTTTTTGGAGTATATTTGACCAGTGTGATATTGAACTAATTTACATTTTGAGCATATATTTTAAAGTTTTGGTTGAGTTATTCCCCTTTTTCAGACATGAGCATATTTCGTAAATTTTCGATTTAGTTATATTTCCGTTTTTCGGACATAGGTATTTTGTATAAGAACAAACTTGTGAAGAAAATATCTGAAGAACCCCTTAAGTTCTGATCTTTATATTCGGCATACAGTTACAGGCCAAGGTTTAGATGACTTAATTAGCTTTCTAGCCAATTCTATAAACACTAGGTTGAGTTATACCCCTTTCTGATTTATACATTATGGGATGAACCTTCTTTAGGGGCAAGCATACGGTTGGGTCATAGTGTTTCAAACAAATCTTCTCGTTAAAGAGTGATTTCCCTTGAAATGACACTAACACTGACGCGTGATATTTTTCTTTAGGTTTTACAGCTGGGCTTCATTTTTCTTCGGGTGGTGGAACCAACATCTTGTGTCTTCCAGAAAGCCCCACGTGGAATGCGTTTAATGACGGAATTGATAGATACAGAGGCGATATATGGGGTGCTGAAATAGATATGGACAGCGCTAGTGAACGCAAAGTATTCACAGAAAACATGAACGGACATGACATGCCCTGTGCTGTGTGTCAGACACGCCGTACTATCACGCATATGTTCCCAGGGCGTGCCAACTGTTTTCCTGGGTGGTCGATGCAGTATACTGGCTACTTGATGACGAGCTATCGCAATAGGGCCCATAATATGGAGTATTTCTGTCTTGATAAGGACCCTGAAGGGTCTGCAGGAGGGTATAAAGATGATGCTGAGGATCTGATATACCTGGTGGAGGCGAGGTGCGGTATACTTCCCTGCCCTCCGTATGTCGAGGGTCGTGAAGTCGCCTGTTCTGTCTGTTCGAAATAAAGTGACAGAGCATTACTACTCCGAAATTAAAAACGCCATGTTTTTCATTTACTTGAAGAGTTAAATCATCTTAAGAACATGTCTGTATGTTTAAATATGGCCTTGTTATTTTGTAATCTCGAGTATATTACATGTACAATTAGTGTTTCAAATTCTCTGCCTCGTTCTGGTTTTCAGCTGCAATGACAATATTCATATTTACTGTATTTCTTCGATTATAGGACGGATTTTTTTCTTTCTAAAACAATTTCCAACAATCTAGATCCGTCTATAAGACGGGTCTAGATTTTTGGGATTGTTTTAGAAGGGGAAACCCATCTCTTAGCTGAATTTCATTATAGTCCAGGCAAACTGGCGATTTTTTCCCCAAACCCAAAACAAATTGCAACAAAAGCTTTTTTTGCATTTTTGTTGAGGACTAACATTCACATATGACATATCTAAAGTAGGATAAAATCGGAGAATGCAAAATGTATTTTTTCTGCATTTTTACATGCTCCTATTTGCGTCTTAAATACACCAATTATTTGTAATTTTTTATGTGACATAACATTATTGCTTTGAGCTTTATTTCTAAGAACCTATTCTGCCTCTGCCAGAAATGAATTTAGAAGCTTAAAATTGCAATTGACACATTTTGTTGTTGAATGTAAAGCCATCTAGGTCTTAAAACGGTATAAATTACCCCTCCCACTTCATTCTGCCTTAAAATCTGAAGTGAATATTTGAAGGTCAGTAACTGAACTGCAACAAGAAATATGTCATACTAATGACTTAGCTTGGCATAAACATTGCTTCAATTTAGAATACTGATCTCTTTAGGCATGAGAAGCCCGAAACAAAGGCACAAGGAGCAGAAGAATACTACATGCATAATAACACAAACAGTGCAACATACTTATGAATAGTCTTTGCAAATCTCCTCGGCAGGATTTATGAAGGGGACCACAAAACATTGCTACGTACTAAATATGTAAGGGGTGGGCCTCATGGTTTCAGGGAAGATGATTTTTTAAAGATTGTTTTCCCCATTATAAGTCTATGGGAGCTAATGACCCCTGGGGCGTGGCCAATTTGGATCCAAGGCATGGTTGGCAGGATTTATGTACGTGACAACTAAACATTGCTAAATACTAAATATGTAAGCTCTGGGCCTCATGGTATCAGAGAAGAAGATTTTTGAAGGTTCTTTAGCGATATAGCTCTATATAAACAAATGGCCCCCTGGGGTGGGACCAGTTTGGACCCCAGGGGCTTGGTTGGCAGGAGTTATGGGACACTAAACATTGGTACATACTAAATAAATATATAAGCGCTGGGCATCATGGTTTCAGAGAAGAAGATTAAATTTTCCCATTATAAGTCTATGGGAGCCAGTTATTGATCCCGGGAGGGTGGGGGGGGGGGGGGCAATTTGGAATTTGGATCCCAGGGGCATGGTTGGCAGGATTTATGTACGTGACCACTAACCATTGCTAACCATTGCTACATACTAAATAATATGTAAGCTCTGGGCCTCATGGTTTCAGAGAAAAAGATTTTTGAAGGTTCTCAGCTATATAGCCCTATATTAACAATTGATCCCTGGGGTGGGCCCAGTTTGGACATGAGCATGATTGACAGGATTTATGCAGGGGACCACTAAACATTGCTACATACTAAATGTTTAAGCTCTGGGCCTCATGGTTTCAGAGAAGATTTTTTAAGTTTTCGCTTCATAAGACTATGGGAGCTAATGCCCCTATGGCGTGGCCAATTCGGACCCTAGGGGCATGGTTGGCAGGATTTATGTAGGTGACCACTAACCATTGCTACATACTAAATATGTTTCAGACAGGAAAATCTTTTTAAGGTTCTTTAGCTATATAGTCCTATATAAACAAATACCCCCCCCCCCCCCCCTGGGATGGGGCCAGTTTGGACCACAGGGGCATGGTTGGCAGGATTTATGTAGGAGACCACTAAACTCTGCTACATGCCAAATATATCAGCTCTGTGCCTCATGGTTTCCAAAAAGAAGAAGATTTTTTAAGTTTTTCTCGTCATAGCTCTGTGGGAGCTGATGACCCCCGGGGTGGCAAATTTGGATACTAGAGGCATGCTTGGCAGGATTATGTACGTGACCACTAACCATTGCTACGTACTAAATATGTAAGCTCTGGACCTCATGGTTTTATAGTGGAAACTTTTTGAAGGTTCTTTAGCTATATATGCCCTATATAAAGCAGTAGGCCCCTAGGGTGGGGCCAGTTTAGACCCCAGGGAATGGATTAGCAGGAGTGATGTTGGGGAACACAAAACATTGCTAAACACTAAATATATAAACTCTGGGCGTCATGGTTTCAGAGTAAAAGATTTTTAAAGTTTTTCCCATTATAAGTCTATGGGAGCTTTATGTTGCCATGGCAACCAGAGTTCCAATCTGATCTGCCCTTTAACCTTATGCAGTCAATCCCCCACCCCAACAATGCTACACATAAAATTTGATCAAAATTGGGCAGATGGTTTAGGAGGTATCTTTTAAAGTGTGGAAGATGACAACGGACTGCTCACCTTGACAGATGAGATAAAACCTTAAAGAACATCCCATATTTCCAATTCCATGACCTTGAGTTCAAGGTCACTGAGGGGGCAATGGTGTAAAAGGTAAGACCATTATCTAGCATAAATGAAAGTATCAACTTAGGCTATCAATGGATTTAAGAGATATGGGTGTTTTAATACAACCTATAACACCCAAAAGGTGGACATGGACGCGGGTGCAAATTCGGAGGCTGACCCTGGGGTGACAACAATAGCTCTTCATGAAGGTCGTTAGGCGAGCTAAAACAATGACTTCTATCCAGAGGAGTGGGCGGTGTGGGGAGGTGGGTGTTAGGCGGAAAGGAGGTATAATTTGTAAATTTGAACCAGGAAAGTAAACATTTTACCATTTGTGAATGCAAAAATGTCATGGAGGTCATCCCCTAATATCCCAAAGCATGTCTAAGTTATCTGCATATTTAACCCTCTAGTGGATTATCTTTTCAACACATGAAGTATTTAGCCGGGCCACATAGTACAGTCGGTAGCGCGTCTGACTCAAGAGCCAGAGGTCCTGTGTTTGATACCTGGTCTGGCTACTTACTTCCGTTTCTCCTTCCGCTGATTCAAGAAGTATGTGCACTTAGTACTGCTTAACCGCATAGGATGTCTAAGCCGGCCTAAGAATGGTGGCGCATGGTTAACTGACCGTCTCGACATGACCATGGCCGTTACCGCGGACGTGATGCAACAAAACAACACTCTCAGATGTCCCATCATTTGATAAATAGGAGTAACATCAAGCTGTTTTCTTCTATTGTTCTGTCACAGTATTGATTCTGTTTACTATCTTCATTACTATCCATATTGTCCATCTGAATACAAGTTATGGTAAAAGCAAAATTTGCACTGGTGGGTGGGGTAAACCAATAGTAATATACTATATGATCGACTGGTTATGCATAATCAGCCAATGTAATGGTAGACAAAAGCTAAAGAACAGTATATAACTGCTTTATAACGACTTTTATGGATTTAACTTGTTTTGAAATGGTGTTTAGAAGTGGCTTTCCGACCAAAAGTAGATGTGCAGTGGTTTAAATCCTTCGAAAACAAGACATATGAAAAAAAAATCAAGTTTCGCATTTTCCGGTTTTGTCCTACTTTTAGTATGTTAAAAATGTAGGTCTTAGGAGCTTATTACTGCAAAGAAACCTTTTGTTGCAATTTGTTTTAGGTTCTCCCGCAATTTGACTGGACTATTAGACTGGTTTAGATATTTGGAGTCATACTCCCGCTTTCTAGCCAAATAAATGCGGTAGCCTGTCAGATGTTGCTGTTTTCGACAGTGCACAAGTCTACTGTTTTTTTTTTTGTTTTTTTTGTGGTTGGTTGGTTGATTTGATGCTTAACGTCCTCGGTAAACAGCTAAGGTCATGTCGGGACGGTCAGTTAAACCTAACCACACTATTCCTGGGCATGCTTAGACCTCCTAAGCGGTTAACCAGTACTAAGTGCACATACTTTCGCCAGTAACTGACAACTGTCCTTCTTGAATCAGCGGAAGAAGAAACGAAAGTATGTGGCCAGACCGGGTTTCGAACCCAGGACTTCTGACTTATGAGTCAGGTGCCCTACCGATTGCGCTACGCGGCCCGGTTGTGTGTGTGTGTGTGTGTGTGTGTGTGTGTGTGTGTGTGTGTGTGTGTGTGTGAAACATCCGATCACTTCCTCCTTTTTATATTTTACATCTCGCACATCAAAAGTTTATCTTTT
Organism: Ctena decussata; assembly: GCA_963989385.1. NCBI lineage: Eukaryota > Metazoa > Mollusca > Bivalvia > Lucinida > Lucinidae > Ctena > Ctena decussata. The sequence continues at coordinate 40,420,134 of OZ022503.1, read as the reverse complement.
TAATTTCTAATCTGAGTTTCAGTTTTCAATAGCTTCAGCTTTTACCATTCCCGGTTTAACTTTTTTTCCTTTTCTTTCGCAACTTATCACAATGCATGTGTTATAGTTATTCAGTTGCCATGGGTTGGCTCATTACTACCAATAACATTATAAAAATTGGGTTACATAAAATAATAACCGTAGTTGTCCCAAAAATGGAACAGTTTTGGTTTGGCAAACCGTAAAGACCCTGATCAGAAAAACCAAAAGAGCAGATGGAATGGCAAAGAGTGTAGACCCTGATCAGACTGCTCCCTGCACTGCTTGCTCAGAGCTAACTGTTCCAATAATAAAAAGTATTTTGCCCTTACTTCTGAACACTATTTGTATGATATTGCCATGTGGTATGTACTTATTCATATTCTCTACAAATGAAATAAAGTTTGAACTGCAACTGGGCTTTCTTTATGCATTGATATAAAACGAATAAAGGTGAGCGGTACACGTTCACACCATTTTTGGATGTAAAGGGTAATAAGTCCACTTTGCTACTGACGTAATAAACAAAGTGGACTTGGTACTCTTGGCTAGTGAGATGCGTTCATACTTTCAGGCAAGCAGCTCTGCCATTACCATTTTTGTATTCTTTGTTAACAGGGGTCAAGTCTTATAGGAGAAAATTTGCTCCCCTATGAGCAAATTCTTTTCTTTAAGAGAAGACTCTACTTTGAAAGGCTTGGTTCGGCAATGGAAATAAACAGGAAATCAAACAAAGTTCTCCCCCTTGTGAGAACGAACATGGTATGGAAACGCCCATTTTTTCACGGACTATTTTCTCAAGTCATTTTATTAAGTGATCTGATTATTATATTTTATATACATCTAAACTTTGGTACTTGTGTTTTTTGACGAGACAGCTGACTATCAAACAATAATACACCATTCAAAATATTTAAAGGAGCACCATATAATTTGCATAAGTCTCTATATAAAACAGGCCCCAGATTTAGAACAAAAACTAACGTCGATATGAGAATTGAAATATGATGATGAACAAAAACTAATGAACGGACGCTCGGCGCCCCGTTACTGCGGCTATGGATTCGTTCCGCTGAGGTGCGGGGGCAACGTCGATATGAGAATTGAAATACTACTACTGAACAAAAACTAGCTGGCGGGGCTGTGTATGGACAATGGTAGGGCTTAGGGTCCAAAGAAAGAAGCCATAAACAGGGTTCAAGATAAAAAAATGAGTATTCGATGAAAAGCAAGATAATATCATGCTTTCCTTTAAATATACGTAACTTATGACATCTCACTGGAATCACCTCTTAGCACGCTGGCTCTCCACTAACAGTGTTCAAGCTGAGTGATTCTGTTAAAAACATGGCCGCGAGAGGATCTTGCGGAGGGGACGGGCAAACGCTTGTTTTCCTTATATGTCTACAGAGAAGTTTACCGCTGGCCTGATTTCAAAATAATTTGAAAAGATTGTTCGTTGGAAGATTGTCTCTCAACAAAACCATGGCCGCAAGGGATGCGGCTTGTTTTCATTATATGTTTGTTGTGAAAACATCAACTATCTTAAACTTAAAATGGAGAATTACACTGTAAATAATGGACACAACATTACCTCACTATATATCATCAGAATGGTCAAAATATCAACTTCGAATAGTAGACCGAAAATAATCGCTCTTGGTAAAAGGGTTCAAAAGAGGTCGAAAAGGGGACACAAATCTACCAGGATAGGACATTTAAAAGTCCAAACTCACCTGTACACCTTCAAATGATGGAAAAATAAACTGTGTAGTTCCAAATCGGTTCGATAAAATCTGTGTAAGGATGTGACAGGATAAGCCCAGCAAGGGTCATTACTCTGTCACAGATTGCTCAACCGGAAATCCAAAACCACATGCACATCTTCATATCATGCAAAGACAATCTGCATAAGTGCAACCCATTCCGATCAAAGCTGTAGAAGGGGCTGCAGACACAAGATGTTGGACGGAAAGAAGGTCGTACACTAACGGACACACGAACGGACGAAGATCATTTCTATAATCCCCTCCGGATTATAGAAATGGCTTTCCGTTCGTTTTGGATTTACAATTGGGCAATTTGTAACAAATGGGTGACAAATAACCAGTTGACTGACAAGGGTTAGTCGGGTGACTTCGGACAGCGGGTCAATTCGGACATACCATTGCAAACAGTGAGAATCCAGATGAGACGGCTCATCATGAGCCGTCACATCAGAATTTTCACTGTTTGCCCAGTTATTTTTGTTTTGATTCCAAACAACTGACATATAAAGGCAGCAATGTCACTGTCCGAATTTGCCTGCTGTCCGAATTTACCCGACTAGAGCCCAGCGGAGTATAATGTGCCGTTTGTGATGCTAACCGCATTCTCTGTTTGTTTCTCTCTCTCTCTCTCTCTCTTTTTGGTCCTTGGATAATTATCTCATGGGGCCCGTGAGGAAACGCAGCAATGCATGTTATTGATATCGTTCCCCCGAAATGCATTTCATTCCCACGTTATGACTTCGTTCCCACGAACCGGCTCAAGTCCCTGGAATGGACAAAACGAAACAAATGGTGTTTTGTTGGTGTACGTCCACGGTAAACAGCTATGGTCATGTCGATACGGTCAGTTAACCTTACCCGCAGGCTGAGACCTCCTCAGCGGTTGAACGGTTAACCGCAGTACTAAGTGCACATACTTTCGCCGCTAACTGACAACTGCCCTTCTTGAATCAGCGGAAGGAAATACGAAAGTGAGTGTCCAGACCAGGTATCGAACCGGGACCTCTGGCTCTTGAGTCAGACGCTCTACTGACTGCGCTACGCGGCCCGCCCTGAGAGAGCGAACTGTTATTGTGAGGGAACAATATGTCGTAGACAAGAATTACTCGTGTGAGTGAAATTCGTATTACGTGGTAACGAAGTGCATGCCGTGGGGTCGAAACCAATTACAATTATTGTATTGCTATGTCTCCTTCGGATTCCATATGTGATAAAACGTGCATTTTTAAAAGACAATTATCCTGCGGAAAAGAATAAAAAAAATGACGTATTGATACAAAAAAAATATGTGGTAGATCTAGAGGCTAAACAGAGTTTCGAAGTATTCCGGTTAAAGACGTTAACGTCAACGTCAGAAACGCTGTATCGTAGCAACGCCACGCACGTCTTCGTGAAAGATGACGGAGGCCCATTATGAGCGGTAAGGTTTCTTTCCTTTATTTGCTTGTTTGCGTGATTGGGTATGTGCTTGCGACTATGTGTTCGAGAGAAAACGGACGTTTGATTTATGGGGTGATTTATTGGTTCAATGCCCTTTCATTATCATGTCAGCAGTTTAAAGGCAGGATTTCTGTGCCGGGGGGTGGGGGGAGGGGAGGTCATGTTCCCAGCAATAGCATATCTTACCGGTACAGATAAAGATGTAAAAATTTATTCGACCAATCAGTGGACCAGAATTACCAGTTATAATAATTTCATTGGCTGACTGGAGGTGTTGACACTATGTGATCAAGAGACAGAATGATACTTTGTTCAGTTCAGTTCAGTTCAATTCTCCTAACGACGTTCCCCAAGTGGCTCAGCGGTACGTAATGATACTTTGGAAGTTAATCCTCCTTATATAGTCCACTCCTTTCTTTAAGACATTTGAAAAAGGAGCTCGGATAGCTCAGTCGGTGGCGCCATGTCAGAAAGTCGCATGTTCGCCCAGCGAATGCTCAGATCAGCCTAGGCATCCGCCCAGTCTGATCAGAATCTTCACTGTCCGTATGGTGCTAGCTTATACTCTTAGCTACCCTTTCGGCGCAAAAGAGTCTGGTCAGACTGGGCGGATGCCCAGGCTGATCTGAGTCTTCGCTGGGCGCACATGCCACTGTGTTATTTTTCTCGTGTCGCGGCTCAAAATTTCTTTTTTTCAAATTATAAGCTCCTGCTTCATGTTCTTTTGCCAGTTTTACAAATGGGAACGTTTTGTGACTTTCTGTTTGATGTAGCTCATCGAAAATGGAGTCTTCTTTCAAATAAACGCATTAGCTCAGAGGAGCAAATTCTTTCCTTTCAGAGTTGACCCCCACTTAGAAGGAAGGCAAGAAATAAAAATGGCAGGTTTGCATCCCCGGAAAGTCTGGCATTCTCCAGTAAACCAATGCCGATTAAGATACCTTTTTTTTTAATTTCAAAATAACATTAACCCGGGCTCGACTTGACTCGGTGAAAATAGCAAGCAGGTTTTAAGTTTTAAGTTTTGAGTCTAGAATGCAAGGAGTCATATAAATTCATTGCCAGCCTGAACAGGGTCATATGGCTCACCATTGCTATCTTGGGTTGGTTTTAACGTTAAAATTGCATACTCAAAACCAACCATTCCATAATAGCGGAAATTCGGAGAGATGAGGTTGTAGGTTGTACTGCATATAAAAGCCAAAAGTTTGAAAACACAAGCTTAGGGAGCGGTCACTCACTCTGTGTGTGTGTGTGTGTGTGTGTGTGTGTGTGTGTGTGTGTGTGTGTGTGATGGGGAGGGAGGGGGTATTCCGAAGTGGCCACTCATTAAAAAAAGATGGTGGAAATAAAATAGCAAAGAAACGTATATATTCAAAAAATATATATTAATTTTAGCTACCCAGTCTGAAAAGAGCGGCCTAGGCCGACAAACAGCGAGATTCCACTGACATAATATAATTGCTCCGATGAGTACCGCAAAACGAAGGCTCATGTAAGCCTAGGTTCCCGCCCAGTCTGATTAGAGTTTTCGCTGAAGGCACTGAGGTAGCATAGACCCTTAGCTACCATTTAAGTGCACAGCGATGGTTCTTCTAAGATTTGGCGGATGCCTAGGCTTGTCTGAGTCTTCGCTAGGTGCACATGCCACTATTGGTTTTGCCGTGTCGCGGCTCAGTTATAACAGGACTGGCATGATATAGGGAGTACCCACACCCCTCTTCATGCGCCTCCGCCCTCAGCTATGTATACCCGCCTCAAGTTAGATGCATAATTGCCATTGACTGACGCCAATATACACTGACGAATGTACTGTCTAGCTTTGTTAAATGTTAAGAAAATCTTCATATATAAACATACACAGCCAAATTTTAACTTGAATGAGGGACCAGGCAAGCCCCAAATTACTGAGTTGTATGGCGAGAAACTTTCAAATATCAGAATCAGCACGTGCACTAATGTAAAGTGATCAAAGGACCTTGCCATCTGCAGCTGTCAAAGAGTAGCCCCAACCCCACCCCGAAAAAAAGGCATAATAAAGACATCATTCTGGAATACTCATGACACAGACAGCCACATCATCCCCACCCCCACCCCCATAGTCCCTTTTCCCCACCGGAAAATGGTTATAGAACTTGAAAATTTACTAAAAACCTTCTAAATAAACTTACTTTCCGGAGGCACGGGGAAAGACTTATAGAGGGGGGGCTACTCTGTAACAGGCGCCTCTGATTTCAGCCATGGACCCTAGCCGCAAGATGGTCGGGAAACGGCGGAAATCTTCACCAACAAATCAGAGTGGTGTCAATACGAATTTCAATAGCGGAACCAAGAGTAAGAAATCAGCCAACCACCACGAAAGGTGAGTCCACTTTTGAGGCTGCCAACCCATTGATGTCGAATGGATTCGTCTACCTGGCTCTGTAGACAGCTCCATTTCCAATTTAAGAGGTGTCAGATCTATATTTTTTCTGACTGCGTCCATTAAATTCCAGGGGCCGTATTCATAAAACGACTTAAGTCGTTGCTATGCTGTTGCTAAGGCTAAATTTCTTAGAAGGAGATTCCCTACAACTATGAAATTTGGTCTGGAGGAACAGTCTTTAAGGAGATTCCCTACAACTATGAAATTTGGTCTGGAGGAACAGTCTTTGCACTATGAAATTTGGTCTGGAGGAACAGTCTTTAAGGAGATTCCCTACAACTATGAAATTTGGTCTGGAGGAAATTTGGTCTGGAGGAACAGTCTTTGTAAGACTGTTCCTCCAGACCAAATTTCATAGTTGTAGGGAATCTCCTTCAAAGAAATTTAGCCTTAGCAACAGCATAGCAACGACTTAAGTGGCTTTATGAATACGGCCCCAGCATTTTAATGCAAAAAGTGTAGACCCTAATCAGGCGCTACATTTGTTCATGTTCTTATAGATACCAATAGTCACGGTTTCTCACAAGTGAACTAAGTTTTACGTCCCACCAACACATAGATCATACGGATACAGGGCCTCGGTTTAAAATCCCACCTGAAAGGCTAGAGAAGCGGGGGATTGAACTTGCTACTCCGGGATTGGAAGTCCAGCGCATCATCCACTTCTCAAGAACTGGTGCAACCTGCATTCTACTGAAATCTTCCTATGGCTTCTCAATGCGTTTATACATAAGTCGTTTTATTTCCCTTTAGTAACGGGTTTTACGGCCCTTTCAAGAATTTATATGTATATACAATGTACTTCGCGTTTCGAGCGGATCGCTAAGCAGAGATGGGCGAAAACCGGAACCACCAGGCCTCAAGACTTGGCTGTCTCAGAGTACGTTATGGTTTGAACACACAGCAGTGAGGCACATAATGTCAGCGCTCGTATCCATCAGGCCACGGATATGCTTATGAGTGGTGCTAGTGCTACTTGACTTGTGAAAGATAGCAAGCGGCTGTTCGGAAATAAATGCCTTCGCGACCAACCTTAAGGAGGAATAAATTGCAATGTAAATTGCATAGGCCTTGAACATACGCCATCTAGAAATGTTATTGGTAATGCACCTTGATGTAGCATTTGTTTACAAAGGCATCTAGGGCCTGTATAGTGCAGAGATGTCACTGCTGCTGCCGTTTGGTCGTATTTATAAAACCACTTAAGTCGTTGCTAAGCTGTTGCTAAGCCTAAATTTCTATGGAGGAGATTCCCTACAACCATGAAATGTGCTCTGGAGGAACATTCTGAAAAAAGTAAAAAGTATGCAAAGACCAGGAACTGAAACAATCAAAATCCAAATCCAGCCCTCAAACCATAGTTGGAAACAACTAAGATTACAGATAATCAAGATACAGAGAACATATGGTCAACCGAGTGAGCAGCTTGTTCCCAAAAGGTGGCCACTCAGCAACCCAAACCGAACCAAAAATAATAAGAACATACATAAGGTAAAACATCACAGAAACTCTGACACCAAAAACAGGCAACAGAGAACCACAACAGAACTACCGCCTTGGAACGGTCAGTAATGAATTACTGGGGGGCTTAAATCGATTTTACAGGCCCAACCTCACCCTCAGTTACTGAAGTGGTACAAAACATTTAGTTGGTTGTTCGGTTCGCATGATAACCCTCTAACTCGTCAATGAATCATCACGGTAAACACATAAATCAAATTTCAACACCATGAAGAAGCAAAGACGAGGACTCAACAGATACAACGGGCCGTCTGACAGGTGGAGATCCCTGTCCTGCCAAACAACCCCACTGGAAATCTGAAGCAAAAGAAGGTCACCAGTTGAGCCCCGGTGGACCAAGCAACAGACAAAAAGGCTCCGGTCCCAACCAACTAAAATATATAGCTTTAGGTCGGGGCTATCATAGAGTCTGACGACCGATCCCCCGGTGTGCAATTAAAGAGTGCAGCAAAGTTATCAACCGTGATTGGGTTAATCACTAAGCATGCAGACTGTCGCATAACATTTAAATTATAGCCAATACGTTTGTGACGTATTATTATTTTTCGGAATTGATCAGAAAAATCAGTCCTACCCTTAATCTTTTTGAACTTGTATACTAAGTCACCATAAAATTCTGGTTCCGATAGGCCTTGGTGTAAAAGAAATTTTAATCCGACATCAAATTTTGAAACCAATTCATGGTGTCTGCGATAGAATTTAGAAAAAGCCTTTCTAAGCTTATGATACCGATAGCCCTGTTGAAGAAGTTTAGCAGTTAAACATTTATTACGAGCATTAAAGTCATCTACATGACTACACACTCTAGCAAATCTTATAAGTTGAGAAATATACACTCCATAAGAGGGACGACGTGGAACGTCACCATCCAAAAATGGAAAATTAACTATATCAAAGTCAAAGTCATCACGTTTATCATAAATTTTAGAAGATACAAAACCGTTAGAAATAGATAGATGTAAATCCAAAAAGGGGGCCTCGGTATCTGAAGTATTAGCTTTATTCAATTTAAGTTCAGGTGGGTAAATTTGGTTAACCATGCTTTCAAAATAAGGATTATCAATGTTCAGAAGATCGTCTAAATATCTAGAGGTTGAGTTAAATGCCTCAATGATATCAGCTTGATTATCAACAGAAAGAGAAGTCATGAAATCTCTGTCATAACAAAATAAAAACAAATCGGCCACAAGAGGAGCACAATTTGTACCCATCGGAATACCAACAATTTGTCTGTATAACTTATTACCAAATCTGATGTAAATATTATCTAAGAGATATGATAAGGCGTCACATACATTCTGACATGACCAAAGACTATATCCTCTATATATTTTACGGTCAGTAGAAGTGAAAAACGCTTTCTTATCGTTACAGGCAATATAAAGGGTATCTTCATTTTTGGAGAACTTTTTGAAGGCCCTCTCAATCAAATCAACAAGTTTTTCCTTTATTAAATTATGGGGTAATGTGGTATAAAGAGTAGAAAAATCATAAGTGGACAAACTAGTCGCACGGAACCCTCTTGACTTCAGTTTACTAAGTACCTCACCAGAATTTTTTATAGACCAAAACATATTTTTCCCTGACCTCTCATACACTGTCTCATAGTACCAAATGACACGAGATTTCACAGCAGTGAGGCAAGAAGTTAATAATTTAGATAATTCTGTAGTAGTACAAGAGCTAGAGTTGGCAATGAATCTAGCTTTATACGCTTTTTTGTGAAGCTTAGGTAACCAATACATCGTAGGAAGTTTGTCTTGGCGTTCCTTAACGTTTACAGCAAACTTTAAAGGCAAATTATTTGAGTGGCTATTAACGACAGTCTTCTCATCTGTAAAAGTCTCTTCGTAAGCCGTGGTGCCGTTAAGTTCCTGCTTGGTTTAAACGTTTATTCATCATATATTTCACAATCATAAGTCAATCATACAAAGTACAAAGTAAATATTTAGCAATAAATATATGAAGGGATCTGAAAAAAGCCATTCGGCTTATATGAATTCATCTCCCATAAATAATCTCAAATTATCAAGTATAGTGATCGTTCAGTACAATGAAACTATAGGTTATCAAACTTGATGTTTAACAAAATCATGAGTATGAAAATAGTTCACATTTACTCCACACACTCGGGCTACCTGAAAAATCCGGATCTGCATCTACACCTTTTTTGGCAATTTGTACTGTATTGCCTGACATATCAAAAATACATTTGCAGATTCAAAGTTAAATAAATCATTTACTAGTAAAGAGCAGAATCGGTGCACGAGTATTTGGAGCAAATACGATCCGGTAAGTGGAGTCAAATTTACCAAATTTACCACCACAGGGAACATCTACAGAGTGTCAGCAGAATGAAAAATGAAAATAAAGGATCATTTACAAAATATAAAAACATGTTCCAATTCATATATACCCAACATATTATTGTAGAAGTATGCCTCAGGTCTCCGACAAGAACCCACGAACACCAGGAACCCCTTATGGGTCACATAGGGCATTACGGGTCGAACCAATCACTACCCACATCGTAGCGACGAGCTAATCATTGGTATGGCTACACAAGGCTACATCATGATATCACATTAATACATTAAAATTGATATAATTATAACTCTTAATCTTGTTCATTGTCAGGCTGTTTGGCATTAAAACGTTTACTTCTTTGGATAAATTTCTGCACAGATCTAAATATATTTGAGTTGGCTTCGTCATTTAGTGCCGTATTTCCAAACAGTAATGTATCGATAGTTGGATTCGTAATACTTGTAATTTCATTTAACATATCTTGTCTAATGGCATCGAAGGCTGGACATTCAAGCAAAAAGTGATTAGTGGTTTCGACTGCACCACAGGTACAGTAGGGATCAGCTATTATGTTTTTCACAAAGAGGTGCTCCTTCAAGGCGCTACAATTTGTTCTCAATCGAACATGATTTACTTGGCTATATCTGTCACCTGTAAAGTAATAGGAGGGTTTTCTGGTTAGTTCTATATTTAAGGAGCTCTTAAATGATTCTAAAGATACAGCATCTCTGCTGGCCTGGGGCAGAGCATTCCATTCCCTAACCGCAGATGGTAAAAACGAATTAAAATATAATTGCGAATGTGTTCGTATTGTAAGGTAATCGTCAGAATTCCGAAGATTATAAGAAGAAATTTCGTCAACTCGCTCAGGTACCATCCCAGTCAAATAATCCGGACAAAGGCCATGTACCATTTTATAAAACATTACCAATTTGTGTTTCCGCCTTCTGGAAGAGAGACTTTCCCATCCAAGTTCCATATATAGTGAAGCAGAAGAAACCAATTTAGTCGTACCAGATACTATCCTTGCCGCTTCTAATTGGATCTTATCTAATTCATCTTTTTCATACTGAGTACAGTTATCCCAAATAATATCTGAGTATTCCAAGATAGGCCGAATAAAAGTAAAATAAATAGTTTGAAGTGATTTCCGATCCAAGACAAACTTAAGTTTACGCATGACATTTATCCTGGTCCAAGCTTTTGATGTAATATGATCAATATGATCGTGCCAAGTTCCATTACTAGAAAACAACAATCCAAGATGTTTATGACAAGTTACTTCCGAAATTGGTTGGTCATTCATAACTAAAGGTGGGTGATCCATTGCTAATCGTTTCCTGGATATTAACAAAGATTCTGATTTCGAAGGATTAAAAGTAACTAGCCATCGTGTTGCCCAGTTGTGGATTTTAAGGAGATCACTATTAAGTTTCATAGCAGCATCAACAGGAGTATCAACGATAATATATAGGCTCGTATCATCGGCGAATAACCTGACATTTGTGTCTAGATCAATAACAATATCATTTATGAAAATAAGGAATAAAAGAGGGCCGAGAATAGATCCTTGTGGAACACCTGCTGTTACTGATGACCATTCTGAAGATGCACCAGGAATGACCACACGCTGCTTCCTATCCAAAAGATAGTTTGAAAACCATTTCAGAAGAGAACCCCTGATGCCGACGCACCTAAGTTTCAATAAAAGACCCTTATGCCAAACCCGATCAAAAGCCTTGCTTATATCACAGAACACCGATCGAACTTCTTTTCCGTCGTCTAAAGCTTTACAAAAGACATCATAAGTACTCATTAATTGATTAACAGTAGAATCTCCCGGTACGAAACCAGATTGAAGACTAGTTATTAATCTATTTGAACTAAAAAAATTAAACACATGCTTGTGAACTAATTTCTCAAAAACTTTACCAATTGTATTCAGCAGAGAAATCGGTCTATAGTTAGATACCTCAGAGGGGTCGTCCTTCTTATAAATAGGTGTCACATTGGCCTCTTTCCAAGAAGAGGCTACAACACTATTTGATAAAGAAAAGTTAAACAACGAACATAAAGGACTAGCAAGCTCGAAAGATAATTCCTTCAAAACTCGATTGTTTATGCCATCAGGCCCAGACGCTTTACCTAATTTTAAGGATTGAAGGGTATCTTTTACTTCATCTGGTGTAAGAACAATATTTTCTAGTACGGGGATATCGTTACGGATATTCATATCAGGAAGGGGCGTATTATCATCATTTAACTGACACTGACTTGTAAAGTAATCATTAAAAACATTTGCTTTGTCTACATTACTCGAAAAAATTGTTGCATCTTTATTAAGGGGAGGTATTACAGAAGATGAGTGGGGCTTAATGAAAGATTTTAAGATCCTCCACCAGTCTTTACTAGTAAATGGGGATGCTAATAGTTTCTCTGAGAGCTTGTTTATATGCTTTTTCTTTGACTGGCGTATATACTTTGTTACTTTATTTCGAAATTGCCTATATTTATTAGTATCCTCGTTAGTTTTAGTTCGCTTGGCTTTATTATATAGTCGTCGTCTTTTATTGATTAGCTTGCGGATGTTGGAATCAAGCCAAGGGGGATCAGAAGTGCGTATAGTGGCGATTTTATTAGGTATATGTTTTTCAGATGTTGTTCTAATGCGATCGGCAATATTTGTGGCATAAATGTTTATATCAGCATTAACTAGACTCTCCCAATTCGTATCATTTATTTCGTTCTTTAAACTGTCAAAATTACCCCGATCGTATAACCAAATTTTGCGTTTGATAATATTATTAGTTTCAGCTTTCAGTACATCATAAAAACAGTAAATAGGACAATGGTACCTAATATTTTGAGAAACAAATGGTTCACCAACTCCACTTAAAACAACATTACTAAGGTCACTTACGAGACAAATATCAATTAATGATGCTGAATGTTCAGTAAAATTAGTTGCTTCCTCTATTACCTGATGCAAATTATACTGAACTGAAATGTCGTCAATTTTTTTACGCGTAGCAGGTTTTAAGTAGTCAAAATTAAAATCTCCTGTTATTATTACATCTTTTATGCAGTTATGTTGAGTATAACATCTAGTTAGAAGTGCCGCTTCGTACATTTGGTGATTTCTATCGTAAAACCTATTAGCCTCTATATCCAATTTGCGTAAGACTGGAATGGGTAGGGAACTAAGAATTGAAAGCATAGCATGTCGGCCATGTTCCAATAATTTTGTTGATAAATCATTAAGAGAAGTGTTAGATTTTTTGGCAGCACATCTTTTACGTTTATCATTTCCTTTTTGTCTTAAAGACTGTTCCTCCAGAGTGAATTTCATAGTCGTAGGGAATCTCCTTCATAGAAATTCAGTCTTAGCAACAGCATAGCAACGACTTAAGCCGTTTTATGAATACGACCCCAGGTTCCGAAACCTGGTGTCGACATTTTGTGACAGGGTAGCGTTCGCCAATCCAAGCCGAGTTCTCCGGTTTACTCCACAACGTATACCACGGAAAGCCATCAACCAAGTTTATAAGTCTGTGGAGTTTTCTGTGTAATCGGGGTACAATGAATAAAGTTAAAACTTTCCATTATATCTACTGGCTGTTTAGATAATGAGCTGACGGTTGCAATGATTGTGATCTATTCCATTTGAAGAATCTATATTTATAGTAAGTATTTTTAAAATGTACGCACATAATGCCAAAATAACCTGATTATTTTTTAGGATTCCTCGTATCGATACACCACTGAATGCAAAGAAAACAGAGAAGACTATTCAAGAATTGATTGACGGATTCGACAGAACGCATACTCGTGTTAACAACTCCAAACTTCCACGCGCAGTTCACAAACCAAGCGCTTTAGCAACTATGGAAAGACGTCATAGCGGACATAGCTATACGTGGGGTGAGTCTTCTCGTTCCAGCCCGAGATCTGAGCCAGCTCTGGAATTCACAGGTCATGATGTTGAAAGACTTGTGAAAAATGAAATCAACAACATGCAAGAGAAGATTAACTCTTTAAAGGAAAGCCTGTTTAAGTGTAGCCATGGAATTGAGTTGATACAGCGAGAGCAAAGCGATATATTTCAAAGATACGAAGCATTTATTGGACACTGCACGTCTGATATGAAAGAGAAGAAGCAGAATTCTCTTCACAAAGAAGGATTTACTCTTCCTCCAATAAATCAGTGGACCACACTCACACACGGTGGCGGAAATGGCGGCCATGATGACACGGACAAATCCACCATGATCAGCAACATCAAGAAGATTGCACGTAAACGGTCAAATGAGTTGGCTTTGCGCGAGACTGACCATGATGCAACAAGAGCATGTGATACAAACATAGCAAAGCAGACGACATCTAATGAAGAACTCCGTAGACACGAAGAAATTAGAAAAGGAGCCAGAATTGTCAAAGCAAAAGAGGCGGTGAGGCGAGCAGCAGCACAGCATATTCGAAAGAGAGAAATGTCTGCAACACAACCCCGTGAAAGCAAAGAGGTGATAAAATCGGAAACGGGATATAAAATTGACCCAAAAATAGTGAAAGTTTTACGTGAGCATGACGAAAAGGTGAAATCTTCTAAAAATTCAAAAAAGGAATAAGTGATAAACTCAAACGTACTTTATGATACTTTATCCTGATAATTATTACCTAAAGTAATACTACACACGGACCAGCATCTGCTTAAAAATATATCTCTAAATATATCACGGTGTCAACCTTTCCTTACTTTTTCAGCCTGTTTATTCATAAAATGGAACTTGACCGTTTTAGCTTACCAGAACGAAAGTTTAGGAAGACTTATTGTTGTCATCCTGGCGTCGGCGTCCGCGCCATCATTGGATGTTTTGGTTTAAGATATTACAGACCCATGTCTCCTAAACCCATGAATGGACCGTCGCTTTGCACTGTAGTTCGATATTTGTCCGAAGTTTTACAGAGTACCGCCCCATCCCGTTTAGTGGCCTTGAGGTCAAGCTCATAGACTAAATAATTTAGGGTTTTGCAAAGTTTTCCAGTGGCATATTAATTCATAATGCTTGGGATGGATTTAGTATATACTTGAACTGATATTAGTTTCTGGCTTGAGTTTTTACAAAGTAATACCCCGATCAACTGGATGACCTTGACGTTTAGGTCATTACTTACAGCTTTTGGTTTGTTTCCTAAAGACTTCCAATTCTACAGTGCCATGATGGATGAAACTTACTGTTGTTAGATCATATTGGTCTAACGTTTTACGTAGTACCACCCTCATCCCACTCAGCGATCTTGAGGTCAGACCATGGGCTTGGGACTGAGGCAAAGATTTCTGAAGGCATATTGTTGGTGGATTTAGTTTATGCTTGAACTGCTGTTACTCTTTTGAGTTGTTACATGTTTGAGTTTTACAAACTGCCTCTGCATGACCTTGAAGTGAAGGTCATCGCCTTAGAAATTTATCTTTAAAAATTTGGAGACAAGTTTACTTTGCTACAATGGAATCAGTTGATACTAATACATGGACTGATGTTAGATAAATAGTCCAGGGTCTTGATAAATCGATCCTACCCCTCTGTATCTAGGTCAAGGTCATGGACTTTGAAATTGTGAAATGTTTGCACCAGTTCAGGCGAGCAATGCTGTCAGGTCTCTTGTTATTCAGTAGTAGTAGTTTTCAATTCTCGTATCGACGTGATCCCTGCACCTCAGCGGAACGAATCCATAATCGCTTGTTATTCAGCTACGTAAATTGTCATGTTAAACAGGGCAGAATATGAAACTTTATGGTGTATGGATACATTTTCACTTTTCAAGGCGGGGGGAGGGGGTGGGGGGGGAGGAGCGGTTGGGTGGGGAGGTGCAACTTTATTAGAACAGCAATTATTAATACCTATCCTTAAAGCAAAAAATTACTCCCCCAGAAAGAGAGCAAATTCTCAACTTTAAAAGCAGCCTTCTAGCTAATATTTCTATGTTAATGATCTTCCTTGACGGTGTGCCCATACACCTCCATGCTTTTAACCATTTTTACGATGGGAGACAACTTTTGAGACTTCCTGTTTGCTCCCTGGTCGAAGATGCCATTCGAAAATGAGGTCTGCTCTTGCAGGCAAGCCGCTGCTCTTAAAGGAGCAACTTCTTTCCTAACAGAGTTGCCCCATTGAAAAGGGAAGCTGATAATATGTTATGTTATATGTATGTATGCCGTTTGTACGTATCATACGTAGAAACTAAATATGCTTGGATGTCTAAATCAATTATCATTAATTATAAATATTTTTCGCATAAGCAAACATTTCTAAAGCAGTGTGAGCTCATGCAAAATACCAAATTTGGTTTGGAGTGATCTGGTTTTGGTGGTTTGGGGTGTCTTTATGGGCGTTTTGGGGTGGTTTGGGGTAATTCGATGGACCGAATTCCAACTGCACATGCTAATACTTTCGAGCTGAATCATGATAATCCCAGCATGCAACGACGTCGAAACGACGTCATATTTACATCAGTGCGACGTCATGACGGCGCATCAACCTCAGTATGACGTCTTTTCAACTTCATGCACATGTTGAAATGATATCGTACTAACGGAATAACGTCGCATCGACGTCAATATGATGTCATGTACCCCCTAGGATCAGTATGATGTCAAACGAGGCTGTAAACAGAAGCCAGTATTTATTTCTCAAAGAAAGCGAATAAAGATGCTGCAAATGCAGGATGTAGATCAACTCACAGACTGGTGGCAAACAGGACTACTGTTTAGCTTTTGCACCTACACCAGGCGTCACCATGCACCTGCATCTACAGCAGATATGACAAAGACAGTGTATCTCTCTGCCAAACCAAAAAAAGAATGATATCTAGCTATGGTGATGTATGTATGTTAATGTTGGGTGGGAGGGGGCAGGATGGGCCGGGTTTCTTCGTTGTACTCTAAATATTAACTGAGGTAATGAGCACACTGGTCTGGCATTCAACACAGGTAACGAAGACAACGTACATGAATCTTGCTTGTTCCGCTGATCTGTATAAGTTTGTTTCAGAAGTATAGTCTCACGGACCATCCGATCCCCTGCTCTTGAAATAGGAATCAAAAGTTTTATTGAATTCATATGCATATTCAAGAAATGCTTGAAAACAATTTTTTGACTACAACGTCTATGCAACGAATCGATAAAGAAACTTATTCAAGCACTGCATATATACAAGATGGAATTTCTTCAAACATCTGGTCTGACTAAGCGGTATAACAAACTGCCGGGTCCGTAAGAATAATAGTTTGAAATTAATCTAAGAGATATGCGAAAAAATCAAGTTTTATATTACGTTGCCTTCGTTGCCTGTGATGAATGCCAGACCAGTGTGATGAGAGTTTCATAGAATTATCTGTTTGCTTTCAAAGTTCAGGGCCAGACACAAACAGACGGACAGATGGACAATGTGAATACTGTACTGATTCTAAATATTCGGACAGAATTGTCAGACAGGGCACAAACAGTGGAGGCTTCAAAAGACCAGCTGATTGGTGTTTGCACTGTTTGATATTCCAACAAGTACTTTTGACACATCATTGTTTGGTAAAGTCTTGTTAAGGTGTATGGGTACACCCTTAAGTTTTTCCGCCATTTTTACAAATGGAGACAACTTCTTCTGACTTCCTGTTTACTTCTCTAGACAACAAAGCCCTCCTACAGGAGCAAATTCTTTCCTTTGAGAGTTGACCCCTATTAAGAAGGGAGGCAAAAATGTAAGTAGCAGAGTTGCTTCCCCTGTAAGTATGCCATTTACCTGAATAAGTCCAAATATTTAGGGTAGTTACAGTATTAAAAGGATATACCCTAATGCGCTTAAATATTGGGACACGTAAAAGAGATCAATTTTCCATTTGGCACAAATGGAAAATTAATGGTTTTAGGTGTCCCAATACTTAAGCACATTAGGGACAAGTTAAATTGGGACGCCTAAAAACCATTAATTTTCCATCAGGCACAAATGGAAAATTATTGGTTTAACGTGTTTCAATACCTAAGGACATAAGGGTAACACCCACAATATTTACAGTCAAACCTGTCTTAAAGGCCACCGCTAGTAAGCAAAAATCCAGTCTTAAAAGGCCTGAAAATGTCACATCCCAATACGGACTTTCACAGTAAATCGACCTGTATTAACCAAGCACCTGCTTTGGCCCTTCTTTTGGGTGCTTGCTGAGGACACGTTTGACTGTATTTAAAGATCAAAACAGTATCTACACGATAGAAATTTTTTTAGCAATGCAATATTACAGTGTCTTTATTTGGTCAATGTCATTTATACAATGAAAATAACAACATGCATATATATACACACAAATT
This sequence comes from Ctena decussata, assembly GCA_963989385.1. Taxonomy (NCBI): domain Eukaryota; kingdom Metazoa; phylum Mollusca; class Bivalvia; order Lucinida; family Lucinidae; genus Ctena; species Ctena decussata. The sequence goes on along the minus strand of OZ022503.1, from coordinate 40,402,300 downwards.
TTAAATTACATTATGTATTGCAAGAATAAAAGATATATCATCTGAAAACATTCAAGAACACAAGTAAAATGAATTTTACTATAAAATCCACTGACTTAAACTAATGAGATAGATTTTTCTTTGTGTGTTACTGCATTTATTCATTTATAAAGTAATGTGTTTTCCATCTCTAGAATGACCCCAATAAAAGCATCACAAACGACTGTGTGATACCCCACCACTGCGAACCTATTTCACTCCATGACTTTTTGCTGATTCATTTTATTATGGCAGGGGCAGCCAACCCAATGGAACAATTTTTTTGCCATAAGAAGACACTTTCATTTCTCTGATCACTTGATGTAAGCTTCTGAAAAATCCCTGTCCGCTTTGAACACAAACATTTAGTGATTTTATAAATGTATGTGGCCAAACGGTAGGGGCAGATAACCCCCTTATGGTCAAATTTTGATCATCACAAGAAGCTTTCGAGTCTCCTATCATTAGCTACATGTTTCAGAAAAATCTATCTAAATTATGATTTTATACAGATTTCATCATCATTTTATGCAGGTATATAGCCCTGGGGGCAGGGGCAGGTAACCCAGATGGGGTAAATTTTGAGCATCACAGGATGCTTTTATTACTGTGATCATTTTCTGTAACTTTCAGAAAAAACACTTCAACTTCTGATTTTATATAGATTTTTTCATGATTTTACACATGTATATAACCCCGGGGCAGGGGCAGGTAACCCCAGACAACAAAATTTCTATGGTAACACAAAGCTGTTGTTGCTTTGATCATTTTTGTGAAGTTTCACCATGATATTCCAAACAGTAATGGAAGTAGAGGCCAAAAAACTTTTTATGTACATTGACAAGTGCCATAACTCTGTCAGAAACGACTGAAATTTGCCCATTAACAATCCCAAGCGAGACATCCTTGATACAAATGCATATGCAAATAAGGTCTACTCTTCAAATAAAGAATTTGCTACTATGGGAGCAATTTTTTTCATTTGAGAGTTGATTCCCCAGTTAGAATGGCAGTAAAAATAAAAGCATCGCAAACGACTGCGTGATACCCCGCCATTGCAAACCTTTTTCACACACCGATTTTTCCAGATCTATGCATGTATATAGCCATGGGCAGGGGGAGATAACTCCCATGGGGTAAATTTGAGCATCACTGGAGGCTTTCATCACTTTGATCATTTGCTGAAAGTTTCAGAAAAATTGCTTCAAACTCCGATTTTATATGGAATTTTTCAGGATTTTATACATGTATATAGTCCCAGGACAGGGGCAGATAACCCCCGATGATAAAATTTCTGTGCTCATAAAAAGCTTTTGTTACTTCGATCATGTTTGTGAAGTTTCATCATGATACTCCAAGTAGTAAAGGAACTAGAGGCCAGAAACCATTTTTTGTACATTGACAAGTGCCATAACTCTGTCAGAAATTAACGAAATTTGCCCATTAACAATCCCAAGCGAGACATTCTCAGTACAAATGCATATGCAAAATTTGAAGGAAATCCGTTGATAAATACTTAAATTATCGAACGGAAACGAAGTGCGGACGGACGGACAGACGGACATACGTACTACGGACGGACAGCCAATGTGAAAACATAACTAACGTGTGGCGGGGTATAATGAAAGTGAGACGTGAGACTGTTGCTTTTCCTGAAGGTGTACCCATTTAACTTAATTCTAAAGGGCAAAGTTCAAGTCAAAGACACAGAAAGAGCATAATTCTGACATAATCTCTGTTCACCCTCCATGAAACAGATGTTGTGGCTCTCATCAGAACTTGCCCAGACTTTGACATTTTATCCAACCAATCATATTTGCCCTGTACAAAAGCAGTGTATCATGTCCTCTATAAATAGATCAAGCTTGCTCTATAGAACTTGGGAGTCTCTGTGTTTGTCCCCACAGTGCAAGGGCTTTGGTGGATCAAAAGTTACAGTACCCCCTATTCCCCGGGAATGGGGAATTACAAATGACTAAATTGCATAAGACACACCAAGGTAACACAATAGCCTTCGGTGTAAATTTTTACAGGCGAGCAACAATCTTAACTTAAAACTGCTTTTGCTGGAAAATATTCTATAATTTATTTTCACATTAAATACATTTCATGTTCATGCATGGCAATTACTTCAAACAAAGTAAAATTGTCTGACATTTTAAAAGTTTAAAAACATAGTGAGCATAAAATAAACAAAATGGTTATGCATTTAATAAGATGAAAGAAATAATATTTACATCTATTTACAATCCATTCATAATACCATAAAAATTGTTAGTATTGAGACACATAGGTCTGAGCAAACAGTACAGACCCAGATCAGACTGCTCCTTTTAGAAGCAGACTGATCGATGTCTACACTGTTTGCCACTCCATCTGCATCTTTTGGTCACATTACTTTGTTGTGAAACCATGAACCCCCTCTTCACCTTTGCAATAAATGGTGAAAACAAACATGGTGGTTTGCACATACATCTGAAAACCCACATGCTTACAGCAACTATTTCCTTTTTTTTCTTTTTGGGTTCCAAAACAATGCCCCATCTAAGGAATGCCCATCGTAAAACTGTCTACCTTGATGAAAGATGTTCGAACCCCAGTACATGTATTTTGTGTTACTCTGCAGAGCTCTAAATAAGAAGGGGTATTGAGAATAATTCAGAGATAATTTTTCTTATTTCTCAACGAAAACATAGGCTGTGACCCCTCATTAGAACCGTCTTGGTGAGACAGTTCTAATGAGGAGTCATGGTGAGACGATTCTGAGGGGACATAAGATGATGTTTTTATGGACAAATAAGGATAATTATCCTTACATTATCTCTGTTACCCTTTCTTATCTGGAGCCCTGCCTGGTGTTCCTGACCACACAATCCCCTGGGTTCGAGGTTATAAAACTTGAGAATAATCTCAAACTCAAAATAAAGCACACTGATTGGCTGCTTCCGAGCATGTGCTCGGAAGCAGCCAATCAGTGTGCTTTATTTTGAGTTTGAGAATGTACTCAAGTTTTATAACCTCGGGGCCTGGCTTTTTAGTAGTTATTGGAAGCTGAACTTTCAGTTGATGAGCAAAAATCCAAGGTGATACAATTTCAATATTTCTAAAATCACTATCTGTTTGTAGTTAGAGACTCATATTAAGTCTGATATAAACGGACACCTTACTTCTTTCTCCGTGAAAGATGCAGCTTTCCTCATCTAATTAGGATGTCACCTCTTACCCCTTCACATATATTCAAAGGCTGACAGCAATTCATTGGTACTGAATGTACCTATGCCTTTTATCTGTGTTTCTGTTTTTTTGGAGGGGGTGGGGGGTGGGTGGGGGAGGGGGGGGGCATACAGAGGATCTTACACGAGTGGTCATTTCATATGAAATTTATGAAACAAGCCTGTGGCGAGTTTCATAAATTTCATATGAAATGACCACAAGTGTAAGATGAGTCTGTAAAATGGGATTTTAATGCCTTCAAACTGAACATTATTTCAATAAGAAAACAAAATACTGACATGAACATTGCCAATGACATTACATGTATGCGCCAAAGTCTTATGACAAGTGTTGTCATACATTTTTTATGACACAATGTTATCCACTGAATAACAGGGGCGTCATATGATAAATATCATTATTATTATTACTTTACATTGTACAATGACGCCAGTCTGCTCTGTGTTAGTTATAGCTGGCGGTACACATTATAGCCTGAGGAAAAGACCCCCAGACTGTGAGAGACGGCCAGATTTCATTCTCGACGTAATTTTGACTTGGTCTTTTTAGTTCTGTCTGTGTCTTTACTCTCATTTCCATTGGTTCCCAGTAACTCTCTCACAAACTTGAATCTCTTCAAGAAAAGTGTCCATACAATATACCAACCTGTAAAATTGATAAATACATTTTAAAACTCTGTGTTAGTATATCTTAACCTATTTATTCAAAATGGACTCTTCTACCAGGCTCTTTGGACAGGTCCATTTCCAATCTAAGGGGTGTCAGGTTTGATTAAGTTTTTACTAATTTATCTTAAAAAGCCAGTATTTAAAGCAAACAGTGCAGACCCTGATCAGATGCCACAAATGTGGCATCTGATCAGGGGACTGCACTGTTTGCCTAGTGTCCCTTTTGGGTCTCTAGACATAAACCAGGGGTCAGCCGAGAGCTTTCAGACAGGGAGAAGTTTTGAGACATTTTCAGAACTTGAGGGAGAAGTTTGTGCCTAAATTTTGGATTTCCCTATATGTTCTTTACATTTTCACTTCTCCCTCAGCTCATAGTAGGGAGAAGTCAGCCAGCTTTCGGAGACTATTTCTCCCAAATCACCCTCAAGGCTGAGCCCTGATACAAGGGTTAGCCTGTCAATGAAACTTAATTACTCTACTGGACAAAACTGAATACAAGAAAAACTGGCAGACAGAACCAGGTAAGTTAAATTACATGTAGTAACTTTTCATTTCATTATTAAGGGAATAACTTTGAAAAACAGATGCTGAACTGGGTCAACACAATCTATTTTGGTACGGAAGGTAAGAATCTCACAAAACATAAGCTATGATCACCTTTAAAAACTCCCATGTCAACCCATCTTCCCTAGCCAGGGGTACTAAGTCCACTTTGTTCCTTACACATCTTCGCTAGCCAAGGGTACTAACTTAACTAAGTCCACTTTGTTAACTTACGTATGCAAGGAACAAAGTCGACTTAGTACCCTTGGCTAGCGAAGATGATGTCAACCCTGCTCCTGCCCAGATCAAGTCTTCAGGTGGGTAGGCAAGCAAGTATTTTTTTACACATCATCTGTAATTACTGGCTATGAATGGATTAACACTTTTTTAAAAAGTAAAGAACCAGCTCTGAATGCTCCTAAGATTTACAATCACAGTCTACACTGTTTGTCACTCATCTCATCACTGGCCAGATTTCAGGCATAGAAATCTTGACAAGGCGTAAATTGAAAAACTTAATTTTTGTCTTCACTTCTTAAGAAGTGTTTGAATGAGGTCAATCTAAAACTGGTGGGTATAAGTAGGTACAACAAACTAGCATTCCAAATGTTTACTATTCCATCTTATACGAGGTTATTTCATGCTAAATAATCTGATATAACTTTATGATTTTATAATTCTTTTTTCTCCAAAAAGATTTTGATCATATGTGTCATTATTGCACCAGTCATTTTTCTAACAATATTCTAATTTGATCATATATTCAGAGCTCCAGATAAGAGGGGGTATTGAGGATAATTCAAAGATAATTTTTCTTATTTCTCAACGAAAACATATGTTGTGACCCCTCATTAGAACCGTCTCGAGGAGACGGTTCTAATGATGGGTCACAAAATATGTTTTTGTGGAGAAATATGGCTAATTATCCCAAAATTATCTCTGTTACCCCTTCTTATCTGGAGCACTGTATAATATGATAATTCATGACTGCTGCACCAGTCATTTGTAACTATGGCCCCCACTACCCCCTGGGAACAGCAGGAACTTTTTTTTGTCCAGCAAAATCTCGCTGTCTCCAAACTTTTAGACCAAACAGTTTGTAAGACCACTGCTGTCTGACCCCCAGTCTCTTATGATGCCTTCAACTGCTACTTCTGCCTAAAGACAAAACCCCAGCATTTGTCCAGCACTGCAGGGATGATATAAATGTAAAATCACAACTCATCTCTCCATATTTCCACCACGCCCACAGGGTGGGTAGGCTATGGCTGCAAATGAGTGCTGCATATATCAGAGGACTGTTCGGTAGTGGAAGAAAGACAGTAGTTCTCAGTTGTATAGGGGCTGGGAATACTCTGTGAAACCACCGCAACCCCGAAGGGAGCAGCCAACCATTCATACTTGCCAGTTCCGGGTTTGAACCTATCCAGCAGAGGTATATAGCCACTCTATTGTTTAGAGACAAACCTTGCTACCAACTGAGCTATTGGGGTGTCAAATTATATTCTCAGAATATACTGGGATGTAAATATCTGCAACACTTAATATCATACTGTAGTGGAAGTTACTTTTATTATATAATTATGTATCTTTTTTCTTGGTTTATTGATAAAGTAGCCCAGACAGCTATTACTGTTGTATCTAAATGAAGTTTATAGCATCTTGTGCACATTCTGTGTAGTGGTGTAAAACAAAAGATCGGAAACCATATTCGAAGTGGATTTCTTTCGGGATCATTTTCCTGAAGAAGTAAGATAAACATTTAGAACTGGACTAAACTGACAAAATTGATCACTACATCAATATAGGGTGAGAATCTGTTTTCCCCATATCGTGACACAAACAGTTGCAGATCCAGATGGGGTTCAAACGAACCCCCTCTTCAGCCTTAATTATTTCATTTTCATGGGAAATTTAGGAAAAATTGGTCAAACTGCACAAATCAAACCCCCCTCAGCTAATTTGAACCGCCTTTCCAAAATTTCTGGATCCGCCCCTGACAAATGTGTCTGATTCATGCCCTATAATGAAAAAATACAAAAATTTATTATAATGCCATGTTCAGTTCAGTTCAGTTTTCTTAGAGTTCGAACGTTTTTTGTCGAGGCACCATACAGTGTAAGGGTTTTCAAATGAGCTCTTAAAATTCATTTGATTGTTCACTTATGTTAAAACCTAAAGAACCTGAGTTAAGACTGATTATAAGTTATGAGGCCCGATTTCTATTTTACATTTTGAAGAACGAAACTACAGGGTGAGAAACAACTTTGGAACGAATCAGTTCACGAAGAGATGTTAAAGTATCTTACCAAACGCAATGAAAATTATCACTAATAATAATGACAACAAGAAGGACACTATAGGAATTATTATGTCCTGCATTGTCGCCATTTATTTGCGATAATTGCATAAAACATCAAGTCTTTGTCATCTCATTTCTATTACCGGAAACAGCTGATATAATATTCAGCAGCAATTTATATCGTCTACTTTCGGTTTGCAAATTCAGACTTAAAAAAAAATTAAGCAAACTACTGATCATATTCTTTTAGCAAGAAAACCTGTATAAAATATTACTTATTTTTGCAATGATTTTTTTATCAAATTTGATACTTAATTTTGGGTAAAACATGCCACCAAAATCTGCAAAGGTTGTTGCTGTGTTTCCCTCTTTAAAGGAGCACCAATGCATGTCCTAGCCTGTCAAAATCGCCTTACTAATATAAATTAAGTTTCCTGCGACAATTCTTTCAGAGAGGATAACTGGTTGGTGAGTGGGGATAAATATTTTAAGAGTGTCAGTGACCACACCATGGTCACTTAGGAAGGTGATTTCCTGGCCTCCATTGGCCTCCCAAACTTCTACTTTGAACGCAGGTCTCCTATTATGCATTGGCGCTGAAGATGCCTATATTTTCAGTTCAGTTCAGTTCTCCTAACGACGTTCCCCAAGTGGCTCAGCGGTACGTAACCATAGTTGCACACACTTGGCGCCGTATGTCCGTCCAAGAAAGGCTATAATTATAGGCTATAAATAATGTTCGGTTCATAGGAATACATGATATCTCCCATGTATCTGACGAATATTTTTTTTTTCAGATCTTCTCGGCCCATTTCCTTGTTGCTCAATAGGCACAACTATCTGTTGACTATGAAACTTATTTTGTCCTCCTTGTCATGTTTTGGATACACATATGGGAGTATATAAACCTTAGCCCTGTTCTTTTATGTTTTGCCTTCTCATTTGTTCTACTTGATCTTGCTGCAAATAAAAATATAAAGAATAACAGAAATGCATTTTGGTCCCATTTGGTTCACTTAAGCGCCACCGTCGAAGAAGGACGTGTCTTCCTGAGAAAATCTTTTAACTTTTAAATTTTCTGTGTTTTAGCCTGTTATAGCACCGTTTTTAGCTGAACTTCGAGTGCACAAACTTGTATATAGTGTATATTCCTCAGTGTGGACGACGTTTTTTCCAGCTCTCCGTAGAACTCCAAGTTTCTTCGACTTCGCAAAATTTGCGCGCTTCGTCGGACCAGCCGGCAGCCATTACTCCCGTCGGGAATCTGAAAATTATAACGGGGAAGTAGAAATTTTAAACATGAGTTCTTAAACTGATCTGATATGAAAAGCATTTATAAGCACAAGGCTTTTAACAAACTTATTACATATTTTAATTATCTTTTAACTGAATTTTTTTAAAAATCTTAAGTGGTTTTAAAATTCATCATGGAGGTACAGCCGACAAACAAATATGGAAGGAAAATTGTAAATACACAGGTCTCGGCAGGGGCCATGTTGAATAGGGCTCATAGCTACTCTGTCAATACAAACGCTTACGTTCTGAATAAAGTCAAAGCATTACAGAAAAAACTGATCCAATGTGGAAATGAGCACATATCTTATCAAATGAAACCTAACAAAAACTTTGTCATACAGTTCAGTCCATCAGCCTATGAATTAGCAAAACTTATAGTCGTGGAGCATCTGTACGGGAATGAATTTTTCAAAGACTATTCCATTATATCTTGCATTAATGAGGATGAATGCAAAAATCAAGTGGGCTCGCTTTTTCGTGTATTTAACAAGAAAAAGGATGGTTCTCAAGGAATACATTTGAAATTTGCTGTTAACTTCTACCATACCACCTCATCTATACTGGTTAATGGTAACAGAGTAGATATCTTTGAGAGTGAACTCTTCACGCCTATTTGTAATGCAATACAGGCTGCCTGTACAAATCTAACATTGGTAAAAGAGCAGATTGCACTTGCCTTATCGTGTGATGATAAAGCGGTGGCAGATAATGGGAATCCCGCAGAGACTAGTCGAAAAGAAATTGAATTTGTGAATGAGGGTAATAATGAATCAGAAAATAATGATGACACACATATCCATAACGTGTCTACTGAATGTTCTCAACAGAATTCTTTTGCCAGGATATGGAACTGCATAATAACAGTATTGAAATTCCCCATGAATGCCCTGCATGTGAAAGACCTGCCGAATTACAGACTATAGTTTGTGAGGAGTGTGGAGAGTGGTACCATTTCGAATGTACAGGGTTGGACAGTCAGTCAGCAAATCAAATTCCATCAAATGTCCCATTCGTCTGTATTCTCTGTAATGATAACCTGTTATATGCGCCGGCGTCAGCTCAGACAGAGCATGTTGACAGTATTGACTTAAATTCAAACTCAGAAACCACTATTAATCCTCAAAAAAGTACAGTTAGTGAAACACATGAAATAATCAATGATACCTCTAACAGTTCTGGTAACCTGAAATCAGACAATAATATTAATACCAGTGACGCTCAAGGGAAGAAAACAAAAACAAAAAAGACTTCGACCAATTCGAATAGTAAAAAAGGAGTAAATACTGATAATCAAGAAACAATTCTCGCACAGAAATATTATATCTCTAGTCTGGAAGGCAGGGTTAATGACTTGGAGAATACCGTTTCTTTACTAAAATGCGCGCTTGAAAAGAATCCAGAATCCTCTATAAATGTTTCTAAGCAGGATACCCAAGTGGGATGCACCAGAAGTTCGACTGATGTATCTGATGAACATATCATGAAAGCTGTTGATAGTAAATTTTGCAGATTCGAGAATCAGTTTATGAATAACTTAAGTATACAAAGTCAATTAAACTTTCAAAACCATATGAACATTCAAAATCAGCTAGCCATCATGAATACCCAGTCTCAGATCTCCTTGATTCAGGCCCAGTATAGTAATATGTATGGACACCAAGAGCGCCAGTTTCCTCACCACCGGACCTTTACACACGTACCGACGGCGAGTCCGGCATTCCAACCACATCTAGGTATCCAAAATATGCATGCGGGTGTTCCTTTACAACAGCCAGTACTAATACCTACTCCTGTACCGGTACCTCCTCCGGCATATCAACATCACAGATTTCAGACAGGACTGAATATCCCCTACCACCAGGGAAGCCATCTAATACAGGTGCCTATACAGAACCATATGCGACATCCCCCAGTTCCTAACCCTAATGGAGTGAGCCTTCAGACGGGTAGACCTCTACAGGAGATCGGCATTCAAGGGGCTGCAGCTGTACAGCAGCTATCTTCCACGCATGTGTCTCCCTACCACCAAGGAAGCCATTTAATACAGGTGCCTATACAGAATCATATGCGACATCCCCCAGTTCCTAACCCTAATGGAGTGAGCCTTCAGACGGGTAGACCTCTGCAAGAGATCGGCAGTCAAGGGGCTGCAGCTGTACAGCAGCTATCTTCCACGCATATGTCTCAGAATCCTATGACACCTCGGACTGGTGGACCTTTACAACAATCAGCCATGCAACGGGCTGATACTGTCTATCAGCAGCCAACCACGCAGATGTCTCAGAATCCTGTTCCTCCTAGTCAAGAAACTAGCTCTACAACGCCACCTGTACACACGCCAGACCAAAGAACAGAACTGAATGAATCAAATTCTGTGATCCTCATAGAAGACGTAAGACCCCCACATACCTTGGAAGAGGGTGGGGATGTGGTCCCCAACTCCACGCAACTGACAGTTAAGGAAAGTTCACCATTGGCTACTGGACTTGTTCAGGAAAGTCAAGAGACAACAATGCTACAGCAATCTATAGAAGAGCCTGAAAATGGAGATTTGTGTGGTGATTCACCCAATAAGAAACATTTTTTAGAAATCCCCAGCCCGAAAGAAAATCCTCCAGATATAGAACGGTTAGCGTCGGTAGTATGCACGGATCAATACAGACTTTAAAACTGGTAACATGTAATATTGAGGGCGCGGTGTCGAATAAAGTATACCTTCAAAAACTTTGCTCTGAAAATGAACTAGTTTGTATTCAAGAACATTGGTTGTGGGACTTCCAAAAGGGATGGTTATCAGAAAATCTAGAAAATCACCATGTGTTTGTTCGATGTCATGATTTAAATGAGAAACTCTCAAATTTTAACGTTCCACGTGGGAGGGCAGGAGTAGCAATCATCTGGCAGAACTCAATTGCAGATAAAGTGACAAAATTGGATATTGGTAATGAAAGGATTATTGCAGTAGAGTTGAATTTTGATACTAAACTGTGCCTCATCAACGTGTATATGCCCACAAATAAGTCAAACTCTGAATATAATTATAGAGAGTGTTTGGATACAATCCACGATATAATAAAGAGGTATGAACCGTCGCATACTATTGTTTTGTGTGGTGATCTCAACGGTACCCTGCTTCAAACAAGAAACAATAAACACGATATCATGCTTAAAGACTTCATCACTGAACATTGTCTTTCGGTGGGTCCCCAGTCCACTACAGATCCCACCTTTTTTCACTTCAATGGAACTGTAACCTCCCAAATAGACTATATCCTGTGTTCTGATCCGGGGATCCTGAAGGGTTACTCTGTTTTTGATAGGCAGCCTGAAAATGTGTCTCCCCATGTGCCGGTTGGCGCTGAACTATCTGTTTCCTCTGAAAGTGTAAATTCCAAGCTTATCGATAGTAAGCCTAAGCGGAAAGTAGTATATTCCTGGAAGAAATTGGATCAGGAAAAGTACACTGCCCAACTAAGAGATTCGCTTCCTCAACACTTCAATGGCAACGTTGATTCCTCGATAGCTTCAGTGACAACGTGTTTAAAGTTGGCAGCAGATAGGGCTGTTCCGACAAAAACTGTGAAATTAAAGGGCCCTAGGAAAAGAGCATCACAAAAGGTTCGAGAGCGTCTAAAATCTGTGAAAAGCACTTATAAAAACTGGGTCATGGCAGGAAAGCCTAATTCAGGTCAGTTGTATATGGAAAATAAATTAGCAAAAAAGTGTCTTAGAAGTCAGCAGCGTACTGAAGAGACTGTCAGTCGCAAATCTTTTTATCAAACTTTAATGGAAAATCCATCATCTGAAAAGTTTTACCAGTTAATAAGGAGAAGTAAATCACGGAATCAAATACTACATGTCTTGTAGTGGACGACCAAAAGTTCTATGAACCCAGTGGGCAGCGTAAATGCTTCGCACAATATTACGAGGACTTGGCAGTACCCAAGGACAATGATTATGATGAGGTCTTTTTAAGGCTCTGTAATATCCATTGTGATGAAATACAAGAAAAGTGCTCCAGATCTGAAGATGATGTGTCTTTCTGTGAAGCGGATATTGAAAAAGCCATTGACAATTTGAATAGTGGTAAAGCCATGGATGAATATGGACTGTCCTCGGAGCATCTTAAGGCTGGCAAATCCGAACTTATTCCAATTGTTACAAAAGTCTTTAATAAAATCCTAACCGATTGTTCAGTTCCACCCGTGTTTAAAAGCGGTATAATTACTCCAGTTTTGAAGAAGGGAAAAGACCCGAAGCTTCTTGAAAATTATCGAGGTATAACTGTCACGTCAATTTTGGGAAAATTGTTTGAATATGCCCTGCTAGATAAAATTAGTTATACTCAGTCAGACCTTCAGTTCGGATTTACAGAGGGATTGTCTCCTATGATGGCTAGTCTGATAGTCAGTGAGGCGAAAGCAGAATCGTCAGAACATAAGAACACTGTATTCATGGCAATGTTGGATAGCCAGAAGGCCTTTGATGTCGTACATCATTCCATATTGTTAGTTAAACTCTTCGAAAAAGGCATAACAGAAACAACGTGGTTAACGGTAAGAGATTTATATCAAGACATCTCGTCAAAGGTCAAATGGTTGGATGGTTTGAGTGATAGTTTTCCAATCAACCAAGGTGTCCGTCAGGGCGGAATTCTTTCTACGCACTTGTATAAAATCTACATTGATGAATTATTGAATATCCTGAAATCAAAACGTCTGGGCTTCAGAATTGGAACCGTTTTTGTGGGTAGTCCAACCTGTGCCGACGATGTAGCCTTGCTGGCATCTTCAGCCGAAGAACTGCAGATAATGTTACAGGAAGCAGTTAGATTTGCCCGTAAAAACAGATACAAAATTCATCCAACAAAAACGTGTGTTACAGTCATTTCCAATCAAAAATCTGGTCAGAACAATACATGGTTCCTTGGTGATACTCCTATAATGTTGTCGGATAGTTCCTCTCATCTCGGGATGACTAGGGCCGCTAAAAAGGAGTCTGCACTGAACGTTAGTGAACGGATTAGCCTAGCAAGGAGGACGGCATACTCCTTGATGAATACTGGAAATGCATGGCTCAACTGGATTAAACCCAATGACCTCATATGTAATATATAAAGCATACATTCTCCCACGCCTTCTTTACGGCCTTGAAGTGTTAAAACTAACGAATGGACAATTAGATCAATTATCGAAATATCATACTCAAACTCTTAGAAACATACAGTCTCTTCCTCAGCGAACTTCAACGTCTGCAGTGTTATTGTTACTTGGAGCCTTACCGCTTGAAGCTGAATTGCACAAACGACGTCTAAGCCTTGCATACAGTGTATTCAACAGTGATAATCCAAGTCTGAAACTGCTGGTACAGAGGCAGTTAGCTTGTTCCTTCAACAACAGCAACAGCTTTTTCTTCGAGTTGGATGCTATTCTTCAAAAATACAGACTTCCGTCCCTGTGTCAGCTGTTTTGCAGTGATCTCAGTAAATTGCAATGGAAACAGATTTGTGTTAAAGCTATTAACTCCTTTTGGACAACTCAGTTAGTTAATGATATAAAGACAAAGAAAACTGAAATACCTGTCTGTAAAAAACCTACGTATTGGCACAACCCATCTGGTCTGGAGAAATGTTGATTCCTCAGTTAGCGACGTCAGGAAAGCAGTGGTAAAAGCACGGATTCTGACTGGCACATACATACTTCAGAAAAACCGTCAGACCTTTAGTAAGAGTACAGTGGATGCAGTGTGTCGTCATTGCCGTTTGGGAGATGAGGATCTACTACACCTAGTGTCACGATGCCCAGCCTTCTATGATATCCGGGAATCAACTATTACTTCTTTGAGAGACATTATCTCACACTTGGGTGTAAATCTGTGGGAGCAGTATTGTACGGATTGGTTATTTGTTCTTAAGACATTGGTCTGTGTTGAGTCTGTTGTAAAGACAGTCCCAGAATTGAAAGATGTACAAGATAATGTAGAACAACTGTCAAGAAACTGTTTTTATAAAATCCACGTACGCAAGTTACAGTTAGAAAATCCCAGGGGGTAATGGTTGTTTGCTGCCATCCGACGTGTACATAGACTTTCCATAGAAGTTTTTAGGTGTCGGCCAGCTAGATTTTTATAAGTTGTGGATTTTAACATAAACTTTTAACCTGAACTTTAATCACGTTCCTGTGCGGAACGGTGCTCCTACCTAGAGGAGGAAAATACATCAACAAAGACAAAAGACTGCTCTCATGTAGAGAATTAGAATTAGAATTAGAATTTTATTTATTGCACAGATATACCCATTAAGGGTTAAGGGCAAATAAATACATTCATTACATGCAAACATACAGTGCATACACAAAGAAGCAGGAGTTTCACCCCAATGCTTCACCTATCTGAGGTGCTTTCAAACAATAAAAACTTGGTTACGTACATATCTATGCTTTAAGCAAGCAAGCAGAAAGCAAGCAAGCCAGTAATTAGGCAAGCACGCAAGCAAACAAAAAGCAAGCATGCAAGTAAGTTAGTCATTTGTTCTGCTTGTTCTTAATGCAAATAAAGAAAAAGAGAATTGCACTTAGGCCCCATGACAATATCTCATTTAGATAAACAGGAGTTTCACCCCCAATGCTTCTCCTGTCTGAGGTGCTTTCAAACAATAAACTTAGTTACGTACAGATCTATGCTTTAAGCAAGCAAGCAAGCACGCAAGCAAGCAGAAAGCAAGCAAGCAAGTAAGTAAGTAAGTAACAGACGTGAGGCCACCTTGTAAGGCTTGTAAAACATACCTAGAACTTATTTTCAATTCTTTGACTTTCTATCTCACAACCTTGCTTGGCTTGCAATCTCGCTTGACCACCACAGATGACTCTTCTCTAAAGCTTATGTTAAATACAATGCGATGGCTGTAAAAAGTCTCTCCATAGTTAATCACAGAGGACGTCATTTTGACAATAGAAATCTGCTTATAATAAGCCGTCATTGCTCAATGAAGCGCTAAGCGCTATTCTGACTACAGTAGCACACCATAATTAGATGTAGTTAGATGTATTTGTATAGTCTTTTGTTTTTTCCTGCTTTTCTTCAGTCGGTAAACGTAAAATAATGCACTATGCCAAATAGGGAGTCTCTTCAGCACTGTTTCGGATAAAACAATAAATTTGTTGTATAGGATAATATATATGCATGAAAGACAGGGTATATGCCTTGATGAAGAGGAGATGACAATATTGTTATATTATAGTTAGAAATTTTGAAAATTGTATTTATATAAAATGTTGTATTATAGATTGGATTTGTCAGAGGAAAATAAAAATAAATCATAAAAAAATAATAATAGAAAAGAATAATAATAATAATAATAATAATAATAATAATAATAATAATAAGCCGATACTAGACGGGATGGCCAGTGTTGCACATTTCATTACTGGCCATGAAAGACTAAATCAAATCCAGTCTCTACTTTAGATTCTGTGGTGAATTTTTCACAGGGTATAGGCTAGGTATATCACACACTTGTCTCGTCCTGTCGATAGTTTTGACGCTCATCTAATTTGACATCCTTTATATTTTTCCAATCTTGGATTTTCAAAGAATTTTGGCCAAGTCGGGTTGTTCTTGGGATCTATTATCATCAGAGGATAACACCGAAGTGGTCAGCTGGAATGTTATTAATAGTCATGCAAGGCTGTTCCTCTTTTCCTTTGAATTGTCATGTTTTTAGCTCGTTTGAACGAAGTTCAGGAAGAGCTATTGCACTACCCCCGGCGTCGGCGTTTGCAAGCTGTTAAAGTTTTACGTTAAGCTTTTAAGATCTCATAGTTTCTATATCCTGTAATGGAATTACACTATATTTGGTTTGATGATAGATATTAGTCCGAAATTTTATCCAGTACCATCCCCACCCCTGGTCATGGTCTAGAGGTCAAGGTCAGTGACTTAGAAACCTTATGTTAAAGTTTTACATTAAAACTGTTTAAGATCTCATCGTATCTAAAACCCTTATTTATCTATTTGAATTATATTTCGTATATAGATACTGGTCTTAAATACGGTATTACTCAGCACCATCCTCGCCCCATGTAATGACCTGTAGGTCACGGTCACAGACGTATATTAAAGTTTTACGTTTAAGTTTTTTTTAAGATATAATAGTTTCTAAACCCTTTGATCGATTTGAATTTTATTTGGTATGAGTATATAAAGCTTTTGGTCTAAAATATTATTCAGCACCATCCCTATGCCTGGACATGACATATAGGTCAGGGTCGTGCACTTAAAAATGTCATGTTAAAGATTTACATTAAAGTTTAAAGATCTCTTATTTTCTAAAGCCTTTGATCAATCTGAATTATGTTTGGTATGATGATAGATATTTGTCCGAAATTTTATACAGCACCATTCTCACCCCTGGACATGACCTATAGGTCAAGGTTACAGACTTAGAATACCATATTGAAAGTTGGTATGTGCTTTGCTAGAGTTACTAAAGATATATACTCTCCTTTACCCTTAGATCAATTTATCTTATACTTTCACAGATGTTAGGTAATGGTCTAATTTTTATGCAATACCACTCCAACCCCACTTGATGACTGAGGTCAATGTCATGGACTAATGTTTTGTCAAAAATTTTGGTTAACGTTTCCTAAATGTATAGTGTTTTCTTTGTGTCTGTATGGATTCAGCTGATAGATAGAATTCTGTCAGATGCTGGTCCAGAGCTCTACACAGTACCAACCCCACCTCTCTCATTGACCTATAGGTCCAGGTCACACACTGAAGGTTTATAGTTTCACAGTACCTGGATGGAAAGTTATACCCTGGCTGATGATAGGTACTGCTCCAGTTTTACATGATAGCACCTTCACCTTCCTTTTTTGACCTTGAAGGTCAAGAACACATTCTTAGAACTCCGTGTTCATGATGGGTAAGCACCAGTTCAGGCGAGCTATGCTGTCTGGTGACAGCTTTTGTTCATTAAATACTTATGAAACTTTTCCTTTGAAAGCAAACTCTGAATTATTTAGATTGTATCAGACCAGCCTCCTTTGCTGTAATGCAAGATACAAAATATCAGTTTTCAAAATTGAGCTAGGTTATATAGGCGAGTATTCAGCAACTTGAAGGGAGAAAAAAAATCACAAGTGGCTATCTCTTTACTTGCAAGATGCTAGTCATGGCTTATGCAATTCAAAAGTCATTTTTGCTGACCTTATACAGTAAAGCCAGAGAAAAACTTGACATAAAGTGCAACTGATGTGAACTAGCCCAGATAGAGGTGTGCACATGACTTTGAGTGAGCTCAGAGACACAGGTGCACTCGACTTTGCGACCCAAGTGCACTAGACAAATTTCCAACTCAGCAATCACCTGTGAATTCAATGTGCACATTCATGTTCAGTATATTTGCTATAAACCTACTCTACAGTTCTTAGTTCAACATTGTAAGACACCATTTATTCTTGATTTTTCTTTTTTACTTTCTTTTTATTTATCTATTTCATTCCGTCTTTTTATTTAACCAAACATATCAAATTTGATCTTTTTATGTCATTTGAAGTCTATAATCACCATCTATTTATGAACGAATACCAGTCAATTAAAAATAGTGGTAAAAGGTTGGGATAATTACATTAAATAGAACATTCTATCAAAGTAATTTAAAGGTGTGCAAACAATGATTTTTTCTAATACCCCTTTCTTTAATTGGTCAATAGTTTTTCCTAGTGACAAAATTATGAGTAGGTGGAGTGAGAAGTGCCATAATATTTAAATGTATATAATGCGTTATTCCCAACACACTTCTTTATTGCTTTTGTTGTTATGAGACAATAGAAGATGACAGCCAGACAGAAGTCTCTTTCAGGTAAGTATTTATCTAATTGTTACCTTATTTATTGCAGAGCACCTCGTTTAGTAATGCTCATTTAAATATGTTTATTTTAGTATATCGATGTTTTGGAAGAGCTTGCTTAACGCTGTGTATTTAATTATTTATATTTCAATATATTTATTTAAATAACATTACACAATAATAAATTTGGCTAATTATCTCTATTACTATTTCTGAAGAAATTACAGAAATTTGTGGACTTATATATATAATTTTATATCATTACAACTTTATAATCACTGATTATCTATCTGACAAAACCATGACATTCCCTGTCCGCCAAGCGAAGACGCATTTCAGCCTGGGAATCCGTCCAGTCTGATAAGTCTCTGTTTTGCTCATGCAGTATTCTGATCAGCCTCGGTGGATGCCTAGGCCGATCTGAGTCTTTGCTGAGTCATTTTGCTGGATCTGTCGCGCAGCGGCTCGAGTGAGATGGATTTGAATAAGGCATTTGTCAATACATGTATCCTTGGGCAAGAAGATTTCTTGTTTGTGTAAATGTTTGATTACTGTGTACTTAAAGGTCTGGATTTTGCTCTTCAAACCCATAATGGAATCTCCTTCAATAAATGGGTAATAAGAATATCGAATGCATCTCTTAATCTCCTCATTATTAGAGTCATAAAATATTAAAGTGCTGAGACCGCTGCCAGCTTCAGGTTTCCGGTGGTGTATATGCATGAATCAATCCAGTAAAACCTTAAAAAATGGAGATCAGAACCATATATTTTGAAGAAAAAAAACATAAAAGGAGAAAATGCAAATAAAATGAAATAGATAGAAAAATAGAATTGAACTGAAAAAGGATTAGAAGAAAGAAATCTCGATATATATATATATATATATATATATATATATATATATATATATATATATATATATATATATATATATATATATATATATATATATATATATATATATATATAAAGAAAAAAAGAACGAAAACGAGGAATAGCCTTTGATCACATTTTTATTCTCAACGCGTTTCACTACTGCATGTAGATCTTCAAGAGACTGAAAAATAACGTTAACGTCATAGCAACAACGTACAATAAAGAAACGTAATAAATAACGTTACGAACACATTTTAACATACAGAAACTATACAATCGTTAGAGTGCACGATTTAACTTTGGTCTGAATAATTCAATAAAATATGATTCTTTGAGTTTACGTGCTGTAATACTGTCCGTTTTCATTTTATATAGGGGGAACACTTTGAATTGTATTTCAAGTTGTCTTGAACAAACACTTATATGTCCACTAACATATAACATTCGGACGTTGGGATTTCGAATTTGCTGTCTGTGTACAGTTAGTCTATGTCTTAAGCTGGAAAAACACCCAGCAGATTTAAACAGTCGTTTTTCAAAAGATTTTGTTTTAGAAGGAATAAATTTTATATTGAATAATAATACATTTTATTTTAACAGAAAACATTATAGACAGAAGAAAGGGACTGCAATGGGGACAAAATTTGCACCAGTGTATGCCACTCTAGTAATAGGTTATTTAGAGGAAAAATTATATTTACAAGTTAAAGACAAATTCGGAGAAAATTTTCAGAAATATTTTGAAAAACACTGGAATAGATATTTAGATGACTGTTTTATCCCATGGAACAGATCTCTTGATGATTTACGAATATTTCAGAGAATGCTAAATGACTTACACAACGACATTAAATTTACAATGGAATACAGCAACACCGAGCAACCATTTTTAGATGTTTTAGTTAAACGATCTGGAATAAAAATAGACACCGACATCTACTACAAACCCACAGACAGTAGACAGTATCTTATATTTAACTCGTCCCATCCGAAGCATATCAGAACAAGCATACCATATTCATTGGCACGAAGGTTAAGAATGATTATTTCTGAAGATACGGTACTTCACAAACGGATCTCAGAACTAAAAGATGCATTACTGTCTCAGCATTATCCGACACTTGTCATCGAAAATGGAATAGAAAGAGCACTGCAACTAGATAGGGCTGATTTAATGAGAGTAAAACAAAAATCAGATGAAAATATAGTTACTTACGTCTCTACATTCAATCCAAAAAATCCGGAAATATTTCAGACAATCAGACATAATTTCGACATATTATATGAAGATGAAATCATGACAGACATCTTGAATTGCCATGAAATAATCAAAAGCAAACGCCAACCGCAAAATTTAAAAAGAATACTTACAAAGGCCCGATTTGACGAAAATGCACAACAGACTTCTATAACTGAATGTGGCAGACCTAACTGCGGCCTCTGTCACCATCTCATTAAAGAAAAGGCATATCATTTTAAATGTGGTAAAAGCTTCACAGTTAAAACAGACATGTCATGCAATGTGAGAAACTTAATTTATGTCATCCAGTGTGGATGATCTACATGCAGTAGTGAAACGCGTTGAGAATAAAAATGTGATCAAAGGCTATTCCTCGTTTTCGTTCTTTTTTTCTTTAAACTACCGCTGTTGTGGCTCAACTTTTTCGAACTATATATATATATATATATATATATATATATTGATATTTTCTTGAATATCACTTACAAATCGTACTTACTTTACTTTTTACCAATTTACATAATTCGCCATTATAATTTTCAATTTTAATATTATTAACTTTTTAATTCATTATTTATTTTTATTTTATTTTATTTTATTTATTTATTTATATTGGTTAAATTTTGAATTTTCAAATAAAGAAAGACAATGCAATTTGTAAAGATAAAATTTTTGTTTCAAGGCTCGCTGCACAGATCCCTAAGACTACAATTAGATTGTGAAACATATGTTTTGAAAATCATTGATAATCAGTTTGAGGAAATAAGTTTAGTGATTAAAGCAAGGTATCTGTTATTGATTTCCCTCAACTAGTCCACATTAAGACATAAGGTATAAAAATAATAAAACAAATGAAAAAATCTACAAAGACATCTTAATTCTTTGTATCACATGTAGCCACCGTGGAAAGGAAATGTTCCTGTTGCATTATATGTCGTAATGGGTTGCAAATTGTGTTGACTCTGACCATGCTGTGGACACATTGGAGCCGCGACACGAGAAAACCAACAATGTGGTTGTGCGCCCAGCGCAGACTCAGACAAAGACATCTTAATTCGTTGTATCTCATGTAGTCACTGTGGAAAGGAATATATACCTGTTGCATTATATGTCGTAATGGGTTGCAAATTGTGTAGACCCTGACCATGCTTTGGACACATTTGAGCCACGACACGAGAAAACCAACAATGTGGTTGTGCGCCCAGCGCAGACTCAGACAAAGACATCTTAATTCTTTGTATCACATGTAGTCACCGTGGAAAGGAAATATTCCTGTTGCATTATATGTCGTAATGGGTTGCAAATTGTGTAGACTCTGACCATGCTGTGGACACATTTGAGCCACGACACGAGAAAACCAACAATGCGGTTGTGCGCCCAGCGCAGACTCAGATCAGCCTGGGCATCCACCCAGTCTGATCAGAGCCTTCATTTACCCTTTAATGGGTAGCTAAGGGTCTAAGCTACCTTCATGCGAACAGCGAAGACTCTGCTCAGACTGGGCGGATGCCCAGGCTGATCTGAGTCTGCGCTGGACGCACAACCACACTGTTGGTTTTCTCGTGTCGCGGCTCATTTCTAGTTTCTTGATGAATTGACCCCACTTGAGAAATGAGTAAAAATTGAAAATGGCAGAGTTGCTATTCCTGAAAGTGTACCCATGAACTTTAATACTGTATACTGTATTGTGTGAAAGTTTAACATTTACACAGATCTCTAATGCAAAATCCATATGATCACCAATTCAAACTGTATTCAAGGCCGTCGGGGCTGATCCGGAACGGCCATGGACCACTGTTTTGACAAGCATCATAAGATTACCCCCCCCCCCCCACCCCTCTTTTTTTCCATTTGTGTTCTCTTTCCCTCATTTTTTTAAATCTTAACTAAGTGTGTTCGGAAAACACCAACCCGTTTTCATAATTTAGTAGCTTTATCACGTGACATCGAGTGGAAAACACAGGTTTATAAGCGGGAAGGAAAAATGTTTTAATTTAGCAGCTTAGAATGTACTGTGAACCTTTTTGTGAACAAGGACAGTAAAAACCATGTTCTTAGATGCCAGGGAAGAAGCAAAGTCCTAAAAATTCCCAGCCAAAAAAGAAAAAACAGCGTGTGAAATCCAAGACTGATACACCGGGCGATGTAAACAAAGAACGAAGTGTAAGTGCTGCGGGTGGGGTATACGAAAGTGATTGTGTAAACACTAACTTGTGTGTTACATCTGGGACATATAGGATGACAAATACAATGCAACCACAGCAAGCGCAGTATCCCCCTCCCCCACCCCAGCCATCTCAACCGATGTCTTTCCAGAGCAGTATGCAGTCTCCATTACAGACACCTACACAGCCACATATGGTGCCATTTTCTTACTCACCATCACAACAGCCCAACCCTCAATATAATGCTAACTTTAAACCAGACTGGGCTATTGAAATATTAGATAATATGAGGGAGATGAAGAAAGATTTGTGCAAGCTTGGCAGTATTGAAAAGACTCTTGGAACTCTTACATGCAAAATCAATCAGCTAGAGAACAAAGTGTCCACAATGGAAACAGTAGTCAGTAGCTGTGAAAAAAGTTGTGGGTTCCTCAGTACCACATATGATAGTCAGTCTAAAGAACTGAAATCAGCTCAAGAAAATATTAAGTCTCTAAAGAAGCAATGCGACAAGTTTGAATCTCAGGTAACTGAACAGAACAAGGTAAAGGCTAAACTTGAAAGTAAGATCATTGACCTAGAAACCAGAAGTATGAGAGAAAATCTATTATTCCATGGTATACCTGAGACACAGAATGAGGACTGTGAGGTGAAAGTAAAAACATTTATTCAAAATGAACTCAATTTTGAAGCAGAATCAGTCACTAATATAACCCTAGATAGAGTACATAGAATTGGGAAGGGTCCAAGGGCACCAGGCTTTACTAGACCCATTGTGGCCAAGTTTCATAAATATGCAGACAGGGAGAAAGTAAGAGAAGCAGGATACTCAAAAAGACAGGATCTTCAGGCTAGGCACCTATCAGTCAAACCCCAGCTACCTTATGATGTTGTCCAGAAAAGAAAAAGTCTGAGTACTGTCTTTGAAAAGGCCAAGAACGAAGGAAAGAACCCAAAATTTGTCATGGATAAGTTGTTTATTGATGGGGTAGAGTATGTGACCCCAGCCTCTAATTAGGGATGTCAAGAGGAGATTTCATTTTTATCATGGAATATATGGGGCTTAAAAAGAAAACTGTGTGATGCAGAGTTTATTAACTATATTCAGAACTATGACATTGTGTTATTGGGCGAGACATGGTTAAGCAAAAATACCTTCTTAAATTGTGACATTCAAGGCTTTGAATGTGAGCATCTTTTTTGCAAGAAAATCGTTAGGTACTAGAAAAGGTAGATACAGTGGTGGAATATCTATTTATTTCAAATCTTATTTGAAAAACTACATTAAAATTGTTGAAAAATCTCCATATGGATTAATCTGGCTTAAAATAGACTCAAAAATATTAAAATCCGACAGTGACCTATTTATTTGTTACTGTTACTTAAGAGATAAAAATTCACGAGTGCTACGACACGAAGATGTTGACTTATACGAATTAATTGAAAACGGGATTTCAAAATATAAGAATGAAGGCAGGATCTTCGTAACTGGTGATCTCAACAGCAGAACAGGATCCTCTAATCAATTCTCAGATTTTCTTGAATATGACAGATACTTACTTAGCGGTATAGACGAGCAAATACGGTACGATGAAATACCTATACGGGTAAACAAAGATTGTGTATTGGACTCGAATGGAAAGCGTCTGCTCGAGCTATGCAAAACAACTGAATTACTTATAGCCAATGGGCGCCTCGGACAGGACGCTTCTGTGGGAGAATTTACATTCATTGGCGATAATGGGCGGAGCGTAGTAGACTACTTGTTATTACCACGTGAAGAATTTGACACTATAGTAAACTTTACCGTATGTACGCCGACCGAGTTTTCGGATCACTCAGCTTTATTTTTTTCAGTGCAATGTCAGATAAACAATGACTGTCATTATGAAAATGAAGATCTAAGCTATACTAATAAACTTATATGGCAGTGTGACAAAGTTGAAGACTTCCGACAAACTTTAATTTCCAACAGAGAACTTTATGACGAGGTGATATTATCCCTCAATGATATAAATGACACAAACGAATCTGTAAACAGCGCTGTTGATAAATTCTCAAACCTGTTGTTTGACGATGCTTTTTGCCATTTTGGTGTAACTGTACCGAATACTGGATCTAACAAAAGAAACAATTTTGTTAAAAAACAAAACGCTTGGTATAATGATAATTGTAAAATCGCTAAGCAAGAGTTTATAGAAGCAAACCGTCAGTATAAACAATACAGGTCAGATGAAAGTAAGGCAAATCTAATACGATGTCGATCGAGACTGAATAAAGGAAAACGTAGAGCAAAAGCCACTTATGAATTTGAAAAGGGGCAGCGTATTTCGAAACTTGCACAAACAAACCCAAAATCCTTTTGGAAAGCGATCAAAAAAGATAATAAAACCCAACGAAATGTATCTGCAAATTTAAGTTCAACGATTTTTTTTCAATATTTTTCGGAAATCAATGAGGCGGCAGACAATCAGGAAACCACTCCACAACCCTTAAACAATGATGGCGCTAATATTATAAATGACCTCGACCTAGAGATTACACAAGATGAGATAAACAAAGTCGTAAAAGCTCTGAAAACACATAAAAGTCCAGGAATAGATGGTCTTATTTCAGAGATTTTTATTGCTTCTGCAGATATATTAAGCCCAATACTTCTTAAAATTTTCAACGTTGTTTTCTCATCTGGATGTTATCCTAAATCTTGGTCCGAGGGTGTAATTACCCCTATCCATAAAAAAGGAGACTTAGATGATGTAAAGAACTACCGTAGCATTACCCTAATTAATATCATGTCCAAAATTTATTCTCATATCCTCCATAACCGACTTTTAGCTTGGGCAGATAAATACGAAAAAATTGATAAATGTCAATTTGGGTTTCAGCCACGCAAATCAACGGTGGATTGTATATTTTTATTCCATAGTATTATTTCTAAGACATTAAGTCAGGGAGAGAAATTATATTGTTCGTTTGTTGACTTCCGTCAAGCGTTTGACACGGTAAATAGAAAGTATCTTTGGCAAAAACTAATTCAAAATAACATCAGCAGTCGGATGATAAAAAGTCTAAAAGCTATGTACGAGAATGTTAAATCGTGCGTAAAATTTAAAAACAAATATTCCAGTTTTTTTCCTTCAAATGTCGGACTAAAACAGGGTGATCCGCTCTCTGCGATTCTTTTCGTATTTTTTATCAACGATTTGGTTCTAAACGTAAGTTTACACGATAAACAAGACTCATTTTCTCTGAACGATGTAAATTTATTCATGCTCCTGTACGCGGATGACGTAGTTCTTTTTGCAAAATCCCCGGATTCTTTGCAACAAATGTTAAACAATCTCCATACTTATAGCACAGCTTGGGACCTGTGTGTTAACACTGCGAAAACCAAAGTCATGATCTTCGAAAACGGAAGAAAAACAGTTAAGGATTTCAATTACGGCGAAATAAATCTCGAAGTTGTTGACAACTTTAAATACCTAGGCGTCAATTTTTACAAAAACGGTAACTGGAATCGAACTCAGAAATATATAGCAGAACATGGATCTTATACCTTGCATAACCTTTTTCGAATTCTAGCGCAGCTAAGATTAAATGTGCCAGAAAAGTTCAAATTATTTGACTCTTTAGTAAGCTCAGTCCTTTCATATGCATCTGAGATATGGGGCTATCACCAGGGTATTGATATTGAGAGAATACACACAAGATTTTGTAGATATATTCTTGGAGTGAAACGGTCGACAAATCTATCAGCATTGTACTGCGAACTGGGGAGAAAACCCCTTATCGTATTCAGGCAGATGAGAATGTTAAACTACTGGCTGAAATTAAGAAACCATGATGATCCGTTATTGAAATCTATATTTAACATGCTTACAGATGATGCAAATAATGGGTGTACATATAACGGTTTAAATTGGGCGTTTCAGGTAAAAACTATTTTAGATAAACTGGGGCTGTCAAACCTATGGTATTTTGATTCAAATATACAGATTCCTTACTCAACTATCAAAACTCGAATTTTGGACCAATCTAATCAAACACTTATAGCGGAAATATCGAATTCTAATAGATTACGATTGTATAGTACATACAAAAACACAACGACTCATGAAAAATATTTAGATATCATAAAAAATAAAGCCTTTTTATATACCTTAAGTCGCTTTCGATTGTCTTCCCACCAATTAGAAATTGAAACAGGACGGTATACAGGAACAAACAGAAACGAGAGATTGTGTAGAAAATGTAATATGCATATGATCGAAGATGAATACCATTTTTGTTGGTTTGCCCAAAATATTCTGACTTAAGAAGAAAGTATTTTCCTTTATATTACTGTCATTGGCCGAATATGCATAAATTTATTATACTAATGTCTTCCGAGTCCAAAATACTTCTGAATAAACTTAGCAAATTTCTTTATTATGCGCTTAAGCGAAGAAATGAAGTAGAAAATTAAATTTTGTTTTCATCAATAGATTTGTAAAGACTTTTGAAGAAAAGAAAGAAAAAGTCGTCACATCCGTTACTATTATCCACCACTCTAACACACTGTATATTTGTATATTTACTCCTCTGTAAACGTTTTCCACTTGTTTCATTGTATGGCCATAAGCATGTTAGTATGTTTAGATGCCAATAAATTTATTTGTATTGTATTGTATTGTATTGAATATGCTTGATCCACGACTCATTGTGTTAGTTTTGTCATGATTCAAGATCAAATAAAAGAATAAAATAAAGTTGATAGTTACAATATGTCTTTTCTGATACTTGAAATAGATTATTATAATATATTAATTGTCTTCTATGATATTTAGAATAAATTATGTGATATGAATCATTTTAATTGCTTTCTCAAAAACTGAAAGAAAGAATTAAAGACAGAAAAAATACACAAATTAAGATAATTTTCAATTTTGCAAATAAAAGTAAAAAAAAAAAAATAAAGACATCAGAAATTAAAGCAAAAACAAATTTAAAATTCTTATATTTTCTTTAAAAATAAAGTTGATAGTTTAATAGCTTACAACACATGGCTTCTCTTTACTTAAAATAGATTATTACAATATTTTTTTTCTGTTATATTAAGAATAAATTAACATATGTGTCTTTCAATTGTCTTCTAAAAATACTCAAAGACTCAAAGAAAGAATTAAAGACAGAAAAAAAGACAAAAATACACAAACTAAGATAATTTTCACTTTTGCAAATAAAAGAAACAAGAAGAAAAAAGAAAGACATCAGAAAATTAAAACCAATACAAATTCAGAATTGTTATATTTTCTTTACTCTTGCAATACAAATTCAAAAAAAGAAGATGATCTGGGTAGTGCACAAACTGTATGTCCATTCCATGACTGGCTAATCATAAAAGTAGGTGTAAAGGTTCAATCTGAACTCTGAACTTCAGGTGCACTACGGTTTGAGAATGGGGTGCAACTCAATGCTCAAAGCTAGCTCAGGTGTAGTGCAACTCATGTGCACCTGGGTTGCACAAGGGTGTCAAGTCTTTCTCTGGCTTTACTGTAAATTATCTTTTGAACATAGTCATCCAAATCAGTGGTAAATGCATCATTCCAAGTATGAGAAGTAACCTCTTAAACCACATTGCCACATGAAATTAAGATGCTATGATGGCAAATATTTGCATAATCAGGGGCAGATTTATAAGCATTAAAAAGCCATAGAACAATAGCTTTTTTCATTTTGTTATGTTTTAACAGATCATTGCTGCTCTTTGAATTCATAAAACTATTTCATACTTGTGCATGCCCGCCAATCTGTTGAAATAGAGGCGTCATTTCATTTGAGTTTCAACTAAAATTACCGTCACCATTGTTGTCTGATTTCTACGTCTTAGAGCAGGGAGCAGGGGCGAAGGTCATATATTTTATTAGGCATACGGTGCGGTCAAAACTCTTCAATCATTCTTCATTGAAAAAAACGTCTCAGCTTCTGAGGGGCGGGGGCTTTTATCCCCCCCCCCTCTCTCCGCCCTTCTCCCCCTACCCCATATCGCTCCTACGTTTTCAGATTCTTTTCTTTCAAACTTAAACTTTCAAAACATTTATGAAAAAAATGGCCACTCCAGATAAAAAAAAAGGATATCCTCATTGATTTGCTACCAGAACAGTATACAATGGTCTATAAATTTATGTCGAATTGATTTCATTCTTAAGTAAATGTTATGTTTCCTTTGTAGTATCAGATCTCCAGGCGCCTTCTCATCAGCAAAACTGTTGTGACTTCTTGCGACTGCACCCAAGACCTCTCCACTCACTCCTTGAATATCATTAAATGCCTTATAGGGCATTCAGCATCAAATTTCGGAATGATAAAGTGCAGGGAAATGCAGAAATAATAAATAGGTCATTGTTCTACATAAATAGTCATCCAGTAAAAAAGAAAATGTTCTTTGTTTTTCGTGCAGGTTTCCATTCATCTACATCTACATATGGACATTAAACTGTCAAACTTGACAATACTTTAATGGTGCGCAAGATAGAGTAAAACAGAGAAAAGGCAAAGCATAGAATAAAGATACGGTCTAGGCTGTAAGAGTTGCATAATAAAGGTAGCAAGATAGAAGGAAGAAAAGTTTTAGCCAGCTATTTTTTGTCCATCCGAGCACTCGACCAAACCGGCTTCCGTGGCGGTACCGGGACGCTAGGTCCAGCCGACACAGATCAACACTCATCATTTGGATTTACTTCATAGCTGGGCTGGAAAGCCTCCAATTAAAAGGGAAGGTTAGACAGGTCCCTCTTGAAGGATGCCAAGGAGGGAGTTTCGTCCACTGTGGCTGGAAGTTTGTTCCCTGTTGGTATGGTTCTTGGGGAAAAGCTGTACTTGAACCAACCCGTAGATGTATCTAATACTGCTGAAACTTCATGATCATGGAATGAGCTGCTCTTGTCCTGGTACTGCCTGGTGTTAAATAGCTGGAGGATGGGATGGCAATGAGGTCATGCACAATTTTATAGAAGACAATAAGTTGCAGCGTACCTCTCCTGGCTTCGTGAGTTTCCCATCCAATGTGCTGTAACTTGTCTGTAACACTACTGGTGTGCCTATATCTGTTTGTTACAAAACGTGCTGTGGTCTTGGTTTCTTCACTGGCATGTCGTAGATTGCGACACCGAGCATGCTGTTTGCCTTCTTTGTGTCCAGACTGATATGCTGGTTCCCAGCTAAGTTTGACTGCAAGTCCACTCCCAAATACTTAGTGGTTGTGTCTTCTGCCGGACAAGTTCCTTATAGCTTTTACTGGAAGGCTATAATTGATGTCGGTCTGACATAAAATAGATGATATGATCTGTGGGTGGGTGGAGGGGGTCATAATTTTTGTCACGTGTGTGTGTGTAGGGGGGGAGGGGGAGGGGAGCGGGGTTCGAAAGGGGATTTTTGGTGGGGGGGGGGGGGTTCGAAAAGGATTTTTGGTGAGACTGAGAGGGTCGTAAAAATGTATATCATATAAATTCATAAAAAAAAATGAACCAGCCCCTCCCCACGCCCCTACCAGCCCCCCCCCCCCCCCCCCCTTCGAACCACCCCCATCCCCGGCCCACTGCCCAACATTCTGATAATAAATGACTCGTGCTTTATTTGAGAAATGAACGAACTGAAAAATAATGCTTAAGGTCGACCAGGATACGAACATAAATATATTTTGGTGTTTAGGTAGACTTGCAGTTATCGGCTTTTACCCCAAATCGGCAAATTCAGTGCGGAATCAAAATCATGGCGCTTGCAGATGTTTGCGGACTAAATTTCTCGAAAACCGAGAACAGTTTATTGTCTCAAGCTGTTGGAAACAATAATTCAAACTTTCTAGATGAAGCTGATTTTGCGTCTCAAAATTTTACAATTCCCTACAATTTTGATGTAAGCATTTAAAGTCAGATAATTCTTTGAACGTGTGTGCAATTTTTGCTGTCTCATAAACAAGTTTGGCTTTTGTAAAAAGAAAGAGTGAGTGAGTGAGTGAACTCGGGTTTAACGTCCCACCAACAACGAGGTCATATGGAGACGGGACCTCGGTTTAAAGTCTCATCCGAAAGACCACAGAAGCGGGGGAAAAAAGAAGAGAAAAGAAATATATGTACATGGATGATCTAGGCTGAACATATTACTGAATATGGCTCTACGAAATGCAAATTTATTTAAATACCTTTGACTAGTGATTGGAGTGGGAATACAGTGTTATTGTTAAACCTTTTTTTTATTATCTCTCTTCTATCCCATAACCTTACTAGGTCTTTGGGGCACCACAGATGACTTCGAAACAATCCCTTTCCACCTTGTCCTGTTTTCAGCTGCCCTAGTTAAGCTGGCAAAGTCCATCCCTGTCCACTCTTTAATATTATTTATTTATAATACATCTAAAATTTTAGATATAAGGCCAAAGAAAAATAATGTCTTGTTTCCGGAAACCAAAAAAAATAGGGTCGGTAGTAGGAAAAAAAATTTTTTAGACAATTTTTTTAAACCTTCTCCAAACATTTTTCGCATACCGAGCACATAGCTGTGACTCTAAACCCCTTTTGAAATGAGTGGAGTTCTTCTGAAACTGAATTCCCTGGCGCGAGTTTGCAACGCTTCTGATGACTGATTTTTTCATTGAAACATGCTGGCATTTCTCAATGTAAATCGCCAGCAACGATGACGCCATCTTGATGGAAGACACGATTGCAGTAATGGCGGTATGCGCCGTTTGGCTTACCCAGCGGGACTTGTATAAAAACCGGGACTACCGAACCAGGACTACCGAACCAGGACTACCAACAAAAAAGAAGGTTGCTGATTTTTACTGATAGCGAGGTGCCTTAAAAAATTTCGAGTCAGGTCCAAAAAAAGGGGTCGGTCCGGTTTGTGGAAACAAGACATTTTTTTTTCTTTGGCCTAAAAGGTTGAAAATATAAAGTACTGAATTAAAGAAAACATTCATCACTGAACCACTGAACACCGCCTTGACTGGCTACTTTCTTTGTAGAAAAATTAAGGGCTTGGGCAAGGAGAAATTGCTAGGGGGCTTAAACCAGTTTACATCTGTGTAACCCATGCCCTGAGTTCTGTTTTGCAGATAAAAGTATGAAATTCTTAAATTTACAAGCCT
The DNA here is from genome assembly GCA_963989385.1 of Ctena decussata. Classification (NCBI taxonomy): domain Eukaryota; kingdom Metazoa; phylum Mollusca; class Bivalvia; order Lucinida; family Lucinidae; genus Ctena; species Ctena decussata. Next base: position 40,370,979 of record OZ022503.1, on the reverse strand, counting down.
CTTTTATCTGCAAGAATTCTACAAAAGAAATTTTGACAACTTTTACCTGTTCATTTTAAGAAATTCAGATAACAGAGTAAGATCAGAATTGTTTACTGGTGATAAGTCAAGGACAATCATTCACCAGGAAAGTGGAATCTCATCATAAAGTGGAATATCAAATGCCCAAGCCCTTAATTTTTCTACAAAGAAAGTAACCAAAAATTTAAAAAAGAAAAAAAGAGACTTGCAAAGAAAACTGTTATAACAGGTTTAGTGAAATGCAGCCCTTGAGCTCTCACTTACCCTATCAAGCACAGCCTTAGATAAGAGGGAGTATTTGGTGATAATTAGGAATCATTTTTGTTAATTCTGCATTAAAACATATGTTGTGACCCCTCATCTGAACCGTCTCGACGAGACGGTTCAGATGAGGGGTCACAACATATGGTTTCAATGAAAAATAAAAAAAAATTATTCCTCAGTTATCATCAAATCCCCCTCTCATCTAGAGCTCTGTATCAAAGTTCTTATATTCCACAGCCAATAGAAAATTTACAACAGTTTCAAGACAAGGATAGCCAAGTAAAGATACACTTTGACCATGGTACCACAACTTTAGCCTTCAAGTTCCAGCATGGAGTGGTGGTTGCTGTAGACTCAAGGGCCACCGCTGGGCCGTATATAGGTAAGAATGTATTGTGATGGACGAAGCTGTAGAAAAGCTGATTTATGAATGAAACCATGCTAAGGCATCAGTTTTCTATAGTTTTGGCTGTACCTGCTTTTCGATTTCTGAATTAATTCAGTTTCTGTGATAGCAAAATTCTTGTTCGATGATACTTCCTGGATAATATCTTTTTATTCTTCATAAAAATATATGGTGTGATTATTCGTGTTTATACCTTTGTAAGACAGGTTTTTGCCTCTGAGAAGCAACCCCAAAAACCAAGCTGCATCCATAGGAGGAGGGGAAAATCATCCAATCAGTGAATAATAAGACTGATTTACATATGAGCCGCGACACGAGAAAACCAACAAAGTGGTTGTGCGCCCAGCGCAGACTCAGATCAGCCTGGGCATCCGCCCAGTCTGATCAGAGTCTTCGCTGTCCGCAAGAAGGTAGCTTAGACCCTGAGCTATCGTTTGAGCACTTAACAAAGAGTCTGATCAAACTAGGCGGCTGCCCAGGCTGATCTGAGTCAGATAACCACATTGTTGGTTTTGTCGTGTCGCGGCTCATATGTGTAGATCATTCTAGAGAAGAAAATACCCAATCCTATAACCACATAAATGCATGCAAATCAAAATCTGCCTGCAATAAAAGGCTTAGATCTGCCTACATGCAGGGATATTTCTGGGATTGGCCTGAGCCATTTTGTGAGAAAAGTATTAGTGATAGACCAAATCTGATTTAATTTTTTGGTTGGGCCCCATACATAAGCTGTTCAAATTTAATGTTTATTTTTTTGCTGTGTCTATTAAGGATTCTTGGAACCATCAGTTTTTCCAAAAGGTCTATGAAAATTCAAAAAGGCCCATGGAAATCTTGATTTTTGCATGTAAATGAATGAGAGATGGGCTTTGGCCCATTTTTATGGGCCAGTAATATCCCTGTACATGTAGGCAGATATAAGCCTTATATTTTAGGTACATTTTGATCTAAATGTTTTTCATGTGCTCTACTGTTTTATTGTTTAATTTACAGCCTCCCAGACAGTGAAGAAAGTGATAGAAATCAATCCATATTTGCTGGGAACCATGGCAGGTGGTGCTGCAGACTGTTCTTACTGGGAAAGAGTGCTCGCCAAAGAGTGCAGGTATATCCTTTACCTTTTATCTTGAGGTAATAGGTTACCATATTTTTTTCGGCCAGAAAATTGTGTTTTCCTTCTCAAAAATGGCATCCCATATCTAAAGCAGCGCTCCAGATAAGAAGGGGTAACAGAGATTATTTGGGGATAATTAAACATATTTCTCCATTAAAACATATGTTGTGATCCATCATTAGAACCGTCTCATTGAGACGGTTCTAATGAAGGGTCACAACATATGTTTTCGTTGAGAAATAAGAAAAATTATCTTCGAATTATCCTCAATACTCCCTCTTATCTATAGCTCTGTAAAGTTTATAAAACTCAGATATGAGATTTTTTTTTCCATATGGTAAATGAGTACACTTCCAGGGGAAGCAACTCTGGTATTTTTGCCGTCCTTTTCAATAGGAGCTTACTAGGAGTGCATTCTTTTCTTTAAGTGTCAGCTACAGGAGAAGCACTTAGCTGCTAACAAGCCACTCTACATGGCCTTTGTGGACCTGGAGAAAGCATTCGATCGTGTTCCACGGGATGTCATCTGGTGGGAAATGCGCAAACTAGGAATTGACAAGTGGCTGGTGCGCTTGGTCCAGTCCATGTACCAGGATGTGAGAAGCAGGGTAAGGGTTGGCGATGGGTACAGTGAGGAGTTTAGTGTTGGAGTGGGTGTTCATCAGGGCTCTGTACTTAGCCCGCTACTCTTCATCATTGTGTTAGAGGCTCTATCCAGGGAGTTTCGCACAGGCTGTCCATAGGAGCTGTTGTATGCAGACGACCTGATGATCAGTGCTGAGTCCATGGAGGAACTGCTAGTAAAGGTGCAGACATGGAAGTCAGAGATGGAGAAAAAGGGCCTACGTGTGAACATGGGGAAGACAAAGATTCTGGTGTCTGGCATTAATCTGGACGTGCTGAAGAAATCTGGAAAGGACCCTTGTGGTGTCTGTCAGTCAGGAGTAGGTAGCAATGCAATCTTCTGTGGTGGCTGCAAGCGCTGGGTGCATAAGAAGTTCAGTGGCATTAAGGGACCCTTGCGCCCTGACCCTGAGTTCAGGTGCGCCCGATGCCTTGGGACTGCTCGGGCCATTGATGAAAGAGAAAATACAGAGGTTGAGGTTGGAAACGAAAAGCTTGAAGTTGTCCCAGAGTTCTGCTACCTTGGGGACATGCTGTCTGCAGGAGGTGGCTGCGAGCTGGCTGTGATCACACGCTGCAAATGTGCATGGGACAAGTTCCGGCAATTGCTTCCCTTTCTCACCAACCGCCATTTGCCACTTCTGACCAGAGGTCAGGTGTACTCAACATGCGTGAGGAGTGTGATGCTGCATGCAGCAGAGACTTGGGCCATGAAGATGGATACACTGAACCGTCTCTGGCGTAATGACCGTGCCATGATCCGTTGGATCTGCAATGTCAAGGCAAAGGACGAAGTTAGCTCAGACTCCCTTCTCACAAAGCTTGGCATCCTGGACTTAGATGTGGTGCTCTGCAGCAGTAGGATGAGATGGTTTGGACATGTAGAGCGCAGCACAGGCTGGATTGCAGAAGTACGCAAGCTGAATGTGGTTGCACAGAAAAGACCGGGCAGGCCAAGGAAAACATGGGATGAAGTGCTTGTGAACGACAGAAAGAAGCTATGTATGGATTCTGCTGACCCTCAGAATCGTTCTGAGTGGAGAGGACGCCTTCGAAGAAACTTGTCAAACAAGCCCAACCCTCGGTAGAGGAAAACAGGGCTTTAAAATGGATATGATGATGAAGTGTAGACTTCATTTTGGAAGGATTTTATCATTCAGGGCAGCAAACAGGAAGTCACGAAAGTTTTCTTCCTTTGCAAAAACAACAAAGTACATGTATATCTGTACCCATGCGACCCACCTTGAAATCATATGAGCCACGACACATCAAAACCAACAAAGTGGTATGTGTGCCCAGCGAAGACTCATATCAGCATGGACATCTGCCCAGTCTGATCAGAGTCCTTGCTGTCAGCATGGAGGTAGCTTAGACCCTTAGCTATACATCAAGCGCACTGACGACTGATCAGACTGGGCAGATGCTCAGATTGATCTGAGTCTTCGCTGGGCGCTCATGCCACTTTGTTGGTTTTGTTGTGTGGCAGTTCATAAGGAAATTGCAAAATGATGTACAGAGTTCCAGATAGTTGACGTGAAGTACCAAAAAGCAGACAAAAAAATTATGTCTTCAAAATTTAAAAAAATATGACATTCAAGTGATATGTATATCATGTTGAGAATGGAATTCAAAGATTAGAGGACTAAAATTGTAGATCCAGATAAAATGGCTCACCATGAGTCCCATCAGCTGAATATACGTTGCTTGCAACATCTTAACTATTTTCAAGTGTTGATCTTATACTTCAGGATATATGAGTTGAGAAATAAAGAGCGGATATCAGTTGCTGCAGCATCAAAACTCTTGGCTAATATGGTGTACTATTACAAGGGCATGGGATTGTCTATGGTGAGTGCAAGAAAATGACTGTATCTCATAAGATCTTCTTGTAAGAGACCATATTAATCTTATTAAATGCCCTGGGGGCGTTGCATTTTACGAAATACCTCTAATAATGGAATTAATGTGAGTGGGTATACTTGCAGAGGAAGCAACTGTACTTTTTAGCTCGCCTGAACGAAGTTCAGGAAGAGCTATTGTACTACCCCCGGTGTTAGCGTTGGCGGGGGCGGCGTTAGCAAAATGTTAAAGTTTTTAGGTGATGGGCAAGGCGCTGTCAGGCAAGCTATCCTGTCCCGCTGACAGGCCTCCCATCTCAATAGGGGTCAGCTCTTAAAGAAAATAATTTGCTCATCCAAAGAAGCAGCAAAGAAGTTGATATATAGCATTATTTTCGGAAAAGAGGCAGGGGGCATTATTAGAGCAGGAGCATTTATTAGGATTAGTGTGGTAATATTCATAAATCCGAAGTAAGAATCAAGGACTAACTATAAAAGAATTTTTGAGAACCTGATTACATTTGGTTTTGTTGAAAACTGGAAAATAGATATACATGACTATTGAAAGATCTGTATTGAGACTGATTGAGAGGGCACCTTTCATATTAAAGAAACAGATCAGTTCTAGCAGTAAATTGTTGAGTAATTATTCAGTGTTTGGAGGTCAGTTGTGAAGTACATATATCATGAACTCGTGCAAAGCACAAGTGAGATGTGTATTTACATACAGTGTCTATATTACTCAGCAGCTAAGTGCCATAGCTGAACTATTTGTTTCTGACACTAAAAAATGTATTCCATTTCTTCAGAGTCTCCCAGCCAGGCCGCATAGCACAGTCGGTAGGGCACCTGACTTATAAGTCAGAGGTCCTGGGTTGGATACCCAGTCTGGCCACATTCTTTCGTTTCTCCTTCTGCTGATTCAAGAAGGGCAGTTGTCAGTTACTGGTGAAAATATGTGCACTAAGTACTGGTTAACCTCTTAGGAGGTCTAAGCCTGCCCAGGAATAGTGTGGTTAGGTAAACTGACCGTCCTGACATGACCATAGCTGTTTACTGTGGACGTAAAGCAACAAATCAATCAATCAGAGTCTCCCATCCTTACCCTCTTTGCATGCCTGTCAATATTCTCATTGTAACACTACATTTTTCTGCCAGTTTTGAAAAGTTGTCGACCCATACTTGGAGCGAACAGACCCGTTATTTATTGCGGTGCAGACATTGTCAGGAGCACAAGAACATCAAAATCTTGTCATCAGGGTGATCACACGAATGAGCCTAGACATGAGAAAACCAACAAAGAAGATGTGCGACCAGCACAGGCTCAGCTCAGCCTGGACATCCACCCAGTCAGATCAGACTCTTCACACAGCACTTTAAGAGTAGCTAAGGGTCTTAGCTACCTTCATGGTGTGACTCTGATCAGACTGGGCGGATGCCCAGGCTGATCTGAGTTTGCCCTGGGCACACAACCACTCTGTTGGTTTTCTTGTGTCATGGCTCAAATTTGTTATGTAGAAATAAGATTGAAATCTCTGTTTTCATCCTGAAAATTTTGGTTCTTTGGTGTAGCTAGAGCCAATTTATCATGTTCTTTTCTATTTTCTCAGGGAACGATGATCTGTGGTTGGGATAAAAAGGTGATGCTTGTTTTTGTTTGTTGGTGTTATTCAGAGCTCTAGATAAGAGGAGTATTTGGTGATAATTCAGGGATAATTTTCTTTATTTCTCATTGAAACCATATGTTTTGACCCCTCATCTGAACCATCTGGTCGAGATGGTTCAGATGAGGGGTCACAACATATGTTTTTACCCAGAATTATAAAAAAATATCCCTAATTACCACCAAATATTCCCGCTTATCTAGGGCTCTGTGTTGTTGTTGTTTAACTTTGTTGTCTCACCTGCAACTGGCAGAAGCAAGGCAAAGGTATTTTTCCGACTGGCGTGGGGGCGTAACCTTTTGACAACTTTTCTGGTTTAGCTCTGTTTTGTGACAATGCACAGACAATAAAGACAGCCCTTTGTGAAAAGTATAGAAATTGGAACATAATAAATAGTTACCATAATTAATTACCTTAAATGTCCTGAAAATTGAATGGTTTTTATTTTCCATGTAGTAATGTATCTAAAAGATGTAGATGGACTGGAAAAAAAATGTAGACCCTGATGGAGGTTGTCCCGTGAAGTCTCAAATTCATTATGTAATTCAATCTTAATAAATTAATTTCTGTCTGGTGTATTTTGATAGTTATCTCGTAACAAACATTTGACCAAGGCATCCTGAGGTTTGTCCGTAAATTCTGTTATTTCTCTATATCGAATAGTAATATTGTGAACCTCTATAACAACCTCATCAATCTTTTCATTGAGAAATAAGGAAATGACAATCATCATTTTTCAAAAAAAAAAAAAAAAGATATCTTTAAAAAAAGATATCTTTAATAATAATTGAGCCGCAACATGACAAAACCAACAAAGTGGTTGTGTGACCAGCGCAGACTCAGATCAGCCTGGGCATCCGCCCAGTCTGATCAGAGTCTTTGCTGTCCCCATGGCGGTAGCTTAGATCCTGAGCTACCATTTAAGCACTTAGCAAAGACTGATCAGACAGGGCTGATGCCCAGGCTGATCTGAGACTGTGCTGGGCGCACAACCACTTTGTTGGTTTTCTCGTGTCGTGGCTCATATTTTGCATGCAGCAAATTAAGGATTAAATTATAAACTAAAACCAGAATTCTGTGGAGGGCTGTACATGCATGAACATTGATCCTTTGTCTGTCTTGGTTTCCTCCTTTCTCATGACAATTTCTGTCCTTACCACATAGGGTAAAGTTGGGTCAATTCAGACAGCGGGTAAATTTGGACAATGACATTGTTTCCTTTATATGTCATTTGTTTGGAATTAAAACAAAATTAACTGGGCAAACAGTGAAACTCCTGATGAGACGGCTCAATATGAGCCGTCTCATCTGGATTTTCACTGTTTGCAATGGTATGTCCGAATTTACCCCCAGTCAGAAGTTACCCAACTTTACCCTACTAGAAGAACATGTGTGATTTTTTTCATTTCTTTCCGTAGGGTCCAGGGCTATACTATGTAGACAGTGATGGCGAGCGGCTCACGAACAACATATTCTCAGTAGGGTCAGGTTCTGTGTATGCTTACGGTGTCCTGGACAGTGGGTACAAATGGGACCTCTCAGTTCAAGAAGCGCTTGATCTCGGACAGAAGGCAATTTATCATGCTACATTCAGAGACGCCTACAGTGGAGGTGTTGTTAATTGTAAGTACTTTTTTTGCAAGGTTGGCAAAAAGGCGGGAAATACTCATATTTCCCAGGACGGCGGGAAATACTGGTAATTCCCGGGAATTGCTGGTAATTCCCGGGAATTACTGGGAAATTGGTCCCTCGCCATCTAGAAAATTTTAAATATATCTTAAAACATCCATACAACTATATATGCAAAGCAAAAAATAATTTAACATTCCTCTATTTAATCATCAAACAAAGATACAGATAAAATATTGTCTAGATCTGTCGATGCAATCAAATTATTTTCTTAACTACAAACTGTCTGAAGATGAGTCTACATGTACAGTTGTCTCTGTCTATCAATAAGTTGTTATGACACACTTAGATTAAAAGCACCTACAGCAATTGTCACCTTTCTGTTGCATCAAAACAACCAATTACCTTTCACACCTTCAGTGGTGTTTGGTAATTACTTACAATAGGAAGCATAGTTGGTCAATAAGACAGGTATTCTCTTGAGAAGCCTTTGGAAAAAAGACATTACAGGACTTCATCAGGTAACCATTAGACCACAATGTCCACACATCAATGTTTAAATTAATCAGGTGACAAACAAGAAAAACAGGAGTATGGCACACACACTTTTTTGTGTGAAATAGTTGTGAATCTATGCCCAGCTATGAAGAGTTTCACAGTGTTCTTTCATATTTTGGTATGATCAAACTTTAGAACAGATTAAACTAGCCTGCAGAAAGCTATGGTCTTTAGTAGTGATAAACCAGGATACACAGTTTAAGCAAAACTGGAGCTCAGTTTAGTATATACCTTTGTATGAGAACTGAATGATAAAAAGAATACAGTGTTGAAACACTGTTAATAGATTAAAGAAGGGATTTTACATTCTGGGTTTTTTTTCTTGTTTTTTTACAGATTAGAATTTTACAGTCTGTTGTTTTTTTGTTGTTTTTTTTGTATTTTTTTTTCATTTTTATTAATAAATCAGAATATCAAAAGCATTTTTATTTGAAATTATAGCCTATGAAACAACCAAGAATCATCTACTGTGTCCTCTGGCATGGACCAGCCCTGGAATTTATATAACCTTATTTGCATGATATGTATATAAATGATAAAAATATGTGCTATCAACTTAAATTTTAAGAAATATGTTAGAATATTTTAGGAAAACTAGCGCTAAAATTTCATATTTCCCAGTATTTCCCACTTTGGCCAAATTTGGAGTATTTCCCAGGACGGGAATTACCGGTAATTACCGCTGGGAATTCCCGCCACCGGTATTTCCCGGCCAACCTTGTTTTTTTGCCCCTTTCTACTCAGTCACATCTGATTATTATATGAGGACTGTTCTGTGGGGGATGAAGGCGAGTAGTAGTTCTCAGCTGTAAAAGGGCCAGGAAATGCTGTTTGAAACTACAGCAACTGGGAAGGGAACAATCAGTTCATACTTGTCATAGCTAATGCATCCAATTGGACTTGAACCTGTAGAGCAGAGGGATGTAGCTAGTCTCCCTACCAACTGGGCTATTCCAGTGCATTTCTACCATTAGTGTAAAATTCTTGAAGTTTTTGGCAAAGGCTAATTATGTTGATTAACCCATTAATGACCATTGTTCTAGCTGCAATGATAAATCATATTTGAGCCGCGACACGAGAAAACCAACAATGTGGTCGTGCACCCAGTGCAGACTCGGATCAGCCTGGGCATCCGACAAGTCTGATCAGACTCTTCGCTAAGTGCTCAAATGGTAGCTAAGTGTCTGAGCTATCTCCATGCGGACAGGGAAGACTCTGATCAGACTGGGCAGTCTGAGTCTGCGCTGGGCGCACAACCACTTTGTTGGTTTTCTCGTGTCGTGGCTCATTTATATTTGATTATAAGTCAGGAGTGTACTCTTCTGAAATTACCAATAATATGTGAAACAGTAATGTAATTCAGCTATAAAATGGGTTTACTGTCCCACAGATCTAGATCTGTAAGCTCTTATAAGATGGATCTAGATCTTTGAGGTTATTTTGGAGGAAAAATCATGTCTCATGACAATAAATATGATTGCTCTGGAACATTGCAAAGTAAGAAAGAGGTCTATCTAGCTATAGTGAAGCTAAGTGATTTTAAAAGTACAATCATAAAAATAGCTTTGATTCCCTGACTCTGTATACATTGTATGGGTGGGTTATGATGATAATTTCTGTTAGTATCCCTAAAACATGCTGTGGACCCTCAAGAAAACTGCTTGGATTAGGCAGTTCATATGAGGTTCACAACATACATTTTTACTTGGCATTGTCGTTTGTGGTGTGAACCTTTGTGGAGTATTCTGCTTTAGCTCATTATGGTGACAGTGTGCAGACATATGAGTCGCCACGCTCTGAGGAATCCTTGTTGTGAAGGTATAAGAAAATTGTCACAAAAATATCATCAATCCATCCTTTCTGCAACTCTTTTTAGCTCGCCTGTACGAATGTAACAGGAAGAGCTATTGCACTTCCCCCGGCGTCGGCAGCGGCGTCGGTGTTAGCAAAATGTTAAAGTTTTTTTTAGGTGATGGACAAGGCGCTGTCAGGCGAGCTATCCTGTCCCACTGACTGTTCTTGTTTCCGCAGTTTTAAGGCTCTGCTCCATGTTTTTCTGCCATTTTATACGCCCGTTTTGAAAAAACGGACGTATTATGGCATGGCGTTGTCCGTCCATCCGTCCGTCTGTCTGTCCGCTCTCATGAGAGGGTATTTGTGGGCTGATCTGTGAGTACAAACCCCATTTGTGGGCTGAATTCGACTTTTGTGGTGTACCTCATTAGTTAAAGTTTTCTGACACCTTCTGTGTGATGATGAGGGGTAGATGGGTCATTTAAAATCATTTGTTTTCACAAGTTTTGTCCAAATTGGACAAAATTTGTGGGTTCATGTGTACAGAGGGCACATGTGAGCTGTGATCAACCCGCAAGTGCACTTTGTACGATTCTGTCCATAAAAGATAACCCCCAAGTCTGGGGTGCAACCTACAACAACACCCTCATGCCTCCGTCCGTCCGTCAACATTCTTGTGCGCACCATATCTCAGAAACGCTTTGAGATATCTTCATGAAATTTTGTAGGCATATATATTAGGATGGGGCAAAGTGTCCCGTATAGTAATGGTTGCTCCCCCTTTCTTATTTTCAAAGTTATGCCCCTTTGATTATTTTTTACCCTACTAGTCTTGTGCGCGCCATAACTCAATAACCGTTTGGGAAATCTTGATGAAACTTCATAGCAATGTGTATGAGGGTGTGATGATGTGTCGCGAATAATAATGGTTGCTCTCCTCTTCTTCGTTTTGGAGTTGCATCCCTTTGATTAGATTTTTAGGGTATTTTTGTGTATACTAATCTTGTGCATTCAATAACTAAGTACCCATTTGGTATATCTTGATGAAACTTTATAGCAATGTGCATGATCACAAGATGGTGTGTCACATATAAGAATGGTTGTTCCCCCTTACTTAATTTTGGAGTAACCTCCCTTTGATTAGTTTTTTAGGCTAACCCATTCCCCCATAACTCCTTAACCCTTTGAAATATTTCAATGAAACTTTGTAGGAATGTGTATAATAATTGGGTAATGTATCATGCGCATGAACCATAACTCTTGCTTACCTCCTGAATTATCTACCCTTGCATCAATTTCCATTTTACTCTGTATCTCCTTAACCATTGGAAATATTTTAACAAAACTAGTTGGTGATGTGTATATTGTCAAGGGAAAGTATTGCGACTAAGAGTTTATGAATTATCTCCCTTGTTTGACTTTGGCGTTTCACAACTTCTGAGCTGCTTCACCCTGGAACCTGATTTTTGGTGTACTAATAGTATTTGATGTGTTGTTTTGATAACATTGCAGTCATTAATTACAGAGTTGTTTCCCCTGTTTTGTCTGCCTGTCCATCCTTCTATAAACAATCTTGTTCATTCTGTAACTCCTTCATGACACTGAAAGGGGCGTATTATGCGCCGCTTGCGAAGCCCTTGTTACAAAGGGAAACTACATCTGTAACTTCCTGCTTGCTTCCTTGGGAGACATAGTCCTGCCAGAGTGGGATCAACCCTTAAAGGAAAGAATTTGCTCCTGTAGGAGCAACTTCTTTCCTTTAAGAGTTGACCCAAATGAGACAGAAGGTGTATCAAATCACAGTAAATGTCAAATACCATTGTTTCTTTCTTCTAGTGTACCATATGAAAGAGACCGGCTGGGAGTTCATATCACAGACTGATACAGCAGAGATACACTACAAGTTTCAAGAAGAAAAGAAACAGAAGAAATGATAGGAAATAACTTTTAGACATTACTGTGATTTTCATTGAAAGTGCTGCACCAGTGTTATTCGTTTCTGGAAGGATACAGTTAAAGACATTACTCGTACTTGACGATCTCACGTTACGAAGTTTACCCTTAGAGCATGAAAATATCAGACTTCAAAATTTATTTACACCTGTTTTGTCCAACTTATCAATTATATCATACTAACCCTTCAAGGGCTAAAAAGCAGACAACAAAATTTACGTCTGCAGAAATTTCAAAATATGTTTCATAGAAGCTATATTAATTGAAAATTCAAAAACTAGAGGGGAAACGGTGTAGATCTAGATGAGGTGGCTCCTTATGAGCCACCTCATCAGGATCTGCACTTTTTGCAAATTCTGCCTATTTCATCACTGGCACTTTAAGTGTTAAGAATTCAAAGTCTAGAGAGCAAACTGTGTTGAACCAAATGAGGTGGCTCATGATGAGCCACCTCAACTGGATCTTCCCTGTTTGCAAATTCAGCAACATTTATTTTTTGCTCTATGGAAATATGTTGCAAAAATAAGATATCAGTATGAGTAAGGGAAATTAGTTATTTGCAAAGGGAGGCAACTAAATTGTCCCTATCAAAACATTTATGTACATATTTCCCTTATCTGTTTTGTAAAGGGGGGTAATCCAGTCTCCCATCAGAAATATCGAGTTTCAGGGTCAAGGCTGTGCCGCATATACATGATGTCATCAAGAAAGCAGCTAGATCATAAAATAAGTTAAGCTGTGTGTGAGAAACATGGAAGTCTTGATTAAATTATTATTACATACTTTCATGAATGAATAAATGGTCATAAAATGATCTTAAAGATTCTTTCAGTTTCTTTCAATATAGAAATGAATTTTATTTTTGTGGATTTTATCGATTTGTAAACGCCGGCGAATTACTCACAAACTGAATAAAGCCCAAAGGGCTTTATGTTAAGTTTGTGAGTGATTTGCCGGCGTTTACACATCCATAAAATCCACAAAAATAAAATTCATTTCTTATAATTCCAACTCGGTCATTTTTATCTTAAATATATCAGCTATACCGAGTATTTTAGAAACTGCTGCAAAGAAAATAGTCCAAAGTAGCTCCTGTTTTCCGGTTCAAGGGATTTATCGAAGTATAAACGCCGTTTTCTGTACGCTCTTGACAAATCAAATTGCGCTAAATTAGCAGTAGAAAATTGAGTTGGAACTATACACCTTTCCTATAATTCAGAGTCTGTTGGAGTTTTGTCCCTTGCAACGCCTATGACGTCATCTATAGGATAGGCTATTGTTTTTCATTGTGTAACCAAACAAAGGGCGGGTTTCCGTATATTCAAAACTAACATTCAACGGTTAAGATTAAGGCAACTATTTTGTTACAGCTAGTATTTAGCTCTTTCTTTGTCGGAAAATAAGCTTTATAACTTATAGCATATGGGAATTTGACATAAAATTAAAAGATTTCCGACTAAAATTTCGGGCCACAATTACCGTAATCGAAAGAGTATGTGTCACCAGTACAGCTTCCAGAACATAAGGAAAAGAAAGAAAATCGTGGAAGATGTTCAAACCGTAATTACAAAAGATACAAAACGAAGGATTAGCTGATTATTAAGTAGACACACGCTAAAAATGACAACAAAGTGCGCTGAAATTCGTTTGTGTAATAAATCACCAAACCGCCCGCATTGCCGCAATAAACAAACACCTATGATTGTGTATTACCTAGACACGTGTACCGAAGGCAGCTTTAAGAACACCTACCATGAAATGGAAACGATCAAATAAATAATACCTAAGATAGGTAAGAGATGAAGAAAATGATATTAATTCAACCTTGGGTTCAAACTTACGAAAAACTGTCTGGGTGCTGATGCTTATAGATCGGTGTATCGCACAAGAAACCATAAATATCAGCGCTATAATCTGTCCGGTAATAATGCGTAGTTACTACCTGATACTGACGTTTTACCACTCGGAAAAATGGAAATAACATTTCAGATTACAGAAAACTTATTTAAAGAAATGTAACTCTTTTATGTTGAACAAACGTGAATGTATTGCCGGGGTGTTAAAACACGGTGTCCATGAAAGGGGTCATGAAATCATGAGCGACCCAGTTTCGGGACTCTCACTATGATATTAAAATAAATTAAGAACAAGAGGGCCATGAGGCCCTGAATCGCTCACCTGAGTAAAAAAGGTCAAACATCAAACTAGGATCATCATTTGAACAAACCTGCTAGTTTAAACTGTCAAAATATGACAGACATTGGTTAGAGCTTAAAAAATGACTTTGACCTCTATTGCTAAAAAAAATTCAAGTACTCTTTTATTAGACTGTAATTATTTACTTCTGTACCAAACTTTTCTACAAGTTCCATGAACTCTTATATTTACCATTTTCCCATAAAAAAGCACCAGAAAGCAAATTTGACCCTGCCAAAAAATTGTCAAGTCAACCCAAGGTCATCATTTGAACTATCTTGGGCCAAAATCTTCAAAACCTTCCATGAAATCTTGTGTTCTAGCATGTTCACATATCTGACCATGCCATAAAAAGGTCAAGGTCAACCCAAGGTCATTCATTTGAATTATCTTGGTATTACTGGAGTACCCAATGCTACATATCAAGTTTCAAGGCCATCGGTCAATTGGTTCTGGAGAAGATTTTTAAAGCTTTTCACCATATATGGGTGCGACAGCCATGTTGGTCATGTGACCTGGACCGGTTGAACAAATTTTCGTTCCTAAGACCCCTGGAGGCTCTATATGAAATTTGGTTTCAATTGGCCCCATGGCTTTTGAGGAGATTGTTTGAAATTGTCAAAATATGAGAGTTCAGGGTCAAAGGTCAAAGAATGACCTTGACCTCTTGTACTCACAAATCTTCATGTACTCATTAAGTTGAGTGTATATACAAATTTTTAGGCCGTAATCTTCAAAACTTTCCATGAAATCTTACATTCTAGCATTTTCCCATATTTGACCTTGCCGTAAAAAGGTCAAGGTCAACCAAAGGTCATAATTTGAACAATCTATATAGTACTTGAGTACCCAATGCTACATACTAAGTTTCAAGGCCATCGGTCCATTGGTTCTGGAGGAGAAGCTTTTTAAAGCTTTTTACCATATATGGGCATGGCAGCCATATTGGTCATGTGAACAAATTTGAACAAATTTTTGTTCCCTCAACCCCTGGAGGCTCTATATGAAATTTGGTTTCAATTGGCCCCATGGCTTTTGAGTAGATTTTTTGAAATTTTCAAAATATTACAGTTCTGGGTCAAAGGTCAAAGAATGACCTTGACCTCTTGTACTCATAAATCTTCATGTACTCATTAAGATGAATGTATCTACTAATTTTTAGGCCAAAATCTTTGATAGATTCCACAAAATCTTATGTTATAGCATTTTCCCATATAAAAGCTACAGAAAGCAAATTTGACCTTGCCGTAAAAAAGGTCAAGGTCAACCCAAGGTCATAATTTGAACAATCTTGGTAGTACTCGCCTACCCGATGCTACATATCAAGTTTCAAGGCCATCGGCCTATTGGTTCTGGTGAAGAAGATTTTTTAAGCTTTTTACCATATATGGGCGTGGCGGCCATGTTGGTCATGTGACCTGGACCGTTTGAACAACTTTTCGTTCCTAAGACCCCTGGAGGCTACATATGAAATTTGGTTACAATTGGCCCAGCGGTTTCAGAGGAGAAGTCGTTTGAAATTGTGGACGGACGCCGGACGACGACGACGGACGCCGGAGCCTGCCTATCCTATAAGCTCCCCCGGAGCCTTCGGCTCAGGTGAGCTAAAAAAATAAAAAATGTCATATGAAAACAGGGCAATTATACTTTAATTTGGTTTTTAAATTAATTTTTTGCAGTTCACATTTAAAAAATGTCTGCTTTATGCATGTTATGTGTGCTTGCAGTTGTACTGAGTTATATTGGATGCTCCTATAGATGACGTCACAGTCTACTTGGGTAGATAACTCGTGCGCGACTTTATCGATTTATAGGAAAGGTGTTTATAGATAACTGAAAAGCATGTGTGACCATGTGTACCCAAGCTAGTCCAGCCACTTAGCAGTTATGATACACGGCCCAGTTTATTCTGTCATTTTTTCAAAGGTATACGACTTTTGTGACTTCCTGTTTGCTTCATTTGATACATAACTTCCAGACCCTTGATGGAAAGAATTTGCTCTTTTAAGCATTCAACCTTAATTGGAAAGGGATACAAAACTAAAAATCTGAAAATAGCAGAGTTGCTTCCCCTTTAAATGTACCCATTTACGGTAACTGACCTACAGAATATTTGTCTGGGTGAAGTGTGGAACCCTATTTTTCTAGGTAATTAATTAACGTTCTGTCATTTCAATATAGAACTGATTAATAATTACTCCAAAATGCCAAGAAGATTTGGTAATGTTTTCTGTCTTACTGTCCATGAATAGCTCTGTTCAGTTTGTCTAAGGAGCCAAATTTTGCCATCAGGAAAACAACACCATAAAACTCCCCTAAAAGTATAGTAATTAAACTTAATTGGCTTGTTAATAGATGCTTATAATGATCTCTAATTTGGCTGCCATATCATTGTTGATTTGTCTCATTTATGGACATACACCTGGAACAATTCAAGAAGTATTGAATCCTGCAACACTGTAAATCGTTGTTCAATATCAAATGTATATTTGCCAGCAATTTTTAGCTCACCTGAGCCGAAGGCTCACAGGTGAGCTTATAGTATAGGCAGGCATCCGTCGTCCGTCGTCCGTCCGTCCGTCCGTCCGTCAGTCCGTCCGTCCGTCAACATTTTCAAACGACATCTCCTCTGAAACTACAAGGCCCATTGTAACCAAATTTCATATATAGCATCTATGGGCAGGGGGAACCAATAATACTGTTTTTTATCCAAATCGCTTCATAACTTTGGTTGCTATGGCAACTTAAAGTTTCCATTGACTTGTATGGGAAAAATTGAAAATTTGCATTTATTGCTATGTCACTTCAGATATTTTGACAAAACTTTTGCAGAAATGTTCCTTGAGTAGTTCTCTATCAACCGAATGAAATTCATGTAAATTACACAATTTGGCTGGTTGCCATGGCAACCGAATGGTTAAAAATAGAAAAAATATTCAAAAATCATCTCCTCAGAAACTATACAACCAATAAAGCTCAAACTTCACAGGAAGGATCTTAGTACTAGCCTCTATAAAAGTACTGTTTTTCTTGGCTATTGCTCCAGCAGTTTGGTTGCTACGGGAACTGAAAGTTGCCATTGACTTATAATGGCAAAATGGAAAATTTGCATTTATTGCTATGCCACTGCAGATATTTTGACAAAACTTTCATAGAAATGTACCTTGAGTAGTCTTTAACCAGCCATGTTAAATTTATACAAATTGCGCAATTTGAATGGTTGCCATTGCAACTGAATAGTTAAAAATAGAAAAATCATCTCCGCAGAAACTGTGTGGCCAATAAAGCTCAAACTTTACAGAAAGAACCTTAGTACTAACCTCTATAGAATTACTGTTTTTCATGGCAACTGCTCCAGCAGTTTGGTTGCTATGGCAACTAAGAGTTTCCATTAACTTATAATGGGGAAAATGGAAATTGGCAATTTTTGCTGTCTAACTGCAGTTATTTAGATTTTTTTTCTACAGAAATGTTTCTTGAGTAGTCCTCTACAATTCATATGAAATTTCTCCAAATCGCTGAATTTGATTGGTTGCCATGGCAAAATATAGGGTAAATTTTCTTAAAAAAAAAAAAAATCATCTGCTCAGAAGCCATATGGGGGATGAAGCTGATATTGTGCAGATGTGTTGATGACAGTAGCCTCTACATAAATTTTATTCTTTTTCTTCCAATCCCATAAGAACTTTGGTTGCTATGGCATCTTATAGTTTCCATTGACTTTTTATGGGGAAAATGAAGCCATGAGGGGGATGAAGCTGATACTTAGCATACATATTGATAACATTAGCCTCTACCTAAAGTATGTTTTATATTATCATTGCCCGTGTGAATTGGTTGCTATGGCAACTTAAAGTTTCCATAGACTTATAATGGGGAAAGTGGACATTTGCTATTTATTTATGTGTTACTGCAGATATTTTGACAAAAGCTTTACAGAAATGTTCCTGGAGTAGTCCTCTACCAGCCATATGAATATTTCCCAAATACCTGATTTTGATTGGTTGCCATTGCAGCCAAAGATCTTCTTCTGAGAAGCCATTACGGGGGGATAAAGCTTTTTTTCATAAATATTTGTGATATTATCCTCCACATAAATGGTGCTTTTTATTGCTGTTGTGCATGGTGTTTTGTTGCTGTAACCTCAGTGCTCAGGTGAGCGATATAGGGCCATTGGCCCTCTGGTTTTTAAATGAAGCATCAAGTAATGTTCATTATTGTAAATTAGTTTGAGATTTATTTAATTGTTAGGACAAGAAAGATATTTTAACTATGGTTTTCAGTACGCTTGTGAGACTTCACAATGTTTTATAGAATTCATTACAATTTAAACCTACACAAGGATGGCTTTTAACTTCCATTTGCAAATTTGATGGTTTGAAGCAGAACTACGAGAAAAAAAAGATTTTCAATTGAAAAACAACTGACAGGAAAAGTGTGTTAAATAGTTGATTGTATAATATCTTCAAGCGATAATCATATTACTGGCTTTATCCACCAAATAATGGATGTTTACGTTTGAAACTCTACCCTCCTCCATCAAAATACAAATCAGGGACTGCTAGATTAGCAGGCTATTGCTTAAGCCACTGAGTTACCAGGGCTTCTTGGGGTGAGAAATACAAAAAGTCAATTATGCGATAAACTATTTAATATGCATATACTTTCAAAAAATAAACAATCTGAAAGACAAGTTAAATTTAAGTGCACTAAAACGTGTTTAAAAAGAACTACATTGTAAATAAATAATATCTTTGCAGATAAAAGTTAATTAGGTGATATGTATACATATCCAAGAGAGATAACTGTGACTAGAAAGTATTTTCCCCTTATTTTACAGGGGCTATTCTGTCTTTACTACCCAAGGGTACTAAGCCCACCTTGTTCCTTATGTACCCTTGCAATTTGCAAATCTGATTTCCCGCACTGCCCCCTATTGGCTGCAGCAAATTCCCCTCCTAGGGTTGTGTTATTTTAAGACCAGTCAGAAGATGCATTGCCAGAAACAGTTGTCCCACAACTTCATACAACTCTTCAAAACCACTGATGAACTGGCACCGAGGTTATAAAACTTGAGTACATTCTCAAACTCAAAATAAAACACACTGATTGGCTGCTTCCGAGCACATGCTCGGAAGCAGCCAATCAGTGTGCTTTATTTTGAGTTTGAGATTATTCTCAAGCTTTACAACCTCAAACCCTGGACAGTCTACTCTTTTTTGGTAATTGGTCATGGAAAACACGATATTTTTCTATCGTCAAGAGCGCCTGTTGTCCACAACTGGAAAATGTTTTCCAACAGATAATTTGATTGGATGTGATGGAAGTTGCTCGGACACAAAGAAATGGCGCAGTGTGAAGTTCAATTTACAAGCAGGCGATTGGCCAAAGGTAATGTAAGGAGCAAAGGTAAGGTAAGGAACAAACTGGACTTAGTACCCTTGGCTTGTAAAGATGCGGCTACTCTTAAAGGAGAGAATTCTTTCCTTTAAGAGTGGCCCCTACGATAATTGGAAACAGTGTCTCCTGCTGAAGTTGCCTACCCTTGTAAAGAGAGACAAAAACTTTGCAATTTAGAGGCCTCTCAGAGGTGTATACAATCACCTTTATATATTGCACTTCTAAAAATTATTGCACATCTACACAACAACATAAAGCGATAAACTTGATGATTTGAACTTTTCAAAGAAGTGTTATTTGTGGGCAATAAACCCCAACAATTACCCTCTCATGATTACTCAAAAATAGTTCTACTACTATAATGGCCCAGAGGTTATAAAATTTGAGAATAATCTCAAACTCAAAATAAAGCACACTGATTGGCTGCTTCCGAGCATGTGCTGGGAAGCAGCCAATCAGTGTGCTTTACTTTGAGTCGGAAGCAGCCAATCAGTGTGCTTTACTTTGAGTCGGAAGCAGCCAATCAGTGTGCTTTATTTTGAGTTTGAGATTATTCTCAAGTTTTATAGCCTCCAACCCAGGTTTTGTCTCACCTGTGACTAAAAGTGAGACATAGTATTACTTTTCTGTTATCGGCAGCGTAAACTTTATATCGGGTTTTCTAATTTAGACCTTTTTATCATAAAGAGAATCCATGTAGGAATAAGTAACATTATATACTCTGAGCAGCCACTCTATAGTTATGACTTTTTGGCATAATGCCTTTATCAAAATTATTATCATAATTTTGATAAAGGCATTATGCCGAAACGTCATAAATAAAGAGTGACTGTTTAGAGTATTGTTTTAGTTCTCACCAAATTTCCCTGACAAATCACAAAAATCCCTGATTTTTCCCCCGACCTAGAAAACAAGAGCTGTCGCCTGACAGCATAGCTCGCCTGAATTGGTGCTTGCCCATCACATAGCCGCTATGGTGGTGTGTACTGCTATGCATAAAACTTCAGGCAAGCATGTCCAAAATAAAAACACATTTATAAACAAAAGCTATCTCAGAAATAAGCCTTAAAATAAAATTAAAATGAAATAAAATTTCAAAGTCCATGAGCTTGAGTAAAAAAAACTGGGGGGGGGGGGAGGCTAGGCTGTACCATCAATCATTATCTAACATCAGTCCAAGTATTAGTATCAACTGAGTCTGTCACCGTGGCAATGTGAAATTATGTCTTCATAAATATAAAACTTTAACCAAAATCTTTAAGACAAAATTCTAAGTCGATGACTTGACTTCAAGGTCATCCAGTGGGGTAAGTATAAGGTGTTTTGTAAAAACTCAAAAAAGTGTCTTAACATCAGTTCAAGTATAAACTAAATCTCTGCAAAGCATTATGAATCAGTATGCAATTACAAAACTTTAAAAGTCCCTGACCTTGACATCAAGGTGACTGAGTGGGGTCGGGGTAGTATTCTGTAGCTCTAACTACAGTGCAAATATAAAAAGAATTCATCGATGGGTTCAGGAGATATGTGTCTTTAAAAAACTTTAACCAAAACATCCAATCAATAAAAAGACAATTTTCTAAGTCCATGACCTTGACATCAAGGTCACTGAGGGGGGTGGGGGTAGTACCTTCGAAAACTTTAGACCAGTATCTAACTTCAGTGCAAGTATCAAAGGAATCCATCAATGGGTTAAGGAGATATTGGGCTTTATAAAACTTTAACCAAAACATCCAGTCCAAAAAAACTCCCAATTTTCTAAGTCCATGACCTTGACATCAAGGTCACTGAGTGGGGTGGGGGTGGTACCTTGTTAAACCTTGGACCAATATCTAACTACAGTGCATGTATCAAAAGAATCCTTCAATGGGTTAGGGAGATATAGGTCTTTAAAAAACTTTAACCAAAACATCCAATCCGGACGCGGACGCGGACGCGGACGCCGACGCCGTGGTGACAACAATAGCTCTTCCTGAACTTTTGTTCAGGCGAGCTAAAAAGCCTTTCCAGTTAACAAATTACTCACAAATAGCTAGAAACCCACAATCTGAAAAAATTATTTGCAACTTCTGATTTCTAATATATGTTAGAGCATGTGCAAACACCATAACTCTTGTCTGATCAGAGTCTACCTTGTGCACCTTAACAGTCTATGGATTCTGGGCATCTAAATGGTGAATATCATATTTATTCAATTATGACAGATTTTTCCTCTCCAAAACAACCCCAATAATCTAGATCCATCTTATAAGATGGATCTAGATTTCTGAGACTGATTTGAAAGAGAAAAACTCATGGCAGACTGATTTGCAAACTGGGGGTCACTTTGACGAGGGGGAATCTATTGCTTAGTCAAATAAATATGATCGTGAATACTGTGATCAGATTGTGCCTATAGAAAATAACTCATGACCTTATATAATAGAAGTACAAGCTAAGTCTAATAAATATGGTAGTATAAACTGTGATCAGACCGTGCATACAGAAATAAATGAGCCGCGACGAGACAAAACCAACAATGTGGTTGTGCGCCCAGCGCAGACTCAGATCAGCCTGGGCATCCGCCCAGTCTGATCAGAGTCTTCGCTGTCCGCATGGATGTAGTTTAGGCCCTAAGCTACCCTTTGAGCACTTAGCGAAGAGTCTGATCAAATTTGGCGGATGCCCAGGTTGATCTGAGTCTGCGCTGGGCGCATGACCACATTGTTGGTTTTGTCGCGTCGAGGCTCAAATCAGATAACCTAATGACCTTAAATAATAGAAGTACAAGCTAATAGTGTAAGAACCTTCTGACCAGAGTCTTCACTGTCCAATGTTCTGCCAGCAATTTATTTTTACACATCATTAGGAACCAGTTGTTCAAAGCACCATCAACTTTTCAAACAAAGTTGTAAGCCATTCATATCTGCTAGTACGCAAAAAATCAAATGTGCTTATATTTTTGGCTGAAAAATGTATGGAGCTGTTACTGCAAAAGCTGTTATTTTTTTTGCCAAAAAGAAAAAAATACAGACATAAACAAGACCTGTCCCTATACAGGATAGCTCCCCTGCAGTGCCTTGCCCATCACATAAAAAAACATTGATGTAAAACTTTAAAGTGTGATGCCAACGCCAACGCCAACATTCAAGTGACAATAATAGCTCTCTGTACTTTCGTACAGGCGTGCTAAAAAATGTTAATATGCCATCAGCTTTGAACAACTCAGCCCAGACAGTAAAATCGACCTTGTCTCATTTTAGGCTAATTTATAGCTGATGGATAAGGTGTCCCAATATTCTGATACAGACATAGCTATAAAATCTTGCAGTATTTTTGTTCCAGTGTTTGGACAGGCTCTTCCTCTTCACTTGAGGAATTATCTGCTTCATATTCTTCTGAACCTTCTGATTCGGTGTCAACACTAGATGTCCTAAAGCTATCACTGTGCTCTAACGATTCCTGCTGTGATGTCACATAATCTGACCCAGACCTATATGGATAGTCTACTTCTCTTCTTATATTAAAACTAACTCCATTTTTAGTCTGTGATTTATTGGTACCAGTCTGATTCAAATCAACTTCCTGTTGGAATGGTTCACTGTATTTATTCTGTTTCTCTGCTTCTGGAGAATACTGATGCATTTTTAAATCTGAGCCATTTTCATGATGTGCATGAGAAATTCTTACATGCTTTTTAGGTTTTGCTCTTGAATGGTGGTCATTTTGTTTTATTTGAGAGTACTGCTGACCAAAATCATCACTATCAGAGGATATCAGAGCTGGACTGGTTTTAAAATCTATTTTATCATACTGGTCACATGTCACTGGTTTGGTACCCTGCTGCTCTTTGTGGTGGTGATTATGAAGACATTTGGATATATAGCCCATAATAGGCATAGGAAGTGGAACTGACCAGGGATCTGGCTCTTCTTTGCAAAAGTCCTATAAAAAAATAAAACAAACTGCTATTACATGCATTCTACAAATATATTAACATGAGCAATGTATCCACCCAAAATTAATATACAAATTTACATTTCACAACCACTAGACTAAAAGCTCTGGACCAAATAGACTGGTCAATTATAGTCTATATACAGTCAACCCTCTTTACAACGGCATTTATTACAGCAGCAAAAACCTTTATTATGTCATTCTGATATACACAGAATGGCTTTATTGTTCCAATAAACATTCTTCATAACAGCAAATTCAATTTAATGTCAAAACATTTTGGAACAAATGCCGTCAGTGTTAAGAGGGTCCACTGTAACTATATACATATTTACACATCACTATACTATTATTGGCCATATTATTACACTTAGACACTGAGCAAAACCCAACTTACTACGTTCAATGATCTATGAAATATAGGTCATGGCCCTAAATACATCACTGTATTCAACAGATCTTTCTCAGATGTTCCTGTGTACCAAGCATGAAGAATCTAGCCCTTTTGGTTATTTAGAAACTGAGCTAACGCAACAAGTGAATCCATTGCTAATCCGAACATAAATTTGCATGCACAGGTTCATGCATTTGCATGTGGAGACACAACAGGAAGGGATCACGTAAGTCCCCCTTTGCTTCACAAAGAGGCATTAAAAATGGTATAAAAACACGTAAGGTGTACCCAGTCACCTTGGACATAACTCTTGGCCGACTTCACTTTGAACTATTGCTCGGCCTATAGTACGTACATCTGCATATGAACACCAGCAGTACGGACTAAAGTATTATCACGTGACAGTGCTAAAGTTACCATGTCTCAAACTGCGGTAACTGTAGCTCTAGCTGGTTTCCAGCTACACATCAAAGTGGGTAATGGCCGACAACCAGAACTGAATCTGATTGGTCAGTTCTTTATACGAGGAGGGAATTGCCAGTTAATGTAACAGCTACCATAGAAGCTCTAGTTCCAACTGAAGTTCTTCTCTGAGACAGCATTCTATGCTGAATGCTTCTAAGGGAAGCAACTTTCACAGGAAAGACTATTCTCTC
Organism: Ctena decussata; assembly: GCA_963989385.1. Lineage (NCBI taxonomy): Eukaryota > Metazoa > Mollusca > Bivalvia > Lucinida > Lucinidae > Ctena > Ctena decussata. Next base: position 40,346,529 of record OZ022503.1, on the reverse strand, counting down.
CTTCTTAAATTGGTCTAACAATAAAGGAAAGTTTTTGCTCCAGTCTGGAAGCACGTTCTTTTTTATGAACAGCCTCATTTGAGAAAATGAAATGGAAGGCAAATATTTTCAGATCAGAGTGACCTATCATGGTGGTGTATCCATTGACCAAACATATTACCTGTGCAAGATGGTACTGAAGTAATTTCTTCATCTCTTTCTGACCTTGCCTGTCCTTGAAAGCCAGGGGAGACCTACCATCCTGAAATGATGACAAGGTCAAGTGTAGAAAGTCCAATATTTAGGATAATTACAGAATTGTAAAATTGTAAAGCAAAATTCTGTGGAAGCAAAATTTGGCAGTTATAAGAGACCGCCATGTTCTTGTAAGGTGTTTGGATGCTCATAATGAGCCACTTCATCCAGATCTATTTGCCCTCTAGTCTTTTAATTCTGAATATGATACAGCCTGGACAATTTCTTTTTAAATTTTGCAGACAAAAAATTTGTTGTCTGCTTTCTTGGTGCTTTAGAGGTTAATAAGGAGCTCTGTTTGGCAGCCAGATGTAAGTGGCCAATTAAAATGTAGTACAATAAACTTCTATTAAAAGAGACATCGGTCTTTAGCAACCTTTTTTTACTTTCCTTGGGTGACCCCTTTATACAGGTTTACTAGTTTTCACCATGAAGGATTTCTTCTCACCTTATCCATAGAGAATTCTGATGCTCCGTGCTCTTCCAGTACGTTGATAATCTCTTTACCATTCTCCATCCCATATGCATAGTGTAGGCATGTTCGGAAATACTACAAAGAAATAATTGAACACTGACATTCCTTCTGATAGATTTTGCTGCTACAATGAATTTGGTGTTACACAGAATAAATTGCAGCATAAACAAGAGGCCCAAATGGGCCTGATATCGCTCACCTGGCTTTTGTGCAACGGGACCATTCTGATACAAAATTGGTCCAATTCCAATGAGATTTTCTCATTTGCACATTTTGCTACTTTTAGTAACAGAGGCCAACTTGTCTGGTCTTTATATATTTACTTTTGAACATCTCAATACAAGAATCATTTTGCCACAAATTTCATCAAAATCCATTCAGGGGTTACTGAGATCTTGTCAGTTTCATGTTTTGTGCTATTTTTAGTAACGGCGGATGGCGGCCATCTTGGAATGCCAAAATGCAAAAAATTGAAAAGCTTTCATGCAAGGACCATTTTGACACACAATTGGTCCAGCTCCATTGTAATTTTCTAATTTTCAAATTTTGCTATTTTAAGTAACAGAGGCCAACTTGACGGGTCAATATTTTTTAATTTTTAAAGGACTCAAAGCAAGAATCAGTTTGCCACAAATTTCTTCTAAATCGATTCAGCGGTTAATGAAATATTGTCATTTTCATGTTTTGTGCTATTTTTAGTACCGCCATCTTGGAATGCCAAAATGCAAAAAATCAAAAAAGCTTAATGAAAGGACCATTCTGACAGAAAATTAGTCCAATTCCATTGAGATTTTCTAATTTTTACATTTTTCTATTTTTAGTAACAGTGGCCAACATGACTGGTCTACAGTTAGTTATTTCTGAAACATCTCAATGTAAGAATCATTTTGACATAAATTTCATCAAAATCCATTCAGCAGTTTCTGAGATATTGTCATTTTCATGTTTTTTGCTATTTTTAGTAATGGCAGATGGCGGCCATCTTGGAATGCCAAAATGCAAAAACTCGAAAAAGCTTAATGAAAGGACCATTCTGATAGGAAATTAGTCCAATTTCATTGAGATTTTCTAATTTTCACATTTTTCTATTTTTAGTAACAGTGGCCAATATGACTGATCTATAGTTAGTTACTTTTGAAACATCTAAATGCAAGAATCATTTTGACACAAATTTCGTCGAAATCCATTCAGCAGTTACTGAGATATTGTCATTTTCATGTTTTGTGCTATTTTTAGTAACGGCAGATGGCGGCCATCTTTGAATGCAAAATTGCAATTAAGAGAAATGGCTTCATGCAAGGGACATTCTGACACAAAATTGGTCCACTTCCATTCAAGGGTTACTGAGTAATTGTCATTTTTAGGTTTGTGCTATTTTTAGTAACGGCCCCCCTGGTGGCGATCTTGGAATGCCAAATTGCAATTAATCAAAACGGCTTCATGTAAGGAACATTCTGACACAAAATTGGTCCAATTCCATTCAAGGGTTCTTGAGTAATTGTCATTTTTATGTTTGTGCTATTTTTAGTAACGGCCCCCGTGGTGGCCATCTTGGATAGTCAACTGGCACAAAATTGAAATAATTCCATTCAAGGACCATTTCTGACCAAATCTGACCAGAATCGATTGCGTTTTCTTGAGATAATGACATTTGAGCAAAATCGGTCTTGTAAGCGCTAAGTAGGTCACTGTAACCTAATTCCACTATAGATTTTTTTCGTTTTTACAATTTCTAATCCCAAGGTCCCATTAATGTTCCACACAAACTTTCAACCAACAAGAGGCCCAAATGGGCCTGATATCGCTCACCTGGCTTTTGTAGCCGAATGGTCCCCATTCTGATACAAAATTGGTCCAATTCCAGAGATTTTCTCAATTTCACATTTTGCTACTTTTAGTAACAGAGGCCAACTTGTCTGGTTTTTATATATTTACTTTTGAAACACCTCAAGGCAAGAACCATTTTGCCACAAATTTCATCAAAATCCATTCAGGGGTTACTGAGATATTGTCAGTTTCATGTTTTGTGCTATTTTTAGTAACGGCAGATGGTGGCCATCTTAGAATGCCAAAATGCAAAAAATTGAAAAGCTTTCATGCAAGGACCATTTTGACACAAAATTGGTCCAGTTCCACTGTAATTTTCTAATTTTCAAATTTTGCTATTTTAAGTAACAGAGGCCAACTTGACTGGTCAATATTTGTTAATTTGTGAAACACATCAAAGCAAGAATCATTTTGCCACAAATTTCGTCTCAATCGCTTCAGCGGTTAATGAGATGTTGTCATTTTCATGTTTTGTGCTATTTTTAGTAACGGCAGATGGTGGCCATCTTGGAATGCCAAAATGCAGAAAATCGAAAAAGCTTATTGAAATGATCATTCTGACAGAAAATTAGTCCAATTCCACTGAGATTTTCTTATTTTCACATTTTTCTATTTTTAGTAACAAAGGTTATTATGACTTGTCTATATTTAGTTACTTTTGAAACATCTCAATGCAAAAATCATTTTGACACAAATTTCGTCAAAATCTATTCAGCGGTTACTGAGATATTGTCATTTTCATGTTTTGTGCTATTATTAGTAACGGCAGGTGGTGGCCATCTTGGAATGCCAAATTGCAATTAATAGAAATGGCTTCATGTAAGGAACATTCTGACACAAAATTGGTCCAATTCCATTCAAGGGTTCTTGAGTAATTGTTATTTTATGTTTGTGCTATTTTTAGTAACGGCAGATGTCGGCCATCTTGGAAGCCAAATTGCAATTAATCGAAACAGCTTCATGCAAGGAACATTCTGACACAATATTGGTCGAATTCCATTCAAGGGTTCTTGAGTAATTGTCATTTTTATGTTTGTGCTATTTTAAGTAACGGCAGATGTCGGCCATCTTAGAAAGCCAAATTGTAATTAATCAAAACGGCTTCATGCAAGGAACATTCTGACACAAAATTGGTCGAATTCCATTCAAGGGTTCTTGAGTAATTGTCATTTTTATGTTTGTGCTATTTTTAGTAACGGCCCCCGTGGTGGCCATCTTGGATAGTCAACTGGCACAAAATTGAAATAATTCCTTTTAAGGACCATTGCTGACCAAATCTGACCACAATCGATTGTGTTTTCTTGAGATACTGACATTTGAGCAAAATCGGTCTTGTAAATGCTAAGTAGGTCACTGTGACCTAATTCCGCAATAGATTTTTTTCATTTTTATAATTTTTAATCCCAAGGTCCCATTAATGTTCCACACAAACTTTCGGCCAAATATACCACATGGTTCTGGAGAAGAAGTTGATTTTGTTGTTTTTGCTATTTTTAGTAACGGCGGCCATCTTGGATTCTTGACCTGACCCAATTTTACAATTTTGAAACCCTGCAGTCTGGTCATGCTCCATGTGAAATTTGAAACCCATGGGTGCAGTGGTTTTAGAGAAGAAGTTGTTTGAAGTCTTTGAATTAGTCGTTTTTTGACATTGGCATTTGAGCAAAATTACACATGTAAACAGAAAGTAGGTCACTGTGACAAAACTCCGCTACAGATTTTTTTCATTTTTACAATTTTGAATACCAAGGTTTCATTGATGTTCCATGCCAAAATTCAGACAAATATACCCAGTGGTTCTGGAGAAGAAGTTTATTTTGTTGTTTTTGCTATTTTTAGTAACGGCGGCCATCTTGGATTTTCAACCTGACCCAATTTTACAATTCTGAGACCCTGGAGTCAGGTCATGCTCCATGTGAAATTTGAGAACCATGGGACCAGTAGTTTTACAGAAGAAATTGTTTGAATATTTGTTTTTAGTTGTTGACGGACACATTCCGTGACCTCACAACGCATGACGCACGACGCACGCATTGGTATGACAATAGCTCACTATGGCCCTTCGGGCCAGGTGAGCTAAATATACCAAACAGTTCTGGAGAAGAAGATGATTTTGTTGTTTTTGCTATTTTTAGTAACAGTGGCCATCTTGGATTCTTGACTTGACCCAATTTTACAATTTAGAAACCATGCAGTCTAGTCATGCTCCATGTGAGATTTTAGACCAATGGGTTCGGTGGTTTTACAGAAGAAGTTGTTTGAAGTTGTTTGAATAAGTCGTTTTCTGACAGTGGCATTTGAGCAAAATTACACTCGTAAACAGAAAGTAGGTCACTTTGACAAAACTCCGCTACAGATTTTTTTCATTTTTACAATTTTGAATACCAAGGTTTCACTGATGTTCCATGCCAAAATTCAGACAAATATACCCAGTGGTTCTGGAGAAGAAGTTTATTTTGTTGTTTTTGCTATTTTTAGTAACGGCGGCCATCTTGGATTTTCAACCTGACCCAATTTTACAATTCTGAGACCCTGGAGTCAGGTCATGCTCCATGTGAAATTTGAGAACCATGGGACCAGTAGTTTTACAGAAGAAGATGTTTGAATATTTGTTTTTAGGTGTTGACGGACACATTTCGTCACGACGCACGACGCACGCATTGGTATGACAATAGCTCACTATGGCCCTTCGGGCCAGGTGAGCTAAATATACTTTTTGCCAGTCAAACTAATATTATACAGAATTTTTAATGTTATACTGAGTGATGACATAAAAAGGATTAACTAGATCTCAATTCAAATACCGTAAAATTGATCAACGTTCAGGTGAATGGGTACATTTTCAGGGGAAGCTACACTGTCTTCAATTTTGTGTCCCTCCAAAAAAATGTCAACTCTCATAGAAAAGAATTTGCTTCCCTAGAAGCAAATTAGTTTCTTTAAGAGTAGACATTATTTTCTTGCAGACACTTTTTGGAATATTTTTGTCATCCAGTAAGCAAAAAACAGGAAGTCACAAAAGTTGTTCCACTTTGTAATACTGGGGGAAAAATATAGAGATATACCATAACAAATTACTGTAATCATAAAAACTAGAAAAGGTGTTTGTAAACCCCCCAGCCATATGCCTGACCCTAAAAGGGGGACTGTACTAAAATATTGACAGACATTGTTCAAAAGTTAGCAGTCAATTAACTTATCATCTCCAATCAGCAGACCAAGTTTCAAGTCCCTAGCTCAAACACTTTTTGAGAAATCTTGCTGACAAATTTAAACTGCTGAAATTTTCAAAGGGCCATAACCACGAGAAAAATATGCATAATTCATTCAAAAGTTAATCAGTTCATTTACTCATCATCTCCAATCAGCTGGCCAAGTTTCAAGTCCCTAGCTCAAACACTTTTTGAGAAATCTTGCTGACAAATTTAAACTGCTGAAATTTTCAAAGGGCCATAACCACGAGAAAAATATGCATAATTGATTCAAAAGTTAATCAGTTCATTTACTCATCATCTCCAATCAGCTGGCCAAGTTTCAAATCCCTAGCTCAAATACTTTCGATATATCTTGCTGAATGAAGACATTTTCAAAAGGCAATAACTCCGAAAATAACTGACAAAATTTGTGCAAAAGATAATCAATTCATCTAATCATCATCTCCAATCAGTTGACTAAGTTTCACTTCGCTAGCTCAAATACTTTTCTGGATATCTTGCTGTCAAGTTTAAAATACAAAAATTTTCAAAGGGCTATTACTCAGAAAAAAAATGGACAGAATTTGTTCAAAAGTTAATCAGTTCATCTACTCATCATCTCCAATCAGTTATCTAAGCTTCAAGTCCCTAGCTCAAATACCTTTTGAAACATCTTGCTGACAATTGTTAAATGCCAAAATTTTCAAAGTTGCTCAAAAATGAGTGGTAACAGAGCATAAAGAGGTGCCTATACTAATTCTAGGTAAAGCATAAAACTTGACAAAAGTTTATGCTGCCACCAACACTGGAAAAGCAACACCAAATGTCTCACTTCCATAAGTCCCATGCTAGACAATAACCAATAAATTATTCTACCTGATCTCTGACAGAATCTATCTTCTGTCTGGTGACATGAACCAGTGTGTCTGCTAGTAGCCGTGTAATCTCAGAATACCCTCGTAAAACAGCCTTGTGTAATAAAGGCTGACCTGAAAGCTGAAACATAAAACAGGTACATGCACATATGCATTTAGCAAAGTCAGTGACACAAATAATATAGATCACAGTAAAATACTGATGGTTGTTTTCAGTTTCTGTTTTCTAGACTGCCCTTCTTGAATCAGTAGAAGGGGAAGAATCAATCTCCTCAGAAGTAATCGGCCAGACTAAACATTTAGCCTTGGACCTCTGGCTCTTGAGTCAGACGTGCTACCAACTGGGCTATGCGGCCTGGCACTGCCATTCAGCCAATACAGTGAGGAGCAGATTCAAACAGCATGGAACCAATTCTTCTCTGCTAGAGTGACCACTAATTGCTAAGAAAGGTGAACACTGTCAATGTGTATGGGTATGCCCAGGCATGGTAAGTCTCCCTATTTTTAGTGAGACTCCCTAGATCTAATTTTTGGCTCCCAAAACCCAGTTTTACATGCTGTCTTACTATTTTGTTTTCTGAAATTTCACTACATAATAAATGTGAATAAGGTCTCACTATTTTTCCAGAACCTCACTAAATTTTATTTTCAGAACTTAACGTGTCTGGTATGCCTTTATGTTTTTTTTTCAGCCATTTTTACAAGGGGGGTAACTTTTCTGACTTCATGTTTGTTTCCCTGAATGCTGAAGCACTTCTAAAAAGAGGTCTACTCTTAAAAGAAAGAGTTCACCTCCAATGAAAAGGGAGCAAAAATAAGAATGGTAGGATTGCTTCTGCTGGAAGTGTATCCATTTACCTTAAACAAAGAATGCTCTCACTCTAAGAAAAAGTCATACACTTTTACTGATAGATAGAAAATCTTAGACACCTCTAGAAAGGGATATTCTTGTCCAATATGTGAGAAATATTTATACTCCTTACTGACAGAAAAGTCGAAACTGAAACAGTTATATAGAAAAAACTGAACTTACATTACATCTGCAGTCAGCCATACAGGTTTCTAAGCCTTTCTCTAATACTGATTCATAATAGAGCATTTCTCTGACACTGACCAAGTCTCCATCTTCAACTGCTTGAGTCAATAAAATCTTGTGGTTCTGTGAAGAAACAAATGAACAATAGTGTGACACTTTGTTAGACTAGCATGGGGCAAAATCCAAATTCTAGAGCAAATCAAGTCCTGTCTTCTTGCTGAGGAATAGCGCTCTAAACTCATAATCTAGAGGTCCTCCATTTGAGTTCTGCTCAGACTGTGGTGCTATAAACACACCTGGTTAACTATGTTTCCAAGGCTGTAAGAAAACAAACAAGAAAATCGGTGGAACCGATGGATGCTCCCCGAAGGCTTGGAGTAGGACAATGGGTATCCTGGTGAAGGAGTGATTTTCTGTGTAAATTAAATGCAATTCAAAATGGAAAAAGTAATTCTCTTCAATACTTTTAGAGCAATGCTCTAGACATGCATACAATGGAGAAAAAATAACAAGGGAAGTAACTCCAAAAATAATTTGGGATACAGTTACTGTTCTTCTGCTCTGCACTTCTTGTCATTGCCCTCTATTATCAATATAAGAAATTTCATTCATGTTCCCTTAAATATGTACAGAGATATACTCCAGACAAGCCAAATAACTGAAAAAATTAGGAAGGGCACTAATTCCGTATTTACTAAAGGTAATGTTATAGTTCTTAAGCTCTGCACTTCCTTGCATTACCCACAATCAACATGTAAAATTTCATTTGGTTTCCTTCAATACTTTCTAAGATATGCTTCATACAAGCAAAATAAAGCACAAATTAAGAAGGGAGCTAACTCTGTAATTATTTATGACAGGGTTATGGTTCTTATGTTTTCCACTTTCCCTCATTGCCCTCTATTAGTGTGTGAAGTTTCATTAAGTTCCCTTTTATACTTTCAGAGATATGTTCTGGACATGCAAAATACTGAAAAATAGGAAGGGAGCTAACTTTGTAAATACTTAAGACAGGGTTATGGGTCTTGTGCTCTGCACTTTCTCTTATTGCCCTCTTTCAATGTATGAAGTTTCATTAAGTTCCCTTTAATACTTTTGGAGATATGCACCGGACAAGCTTAATATTGAAAAAACTGGGAAGGGAGCTAACTTCGTAAATACTTGTGACAGGGTTACGGTTCTTATGCACTGCACTTCCTCTAATTGTCCTCTATCAATGTGTAAAGTTTCATTTAGTTCCCCCTTATACTTTTAGAGATATGCTCCAGACAAGCAAAATATTGAAACGGTAAGGGAGCTAACTTTGTACATACTTGTGACAGGGTTACGATTCTTGTGCACTATACTTCCTCTCATTGTCCTCTATCAATGTGTGAAGTTTCATTTAGTTCCTCCTTATACTTTCAGAGATATGCTTCGGACAAGCAAAATATGCAAAATAACTGGGAAGGGAGCTAACTTCGTAAATATTAGTGACAGGGTTACGGTTCTTGTGCACTGCACTTCCTCTCATTGTCCTCTATCAATGTGTGAAGTTTCATTTGGTTCCCCCTTATACTTTCAGAGATATGCTACGGACAAGCAAAATTGAAAAAAAAACTGGAAGGGGAGCTAACTTCGTAAACACTTGTGACAGGGTTACGGTTCTTGTGCACTGCACTTCCCCTTGTTGTCCTCTATCTATGTGTGAAGTTTCATTTAGTTCCACCTTATACTTTCAGAGATATGCTCCAGACAAAAGTGTGACGGACAGATGGACGGACGGACAGACGGACGGACAAAGCGGCAACATATGCTCACCCTTCTGGGAGCATAAAAAGAGTCCTAGTTCCCAAACAACCTGGTCTTCATGGCTAAACAATCAGTATTTATCCATTTTCTGACTCACTCATCATAAATGAAATACTGTTGAAAGGGACTTAAAACTACAGATTATCCTTCCATCACATCAATAATTATTGTCAACGAGGTTTTTGTTTCTAGGGAATCCAGTATATCAGTAAAATGTTCAAAAGTCTTCAGCATATACAGTATTTTGTACCATATGCAAAACCTCAAGTACACCATGACAATCTGTATCTCAATGCCCAAGGAAGCAGACAGTTTACTTTGAGATACCAGTAACTTGAGCTAACAGCCGCTGAAATGTAAAGTAATGGAAATATGACCAAACTTTTTTCTGAATACATTAACTTAAACTGTATGGGTACACCTCCATGTTTTCCACCATTTTTTCAAAGGGGAACAACTTTTGTGACAGCATGTTTGCTTCCTGGCTGACATAGACCTTCCCAAATGGGTTTCTATAGGAGCAAATTCTGTCCTTTTAAGAGCTGACCCTCTTAAAAGCAGCCAAAAGGAAAATGGCAGAGTTGCTTCCCCATCACCTTAAGTGAGTATTTTTTATTTAGAGACATCAGTATTTGGTAGGGATGGGTATTGCCAGAATTTTCGTATTGCGATATATTGCAATACCCTCACACTGCATTGCAATACGAATCACAATATATTGTGACATTTGTTTTCTACATGTAAAGTACAATGGAGGGCTATGCATGAAAGTAGATAGATGTATTATGTTTATCTTTGGTGTTTTCATTTATCCTTCATAAAGTGTGACTTGAACTGGACAAGAGACAGACTAGTAGAACTCCTCTAAATAAACTGTCTCGCTAAGATTTTGGGCAATCCTATATCTAGCTTTTTATGCATTTGCCTTAGGGTAGCTGTTTCTCAGTAGGAGAACTTAAGATACCAGAGTTACTTACTAACTGTAATTTGCCTTAGGGTAGCTGTTTCTCAGTAGGAGAACTTAAGATACCAGAGTTACTTACTAACTGTAATTTGCCTTAGGGTAGCTGTTTCTCAGTAGGAGAACTTAAGATACCAGAGTTGCTTACTAACTGTAATTTGCCTTAAAGTAGCTGTTTCTCAGTAGGAGAACTTAAGATACCAGAGTTACTTACTAACTGTAATTTGCCTTAGGGTAGCTGTTTCTCAGTAGGAGAACTTAAGATACCAGAGTTACTTACTAACTGTAATTTGCCTTAGGGTAGCTGTTTCTCAGTAGGAGAACTTAAGATACCAGAGTTACTTACTAACTGTAATTTGCCTTAGGGTAGCTGTTTCTCAGTAGGAGAACTTAAGATACCAGAGTTACTTACTAACTGTAATTTGCCTTAGGGTAGCTGTTTCTCAGTAGGAGAACTTAAGATACCAGAGTTACTTACTAACTGTAATTTGCCTTAGGGTAGCTGTTTCTCAGTAGGAGAACTTAAGATACCAGAGTTACTTACTAACTGTAATTTGCCTTAGGGTAGCTGTTTCTCAGTAGGAGAACTTAAGATACCAGAGTTACTTACTAACTGTAAGTACTGTTTATTTTCCTGAATGTTTGACAACAGTATCGCATTTGCGGCACACTGCAACATTTTCAGTAATGGTATTCTTTTGAAGGCCAAAAAATGCTGCCAGATATCTGACTTTCCTTTCGGATTTTTAACGATTTCGTATTCGGCCATTGTTGCCAGCCGGCTGTTTATGGTGTTATCGATTCGACATGTATATGCACACTCTGCTTTCACAGCTTGCTTATGCCATTCATTCACTAACGCAATGTGGCTTACACGGTTCCGAAGAAAATGGCTTGCTTAAAAATTGGTAAAACATTCGGCCTACGCTGTTACAAAGAAAACAGCTTATGTAACTCATGGGGTACTTGATTATAAAGCTTTCTGAGCGTGATTCTGTTTACCGGAAAGAACGATGTACATTTCTTAGAGAACCTCAGCACAACAATACTGAATGGATTATTTTTGAGACTTTCAACATCCTTAGGAGCTAAAATATCGCCAGCGTATGGATATGGGCGGATCGTATCGCAATACGAATTTTTTTCTGACCGTATTGCGATATACCGATATTATTGCGCATCCCAAGTATTTGGGATAATGAGAGTCAACTGTCACCATTTTTATTTACCTATAAAACTAGGGGTTTCCCCTCGCCAGAATGGCCTTAAATATTTAAATAATTCTTATGAAATCCTGCTGCAAGAAACGTTTTTCCTTCCAAAACATACGCAAAAATTGTGATCTGTCTAAGACGTATCTCAATTTTTGGGATTGTTTTGGAAGGGAAAAACTGCCTTCTCATAATGGATGAAATAAGGTATTACCTCATAGTCAGCTAGGTCCAGAAAACAATCATCTAAACTACTATTCTCACAGTTCAGATCCTGAAATATAGATCAGTAACAACTCTATCATGAACTGTGATGGGCGGAGGGATGATATGGGTTTTACAGCCTTTTAACACAGTATTTTTAGTCATTTCTGGCCAATGGGGAAATGGGTGTGATGATTATGAGGATAAATTAATCCGGAAAGAGGATTCAGGAACATCAGAACCTTGCCTGGCTCAAACCTGGGAACCTTGGATTACAATTCCTGACTCGGCTGGTCAAAGCATTATCAGCTAAATGAAGTTGGTAGTCAAGGGTTTGTTAAGTCCTCTAGTACACATAAAATGAAGACTGCTAATATCTTTTAGTGAAAACAATGTAAGGAGCTTTTCTACAAAAAAATACCAGTGTTTCTGAGAACATTTGAAAATATGACATCTCAGTACAAACTAATGACAGCTTTAGTTTCAAACAAGCAAATTCGGTGAATTTATATCCCCAGCCGAAGTGGCCCCGATTCATTTATGGTTTATTTTAAGTTTCATACAATTTCGTTAACTGGTTACTTAGTTAATGCTGATCTTGTGGAATGTAAATAAAATCAAGGGCAATAACTCTGAGAAAAGTGAGGCATAAGCTGAAGCTGTACTTTTTAAACACTTGCCTTGGTGCACTATGATGATATGATTGATTGATTGATTTCTTGCTTTACATCCACGGTAAACAACTATGGTCATGTCGGGACGGTCAGTTAACCTAACCACACTGTTCCTGGGCAGGCTTAGACCTCCTAAGCGGTTAACCAGTACTATGTGCACATACATTGTACTTTCGCCAGTAACTGACAACTGCCCTTCTTGAATCAGCGGAAGGAGAAACGAAAGTATGTGGCCAGACCGGGTATCGAACCCAGGACCTCTGACTTATGAGTCAGGTGCCCTACCGATTGCGCTATGCGGCCCGGCGCACTATGATGATATATTTTTAATTCAGTTACAAGAAATTTTGTTCACAGATACCTTAGTTATGACTAATTTGTGGATTTTGAATAATTCAAGGGCATTAAATCATGCATTACTGGAGCGATTATGACGAATCTTAATGTGTCATGATAATACATAATTATTTTAAGTTTCATGAAATTTTATTCATTGGTTACTTAGTTATGACTCAATTTGTTAATTTTTAACCAATTCATGGGCAATAACTCATTGCTTACTGAAGCAATTTTGACAAAACGTAAGATGCATCAATGTGTTATGCTGATACATATTTACTATAAGTTTCATAGAATTCTATTCATTGATAACTTAGTAATGGCTGAATTTGGCAATCTTAAACTGATTCAAGGGCAATAACTCATGCACTACTGATGCCATTCTGATGAAACTATATGTGTACTCCGCCTTATGGTGATACATATTTAATTTCATGAAGTTTTGATAATTAGTTACTTAGTTATGGCTCATTTTATTGATTTCAAGTCAATTAAAGGGCAATAACTTGTGCACCACTGATGCCAGTCTAACGAAACTTCATATGCATCAACGCGTTATAGTGATATATATTTATTTTAAAGTTTAATGAAATTCCGTCCAGTGGTTACTTAGTTATGGCTTCGGACAGACGGATGGATGTATGGAAGGATAGACAGATGGACAGACAGACGTACAGACATGGAGAAAACTATGTCCCCTCCGCCTTCGGCGGCGGATAACAACTGCACAAAGAGATTAACTCAATGTCTGACACAACTATAGATGATGAGGGACACTTAATTGTTACCCTCTAATTTCTGTACTGATCTTTCTGTATTTGACAATAAGTTGGCTTGTCCTACATCAAACCTGGAGACAAGGGCATGAACTAGTAATAATTCTGGGATAGTTTTTTTAAATTCTCCCTCAAAATGCCCAAACAATTCTAACGAGGGGATACCACGCATCTGTTTATGGAGAAACTCAAAATTATTATCAACAATCGCCCTTTCGCCAGCTCTGCAGTTGGAGATGTTATGTAGAATTTACAATTTAATTTTAACTAGAAAATGTGTTTATGAAACACTATGCCCCCAACCATATGCTTGTCTCTAGAGAAGGTTCATCCAATAATGCTTGTACCTTTGTACCATAGGCTTACAATGCACTAAGTCAAAAAAGGGGCTTAACTCAGTCAAAAATTTACGAATTGTTTTCAAAAGTTAATCAGGTCATCTACACCTTGGGCAATATCAACCTGCAAAAACCATGATCCTAGCATCAGGGGTTCTCCAGATATTTTGTTCACAAGCTTCCATAGGCAAATAATGCACTAAGTTGAAAAAGGGGCATAACTCAATCCAAAATTTACAAATTATTTTAAAAAGTTAATCAGGTCATCTACACCACAGGCAGTATCTACCTGCATAAAATCATGCTCCTAGCATCAGGTGTTCTTGAGATATTTTGTTCACAAGGTTCCATAGGCTTACAATGCACTAAGTCAAAAAAGGGGCATAACTCGGTCAAAAATTCACAAATTTGTTTTAAAAGTTAATCAGGCCATCTACACCTTGGGCATTCTCATCTTGCAAAGTCTCATGATCCTAGCATCAGGGGTTCTTGAGATATTTTGTTCACAAGGTTCCACAGGCTAAGTCGAAAAAGGGGCATAACTCTGGAAATACATTGCAGGCGGAAAAATAAAAAAATACGGGTCTGCTTATTTTCCATACTGATCATGTGTATAAAGTTTCAAGTTCCTAGCTCTTACTGTTCTTGACTATATGTAAGGGTACCTTTGTACCATAGGCCTCAATGCACTAAGTCGAAAAAGGGGAATAACTCGATCAAAAATTTACGAATTTTTTTCAAAAGTTAATCAGGTCATCTACACCACAGGCAGTTTCTTCCTGCAAATAATCATGCTCCTGGCTTCAGGGGTTCTTGAGATATTTTGTTCACAAGGTTCTATAGACTTACAATGCACTAAGTTGAAAAAGGGGCATAACTCGGTCAAAAATTCACAAATTTGTTTTAAAAGTTAATCAGGCCATCTACACCTTGGGCATTCTCATCTTGCAAAGTCTCATGATCCTAGCATCAGGGGTTCTTGAGATATTTTGTTCACAAGGTTCCACAGGCTAAGTCGAAAAAGGGGCATAACTCTGGAAATACATTGCAGGCGGAAAAATAAAAAAATACGGGTCTGCTTATTTTCCATACTGATCATGTGTATAAAGTTTCAAGTTCCTAGCTCTTACTGTTCTTGACTATATGTAAGGGTACCTTTGTACCATAGGCCTCAATGCACTAAGTCGAAAAAGGGGAATAACTCGATCAAAAATTTACGAATTTTTTTCAAAAGTTAATCAGGTCATCTACACCACAGGCAGTTTCTTCCTGCAAATAATCATGCTCCTGGCTTCAGGGGTTCTTGAGATATTTTGTTCACAAGGTTCTATAGACTTACAATGCACTAAGTTGAAAAAGGGGCATAACTCGGTCAAAAATTCACGAATTTGTTTCAAAAGTTAATCAGGTCATCTACACCTTGGGCATTCTCATCTTGAAAAGCCTCATGATCCTAGTATCAGGGGTTCTTGAGATATTTTGTTCACAAGGTTCCACAGGCTAAGTCGAAAAAGGGGCATAACTCTGGAAATACATTGCCGGCGGAAAACTAAAAAAATACTGGTCTGCATATTTTCCATACTGATCATGTGTATAAAGTTTCAAGTTCCTAGCTCTTATTGTTCTTGACTATATGTAAGGGTACCTTTGTACCATAGGCCTCAATGCACTAAGTCGAAAAAGGGGCATAACTCGGTCAAAAATTCACAAATTTGTTTCAAAAGTTAATCAGGTCATCTACACCTTGGGCATTCTCATCTTGCAAAGCCTCATGATCCTAGCATCAGGGGTTCTTGAGATATTTTGTTCACAAGGTTCCACAGGCTAAGTCGAATAAGGGGCATAACTCTGGAAATACATTGCCGGCGGAAAAATAAAAAAATACAGGTCTGCTTATTTTCCATACTGACCATGTGTATAAAGTTTCAAGTTCCTAGCTCTTATTGTTCTTGACTATATGTAAGGGTACCTTTGTACCATAGGCCTCAATGCACTAAGTCAAAAAAGGGGAATAACTCGATCAAAAATTCACAAATTTTTTTCAAAAGTTAATCAGGTCATCTACACCACAGGCAGTATCTTCCTGCAATAAATCATGCTCCTAGCTTCAGGGGTTCTTGAGATATTTTGTTAACAAGGTTCCATAGGCTTACAATGCACTAAGTCGAAAAAGGGGCATAACTCGGTCAAAAATTCACGAATTTGTTCCAAAAGCTAATCAGGTCATCTACACCTTGGGCATTCTCATCCTGCAAAACCTCATGATCCTAGCATCAGGGGTTCTCGAGATATTTTGTTCACAAGGTTCCACAGGCTAGGTCGAAAAAGGGGCATAACTCTTGAAATATGTGACCCGCGGAAAAAAGAAAAAACACGTGTTCGCTTATTTTTCATACTGATCATGTGTATAAAGTTTCAAGCTCCTAGCTCTTACGGTTCTTGAGTTATAGATAGGGGACAGACGGACAGACGGAAGGACGGACAGGCCCAAACCAATATGCCCCCACAATTTCTCCGAAATTGGGGGCATAACAAAAGAAACTTCTTGAACCTCAAAGCTTGAAATACATCATTTAGATGCCATTTGTCAAAAGCAATGTTACAACACAGGGGCGGATCCAGGAATTTTGGGAAGGGAGTTCAAATCAGCTGGGGGGCTCAATTTGTGCAGTTTGACGAATTTTTCCTGAAATTCCCCATGAAAATGAAATAATTAAGGCTGAAGAGGGGATTCGTTTGAACCCCCCGAACCCCTCTGGATCCGCCACTGCAACATACATACTCTTTGCATTATATTATTTTTCCAATAGAAGAAGTACTCTAATAGTAAGGAACTTTTATTTCTCATGAAATAAAATAAGCATCAAACCTGCAACATTTATCCACTCAATTTTATCTAGCTTTCTGTACAGTCGCGGGGATGGAAAAATCAACTAGTCCACTTGCTATGACAATTGCCTCATGCTGAAGGATGAGTTTTTTTCTAAAAAAAGTTTGAACTTTGTCAATGCTGAATTTCAAATTCACAATACCCTTTGATACAACTGGTAATGCAGGGCGAGTGACAGTCTTAAGAATTTTATAAGCCTGAGTAAGCTACATACCTGCAGTGCCGGAACATGTTTATAACCATGAAGTGCTAGTATATTTCTGTTCTTCTTATTTGTACTGTAATATATCCATTCACTTACGACCTGAAAAACAAAGCAGTCAGAGCTAAAGTGTGATAAAGTCAGTTCTTAAGCATGCTGTATTTCTTGTAAAATACATCAACTCTGATAAATGTGCCTCCCCACATTTTTTCTGCACAAAAGTGGAAAATGGCAAAACTTGACCAGGGTTGGCTAAAGACCACCAAAATGTGTTATTTATTTCCTAAACCCAAACCAACGTCTCGACCCTGAGCATTTATTAGAAGAATTAAGGTATGTGAACAGGTATATGCAAATTGTAAAATTTCTAAGCTGAAAATGCACTACTGTAAAATCCTAAGTATTGGGATTGGGATGGATAAGTCTGAGCACCCAGTGCAGACCCAAAACTGACTGCTCAGTGTCTACTCTTGTTTGCTAGTTCAGCTGCATCCTTTGGATGGATTACTGCATTTTAAAACCCAACTGTTTCATTTTTAGAACAATTATGGTAAGTATGGTAATTATTTTAGGTGTCCTTGTTTTTAGAATTTTAATGCAATCTAGTCAAGTACTTTTTTTATCATCAATAAATGACACATACTTCATATAATTACAGTCAATTCCCGATATCTCGAACACTGATATCTCAAAGTGTCTTCTGATATCAAAGAGTATATTTCCTATTTTTATTTACATTTCAACTTCTGTTATCTCAAACTACTGATATCTCAAGTAAATTTTCTGGTACCAGAAAATATACTTTGAGATATCAGTAGTTTGGGCTGAAGTTCAACTTCGAGATATCGAGAGTAACTGTATGTCGGTAACATTTCTGCAATTATTCAAGTTAACTTACTGATAACCATATGAGGAGGTGATTTGCTACCCATATTATTGAAAAAAGCACTACAATTAATCCATTAATTTTGCAGATCGTTGCAGCTTGCCTGTGTTTTAAGGTGAATGGGTACACTTTCAGGGGAAGCAACTCAAGAATTTAGCTTTTTTTCCCTTCCTCCTCAATGGGGGTCAACTCTTACTGGAAAGAATTTGCTCTCCTTGGTGCAACTTTTTTCCTTTAAGAGTGGACAGCAATTTAAAAGGGCTATATTGTGAAGGGAAGCAAAGATAATGTCACATAGGTTGTTTCCCTTTGCAAACAGGAGAATAACACCTTAAGACCTATTTATTCTTCATACAGCTCATTACTGTAAACCTTACTTTGTCTATTCTAGCAACAAGCTCATGCCTCTCAAATTTGACAGCATAGTCCCTTGCACTGACATTCTTCTGTAAAAATAAAATGATTGATAATTAAAGTGTCAAAAATGAAAATAAATGAATTTGCAAAAAATGTAGATCCTGATGAGATGGCTCATTTAGCTTCAAAGGTTTTGATACAGAATACTCGTGTACGAAGCTTCCCTAATGAATAACAAGTCGCCCAAGGGCAACGATCGCTCACCTGTCAGTATATGCTCAATTTATATAAAATTGGTAGTACTACAGTCCCAGTTGCTAGATACCAAGTTTCAAGGCAATTGGCCCCGTGGTTCTGGAGAAGAAGATTTTTCAAGGTTTTTGCCATTATATGGGCATGGTGGCCATCTTGGTCATGTGAGTGGACCGAATATATAAACTTTGTTTCCCGCTTTGCCTGAAGGCTGCATTTGAAATTAAATTGAAATCTGCCCAGTAGTTTCAGAGGAGAAGTCCTTTAAAAATGTTGACACATTACAGACAAACGACCTTTAGCCAAGATAACTAGATCCATATATGGGCATGTTGGCCATCTTGGTCATGTGACCCAGACCCCGGGTATAAACTTTCGTTCCCCCATCCCACTGAGACTCCATATGAAATTTGGCTTCAATCGGCCCAGTGGTTTCAGAGGAGAAGATGTTTGAAAATCTTGACGACGGATGGTCCCACAGAATGACCTTGACCTTTAGTGACATAATATCTTCATCTGGTCATTTAGTCGACCATGTATACCAAGTATTGTACCTAATACTTAAATAGTTTCTGAGAAATCCACTGTTTAAGCGTTTTCCCATAAAATAGCCTAACGTACCAAAGTTGACCATCCCGTAAATTAGAACAAGGTCAACGCAAGATCATGATTTGTATAAAATATGATGTGCCCGCATGCCCAATGCTACATACCAAGTTTCAAGGTCATAGGCCTTTTGGTTCTGGAGAAGAAGATTTTTGAAGGGTTTTTACCATATATGGGCATGGCGGCTATCTTGGTCATGTGACCTGGACCAAATATATAAACTTTCGTTCCCCAATCCCACTGAGACTCCATATGAAATTTGGCTTCAATCGGCCTAGTGGTTTCAGAGGAGAAGATGTTTGAAAATCTTGACGACGGATGGTCCGACGGAATGACCTTGACCTTTAGTGACATAATATCTTCATCTGGTCATTTAGTCAACCATATATACCAAGTATTGTACCTTAGACTTAAATAGTTTCTGAGAAATCCACTGTTTAAGCGTTTTCCAATATAAAAGCCTAACATACCAAAGTTGACTATGCCGTAAATTAGGTCAAGGTCAACGCAAGGTCATGATTTGTATAAATTATGATGGGCCCGCATGCTCGATGCTACACACCAAGTTTCAAGGTCATAGGTCTTTTGGTTCTGGAGAAGAAGATTTCTGAAGGGTTTTTACCAAATATAGGCATGGCGGCCATCTTGGTCATGTGACCTGGACCAAATATATAAACTTTCGTTCCCCCATCCCACTGAGACTCCATATGAAATTTGGCTTCAATCGGCCCAGTGGTTTCAGAGGAGAAGATGTTTGAAAATCTTGACGACGGATGGTCCGACGGAATGACCTTGACCTTTAGTGACATAATATCTTCATCTGGTCATTTAGTCAACCATGTATACCAAGTATTGTACCTTAGACTTAAATTGTTTCTGAGAAATCCACCGTTTAAGCGTTTTCCCATATAAAAGCCTAACGTACCAAAGTTGACCATGTCATAAATTAGGTCAAGGTCATCACAAGGTCATGATTTATATAAATTATGATACGCCCGCATGCCCGATGCTACATACCAAGTTTCAAGGTCATAGGCCTTTTGGTTCTGGAGAAGAAGATTTTTGAAGGGTTTTTACCATATATGGGCGTGGCGGCCATCTTGGTCATGTGACCTGGACCAAATATATAAACTTTCGTTCCCCCATCCTGTTAAGGCTCCATATGAAATTTGGCTTCAATCCACCCAGTGGTTTCTGAGAAGAAGATGTTTAAAATTGTGGACGCCGACGACGCCGACGCCGACGACGGACGACGGAACAAGTCTATACTATAAGCTCACCTTGACAGGTGAGCTAATAAAACCATGTATATGCATATTTGAGCCGCGACACGACAAAACCAACAATGTGGTTGTGTGCCCAGCGCAGACTCAGATCAGCCTGGGCATCCGCCCAGTCTGATCAGAGTCTTCGCTGTCCGCATGGAGGTAGCTTACACTCTTAGCTACGCTTTGAGCTCTAAGCGAAGAGTCTGATCGGACCGGTTTGATGCCAAGAGTGATCTGAGTCTGCACTTGGCGCACAACCACATTGTTGGTTTTCTCACGTCGCGGCTCATTTTTTTCTTATACATGTACCTTTATACTCTACCTTCTCAGCTGCCTCTTGTTAGTAAATCATTAATGCTTACAAGCAGTACTAGAATATTAGGTTTATATGGGAGTTTTCCCACCTAACGAAGGAAACATATGGTTTTAAACAGTCTAGTCTAGTCTCTAGTCTATCCCATAACCCTGTGAGGTCGTTGGGGCACCACAGATGACTCTACAACAATCCCTTTTTACCTTCTCCTGTCTTCAGCTACTCTAGTTGAGCTAGCAAAGTCCATCCCTGTCCATTCTTTAATATTGTCTTCCCACCTCTTATTCTGTCTACCTTTCTTCCTCTGTCCTTTAACTGTGCCCTGCAGAATTGTCTTTGCTAAACCAGAAGACCTTGAGACGTGGAGACAGTGGCAAAGAAACAAGACCTGTCATGTAGACAGGATAGCTTTCCCGACAGCGCATTGCCCATCACCTAAAAAACTTTAACGTAAAACTTTAACATTTTGCTAATGCCACCGCCGCCGCCAACGCCAACCCCAGGGGTAGTACAATAGCTCTTCCTGAACTTTGTTCAGGCGAGCTAAAAATATAATCTTATGAATTCTTAATTTCTTCATTTATTTTTATTTACTTTTTTAAAAAAAATGAATGAAATAAAATTTTACCTCTATTTTCTGTGTCAGTACATAAGCTGAACACTTCCTAAGTATTTCTTCAAACAAGTTGGCACTAATATTATGCTCTATGCAGTAAAATAATACATTGCGTCCCTGAAAAATAATATACAGGATGCAAACAAGCTGCCACAATAATGAACAGTGTAATTAAGGTCTTTCATTCTTTACCTTGATATTAGCTGGATCACAAAAAAGTAGCCAGTGCTCCAGATAACAAGGGGTAACAGGGTTAGTTTATGGATAATTTTCCATATTTCTCAATAAGCATATATGTTGTGACCCCACATAGGGGGTCACAACATATATATTTTTGTTGAGAATATATAAACATAATTTTAGGGGGTAACTGTACTCAAAATTGTCATTTGGGGAGGTAAATCGTCGGGTTTTCTGGTCAGAAATTTCGTTTTACGGAGACGCATCAGCCGAGCCGTAAAAAATGCAATTTGCTACCATAAAACCGACAATTTACCTCCACAAATGACAACTTTCAATACAGTTATCCCCATTCTAATGCACTTTTCTATTTTTCACCTTTAAAAAAGTGTGTTATTTTGCACCCATAGCTAACACTTTCAGCGACATAAAACCAGACGTCAGCCAATGAGAAGCCACGTTACATAATGACGTTGGGTTTCTGACAGTATATCGCAGGATATACTGTCGCAAATTTTCGACATTATCCAATCAGACATCACGTAACCTATGTAAGTGCATTAGAATATCAAATTTAGTGTGACAGAAACACATCTCTGCATTTAACTTTTGTTTATCCAGAGCTCTAGATAAGAGGAGTATTTGATGATAATTGAAGGATAATTATTTTTATTTCTCATTGAAACCATATGCTGTGACCCCTCATCTGAACCGTCTCGTCGAGACGGTTCAGATGAGGGGTCACAACATATGTTTTTATGCAGAAATAACAAAAATTATCCCTAATTATCATCAAATACTCCCTCTTATCTAGAGCTCTGTTATCTTAAAAATATCCTGAAAATGCCGCTTTGATCTGGAGCTCTGTATAGCAGCATCATCATGTAAATAGACACCTTACGGCATCAGCAAATCTGGAACTCTGACTAGCTTGCACATCTACCCAATCTGTTCAGTCTTCCCTGTTTTTGCATGTACAGTTTATGGAGGAATATAAACAATGAACTGTAAAACTGCATCAGTAATCACAAAACTCCTGAAGGGGCCAAACCGAAATTTCGGTTTGGCCCCTTTCAGGAGTTTTGTGATAACTCCACCAGTTCCTTCACTTCAAAGCAAATATTGTGCACTGACATGCTTTTCATATATACTAGTGAAACAGCACTGTTATACTTTCTGCAGAAGCTTGATTTTCTATTTCCAGGTGGGCATGAAATTGTGCCTTTACCAAGCGTGGTTGTGGGCCCACTACATGTTTATTCCTTTGTCCCATATCCTAGAACACACAAATAATTTTGATATGAAATTCCCAAAATATGGAAGATATCAAAAATAAGGAATTTCAAGCATTACCCTATAAAATAATTGATCAACAGGTACTGGTGTTACTGGTATAGCTTCCTGTAACAGGTATTCCTCTATACACTCGCTTGATAGGGCTGCAAAGAACAGGGGTAGCTCCATCTGCAGAACAAGAAAATACTTTGATAATTTTTACGATTCCAAAGTGACTGCAAACACCATAAAAACTGGAAGACTGCAAAAGTTTCCACATATTCTGGAAATGAAGTCCTGAGAAACACTGTAGACCCAGATCAGACCAATTTTTGTGATTCCCCAATGTTTTGAAAATCGCTAAACACTACAACCTCTTTTTTACTCCATTTTTAGGAAAACTACAGGGATTGGTTAAAGAGAAAAGGCACACTTCCAAGGGAAGCAACTCTGCCATGTTTATTTTGCCACCCTCATCAAAAGGGGGCAACTTTTAAAGAAGACTCCATTTGGAAAGGCTTTATCATCCAGAAGCAAACAGGAAGTCACACAAAATGCCCCCCCCCCACCCTCTTTGCAAAACTGGCAGAAAAACATGGAAAAATGCCCCCCCCCACCCTCTTTGCAAAACTGGCAGAAAAACATGGAAAAATATCCACACACTCTGAGAAGCCCAAGTATATTAATACAGTAATTCAATTTTACCTCATTTTCTCCCTGCATGGTAACATCAAGGCGGGCACCATTTTCAAGCAGCAGCTCAACCATATTACAGTTGTTATGCGACAAAGCATAAAACAGTGGTGTAGCTCCTCTATCACTCTGTAAATAAGTATAAATAAACTGACCCAATAAATTATTTCTGCCTCTATGATTTTGGAAAACACGATAAAAATAAAGTGGTTGTGCGCCCAGCGAAGGCTCAGATCAGCCTGGGCATCCACCCAGTTTGATCAGTCTCTTTACTAAGTGCTCAGAGGGTAGCTAAGGGTCTGAGCTACAGCCAAGTGGGCAGCAAAGACTCTAATCTGACTTGGCGGATGCCTAGGCTGATCTGAGTCTTGGTTGGGTGCACAACCACTTTGTTGGTTTTGTTGTGTCGTGGCTCATACATACTTTTAGGACCAATCAAAGTTTCTTTTTATTCATCATAAACATGAGAAAGCCAGATGGGAATGTTATCATAACAATAATTTGATCATGACTTGAATTCAAGCATCAGTATTTGCTGAGAGATGTAGAACTATATATGAAGCATTCTAACACAGTGCGCCTATAGAAGCAATGGAAAGCTGCCGTGTTTTATTCTGCAACAATTCACTGTTACGGAACGGGCGAGTCTATTTGCTGATATCACTGCAATTACTGACGTAATTTTGTGACGTTTTGAGACGTTAGACGGTGTAACATCACTTTTTCTTTCTAAAATCGCCACAAAAGCGTACATTTATCTTAGATACAGTTAAGAATATTGGCCGGAGCATGAACGCGCTTGCAGGAAGGTTGGGAGAGTTTGAATGAAACAAATAGTTTTTAAGCGTTTTTGAGTGTTAGAATCGAAATAGTTCAGCTCTAGCATTGAATTGTTCAGTATTAATTCACTGTTTGTCGGTCAGTTGTAAGTAGATATATCACTCGCGCTCCGCGCTCGTGATATGATCTACTTTACAACTGACCGCCAAACAGTGAATTATTACTCAACAATTCACTGCTAGAGCTGATCTATTTCTTCAATCTAACAAACAAAATAATAGTTGAGTAAACATACAGAAGCCACCTATATCACTGATATGGGCTTGAAAAGTTATGGACTTTTGCTGATCCTTTTCCTTAAGTCAGACCAGAAATAAAATAAAGCTGATCATTTACATCACAGTTGCACTGATAGGCATTTGATTTATTTCTCTGGCTCTGACCTGGAACATTTTCAGGCCATAATAACAGTGCCGGCAGAAAGTGTTTCACTATACTTACCAAGTTCTTGATATTAACGTTGAGTTTTTTGCTTGAGTTCAAGAGGTTTCTAACATACTGTACATCTCCAGCTAACACTCCATGAGCAAAATCCTGCAAAGAAATGCCATTAAATTCCTGCGAATTTTAATGATCTAATATCTCTCTATTACCATAGCAACTAGGGTTTCAAGTTTGATGACTATTTCTACAATGTTATCAGTGCAAAGAATGAAGGAAAAATTGTTGATAATGCTGGGATAAATTTTGTTAATATTCTCCATCAAACTATATATAGGACCCCTCATTAGAACCATCTTGATTGCAAAAATTAAAATTGCCAAAATATCAAAGATCATGTTTTTTACCCAAAAGTGAATATTTGAACCCATGAAAATTACCACATATATGGCAGCAACATAGATGGCTAGACGAGTGATTTGGAGTGATTCCTTAAGTCTTATAGTACACATAAAAATAAAATGAGCCACGACACGACAAAACCAACAAAGTGGTTGTGCGCCCACCGCAGACTCAGATCAGCCTTGGCATTCACACAGTCTGATCAGACCCTTCACTAAGCATTCAAAGGTTAGCTAAGGGTCTAAGCTCCTTCATGCGGACAGTGAAGACTCTGATCAGACTGGGCGGATGCCCAGGCTGATCTGAGTCTGCGCTGGGTGCACAACCACATTGTTGGTTTTGTCGCGTCGGGGCTCAAATCAAGTGTCCTGATAGTTTTGCTGAAAAACTGGGGGGAGTTTTAACACACTTGGCCCTGGCAAACACAACCTGAATGGAACACAAAACTGGGTCTTACCATAGAAGCACCTATTCCAGTTATGACTCGTATTATATTTTCTGTTCCTTTCTCGAAAGCAAGCTGAAGGACAGATTTTTCCTCCTGTCAACATAAAGAAAAGATACAGTTTTACAGCCCTTTCAATGGCATTTCAGTTATATTGAGCCAATGGAAAGGTGATGAGGGAAAGGTACAGTTGAAAAAGAATTCTGCTTTCAGTGGATTGAAACTCAGACTGCTAGATTAGCAGGCCAACACTTAATCCAATGAGCTGCATGGCCTTCTAGAAATGTTACAAAACTTCAGGTATTACTGTAATAGTAATTCAGTGTTTTCAATATGTGATATCAATACCTCCACAAAACGTCCCTGAATTTTCCCTGTCACACAGATCAAGCACCAAAGATGTGACGAAATGCAGTACATGTATATCTTGTAACTTTTAGTTTTGCCTAATGGCTTGAATGTTTAAAACCTAGTGATAATTATTTTGCTTACCTGACTATAACTAGAGATTATCAGAAGAGCTTTCTGTCAACGCCCAATTTGTCAACCCTAGGCTCCATTTATACCCACTAACAGAAAGGCTGTCAGGCAGTATTACAAAACAGCCACAACTCAGAAGAGCCTGAGCATCTGCATGGGATGATAATTTTGCCTCTTGCTATATACTATATGCATTTGGTTATAACATGGGACCTTTCCCCATCCAGACAGTAATTCTGCTATTAGATGAGTGTTCCCTTCTAAACCAATCCCATAGATATGACATACCTAGATTTTTGGAATTGATCTGAAGGGAAAAATCCCCCTTCTTTGAACAGAAGAA
This sequence comes from Ctena decussata, assembly GCA_963989385.1. Taxonomy (NCBI): domain Eukaryota; kingdom Metazoa; phylum Mollusca; class Bivalvia; order Lucinida; family Lucinidae; genus Ctena; species Ctena decussata. The sequence goes on along the minus strand of OZ022503.1, from coordinate 40,320,165 downwards.
ACATAGTAAGATCCTCAAGATTCATAATACAGCGAAGACTCTGATCAGGCTGCACACTCGTGCAGTCTGATCTGAGTCTTCCCTGTTTGCCGTATATATAAATTTATAAGGATCTGTCATGGGTGTGAGGTGTGGATAGAAAAATTGGTCACGAGGGTCACTGTTCGGCATCACGAGGCTTGCCGAGGGATGCCGAACAGTGATCCCTAGTGACGGATTTTTCTATCGGCACCTCACATCAATGATAGATACTTTTTCTTGCACACCACATTTTGTTTACACTTCAGAACTTCTTAAAACACGTAATTCTAGTGCTTGAGAGGTTTAAATTTGATTTTGAAAGAAGGCGCCGCTTTCAACGACCCCCATTTGGCTTTTTACGTCAGTGACTGGCGTGCATAAACTGACGTTGTTTTTACCGTCTTCGTGACGTCATCATCTAAAATGCCAACGTCACTTGGCGACGCAGGTACACGAGCTCCTATACAACCAATGCATTGACAGCTCGTGATTTTTTTCCGGTCCTGGGTCAGGACACCATGGTAAGATAAGATTTTCTATCCCAGGTGAAAAGAATGGCATTTTCTATCCGGTGTGCAAGAACATCTTTTCTTAGTCCACATACCTTAGTAATTCTGATACTGCACCACTGATTGACCAATTTCCTGACACTCATGGCGTCATCTGATTCTACAGCTTTCCATATGCCTGGCTGAAAATGAAACATAATGTTACAAACAAAGAAGTCAATGAGAGATAGTCACAAGGTTTTCGAGAGGAATGTACAGCTGGGATGTTATTGTTATTGTGTTATTGTTTAACGTCCATAGTAAACAGCTATGGTCATGTCAGGATGGTCAGTTAACCTAACCAAACTATTCCTGGGCAGGCTTAGACCTCCTAAGTGGTTAACCAGTACTAAGAGCACTTACTTTCACCAGTAACTGACAACTACCCTTCTTGAATCAGCAGAAGGAGAAATGAAAGTAAGTGGCAGGACCGGGTATCGAACCCATGACCTCTGGCATATAAGTCAGGTACCCTCCCTACTGCGCTACACTGCCCGGCAACAGCTGGGATGATTATATACCTGAGCAACAGATATATATTCAGACCATTAACCCCTAAGAGCATGAAACCGGTTCATTGAACTTCCTTCCCCAGAAATCCTGGCTGCTTAATTCAACAATATCTAAATACACCAGACATAAATCAACTCAAAAGGTGTTTATGTATACAAATGTAGAAAATTCCATAAAATGCTGTGGTATGCCTCCTCGCCAATTTTAAGAGCACCAGAACTGAATTGGAAAACTCGACAAAAAATTACTCTGCAAAAGCCTATGACTACATGGGCCTATATGCAAAGAAAGAAGTACCTGAGCAAACTGTGTAGAACCCATCATGACTGCAAAGAGTTTTGTGGGAGCTCCATCAGTGTATCTTTACCAAAGCTGAAGTTTTCAAACAGTAACTTTACATACATACAAGTCGCAAAGGATTGTTATACTTGGCTATCCATTTTGAAGAAATTCTAATTTTTTAACCTCCGGGTGAAGTGGGTATGGGATAATAGTGCATTCACCAGGCATATCATACATACCATACAACTGAGCACTAATTCTTGAATCTGTCTGGGAGTTGCTCCAGAATGAAGAATATAACTTAACAAACTCTCTCCTTCCTGAAAACAAAATTAGCAATAAAAGTCAGCATGAGCAGGCTGGGGTGATGCAGATCAGCATGTGCATTCACACAGCATAAACAAAGATGGTCATTTAGTCCAGAAAATGAGACAGAATCAACAGACAGCTCAGTGCAGAACTTAACAGACAGCTCATTAGCTCATTGCAGAGCTTGTTTTTGTTTTTTTGTTGTTGTTGTTTAGAAATTGATTTATTCAAACTTTTTCTACACTGTAGAGGAAGAAAATGCAGCCATATAGAAAATCTCCCTAACAGTGTTTCATTAAATGTGTCTAACATATATTGCAAGCATAATCCATGACAACAAAATTAAGATACAGTAGAACTTCAATGGCTCGAACCCTGATGGTTCGTTCACCATGCCTGGCTAGAACTCTTTTCTTGGTCCCAAGAGGTCGCTTTATATGGAAACTAACCCTGGATGGCTAGAACTACCCTTGGCTGGACCTAATTTTCATGGTCCCAAGCCTGTTCGAGCCAATCAAGTTCTACTGTATGCCAAAATATATTAAAAAATGTCTTTCTCTGCCAAAACTTTCCCAAAAATCTCAGATTTTTGGGGAATGATTTCGAAGAGAAAATACCAAAGTCTTATAACCCAATTACGGTACCTTGTCTTTTATGGTAAGGTCTTGTCCACATCTGAGGACAGCCTGTACAAAATCTGAGCTGGGAGCAGTCTCATATTTTTTCAAATACTCCAAAACTGGAATTCTGTCTCCCTAAAGAAACATAGAAACAGTACAGAATGTGTTACAACACATAAAAGTCACAAAGCAAGCAGCTCGCAAATACAATAAATAACCTTGCCAGTATTCTGACCAATGGGAAACCAAAAGGCTATGGCATATTGGAAACTCTTGCTCGTGAATTCAATAACTCACCAGTAACTTCAAAGTTTATAGATCACCAAGGCGACTCATATTGAGCAACCTCATCTAGAACTTCTCTACACTGTTTGCCTTATAATCTTTGAATGCTCAATATGATAAAGCTTGGGTAAAGCTCTATTTTTTTTAATTTTGCTGACGTAAATTTCTGGCACTTCAAGGGTAAATGAATAAAGTCCATTATTTCTGAGAACATCTATGCAATATTTACATGTACTATCTTTTATGCAAGCATACACCCGGTAGCTGGCAGTTACCAAGGCGAAATTTGTCTTGATGGCTGGATGACTTGCGACTTTACCACATTTTCAACATTATTTCAGTTATATCAGGACAATGGTAGGGTGATAATGAAAGGCTGTGTACTATGGAACGCCCCAACTATCTTACATTCGGACATGTCATTACGTTCTTTTAACAAACACTATTATATTGTTCATTTCTATAACATTTTTTCTGACAACTGTGATCTCTTGTCAGTTTGATATGCTGTCGGGTTAACTCGTTATTGTATACTGCTGATTTTCATAATTCCTTGTCAGAAAACCATAATGTCTTGCCACCATGACATGTTGCCTGGTTGACTCGTGAGTATATGCTGTTCTCTTCTGTTATGTACTGTCAGAAAACCATTATGTCTTGTTAGGAAACCATAATGCCTTGTCAGAAACCATCGTGCTTTATTAGTTTGTCATTCGGTCTTTTTAACGTGCAGCTGTAGGCTGTTCGTTTTCATTATGTGTTTTCAGAACCCCATTTCATCTAGTCGTTTTTCGTACTGTCTTTTTTATTTGTTATTTGATGCTGTTACTCTCCATTATGTTTTTATCAGAAAACCATTATGTTTTGTCAATCTGTCATGTTGTCTTGTTAACTGGCTGATTTTTTGCATTAACTACCGTTCTGTAAAGTTAAAGAATCATTCTATGCTATGAAATCAACAGAGTTCATTCATAGAGTATCATTTCAACTTATCTTAACCCGTTGTTAAGTCATCATTATATGTTGTTGTGTTAAAACGTTATGTTGTTGTCTGATAAAACCCTGTACCAGAAATCGATAAAACCCTGTACAAGAAGTCCGGTAACTGTTAGGGCGTCCGGTAGTACACTACCTACACGGAATATTCACTAGACAATATAATAGTGTTTGAATGTCGTCCGTCCAGCATTCCATCCATCCGCCCGTCAATCATTCGGGGTTTTGGCGCCGTGCAGAGGCATACATGCGTCTGTCCGTCTGTCCATCTGTTTAAATATGTGTGTGCATGTCTGTAGGTCTATCCATGCATCTTTCCGATCGCCCATTTGCCTGTCTGTATGTGTGTGTGTGTGTGTGTGTCTGCCAGTCCATCTGTCCATCCGTACATATGCGCATCCATCTGATCGGCCATTTGTCTGTCAGCTCATCGATTTCCTTTTTTTCTTCCCGAGATCCATACATTCATCTTTCTGTGTGCCGTTGCTCGTGTATTAAACAGTAGATTAGGGCGGGAGAATTTGGAGTCAGGGTATGCTATGTAATACATAGGGCAGGGGCTAAGCCGTGGGGTTGTGTGGTGTGAATGGGTGGGTAAGTAGGGTAGGAGAATGGGCTGGGATTGATGGGATGGGTGGAGTATATGCTGGGAGTTTTGGGAATGATATGGGTATGGTAGAAAAAGTACGGTAAGTTTGGGTATGGGTAGACTTTTGTCAGCCCAAGATGTTAGAAATTCACATTAAATCTCACTTGCCTCTCTGAGCCCTTTATACCTCCCTCAAACCCTCAAACGAAGATGTTAGAGTATAAAGTCTGACAAATAATAAAATAAAAAGAAAAAAGAGAAGTAAAACATTTAGGGACCAACCATTTGATATTCCGAGGGGGAGGGGGGGGTATAATAAAATTAAAAGAAAAAAAGAGAAGTAAAACATTTAGGGGCCGACCATTTGATATTCCGAGGGGTGGGGGGATGCTGGTATATTTTTCAAAATAAATCTCTGTCTATGGATGTGCAAGAAAAAAATAAATTGGCTCATAAGGGGATTTAAATAAATATTCTTGCCTCAAAAATAAGTAAAAAAAAAAAAATCTAGCTCCACCCAAAATTTCCAAAACAAAAAAAAAGTAGTCTGCAGTTGTGGGAGTTGTGGGGATAAAGTGGGTAGGGTAAAAAGGATAGGACAAGGAAAGATATGGGTAGTGAGAGGATTAAGAATGGGTGTGAGGAGTGGTGGAGGGGGGGGGGGGGGGGGGGGGGGGGGGGGGTGAGTATGTAGACTTCGGAAGGATAGGTGAATGAGTTTGGCTGGCGTTGTGTATAGAACCATTAGTGGCGGGAATAGGGGTCTGGATGGGAGTGGGTTCGGGCGGGTAGCCATCAAGAGTAGAGGTTTGGTTGTGGTAGTTATAGACTGGGAGGGTGTGGTAAGTAGGGTAGGGTGAGTGAAGAGGTTTGGATGGCACGGTGTGGGAAAGAACAAGTGGTGACATTGGGATTAGGGTGGAGCCGGGAGCGTGTTCGTAAGATAGTGTAGTGTATGATAGGATATGGTATAAGAGGGTATGGGTTGGACGGGCGTAAATGGGGTGGAGTGAGGAGGGGAAGAGTAGGTAAGGTAAGGTATGTGAAGGGGTTTGGATTGCATGGCATGGGGAAGAACAAAAGGTGGGATGGATACCTGGGTAAGGCTGGGAGCATTTGGGCATGGTAATGTAGGGTAGGACGGGATATGGGAAGAGGACTGGGTGGGATTGGGATGGATGAGGGTTTGTTGTGGGATTGTAAGGGTAGGTGGAAGCATTGGGTTGAATATGTGTGGGCGTAGGCATAGGCGTTAGCATAATGAATAGTAGGATAGAGAAGGGTAGGGGTAGGGAAAGAGGTTGGGATATTGGTGCGAATAGAGGAGGTAGGCGTAAGTATGGGGCTTGGTTTGGATATTGTTGGGTGTATGGAGGGTAGAGTAAAATGGAGTAAAGCAGAGCAGATCATGGGAGGGGAGGGAATGGTATGTGGTGGTGGTTAGATGGGGCTGAGGCTTGTGGAGTGCCTCTTTATACTTTCAGTAACTGTCTTACTTAAGACTTTCGAATTTAATAAGCATTTTTCATTTTTGACTTTGGGTATGAGGGTAGGGAAGAGTACGGCTAGGGAAGAGGTAGGGTGGTGTCCTGGGAGAGGGTTCAGGGCAGATAAGATGTTAGAGGTAAAGTATTCTATTCCTGTTTGTCCTGCCAACCAGCACGTCCCACCCCACAGCAACCCACAAAACAAGACTTGACAAGAGAACATGTCAAACAAACAAGACATAATAGTTTTTGACAAGGCATAATGAAAATGTACAACACACAACAATAAGTGGACAAGACAACATGTCCAACTGACAAGACATTATGTGATTTTAACAAGAGATAGTGAAAATGAACAGCATATTATAACGACTGAAAAAGACAACGTGTCGAACTGACGAGACACAATGAAAATGATCAGCACATAAAAACGAGTGAAGATGACAGCATGTAAAACTGACAGGATATAATGGTTTTCAGACATGACATAAAGGCTTTCTAACAAGATAAAATGAAAAATGAACTGCATATAATAACGAGTGGAGAAGACAGCCTGTTAAGCTGACTAATAAAGACTTTAAGACAATACATAATGAAAATGAACAACATATAATAACGAGTGAAGAAGACAACATGTCAAATTGACAAGGTATAATGATTTTCAGACAATATATGATGAAAATGAACAACATATAATGACGAGTGAAGAAGACATTATGTTAAACCGAGATGATATTATAGCTTTTAGACAAGACAAACTGAAAATGAACAGCATATGATAACGAATGAGAAAGACAGCATGTCAAACTGACGAAACATAATGTAACTGAACAGCATATAATGCTTGTCCATATAGCATAATGACATGTCCGAATATAAGACAGTTGTGGCGTTCCATAGTGTACAATAGAACCTTGTTTACGGTTGGAAAGACTTCTGCCTCTAGCAAGGCTTGAACCCAGGACTGCTAGATCAGTAGGCCTAACCTACTGAGCTACCGGGGCTCCTCAAGAATTTGTCATATGAATAGCATACAGAATTAGGCCAAAACAGATCCTAATAGGAGCACACTCCTATCACAATTACCCTCTGCACTTACCTTATCTATTCAGATATAAGACAGGAGTTTATCTTTCAAAAAAATTACCGCAAAAATATGTAAATCAGTTTTCTGTAATGCAGCTATAAAATTGGGTTTTCCCTTCCAAAACATCCCAAAAATCTAGATCCATCTTATAGATGGATCTAGATTTTTGGGTTTCTTTTGGAAGGGAAAAAGTCCCATCTTATAACCAGAAAAGTATTGTACCTGTGAGATGTTGTTGATATCAGCACCATAAATGCTCAGGATATAAACAATCTGTGTTGCCATATCAGCACATTCTGGTTGAGCTATCAAAGCCTCTGTAACATTTCCAAAAAGATCTGGCTCCTGAAATGTAACATAATTGGAGCTGATCTGTCTGGGCTTCAGTGTGTGCATGGTTTTCTTTTTACTAAAATGTAAAATATTTCTTCTTATAAATGGCCCTGGGGCTGTGTATTCACATGCTCTGTAATGGTACTCTTGGGGCAAAATCTTGGCAATAAACAACAAATTTGTTGGTCTAGAGGCAAACTTAATGGTATTTGGAGACTTTTTTTCATAGAAGATGTAAGGGGATATTTATCACAGAAGGGACATTTATTTGAGAAATATGGTATATATTACCTTTTTTTCTTTCTTTTTTTTGCCTTAGTATTTTTTTTATTGCTCAAAGTTTAAAGGTAGGTTCCTGTATTTCGGAATGCATCATAATTTTGATGATCTTTCATCCAAGTTGTTGGAAAGCACTTATAAAAGGGAATGAATAAGTTTCACTAAAAAGTGTAAATCAAAAAAATATTAGAAAAGTTGTTTTGCAAGGGATTTCCTAACCCTGCTTCGCACATCAGTTAGCGCTATTTTTAGTTCGCGCCAAAAATAGATAAAGCAGCTGACGTCATGTTGCATTGCATTTTGGGATAGTTTTAACCCATTCACCATGCCAGGACCTCTAGGAGAGCTCAAGGCAAGGGAAAATTGGCCTTTGGAGAATGGCATCAGAAATCGCGCACTTATAGACATAATAAACATAGTTATTTTTAGAACTGGAATTCCAACGAAAGAAAATAAACCAAAAGGGAAAACGACTATTTTCTTCAACATCTGACGAGTTTCTCAGTAGCAACAAATTCAGAAAAATAAGAGAATTCAATACTGCTCAGAAAAAGACAAAATTATTTTGTGGACATAATTGTTATTGCTAGCCCAGGAACCTATCTTTAATATGATTTCAGTCATTAGTCTACATGTCCCAATATCAGTAATTTTATTTTATTTATTCATTTATTTATTTTCAATTCTTTATTTATTTACTTTATACTTTATACTTTATTTCATTTTCTGCTTTTGTGCACAACCAACGCAACACATTTTGCATAATAATTTTCTCCCTTTTTATCACAAAGGGGAGCAACTTTTGTGTGTTCCTGTTTGCTTCCCTCAAAAGCAATGCACTCCTCAAAAGAGGTAGACTATTAAAGGAGAGAATTTGCTCCTCTAGAAGCAAGTTCTTTCCTTCAAGGGTTTACTATGCTTTAATCCATTAAGAAGGGAGGTAAAAAGGAAAATGACAGTGTCATCCCCTGAAAGAGTATCCATTCACCGTAAAAGATCTTTTCCACATGAAACAAAATCAAATTAATAAATGTTAAGGTCTCTCATTAGAAATATCTATGCAAGCCAACTGGAATGATGGGATAACAGCACAAATATTGGTACAGTACTTTAATGCAGCATAAACAAAAATCATAAAACACACTCCTATCTGACTTGTGCTTACTTTTGAAATGTCACATGATTCTATCCCACAATATAACAGTTCAAAAAGCCGCTCCTTGTCTAGGTCTTGTACTGCTTCTCTCAGTTTTGTCATCACTTCATTGTCAGACATGATGAAACTGAAAATAAACCAAACCAGAAATTTGTTTAAATGACACAATATTAATTTTTGCAGTTGGCCAGTGTTCAGTGGAACTGACTTCCTCATCAGATTTCTGTTCTCTCAGACCTTGAGTGATTTAGGTCAGTGGTAAAGACAGTCACACATTACATGCCCTAATTCACAGCACTATTTTTTTAACTGTTTAAGAACCTTCTGTAACTTGACTTTTAGCTTGTCAGTCTTTTCTATCTTGCTTTTTCATCTTTTCTTTTTCATGGCCCAATGCCTCTGGGCATCTGCAAGAAATTCCTCTTCAGGGTTGAGGTAGGACCTAAAGATATCTTCTTCTTCCTCTTCTTCTTCCATATATAGAGTCGGGATCCAAAATGGAACGTTGTAGACTCTGCGAAACTGCAAAATGTGAACTGACACAGCAGTCTCCCCAAGTGACTATGTACATTTAAAAACATCATTAAAATTATTTACAGAAGGTCTTGGTTGGTCAGGACTACTGGCGGGCGGGTCTGCCAGGCAGACTCGCGCGGAACGCTTCCAGGGATTCCGCCGCTGTCACTGTGGAGGGTAACTTGTTCCAGTCGATGACTGTTCTGGGGAAGCAGGAGTTCCTGTAGGCCTCACTGGTGGTTCTCAGATATATAGATAGATCAGCAATGAAACATGTTTTAGATGTTTGTATTACTTTATTTTCAAAATTACAACTCTTTGTAATGTGATAATACTCAATACAAATGTTTGTCAGTGAACATCTTCAAAGCTGCATAGAAATGTCTTGTCGGTGAGCTGTTTTGCTCCAATGTTACCTCAATAGCAGGTTATAACAACTGCTTCTGTGAACAGATTCAAAAACACCATTGACTGAATTTTTCAGGAAATATATGGGGTTTATAATGACTCAGTCGCTTAACCCCTAGGCTGCACTTAAGGGTGTGGCCGCAGGTATTACAGGTAGGTATAACAGGTTTATAGGAAGAGAAGCGTCTGACTCCTCAGTCAGTATTCTATATGGCATATACAGTTGTTAATAGAAATTATGTCACATTTTCAAGCAACAGAAATCTGTGGAGGTCTAACTATCAACAGCATTCTTTGCAATTACTGTTTATTTTAATTGCCTAAGAGTACGAACATAGGATGTTACGAATTTTAAAAAGGACGAACTGGAAAGAAATTGTTTTACCCGATCTGTTATGTTGCTTCAATACTGCATGAACCCTGTATATAATGTTTACAATTCCATGTAGCTGGTGTGTTTTAACAATAGGCGATTCATGAGACAAATTACCTACAAATGACACAAATATTGGACTAATTATCATAAGTTCGCCACCATAACAATTTTTTCATTTGGGATCCTTCATTAGTTTGAGTAAATAGCTCTAGTAAATAAATTTCACTTTTATAAATTATTTAGTTAATTCTTGATTGCGAAATATATATAATTTGATATAAAGTTTTATTCATGAAAAAATGATGTTAAAATATAAAATGCATGACATTTATGTATTTCATTGTCCACTGACAACTACAACTCCCTCATCTGTAAACAAGTTGCACGTGGGTGTCAGTTCGATAAATTTTAAATGATGTAGAAGACACGAATGCAGTCACGCACGTATGTTTAACAAGTTCTGCTCGAAAAGGAAACAGATAGACTGTCTCTTTGAACGAAAAGTTACCGATCATTTATTGTTGCTGTACATAAATTTTTGTGTAGTCTTTTGTTAGATTTGTACATTCGTACGACATGTTGATTCGTACAATCAGACACTTACAGCTGAATTTACCATAAGGCTTAACTGTGCATAAGAAACTCCCAGCACGAATGTACTAAGGTTGTTTACAGTGTGACTAATACAGCCCCCCGGCCCCCACCCCCCCAAGCGTCCAAGCGTTAAATGTCTTTGCAGGGATATCAAATTCTGGATTGAGAGGTTTTTGACGGAAAGACGCCAGAGAGTAATACTTAGAAATGGACATTCCGAGTGGAAACAGGTCATAAGCGGAGTGCCGCAGGGCTCAATATTGGGGCCTATTTTATTTCTTATTTTTGTCAACGATCTGCCTGCCACAGTTGAAAGCGTTGCTAAACTTTTTGCCGATGACACCAAATTATATAGACCTATTCAAGAACAGAAAGATTGTGACTTAATTTGTGAGTTACTGCAGCAGAATTTAAATGTTTTGGCTGCATGGTCAAAGACTTGGTTGATGAAATTTAATGCCTTAAAATGTGTTGTTTTAAAGTTACGTGAGTCCTTATCATATATTTATACGTTAAACGGATATGATCTACAGCAAGTGCATGAGCAAAGAGATTTAGGTGTAATTATATCTGATGATCTTCATTCACATTAACATATACTGGAAATCACAAAGAAAGCAAATCAAAGAATTGGAATGATATGGAGATGCTTTTCAAATATTACACAGAGGAAAATCTCCATACTTTATATAACAACTGTAAGACCATTATTGGAATATGCATCAGTAGTATGGAGTCCTTGGTTTAAAACTGATATTGACTTGTTAGAAAAAGTGCAACGACAATGTCTTGCCTTGTGCAGTTACCCACCAGTCTTACAATCATTGGAGTCGAGGAGAAAATATACAGACTTAGCTGAAACCTATAAATTACTAAATAATGAATATCGTACCAATCCACTGACTCTCTTTAACACTCCAAACAGAAATTTAAGGGGCCATGATTATAAACTGCATAAGGAGCATGTTAAAACTGAGATGAAGAAAAATTTCTTCACATCCAGAGTGATAACTCCATGGAATAATTTGTCTCAGGACGTCGTTGGAGCTTCCAGTGGAACATCCTTCAGAAACAGACTGCGAGCTGCGCCTAAGTGATGAAGCAGCTTATGGGCCAATGGCAAATGGTAAATGGTATTCTGTGAGTGTGTATCAGCAGGCCCCCCTGTGCAGGGAGAGATGGTCTCAGTGTAAGGTATCCTTGGAGACAGTCTTTGCTGGATTGAAGCATTCTTGGGATATAGGAAGCAGCTGGTGCTACTGAATGGGAGCAGATCAATCAGAAAAATTTAACATCCTCTCTGGTGTGTCAGACATTTAAGGCAAGATCTACGGGGTAATTTCATGAAGTAAGATGACTGCCTTTTATGCAAACTGATCAAATGTGATGCTGATGCAGAGTTACTTCCAGCAAGACTTTCAAGCCTCGGACGTTTGGGAACAAACATGGCAGATGACTTTCCTCCATGAGAAATGTCAGGTCATCCATATCATTACCAACAGATGTCACAAGCCCCCTGGAAGTGGTTGAGGGTGGAAAATATCTTGGCGTTTCTATCAGCAACAACTTCAGCTGGCACAAGCATGTAGAAACTATTGCTGCCAAAGCATCGAAAACACTAGGGTTCAGGACTAAGATAAATTCAAGGGGAATGTACCAAGGATGGGAAAAAGTACTACTTACACCTGGCTTGTGAAACCAACCTCGAGCTCAGGACACCAACAGTGTAGAGGGCATGAACAAGCTTGAGAAAGTCCAGAGACAAGCAGCCTGTTTCGTCCAGAGAGGAATAGGGGATGTATTACCTAAATGGTCAACAATCTTGGATGGAGACAGTTGAAAGTGGGAGGAAGAAAGACAGGTGGACTACACTACCAGTATTCAAGTTCCAGGTGGCTTAGTCAATATGGACACTGGTGACACCCTGCGATCTGATGACAGACACACCTGAGGTCAACAGACTTTACCAACCTACTCCCATTGTCAATGTATACAAGAACTCCTTCTTTTCTGAGACTTTCAGAGATGGGAATCAGCTGCTAGCCATAGTCATAGCTCACAGACAGACTATTGAGCAGTTCTGAGTCGGCCAGTGCCAGTAGCTGCTGACTCCATAAGCCTGAAGTGACATCCTGTTTATCTGTTTTTAAACCCACCAAGTTTTAAACTTTAACTTGGAGAGAGGAGGCTGTCAGCTACTCTCTTTTACCTGGGGTTCTTGTCTGGTCAACAGTACATTACGTTTGGAAATCCTGACCATCATGATCATTCGGAAGAAAAGGAAGGTTAAAGAGTTTTTATAGTTTAAATACATGGCTCCAAGGTGGTTTAGCCTGCAAACTTTTAGTGTACATCATACACCTGCACATAATCCTCGAGACCAGTCATCAGGTCATATTCATTGATAAATAGGCTGCAGTGACTCTCAGGTATTTTCTTCATTGAAAATCAATACTACAGTATCAACTTGCAACCTATTCAGTCAATAAAACATGGAGGTGTACCCGTACTCCTTAAATAATTGATTTTAATACACAAGAAGTACCACAGTCTTTACCAATTAAAATTTAAAATGATAAAAACAACATGTCACACATCAGATGAAAAATTATAGCTTAAAAATTTGCTAAACAAGCTTGATGGTGTGATTTTACTTATATCATCAAAAAATGATGCTTAAATACTTCAAAAACTATCTGGGACACGGTGCGCAGCATTGGCCTGTCCTATAACTATCAGTCCTGTGAGTAACCTGGGATGGAATAAAAATATATTTGTATGAACTGTTTCATCCATCTCGTTCCCTGAATATTTTTATACAGCACTATCCAGTCCCACTATACAACATACTTCAATGTTAAACACAGAACAAGTTGGCCATCAGAAGTTTTGCCACGTGAAAATTTTGCCTTTGAGAGCTTTCATCCCTCAGATGTTTTGCCTCTTATCACCTATTAATTATCTTGTCTCCAGCTCTGCATTGTATCTTTTGTCTCCCTTGCAACTAGCAGAAGTGAGACATTGGTATTACCTTCCTGGTGTTCTCAGCACCAGGGTGTAAACTGTTGTTGAGTTTTCTGATTTAGCTCTGTTTTGTGACGATGCACTGACAAGCAAGACACTGCCTGTTTGTATATACATGTACCGTAATGACCTTAAAATTTCGGACACCTGAAAGTCGGACAATTATTGTTCGAAAATTCTTAGAAAGTGGATTTTACACAGGTTAATGCATCCAAATGTTGCTAAGTGCTTGACATTATTGTAGACCCTAATCAAACTGCTCCTTTAGGAGCAGTTTGATCTGGGTCTACAATGTTTGCTCAGGCCTGTCTGCCTGAATATTTTGGGTTATTACGGTATGTCTTGTGTCCACCTGGGGCTTTGCACACTTTAAAAAATGGTTAAAGAAAGCTTGTTGAATTTGTGCTTCAGTTTTAACCTCAAATTGATATGATTATTGCTACACATATTTTTCAGTTTACGCAATCAAGTTATACTTGGAAGTCATCAGATCACCTTGGGCCATGGATGAAGACTTTGTAAAAGCCACTGCAGTGTTGCGAGATGTCAGAGAAAAGTCTAAAGACGTTCTAAGCCATATACAGACATTGATAAAGAAAGCAGAGGAGGGGGAATTTAATACGTCAAAAGTGAGTATTGTGTAGCAAAAGCACCATTTAAATTCTACATATTGCAGTGGCGGATCCAGAGGGAGTTCGGGGGGGTTCAAACGAACCCCCTCTTCAGCCTTAATTATTTCATTTTCATGGGGAATTTCAGGAAAAAATGGTCAAACTGCACAAATCAAACCCCCCTCGGCTAATTTGAACCCCCTTACCAAAATTTTTGGATCCGCCCCTGTATTGAGACAGATAGGTCTGAGCAACAGTGCAGACCCAGATCAGACTGCTCCTTTTAGGAGCAGTCTGATCAGTGTCTACACTGATTGCCATTCCTTCAGCATCTTTTTGACATAAAGTTCAGCTTTCACAAAAAGCTTGGTCTGCGCTTAGCATCCATTAATAGTTGATGCTCATCAAATACACCAATACAACCAGTTTTTGTTTATATCTCAAAAGCTGACACTAAAATCTCCAGGAGTGGGTTTCAAGCATGGGTGCAGGTGCGGATGGTGGTTTTCATACCACCTTGCTTTCATTATTAGCCTTCCATGGTTGAAATGCTGATGAAAACACTGTAAAACCACAAGTCATTCATTCATCGTTACCTTGCCATAATGTACATTGTGCTACCTTGTGATACCATAATCAGATTTGCAGTATTTCATATGACTGCTTATGACATTTATGCTAAGAGCACTCATGACTTATACGGGAATAGTTTTTTGTCAGCAAAGCTCTCTAAAATATAAGGACAATAAGGTCACATAATAAGGTCACATAATAAGGTCACATCAGATCAGCTTCCATCAGAGCATAAAGGTCAAGCTGCATTGTGGGTACCTAAAGCCTGTACTTCAGTGTCAGAGTCAATGACTAGACTTTATATGCCCATGGGCGTAGAGAATGACTAAAATGAAACTTCCCTGGAGGATGAAGCCCTTCTAAAGTGGGGTCTGCTCTTTAAGAAAAATAGAATCTATCATTGGTCTCCGATGCGGACAGGGAAATCTCAACCCGAGGGCATACGGGGTGTGTCGGAAACGAGGCTTGCCGAGTTTCCGACACACCCCATGTGCCCGAGGGTTGGGATTTCCCTGTCCGCATCGGAGACCAATGATTGATTATTTTTCTTACCTACGATAATATTTACTTCAAATTGAACTGGGAACTAATAGGCCCATTTCCTGCGAATGTGTACTAGTGTAAGTAGTACAACCGTGTCACCCTCATGGCTGTGGTAGTGAACAGACAAGTAAAAAATAGGTCCTTGACAAATCCGCATTTTGTTAGATTTTCTGATTGAAATTTATATTAAAGGACAAATTTGTATTGAGACGACTACAGAAAGCGCGAGTATGACATTAATTGTGACGTAACGTCAACGTCTTTTCAAACGTCAGTTGGTAACGTCTTCAAAATGGCAGCCTCCTCGACAGTGTTTGTCACGGTGAAACATTGACTATTTTGGATCTTTTTCCGACTTTAAGACCTTGAAACAGGCTATAATGGGATTATAAAGAATGAATTCATTCCTATGAAAGAATAATGCATAAAGTATGGAATCGCCAAGCCGGGCGCACCGTATTTCAAGGAGCGCGTAGTGGTACACAGAATTCAAGCTCGTGTGAGCTGTCCCGGCCCATGGGCAAGACAGAATTTTCCAGCACCGCTAAAAATAGAACAAACTCTGTCTCGTAGGTAAGAAAAGAATTTGCTCCAGACAGATGAAACTGCCTGACAAAAGCAGTCCTAATGAGGGGTTACATCATGGGTTTCATGGGGAATGAACAAACATGATCTCATAATTAATGAACATAAGTACCTCTGCTTATCTGGGCTCTGAAGTATCTTTTAAGAACTTAAACAAGTGAGTATTGCTATCTTGTGATATGTCAAAAAATACTTCCTTAATGGCAAACAATGCAGACCTTAATCATACTGCTCCATTAGGAGCAGTCTGATCTAGGTCTTCAGTCAGACTCTTCACTGCTTGCTCAAAGTCAGTTTCTTCATTCCAATGAGGGTGAATGGGTACTTTTTCAGGGGAAGTAACTCTACCATTTTTGGTTTTGCCTGTCTTTTCAAGGAGGTCAACTGTCAACGGGTATCAACTTTTAACCCTTAGACTGCTGAAAAAATAATTCACCTGGCCCTAAAATGGGGGTAGGGGTATCTCAGAGGCCATAACTTGCACACACTCTGGTCGATTTGCTTGAAATTTTCACTCAATATGGCCGATGTGTGAGCTGCCATTTTCCGGAAGTTACCAAGGTCACGTGACCTGCCATATTAGGGTGTCACATGATACCACCGGGAACCGACGTAGACACTTAAAAAAAAAAGTACAAGATATTAGCGCCAGTGATATGCTTTGTATGACAAAAGTAATTGCTTGTCTGAGGGCCGGTGTGTTTGCTGAATATTTATCAAGAGAGAAAGTTTGGAAGGATGAAGTCTAGTTGTCAGAAAATCGGGATCAAGTAAGTAGGGGTAGCCACCTGAAAAGCTGATGTTGAAAATATCATAAATTTTTGACGTTTTCTCCAAGTTTAAAAGTCAACAAATCAATTAGGTGGCTAAAACCTTGCTCTAGTAGAAAGCAGATTCCCTCCTGCATAGGACAACCGCAAATGATGGGGAGTACTTGATGCCTAGTGTGCCTGACATGCTCTCAAAGTGACCTACCCCTCGAGAACGACTTAAGTCGCGCTTAGCAGTCTAAGGGTTAAAGAAATAAGTGGCTTTTCTAAGCACAAATTCTTTTCTTTAGGAGTTAGTAGATCTATTTTATGAAGGCTTTTCTCCTGAAGGAAAGCAAACAGGAAGTCGCAAAAGGTGTCTCCCTTTGTGAAAATGGTGGAAAATTTGGAGATTTATCCATATACATGTACCTTAAATAAGTTCATGACAGTCTACAGTTACTTTACTATGTTACAGGGTATAAGTTTCTTGGAGGTAAAATACCAGCTACTGTTGAGCTACCTGGTGAACCTGACGTATGTGATGCTCAGAAAGACACATGGCCAGTCTATAGAGGGAGATAACTCTGTGGACAGACTTGTCGAAATCAGAACTGTAAGTAAAAATATGTCAGGAAAATAGGAAACCTGTGATATTCTTGAACAAGCCAAGTTTTTCTCAAAACCTCAGGATCATAAATGTATTTTTTTCACTAAATATAGTGGACGTTTTAGATAAATTAGTATTTCATTTAGGGGAGATAATTACTATTTTCTTTCTCCTCCCTTTTTCAAAAGGAGACAACTTGTAAAGGCAAGAATTTGCTTCTATGGGAACAAATTTGTTTCCTTTAAAAGTTGAGCCAATATTGAAAGGTATCTTCATCTGGAGAAGCAAACAGGAAGTCAACAAAGTTGTTTCCCTTTATCAAAATGGTTGATACCTGGCCATGTACCCATAAGACCTTATCATAGTGACAAGGATAAATGAGCCGTGACTGGACAAAACAAACAAAGTGGCAAAAGGGCCCAGTGAAAACTCAGATCAGCCTGGGCATCTGCCCAGTCTGATCAGAGTATTTGCTGTCTATGTAGAGTTAGCTTAGACCCTTTAAGTGCACAACAAAGACTGAGCAGACTGAGCGGATGCCCAGACTGATCTGAGTCTGTCCTGGGTGCACATTTTGTTGTGTTGCGGCTCAAATGTAGTAAAGTGTTGCAGCTGTTATTGACAATCAGTTATCAGAGCTCCAGCTAAGACAGGGTAACAGGAATAATTCAGAGATATTTTTTCTTACTTCTCAATGAAAACATATGTTGTAACCCCTCATTAGAACCCTCTCGGTGAGACGGTTCTAATGAGGGGTCACAATATATGTTTAAATGCCTATATCCCTAAGTTATCCCTGTTACCCTTTCATATCCGGAGTACTGAGTTATTATGGTGTCTGGGGATTCTTCTATATAGATTTTCAGTAAAAGCTGAAACCAGTTTATGGACGACTTGTAGTTTTATGTCACTTTCAACAGTATTTCAGTCAATTTGAGCTGATGGAAGGGTGGAATCATAATGAAAGGCTGAGGCCATTGGAACCTTGCTTAATGTTGAAAAGATTTCTATCTACTGCAAGTTTTGAACCAGGACTGTTAGCTTAGCAGACTTAGTCTGAGACTAGCGCTTAACCCACTGATCTACTAAGCCTCCTATGTGGAATAATAGCATATGGTAAACCATTGTCAGAACTTGTTTAAAAGTAACAGCCATTTTCTATGGTAATTCTTAATTGCACTTTACTAATAAGATCTCCAATTTATATGATTTAAATTCTTTGTATTCAGGTTTTGGAAAAGATCCGACCTATTGATCAGAAGTTGAAATACCAGATAGACAAAGTGATCAGGATTGCAGCAACAGGGGGCACTGGTAAAATTAGTTCATACAGTTGACTCAAGTTAAATTTAAGTCATTTTGTATAGGTTATTACAGGGTTACTCTTTGTGTAAATATTTACTTTCAACTGATCATGTAAATGTTATTTCTGCAGAGTTTATCATTTTCCTTAAAAGAGCTTAAATTTTGACAAGATACTGTGTATTACATTTAAATGATACTGTGTATTCGAATTATCATCAGAGCAATTCCAAGTGAAACTAGTTTTTACAAGACGCTGCTGGAAAAAATATACAAAAGTGTTCTTCCAAGTCAGTCTTAATACTGTAATCCTCAAAAATGCCAGAAGGGTCGTTGAAAATCAATCTTCTTTGTATCTGCACCAAAGCTTCAGAAAAGATGGAATTTCAGGATAATTCTGAGACAGTTTTTCTAATTTTACATTTTTTTCATATTTCTTAATGAAAATATATGTTGTGACACCTCATTAGAACTGTCTTGCAGAGACAGTTCTAATGTGGGGTCGCAACATACATTTTTATGGAGAAATATCGAAGATATTCCTGTTATACCTTCATATCTGGAGCACTGAAATAGATGAAAATGTATTTTCTGTTTGTCTCTTCAGGTGCTTCTGATCCCATGAGGTTTCACGCCAATCCTGATAACCTTGAGAGTAAGGTAAGAACCACAGTTCAAATGAGTTTTGCCACAAGAAAAATGTACAGTCTAATCAGAGTCTTCATTGTTCATTGTTTGCAACCATGCAATTGGCATCACATGAAAGGGATCTTTAGCCATGTACTCACTGTTAATGTGACAGTGCCTGCGATTATGAGCCTTGTGGAGGTGCGACGTTGACGTCAAGAAACGTGAAATGAAAGTGATGTCATAACATTTGCATGTAAAGTTAATTGTATTTCCGCGCACTGACTGATAAATTTCAAATGTTCACCTGAAAAGAGTGTTTCAACATTTCTATTGGCGTGTTTAATTTTCTTCATCTACACTCTTTTGAGAATGTTCGCACTATAGATCTTTGAAAAGAGATGTCACGAACCAGCTAGTATGTAAATTGTATCCAATCAGTGAAACGAAAACAAAAAATCGGGTAGGTGTGATTTCGTTTGCTTTTGCAGTAAATCTAAGCGCTATTTCTCTGTGTTTCTCAAATTCTATTCTGGACGCACTAACAAATATGAAAATGTTAAAAACAAAATTTCCGACTTTCGCTCCATAAGGCTCAAAATGCCAGACACTGTCACAATACTGACATCAGCCTGTATATCAGCCCAGGGTTCAGTCTACAGCATGCCTGCAGCATGATCTGAGTCTTCACTGTATATGAGCCACAATATGAGAAAACCAACAAAGTGGCTGTATGCCCAGCAAGGACTCAGATCAGCCTGGGCATCCGCCCAGTCTGATCAGAGTCTTCGCTGTCTGCGTGGAGGTAGCTTAGACTCTTAGCTACTATGCAAACACTGGCTTTTAGGAAAGAGAGAAAGATGAGACTATATGGACATGAGGGCCTAAGCAAACAGTGTCAGTCCAGATCAGCAGTCTGATCAGGGATGACATTGTTTGCTTACAGTTTTAAAAACTTCTTGATAGGACTGCAGACCGTTCAATGTTTGACAACAGAAAGTCTATTAAAGATAGCAGAGATGGCCAAATATTTACTTAGTATAGTATAGCAGGGTGGATGATCACATTTTCTGACGTTTTTTTCATACCTATTTTGAACCAAGAAATCTTGGAAATGTCTTCAAGTTTTACTTTATACTTGTTCCATTTTTAGGACAGTCACTATGATAATTTTACATTTTCTGGTTTTTAGAACAGTAACAGTAATTGTAACATTTACAGCCAATTTCTATAAAAGTCAAGCTTTGTAATAACGTTTATTCATTGTAATTTTAGTTGGAGAGTGATGAGTCAGAGGGCAGCGGTTCAGAGGAGGAAGAGGGGGAAAAAGAGAAGAGCAAAGTGTACCGACCACCTAAATTAGCTGCTGTTCACTATGGTAGTACCATTAATTTTTCTGTCGCCTGCAACTTGCAGAATGCGAGACACAGGTATTAATTTTCCAATTTTGGAGTTGACAGCATAATCTATGTGTCAAGTTTTCTTGTTTAGCTCTGTTTTGTGTTAATATGCAGACCGGTGAGGCACCGCCTTCCGTGGAATTCTTGTTACTTTGTTGATAGTCAGAGCTCCAGATGCATAGAAAATACTGTATACCGGTAGTCCGTTTATTGCACCATGTTTTGGGTACCATGGGGGACAACTCTTAAAGGAAAGAGTTTGCTCTCAGAGTGGAAGAAAATTCTTTCTTTTAACGTAGTCTTGTTGGGATACCCATAAAAAGTACATTGGAAACAGTGTAGTACCAGATCAGATGCCACTGATCAGGGTCTACACTGTTTGTCATTAATACTTTATTTTATAAAAGAAAAAAATCAATAAAGATAAAGTAAAACTGATACCCCTTATATCGGAAATGGACCTGTCCAAAGAATCAGGTAGAAGAGTGTATTTGTCATTGATCAATGGGTTAATAGTTACCCCCATAGGGAAAAGGATTCACCTACCAGGGAAGCAACAACTATGTGCTGAAGTTATGTCCCTTGTTAAAATGGCAACTAAAATATGAAGAAATATGTTTGTTGGCAGATGGGGATGAGAACGCGGCAGAAAAGAAACAGCGACAACTGGAGACATTAAAGAAGAGGGCCCTGTCCACTGACATCATGAGAGATTTACAGAAGCAGTATGATGATCGGCCGGAAGAAATAGTGGTATGTTATAGTGTGACAAATATTTCTTACACAGAGATTTGAATATAAGTACTTTTCATGGTGTGAGAAGCAGATGAAAACAATCTGTTACAAGGCTCAGTGTTTAGTATCATGCGGTTTTCTGAGTGATGCTAAGCAGTGGTCCTTAGTGATGAATTTTTCTGTCAAAACTTCATGCCTGTGATACATACTATTTTCTTGCATACTATCTGATTTACGTCCTTTGATTTTAAAATAAAACTTCTTACAATGTGTAACTGGCATTTAAGAGGTTTATGTTACATTTTAAGAGACCCAGGATATCAAACAATGACATTCAGCCTTTACATTAATGCCCGATATGGCATAAATTGATGTCATTTTTCCATCAACCAAAAAAAAGTAAATATTACATGGCAGTGCAGATAAAACAGATGCAATGATTACACTTGATATTCGCATAATTTTCTGCTGGTCTTGGGTTAGAAAACTTGGGTGAGATTATAAGTATCTTTCATGGGTGTGAGGTGTGGATAGAAAACTCCGTCACGAGGGTCACTGTTCGGCATCACGAGGCTTGCCGAGTGATGCCGAACAGTGATCCCGAGTGACGGATTTTTCTATCCGCACCTCACACCCATGAAAGATACTTTTTCTTGCACACCACGTTTTGTATTATCTTTAGAACTTGTTAAAATGCGTAATTTTAGTGCCTCAGAGGTTTCTATTTGATTTTGAAAGAAGGCGCCGCTTTCAACGACCGCCATTCGGTTCTTTACGTCAACGTCTGGCATGCATAAAATGACGTCATTTTGCCATTTTCGTGACGTAATCATCTAAAACGCTAACGTCACTTGACGACGCAGATACGTGACCTCCATTACAACCAATGCATTGAATGCTCGTGATTTTTATCCGGTCCTGGGTGAGATAACATGGGTGAGATAAGATTTGTAGGTACAATGGAAGCACGCGAATATCCTTATCCCGTGTGCAAGAAAAGAATTTGCCAGTACAGGTGGAACTCACAGTCTTATCTGGTGTGCAAGATTGGAAATTCTGACCATGATTTATCACAGAGTAACAAAGTTTATGGTCAGGTGCAATTCAGATTGTGTTTGACTGAAAACCTGTGAGTTATTCAAAGGTAATTTGCATTCTTGTGTTATTCTGCCAACTGTTTAGTTGGTTTCATTACCATGGCACCAAAAACAGTGCCTTATAATGTAGAAAAGTAAGTTTTGAAATCTGAACTCTGGCCAAAGAATTTTAAAATACCCTGCCGATTTCCTTGTTTAGGGTTTATATTCAGTTCAAGTAGTGAGCTTTCATAAACAGCACTTTTATGAATTGTTTAAACATTATGAATGAAAAATTGCATAATACTACATGTAACTCCTAAAGCAGCAATTTTGAGCTGCCTCTCTTTATCTGCACTATTTGCCCTCTAATCTTTGAGTTTTCAGTGTGATAGGATTGAGGCGGGTATCTTCGGACAGCGGGTAAATTTGGACATACCATTGCAAACAGAGAAAATCCAGATGAGACGGCTCATACTGAGCCGTCTCATTAGGATGTTCACTGTTTGCCAGGTTAATTTTTTGTTTTCATTCCAAACAAGTGACATATAAAGGAAACAATGTCACTGTTCGAACTTACCTGCCGTCCAAATTTACCTGACTTGACCCTACAGGTTGGACAAAATGTTTTTGGAAATTTTGCCTCTTTTGCACTTTAAGGGTTTAAATCATTGACAGTTTTAAAAGCTTATACGGTAGTTTATAAGTTTGCATTTTCTTTTACAGGATACAAGAGACCTTCACCGGCTTAGAGAAAATAAGAAAGCTAAAGACAGAACAAGGTAGGGTAACTAATTTTTGTTCAAATACAGTATTAAACTTATTTAGTGTGGATTATTTCTGCATTCTTTTCTGCAAACATAGCATGTGCGATGAGCTTGAAGATGTTGATGCCTTAATTTATCACATTTTGTGACATGACCTGTATTTTTGTAGCATGAGGTCATGTAATACTGAATGTTTTTATTTTTTTGCTTCATAATATAAAAGACATACAGATACAGTCAAATAGCTTTCATATGAAAATTGAATGATTGGGAGAATTTTATGGAGTTGAATCTTTTTTGCAGTGTTTAAAGTAATACATGTATTATCAAAATAGAATTGTGGTGGATTCAGCATGCTGGTGAATTGGTACACTTCCAGGGGAAGCAATTGTGCTATTTTCATTTTTGCTTCCTTTGACAATAAGGGTCACCTCTTCTTAAATGACAGGATTTGTTCCTCTTGGAGCAGATTCTGTCATTTATGAGCTGACCCCATTTGGGAAGGCCTTCATCCACTAGAAAAGCAAACAGGAAGTCACAAAAGTTGTGTCCCCTTGTGAGAATGACAGAAAAACATGAAGGTGTACCCATACACCTTAAAAGTAGAAAGAGAACTGTAATCTGAAGTTGCATGGATACACCTGTATTGTTTGACCACCATTTTTCTAAGGGAGACAATTTTAAGAGTAATATTTGTTTTCCTGATTAGTGAATTTCCTCTGTAAGGGGAGGGGGGAGGGGGGCACAGTGTTTGGAAAAAGAATTTGCTTTCTAGAGAGAGTAGATTTGTCCCTTTAAGGTGAATGGGTATATCCACATGTATTTCGAACATTTTCACAAAGGGGCACAACTTTTGTGACCTCCAATTTGCTTCCCTTGGCAACCCAACTCTTCCAAAATGAGGTCTACTCTTAAAAGAAACAATTTGCTCCTGTAAGAGCAAATTCTTTTCGTTAACAGTTGACCTGTTTTGAGAAGGGAGGCAAAAATGAAAATGGTTGTTTCCCTGAAAAAAAAAACAACAGACAAATAAGAAGAGGGACAAATATTCCAGGATGGAATTAGCTCCCTTAGAGGTGTGTTTCCACACTGTTATACAACTGTATCTTTTCAGATTTGAGGAGGACCATTTTGTGAGGCTGCAACTGACCAAGAAAGAAAGGGTAGGTGTGCAGCCTCAACTTATAGATTAAAGAAATACACTCGCATATAATTTTGATAAATTTTTTATTTCTCATAAAAATTTGTATCTGATGCATGATAATGATAAATATTATAAGAACTTTTATCTACCAAATTTATGATCTATCAGGGTCACTGGAGATTTTAAGAAAACATAAATGTCCAGGAACCGTGGTCAGCAGTTCCCACAAAATGATGTAGACAGTATACACCCAGTAATCACAGTCAGGGAGAAGTTGTATTATGAATAATGTTTAGCCCTTTCTCTGATCAGCCTTGGACAAGTATTGGCTGAAAAAAACTCACATGCATGGATTAGAGATTAATGCTATTGTTAAGTTATTGACTCCACTAGTCACAAAATTTAAAGCATGCTAGTTGAAATGCCATTTACATCGGTGTGGTGAGTCAATCAATTTATGACAGCAAAATATTCATAAGTATTCAAGAATAATATGCACTGATATATGGTCTCTGCCTCCATGCACAAGTCTTAATTTTGTTGCATGCTTTGTATCATTTATATTCATATGTGATTATTACATAATGGTCTGCAATGTTTGTGCTCTAGTCTTTGAAGTCTCAGTATTATATAGCTTGAATGAAATTCTTTGTTTTGGACTTTTTCACACCTAGCTTTTGTCTGCTTTTTTGGCTCTTTAAGGGTTGTTTTCTAATTAACTGTTGATATGGTGTTCACATAAAAGGCATGGAGCCTTGAATTTGGACATTAACATTATAAATGTAGATGGAATCAGAATATTTCTGAAGATCTGATGGATCAGAATATTTCTGAAGCATGAGTTATTGTCACTAGTTCCTAGTACTACCTTTCACCTTTTAATCTTATTGCCATAAATATGTTTCAGAGTGCAGGAAACCGTGTGGCTACCATGTCATCATTACAGACAGTCACCCAGTTTGACAGTATCAGCGCCCTGGATTATGATGATGCTGATGAGGTAACCATGGTAACATATTAGACTCAGTAACCACAGCATGCTATATTAAAGTGAATGGGTGCATTTTCAAGGGAAGTGACTCTACCATTTTTTTGTTTCTTTTCTCAGTTGGGGTCAACTCCCAAGGAGCAAATTTTTTTCCTTGAAGAGAAGACCCCACTTTTGAAATGCTTTGTTGTTCAGGGACGCAAAAAGAAAGTCACAAAAGTTTGTCCTAAAGAACTAAAAAAGGCAGAAAAACTGGAGTAGTATTCATTCACCTTTTCGCCAGCAGAGTTTCAAGCATGTTTTCTTAATTTCACTGAGCAGTAGGTAGTAGAGCTAGGACTGGTCAGTCCATTATCCTTATCATATAAAAGAACAAACCAAAAAACTATGCCTATCCATGTATTTTGGAACAACAGCTCAGAGAGCAACCATGTGAAATGTAAAGTTGGACATGTAGTAAAGTTATGTGATTATAGGGTCTGAAAGTATTGTCCCCCGCCTTTTCGAAGAAAAGCGGAGGGACATAGTTTTCGGCATTCCGTCCTTCCGTCCGTCCGTCCGTCCTTCCGGCCATCCGTCCTTCCGTCCTTATTTCCGTCCTTCCGTCCCCCTAATGTAGTAGGTACCTTGTGTGCGCAACTCCTCCTACAATTTTATGCCGATTCTTTCGAAACTTTACAGATGTTTTTGTCATGGTCTGAAGATACGCATGTGGTTTGGATATAATCCTGAGATTATTTTTTGGTCACTTTTTCCACAAGTTGAACTTAGTAATTTTTTAGGCATTTTTACTATCAAAGTGACTAGATAGTGGGTACCTTGTGTGCGCAACTTATGCCAATGCCTTTGAAACTTCACAGGTGTTTTGGTCATGGTCTGAAGATACGCATGTGGTTTGGATATAATCCTGAGATTATTTTTTGTCACTTTTTCCACAAGTTGAACTTAGTAATTTTGTAGGCGTTTTTACTATCATAGTGACTAGATAGCGCAACTCCTCATACAGTTTTATGCCGATGCCTTTGAAACTTCACAGGTGTTTTGGTTATGGTCTGAAGATACTCATGTGGTTTGGATATAATCCTGAGATTTTTTTTTGTCACTTTTTCCACAAGTTGAACTTAGTAATTTTTTAGGCGTTTTTACTATCATAGTGACTAGACAGTGGGTACCTTGTGTGCGCAACTCCTCATACAGTTTTATGCCGATTCCTTTGAAACTTCACAGGTGTTTTGATCATTGTCTGAAGATATACATATGGTTTGGATATAATCCTGAGATTATTTTTTATTACTTTTTTCGCAAATTGAACTTAGCCATTTTTCATACATTTTTACTATCAAAGTGAATAGATAGTTGGTACCTTGTGTGCGCAACTCCTACAGTTTTATGCCAATTCCTTTGAAACTTCACAGGCGTTTTGATCATGGTCTGAAGATATGCATGAGGTTTGGATATAATCCTCACATTACTTCTTTCACATTTTTAACTTAGCCGCTTTTCCAGCTCAAACACTTAAGTGTATATACAGTGGAGACCTAGTTTCCAAGGCGGGGGACATAAATTCGTCGAATTTGCTTGTTTATCTGATTACTAGGTGTGAAAATATTGCTGTAGGTGTGAAACTACTGCTATGATAGTATTGCTGTCAAATTCTTCCTTTCTATCATTTTCAGAGTTTATCAGCCAAGAAAAGAAAATTAGACAAGGTAAAGTACTGTTTGTATTGGCAAACTTTGTTCTACTCACAGAATATTTTTTGTCTGACCTGCTTTTATAAGATGTGTAGGTGTCTGGATTTTAGCGTGTCCATAATTTAGTCTGTTCATTTTACAGTTGCACCAACCCTGGCATTTATGTCCGTTTCTCGCAAACTAATCCTTACAGTGCCAAGAAAAAAAAAGCAGAAAACAAAATTTAAATCTGTAAAATTTCAAAACTGTTTCATTCAAGCTATATCATATTGAGATTCCAAGACTAGAGGGCAAACATTGTAGATCCAGATGAGATGGCTCAATATGAGCCATCTCATCTGGATCTACACTGTTTGCAAAATCAACTGTTTTAATTTTCGGCACTTTAAGTATAATGCACCTATACTCATCAAATGTTGCATAAACTCTGACAGTTACAGTGGAAGCATAAGACAGATGTGACATGGCAATTTATGATGTGACCACGATGTTACACACACTGATTGGCTCATTTGAAATTACTTGCCTGTCAGTATTTTGAGATATTGAGTGGTCAGTCAGTCAATATTCCTGATGTAATTTGTATTTCATGAGGTAACGTCACATGTATCAGAGGGAACTGTAATTTTAGTTGGACTTTTGTAGAATGCTTAGAATTATCTCCTCCTAACTTTCCTCAAACTATCAATCACCAACCTATCACGTGCAAACTCTGTCTGTCTGAATCTACAGTCTGAAAACTTACCCTCCTGAATCAGTCTGAAACTATATATCCTTTTTTTTTTTTTTTTTTTTTTTTTTTTTTTTCTTACCTTCTATCGCTAACAGCTCAGCTTTCTATAAAGGATCTTGTTTTTGTTTTACATTACTAACAGCTATCCCTCTCTCCACAACTCTTTCTAGGTGCCAATCAAAATCGTGCATAGCGGGCGAGACTGCGGAGTGACCTATAAACCACCCGCAACTCCACCGCAACACGAAAAGCAAAAAATGGCAATTACTAACAACTGGCCACAAACTTAATCAACTCCACTGCTTGGTTTTAAGGGGACATAACGAGTAAAAGTTATGTCATTTTTGGAAATAATCAAAATTGCAAAACAACTTATCATTCCCCAACAGTGCAGACGACCCACTGACCCACTTAGGACTAGGAAACTTTGCTAAGAGCCGGAACCAATCAACACAAACCTGACCCCAAAACGAGACCAAAGCACAGTATAGGCCAAACTTAAAGGCCCATACATTATGCAGCTCACTTTACGACGGGATTTCAAAATTCTGAAACTTACATATATTGCACAACAATGGCTCTAATCTTGAAAACGTGCAATATACCAGGCCAAGTTACGCCCTAGGGTGCAACTAAGGCCCGTTACCCCGGCCTATCCCTCAGCACACAATAGACTAAGGCAAGTGAACCTCAAACACACCGCCACAAATTAACTCATAAGCCCCAGGAGACCTAAACAGGTCCCCATTACGCACCAACCCACCACAGCGGCCACGGAGGACGGCGGACTTGGAACGGATAGTGTCACGTGGAGCTGAAAGATGAGTCAACAACGGGCCTCTCTTCTCCTGGACCCCTACCTGCTTGGATGACGCACAGACAATAATAAGCAAAAAATGTAAACACCAAGCGACGACTGGACAGACCGATGGAACCCACGTACGATTGACTATTGACAGACGGGGCTGGGGGCTCGCTGTGCCTTAATGGTTATGTACCAAGGGACCCCTCCCAGCTGACGGCCTGCGACGCAGGGAAACTGAAACACACACACACATTAGAATTATCAATCTATCATATAATGAAACATTTATTGATCTTAATTTTGGTGGAGTAGAATGTACATAAAAAATTTATAATCTGTATCACAGCATCCCATGCTCATTGCTGCTTAAGGGCTGAGGTTGAAATTAGATTTCCAGGAAATGCTCTTGTGATAGCAATAACAATTTTTGTTATTTGTCTGTCTTAAGGTGAATGGGTACATTTTCAGGGGAAGCAACTCTGCCATTTTCATTTTTGCCTCCCTCAACTCTTAAAGGAAAGAATTAGCTCCTTTAGGGGCATATTCTTTCCTATAAAAGTAGGTCCCATTTTGGAAGAGCTACATAATCCAGGAAACAAACAGGAATTTACAAAAGTTGTTCCCCTTTGGGAAAATGGCAGAAAAACCTTACATCATGAGCTAGGTATAGTTATTATGATATTTATAACATTTATTTTAGCAAAATGCTTTTAGCCTTAATATCTGAACATGCATGAGCCCTATACTTCAGGAATATCACCCATAAAAATACTTGTTACTCATGTCGAAAAAAACAAGCAATCACAAAAATTTGCCATAATATAAGAGCTCTAGATAAGAGGGGTATTTGATGATAATTGAGGGATAAATTTTTTTAGCTCACCTGGCCCGAAGGGCCATAGTGAGCTATTGTCATACCAATGCGTCCAGCGTGCGTCGTGCGTCGTCACGGACTTTGTCCGTCAACACCTAAAAACAAATATTCAAACATCTTCTTCTGTAAAACTACTGGTCCCATGGTTCTCAAATTTCACATGGAGCATGACCTGACTCCAGGGTCTCAGAATTGTAAAATTGGGTCAGGTTGAAAATCCAAGATGGCCGCCATTACTAAAAATAGCAAAAACAACAAAATAAACTTCTTCTCCAGAACCACTGGGTATATTTGTCTGAATTTTGGCATGGAACATCAGTGAAACCTTGGTATTCAAAATTGTAAAAATGAAAAAAATCTGTTGCGGAGTTTTGTCACAGTGACCTACTTTCTGTTTACGTGTGTAATTTTGCTCAAATGCCAATGTCAAAAAATGACCTATTTAAACAACTTATTCTCTAAAACCACTGAGCCCATGGATCTCAAATTTCACATGGAGCATGACCAGACTGCAGGGTTTCAAAATTGTAAAATTGGGTCAGGTCAAGAATCCAAGATGGCTGCTGTTACTAAAAATAGCAAAAACAACAAAATCAACTTCTTCTCCAGAACCATTTGGTATATTTGGTTGAAAGTTTGCATGGAACATAAGTGGGACCTTGGTATTAAATATTGTAAAAATAAAAAAAATCTATAGAGGAATTAGGTCACAGTGACCTACTTAGGGTTTACAAGGCCGATTTTGCTCAAATGTCAATATCTAAAGAAAATGCAACCAATTCTGACCAGATTTGGTCAGAAATGGTTCTTGAATGGAATTATTTCAATTTTGTGCCAGTTGACTATCCAAGATGGGCACCATGGGGGTCGTTACTAAAAATAGCACAAACATAAAAATGACAATTACTCAAGAACCCTTGAATGGAATTGGACCATTTTTGTGTCAGAATGTTCCTTGCATGAAGCCGTTTCCATTAATTGCAATTTGGCGTTCCAAGATGGCCACCATCTGGTGTTACTAAAAATAGCACAAACATAAAAATGACAATTACTCAAGAACCCTTGAACACGCCTGGTAAACTATCACAGGTACCTCCGGCGGAGGTACCGATAAAAAGTTTAAACAGGCGACTGGAGCTGCCTGTGACTGTCCAAAAAATGACAACAAACGGTAGGTATTCCTCTTTTTTGACAAAATATAAAATAACCAGGGAGTTTATCAAAAATCAAAAAGTGCTATTCGACCCTTATAGACACAAAGTTTTGTCACACATTATATCCCCCTGAACATTCCATATTAACCAAAGATACGACTTTTGAAGTGGCTTTGATGTCAGCCCACAGTACTCAAAACATTAAGAATTCGGCTGTTTTTGGTCTTAAATGCAGTGATCATGCATACAAATCTGTTTTTCTCAGCACACTGGTGTTAAGGTAACCTCCTTGTTCAAATATAAATGTCGATTGACTACAAATAAGGCTTGATTTTTCCAAACAACAGCTAGAGGTGCCTGCAATGGTGTGGAGGTGCCTGTGATGTAAGCAAATATAGTGAAAATCTGAATAGTTATTGCAGCTGGAAATATTGACATCTTGTCTAAGCCACTGCCTGGAAAGAATCATTCATTCAACGTCCCATTAAGCTATCATAATGCGTATATCATGAAATTCCATGTTAAAATTTCTAAAACACCATCTCAAAGAGTTATTGCCCAATTTATTTCCGCTTCTGTTAGTCAAACATTGACGATTTTCACATATACTGAGGGAAATAAATTTAGCAACTTTTGACAAATCAGCGTATAATTAAGACTTATTTAAAAAGTGGGAAAATTGTATTGTTTCCGCTGTGTAAGGTATCATTTTGGGTACCAGAAACCCAAAACTTAAGGTCGAAAGTTTATCTATAGAGCAGAATTGCGTCGCATTTGTACCCAAGGGTTTAACCAAAAAAATGCCATAAATCTTTCATGCAATTCTTCTTTTTCAGGCGCTGTTTCATCTTCAAATCTTACACCAGAGCCAATTTGCGGCGGTGTTAACAATTGTGAACAAGTACACAGTGTTATGTGCTAAAAGATTGTTACCATGATAAACGTAAATGTGCTTATGACGCCGTCAAAATTGGCATTCAGAAAGCAATTGAGACTGAGCAAAAATCACTGTTAACGAATTGTTCCAAAATCTTGAACCAAACTGCAATGGCATGGCCTCTAAATGACCAGAACACTTTCAAGCAATTCGTTGCTGTGAGTTGGCGCCATTCCCGCAGATTTAACCACACCAGGTTCGACAGTTACGCCATTCTGACGTCAGTTTTTAAGACCATTAAATATCCTCTTGACATCAGCAATATTGAACTTAAAGTTTCTCTTCTCTAAGTGCGCATAAGGGTCATTGCATATCCATAGATTTTTTTAATTTCCATCATAACGTAAACTTGACGCCTCCATTCAAATCTTGACAAGTTCTGGTTGTTGCATTAAAACAAGTGAATTACCTTGGGTAATCTTCTTGCATGATAATGTTCCCCAAGTTGACAGTCATAAAGCGCAAAAAGATTCGAGTCGAAACGTCAATTGATAATGTCTAAAATGGCTGTTGAATTTTTCGTTAAGTTAACGCCAAACTAACGTGCCCCGTTGCCGGCATCTTATGCGTTTATTTGCAAACCCATTTACGGTTTTCTTGTTCAAGGACCCGGTTAAAACCTTTCAAAAGCATTTTGACAATTTTCCTTGCTTGATTTTTTGTAAGCCCACACAAAGAGTGAATTCATTTAAAGTGACGTCAAACGTGCGTTAAGTCACCTTTTTCGTCCAAGTTTGATGTAATCGCAGTCTCCTAACTTAAACTAACTGTATGCAATCAACAACCTGGGAATTCTATCCCTACAGAAAGTTTCACAACCCTTTGGAAAAGTTGCTAAATTTATTTCTCTCAGTATAGTTGCTGAAAATTAACTGCCTAATTCAGTGTTAGAATCGTTATGAAATGTGCGCTTAAAATAAGAGTCAACATTTTGTGACTGGTGATGACTGTGATCGGGAGGTGCTGGCTGTGAGTCATTCCAACTTGTCAGAAATTGTCGAGGTCACACGTCATGCCAGCTACACGTATGATGTGTCAAATTGTCAAAATTACCGATACCCGTTAACAGGCATACACGTACAGGTATCTATAGTGTTGATCCTTTTGGTACCTCATTTGTGTCGCTCGCATGTGTCGTATGACGCTCGCTGTATGTGTTAACTTTGTGGTAACTGGAGTGATAGGTGCTACAAGTGATTCAGTCTGGGTAGTTTTGAATTGTTGGCGCTAGAATCCAAATACATCCGCAAGGCCTACAGATAACATCAACGGCAGGTGACATGTTCTCAATATTACATCGTTTAGTAAATTGAAGTGATCGGAATCTTATTGCAAATAGCGTTTAATTCAAAGTCTCCGAATAGACACTGCATCAAATTTGGTAACAAAAGAGCACTTTTACTACATAAAAGTCATCTTAAACGTTTCGAGTAGCTAGCATGACATGTGACCTCGAAAATTTCTAACGATTTGGAATGACTAACAGGCAGTCCTCACCTTTCACAAAAACGCTGCCTCTTATTTAAGCGCATTTCATAACTATAATAAAACTGAATTAGGCAGTAAATTTTCAGCAGCTACGTACAACTTGTCAATGTTTGACTAACAGATATGGAAAGAAAACGTACAATAATTCTTTTAGATGATCTGCTTTGGATTTTGGATTTCTGTTGCGAAGCATCAATCTTACGTGTTCTTATGTCCGCTTGTCTGTAGTCTTCAGGCAATAAGGTCACCTGTACAGCTGGCCACTCTGCTTTCTGGTTTGTTTTGTAATTTAAAATATAAAACTGGTAAAACAGAAGTTAGCGTTGTTTTCATTTTGGGTAGGTGAATTTCCACCTGTCTGGGAAAGAGCTCTTTATTCGGTTTACTATGCGTGTCTTTTATGAAACTATTGTCAATATACACTTACTACCATCTTGGTTTTGAGAGCAGGATGTAGAATCTGATTGTATAAGTTCATGATCTTTGTCTGTTGTTTTTAGCTCGCCTGAACGAAAGTTCAGGAAGAGCTATTGTTGTCACCACGGCGTCGGCGTCTGCGTCCGCGTCAGCGTCAGCGTCCGCGTCAGCGTCGGCGTCCGGATTGGATGTTTTGGTTAAAGTTTTTTAAACACCTACATCTCCCTAACCCATGGATGGATTCTTTTGATACTTGCACTGTAGTTAGATATTGGTCCAAAGTTTAACATGGTACCACCCCCACCCCATTCCTTGACCTTGATTTCAAGGTCATGGACTTAGAAAATTGGGAGTTTTTTGGGACTGGATTTTTTGGTTAAAGTTTTCTAAAGCCCAGTATCTCCTTAACCCATGGATGGATTCCTTTGATACTTGCACTGTAGTTAGATATTGGTCCGAAGGTTTCCAAGGTACCACCCCCACCCCCCTCAGTGACCTTGATGTCAAGGTCATGGACTTAGAAAATTGTCTTTTTATTAATTGGATGTTTTGGTTAAAGTTTTTTAATGACACATATCTCCTGAACCCATAGATGAATTCTTTTTATATTTGCACTGTAGTTAGATATTAGTCCAAAGTTTTACAGAGTACTACCCCAGCCCTGCTCGGTGACCTTGATGTCAAGGTCAGGGACTTAGGAAATTTGGTCTTTATTAAAGTTTTCTAATTGCGTACTGATTCATAATGCTTGGCAGAGATTTAGTTTACACTTGAACTGATGTTAGATTTTTTTTTGAGTTTTTACAAAACACTATATACTTACCCGACTGGATGACCTTGATGTCAAGGTCATGGACTTTGAGTTTTGTCTTAAAGATTTTGATTAGTTTTATATTAATGAAGACATAATTTCACAGTGCCACAATGGACTCAGTTGATACTTATACTTGGACTGATGTTAGATAACGGTTAAAGGCTTTGATACATCCTAGCGCTGCCCTCCTCCCCCCTACCCCTTAGTTCTTTGACCTCAAGCTCATGGACTTTGAAATTTCATGTGGATTTTTTTTTATTTTAAGACATTTCTGAGATAGCTTTTGTTTATAAATGTGTTGTCATTATGGACATGCTTGCCTGAAGTTTTATACATAGCAGTCCACACCACCATAGCGACTGTGTGATGGGCAAGCACCTATTCAGGCGAGCTATGCTGTCAGGCGACAGCTCTTGTTACAAAACTATACTTGATATTCGCATTATGATAGATTAAATTGCGACGTTGAATGAACGATTCTTTCAAGGCGGTGGTCTAGAGATGAAGAATATCAATATTCGCAACCGCTATAAATCTTCAGATTTTCGCTATATTTTCTTACATCACAGGCACCTCCATTCCGTCACAGGCACCTCCAATTTTTTTTTTACCGATCCAGCCTTATTTGGAGTTTATCGGCATTTATATTTGGGCAAAGAGGTTTACTTTACGTCAGTGTACCCAGATCAACAGATGCTTATGCAAGAAAAGTGCATTTAGGACATAAAGCAACCGATTTGTTCTTGTTTTGAGTAATTTCGACTGACCTTAAAGCCACTTCAAAAGTCATATCTTCTGTATATATGTAAAGTTCCCGGGGATATACTGTGTGACAAAACTTAATGTATATAAGGGTCGAATAGCATTTTTCGATTTTCAATAAACTCCCTGGTTATAATGTATTTTATCAAAAAAGACGAATACCTGCCGTTTTTTGTTTATTTTTGGACCGTCACAGGTAGCTCCGGATGCCTGTCACAACATTTCATCGGTACCTCCGCGGAGGTACCTGTGATAGTTTACCAGGCGTGTTGAAGGGAATTGGACCAATTTTGTGTCAGAATGTTCCTTGCATGAAGTCGTTTCAATTAATTGCAATTTGGCATTCCAAGATGGCCGCCATCTGCCGTTACTAAAAATAGCTCAAAACATGAAAATGACAATATCTCAGTAACCGCTGAATGGATTTTGACGAAATTTGTGTCAAAATGATTCTTGCATGGAGATGTTTCAAAAATATCTAACTGTAGACCAGTCATATTGGCTTCTGTTACTAAAAATAGAAAAATGTGAAAATTAGAAAATCTCAATGGAATTGGATTAATTTTGTGTCAGAATGGTCCTTTCATTAAGCTTTTTCGATTTTTTGCATTTTGGCATTCCAAGATGGCCGCCATCTGCCGTTACTAAAAATAGCCTAAAACATGAAAATGACAATATCTCAGTAACCGCTGAATGGATTTTTACGAAATTTGTGGCAAAATGATTCTTGCATTAAGATGTTTCAAAAATATCTAACTGTAGACCAGTCATATTGGCCTCTGTTACTAAAAATAGAAAAATGTGAAAATTAGAAAATCTCAATGGAATTGGACCAAATTTGTGTCAAAACGGTCCTTGCATGAAGGCTTTTCGAATTTTTGCATTTTAGCAATCCAAGATGGCCACCATCTCCCGTTACTAAAAATAGCACAAAACATGAAACTGGCAATATCTCAGTAACCCCTGAATGGATTTTGATGAAATTTGTGGCAAAATGATTCTTGCATTGAGGTGTTTCAAAAGTAAATATATAAAGACCAGGCAAGTTGGCCTCTGTTACTAAAAGTAGCAAAATGTGAAAATGAGAAATTCTCAGTGGAATAATGGACCAATTTTGTATCAGAATGGTCCCGTTGCACAATAGCCAGGTGAGCGATATCAGGCTCATTTGGGCCTCTTGTTATTTCTCATCGAAACCACATGTGTGGCCCCTCATCTGAACTGTCTTGTCAAGAGGGTTCAGATGAGGGGTCACAACATATGTTTTTATCCAGAATTTACAAAAATTATCCCTAATTATCACCAAATACTCCCTCTTATCTAGGGCTCTGATATAATTAAGTGCTCTTATTTTTCAGGGTAAAAAAGGCAAGAAAGGAAAGAAAGGTAAATACTGCATGTATGGTATAAGGATATCATAATGCTAAGTATTCATACATATTGACCATTGTTTGAAGATAAATGCATGCATATATTTTTAATAAATTTCAAATTTCTGAAGAAAACATATATCAGATACAGGGTAATGATTGTCATTTTAAGTTCTTTTAGCTGCCAGATTTATAATTTGTCAAGGTGACTTTAAGTAGGAGAATTGGTAATTAAATAAAGTGTAGAAAGGCATGGATTCCCACAAAATGATATATATGGTATACTATCACAGTCAGGGTTAAGTCATGTATAAAGTCAGGGTAAAGTCATAAATAGTTTCAAGTTAGAAGTGTCTGGTTTACACCATATATTTCTGCCATTTTTTTCAAAGGAAGACAACTCTCATGACTTCTGTTTGCTGCCTGAATGACTGTCTTTCCAAAAGGAATCTACTCTTAAAGTTTGTTCCTAGGTGTGAGCAAATTCTTTCTTTTAAGAGTTGACCTATATTGATAAACAAATCAAAAATGAAAATGGCTGAGTTACTACCCTTGAAAGTATCCTTTTAAGTTGGAATGTGATATGAGCCGCGACACGACAAAACCAACATTGTGGTTGTGCTCCCAGCACAGACTCAGATCAGGCTGAGCATCTGCCCATTCCAATCAGATTCTTTGCTTAGCCCTTAAAGGGTAGCTAAGGGTCTAAGCTACCTCCATGCGGACAGCGAAGACTCTGATCAGACTGGGAGGATGCCCAGGCTGATCTGAGTCTGCGCTGGGCGCACAACCACTTTGTTGGTTTTGTCGTGTCGCAGCTCATATTTATTATTTGTTTTCTGCTTTCTTTTTCAGGTTTCAAGAAGAAAAGAAAATTCTAGAACTATTTATGTATTGTATGAAAATAATAATAAAGACAGCTGGTGCTACAGTATTCTTATTTTGTTCTGTATTGAATTAATCTGTATCCATTAAATGCTTAGCAGATTTTTGGGAATGCTCAGGCTTGGCAGGGCATCAGCTTTCCTAAAAGTATGGGGTTAAACTTGTTGATAGCCCAGTAATTGAATAAAGATTCCGAAGATTACAATTATCAGCATGAAAAATGTAAGAGCCACTCAAATTATTTTCTAAGTGGCTGTCAACTACTGTTTTGCCCAGTATCACGCCTGGTTAACTATGTTTTCAAGGATGTCATGAAATAAAAAAGAGCTATTACGAAACAAAAAAGAGTCATAGTTACCAAACAACCTGTATTCAGCCAGAAAGGTTCAAGCAAACAGTACAGACCCAGATCAGACTTCTGAAATCGAAGTCTGTTCAAGGTCTATGCTGTTTGTCATTCCAATTTCATCTTTTGGATGCACAACTGCATTGTAAAGCCAAACTGTTCAGTTTTAGGACAATTAAGATGTCTTTGGTGTCCAAATTTTTTTTAAATTTTTATGTCCAGAAAATTTTGGTGATTTAGATAAAAAAAAATGATACAGGTAATTCTATTTCTCCACAAAATATTTGTTGTGGATCTCATTGGGATCTCTTTATGGAGGTGATTCTGTTGAGGTACCAAAACATGTTTTGTGGAGAAAGAAAGAAAAGAAAAATAGCCCAATGATAGTAATAGTACCTCTACAGCTAGCTGATTTGTAACTCATGCAGTCATTGATGGCCAACCTCTATTTCAAAACTGCTACATGTGGCTTGGTGCAAAATTAAAATTTATAAATTTAAAGTAAACAGTAGATTGGTATACATGTTCTCTTAAGAAAGCTTACAGTAGAGTGGTTTACATGTTCTCTTAAGAAAGCTTACAGTAGAGTGGTTTACATGTTCTCATAAGAAAGCTTACAGTAAAGTGGTTTACATGTTGTTTTAAGAAAGCTTACAGTAGAGTGGTTTATGTGTTGTTTTAAGAAAGCTTACAGTAGAGTGGTTTATGTGTTGTTTTAAGAAAGCTTACAGTTGAGTGGTTTATGTGTTGTTTTAAGAAAGCTTACAGTAGAATGGTCTACATGTTCTCTTAAGAAAGCTTACAAGTAGCAAAATGAAAGACAACAGTAATAATAATGATATGCAGTTGACTTGTAAGTCTTGTTATCTCAAACACTGATATTTGTAAGTACTCTCTTACTTCAAAGAATACAGTTTGGACTTATTTCCTATTTTTCTTTACATTTCAACTCTGTATATCTCAAACTACTGATATCTCAAAGTAAATTTTCTGGGACCAGAAAATTAACTTGAGATAGTACATGTAGTTTGAAATGAACTTAAACTTCTAGACATCAAAAGTTGTCTGTATATAGATATGTATTAAATTTAGCTTACACGGGACAAATAAACTTGCAATATAAACAAGAAATGCCACACAGTGCACCATGAGGCATATTTGTATGAGGAATGTATGAGGAAAAATGTACATCCACTGTTTTTCCTCCTCTTTAATCTCTGTAGTGGCATTTTAATTTTCAAAAGCTTCCTTCCAAGCCTGACCTAATTGCCTTAAGTATTTAGCTTTTAATAGATACAGTTGCCTATGATGTGTGCAACTTAAGGTGAACGAATACACCTGTTCATTATGTTTCAAAGGGAGACAACTGTGGAGGTTTCAGCTTCTGTGTAAGAAGAGATCCCATTCAAAATGATTGGTTTAAACATATTTTTTTTCTCTCAAAATATTTATGTACAACATATATTGTGACAAAATGGTTCAACTCTTATTGGAAAGAATTTGTTCCCAAGGAGCAAATATTTTCTTTAAATGTTGCTCCCCATTATGAAGAGAGGCAAAAAATGAAAATAGAGTCGCTTCCCCTGAACATATATCCATTCATGTTAAGTGGATACACACTGACAGGGAACTGTTTCTTTACCCTCTTATAGGAGCTACTTGTAAAAGGAATAACTTCCCTTTCTCTAGGATACAAGGGAGTCACATATCAAGGAAGTAAACAGTGTTCTGTTTAAGTTGTCTCCCTTACTACTTGACACCCAAATCTTGGATTGGAGGTGTATCCATACACATTAAGCAAGGTTGAACTTCATACCAAATAGTATGGAATGGCAAATAGTGAAGAGCCTAATCAGACTGCTCCTAAAGGAGCAGTCTGATCTGGGGCTGCATTGTTTGCTCAGATCTGTCCCAATATCACACCGGTAAGTGGGCAATCGAAAACTCTCTTGCAGTCGACAAACGCGGATCAAAAGCCATTAGAAACAGCGGTTTTTATTGCAAATTGGTGACAATTTACAATAGAAAATGCTGTATCTTACGGTTTTTTATCCATGTTAATCGATTGTTTAGAGTGTTTTTGATTTCTGCCTACCCGGTGTGAATATATAGAATTTTATACGATAGCTACATGAATATATTCAAGCTGGGACTCATGGGTTCAGTGATTGGAGGTTTTACGGCCCCTTTTGTCAGTACACATATTTTGAGAATTAATGAGAAAATGGGTGAATGAAAGATGATGATTAAATAATGCAAAGACCAGAGCAGGACTTTGTGTAAATAGGTAGGTATTCAGGGGAAAGAAGTCGGATATTTTTATTTTTGCCTCCCCTTCAGATGGGATGTACTTTTAAAGGAAAGAATTTGTTGCTCCAGGAGCATATTCTTTCTTAGATACCGGACAGGGTTTCAAACATGGAATGGAATGAAAACAGTAATCTACATTCCACTAATGCAAATTGCTTCTGGAATATAAGATGGTACTTTACAGGAAAGAATTTGCTCCCTTAGAGGGAGCAAATTCATCCTGTAAGAGTGTCATTTAACTGAATAAATACTAAAAGTGTCATTTTCTTAAAACTGGATATGGATGTTAAGAAAAGGAAACAAAATATCTAATTGCTCTTATAATGCAGTCTCATATTGCACCAAGTGACTAAACTGTATTAAAGGTAGACACTGCAGATCTCGGTCATTATGAATAATGGGTAAACTCAGAGCATTGAGTGAAATATGAGGAAAAAATATTAGTTTCAGAAGTTTCAGATTCTGATGTACAAATTTTTATCATATAACATTTCACTTGGTTCAAATGTGTGTATTTCAATTCTCATAACGACGTTACCCCCCGCACCTCAGTGGAACCTATACATAGCTGCAGTATGGATATGTTCCGCTGAGGTGCAGGGGTTAACGTCATTCAAACCATTATATATACCCTTGTAGCTAGTTTCTTGTAACTCTGTAACCACAGCAATTTAAGGTTAACCCATTAATAACTAGTGGATTTCTCTACTTGGCTCTGGACAGGTCATAGGAGCAATAACCAGAGAAACCAGATTAGTAATATCAACATACAAGTCAGACATAAGGGAGCCCTGGTAACTCAGTTGATAAAGTGCTGGCCTACGGATCTAGCGGTCTTGGGTTTGAGACCCGCTGAATGCAGGAATCTTTTCAATCGTAAATGGTGTTTCATTGCACACAGCCTCCCATTATCACCCTCCCATCGCCCTGATATGACTGAAATACTGTTGAAAAGGATGTAAAATCGCAAGTCATCCATCCACCTATTTCACACGTGAGGTGCCCATGTTCACTTGAAGTCGTAAGCAATAAATTGAAAACTGGGTATTGAATCTTGGGAATGTGCATCTGGATCAGATGGGACCCAGGTGTCTGATGTGATCTGTAATCTGGGTATGTCCTTTCGACCTGATACAGCTGCTCACTCAGATCAAGGACTGTAGAGTTTTCCGGTTTGACGCAAATGGCGGCGAGTCACGTTTCTTAGCGGTGGGAAGAGAAACTATCTGAACTTCAATATCTATGCATAAAAATACTATATTTTGACCTCTAGAAGACTTTTAAACCAGTTCTGACTAATAAATAATCAAAAACTATAGCAGGAGTGAGCATAAAGAACCGTAGACATAGGTTTTATAAACCAAACTTGTAAACAGTTACTGGGACAAGGACTGTAGTAATAATGTGTTATTATAAAACTGGGGTCATATTTATAAAAGCACTTAAGACGTTGCTATTATTGTTGCTAAGGCTAAATTTCTATGAAGGAGATTCCCTACAACTATGAAATTTGCTTTGGAGGAACAGTCTGAAAAAGACTGTTCCTCCAAAGCAAATTTCATAGTTGTAGGGAATCTCAAACATAGAAATTTAGCCTTAGCAACAGCATAGAAACAACTTGAGTGGTTTTATAAATACGGCCCCAGAAATTTTCTTAACTTAGTTTTCTCAAATAATTTGATTGGCATCTTGTGAAAATGTGAAAAAAAAATGTGTGAACAGGGACAACTCCGACCAGCCTGCACATCCCCACAGTCTGATCAGAGTCTTCCTTTTTCGCATGTATAGTGTCCAAATACTTAGAAATCTAATAAGTTAAACGCTGAGGATTCTGATCAGAGTGCATTTACATGCTGATTCAAGTATATACTGTAAGTACATGGCTTAAGGTCCCTTCCACATGTTGCCGCACAATTGAATTAGGACAGCTTCATGTAAAACCTATCCTAAGGCATATGGCAAGTGAGTATGCCCAAACCAGCCTGCACAGGCTGCGTGGACTCTTGCAAGTTTCATACTCTGTAAGACAGGTTTCCTCATGACATGACTGATACTTAAGACCATATAAAGGACATAATTTCTCAAGAGAGCACATTGACGCCTCTTGGAGACCATCATCATCACAAGAACTAAAAGAACAATTACAGCTCACATTGAGACAAGGTCGTACAGTTTGAATTTCCGGTAGCATCTCAATTATATTCGAGAGGAGCATGGCATACACTGTTGCCCTGGCAGATACCAATGACATCATAGACTTGTTACCATAACACCTGTGGAATTACTGTTTTGCTCAGTACCTTTACAGGGGTAATACCAATGTCCCTACCTGTGCTGTCAAGTGAGACATTTAACTCTTTAAGCCCCAGTGACGCATTTAGCAAAATTTGCAAACAGCGTAGATCCTGATGAGGCGGCTCATAATGAGCCACCTCATCTAGATCTACACTGTTTGCCCTCTAGTCTTTAAATTCTCAATATAAAAAGTCTTGGACAAGGCATTTTTTAAATTTTTACAGACGTAAATTTTGTCGTCTGCTTCATGGTACTGAAAGAGTTAATTACCATACATGCAGAAGTGGTTGCTGACTGAGTTGACAGCAGTATCAACTCAGCCACTTAACAGTATCATTTACCGTTAACCATTATTGGTAATGCTTACGACTAAAGTCTCGGTTGACAGCCACCGTTTTGTATAGTACCATCTCGGTCAACAGCATAGGTAGCTAAAATGGTATTGCCACTGTGACCTTGGCAGAATGACATTTTGCATCATTATAACTTCCTCACAGCAGTAATACCAATTACCGTACCTGTGCTCGGTCGACAGCCATTAATCATAGTACGATTTACCCTTATTGATAATGCTTATGATTATATTCTCGGTCGACAGCCACTTTGTATAGTACAGACTCGGTCGAAAGTACAGGAAGCCAAATTGATATTGCCCCTGTGTCCTAGTTGCTATGGTAATGACATCTTAACACCATCTATGTCTGCTAGGGCATGTAGTGCTTGCCATACTCTGCTAACTTTTTCAATGATATTGCAAACTGAAATTCTTTCAACAGAAACTTCAGATTTTCTCAAACAAACATTTATTCCCAGTTCATTTAATTCTGAGTTAAATGTTGATTTAGGTCATAGTAATGCATTGCATTGATGAACAGGGATAAAGACTAACAGGGGCCCAGTAACCCACAGCCCCTAAATTTTGGGCTAGGCCCCTGAAATTTTGGAGAAAATATCCATACCCCTAATGTTAAATTTGAATTTTGGCAGTGTGGGCCCCCAAGTCAAAGTTGTTAGTCTTTATCCCTGATGAGACGTTTCAAGATTTGTGGCGAATGAGTTACCTTAATTAACTCTTTAAGCCCCAGTGACGCATTTAGCAAAATTTGCAAACAGCATAGATCCTGATGAGGCGGCTCATGATGAGCCGCCTCATCTTGATCTAGACTGTTTGCTGTCTAGTTTTTGAATTCTCAATATAAAAAGTCTTGGACAAGGCATTTTTTTTAATTTTTGCAGACATAAATTTTGTCGTCTGCTTTTTGGTAGTGAAAGAGTTAAATATCTAACACCCAGCTACAACCAACAACTCAATTTTTTAAACAACGCCACTACTAGCGTTCTACACTCTTGGCGGAAACGTGGATTTAAGAAACTATAAATAATTGGATTAACTGCATAACTAACAGTGAATGAGTATTCTGCAAGCCTGTAAAAGACCATTTCCGTCGAAGACAACGTTTCCTCTAACGCTGGGTCCATTACCAGGGCAACCTTAACACAAACGTACGGAACGTGACATGCCACAAACGCCACCGTTGCGACTATAAACATAGTGGTTGTTTTGCTCAACGCCATACGTTTCTTAATATCCGTAATTATTAAAGATTTCTTTCTGGTCACTTTTCTTTTATCATCCAGGCGTCGTTTAGACTTTAATTTCCTCAGCGGTAAAGTACTTGTGCCATCAAAATGAACACTCGGATCAGGCACCATGAATCCGTTTCTTTCTAGAGAGCGAGTCATTTCTTCCACAATGCCAGGCCTGACAACCGGCAAAGATGCAACAGAATTCTCGTCTGTCTCGGAGTTATCTGTGTCCGCTAAGTACGTTTCCTTAGTTAAACTTTTCTTGAGATCAGTTTTGGTCATAATGGCGCCATTCAGAGATTCAGTAGGACTAGATTTATTTGTGTTTTCTTTTTGTTGTTGAGAGTTTGTTACATTATTATGTGTGACGTTCATATCTGTAACGGTAGTTCTGCATTTACCTTTGACACGATTTAAAGGCCATTCTTTTATAAGCAATGGCTTCTGGCAAGGTTGTGCCTCAGTTTTACTTTTGGATAACTTTTTATCAGATTTGGAAGACGAGTCATCAGAACTGCCAAGGGTTTTCACACTTCTGTTGTTTCCCGCGCTTTTTATTCTTCCTTTATTCCAACGCCGCACAACAATGCCAAGCCTTATGTAGACTGTGAGCAAGATAAAAACACCTATCACAAAAGCAACAAGAATTGTGGTGCTAAACAACAGAGGAATAAACGTTTCTTGAGCCTCTGAACTAGTACCACATCGGTGACCTTGCAGTTCTGGATGACCTTCAACTCTCACCTCTTCTATGCCATAAACATACAATGCCATGCTGCAGACACAGAGTGACATAAA
The DNA here is from genome assembly GCA_963989385.1 of Ctena decussata. Taxonomy (NCBI): domain Eukaryota; kingdom Metazoa; phylum Mollusca; class Bivalvia; order Lucinida; family Lucinidae; genus Ctena; species Ctena decussata. Next base: position 40,275,763 of record OZ022503.1, on the reverse strand, counting down.
TGCCACTAGAATCACTGCCCGTCTGGAAGTTCGTCTGCTAAATCCTTTATGTGGGCGCGCAATTCTTAGATACCGATCAAAAGAAATGCACACAATTGTATAACCTGACGCCAAGTCCGCAGCGAATGCTATAAGCTTGTGCAGCTTGCAGAGCCATGGATGGGTGTAAGTCAACGGCTGAAGAAGCAAGAACATTTCGGCGGGAAGCGCTAGGACGCAACTTACCAGATCAAACGTTGCTAAACAGAATATGAAGAAGTTTGTCGAATTTTTATGTATTTGGTCAAAATAAGTTGCAAGTACCAACACATTTCCAATGATTCCTACTAAAATTATGAAAGAAATAAAGCAAAGGACCAGAATAGATGATTGTATTTTCTCTGCATTTAGTTCTAATAGCAAGCGTTCGTCGACTTCTGCGTCTAAGCAGTCTGAGACACTACAGTTTGAGAAGTTTACACTAGTCATTTTGCTGATCATACTGCTGCAAAGGTGGACAATGTCTCATTAGATCATTTTAAAGTCAAAATGTGGCAAGCAAAAGGCCGTACTGTGCATTTTGCGGGCCCAGTATTGTGCTTGCTCTAATTGTCAACTGTTGAGCGTTGGTTACAGTGGATCACAGAGCTAATGTCTGTGGGCAACGCAGATAGGATCCGTGATTTATATACATACAATAGGATCCCTGATTTATACACACACAAAAGTTTGACAAAGGCACAACAGATTCAGTGGATGCAGCTGCAATCAGCATAAATCCTGTAAAACTTTCACAGGTACCTCATAGTTTAGTGAATATAAATCAGCAACTCGATCGGTGAATAACTCTGAAGGTCCATATCGATAAGTTCACTGCAAGTTCCGTGGCCATAATATTGGTGGAGCACAAATCCACTCTTAGTTCTGTGCAGTGGTTCTGTGGCTGTCGCAGATAAGTGTTTAGTGGAAATCCGACCTTTTTCAGTTGGTCACGTATCCTTTACAATGTCCACTAGTTAGTATCGCAATAAACAGTAACTTTCAAATCCAAAAGAAATGTGCACTGGTATTTTTCTTTTTCTCAACAATCACAGATTTTATTCGAATCGATTTTTATTCAAATTTGTTCCCCGCTTAGATATCTTTCCAAAGTGGGCACCACTGTTTTCCGGCAGCTTTGCTGAAGCTTCCGTAATTTGCTTGCAACAGTTTCACTGCACTGAAAATATCCCCCATCCTCATTTCAGTTTTAATAGTAGTAGGACAAAGAAAAGTCACGAAGTATACTGATTTTTTTTTTTAAGATTAAACAAACTACATAATTAGATTACAGTTTCAAATGTCATTTAGCGTAGTCCACTTGAAACGTAAGCCTCTAAAAGAGACTTTTCCTCCACATGTAGACCAATTATGAACTGGGATATATTATTTCCTGTAAAGTATTGTACGTCCCTATGTACCGCAACGATTCTAATTTTTGGGACAGAAGTGCCAAGCAAACAGTGCAGACCCTGATCAGACTGCTCACGGAGCAGTCTGATCAGGGTCTGCACAGTTTGCCATTCATTCACCAATTTCGGACAGTCTCTGACAGTCTGGCTAATAAAATCATATTATGTTGCTTTTTTTTAGACAATTACGGTAGCTGAAGGTGGCCTCATATTTAGATCAGCAACGGTACGTACTTTCTGATACGACTCCTGTTATCTAAGGTCTGACATCAATTTTACAACCATTTATAAATAATCAGTCTTAAGTATTCTTACGTTCAATTTTTCATGATTTAAAGTTATCTGTATGTATTAAAAGCTATCTTGATATCAATTGTGAAAAGTTCATTTCTGTTCAATTCTCCTAACGACGTGTGGCTCAGCGGTGCACGCGCTTGGCACCGAGTACAGTTGTGAAAATCGAATCTCGTTTGAGAAATCACTGATAAATTTTTAAAATTTAACACTTTAAAAAAGCAGAAAAAAAGAAAATAGTTAAATTTGAAAACAGTCTGAATCTAGATATTGCGGGTCATAATGAGCCGTCTCATCTGCATCTACACTGGTTGCCTTCTAGTCTTTGAATTCTCAATGATATAGCTTGAACGAAACAATTTTGTTTGGAATTGATTGTTGTCTACTAGTATTTGGTGCTTCAAAGGTTACACATCTAACAGTTAGTGCAGTACTATCGTATCCACAGGCGCTTGAAAGAAGGGTTTAGATGTGTGAGCCCTCTTATTGGGGTTTCATTTCACTGTATTTAGTTTCGCTCTTCTATGCATCCAAACAGATGGAAATTCTGCTATATTTTTTTCCTTCAAATGATATGACGTTTTAGTATGTTAAAAAGCAGCCTAAATGGTATAATGCTATGTGCGTGTCAAGGAAGATAACCCTAGAGCCTTCGTGTGTAACCTTTAATTTAGGTTATCTGTCCAAAGTTGAGATGAAATAAGTTGCCCATGGTCATCGACTGTAAAGCGTCGTTTTCTTTGCCACGGAAACTATTGCAAAGGAAATTTGCCAAACATTTTGCATCTCTTTCTGTTGTATGTAGAACAAGCGTACTGAAAGGTTACATTTTGCCGAAGAGAAATATGCGTCATAAAGACAATTCGTATGAGAGCAACTTCATATGTTTGGGGATAAAAGGAGTATTTTATTTCGTATGTAAGACTGAAAGACTTTTATTCGGTGTCTAGTAATATTAGCTTGAGTAAGGTTTTAGTCCCATTTAGCCCAGAGTGCAGGTTCGTTGGCGACTTAGTACAGTGCTCCAGATAAGAAGGGGTAACAGAGATTCAGTGCTCCAGATAAGAAGGGGTAACAGAGATAATTTTAGGATAATTATCCATATTTCTCCACAAAAACATATTTTGTGACCCATCATTAAAACCGTCTCGTCGAGACGGTTCTAATGAGGGGTCACAACATATTTTTCGTTGAGAAATAAGAAAAATTATCTTTGAATTATCCTCAATACCCCCTCTTATCTGGAGCTCTGTTAGTAGTTAGACCACTAAGTCGCAAACGAACCTGCACTCTGGGGCTCGTCTGTTGGACTGAACGGGGCAAAAAAAAAAAGAGGGAACGTATAGAAACTAGAGATCTGAAGACGAGGAACTTTATTGAAGTATCTGATTAAAAACCAACATGCAATGATGATTAGTGTAAGAAAGTACAATACTGAATTATCCCTGACAAATCAAACTTTGAATATCTACCTCATGGCAAAAAAGACAGTGCTTCGCCTGGGCGGACCATGACATCCTCGCATGCGTGCGCATATCAAACTGGACGGACCTCCTGTTGTTTATCATAACCGAAGAGTGCATGCCCAGTGCGCATGTGAACTCATGCGCAGGTTGTCTTCGTCGTATGTACCATCAGGCAGATTTTGTCATAACGCAGATCAAAGGATTCAACTAAAACAATCGAAGGAAGATGAATAAAGTACAATGTTTTGCACTTTGTGGGTCTTGTTCTTGTCCTAAAGTGCAAACTTGATGATCTCTCTCTCTCTCCTCTTGTCTCCCGTTGTCTCATTGTCTCGGTCGGTCTGGGTCTCTCCAGACAGAAAAAGACAGACAGTAGACAGAGACTAATGGCTGTATTCTAAGACCTCACTCACCTGTGAGTGACTCAACTTTGTAGCCAGGGGGAGGATTATCCCATTGAAATTTGAGCAATATTCAGGATTAACTCAATGAGTGTAGCTGGAGTGACATTCTAGAATACAGGCGTAAGACTTTCATTCGACTCTCCCTCACTCTCGTCTCTTTAAGAGACGAGAGTGAGGGAGAGTTGAATGAAAGTTGCAAGCAATAATTTTAACAAACTTCTTAAAGCCGTTAATTCTTCTGATTGTCGGTTCATTTTAAGTAGGCCTAAGTTTTTACGATTCCCCAATTCCTAGGTCTAATGAAATCCCTAACTTTCCACGACTACAGATCCAATGAAATCCCCAAGTTTTTGAAATCCCCAAGTATATACAACTGATTTTACGGTGTCGACCAAACCAGTCCACTCTTAAGGAAAGAGTATGCGCCTTACGGAGATAAGCAGTCGTGTGTCCGACCACTGGCGCTAAATATTGTGAAATGAAAGATAGAAACAGTTTGAACTGTGGTAAAAAACGTACTACCCAGAATAACATCCCTGAAAATATCAAATAAATTAGTATATAAACTTCTAAATTTGAAACAATGTCACACTTAATACATTATCAACAAATTAATGCACACATACCCACTTATTAAGGTGAATGGGAACACCCACCTCCAAACTTTTTTCTACAAAGGGGACTTCCTGTTTGCTTCCATTGGCGATGAAATCCTTCCGAAGAGGGGTCAACTCTTAAAGGAAAGAATTTGCTCCTAAAGGAGCAAATTCTTTTCTTTAAAAGTTGGTCCCCACCTGAAAGTGTACCCATTCACCTTAATCTTTCATAAAAAATACCAAATATATTAATATATATAATTCACAATATATCAAACCGAATAAATATCCCTCATTAGTGCATACGTGACACTAAAATATGAATTTTAAAACATCTACAATAATTTTAGAACCTACGGAACATCGAATTAACACACATTTACACTTACAGAAGAAATCAAAACATTATAATAAGATTTGATTCAATTTCAGAAAATCCTCCATGAAAAAACTAACAGTGTCACACTTTTTGTAAGTATTCTTGGGGACCCTGTGAGACACAACACGTTGGAAAATGATGTATCAACGTTTGCCCACTGTGACAAATGCGGACGTAAACACACAATATATCAAAACATTAACTTCGACTACAGAATTGATTCCATTTCAGAAAATCACCCATGAAAAAATTTAATAGTGTCAACACTTTTTGTAAGTATTCTTGGGGACCCTGTGAGGCAAAACAGGCTGGAAAAATGATGTTTCATAATCAACGTTCAACGTTATAGTTTGCCCACTGTGACAAATTTAAGGACGTAAACACAAATATATCAAACATTAACTGCGACTACAGAATTGATTCTATTTCAGAAAATCACCCATAAAAAAATTTTAATAGTGTCAACACGTTTTGTAAGTATTCTTGGGGACCCTGTGCACGAGGCAAAACACGTTGGAAAATGGTGTATCAACGTTACAGTTTGCCCATTGTGATAAATACGGACGTAAACCCTCAATATCGTACAGTAATACATGTAATTAAGATTTGAAAAATCAGCAAATAAATTAAAATCAGAATATATTAAAACTATTGTACATACAAGCTCAAAAGAGATCAATTAAAAGTCTTTGTATTGCATAGTTAAAATGAAAGATTATCACAGGAAAAATATATGTGCAAATAAATAGGTGTGGACATATTAAACTGAAAAAAAAAATCTTTTTGGCGATTCTTTTAGATAGATTGTTAACAGTTATTATAAATATATTTAAATATGTAACATAATATTTGAGCCGCGACACGACAAAACTGGTCAACAAAGTGGTTGTGCGCCCAGCGCAGACTCAGATCAGCCTGGGCATCCGCCCAGTCTGATCAGAGTCTTTGCTGTCTGCATGGAGCTAACTTAGGCCATTAGCTACCTTTTAAGCGCTTAGCAAAGAGTCTGATCAGACTGGGTGGATGCCCAGGCTGATCTGAGTCTGCGCTGGGCGCACAACCACTATGTTTGTTTTCTCGTATCGCAGCTCATTTACCCAAATTATTTGGACACAAATGCCTGGACAAACAGTACAGACCCGACAGCAGTCTGAACAGGTTCTGTAATGCTTGTCATTCCGACAAGTGTAATATAATAATATGGACAGAAAAAAATTGTCCAGTCTGATGCTGCCGGTTGCAGTAAAGTTGCTCGTGTCCGGATAATTAGAGTAGGGCCAAAATACGGTAGGCAGTAGCACTGGCGCGTGCCTACACAAATATTCGGACCAAACTGCCAAAAGCCTGACCAAACGGTACGGATATCATGCAGCCGCTGTTTACATTGCTGTCTTGTACGTCACTTTTAAAGCAAAAATAAGTCAGTGAGCACACAGCATTTAAACGCGTTGTATCGATGGCGTTGCAAAGTGACGTTATAATGACGTTTCAGTGTTGCAAAACTTCGAGTCCTAAGAATAAAATAACTAGCATTTGTAATGTTTAATAAAAAAAAATCTTAGCTCAAACCCGAACGGGCACGTAACGTTAATTCAAAAACTGGTATTAACGTCGCTGCAACGCCCTGACGTTGCAGCGACGTCAATACGTTTCTTTCAACGTTACGCCTGTATGGGATAGCCTCTGCGCATGGCTAATCTTTCAGCAGATCAAGATATTCTTTCAAAACCGTCGGCAGTGGAAGACTGCGAATAGCCGACGGCAGGCTGTGCGTGTTGACCTCCTTAATATGTTGTCGGATGGCACATCTGCAAAGGTGCATTAACTTTGGCGTCTCTGTAAAATAGTTCATGTCTAGACTGGAAGCGACCAGCGGATGAATATGGTATGTTTTTCTTTCTGCAACCGGGATTTTAATTGTGATTTCTTCTTCGTCGTTGTTGTCTATATTTGTGATGATGTGACTAGTGGAAGACAGAACGATGGAGGGGACGGAACGAAGAAAGTAAGAAAAGCAAGTCCAAACTTTTCTTTCTTCCATGGCAAGTATGTTTCTCGTAGTTTCTGTAAATCCTGTATTTTGGAAGAGCACAAAACCATTGAGATCATCTATAAGCTGTTCGGCATGGTCCGGATCCTCATTAGTACCCGGACTGAGGACGGTATTCAGGGGGTCCGCGCCGTGTCTTAATAGTGATAATACTAAAGCTGGGTCCCTCTTTACAACCGCTGCAGAGAGGGGCAGGCAGTGTGAGATATCATCTATTTCCCTATTCATTATGTCCAAAGGTTTTCCCATACTTTCCCCAAAGTCCTCGGAAACAAGGGTACTGATATGATGAAGGTAATAGTCAAACGCCTTGCTGTTTTCTTCCGCATTGCTGTTGTATAGAATGTTTACAGCCGGGTGAGTCACATGACCGCTAGAAAGAATGCTAAATATAGAACTCAAATTTCCATCACAGTAAAGCAGTTCTAAAAATAAATCTCTCACTGGGAACAGCTTGCTTTGCGATATGTTTTGCTCAAAGCACATTCTGATCGCTTTGAATAACGCCTTGTGTAAAATATGGCTGCATTTTCTTTTGTTGGTTTTATTGATCAGCCTCTGAGCGCTGTGAACCTGCAGCAGATGGTGAATCTTTGAAATGAGGCCGGGTCGATCGGTCGGCGAATCGAACGTAAGCACCGGCCGTCTGCTCACTCGGGGTGAAAAAACTTTACCAAATTTGTAGACAGTAACACGGTTCAATACACCACCATCCATGAATGTCCAATATTTTCTGATTTTTCGGCTCCCCATTGTTATTTCCATAAAATAAAATGACCGACTTCACTTAAATTTCGACAAAGGTCAATCAGCGTTAAACAAAGAAATTTTTACTGCGCGCATAATCCAGCGTTCCTCCCCAAATAACTTTATATGAATTTACAGCTTTTATCTCGATCTGCTTGCAAAATCCAACATGATCACTCGATTTCTTTTCACGTCCCTGCAAGTTTATTTCCGTGTAAGGCAAAGCAGCTGCCTACGTCATAAACTTGATCTGACAGGTCGTAAACAAAGGGAAGTAATAATGTAAACATTACCACGTGGCCTGTGGTTAGTTACTGTAGTCATTCTAAAAGTCAGTCCCGTGAAAACGAACATTATGTATACTTGCATAAAGTAAATGCCCCTCTACATGTCTGTGCCCACCATTTTCACTGTTTAAGCTATACGTTTTCTGTGATTCGCATTTGTGGACAGAAATATCGGTTCTAGTCCGGCTAGAACAATTCCTGGGCAGGCTTAGACCTCCTAAGCGGTTTACTATGGTGTTCCGACAGGGTCAAAAGTCTATTTTTAGTGTGACACTAATATTATTTTACGTCCAACGTAAATTAATTTACGTCAAACGTAAAATAATTTACTTCCAACGTAAATTAATTTACATTGGACGTAAAATAATATTAGTGTCACACTAAAAATAGACTTTTGACCCTATCGGAACACCATAGTTTACCAGTAGCCTACTAAGTGCACTTACTTTCACCAGTAATTGACAACTGTCCTTCTTGAACCAGCGGAAGGAGAAATTAAGTGGCCGGACCGGGTATCAAACCCGGGACCTCTGGCTCATATGTCAGACGCCCTACCGACTGCGCTACGCGGCCCGGCATTTGTGGACAGACTAGCTCGATAAATACATGTAGGTATTTTAGAATATAAATATCTATCATGGGTGTGAGGTGTGGATAGAAAAATCCGTCACGAGGGTCACTGTTCGTCATAACGAGACTTGCCAAGTGATGCCGAACAGTGAGCCCGAGTGACGGATTTTTCTATCCACACCTCACACCCATGATAGATACTTTTTCTTGCACATCACATTTTGTTTTAACTTTTTCTTGCACATCACATTTTGTTTTAACTTCAGAACTTGTTAAAATGCATAATTCTAGTGCTTGAGAGGTTTCAATTTGATTTTGAAAGAAGGCGTCGCTTTCAACGACCGCCATTCAGCTCTTTACGTCAACGTCTGGCGTCCATAAACTGACGTCATTTTGCCGCCTTCGTGACGTAATCATCTAAAACGCCAACGTCACTTGACGACGCAGATACGTGACCTCCATTACAACCAATGTATTGAATGCTCGTGATTTTATCCGGTCCTGTGTGAGATAACATGAGTGAGATAAGATTTGTGGGTCAGGGGAAGCACGCGGATATCCTTATCTGGTGTGCAAGAAACTTGTAATAATAAGGTCTGGTGCTGGCCAAGGGCGTGCATGGGCTGATAGACTGCGTGGGGTGTGTGCAAAAGCAATGTTCTGCTAAGACTGTACATATGCTATAGGCCTACGCATGCTGGTCTGAGCATTTGCTGGTCTGAGCATTTCCTGCTCGCGTATGACATAAGCCATCTTTCTCGTTACGTGGCTCATATGTGGGAGTGGGCCATGGTGACAATATATAGCGGCAATTGCGCACTGTTCCACTGACGAAGTCGCCCAGACTAAATTATGCTGTTCGACGGAACAGGTATGAAAATCTCGTGCTGTTCGAACATCGTATACCTTGATCCAAACGAAATGTCAGGGCGGTAACAAACACTGTCAAATTCGATCAGTCTACTAGAAGATTCGGTAGAATAAATTTTGCACGCTTGTTCAAGTTCACTAAGGATAACGCATTGTTATTGTAGGCCTACCTGTTGTTACCACATTTACTGTCGTGTATGAAAGACGTATCTATGTTTATACAAATAAGTAAGAAGGAAGGTGCATTTTATTAAGATGATAATGATATTCTGCACGCAAGGAAGCGAAGTTTACGACGGTGTGACTAATTCCGCCGTGGTCCGAACTAGGTAAGCCAGGTCTTAGCAGACTGCGCTTCCGACGTTTATATAACATAATCCCTGTATGCAAAGCCTTAGAATGAAAGTCATCATGGTGCCTAAGTCGGACACAGCCTACATATAAATACTCGCGACAATTTATTTACGCTTATATTCGCGAATTTCTCTTGGCTCGCAAAATGAAACATTTCACGAATATTGGAATGCTTAAATCATAGGGTGTAAACTGCCAAAGCAATGTTGAAAAACGCCGTATCAATGGTGACGCACTCTAAATCTGAAAACAACATTGTGCCAACATTGACACTGATACGACTACCTTTCAGCGGGCTTGTGCCCATTGGATGTTTTGCCGCAACTAATGGCATTAAACACAAAAATTCAACACATATAAGACAATTTTTTTTAAGTCTGTGACCTTGACCTTTGGTCAGCAGCAGCATACAGAGGGTGTCAGCTTATCTTCTGCAAGCTAACAGTAAACCAATAAATATATCAAAAGGTTCCATTAAAGGATATCTGAAACATTATAAAGCAGTACAGTGATGCAACTGTTTAGTAACTCACCATAACTCACCATACTCGACATCAGTGTAAGTCATTCGACTTGTATAGATGCTTCTCGATATTGTCTATATTCTCTCATTGGGTGGCCAGCTTGGTAACATGCAGCTTCAAACTTATATGGATGCCCGTGCCAGTGTTTGTTTAAACGGGTTTTAAATGCATTGAGGGAGGGTGCATTAACAACATTTTCTGGTAGCTGATTCCATGTGTTAACAACACGATTACTGAAGGTGCCTGCACGTAGATTTAGCCTTGATCTTTCTTTATGCAGTTTGTAGGAATGGCCTCTAGTAGCTCTGTATTGTGCTGTTGTAAACAGTTTTCCTTTGTCAACTATGTCGATGTCGTGAAGGATTTTGTAGACTTGAATGAGGTCTGCTCTCTCCCTTCTATACTCTAGGGTAGGTAGACCTAACGTACGAAGTCTTTCTGGATATGTTAAATTTTTACAGGAAGAAACAAGTTTGGTGGCACGTCTTTGTACATTCTCGATTATTATTTTGTCTTTTTTGTAAAAAGGTGACCAAACAGGAGTGGCATATTCTAGGTGTGGCCTTACAATTGATTTGAAAAGATTCAAAAACATTTCCTGGTCTATATAGGTAAAAGTCCTGAAGATAATGCCTAAATTTTTGTTTGCTGTATTTACTTTAGATGTTATATGGTTTCTGAAATTTAAATTCTGATCGATAATAACACCTAAGTCTTTTTCACTTTCTACTTTTTCTATTTCTACTTCCTTGCTGTTTGAAACCATTGTGTATTTCGTTCCAGTGTCGTGTTTACCAATATGTAAATGGTGGCACTTTGAAGTATTAAAAAACATTCTCCAGATCTCGGCCCAGTTGACAGCCTTATCTAAACTGGCTTGGACATAGTTTTCCGTTTCATTTGAGACAACAGCATATAACTTCGCATCATCTGCAAACAACTTCATTAACACCTCAATTGCTTCAGGCAAGTCATTTATGAAGACCAAGAACAATACTGGACCAAGGACACTCCCTTGGGGAATTCCACTAGTGATGCCTTTCCAAGATGACTGTGAACCATTAACCATGACACGTTGCTCCCTGTCTGAAAGAAATTCTTTAACCCAACTATGAATTTTTCCACGAATACCATAGCAATGCATTTTTTTCAGTAAGCGTCTATGCGGAACTTTGTCGAACGCTTTACAGAAGTCTAAATATATTATATCCACATCGTTCCCATCGTCGATAGCTTGTGTAATATCCTCCAGAAATTCAAGGAGATGGGTAACACATGATCTCCCCTTAATAAACCCATGTTGCAGATTAGAAAATAGATTGTTTTCCATCATATGTTTCACAATTGCATCTCTTATTAAGGTGGTGATAATCACTGATTTCGGACAAAGACAAAAATCTGCATAAAATACTCAAAATAACACTGATCTTTCCAAAACTTAGCAGATACCTCCTTTATGTTGTTTCTCATAATTTAGAATCCCAAAATGCAGCATTTGTTAATGTTAAAAAGTGTTTTTATAAGAGAAGATCAAAGGGTAATTTTCTGCGAATAAATCTGAAAAAATAATATCATTATTGAAAATATACTTAGTGCTTAGAGTACCTTGTTGCATAATGGGGAGCGTCCTAGCAATTATTTTTTCAAACTCTTTCACACATTATCAGGCTGAGCAGATGAAAAAAGATGCAGTCTGTGTCCAAATTTTTTTGTCAAAACACACAGGTGAGACAGGTGATACTATTTTAACAAGGTTGAACAATTTCATCTACACACCACTGATCATGTCAGTAATGTATTATTTATATTGTAGGTGTTAACATAGGTATGCTTGCCTACCCTATATTTAATAAATGCGTCCAGTGTACATTTACTTTGTACATGGTTGAACATTTGAGAAAAAGCTACCGTTTTCATCTGGTCTACATTACTATTTGAGAAAGAGTTGGAATAAATAATTGCTAGGACGCTCTTCATTATACAATAATGCACCTTCAGCACTACGAAAATTTTCAATAACGATATTATTTTTTCAGATTTATTCGCAGAAAATTACCCTTTGATCTTTCCTTATAAAAACACTTTTTTAAGCAGCATGTACGTCTATTTTGTATTCTAAACTGTAAAGAACAACAAAAATAAGAAGTCTGCTAACTTTCAGGGAGATACGTTACTTTTTTATGGTTTTATGCAGATTTTTACATTTACCATAAATCACCACCTTAACTTTTCCAATAATTTACATGGCACAGATGTTAAGCTGATCGGACGGTAGTTTTCCGGTTTTCTCTTTTCACCTTTCTTGTAAATAGCACTAACATTTGCCTTTTTCCAGATGGGTGGTAATTTACTTTCGTTGAGTGATTTTTGAAAGATAATTCTCAGAGGATGTTTAATAAGATCTTTGGTTTCTTTCAGAAGTTTGGGGTGGAAAAGATCGGGTCCTTGACTTTTACTAGGGTTTAGTGATGTGAGTACTCTCTCAACATCTTTCTCAGCAATATGTATATCTTCTAATTGTTGGATAAAGGATCTTTCTTCAAAGTCTGGTAATGGGTCGTCAGGTTCTATTTCAAAGACTGTGGAAAAATAATTGTTTAGTGTGTTAGCAGTTTCTTGGTCATTAGAAGACAACTTGCCATGGGGCATTTCTAACTTAGAAACCACAGTTTTTGTTTTTGTCTTTGTTCGCACATAATTCCAAAATATCTTGTTGTCTGTTTTGATCTTAGAAGCTAGATTTTTTTCGAAATTGAATCTTGCCGTTCTAATCTTTGTTGTTACAGCATTTCTTGCGGCCTTATATTGGTTAAAATTTACATCAGACTTACAGTACTTGTATTTCAACCAGCGTTTTCTTTTATGTCTTATAGCATCTAGGCATGATCTGGTAATAAATGGATTGCGTTTATTGCCCCTCTGGCTCGGTTTGCTCGCCGGTATGTTGTTTTCAATTAAATCGATAATTTTTTCAGCAAACCGTGACCATGATAGCAGTAAATTCAAGCCATCTAGTTCATGTAGCCAATTTATAAGACTGAGTTGGTCCCTTATTTTGTTATAATCTCCTTTGAAGAAATTTAACTTCTCTGTAAGGTTCGTGTTTGTGTCTTCTGTGTAACAATTAAATTTGAAAGCAAGAACTAAATGGTCACTCTTTCCTAACCCAGGTAAAAATTCTATGTTGTTAATCATTTCTTCTTCATTGGTAAAAATCAGATCTAAAACTGATGACACATTTCCTTCTCGATAACGAGTTGGAGCAGTTACATGCTGGAAAAGATATGAGTCTCTGACACACTCTAAAAACCGACTTGCTACATGAGACTCACTAACACTTGTGCTCATCTCCCACCAGTTTATTTCTTTAAAATTAAAATCACCCATCACTAGCTTATGGGAATAATCACTATCTCTGCATTTATTAAACAGGGTTTTCAAGTGCTGGAAATTATCTTCTGTTGCCGTCGGACTCTTATATACACAACCAACTAGTAATGAGTCTCTGTCTTGCAAGATGAGATGACACCACACAGACTCTTTGAAATCTGTATCAATTTCTACCTGTTCAGCATTTAAATGACTTTTAATGTAGAGAACAACACCTCTTCCCTCGTGTAAATTAGCTATAAACATATCATAGTTTTCCAGCTTATAAAAAATTTCCTGATTGTCTAAATATTTGTTTTTTGGAAAAATTTCTGTTAACCCAATAATGTCAGGGGATTTATCTTGCAGATATACTTTTAATTCCTCCCTTTTACTTTGGGTAAGACAGTCTACATTTGTATATAGCACATTTAAAGTATTGGGATTTGGATTTTGTCTATTAAAAGACCCTATTGTATTATTGTTATCATTATTAGGGCCAACTCTATGTACACTTTTAAAACTTGTTTCCTAGTATACAGAACTAGTGGGAGCAGGACTTGGGCCTGCTACCACTTGCTGAGATAATCCTCCTAAAAAGGTCTCTTCTACATCAGTTAGATTTATAACTGTTGACTGATCATAGGCTCCCATTTGAGTTTCTATTTGAGAGTCATTATACATATTCAAGTGTGATTGTTGGGAACCTGATACATCCCTAATAGGGCTTGGTAAGTTACTATTTACTGGCATTCCTACCACCTCTGGTTCTCTTAGGATGAACTGTCTGGTAGGTGGGGTAGCAGGCCTAACGTCCATCGGTGATGGTGGTGTTGGTTGCTGCTCTGGTTGTTCATTTTGACGTCTTCTATTTCCAATTTTCTCTCTCCTCTCCTTCCTTTGCTCTGGGGTAAGGTCTTTAGTTATGATTACTCTATGGAAAAGCTCTGCTGTCTTACTACCAATGAGTCTTGCATTATCAAGGAGGAATTTCCTCTGTGCTTTTGAGTCCAAAATAACCCTCAACGGCCGAGTCTTTGATTCTTCCTTTTTCCCTAATCTAGCTGATGTAACTATATTTAGGTTCTCAAGTCCCAAGCTTGAACTTATAACTTTCACATCTAGTTCATCAGCCTTTTTGTTTTCTATTCCACTGCCATTGTTGTGTTCCTTTAAATTGAAGATAGTCAAATTTAACTCTCTCTGTTTTCTGTCTTCCAGTTCTTTGTTTCTGCTGTCAACAACAGTATGTGACCATGACCTTATGCCAACAGAAGCATCCAGATGGTGTAAACTGTTGCAACCTAGAGGTAAACAAAGTCGCATATCAAAAGGTCCTACAGAAGAAGATAGGAAATATAAGCATATAATATAAACTTAACTCAAAACTTTAACATGGAAAAGCATGTCTATGAGCTTAACCTTGAGGTAAGGCATGTGTGAGGACGACATAGAATAATTTTTTAGACCAATATCTATAATCATACCAAATATAAACCAAACCCAACAAAGGATATGGATGTCATGAGATCTCAAAACCATAAAACAAAACGTATATGAAAATGTCTAAGTCAGTGGCCTTGACCTCTAGGTGACAGGCATTTGTAAAGATGGTACAAAATAAAACTTTGGACATATAAACCAAACTGAACAATGAGTTTAGACAATATAAGATCTAAATAACTTAAATGCAAATCTTCAACATGACAAGTCAAAGTCCATGACCTTGACCTCTAGGTCACAGGCATGGGTGGGGATGGTACAGAATAAAACTTTGGACCAATATCTATCATCATGCCAAACATAAACCCAGCCAAACAAAGGGTTTAAATTGTATAGAGAACTTAAAAACTTTCATGCAAAACTTTAACATGAAAAGTCAAAGTCCATGACCTTGACCTCTAGTCAGAGGCATGGAAGTATAGAATAAAACTTTGGACCAATATCTATCATCATGCCAAACATAAACCCAGCCAAACAAAGGGTTTAAATTGTATAGAGAACTTAAAAACTTTCATGCAAAACTTTAACATGAAAAGTCAAAGTCCATGACCTTGACCTCTAGTCAGAGGCATGGAAGTATAGAATAAAACTTTGGACCAATATCTATCATCATGCCGAACATAAACCCAACCCCACAAAGGGTTTGAACTATATAGAGATCTTTTAAAAACTTTAACACAAAACTTTAACATGACAAGTCAAAGTCCATGACCTTGACCTCTAGGTCATAAGTATGGGTGGGGGTGGTACAGAATAAAACTTTGGACCAATATTTATCACCATGCCAAATATAAATCCAATCCATCAAAGGTTTTGGATAATATAAGATTCAAAAACTTTGATGCAAAACTTTAACGCAAATGTTAACTTATGCACGGAGGGATGGAAGGAGGGATAACAGACATTGGACAAAAGCTATACACTCCTCCTCATACTTAGTATACCTGAGGTATAATAAATTTTTTCGAAGGGTGTTGCACTTACTGGTACCCTTGACCTATATTCTATGCTCCGTTTTATAGGAGTAAAGTTTGGCAAGAAGAAATCCTGCGGACTTAGCACCATTACATAGAGTACAGAGGAAAGCATTGTGTCTGTGCCTGGACCAGGAAGAGAAGCAGTAGAAGTGGTAACAGAATGCCACTGGGGCCGTATTTATAAAACGACTTACGTCGTTGCCATGCTGTTGCTAAGGCTAAATTTCTAATAAGGAGATTCCCTACAACTATGAAATTTGCTCTGGAGGAACAGTCTATTAATAAAACGACTTAAGTTGTTGCCATGCTGTTGCTAAGGCTAAATTTCTAATAAGGAGATTCCCTACAACTATGAAATTTGCTCTGGAGGAACAGTCTATAAAAGACTGTTCCTCCAGAGCAAATTTCACAGTTGTAGGGAATCTCCTTCATAAAAATTCAGCCAAAGCAACAGCATAGCAACGACTTAAGTCGTTTTATAAATATGGCCCCTGGACATACGGTTTGCTGAAATAGTAGAAATCTAAAAAATAACATAGTTATTGAAAATGTACTTAGCGCTGAATGTACCTAATAGCATTATGAAGGGCGTCTCAGCAATTATTTGTTCCAACTCTTTCCCAAATTGTTAGGTACACCAGATGAAAACAGTGGCTTATTGTCAAAGCTCAACCATGTATATGGTGCAAGTATACTAAATGCATTCAATGAATATAGGGTAGGCAAGCATACCCTTGGACACAGGCTACTTTTTTTTATCTGCTCAGTCTGATAATGTGTGAAACAGTTGGAAAAATAATTGCAAGGATGTCCTTTGTAATGCTATAAGGTACCTTCAGCATTAAGTACATTATCTATATCAATGTTATTTTTTTAGATTTTTGCGCAGAAAATTATACTTTGGTCTTTCCTTATAAAAACACTTTTTAAAATCAACAAGTCCTGCATTTTGGGATTCTAAATTGTGAGAACCAACAGAAAAAAGTATCTGCTAAGTTTAAGAAAGATCTGTTGTGTTTTCAGCATTTAATGCAGATTTTTGTCTTTGCCCCAAATCAGTGATTATCACCACCTTAACGACATTCAGACATAGCAGCCATTTTGAAGCTTTAGCTGTTTTGATGCCCAACTGCTCCAGAGACTGATAACAATATCTTAACTCTTTAAGCACAACAAAGCAGACGACAAAATTCATGTCTGCAAAAATTCAAAAAATGCCTTGTCCAAGACATTTCATATTGAGAATTCAAAGACTAGAGGGCAAACATTGTAGATCCACATGAGGCGGCTCATTATGAGCCACCTCATCAGGATCTACCCTGTTTGCAAATTATGCTATTTTCGTCACTGTGCTTAAAGTGTTAACTATGAGCACTCTGCTCTCATGTAGGCTTAAACAATTATCAATATTTTTTGCTGTTCACACTTTTGTGTTGCGCCACTTTTTTTTCTACAAAGAAAACACATTTCTACAGAATAGGACGGAATGATATCAGAAAATGACAATCTGAAGTATTGTTTTCTTTAATAAAATAGACCACATTTGCAGAACTGCAGTAGTTTTCAAATTCACTAACATACATACAAATGAATGTACTTTCATACCTGTACAATAACATGTTTTCAACATGTTTAACAACAAAAAAAGACTGTACATAATAAATAATCCTTTACAAAATTTTATTACACCCACTAAAAGCCTATGGATACACCTCAATAATTTTGCACCAATTTTCGAAGGGAAGCAACTTTTGAGAATTCCCGTTTGCTTCCCTGGAACCAAAGTCCTTCTAAAAGGGGTCTACTGATAAATGAAAGAATTTGCTCCTGGAGGAGCAAATTCTTTCCTTTAAGAGTTGATCCCCAAAGAGAAGTGAAGCAAAGAAGAAAATAACAGAGTTGCACCCCCTGAAAATGTACACATTCACCTTAAACTATGCCATAATTCATTAGAAAAAGAGCTAATAGCCTGTATGAACACTGAAGACTCAGATCAGCCTGAACATTTGCAAAGTCTGATCAGTCTTCGTTTTCATGATATTTCCCTCCTATGCTAATCAACTATGAAATTAAGCTAAAATTATTTTAAGTAATGCAACTTTTGTCAAAAATATATTAACAAGAGTCTGTACTTGTTGCATTGACACAGTAAATATGTTGCAACCCCGGAAATGCAGTCTCAGTTGTGCTGTCAGACCACAACAGTAACTTTATGCTGCAGTACATTTAAAAGGTAAACACTACACTGTAAGGGGAAGCAGCTCTGTTATTTTCTACCTTGCTTCCCTTTTCAATGGGGATCAATTCTTAAAGAAAAGAATTTGCTCCTCTAGGAGCAAATTCTTTCATTTAAGTATAGACCCCTTTTAGAAGGACTACATTCTCCAGGGAAGTAAACAAGAAGCCACAAAAGTTGTTTCCCTTTGTAGAAATGGCAGGAAATAAGGAGGGATATACATTTACCAATAACAGCTAAATAAAATGGAGATAAATCTCTGTATATTATGCTACTGACTTCATGCTACATTTTTGAAGAGATTATTTTTCAAGAAAATAAATAAGACACATCTCTCCTACTCGCAATTACTGACAGATGACCCTGAAAAAAATCCCATCTTAACCCTTAATGCACCAAAAAGCAGACGACAAAATTTATGTTATGAGCCACCTCATCTGGATCTACACTGTTTGCCAATTCAACAATTCTAATTTTTGGCGCTTTAAGGGTTAAGACATATGTCTATCACATACAGTCTAGCGCAAGCATGAAAAAGTTTTACTTTTTAAGTTTTACAAGGTGATAAAACAAGACTTCTGCAGAAGTTTATCTCTCACCTGTTGCAGATTTGAGCCACGACACTACAAAACCAATATGGTAATGTGCCCCCAGCAAAGGGTTCAGATCAGCCTGGGCATCTTCCCAGTCTAATCAGAGTCTTCGCTGTCTGCATGGAGGTAGGTTAGACCTTTAGCTACTCTGAAGGCACACACAAAGACATTGATCAGACTGGGCTAATCTGAGTCTTTGCTGGGCGCCACTTTGTTAGTTTTGTCACGTCACGACTCTTTTTCACAAAGAGCATAAAGTACTGACAAAGCTTACTAGAAAATTTTATGCTGCCACCTCCATAAAAGTAATACCTCTTTCTCACTTTTGCAAGCGAGACAAAACCCATTCAAATATACTGATTTTCCAGATACAGGTGGACATAAACTATATGGTTGATCAAGCAGTACACACCAAGATCAGGCTGCATCTGATGAATTTTACCTCCATGATTAAGCCTTTTTAAAACCCCAAATCATCAAGAACAGCAGTAACTTTTCACACTCACATTCTGTAGACCTTCCAGTTTATTAGCCCCGTGACATATCCCATGTGCAAATGGGGAAGGCTCAGGTCTTTGCATAATTAAAGTTTGCTCAGAACTTTCACTTTCTGTTTATAGATCTGTCAAATTCATACACGGTATATGCAAACAGTAGAGGCTCTGTCTATACTATGTATGTTCCAGTATCAATGAGGCAATTCTAACAGGAACCCACAACATATGTTTTCATAGAATTGAGGCAATTCTAACGGTTGCCCACAACATATGTTTTCACGAGAAAATATGAAAAACATCTCAGAATTATCATGAAAAACTTCCACTGATGAAACTTTGAATACTAGTCCCATGGCAAGTAAACCGAAATTTCTCACTTGACCAGAGTGAAACAGGACAAGTCGGGCATAGTATTTCCACAGCCCTGACTTATGGCTCCCTTTTTTCATAAGTTAACCTTAAATCTGCTGCTAGCAACAAAGTATGTATTTATTAACAGTGAAGATCTCCAGATCAAACAGCATTGCTCCAGATAAGATCCTTCTAAGGTGCTGTCTAGTCAGTGTCTACTCTACACTGTTTCTTCTTTCCAAGTAAACATCACTCAATGAATGACTGCACTAATCCCAATTGAGCAGATGACAAAATTTACATCTACATAATTTCAACAAGAAATGCTACAGCGTGTAACAAATGCCCCCGAAGGCCCCTTAAACTGACCTTTGAGTCCTGGTTGTGACCTTGACCATCAGCGTGGAGCCTGAGTCTTGCACATGACATACATTCTCATTTATGACTGTGACCCTGACCTTGGGCAACAAAACCATAATTTGTTTGTGAATCATCTCATTATTTTAACCCTTTTCATGAAAATTAATGAAGCTTGATTCTGTAGTTTTTAAGTATTTGAGGATAAATGAGTTGATCTTTGACCTCTGGCTATGACCTTGACCTTGGATGTGGAAACATATGTCTTGTGAATGGTAAATCTTCTCAGTAGGCTTTATCTTTCTGTAATGTTTGCTGTGGTACTTTTCTGAGTTACTGCTGAGACACGATTTGACCTCTGACCCCAGATTTAGACCTTGACCTTGGATTTGGGATCATAAATATTGTGTTTAACACACCTTCTTATTATGGTTTACCTTTCTGTGAAGTTTGATGAAAGTCGCTTCAGCAGGTTTGAAGTTATCGTAGAGGCAAGATTTGACCTTTGACCCCTGATTGTGACATTGACCTTGAACGTGGTAACCTTAATCTTATGTGTGACACACCTTCTCATTATGCTTCATCTTTCGGTGAAGTTTCATTTAATTTGCTTCAGTAGTTTATAAGTTATCACTGAGGCACAATTTTGAGACACAATTTGACCTCTGACCCAAATGTGGCCTTGACCTTAGGCATAAGGGATCTAAGTCTTGTACGCTACACACCTTCACTTTATGCTTTATCTATCTGTGAAGTTTCATCAAATTTGCTTCAGTAGTTTTAAAGTTATCACTGAGACACGATTTTGAGACACAATTTGACCTCTGACCCAAATGTGGCCTTGACCTTGGGCGTAGGGATCTAAGTCTTGCATGCGGCACACCTTCACATTATGGTTTATCTATCTGTGAAGTTTCATCAAATTTGCTTCAGCAGTTTTAAAGTTATAGCTGAGACACGATTTGTAATGGACGGACGGAAAGACGGACAGAAAGACCGACGGACAGACGGTGCAATGCCACCCTAATTTCCTTTGGGGGCAAAAAAAACAACTTTCGCTCAAGCTATATCATATTGAGAAATCAAAGATCAGAGAACAAACAGTGCATGTTACTCATTATCAGCCACTTCATCTGGGTCTACGCTGGTTGCAAATTCAACTATTTCTATTCCTGGCACATCAAGTGTTAAATGTAAGGCCAATGAATGCCCCATCCATGAGCTTATCTAAATCTAGTAAGTCTAATTGCATCTGCACCATCACAGAACAGCAAAGCATGTGACCACACAAAACAGCTGGAACAGGTCCGGCATCCTGTTCTCAGGGGTAGGCCAAGAGCTTTAAGACAGCAAGAAGTTCTGTGACATTTCCTGGACTTTAGGGAGAAGTTTTGGTAGAAATTTTGGATTTCCCTATTTGTTCTATACATTTTCACTTCTTTCTCAGCTCCAAAAAGGGAGAAGTCAGCCAGCTTAGGGAGACTATTTCTCCCAAATCACCCTCTAGGCTGAGCCCTGTGTTCTGATTGCACTTCTCAGTGTGTGAATGTTAAAGGCTGTTTGTCATTTGAATTGAGTAGCCCATTTTATCTGGTCCCATATCAGACTTGTTCCAACTATTTTTCATATTTTCATCAGGACAGCAAGGGGACTCATAACTTCAGTCGTTTTATATCCTCTGTTCTAAAATCAATCCTGTAAAGACAAAATAGATGATACTGCATTTTATTGTATCAAGGCTTACATCAGAGCCCTAGATAAGAGTGGTATTTGATGATGATTGAAGGATAATTTTCTTTATTTCCTATTTAAACCATATGTTGTGACCCCTCATCTGAACTGTCTCGTCGAGACGGTTCAGATGAGGGGTCACAACATATGTTTTTATCCAGAATTAACAAAAATTATCCTTGATTATCACCAAACACTCCCTCTTTTCTAGGGCTCTGAACTTACATCCTATGTAATTTATGAGCTCAAGATACAGCAGGTTGTTGACAATATAAATTTTTGTCCCTCACAAGAACTGCCTTGCGTAGGGGTCACATCATGAGATACGAATTCAATACTTTGTACTTTTCTTCCGGAAAAGCCTTTGATTTTAACCTGATGAAGGCGACTAGAACAGACAAAAGTTTGCACACAGTGTTGATCCACAGTGACCTGCTCCTAAGGAGCCGTCTGATCAGAATCTATACTGTTTACCATTTACAGATTTTTGCTGTATAACACCCTAAAACAATGAACAAGTTATTCCAAACTCAAATGTAAAGAAATCATAAGGGAAAATCAAAAGTTCTTACCTCAAAGACAGTATCTGCCGGACTTCTGTTGGAGTGAGACGCCATGTCAGTGGCCCTGAGTTAGCTCCCCAGTAGTCTAGAATCTCATCCACCTGAAATCAAGCCCAGAGCCCCATATAAGGATGGAATTGAGTATAATTTTGATAATTTTTCTTATTTGTCAATGAAAACATATGTTGTAACCCCTGAGAGAGTCGGTTCAATGGAAACATATGTTGTGACACCTCATTAGAACCGTCTCAAAGAGATGGTTCAAATGAAGGATCACAACTTATGTTTCTATTTGGAAACATGGAAAATTGTCCCTAAATCATCCCTATTACCCATTCTTATCTGGAGCACTGAAATGATAAAATACTGTGTACTGTAAAACCTAGTTTTCCCCCCATGGCATATTTTCCAGAATTCACACAACTGGATTTGTTTATAAAGGTATGAGTTTGAATGCAACCTGCTAGCCTTTCCTCTAACACAGAAATTCTATACATCTCAGAAGTTACATTTTACTTAATCATGCATTTTGAAAGGATATTCTGTAGATTTATATCTAACACAGAAACTTAGATCACCCTACCAATTTTCACAAACTACAAACTGTATTTCATACGCTATATATTGTAGCATTCCATTAGAATCACCTCGATGAGGGGATTCTTATAGATGCCTTAATGTATAGTTTAATATAAAAGAAAGAAAAATCATTAAAAAATTACATAAAATTTTCTTTATTATCTGGACCCATGGTATATCATGAAAGCCAAAATTAATCTGCAAGAATCTGTCATTTTCATTAAATTGTGTAATTTTGATAGCCCTCATATTAAGTGTTTTACACTACATACCTTCTCCAGATTCAGTATAGTTGCCATTTGTGTGAGCCTTGCAAATTTATCCCTTATTGTCCAAGTTGTGACAGACGTCAAATACCCGACCAGACCACGTAATTCTTTGTCAAACTGTAAACCTCCAAGCTGAAATAAGTTTGTTTCAATATAATGTCAACCTATAACCTACAGACAACCCCAAAAACCTAGATCTGTCTTATAAGACAGATTTATCTGTCTTATAAGACAGATTTAGATTTTTGGGGTGTTTTCATCTTGTAGCAAAATTACACAAGCCTTAGACTGATTAGATAACTGGGTCATTCTATAGGGGAAAATCTGTTTTAAAATCAATCAAGTAAATTCTGATACTTTTCACTTGAGCCAGCTCTTTCATTAACCTCCGGCCCTGCCGCAGGTTAATGAACTAACTGGCTCAAGTGAAAAAGAAGCAATTTTACTTTACGCACATGTTTCTAACCGCAAAAACTAAAAATCACAAAATGAACGTTTATATTTTTGACCTAAAACCACGGAAATTTGAACCCAAGAAAATAACCGAGTATACTGTATGATTGTTTCTACGTAAGGGTTTATTTAAATATGGTCTGGCTGAAGCTGCCATATTTGACAAAACTATGTATAGTAATAATATCAATGATTTCAAGTTTTAAGACAATCACCGTAGCTAGCTTATTATAGACGGAGGATCTTTCAAAATGGAATTTATGCAAAAGACCTTTCTGTGAGTTTCTCAAATTTCACGTCAAATAACCACAAGTTGAAGATTCTATTTAATCTAAAACTCGATAGAGCTGCTTGGTTATGGTGCAGAAGGTAACAGGTTCAAATTGTTGTTTTGCCAGCCGGTGACTGGAAAACTCTCTGTCAACCCAGAAGTAAAATGGGTAAAAGGATAAGGCAAGGAACAGAAAGGGAAAGGCTCTGCCTTTCATATAGCTCTGCCTTTCATATACTGTGCTTAGCATAGGGTAGGCCTCCACTGCCACTCAGCTAGAGGAAACCTTTACCTTTTCTTATCATACAACCAATTTTCAGGAACATTTAGTCACAGAAAATTGTCTTGCATTTAACAGAAATGTCAATGAAGGTGATGTAACAGTACTGACCATACCTTTTCTTTGTTTTTTAAGTTTTTTAAGTATGGTAATTCCTGCTTAATCATGTGACCTCTGAATACAGAGGTCACATGACCTTAATAACTTCCAGAACATGGCAGCACACACATCATTGTCACTGGTGAAACATCAGCAAAATTGGTCAAACTTTGTGGAATTTATGGCTTTTCAGGTACGAGTTGCCCTTTTTTTTTTTTTTTTTTGGTCTGGTGAATTTCTTTTTCAGCACTCACTGACTCAGGGTTAAAGGATGAAGAATGATCTTACCCTGTTAAATTTAACTTTGGTTACAGCTTTCTCCAATTGAGCTGTAACTTCTCCAGTTATCAAACTCACAAACTTCTCGTAATTATTACTGGTTAAAGATTCCTGAAGGAATAAAACAATTTTTATTACACAACCTCTGTTAAAAGTAACTGATAACAGTGGTCTGGAGATATGCTTTAAAATTTTTATCTTTTATTTTGCTCACATTCTGTCATTTGGAATTCTTTCCTTGATTTGTTTGGTTGCTCATTCTGTACCACTATGAGTGCTCCTATGAGGGCCGAAAATTTGTAATAAAGAGCTTGTATCTTTGGTAAGCATTAATGATAGTATCTTAATGTGGCAATGTGCCTGCACAAAGATTATAATGACTGGTCTGAGTCTTTGCTGGGTGCTCATGTCACTTTGTTGCTTTAGTCGTGTTGCAGCTCAAATATAACATGCTGAAGTCCAAGCGAAACACACATTACACCTGTTATTCCGTTTCGTTCTAACTCAAATAGTGCTAATGCTGTTTTATGCTGGTATCGATGAAATAATGTTATCATACTCAAATGAAATGCTGACTGCCTTGGCAAGCTGTACTGTTTCTACGCCTTTCCTAATCTCCCCTAACAAACAGTATTTAAAACACATTATAATGCTATTCTCTATATATCAAGCAATGAATTATAACTTTCACCAAGCAGTTTCCTAGCTTCTTTACGTGTATGGTATATCTCCCTGTTTTTTTTCACCATTTTTATGAGAAGAAACAACTGTTTTTGACATCCTGTCCGCTTTCCTGAACATCAAAACCCTGTCAAAATCAGGTGAACCCCTTAAAGGAAACATTCTTGAATTTCAAAATGGGGAGAACCCCTTAAAGGAAAGACTCTTGAATTATTTAGCAGGGTCATACAGTTATGCTAATGTGAACATCAACACCAGCTCTTCCTAAACTTTCGTCAAGATGAACTAAAATTTGTTTTGAACATTTATCTACATATTGTCTGCTTTAAAGACTTTCAGCTTCATTTGATATAACTTTAAGCACAAAATGCAGACGACAAAAGTTATGTCTGCAAAAATTAAAAAAATGCCTTGTCCAAGACATTTCATACTGAGAATTCGAAGACTAGAGGGCGAACAGTGTAGATCTAGATGAGGTGGCTCATTATGAGCCACCTCATCAGGATCTTCGCTGTTTGCAAATTATGCTATTTTCGTCACTGGTGCTTACAGTCTTAAGTACTTAGATTCTGAACAGGCCGTTACTGTTTTTCAATTTATTATCTCGACCCCACAGAAAACAAACAAGAAGCTATGCAAATATTTTAGGACATGTAGAGTAAAAAGGGTACCTTAAAGTTTCCTAGCATTGTGTCAAGAGCCACAATAAAGTTTTGGACCCAAGGATCATTGGCTTCAAAATTGGAGAAATCATCCTGAAATAAAAGATGGTCATGTTAAATGCAGTGCTCCAGATATGAAGGTATATTTACATTATCAGTGTAGAGCTCTCTGTTAACCCAATTAAGTGATGCGGGTTTCAATGTTGTTTAAAAGTCAATAATTACAGTGTATCACGCGCTTCAGAGTGACAGCTCATCTCACTTACTAGCACGTGAAATCTACAACATTCCATGTACTTGAATGGCTAGTAAACATTGAGTGACAGATCGCTAGGCCTACTTGCACGCGAAATCTACAGCAGGAGGTGGAATTTACTGGTAGGCAGTGACAATGCGGCTGTTCCAAACTATTGCTAAATTCGGCCGGTAATGTTTTTTAAACAATCTTTATATATGTATTTCTTAATTTTGTTTATCTTTTTATTGATCAAAAGCATCGTTTAATAATATAAATATAAGGAATGAATGTTATTTTTTGAACACTAGAAACGTTCAAAAAATAACATTCATTTCTTAAATAACAGGGATACTTAGGGATAGTTTTTTTCTTATTTCTCAATGAAAACAGACGTTGTAACCCTTCATTAGAACTGCCGTGCCTAATGAGGGGTCACAACGTATGATTTTTATGGAAAAATAAGGAAGATTATCTATTTACCCCTTCTTATTTGGAGCAAAGAAAAAGCATGAAAAATCTTAAACATGAATGCAACAGAGCAATGTGGTTTGCTTCATTTCCGATATAACACTATACCTGCTGGAGGCAGACATCTTTCCAACAGTAAATGGGGTTCCATTGCACACCGCCTTTCAATGTCACCCTCCAATCATCCTGATATGACTGAAATACTTTTGAAATGGAAGAAATATTGCAAGTCATCCATCCATCCATCTCCTGTTAGGACTAAACTACAAAGGAATATAAGGCAAAGAAGCATTTAATGCTCATTTGCCTTATATTCCTTTATAGTATGCCTTATATTTCTTTGTAGTTAAATGCTCCTTTGCCTTTTATTCCTTTGCAGCTTAGTCTTAATATTAGCTTTGTCTCAATTTAACTTCATTCATTCTCAGTGTGGCAAAGATATGTCACAATCACATGATTATAGCGGTAAATCTCTCATACATGTACTTGGAAAGAAAATTCTCAAGCCAACAAGACCTGTCCGCATACAGGACAGCTCGCCTGACAGCGCTTTGCCCATCACATTAATGTAAAACTTTAAACCTTTTGCTAACGTCTCTGCCGCTGCCGCTGGGGACGGTGCAATAGCTCTTCCTGTACATTCCTACAGGTGAGCTAAAAATGAAAAGTTGTTATATTTCAGGTCTTACTACGCTGTTGTTATAATACAATAAGCTGCAGTTACCCCATACTGATGTCCTTTGGCTGAGGACACTGTCATAGATTTATGAAATGATGCCAGTTACCAGGACACTTTGGAAGAAATGAGCTCGTAGTCAGGGAAAGCTTGCCTTCTTTTTTTAAAACTAGAAAATGTGTTTATGAAACACTATGCCCCCAACCATATGCTTGCCTCTAAAGAAGGTTCATCCCATAATACTTGTACCTTTGTACCGTAGGCGTCAATGCACTTAGTTGAAAAAGGGGTTTACTCAGTCAAAACTTTAAAAAAAAAATTTGGAAGTTAATCAGGTGATCTACACCTTGGGCAATATCTTCATGCAAAAAAAATTATGATCCTAGCATCAGGAGTTCTCGAGATATTTTGTTAACATAGGCTAACAATGCACTAAGTTGAAAAGGGGCATAACTCTGTCAAAAATTCACAATTTTTTTAAAAAAGTTAATCAGGTCATCTACACCTTGAGCAATGTCATCCTGCAAAAAGCCATGACCCTAGCACCAGGGGTTCTTGAGATATTTTGTTCACAAGGTTCCACAGGCTAAGTCGAAAAAGGGGCATAACTCTGGAAATACTTGACTGGCGGAAAAAAGAAAAAACACGTGTTCGCTTATTTTCCATACTGATCATGTGTAGAAAGTTTCAAGTTCCTATCTTTTACCATTCTTGACCATATGTTAAGGTACCTTGGGCTTCAATGCACTCCATATGTTAAGGTACCTTTGTACCATGGGCTTCAATGCACTAAGTCGAAAAAGAGCTAAACTTGGTAAAAAATTTACGATTTTTTTTCAAAAGTTAATCAGGTCATCTACACCTTGGGCAATATCTTCCTGCAAAAAAATCATGATCCTAGCATCAGGGGTTCTCAAGATATTTTCTTCACAAAGTTTCATAGGCTTACAATGCACTAAGTCAAAAAAGGGGCATAACTCGGTCAAAAATTCATGAATTTTTTTCAAAAGTTAATCAGGTCATCTACACCTTGGGCAATATCTTCCTGCAAAATTACACAATCCTAGCATCAGGGGTTCTCAAGATATTTTGTTCACAAGGTTCCAAAGGCTTACAATGCACTAAGTCGAAAAAGGGGCATAACTCGGTCAAAAATTCACGATTTTTTTTCAAAAGTTAATCAGGTCATCTACACCTTGAGCCATGTCATCCTGCAAAAAATCATGATCCTAGCATCAGGGGTTCTCGAGATATTTTGTTCACAAGGTTCCATAGACTGTTCACAAGGTTCCATAGACTAAGTCGAAAAAGGGGCACAACTCTGGAAATACGTGACCGGTGGAAAAAAGAAAAAATACGGGTGCGCTTATTTTTCATGTATGTGCCACAAATAAAATTTCAAGATCCTAGCAAAAGCAGTACTTGAGTTTCCCAGCTGCCAAAAAGCGTTACAGACGGACTGACGGACAGACGGACGGACGGACGGACGGACAGGCCCAAACCAATATGCCCCCTCAACTTCTCCGAAGTTGGGGGCATAAAAAACATCTTAGTAACTGGGTACATTTTATAAAACACTAACATTTGCTACAGTCAACAGACAATTAGAATGGGGTAATTGCACTTTATGGCATTAAAATCAGCATTGTAAAGCCTGCAATATAACCAATTTTGTTATTCTGTTACAGATTATTTTCTTTTCAAATATGAGATACCAGGGTGGTTACAGTTAAAATCACATGACCAAACCACTGGCCATTCCTGTTTTTATGGACCCCAAACACAATGTAATACAGTACTTACATCTGATATGTTGTGTAATGTTGTTAAAAATATGTCTATTTGTGGCTTTATTCTTGGTTTGATGACTGTTGTTGTTAACTGGGTGAAGCCAAAATCCACAACGTCTTTGAATCTTGTTGCTACTGTGCCCAAGTCAGATAAACATGTCTGAAAATATAGACAGAAATGTCATTGTAATTTCGCAGTCAGCATGATATTAAAATGACCTTAATATTGACAGAGAGATGTCACCTATAGGCTAAGGATAAGTCTAATCAGGGTCTGTATGACTTGTTACATGCCATGCCAGCCAATTAAGAATTGTGTCAAGCAACACGGTTACTGCACAAGAGCCGGAGAGGATTATCTAGTGATAATTTTTGGATAATTTTCATAAATTCTCTATAAAATTATGTTGTGACCCCTCATTAGACCCGTCTGATCAAGGAAATTCTAATAAGATGTAACAACCTATGTTTGTAAAGAGTCAAACCCTATGTTGTGATCTTTCATCAGGACCATCTCGCTGAGACAAGACGGTTCTAATGAGGGGTCACAAATTATATTTCCATGGAGAATTAAGTAAGATTATTTCAAAATTATCTTCAGCTAGTCTCCTTGATTCGAGGTTATAAAACTTGAGAATAATCCCAAACTCAAAATAAAGCACACTGATTGGCTGCTTCTGAGCATGTGCTCAGAAGCAGCCAATCAGTGTGCTTTATTTTGAGTTTGAGAATGTACTCAGGTTTTATAACCTCTAGGCCTGATCTCCAGCTCTGCTTATGGTATCTGCAAATACCAAGGACTCAAACCAGTCTTTGAATCCGTGTAGCCCAGTTACAGCCTTCTTTTTGTGCGTAAAGATTTCTCAGTGTCCATACATGCAGTGCCCCAGATAAGGAGGGGTAACAAGGATAATTTAGGGATAATTTCTCTTAATTTTCCTTTAAAACATCCATTGTGACCCCTCATTAGAATCGTCTCGCCGAGACGATTCTAATGAGGGGTCACAATGGATGTTTTCGTTGAGAAATAAGAAAAATTAACTTTGAATTATCCCCATTACCCCTTCTCATCTGGAGCTCTGATACATGGTGTGTCCAAACAGTGAAAGCTCTGATCACATTGTGGAGATGTACAGGCTGGTGTGAGTCTTTGCTGACTGCATATACCATAATTACCAGCTTTGCATGATGTTCCTCATACAAAATTTGTAAACTCCCCAGCTTGGAGTCCTAGAGGTGTCTGTTATGAATTTGTTCCCAGCATCCTTTTGGCAAACTTCATTATAAGAAATTGGAATCTACTACTACTGCTATACGTAACTACTGCTGCTACAACTACCGTATTCGAACCTTTTTTTACCGCACTGTGAGCTTAACATTTTCAAAATGGCATTAAATACTTGCAGTAGACTTTCTTCCTAATAAACGCACATTTCAAAGAGTTATAATATATAGAAAGAAACAGAATTTAATGTATAAAGCATCAGAGAAAAGCTGCCTATAGTCATGTAGGATGGAGAAGCTTTGTAAGTGAAAACTGGAAGGTTTTAGAGTGTTTTCAGCACTTGTGAACAAGCAATCAAAGAGATGAACCAGTAAAAATATGCGTGCTAATAATCATATGCCTCAGAAATTCCCATGATGTGTGCTTATTGGGGCATGTGCGCTAATATGGTCGAATACAGTACTACTACTACTACCACTGGGTTCAGTGTGTTCCAAGTTGGCCAGAAACATGCAAATGGGTATAAACAAGGACTGCAATGTGCTGTGTTCTAGAAAAAGACCTATGGATTGTGATAAATATATGTACATATTCTTTTAATGCTTATTTATGCAAGATCACACAATGAAATAGTTTGTGTTTGATGACTAATAATAAGTTAGCCCATCTTACATGATTAAATATTAGCTTTATTAAGAAATTTTAATACTGCTGGTCCATGAGTGATATATGATGGTGTTTATCAAATTAAATTCTGATTGTACTCACTAGAAAAGGCAAAATTGCAACTAAATCATGGCAAACCTACCCATGGAAGTGATAATTATGTTTCCAGCCGTTACATAAACAGCATCTTGGTTTACTTTATAAATATAAACGGTCAAAATGGCAAATTACAGACAAGGCACAGCTGAAACAACCCACCTTATCGAGAAGAAAAGAGAGGCAGTCACTGGAAGACACTCAATGAAGCAGAAAGAGTCTCCAAGGGAGGCAACCAGAGGGAGAAAAGCATTCATCATGGCGGCATGTTTATTTCTGAGTTTCATTGTTGGAGGAATAGCCGTAGCCCTTGGTGTAATTTACGTAGACCTGATACGAGTGTTGGATGCTCCCCACTCACAAGCCGCTCTTGTGCAGAGCATTTATATGGGAACTATGATAGGTGGTGGGGTAATTTTCACCAGTGTGCTTCAGAAATATGGAACTGGTTTACCTATAATTATCGCTTCTCTTATTGGTGGAGTGGCTTTCTTGGCAAGTTCTTTTGCACCAAATGTGCCGACTTTGATAGCTTTGGTTGGCGTTATAGGTGGATTATCAATGTGCATTGTGTACTTGTCAATTTATATAACAGTTGGATGGACCTTTGGGGAAAACAGAAAAACTGCTTTAGCTCTTCTCACAATAGGCTGGACAATTGGACAAATGATTTTTCCATATATAGCTGAGTTTCTGGTGGAATATCTCAGTTGGAATGGAAGCTTTGTAATCCTCAGTGGATTGATTTTAAATTGTATACCATGTGGGTTACTGATCCACAAATCAAAACAATTTTTTATCATTCAGGATTCTCCAGCAAAAAGTTTAAAAGACACAGTGTATGGCTGCATCAAAGACTATCTCTTTGTGATTTTTGTAATTTCGTACTTTCTCTTCTTTGGTTTAGCTCCCATTGAGATGTGGTTTGCTGCTGATCTGGTTGTCGTCAGAGGCTTTGACAGAAACCTAGGAGGAATTCTTCTGTCTCTACTTGGAATTTTTGGTTTAATAGGAAGAGTTATTTCAGCCATATTGCTCCGCATGTTGAAGAAAATAGACGCTCTTGTGCATGCTTTCTATTCTATAATACTATGGGGAGTTGGTCATTTTCTTGTTGGATACTTCAGAGAAAAAGTGGGTTTGGTGCTTGCGATAATACTACGTGGGATATCTGCTGGTGTTGCTATTGGTGTCATGCCAGGCAGTCAAATAGAGCTGCGAGGGATAGAGCTGTACCCGCAGACTGCTGCCATCTGCAACTTGACAGGAGGGGTAGCTCAAATTTTGGGTGGGCTTTTGGGAGGCTATACAGTTGACCTAACAGGAGGATATGAATTAATTTTCACTCTAGGTGCTGTGGTATTCTTTGTATGTGGAGTTTTGATCATAACTGTGTGGCTTCTTCACAGAAAACAAAGAAAATCCACAACAACAGACTCTGAAAATGACGAAAATGAAAAAGCACCTCTTTTATCAAAATATTATAATCGTAGAAACACATGGCCCAGAGTTAAAATTTAAATTTCTTATTAAATCTGTCAGTTTAGTTTTCTCTGCTTGTGTATACTTAGTCAGGATACTTCTCTTTTTAGAAGTGTAAAAAAAAATCCAGTCACTGTATGTCTGCCAATTGCAACATACAGTCTTCAAGCTGAAAAGTTGACAAGGTAAGCAGTCACAGCAAATAATCCACAGTCACAGCAAATAATCCACCCAAATACGGAGTTCTTTTAATTTAAGTTGTAACACAACTAAATAACTTGAGAATAATTATTTGTTTGAGAAAATCTGAAGTTTCTGTTGAGAAAAATTCAGTTTGTAATGTCATTAAAAATTGGTGGAGCATGGCATGCTCCAATACCAATGACATATAGATCTGGTACCATAGCAATTACGGAATTACCAACTGTTGTACTTCATACTTTGGCAGAATGACATTTCAACCTCACTTTGACATCAATATGAACTAAAGTTGCTATGGTTACAGATCTTTGAGTCACTGGTATCGCAGCATGGCAAACAGTGTTCTGCCCATTTTCAACAGAAACTTCAGATTTTCTCAAACAAATGACCATTTGCAAGTCATTTCATTCTGTGTTTTGTGACTGTTGTAACAGCGAAGTAGTCAAAAATAATTTATTGATTGCCATTGGTCACTCTGTTGCCTTCACAGGTAAGGTATGGCCTGGCCGGTTAATCAGACTGTCATGCATCAATAATGCCATGACCTCTGAGACTGATTCTCACTTTGCTGAAAGCAAAAATAGGTTAAACCGACTTTAATCATTCTCAGAATGTTTGTTTTTGTCAGTTTTCAATGTGTCAGCCCTTGATTCAATAATGAAATGCTGCATTGGCTGAAGGACGGGTAGTAAAGTGCAGTCAAATCTTGATATCTTTTACACTGATATCTCAAAGTACCTCTTAAATCAAAATATACAGTGTGAACACAATCCTCCATTTTATTTACATTTCAACTCCTCTTGTCTTAAACTACTGATATGTTAAAGTAAATTTTCTGGGACCAGAAAATTTACTTTGAGATATCAGTAGTTTGGGAAGAACTTCAACTTTGAGATATCAAGAGTTGGCTGTAGTGTGTTTCAAACAAAACTTAAGGGTATGTATTATGGTTCAAACAAAACTTAAGGGTATAGGCTTTAGACAGCCCAAGTTAACTAATAAGGGGTAAAGTACGTTAAGGTCTGTCACAGTACATTACTGCAGTACATTAAAATCAATAAAAGTATGAGCCCGTATGTTACAGTATGTTAAAAAAATTTCTCCTTGCCTTAGTTATAATTTGATCATGTTCAAAAGATAAATCACCGCTCACGGCTCTGCCAAGGTTTTTCACAAGTTATTCAGAACTTTAAGAAGAGCAAGCTACAGCTTCTCAGTTTGTCTAATTATTCATTGTCATTTTGGTAAAAACAGCAGTGATCATATGTGCTATAATTAAGTGAAGCCATATTATTTAATGAGACATGAATATGCATTGTATAGCTCATTAATGCATAAACATATCCTCAGTTGATATTTCACTTACAGATGCAAGATTCCATTTTAATATTCAATTTATATTTATGTCTGAGTCAGTTCACTTGAATTGTTTGCAAGAAATACTGTCTGAAGGCATGTGCAACCTGTGCCAGTCCTGATCAGACTGCACATTTGATCAGACTGCACAAATGTGCAGTCTGATCAGAGCATACACAGTTTTCAGTTTGAAATCTGCTTGGCTGAATTATTGTAAAAGTTGATTGTTCATGCCTTGACTATAACATGCAATAAAGCACACTGGTCAGTGAATGGAGAGTACACATGTCTTAAGTTAGTTTTTTTCACATCCAGATTTAAATTATAACACTGCATCAGTGCTTGTGGTTCAACACACTGAGTGTCTTTGGTTATAAGGATGTTAAAAGGAACTTCAAGAGCAGGAATATTTACTGTGTTTGTCATAATATAAATCAACCAAAAAAAATCCAAAAAATCGAAATGACGAAAACATATGCATGTGAATCAGATGGGACAAACTTTACTTATGAAAGTTTGAAGAATGAAAACAATGAGCGACACAGTTCGTCCTACCATGGGAACAACCAAAATGTCAAATCTACAGATCTTGATGACACCCGTGAAACAACAAAACTGCTACAGAAAAATCAAACAGAAAGGGAGACAACTATAAACAACAATATAGAGAAGGATAATGAAGACTCAAGGGAAGCAACTGCTGTCAGAAAGGCATTTGTCTTAGTGGCCTGCTTATTTCTACATTTTATTGCCGGTGGGACAAGTGTGGCGCTTGGAGTAATTTACGTGGACTTAATTCGAGTTTTCGATGCCCCACACTCACAGGCGGCTCTTGTGCAAAGTATATTTATGGGAACTATGACTGGGGGTGGGGTATTTTTTACAGGTGTGCTCCAAAAGAAAGGAACTGGTTTACCTGTAATGACTGCCGCCTCTATAGCAGGAATAGCATTTTTAGCGAGTTCCTTTGCACCAAATGTGCCAACTTTGATAGCACTTATTGGAGCTGTAGGGGGACTATCAATGAGTGTATTTTACTTGTCTAGTTTTGTAACAGTCGGATGGGTTTTTAGGGAAAACAGGAAAACTGCTTTAGCTCTGCTAACTTTTGGATGGACTTTTGGACAGATCCTGTTTCCTTACATATCACAATTTTTGGTATCATTCTTCCAGTGGAACGGCAGCTTTGTTTTAATAAGTGGCTTTATTCTAAATGGGATACCTTGTGGACTAATCATGTACACGTCAAGACAATATTTCCTAGTCATTAAACCACCAGCTACAACGCTGAAAGATACTCTGTCTGACTGCTTGCAGGATTACTTGTTTGTATTTTTTCTCTTTGCGGCATTTTGCTTCTCAAGCTTGTCTTCAGTGGAGATGTGGTTCATCCCAGATCTGACAGTTGTGAGAGGTTTTGACAGAAGTATTGGTGCTATTCTTTTGTCCATTCTTGGAATATTTGGCTTTATTGGACGAATTATTGGTACTATGTTTCTCAAAATTTTCAAGAGAATAGAATCATTGGTTCATGCATTCTATGCTATAATGCTGTGGGGAGTTGCACATTTTCTCGTGGGCTACTTTCACGAGCTGTGGGGTCTAGTAATAGGTGTGATAATGAGGGGCTTATCAGCGGGAATCACAATGGCCGTCATGCCAGGAAGTCAGATCGAACTTCGTGGAATTGAGAGATATCCTCAAACGGTTGCCATATCCAACCTAATAAGTGGAGTTGCTTCAATGCTAGGTGGACTTTTGGGAGGAGTCACAGTAGACCTGACTGGTGGCTATGAATTCATTTTCACTCTAGCAGCAGCGGTGTTCCTTGTGTGTGGGATTTTCATGATTATTGTGTGGCTACTGAGTAAAAGAAAGAAACGAAGAGTTGAGTCTGCTGTGATTGAATACAAGATAGATGAAGAAAATCAAAACGAAAAGGAACCCCTGCTTTCAAGACAGGACCACTGTTCTAGGCATGAATAAGCTATGTGACTATTTTTCACTCTTGTAGAGTGTCTGGGATTTTTATGATCATTACTTAAAGCACCAAAAATTAAAACAGTCGAATTTGCCAACAGTGCAGATCCAGATAAGGCGGCTCATAATGAGCCGCCTCATCTGAATCTAAACAGTTTGCCCTTTTGTCTCTGAATTCTCAATATGATATAGCTTGGACACAACACTTTTTTAATTTTGCAGGCACAAATTTGTTCGTCTGCTTTTTTGGGGGCTTTCAGGGTTGGTTTAAACAATATTTTATTCAAAGATATTATACATACATATGAACAAGTAGCCCAAAGGGCAACAATTGCTCACCTGAGAGACATTGTAAACCTATAGGGATATTTAAGATGCTCAAGGGCAGCTAACTCCACAGTCAGTGGTCCAATCAGGCTGAAAATTAAACTCATCCAAAACATTATGTATGCCCTCATTTAATATATGCAAGTTTAAAAAGTATCCGATCAAGAGCACAATAGACAGAGCTGTCAAGGGCAGCAAACTTCTAGTGGTTGGCCTGATCTGGCCAAAATTTGAACTTGTTTAAGATATTATGCATTTCCTCATTACCTGCAAGTTTGAAAAGGATCGTATCAGTAGAAACCAAGAAAAAGCGGCGACATTGATTTTTTGGATGCTCAGGGCAGGTACTCCATAGTCAGTGGTGGGATCTAGCCGAAATGCTAACTAATCCAAGCTTTTATGCATATCCTCATTATCTGCAAGTACGAAGAGGATTCGATGAAAAATGAAAATGTGACGACGTTGTTTTCTCCATTATAAGACTATGGGATTTTTTTCAAATGCTCAAGGGCAGCTAACTCCATAGTCTGTGCTCGAATCCGGCCAAATTTCGAACTCATCCAAGCTCTTATGTATGTCATCATTACCTGCACGTATGATAAGGATCTAATCAAAAACCTTGACTGCAGCACCCTGAAAGTCAAACTTGCTCGAGATATTGTCATGCCCTACATTTGTGTGAATTTATTTTAAAATCCGTTGAGAAATGTAGGTGCTAGAGCGATGACAAGGTTTCTCTAAAAATAGCCACAGTGACCTTGACCTTGGGCACAGCATCCTGAAAGTCGAACTTGCTTGAGATATTGTCATACCCTACATTTGTGTCAAGTTATTTCAAAATCCATGGAGAAATGTAGGTGCTAGGGCGATGACAAAGTTTTTCTAAAAATAGCTACAGTGACCTTGACCTTGGGCACAGCATCCTGAAAGTCGAACATGCTCGAGATATTGTCATGCCCTACATTTTTGTGAATTTATTTTAAAATCCATTGAGAAATGTAGGTGCTAGAGCGCTGACAAAGTTTTTCTAAAAATAGCCACAGTGACCTTGACCTTGGGCACAGCATCCTGGAAGTCAAACTTGTTTGAGATATTGTCAAGCCCTACATTTGTGCGAAGTTGATTTAAAATCCCTTGAGAAATGTGGGTGCTAGAGTGATGACCAAGTTTTTCTAAAAATAGCCACAGTGACCTTGACCTTGGGTGCAGCACCCTGAAATTCAAACTTGCTCGAGATATTGTCATGCCCTACATTTGTGTGAAGTAATTTTAAAATCTGCTGAGAAATGTAGGTGCTAGAGCGCTGACAAAGTTTTTCTAAAAATAGCCACAGTGACCTTGACCTTGGGCGCAGCATCCTGAAAGTCGAACTTGCTCGAGATATTGTCATGCCCTACATTTGTGTATAGTTATTTTAAAATCTGCTGAGAAATGTAGGTGCTAGAGCGCTGACAAAGTTTTTCTAAAAATAGCCACAGTGACCTTGACCTTGGGTGCAGCATCCTGAAAGTCGAACTTGCTCGAGATATTGTCATGCCCTACATTTGTGTGAAGTTATTTTAAAATCCGTTGAGAAATGTAGGCAATACAGCGATGACAAAGTCTTTCTAAAAATATGTGATGACGTTGTTTTCTCCATTATAACACTAAGAGATTTTTTTCAAACGCTCAAGGGCAGCTAACTCTGTAGTCTGTGCTCGAATCCGGCCAAATTTCGAAGTCATCCAAGCTCTTATGTATGTGATCATTACCTGCTAGTATGATAAGGATCTAAGCAAAAACAGTTGAGAAAACGTGATGACGCCATTTTCCCCATTATAACCCTATGGGATTTTTTTCAAACGCTCAAGGGCAGCTAACTCCGTAGTCTGTGCTCGAATCCGGCCAAATTTCGAACTCATCCAAGTTCTTGTGTATGTTATCATTACCTGCAAGTATGATAAGGATCTAATCAAAAACAGTTGAGAAAACGTGATGACGCCGTTTTCCCCATTATAACCCTATGGGGGCTATCTGTTGCCATGGAAACCAGAGTTCTGAGCTGATCTGCACCAAAACCTAATGCAGCCTTTCCCCCACCCCAATGATGCTTCAGATAAAATTTGATTGCGATCGGCCCAGTGGTTTCTGAGATATTCATGTTTGAGAGTGTTGACGCACCCACGGACCCACAGACCCAAGCACGGACGACGGCTCGACTCCCATCCTATAAGCTCACCTCTGAGCCTTCGGCTCAGGTGAGCTAATAATAGAGTGAAGCAATACAGGATCTGACAGTAAGCGTAACGCTTATATGTAAGTCATCTCCTGGCTTTCAGGGTTATCATTTAGCTAAAACATCACCAAAGAACCTTTCTGGCAGGGCGTCATCACAAAGGGAAGCAAACAGGAAGTCACAAAAGTTACTTCCCTTTGTAAAACTGGTAAAAATCCATAAAGAAAGTTGTTATATTGTACTTACTTCAAGTTTTGCTTTACTGTGTTCTGTGAAACTCTGAGTGTATAATTTTGAAACTTCATCCTGCAAAAAGCAAATCAAAAAGTACCATAAGAATTTTAAAACTGACACATCTAAAATAATTACTGTACCTGTTAAAAAAAAAATAACAGTTTGCTTTCTAAATCAGTAATGCATCTCAATGATGCAGATGGAATGGCACACAATACAGACCCTCATCAGACTGATATTTCAAGAGCAGTCTGATCTGGATCTGCAATGTTAGCCCAGACCTATATTTTCCAATATTTAGAATTTTTACGGTTCTACTTAGAATTTTTTCTGTAATACCTTGAAAATGAATGTCTAGTAAGTAAAACCCCAATACTTGTTGACCCATTGCATTCTGGGTATTTTTTGTCGTCTGCTGAAAGTGTCGTCTGCATCAAAACTCAAAATTGGTCTAACTAACTCTTGTAGAAATGATGTCTAGGCAGCAAACAGTTTGGTTCTCAGATCAGGCCCCACATTTGTGGGGCCTGATCTGGATCCAAACTGTTGGCCCAGATACCCCTAAAGGGGTATCCCGAATGGAATGGGTTAAGTAATAAGTATATGATGGAAAAAAAATTGTGTAAACAAGAAAACTGCAACTTTGCTACATGGGCAATTCTATTTCTATTGTACAATTACACTAACTGTAATTCAGATCTGTATCCAGTGCTGAAAGCCTGAATCAATCTAATTCTATAGCATATACCCAGTCATCCGACAAAGCCTAGTTGAACTATATGGTGTAACTTACATAGGTAAAGTTAATGTCAGACAAGTGTACCTCTTTGTATGATTAACACTAACTTAACCACCGATATTCCATGATAAAGACCTTTACAACACTGGGCCTCGCTTTGTGCTATATTCTCCAACAGGCTGGCAATTCAATATGGTTGATTGATTTGTAAGAATTTTAACTGCTTAACAAGTCAAAACTAATTACTAATTGCTTACTCTTGCTTCAAAAGCAATAAAATTAGGAAATTACGACATGTCACTATAAACCCGTGCATAAGGCAGATATAGAGGTTAGTGCACATTTTATACATTTCAAAGGGAGAGAAATTTTCTAAATTATCTCCCTTCAAAAATGTGAAAACAAGTCAAAGCCTTAGTCTGCTTTGGCACACCTCAGATCAATGGACTCTACTCTTAATGTCAGATACTTTAGAAGCAAGGAATCAAAAAGTTTATCTTGCCCAGAAATGTTCCAAAGATTTATTGGCTGATGGCAAAGATTGCAGTCTGATCTGAGTAACACTGCTTCCTGCAAACATTTCTGTCTCAAAAGTTAAGTTTTGTACAATAGAAGGTAAATTACTTACTTCTAAATTTGTTTTGAGAGCTTTGCAGTAATCACAGCTAACTTCAGCATTGTTTAATGTTGTCTGCAACAGAAAACAGAGTTAATAACTTCTAGGCACGTTGTACCTTGACACTCACAGCGCTGGTTTTCACAAATTAAACTGTGATAGAGGTCTTCGAGATAACAAAAGGAAATGAACAGCCAGTGTAAAAATTAATACAATGTACTGTACATCTGGCTTTGTGACAGTATAATTTGATAAGGACATTCCTGTTCTAAGGATTAAAAATTTCCAGTTGTTGAAAGCCTATTTTAATAGTCAGAAAGATCAAGCCTCCTGATTTTTTTTTCAGTTCGGATATTCAATGTAACATGATATCCACCAACTTGTAACATGATATCCACCAACTCTAGCCTTTCTAAGACAAAAGTAATTTTTTGTCAGGTTTTCAGATAAACTTTGAGTCTATTCTATATATTCCAAATACAGTAAAACTTTAATGGTTCAAGCCCAGATGGTTCGTAAACCCTGCCTGAGTAGAACTCATTCCAGGGTCCCTTGAGGTCATTTCATATAGAAACTAACCCTGGATGGCTAGAACTACCGTTTGCTGGAATTATATTTATTGGTCCAAAGCCTGTTGGAGCCACTGATGCTCTACTGTGTTTAACTTCTCCCTCAACTGAACACTGGGAGAAGTTTGTTACTCAAGGGAGGCAGATTCTCTTGAGTCATCCCCTCAGTTAGGCCATACAATTTGAACTTATACTGGAGCTGTGAAGCAAGCCAACACTGGAGTCTCTTAAATGGATGGACAAATAATTAGGATTTTTACAGCCCATTCAACAGTATTTCATGCATATGGAGCTGATGGAGGAAATAGTATGATGATAAGGATGAAACGATCCAGAAGCTAGAGAAGAATCATGATCTTTATCGGAATCAAACACACTGATGAACACAATAAGAAAACCTATGTAACAAAGCAAACACCAAAATAAACCAATTCTATGTTTGAGGCAATAGGTTAAAACACTTATATTTGGCAAACACTTTATTCTGGCGAAATTGGCAGAAAAGAAGAAAATCATGAAGTTAAAATGCCGCAAATTTAAACTGATTGTGAAAGAAACAACTACCGTACAGCATATAATTTATTCCCTCTACCATACTATCAAAGGCAGTACACATCATATGTATGAGTACAAAAGAAGATCCCTAGCAAACAACTAGCAGGAGGAAACAGAGTGTGAAGATGTTTACAGTATGGCCCATGTTCTTCTTTCGAATGTGTTCTCTGTTCTTGAAGGAACTTTTTAAGATTTTAGTTATAAGGCAAAATTTATCATGATCACAGAAATAATTGTTATTACTGTATTCACCATGATAATGTAGAGCTCGAACTCAAATATAAGTGTTTTACAGTATATATGATTTAACTTACAATGAATTGTGTTTTGGATTTCTCAGAATCTGAAGCCTGTAGTTTGCCCTGTTGTATACTGGACTGTACCATGTTGTAAGCCTGGGTCAGATCAAACCCTGACGGGAAGCCCGTCCGCACCCGCGAATAGAGCACTTCTCTAAAATCCTGTTCTAATATTGTACAGGCATGGTTTAACATTGCACACACCCCATCTACACTCGAACTTGACATTGCACGTCTGAAATTGAATGGAAGAGACAGAGTCAAGATGAAAGTTTGTATCAAGGGAAATGGGTATGTTTCCAGGGGCAACTCTAACATTTCCGGGGGCAACTCTAACATTTCAGGAGCAACTCTAACATTTTCATTTTTGCCTCTGTCTCAATGAGGTTCAACTCTTAATCCAGCTGGACATAGCAGGTAGAAAAAAAGCCATAATGGTAGTTCAAGGTCAAAACATTGGTGTTGTAGAGGCAAAGTCATGACATAATCTTGTCTGATGTTATAAGATGTTTTTACTCTCTGAGAAATGGAGGGCAAATATTAGCAAAAATTAAACTTTCAATAATATATTGCTCAAAATAAGTAAGGGATATTAAGACATTTCAGAAAGCAGAATTATGAAAAATAAGTAGACGAATATTAAACTGTTATAGTTCACAAAACAAATATTCATGGAGACCTTCAATATAAAAAATGATACATTTAAGCTTGTCACGTGACCTAGAGTAAATTGAAAGTAGACAAGGGGTCAACACCCAAATTTCACACGAATCCAGCACAGCAATGGCTAATCATTTTTATGCATTTTTTTTAAGACAGATGCCTAATGCCTCAGTTAACAAGATGCAGATACTTTTTTCATGCGGTTTTATCACAGGACAAAATGGTAGGCATAAAAGATACCATTGCATGGTGAATTGTCACACCGATGATGACATTTGCATGGGCCTTACACCTTAAATAACCTAATAGAGCCTATCTAAGTAGATGTTTTCAGTTTGGGAAATTATGAAGAATTTAAACAGTCACAGAATCTTTGGCTCCATAAGAATTTTTTTCGCCGAAGCGAAATTGAGGTGTAGACCCCATAGTCCTTTATGTCTTGCTCTAGGTCACGTGACCACTGTGACTGTTTCTGTTTTAGATGAATACTGTCCCTTGAATAGTGCTCTATCAATAAACAATAATATCAAATCCTGTCATTATTATTTATTTTTGTACTCGCTTCTATGTCAAAATATAGCCTACTTTTAGTGAGCAGTATATATATAATGTAACCACGTCTGTAATTCCTAGAAATACTGTTAATGCGTTATGTGCAACAGAGTATGCAAGAGAAGGTCTAAGTCAGCAAGTAATGCTGATGTTGCAGTGATAATATCATGATGTTAGTTTATAAACAGCTTCATCATAAGAGGTCTTTTTCTGTCTTGTATAGTAATGGAGCTAAACGAGTGAGTAGAAAGCTCCATACAGCTGAGTGGTTGGCACTCCTGACTCCTAATCACAGGGTCTGGGTCACTCTGGAGGCAAGATTATAAATGAAAACAGAGCTTCACTGCAGAGCCCTCCCAAAAATCTAATCTGTCTTGCAAAATGGATCTAGATTTTTTTGGTTGTTTTGGAGGACAGAAAAACACCTATTCAATAGATGATTAAATATGGTAATATGAGCCGCGATGCAAGAAAACCAACAAAGTG
Organism: Ctena decussata; assembly: GCA_963989385.1. NCBI lineage: Eukaryota > Metazoa > Mollusca > Bivalvia > Lucinida > Lucinidae > Ctena > Ctena decussata. The sequence goes on along the minus strand of OZ022503.1, from coordinate 40,232,609 downwards.
GTTGTGCACCCAGTGCAGACTCAGATCAGCCTGGGCATCTGCCCTGTCTGGTCAGACTCACGGCTAAGCACTGATAGGAGAGCTAAGTGTCTAAGCTTCCTCCATGCGGACAGCGAAGACTCTGATCAGACTGGGCGGATGCCCAGGCTGATTTAAGTCTGTGCTGGGTGCACAACCACTTTGTTGGTTTTCTCGCGTCGTGGCTAATATGCTGTTTGCTTATTTCTTGTTTGCCATGGTTTTTACCTTACCTGACACATTTTTTGACTATAAAGAAAGAATCATCCACCATGCTTGATGTTTGAGACCCTGTTTCTGTTGTATCCATGGCGACAGCCTGAAACCAACGTAAGGTATGAACAGTTGTCTCTCACTATTTTAAACACATATCTAAATATGTGAATACCTCAGTATACTGTGCTGTATTTTACATATTTTCTTTCAATATATATAAGCTGCGACATGAGAAAACCAACAAAGTGGTTGCATGCTCAGCGCAGACTCAAATCAGCCTGGGCATCCGCCCAGTCTGACCAGAGTCTTTGCTGTCTGCGTGGAGCTAGCTTAGAACCTTATCTACCCTTTAGTCGAAAAGTGGATGACCAGACTGAGCTGAGTCTTTGCTGGGCGCACAACCACTTTGCTGGTTTTCTTGTTTCGAGGCTCATATAAGGTCAAAAAACTTCATCAGAAAATGAGGACATATGTATTGCATCAAAGTACATGTTTAGGCAAATTGGTACACCGTTAGGGAGAGAATTTTTGCCATTTTCAAGTTTGCAGCCCTATCCAATAGGGTTCAATTCTTAAAGTAAAGAATTTGCTCCTGTAGGAGCAAATTCTTTGCTTTAGAAGTTAACCCCATTTTGACAGAGCTACACTGTCAAGGGAAGCAAATATGATGTCACAAAAATTGTCTTCCTTCGTAGAACAAGAGGGCCATGAGGCCCTGAATCGCTCACCTGACTAACAATCTGACCCAACACCCCCCACATTAGCTCTCTGCCTAATGGTTTCAGCGGAGAAGATTTTTGAAGGTTCTTAATTTGGCTATACAGGCTCTATGACGCCCTAGAATGTGGCCAATTTGGACCCCAGGGGTTTGATTGGCAGGATTTATATGGGGGACCACTAACTGTTGCTACATACTAAAAATATAAGCTCTAGGACTCATGCTTCAGAGAAGAAGACTTTTTAAGTTTTTCCCATTGTAAGTCTATGGGAACTAATGACTCCCGAGGCGTGGCCAGTTTGGACCCCAGGGGCATGGTTGGCAGGATTTATGTAGAGGACTACTAAACATTGTTACATACTAAATGTCTTTGCTCTCCGCCTCATGGTTTCAAAGAAGAAGATTTTTGAAAGTTATTTAGCTATATAGCTCTATATAAACAAAAGACCCCCTGGGGTGTGGCCAGTTTGGACCCCAGAGGCTTGATTGGCAGGATTAATGTTGGGGACCACTAACCATTGCTACATACTAAAAATATAAGCTCTGGGCCTCATGGTTGCAGAGAAGAAGATTTTTTAAGATTTTCCCATTGTAAGTCTATGGGAGCTAATGACCCCCGGGCATGGCCAGTTTGGACCCCAGGGGCATGGTTAGCAGGATTTATGTAGAGGACTACTAAACATTGCTACATACTTAATGTCTTTGCTCTCCACCTCATGGTTTCGAAGTAGAAAATTTTTGAAGGTTATTTAGCTATATAGCTCTATTTAAACAAAAGACCCCCTGGGGTGTGGCCAGTTTGGACCCCAGGGGTTTGATTGGCAGGATTTATGTGGGGGACCACTAACCGTTGCTACATACTAAACATATAAGCTCTGGGCCTCATGGTTTCAGAGAAGAAGATTTTTTAAGTTTTTCCCATTATAAGTCTATGGGAGCTAATGACACCTGGGGCGAGGCCAGTTTGGACCCCAGGGGCAGGGTTGGCAGGATTTATGAAGAGGATTACTAAACATTGCTACATACTAAATGTCTTTGCTCTCGGCCTCATGGTTTCAGAGAAGAAGATTTTTGAAGGTTATTTAGCTATATAACTCTATATAAACAAAAGACCCCCTGGGGTGTGGCCAATTTTGACCCCAAGGGCTTGATTGGCAGGATTTATGTTGGGGACCACTAACCATTGCTACATACTAAATATATAAGCTCTGTGCCTCATGGTTTCAGAGAAGAAGATTTTTTAAGTTTTTCCCATTTGAGTCTACGGGAGCTAATGACCCCCGGGGCGTGGCCAGTTTGGACCCCAGGGACAGGGTTGGCAGGATTCATGTAGAGGACTACTAAACATTGCTACATACTAAATATCTTTGCTCTCGGCCTCATGGTTTCAGAGAAGAAGATTTTTAAAGTTATTTAGCTATATAGCTCTATATAAACAAAAGACCCCCTGGGGTGTGGCCAATTTTGACCCCAGGGGCTTGATTGGCAGGATTTATGTGGGAGACCACTTACAATTGCTACATACTAAATATATAAGCTCTGGGCCTCATGGTTTCAGAGAAGAAGATTTTTTAAGTTTTTCCCATTATAAGTCTATGGGAGCTATATGTTGCCATGGCAACCAGAGTTCCAACCCAATCTGCCCTTAAACCTTATGCAGTCAATCCCCCACCCCAACAATGCTGCACATAAAATTTGACCAAGATTGGCCAAGTGGTTATGGAGATATACTTGTTTGAAAATGTGAACGGACGACGACGGACGACGGACGACAGAGCCTCCCTATACTATAAGCTCACCTTGTGAGCCTACGGCTCAGGTGAGCTAAAAATGGATGAGTGCTTTGCTGTTTGCATTTTTTTTTCTCACCATTTTCCTAATTCATCAAGGAACGTTAGAACTTAATACTGTCTGAGCTGCACAATGAAGCCAGAGAAAGTTTCAGAGCATAACTTCCAAAAAGTTTTAGAAACTATCTGAATATTCACATTACAGATAATTGTAACATAAGTTAGCAGTGCATCTCACTCAAAATATCTCATATATTATGATGGTATGGATTCTCTTTAACCCATTCCATGAGGGATACCCCTTTAGGGGTATCTGGGCAAACAGTTTGGATCCAGATCAGGCCCCACAAACGTGGGGCCTGATCTGAGATCCAAACTATTTGCTGCCTAGACATCATTTCTACAAAAGTTAGTTAGACCAATACTGTCACAATATTCTTGATTTTTGATACAGACGACAATTTCAGCAGACGACAAAAATACCCAGAATGCAATGGGTTAAAACAGTAAAGAACAAGGACAGTTACCTTTAAGACCATTTCTCTCATGAAATATTCTTCCATCAGAATGTAGTTCCCAATGAGGTCTTGCATCAGACGGCTTACATCACAGTTCTGCAGAAACTGACTAACTTCTTTCTCTTTCTCTGAAAATAATAAATATAAAATGTAGAGGCAGGTATATAAAATAGGTCAGATTAACTTAACTAATAGGATTTATTTTCATATTTATTTCTCTATAAAGTTTCAGATTTCAATGCTACTTTGCTTCTGGTGACACACATCAAAGTTCTGCAGAAACTGAACAACCTCCTGCATATAATGAAGAGACAGATACATAAAACTAGGAGTTTTTTTGTATTTTTTATAATAGATTTTTCTGAAATTGCAGTTTTTCAATGATTCTTTGCATCAGGTGACTAATATCGCAGTCTTGCAAGGCTTTTTTCTTCCTAAAGACCGACAGACAGTAATTATGGAAACCATAAAAACTCTATTATACTGTAATATTTACATTCTCAATGTAAATAGGGCTCCCCGCCGCTTGATTGCAAGTATACTTTTGGCATATACATGTATAAGGCTTTTTTCAACCTATTTCATCTTGACAAATGCTGTAGTATGCCTTATTGTGAAGAACGACCATTATTTTGGGTGTTCATTTCAAATTAACCCCTTTTCGGCCTCTATAATCTCCATACCTGGGAATGCTGGGCTCCTTTTTGCCATATTTTCTATCAGTATATGTCAAGCTTATTTTGTCATATTAAATTTAAAAGCAGCCAGTGCTGTCTTTTGCGTACTGATGAGGATAATGACTGATATGTGGTAATTATGACCATTTCCCCCCTTTTGAGCCCCTTTAATTTTCACAAATAGGGCTCCCAGCCCCTTGCGTGCAAGTATATAAGGCTGTTTTTCTCTCCATTTTTCCAACCTTTTTATATCTTGGCAAATGCTGTAGTGTGTTCAACTGCGAAGAATGATTTATTATTTTGGATGAGTGAGTGAGTGAACTCGGGTTTAACGTCCCACCGACAACGAGGTCATATGGAGACGGGACCTTGGTTTAAAGTCTCATCCGAAAGACCGGAGAAGCGGGGGATCAAACTTGCGACCCCTGGATTGGTAGTCTGGAGTGGATATTTTGGATGAATATTTTCAAATTTACCCCTTTTTGGGCCCCTATAGACTCCATACCTAGAGATGTAGGGCTCCCTAATGCCATGTTTTCTATCAGCTTATGTCAATATAATAGTTTCATAACCAATTCAAAAGTAACCCATGTGTTTTTTTTGTTGATTCCTAGAGACAATGAGTGAGGTATATTAATTTTGACCATGTTTTGCCCCTTTTTGGGCCCTTTAAATGAATATAAATGGGAAATTCAACCCTTAAGGTGTCGAACCATCACCAAATCATGTAGAATTAATATTTCTACAGCATTTGGACCAGTAAATATAGCTGCAGTGCATTTAATTTGATTATGATAGTGTGGTTTCAGTATAAGTTTCTGTTTTCACTTTTTGCATTGCGTATGATTTGTTGCCATGGTTATGGCCTGAAGACAGCTTTGCCCCACTCTGTTTTTTTCATTGTCCAAAAATTACAATTCTCCTCTTTTATGTTAAAGTATGCAAATGAGTCATAGAAGTGTGCATTTTTTAAACGTGATGCTTAAAAATGCCTAAAAACTGCGTTTTGCAATACCTGGTTACCCCACCCACCTTTGAGGACCGGTAGATATGCCAAAAACATTCAAACAAAGTTGTTTTGATGCTACATGTTAATCACATAAGTCCCTACTTTGTTGATTTAAAGAGTTTGTGATCAAGCCTTGTCTATTATCGGTGATATACCAGAGCGAAAAACGCAAATTTCTATTGAATTTTTGGCATATTTTCTTCAAAAACAGAAAAATGCGGTTACCATGGCAACGAGATGGCAAACGGTTAAATGAGGTGCCAATTATTTGTTTTTGTCTGACTACACACAAAGTGAGAAAGTTTGAAGAAGAACTTCCGACCTTGCATTTCTTGAAAAGTCTGGTGCTTACAGAGAATTGGTATTAATATTTAGGGTCATAACAATATCTTAACAATTCTGTTGGTTGATTGTTTAATTGTTTTAAGTGCACGGTAAACAGCTACAGTCATGTCGGAACGGTCAGTTACCCTAACCACACTATTCCTGGGCAGGCTTAGACCTCCTAAGCAGTTAACCAGCACTAAGTACTCATATACTTTCGCCAGTAACTGACAACTGCTCTTCTTGTATCAGTGGAAGGAGAAACGAAAGTATGTGGCTGGACCGGGTATTGAAAATGGGACCTCTGGCTCCTGAGTCAGTCTTTTTGTTTCTGTTAGACTAGAATAATATTATAATTTTAAAGCCTGGCTGCGTAGCGCAATCGGTAGTGCACCTGACTCATAAGTCAGGGGTCCTGGGTTCGATACCCGGTCTGGCCATATACTTTCGTTTCTCCTTCCGCTGATTCAAGAAGGGCAGTTGTCAGTTACTGGCGAAAGTATGTGCACTTAGTACTGGTTAACCGCCCAGGAATAGTGTGGTTAGGTTAACTAACCGTCCTGACATGACCATAGCTGTTTACCGTGGACGTTAAGCAATAAATCAATCAATATAATTTTAAATACAGTATCCTTTTAACCATACAGAAAAGCAATTAGACTAGGTCCTGGCCCAGAGGTTATATAACTTGAGTACATTCTCAAACTCAAAATAAAGCACACTTATTGGCTGCCTCCAAGCATGTGCTCGGAAGCAGCCAATCAGTGTGCTTTATTTTGAGTTTAAGATTATTCTCAAGTTTTATAACCTCTAAACCTGATCTGGCAGCTATTCATTAGCTGTCTCATGTATCATTATTCTATCTGTTTTTCTGTGTGAATTTTTATTAAGGTAGACGAATGGTGAATAAAGATATTGGTGGGGCATTCATTTTATTATACCAGCTGAATAACCCAAAGGGCTATAAAACATTTGGATAAGAAAAGAAAATTTTTCACCGTTTTGTTTTCCTAAAAAACAAACTTTTGTATTTATACATACTTTTTTTTACACATTTTCCATTAAAATTCATGTCTCTAGTGCAAGGATGCACTTTCATTTCTGCAAATCATATAATCTTTAATATAGGGTATTTGAAACAGACTGGTAAGAAAAATTGCAATTATCTTGATTATAAGTATATTTTTACATTTTTTAAAAAAATGCAAGAAAATTGAATTTCATGAAAAACGTCATGAAATATATATTCAATCGATGGGGCATGCTTATGCATATTGTTTTAATAAAACTTACATTGTATGATACAGAATAAAACAAAAAAACAAAAATTTCACCGTTATGTTTCCTAGAAAAACAATGTTTAAGTTAAAAAATATCCCCAAAAAAGACTGTCCAAATACTGCACCTGCTGCAAACACAGCCGGTCCTTGCCCTGTTATTTATTTTCCTGTTGTTCCGGGTCTACCATAGAGTAATGCCTCAAAAATGCACAGATGGAATTGAAATTGTAAAGACCTTGATCATTCTGGTTCCTAAGGAACAGTCTGATCACGGTTTCCACTGTTTATACAGACGTATCTGCCCGAAAACTTAGGATCTTTATGGTAGGCATTGTAAGTGTGTATATATTCCATAGTTGATTGATTCACCATGAACAATAAGTCTGTTATGTCTTTTAATAAGTCGATACAGAGTTATTGTGTATCTAAATACCTTAAATAGTAAAAAATGGTTAGAACAGTCAATTCTGGCATTAGACAGTGCAATGGTTCTGAGAAATAAAATATCTAATTCTGGAAGACCTTACCATTTCTGTTCTCTTGGTCCTCAGAAGCCAGCTCGAAGTCCCCCTGAAATTAACAGATACATGTATAATTAGTCACATCATAAATGGTTGTTAATGGCGTTGTTACCTTAAAGAGAATCTTAGTCAAAGACTTGTTAAATCCTCTAGTAAAACCTGTCAAATCAAGTGTGCTAATATTTTTTGCTGAGAAAATAAGAGGAGCTTTAACACACAGGGTAAATGGCAATCGAAAACGCTTGTGCAATCGACAAAGGCTGATAACCGTAAGAAACAGCATTTTCGATTGCAAATTGAAAATTTGCAATCGAAAACGCTGTTTCTAACGGTTTTGATCCCCGTTTGTCGATTGCACAAACGTTTTCGATTGCCACCTACCCGGTGTGTTTAAAGGGTTACCTCTAAGAATTTATGTCTCAGCTTTACTTACTGTGAGCCGCCTCCTGGTGAATCTTAAGTATAATTCAGCTCTGGTATTTAACAAAACAACTTCTGACAACAAAACATCCAACTCTTTAGGATCCAGTCTGAAACAAATCAAAATACCGCATTTCCAGTAATTATCACACAGTGAATTCTTCCAATAAACTCTTAGTTAAAATTTACAAATATTCTATTTAAGGTGTCTGGATACAAATCCATGTTTTTTTCCCCCATTATCACAAAGGGGAACAAATTTCGTGACTCCCCGTTTATTTTCCTGGTCAAAAAAGCTTTTTTAAAATGGGGTTCAACAGAAGCAAATTCTTTCCTCTAAGATTTAACCATCATTTAGATGGGCAGCAAACAAGAAAATGGCATAGTTGTTCCTCATGAATATTACCTCTTTCCCTAATCATGGAAATAAAGAACCACCGATTAAACTACAAGATTTTACTCAAGCTGCTTTTACTATTAAAATACCACAAATGGTTTCTAGCTGAGGAAAACCTGTTACCAGCAAATGTCTGCTATTATAACTGAGGAAGTGATGATTTTTCTGTTATTTTGCATCTTTTGCGACACATGGCGGCATTTGGACAGACCCCACTGAGAGAAAAACATTTAGATTTAGAAGGAACTAGAAAATTGTGTCTGTAAGACACTAATGATGCCCCCGTGCAGCGCCTGTCACATGATGTGTATATCCATAAAGCACCTACAAAGAATCCATTGAAAACATATCCTACCATGTAAAAAATTGCCCTAAATGACTAAGTTAAAAAGGCTGTGATTCTGTCAAAATTAATTCTAGACCTATCAAAATGCCTCATGCATATCTTCAAATATGTCCACAATATTTAGACAAGGTTTGAAAAAGATCCATTGAAAACTGTGGAGCAAGTTGATAACACAAACTCCATACCCTACAATGCAAAATTTCCCTAGAATGACTAAGTTCAAAAGGTCATAATTCTGTCAAAATTAATTCTAGGTCCAACAAAAACCCACATGCACATCTTCAATACATTCACAGCATGTATGCAAGGTTTGAAAAAGATCCATTGAAATCTGTGAGAGGAGTTGATTACACAAACTCTATAGATACCCTCCAATGCAAAAATTTGCCTTAAATGACTAAGTTCAAAAGGCTGTAATTCTGTCAAAATTAATTTTAGCTCCATCAAAAACCCACATGCACATCTTCAATATGTCCCCAACTTGTATGCAAAGTTTGAAAAAGATCCATTGAAAACTGTGAGAGGAGTTGATTACACAAACTCTATACCCTACAATGCAAAAATTTGCCTAAAATGATTAAGTTCAAAAGGCCGTAATTCTGTCAAAATTAATTCTAGGTCCAACAAAAATCCACATGCATATCTTCAATTTGTCCCCAACATGTATGCAAAGTTTGAAAAAGATCCATTGAAAGCTGTGGGAGGAGTTGATTACACAAACTCTATACCCAACAATGCAAAAATTTGCCCAAAATGACTAAGTTCAAAAGGCCGTTCAAAAGGCCGTAATTCTGTCAAAATTAATTCTAGGTCCAACAAAAATCCACATGCACATCTTCAATATGTCCCCAACAGCTACGCAAAGTTTGAAAAAGATCCATTGAAAACTGTGGGAGGAGTTGATTACACAAACTCTATACTATAAAGCGTGACGAACAGACAGACGGACAGACAGACAGGGGCAAATCTTAATGCCCCCTGACTATCGTCACGGGGGCATAATAAAAAGGAACTTAGAGGAACATCCCTAATGTGCTCTCGATACAGCATGTATGCTGCACATTGTGAATATGGTTATATTAACATTATAGCACCAGAAATGAAAATGGATGAGTCAGCAAACAGTGTAGATCCAGATGAGGCAGCTCATTATGAGCTGCCTCATCTGGATCTACACTGTTTGCCCTTTAGTCTTTGAATTCTCATAATGACATATCTTGGATATTCATGTACCATTTTTTTTAAGAAATTTTGTAGACGTAAATTTTGTCGTCTGCTTTTCTAGCTCTTTATGGATTAAGCTTTATACTTACTTTTCTGCAATAGGTTGTTTATGAAACATCATATTTTGTTGAACTAGCTGAACCTGGGAAAAGAGATAGGAAACACCTGAACCATTAAAGTGCCAAAAACAACCATACATCTAGGTGAATTTGCAAACCGTGTAGAACCAGATGAGGCAGCTCATCATGAGCCACCTCATTTGGATCTACACTGTTTGCCCTCTAGTCTTTGAATTCTAAATATGATATTGCTTGGTGGAAACTTTTTTAAAATTTTGCAGACGCAAATTTTGCCTTCAGTTTTTTTTGTGTGTGTCTTTTTATGGGTTTTGCAATCAGTGTAGAAACAGAGATTAACTGAAGATAGTTCTGGGGTTATTTTTGAGAATTTTATCGGACAGCCTTGCCAACTGCCTACGCAAAATGTTTCTAATGGGTTTGGTTGTTTTGGGTTTTGGCCCTTTGAGGTAGTATTTAAAGAGAGGGAGAAAAAAGAAAGAGATGATAGATGAGAGAAAAAATGTCCAAACAACCCCCACCCGCACCTGCTGCAAGCACAGTAGGCCCTTGCCCTACTATTATCCAAATCAGTAGGACGCCTCGACACTGGAAGTTATACAGTGCTGGAAACTGGCAAGATTAATTTAGTGGCCTAAAAGCTTTACAGGCCAAACTTCCAGTGGCCCAAATGTTCTACCAGCTAAAGATCCCATTCATTTACTATTGCAGGAAAGATAAATTTGGGCCAGTAAAGTTCAAATTCTGAAGATTTCTGGTGGCCCCAGACAAAAATTAGGCACATTTGGCCACTGGCCATTTCCAACAGTGGTTATACGCAGCACCATCGCACAACCCGACTACCCCAGGGTGTAAATGGGGAACAGTAAAGACGACAACTGCAGTGAAGTTGAGGTTTTACAGATTTACTACAAAGGGATAGCACTCTAGCAGAAAAGAGTTTGCTTCCCATGTGTTTGACATGAATTCTGCAGAATGCTGCATCCTGCCTGTCTGCGCACTGTCACAGAAACAAGCTTAAGAGACAACAGGACAAAAGTTATGCCTCTGCCACCAACAGAAAAACAGAAATACATATGTCTCGATTTTGCTGAAAATGTCCCCATGGCCAAGCAGTAAGTGCTCCCAGCTTTGGATCATGGGTTGATGGTTTCAAGTCCCTCCAGAGAGGGGATTCAGTCCCAACCTAAATAGCCTTTCACTGCAGACCTTTCATGATCACCCTCCCATCTTCCTGACAAGAATACTGTTGAAAAAGGTCTTAAAAACACAATGTTATCCATCTATCTATTTATCATCTCTTTTTTCTGCTAATTGCAGGCATAACCTTCTCAAAAGGGGCTACCATTAAAGGAAAGAGTTTGCTCCCCTTTGGGAATACAGTCAAACTTCGGTAGTTCGAACGTCAATTCTTCGAATCCAACGGAAACTTCGAATACTTTCCAAGGTCCCAAATTTTTTGCTACGCATTCTATACAAATTCACCTCGGTAACTTCGAATGTTGATAGTTCAAAGAATCGGATTTTTCGAATGAAAAATTCGGTCCCGAACTGCGATTTCCGTTAGAAATACCTCTTAAAATTCAAAGTCGCAATAATAGCCGCAAGCTATCGTCAGCCAGTCTGAAAAATCAAGCACAAACCCAATGACGCTTGACGACTCTTATCAGGTTTCAATAGCAGCTAATCCTGTCTTAACGAGGTATTACGACATATCATACAGGTAAATGTTCTTCTTTTGAGACTTAATTAAAGATGTTTTTAGCATGCAATTAAAATTGAATTTGAATAGAAGACGTCGTTAATCTTTTATCTGTGTTTGAACTGGGTGTGATCAAAGATACAGCGCCGTGACTTAAAGGTAACGATTAATGTTTCGATGTTATGTGTCCGCAGGGAGCGTAACTGAAATATGGCAACCCAGGAAATAAACACTGCAAAATGTTTCACTAAGGTCATTAATGTCGTAACAAGATCGTGACGTTGCAGTGACTTTGTTGCAAATATCTTGCAATGTTCTGGTTGTTGGGAAATGCAAAAAAATATTTTTTCCTATTTATTTTTCGGTATCAACTGCCTATTTCAGCGATGCTCATTGCTCAAAGTATGATTCTTGATTTACATGTAATCTTGTTTCGTTGAAAATAGAATGTTCTGTCACTGATGTAAATAAATGAAGAATACAGATTATTTTGTTTCTTTTTTACCATTAACAGTCCGAGTTCTGAAAGCATAATGGAAGATGACAGTAAAATTATCTGTTTGCATCTTCTTTTACGCCGTACAGAAGAGGTAATTACCACAATACAGGTGCGTTTCACACATTCAAAGTGATCACAAGGTCACGGTATAGTTCGAACTCTTCCGTTATTTACGGAAATAGCCAACTAGGTAACTTCGAAATTGGGATAGTTCGAAGTAAAATCGGGAGTCCCTGGCACTTCGAACTACCGAAGTTCGACTGTACCACTCTATGGCAAGGAAGTAATCTCCCTTGAAGTTATATCCCTCCATTGTAAAAACTTACCCGCTGATCAAAATCTCTTTTGTTTCTAAACTGTTCTATGATTTTTCTGGACTGTCTATCACATTCTTTCTGTAAAATTTTTACCATTATAAGAAGTTTACCAGCACCTGAAAAATTGGGAAGTTTTATGAACAACTATGCTACTCTACAAAACACCTGTGCAAAAAAAAAAACAATTTGAAAATGGCAGTACAAAGAAATGGACAGACTCAGTGCCAGGAAGTTCCATTAAGCCTCTTGGATACCATGGTTATAAGAATCAAAACAACAACAACATAGTACAGTGATATTCAGTAGCTATAAATCCTAATATCCATAAGCCCAGATGAATCTAGAACAGCTGGCGGATCCTATTTTATCCCTGCTGAACAGCTTAACTAAAATGGTAAACACTATTCAAATTTTTTAAGAAGCACTGTACGTAATTTCCATAAGTCTCTGTATAAATCTCTTCATTATCAAAATTAATAAATAGTTTATGTGCCGCACTGACAGAGAGAGAGGTCACTGCCAACATATATACTGTGCCTAAAATGAACATACTAATTTGACAGCTTCTCTAAAATCTGTTGCAAAATGTTTGGTATGAAGAGAAAGAAAAATTAACCAATACTGGGAAGAATAAGCAGAAGACTTTGATACAAAAAAAATTGCTGTCAACCTGTATACCAAATATTAACATTCCACCTAGAGCAGCTGCAGTGGAGATGGAAATGGTCTATACAAGCTATGAGCTTTCAACCAAATCCTTTTCATGAAAATTGTACTCTGAATGTACTGAATGTATCTCATAGTTGAATAAAATATTGTTTAAACAAACAGCTGCAGTGAAAGGACCTGGTATGATAAGGTCATTTTTGATCCCCAGTTTTAATTCACTTAAAATAGCTTAGTTTCTACATGTATTGCTTATCATCTATACAGAAATGATATGCTACTTCTACATGTATTTTCTGAGTAACATGATTTCTGACATGCCCGTGTTGTTTCAATAATTTTGAAGAAAAACTGCTAGAAAAAAAAACCTTCCTTTAAATGAATTCAACAACAAATTTAAAACACTTGATAGTTGTTTTTTGTTGATATGCAAATGGCTGAAAGAGACCAGTAACCAGATGTGCACTGTGTAAGGCATGTCAAACCCCTTGAGTTTGCATATTCAGAGACATCAAACAAGTCAGCTGCAACCCGAGAAAACCAACAAAGTGTGAGTGCGCCCAGCACAGACTCAGATCAGTCTGGGCATCCGCCCAGTCTGATCAGAGGCTTTGTTGTCCACATGGAGGTGCCTTAGGTCCTTAGCTACCCTTTAAGCACTTAGAGAATAGTCTGATCAGACTGGGTGGATGCCCAGTCTGATCTGAGTCTGCGCTGGGCGCACCACTTTGTTAATTTTCTCGAGTCACGACTCAAATAGGTTTATCAACAGCAATAAAAAAATCTCACCATAATATTTTTCTACAAGAGGCTGATGGATTTCTACAATTCTTGCAATTCCTTCAAACAATAATGTGATTGTGTCTGCAAACAGCACGCTAGATCTTTTGTCATCATCATCTGTACCATGAACTGCGAGTTTGAGATTTCTGTCTGCTGACTGTGACAACTGAAAATCCACAAGAACAAGTTATCATTCACAGGTGGGTAAAAATAATACCTTTCACTCTTTAAGCACCAGAGACAAAAACAGCTTGTTTGCCAAGAGTGTAGATCCTGATGAGGTGGCTCATAATGAGCCACCTCATCTAGATCTACACTATTTGCCCTCTAGTCTTGGAATTCTTGATATAGCTTGGATGAAACAGTTTTTTTTTAAATTTTGCAGACGTAAATTTTGTTGTCTGCTTTTTGGTGCTTAAGGGGTTAATATAGAAATCCAGTTACATATAGATTAGACAAGGGCAAGGTATGTGTGTATGTTTGCACATGTGTGAACTTTCATGCCTGCGAGCATGATTGTGCTGGAAGGGAAGTAATAGGGAGCCATTACAATTTTCCATAAAATAATAATTATTGGCTCCTTATTAGAACTCAGGGCTCTGTTCAAAATTTAAGAGTTATGGGTTACTGGGCTTCACTGAATTCCCATGTTCCTCACTGATCTAGAGCTTCGAGTAACAAGAGGCCACAACATCTCATTGTCTACTTCATGTCATGCCAGATCTCCCAATTCTACGCAAAGATCCAAACTTTTTTCTAACTCTTTTACATGTTATTTTTATATCTCTGTCGCTAAACCTAACTGAGACTGCCAGAGCTTTTTTGTAGCTGTTTTACATGTTATTTTTATATCTTCCTTTGTTGGACAATAGCTGATGAGCTAATATCTATTGTTTTATATATCTGACGTTAAATAAAGATTCTTGTATCTTGACCCTCTGCTGGTACTTCTCTCACAGGCACAACTTAAACTCAAATCATCTGATTCAGATACTATCCCCTAAACCAGGGCTCGGGAAATATTGAAAAATGAATCGGTCCAGTCAATGATGTCATCACCTAACTATTTCCATTGGAGAAAAAAAATTGACACCTGTCACGAAAACTAATGACAACAAGCAAAGTCCTATGAATTAATCCCGATTTCCGTACAATGGTCGTACATTGTTGTGTTTGTTGGAGTTCTTGGTTTCAAACATTTTAAGACGTTTAGCTACGCATGTAAAAGCAAATACAAGACTAGAACTTGTTCGTAGGCAAAGCGGACGTGGTAGAAGACATCACACTTGATTGACAGGTGGACAGGGGAGACAACCTGTTCAAGCCCATTGCATTAAAATTGACGGTCATTCCTGTTTGTTTGTGAACAATACGTAAGTCCTGAGCATTAACTCGCCCAAGTTATGATGGTTGTACTGTTTAACGTACCCAAATTGCATAATTTCCCCTCCACTGCCGCCAAATGGGCCGCATCGGAAATGGTGACTTACGGAACGTGTGAAGAGCGTATATTGACTAGCTTCCACCGAAGTATTCGGTCGTCGCTAGGTCGCCGTTCATTATTAGATGCGAACAAGAAAGACCGGTCTGACTGCTTAGTTGCGCTGGCTGATACGATTGTTAGTCACCTGTGTGTGTACTTAGGTACCTTTAGCCGTCATACAGTTAGAATGACACTGCGTACGTTATACTCACAGCGGCGTCTTTTATCTTTACATCAAAGACAAAACATGCTTGACCCATAAACGAGCGGGTAATTGCATATCAACGCTACCGTTAGTATTATACCCAATAAAATTATCGCGTAGACCCTGATCAAAATGCGCTATTTTTGTGCACTGATCGGCATTATTTTCTCACTGGTCTGCATGACGATACAACTAGGAAATCGGTGAAATGGACGTTTACATTTTCATAATTTAAAGTTCCATTTTTCAAAACATTGTATTTTTATACAAGAGCGTAGACCATAACGCGTCGGAAATAGTGACTATTAACATGAACAATGTATCTTCGTTTTTGAATCTACACTTTTCGCGGAATAGGTTCGTATTCCTAAAAACTCCATTGCAAACAGTATGGAACATGAAAGTCTATCCGTTGTAAGGCAAATGCAAATATGAATGAACTTCGGACAGACTTTGTCAATACATTCGTCAGCATTCATCTGTTATGGATACATTCACAAACTTTTGAAGTCGGCATACGCCCTACACATACAGGTCAGTTACATTCCCGTGATCGTGAAAAAAGATGTACACCTTTCATCCCAATGCCCAGTCATCGTGATTTTGATAAGTTGTTTTGCAGACTGTCGTAAGAGTGCGCGTCATTATGACACGTGTTATTGACAAGGTAGGCGGTCCGACATGTGGTTCAGTGCTCCATACGGACAATCTCGATTGGCCCGTAGGCGGTCTTTTCGTCTGGCTAACACCTGCGTTAATCCGATTAGTTATGACACGTGCTAGAATTTTAAAGACAGTGGCGATATTTCATACGTCGGGACAAGATCAAACGGCCGTGCGTAACAATTATCGGACGAATCGGAGAAAATTTCCTCAGTATTGGGCCAATATTGGACCGATTTTTGGGGGCTTTGGGCTGTTTCCAATCGGTTCCAATTTCTGAATTTTGGTCTGGGACCGAAAGAAATCCGGTTTTCCCGAGCCCTGCCCTAAACAACTGAAACATATACACCATGCTCCCTCCATAACACTAGTCTTTCTTTCTGTTCATTGTGCTACAACTCACCTGTGATGATAAATATTTTCCAAACTTTGTGAGTCCCTCCTCATGTAGCCCCAGAAGAGGAAATATTTTAAAGAACCTTTCTACGGAAGCTACGTCATTGGAATGTACAGAAGCATCAAAGCGATTGTTGACAATGACCTTCAGCTTGTTCTCAGCCTCATGAAGGAGTTGGAATGATGTGTCAAGTGAACTACCTATGGAAAAAAAGAGTTCAAACAGTGTAAAACATAATTACTGGCAAATTAAATTATTTACCACAAAAATTCTAAAAATTGGGACACCTAAGTAATCAGGGGTCAGCCTTGAGGAATAAGTGAGGGAAATAGTCTCCCTAAGTTGACTGACTTCTCCCTATTTTGATGGTTGGTTGGTTGTTTAGGGTTTAACAGCGGGCCCAGATATCCATCTGTCTTGGTTTAAACTTTATTTTTCTTTGTATAACAAACATATGAAACAGTACATTCATTCACAAAATATATCATATGTTATACAAAACGGGATTCAGAAGAAAGTCAGCTGACTTATTCAAGTCTGTATCCCATTTTGCAATAACAGAAAAGTACATATAACACGTGATTTGAAAAATACATTGCCTACCCACTGGGCACGCAACGCCAAAGCAACGCTAACCCTACACCGATCCAACATCATGATGTTGAATCAACGCTGCTTCGACGTCCCGCATGCCCTGGGTTGCATAAATATTTTTCATTTTACATGTACAGTCGAACCTCGGTAATTCGAATTGACAGGGACCACGATATTTTATTCGAATTATCCGTAGTTCGAATTTACGAATTCGGGGACTTCCGTTCATTTCCGTACATTTCCGGAAATCAACATTTCGGCGGCAGAAAGAGAGATAATATCGGTCTGATTCGATATTGAATATCTTTAGACTTACAGAACCTCGTAAATTTAAAAATAAATGAAGAAAACAAAATAAGAATGTGAATTATTTTTATTTACACGTACACAAACTCATACCAAAAACGTTGTAAAATCCATAAACTCCAATGGATGCACAATATGTGCAGGTCAAGAAATTCACAGGCCGGAGTATGCAGCTGGCGAAGACCAAAGCCCGTCGGCACGGAAGCAGGTTTGTGGTGTTCCCCAGCTTGTTTTTGTCTCGGCCTACAATCACTGTACTTTCACTTTCAGTTTGAGTTTCTGGGAATTAGGCTACTTTCAATTTTCGGAGAAAAGCTCAACCAGTTCATTGAACCACTTCATGCGAAAGGCTGTTGAACGGCTTGTAAACTGGGAACAGCGAAAACACAAACTAGTCTGCGAAATCTGCATTCGTTTGGTTCCGTGTGCTAGCAACAAAGACTGACCAGAAATGCGCAGGTGCGCATGCTGGTCTGAGCCTTTGTTATTCGCTTTCGTATGTCATAAACAGCCGTTTTTGTTCCGGTTTTTATACAGATCGGAAGGACTTAGAATTAATCAGACTGATTGTCGGCTAGATCAAGTCGGTGCTCGCTTTGAAAATGCAAAAACAGAAGAAAGCAAAAATAAATGGAATTTAAATCTATTTAGATTAAGTCGGTATAGCCTTTAACAACATTCAAACACGATAATCCCTGTCAAATCAGGTGATTAAAATCCGATAATATGACCTAATCACGTAACAGTTAATTGGTAGACCAAACAGACGCGCCAGTTACCTGTACAACCAACTGTAAAATTACCGGAGGGTCCAATTATTAATCCATCGATGACAATAACCGTAATCTGCCGGCGTGAATTTAGGGCAAAAATTTTTAGTTCGAATAATTGAGGTGTATTTATAATGAATTTCCGTCATCGGGACCGAATTTTTGTTTCGAAAAATCCGATTTTTCGAATAATCGAATTTCGAATTTGCGGAAGTTTTTTTGCACAGAACAAAGGGACTGACGAACGGGACCTTGTTTCTACTTCGAAAAATCCGGTATTTTCGAAAAATCGGCGTTCGAACTACCGAGATTCGACTGTATATTAAATAACAAATCAGTAAACCAAAAACTATAAATATCCATCTGTCTTGAGCTCTAGCATAGCCTTTTACGTCTCTATAAGTTTTTACAAAGCTTGATTCTCAAATATATGTCAACCCACAGATAAAGATTGGCATTTCAAATAGATAAATACAGCCAACAGTGTGAATTTCTCTTTTTAAAAGAGATTATCATATCTATTTGTCCCTTAAGATGGGTTTTCACCTCTTTAGGATGACCCCATAAATGGGTTATTTCTCCTTTAAACAACCCCAAAAATCTAGACCCATCTTATATGATGGATTAGATTTTCAGACTGGTTTGGAAGGAAAAAATCTGTATCTGATAACCAAAGAAATAGGTACCTTCACTAGCTAGTTCACTCATCCGTAGCACATTCTCATCTAAACTTCTGAATCTGTGTATATGAGTTGCTGCCTAAAAATATAGAAACGTTTTTCACCTTGGACAGAAAGCATGTTTATATATTAAGTAGACAAAAGTGTAAAAAAATGTTGAGTCAAATGGCTCAAGAACATACATTGTACGTACTTATTATTTATGCAGAATATGGGCACCCACAACTCAACACAGAATCAAAGACTATTTGTCCCCAAGTCATGCTACAGATATGAGCATAAAAGACAGTGCATGACAAATCCATCGTCCAGACACCTGGGACAAGCTCAAAATCTCTATGTTCAAGTATTTCATTAAGTTTTGTCACATAACTGTCTTTCATGGGTTTAAGGTGTAGATAAAAATCCATCCCAAAGATAACTGTTCGGCATCACAAGCCTTTCCAGGTGATGCCACACAGTGGTCCTGAGGACAACTGAGCCGCAACACAAAACAAGTCGCCCAAGGGCAATGATCGCTCACCTGCCAGTATATGCTCAGGTCAAGTGGCCAAAATGCAAGCTTTCGGCTCAGGCAGTCTAATAAACAGGCTGCAATTCTATAGGATTGGATAGTGAGTGTGTAAACTGTTACACCATGGCCACTTCTATAAAATCACTAAATGACCTTGACCTCTAGTATTTATAGAGGTTGAAGTTGACTGCATTTCCATATCACAGAGCTCAATAGCAACAGAAAAATGCACTTTCTCATCTTTTCCCATTCAAAAGCCTAAGGGACCAAATTTGACCTTGCCATAAAATAGGTCAAGGTCAACCTAAGGTCATCATATATATAAACTTTGTAGTACTACAGTCCATGATGCTACATACCAAGTTTCAAGGCAATCAGCCCAGTGGTTCTTGAGAAGGAGAATTTTTGAGGTTTTTACCATATATGGGCATGGTTGCCATCTTGGTCATGTGATCTGGATCAAATATATAAACTTTTGTTTCTTTATACTGTTAAGGCTCTATATAAAATTTGGCTTCAATCAGCCCAGTGATTTCTGAGGAGAAGTCCTTTGAAAATGTTGACGACGGATGACGATGACAATGGCCTTGACCTCGAGTATTCCTAGGGGCTGACAATGATTGAATTTCCATATCACAGAGGACAATAGCAACAGAAAAATGCACTTTTTCAGCTTTTCTCATTCAAAAGCCTAAGGGACCAAATTTGACCTTGCCATAGAACAGGTCAAGGTCAACCTAAGGTCATCATTTATATAAACTTTGTAGTACTGGAGTCCAAGATGCTACATACCAGTTTCAAGGCAATCAGGCCAGTGGTTCTGGAGAAGAAGATTTTATGAGGTTTTTACCATATATGAGCATGGCGGCCATCTTGGTCATGTCACCTAGGCAAAATATATATACTATCGTTCCCACATCCTGTTAAGTCTTTATATGAAATTTGGCTTCAATCAGCCAAATGGTTTCTGAGGAGAAGATGTTTGAAAATGATGACACACAATGGCCAAATGTCCTTTGGTCAAGGTCACTAAATGACCTTGACCTCTCATATCCATAGGTGTGGAAATTGACTACATTTCCATATCAAAGAGCACAAAAGCAACAGAAAAATGCACGTTTTCTGATTTTCTAATTCAAAAACCCTAAGGGACCAAATTTGACCTTGCCATAAAATAGGTCAAGGTCAACCAATATCATCATTTATATAAATATTGTAGTACTGGAGTCCAAGATGCTACATACCAAGTTTCAAGGCAATCGGGCCAGTGGTTCTGGAGAAGAAGATTTTTTTATGGTTTTTACCATACATGGGCATGGCGGCCATCTTGGTCATGTGACCTGGGCCAAATACCGTATTTCTTCAGCTATAAGACAGGGTTTTTTCCCCGCCGAAATGACCTTGAAAAATTGCACCCGTCTTATATCCGAGGCTGTGGAAATCATGATGGTTTTCGGCATTGTCTGTGAGTGCAGCTGATCACGGAAAATCCCGATGACCAATGCTTTTGTAAAAGTGAAGTTACTGACTAGTTTCCTGGGTCTAGAAGTTGGAATCGGCTGGCCTGCGACACATGAGTCCCAACAGTTAAATTACAGCATCGGTATATTAGCCTTTGATCAATAACACCAATGCGTGTTAAACTTAAAGTTATGCGTGAATCCTAATTGAGAACTATTATAAATTGAGTAACAAAAACAAGATTTAATTCATCTCATCTGGTGTGACTCGTAATATTACCTAAGCAGTCATAAATTTAATCATGTACAGGTAATCCTCATTAAGGGAACATGATCAGAGGAGAGCGTAAATAAAAGGTCTGTCGCAACAGCTTTCCTTTGAAGCCTGCCGCTCTTTACGTAAACTCGTTCTGGAAAGACGCTCAGTGACTGTGACTGACACGTGATTGATATAGGCGTGGTTTGCATAATTAAGCAAACTGGGAAGACTCCTGTATATAGCACTTTAGGGCATAGAGGATTGATGACAACGAATCAGTTTAATTACCACTTGAAGTAAATGCGCAGTCTTGCATAAGGCCTAGGACCTCTTTTCCTGCAACGCTTCTCCCGACCTCGGTACGCCATACTTTTCGTCCGCTCATAATGTAAAGATTATAAAAAAATATCGGCATTCCCTTACATCAATACACAGTATCTATCGGGTGCAATGTTATTGGGTGTGCATGCCGAATACGCCAACCAAAGAAAGACAACTCCAACTATACTTATACGAACACATTTTTAGAATCTTTACTAACAAAATGGCGACAAATATCAACAAAGCCATGTGCTTGGAATACACACCGATACTGCCTGAGAAAATATGTACCTGATAGTTGCAAACCAGAGAGGATAAATATTTGATCATTCATGCATGTAAGTTGGGTAAGGTGACTTCTTGAAATTGACGTTTTAATTGAATGCATTAGTGATTAGTGGTCGTCTTGCTCGTTCATGTTTGCAAACTAATGAGCGATGAACCGTATCGATGAGTAAACATTCGAGACATCGGCGGCTGATCATAGCCCAGGAGAATTTGAGAAAAGTCGACCCGTCTTATAGGCGAAGCTACACAAAAAACTCCCTCAGACAGTCAAACAAGGGCTTCGCAAGCGGCGCATAATACGCCCGTTTCAATGTCCTAAAGGAGTTGCAGAATGAACAAAATTGTTTACAAAAGGATACACAGGCAGACAAACAGAGGCAACCACTCTATAATTAAGTAGAACTGTTGGCGAATCCGACTATACCCCCGCTTAACTGCTAACATCAAATGGTGTTATTTTCGTAACAAAAAGCATAGAGAGAGAGAGAGAAATCATTGTTACCATGTATACCAGATATGAATGGTTGCTGTGAAATCTGTTACAAAAAATTACATTATTCAAAGTAAAGAGAGAAAGAAAATTGGACAAATACAGGGAAGAAAAAGAGGAGAAGGCTGGTTCTCAATCCCACGATACAGTAAGTAATCATTAACCTGCATACCAAATATGACTACTCTAGCTTGCAAGGCTGTGGAGAAATCTTTGACGAAAAAATTAATTATTCAAGGTATGGAAAGAAAGAATATTGGACAAATACAGGGAAGAATAAGCAGGAGAAGGCTGGTTCTCAATCCCACGATACAACATGTCGTCATCAACCTGCATACCAAATATGACTACTCTAGCTTGCATGGTTGTAGAGAAATCTTTGACGTAAAATTTCATTATTCAAAGTATGGAAAGAAAGAAAATTGGACAAATACAGGGAAGAATATGCAGGAGAAGGCTGGTTCTCAATCCCACAGTACAACATGTCGTCATCAACCTTTATGCCAAATATGACCAGTCTAGCTTGTATGGTTGTGAAGAAATCTTTGATGAAAAATTTGATTAAAAGGGGACGGAAGGACAGACGGACAGATGGAAGGACAGACGGACAGATGTAAACCTGTATACCCCCACTTTTTCAAAGCAGGGGTATAATGACTGCAACATTATTTAGATATTTAACACCTCAAATACTGTTGCTTAAGCTGCTTGTCAAAGTAGAACAAGGGAAAGGGAAATAACCTAATTATACTAGATGAACCATTTTTTGTTCTACTATCCTCCCCTGAAAATATTTTTTTTTGTAATATACACAAAATAGCCAATAAGATTAATGAACGGGATTAACTCTAAGACAAAGAAAGGTAGAGCAGCCATTTTTAAATGAGACACATCGTTGGGACTCCATACACATTGCTATGAAGTTTTATAAAGATATCCCAAACGGTTATCTAGTTATGGGGCGTACAAGACTTACAGGGAAAAAATTAATCAAAGGGGCATAACTTCAAAAGTAAGAAAGGGGGAGCAACCATTCTTGTACGCGACACGTTCCCCCACCCTAATACATATGCCTACCAAATTTCATGAAGATATCCCAAATGGTTACTGAGTTATGGCGTGTACAAGAATGTTGACGGACGGACGGACGGACAGCGCCACGACATAATACGTCCGCTTTTGCAAAACGGGCGTATAAAAAACCACCCCCATCTTATAGCCGAATCGCCTTATAGCCGAAGAAATACGGTATATAAACTATCGTTCTCCCATCCTGTTAAGACTCTATAAGCAATTTGGCTTCAATTGGCCCAATGGTTTCTGAGGAGAAGATGTTTGAAAATGTTGACACCCAATGGACAAATGACCTTTGGTCAAGGTCACTAAATGACCATGACCTCTAATATCCATAGGTGTTGAAATTGACTACATTTCCATATCACAGAGCACAAAGGCAACAGAAAAATGCATGTTTTCTGATTTTCTAATTCAAAAGCCTAAGGGACCAAATTTGACCTTGCCATAAAATAAGTCAAGGTCAACCCAAGGTCATCATTTATATAAATTTTGTAGTACTGGAGTCCAAGATGCTACATACCAAGTTTGAAAGCAATCGGGCCAGTGGTTCTGGAGAAGAAGATTTTTATATAGTTTTTACCATATATGGGCATGGCGGCCATCTTGGTCATGTGACCTGGGCCAAATATATAAACTATCGTTCTCCCATCCTGTTAAGATTCTATAAGCAATTTGGCTTCAATTGGCCCAATGGTTTCTGAGGAGAAGATGTTTGAAAATGTTGACACCCAATGGACAAATGACCTTTGGACAAGGTCACTAAATGACCATGACCTCTAATTAGGGCTTCTACGTTTACACGGATAAACGGTAACGGTTCGTGTATATGTGCTAAACGTTTACAAAATTCATACATCGTTTAACCGAACCTGAACACCTGGTAAACCACCAACAAGTTATAATATCTTATACAGTCGTCAGTAGTCAGTTTTAACCGAATGTACTTGATGGCGTCCTCGGAAACAGCTATTAAAATCTTTATTTTCTAACCTCAGTGTAGCTTACGCAAAGCATGACATGTACACGTTTTGCCAGAAAAGTGTTACGTCATAATCGGCAGCTAATTTTATAAGGTACAGATCAAAGGAAAGGTTATGTCTGCCGACAACACGTGTTGTGCAATAAAAAAAAAGAGGACTATCTCGGTACTTGTGTTTCATAGGATAAGCTTACCGCGAAGGTGAGATAATTGCAGCTTGTAACGTTGACCGTAATTATCAATTAACAGGATAATTATGTCCGATGTTTTATAAATCTAACCCATGTCAGTGCTGGAAACTGGCAAGATTAATGTAGTGGCCCAAAATCTTAACAGGCCTAACTGTCAGTGGCCCAACTTATCCAATATCTAAAGTTCCCATTCATTTAGTATTGCCAGAAAGATAAAGGCCTAGGTGCGATAAGCCTCAATTTTGGCCTCAAAATTTCAGAGAAAATAAAATTTGAATATTTTCCTTAAAATTCCTCTATATGAATATGTGACGGAACCTTATTTTCAAATCAGATGTCAGTTTTCAAGTTCTGTTCATGACGTTGCCATGGTTACGCTCCAAACATGCGGCATTTTCGCTTTTTTGCACTTTTTAGCCAATTTTAAAGTATTCAGACAAAAATTCTAATACCTCCACATTCGACAAACAACTTCATACTTTATCAAACGAATTTGTTACCAAAAAAGAACTTTCACAAAAAGTTTTATGTTGTTTGTTGCATGTGGAGATGTTTTTAAAAATAAAATATGTCCTCCAGCCACGTGCGCCTTGCAACCTGAATAATTATCTAAGGCTGACAAAAGCCGTTTTTAGTTTGACATTTCTCAGGGAATTCGATTAAGTATGTCAATATGTAATTATATTTGTGTGAATCAATCCTAAAATTAAGTTCCTTTCCGTTGTTAAGGTAATTGTGCCGTTGTCATGGTAACCATGATCATTTTTCATATTTTTTTTTTGCCAACAGTTTCATTTTCAAGATTCATTTTGTTTTGAATGTTTGACGTTGTTTCTTCTTGCTCGAGAGCTGAGGATTGAAATGTCGAATAGCAACGAGTATTCCTCTTGCACTAATGTCGTTGTCATGGTAACCAAGGACAAATCATCGTTTTTTTGGAAAGTAAAAAGCCTTAAAACACCTTTGTGTATGGCTCGTTTTCAATGTTTTATGTTGTTTCTTCTTTTTCCTGAATTGAATCAAATAAAATGGATCCACTTCTGTTGCTTCCATGCTGTTGCTATGGTAACCAAGGGCATTTTATCACTTTTTGACCGGTATTGTCATTTATAAATTTTCAATATACATATTTTTAGCTTTCATGCTCTTTCTTCTTGCTCGAGAACTGAGGTTCAGTGTCATCAATAGTCGTTCTTCTCTTGCATACATTTTCTAACTGGTATAATTATGACGCCGTCGGGGCTCCGCCATATTTTAATGTACCGACTATTTACATAAAAGTATACATATTTACAAAAAAACGAGCAGAAAGAGGTAAATGATGCTCAATTGTCAACATGAACCGTTTTCTTACGTCTAGTGTATGATGTAAACATTTTGTCTTTTTGTCTTAATCGTGCATGCATTTTGTACACGTTGAGAGAGAGAGAGAAAGAGCGAATTGATGGATGACTTGTTTGCAAATTTACATCATCTTCAAAAGTATTTCAGTCACAGTCATACCAGGACTATGGGAAGGTGATAGTGGAAGGCTTTGATGTGCAATAATGGACCCCCTGTTTACAATTTAAAAGATTGCCATCTCCATCCTCCAGCGGGAATCGAACCCGGCACCGCTAGATCACCAAGCCCCCTTAACCCAATGAGCTATCGATCGAAGAGAGAGAGAGAGGATACATTTTCGCTTATACTGCAGCAACTTCACTGCTAATCGTTTCAATTTATTATTTTGTACCCAAACTAAATTCTTTCGCTAATCGTAAGAAAACTTCTATTCCCAGAGCCAACAGTCTTCTTCTTAAAAGTCGTATTATTAAGGCGGTGGTAATCATTGATCTGTGGTGAATGCAAAACCCTGCATAAAATGCTGAGAGTTCAACATATGCAGATGCTTTCTTTATGTTGTTTCTCACAAATTAGAATCCAAAATTAGACTGACTTGTTGATGCAAAAAGATCAAGAGGCAATATTCTGCGCAAAAATCTAAAAAAATAACATTGTTATAGAAAATATATACACAGTTTGTCACGGTTAAAGTTGGCTAAATTAAATCTCGATCAACAGTGATTTCAGGGATACATGTACCTGGTGATGAAATATTTCATGCATTTATACCACTGAGAGGGTAATGGGATTTTAAGCCAATACCTGTAGCATGCCCAAATGCCGAAAGTCTCGAGGCATTCTAGCATAACCTACCACCACCTTCTGAGGTGTAACGCAAGAACTGGTTGTGTAATGTTTTATTATGAGTCTGATGGTATTAAAAATAGTATTCTAATCTTTACCATATTTGTACTCTTAATTTACCTCTCACGAAAATGTTTTAAAAATGATTTTGTCAACCGGCCCCCACCCCTCCACCCACGCCCGACGTTAATATGTACAGTCAGTAGCCATAAATATTTCATCAAATTCCGAATTCCCATTGACTTTCTTGTATTTCAAAGTTTACGTTTTATTTTATTGTGGGTTTAGTTTAAAAACTAAAGTTATCATTATGAAGCTTATATGAAAATAAAGCAAGATACATTCTACATTGAAATATAATTTAGTAAGCTTGATACAATATAACAGAATGAAAATGTAGCTGTTTAAAGATGGTCGAACTTTTCGAAAAACATTTTTTACATTAACGTCAATGGCGATGTCACCAAAATTTAACCGAATAATAACACCAGTAGGTTTCAGAGAGCTACAACTTTGACATCAGACAAGGAACAATGATGGAGCGTTAGTATAAATTGCTCCAGTAATCTCGCTTTCTATCACTATAGTTTTCTTTTAAATTGCATGAACAGATGCAGCGTATAGTTAATTTTCTTGCACACTGAAAAATGCATGTAAGTCATTGGGAATTCGGAATTTGATGAAATACTTTTGGCCACTGAGTGTAAGTTGGCTAATATTATTTTCTATTACTTCGAGCTTTCATTACCCTCTCGTCATTACGGATGACGCTTTAAAAAACAGACACTATTGTCTGATAGAAAGTGTTATAAAATTACCTAAATATTTTTGTCGGGAAACTGAATGGCCAATTATACTAAACTTTAATATTTAGTAAAAACACACTGTACAGGACGAGGATCCCGCTCCTTGTTTATATTTTAGTACTCGATGGAGAACCAGAACAAATCGCTATTCTGAGGACAGATTTGTCATGTTTCAAAAATTCTGACTACGCCCCCTCATCGTCCCCACGCACACGTGCGCTTAATTGTATGAATATTAGCCAATATACCGACATTGCCAGGAAAAGTGCAATCCTTTTCATGATATTATATTTTCACGGGCTTTACACCGGCCTTAGTGGAGCGTTTTATGACTTGTCTAGCTATATTTGAGTTCTTATAAGCTGAGAGCAACTGATGAAAGTGGTATTCGTTTTCTTTAAGGATGCAAAATACTGATTGAATATTTGGACTTTCATTTAAGAAGTAAAAGCAAAAACAAAAATAAAATCAAATAAAGTCATTTGGGGTAAGGATTGTCACACGAACTAGTAAGGCAATGCTTGTTACATGGTGGCACGAACTAACTAGCGTT
Organism: Ctena decussata; assembly: GCA_963989385.1. NCBI lineage: Eukaryota > Metazoa > Mollusca > Bivalvia > Lucinida > Lucinidae > Ctena > Ctena decussata. The sequence continues at coordinate 40,204,881 of OZ022503.1, read as the reverse complement.
ATTTTCTCTCTGATATGGGCGTTTGTGAGACAGATTTGATCAGACAGGTTCGTTCCGAGATCCGTGCCAAACTATGTTCCTGCGAGAACATCCTTACGCATTAGTTCTCCTTTGACGCTCGTGACGTCAGAATTCAATCTTGCTCACGTACATGACGTCACAGTAATTTCTATTCACAAACAACGTATAATAAAAACAACAAAATTTTGAAATGTCGATAAGGATTTGTTATTGTGAGCTGAACCCTGACGGTATAACACTTGCAGTTATTTTTTTCGAATCTAAACAAAAATAAGAATATAAGAAAAGAAAGTGGAAAACCTATACCTATTTATCAGATCGTTACTAAGGATTTCCACGTGCTACTAAGGAGCGACAACTACCGTTCGCCACTTTATTATGTCGATTAACCATAATCCAGTGCTGTGAAACTGATATCACTTCAAGCAAATCAAAAGAGGGTTTCATGTAATCACAACGGTAGACAACCGTATATTAAACGAAGGAAATAGCCCATGCTCTTGTAAAACTCGTTGCCATGGCAACGTGCATTAGATAACAAAACAATGCCTGTAATACTAATCCGAAATGACTGTACAATAATTTGTCAGCGTAAAACTACTTTTGGACATGAGGCCAAAAACACCCCTTATCGACCCTAGCCCTTTGGGCCACTAAAGGTCATATTTTGGAGATTTCTGGTGGCCCCAGATAAAAATTAGGAGTATTTGGCCACTGGGCCACTGGGCCACTGGCCGTTTCCAGCACTGCATGTAATTATCAAATATGGTGGAAGTAATTGCGGTCATCGGAAAGTGGTCAATACAACATAGTAAATACGTTTTCTTTTTTAATACCTTCGGTTACTGTAAACCTCGAGTTGACCCCCGAAAATGACAGTGCATTATTGGATGTCACTGTGGTAACATAATTATAATAATTATAAGGTATGGGGGCGTCTCATCGATGTCCGATACTAAAAATAAAATTTCAAGGGTAATGGATGTTTAAACGGAATCGTTTCGTTTTCTAGCGATCGTGTAAACGTTTACAATATTTTGTAAACGTAGAAGCCCTACCTCTAATATCCATAGGTGTTGAAATTGACTACATTTCCATATCACAGAGCACAAAAGCAACAGAAAAATGCACTTTTTCAGATTTTCCCATTCAAAAGCCTAAGGGACCAAATTTGACCTTGCCATAAAATAAGTCAAGGTCAACCCAAGGTCATCATTTATATAAATTTTGTAGTACTGGAGTCCATGATGCTACATACCAAGTTTCAAGGCAATCGGCCCAGTGGTTCTGGAGAAGAAGATTTTTAAAGGAATTACCATATATGGGCATGGCGGCCATCTTGGTCATGTGACCTGGGCCAAATATATAAACTTTCGTTCCCCCATCCTGTTAAGGCTCCATATGAAATTTGGCTTCAATCTGCCCAGTGGTTTCTGAAAAGAAGATGTTTAAAAGTGTGGACGCCGACGACTACAACGACGGACGACGGACCAAGGCTATACTATAAGCTCACCTTGACAGGTGAGCTAAAAAACAACAAAGTAGCATGTGCGCCCTGTGACGACTCAGATCAGCCTGGGCATCCACCCAGCCTGATCAGAGTCTTTGCTGTGCACTTCAATGGTAGTTAAAGGTGTAAGCTAGCTTCATGCAGACAGCAAAGACACTAATCAGTCTAGGCTGATGCCCAGGCTGAACTGAGTCTTCGCTAGGCGCACGTGCCACTTTGTTGGTTTGGTCCAGTTGGAGCTCAGTTTGTCTCTGCACCTCATTCCCATGATAGATACTATTACCTTGCATACCTTTAACAAAGTTTAACTTTTAGATATAGTAACTTACAAAAGTGCATAAGTATAACTTTTTAGAGATTTCTACTTCTTTTTGAAATTCTTCTAAATTCATCAAAATACAGCACAACTTCAATGGCTCGAACAGGCTTGGGACCATGAAAATTAGTTCCAGCCAAGGTTAGTTCTAGCCATCCAGGGTTAGTTTCTATATAAATTGACCTCTAGGGACCCATGATGTAGGAGTTCTAGCCAGGCAGGGCTAACGAGCCATCAGGGTACGAGTCATTGAAATTCTACTGTGTACATATTCTCATTCCTCTCCAACTCCCATTCTCTGGCTATGTTGGCCCAAAATGAGTAAAACACTGGTGGCAGGGCCACAAATACATCCTGTCTGATATTACCTTTTCATAATCTTCATTCTGTAATGCCTGTTGTACACCATCAGTACAGTATTTCAGGTCTAAGATGTCTTCAACCTTCTCTATACAAGCTGTCACTCGGCTCTGAAAATATTAAAATTGTCAGTGGTCAAAAGCCAGCAACAGCCATCAAGTATAACCAATGGAAAGTTGTTCTATTTAAACCTGCAATGTAGCTAAGGCAAGCAATGCACTGAAATATTTCAAAGTTTTCAGAGCCATACAGATGTTATCATTATTTAAATTCCTTGAAGCATACATCTAAACTCAAGTGTCTTCCAAGCCATTTTACATGTGCAGATGTGGTAACCTTAAATTTATTTAATTTTCTCTCTCAGAGATGACCCTGGGTGACAGAGAGTAGTCATTTTGACTGAAAACTGAGCATAGCTTTAATAAATAAATACCCATGAACTTCCATAGCAAAACTGCCCCTCTTTACAAAGGAGGGTTTTAGAAAAATGGTAAGCTCTTCAGCAAAAGAGTGCCCCTCCAAAGTAGTCCGGAATATAACACATATATACAAGTTTAAATGACGGTTTGCTGTGGCACGAAACAGCAAACAGTGAAAATCCTGATGAGATGGCTCTATTATGAGCCATCTCATCTGGATTTTCACTGATTGCAAATCTTCAGATAGACAGAACGACAAACACTACAGATAGAAAGAAAGACAAACACTGACCTTTGCCAGATCCAGCTGCCGAACTTTACTGCTAACATTTTCCGCCAGCGTTGAGGTGAAAGAAACCATACTGGATAACTGTTTGGAGTCTGTCTGTAACATCTGTAAATTGGGCCTATAGAAAAAGAAATAGTAACAGAGAACTTGATATCATGGGTCTGAATATTAAATCATACATACAGTTGTATATAAGATATTTTTCTTATTTTTCCACAAAACATAATGTTGTGTTCCCTTTCATAACTGCCTCTATAAGGCAGTTCTAATGAGGGGCCACAACATATCCTTTGTAGAGAAACAGCAGAAAAAAAAATAAAATAATGCAACCTCTATAAAATAGGAATCCTCGTGAATATCCAGCACCAGACTCTGAAAATGAAACATGTTTCTAGGTATTTTCCAGCCTGGCCCGGCACAGTGCTAGTCACCACTGGGAAAGCATAAACTTGGCTGCTATAGGGAAATGGCTGCTATTCAATTCATGGAATGCCCCGTCTATCCTGCCAGTGCAATGTCACAAAACAGAGTTAAAACTCAGAGCGAAACCTGAAAAGTTTGCAAAAGTTTACACAGCCTTTGCTGACAATGACAACACACCGGCCAAGTTATAGTTATGTCACGCTTCTGCTAGTCCCAGAGGAGAAAACAAGAATTCCGTGGAATGCTATGTCGCACCTGCTGTGTGCCTTCACATGAAGAACTCAATGAAAATACCAAGTGGCTCTGGAGAAAAAAGCTGATTTTATTGGTTTTGCTGTTTTTAGTAACAGTGACCATCTTGGATTCTTGACTTGCCCGAATTTTATCATTTTGAAGCCCTGCAGTCTGATCATGCTGCGTGTGAAATTTGAGAACCATGGATGCAGTGGTTTCAGAGAATAAGTCATTTGAATGGACTAAAATGCTAGGGTCGACGTAAGTTATTCTAGGGACGACGTAAGGTCACTGTGACCTAATTCCGCTACAGATGTTTTTCATTTTGATAATTCTGAATACCAAGGTCAAACTTATGCTTCATACAAAATTTCAGCCAAAAATACAAAGTGGTTCTGAAGAAAAACTTGATTTTATTGGTTTTGCTATTTTTAGTAACAGCGACCATCTTGGATTCTCGACCCGCCTGAATTTTACTATTCTGAAGCCCTGCTGTCTGATCATGCTGCATATCAAATTTGAGAACCATGGATGCAGTGGTTTCAGAGAATAGGTCATTTGAATGGACTTAAATGCTAGGGTCGACGTAAATTATTCTAGGGTCGACGTAAGGTCACTGTGACCTAATTCCGTTACAGATTTTTTTCATTTTGATAATTCTGAATACCAAGGTCCCACTTATGCCTCATACAAAATTTCAGCCAAATATACCAAGTGGTTCTGGACAAAAACTTGATTTTATTAGTTTTGCTATTTTTAGTAACGACAGCCATCTTGGATTCTCGGCCCGCATGAATTTTACCATTCTGAAGCCCTGCTGTCTGATCATGCTGCATGTCAAATTTGAGAACCATGGATGCAGTGGTTTCAGAGAATAAGTCATTTGAATTGACTAAAATGCTAGGGTCGACGTAAATTGTGAACGGATGGACGGACGGAAAACCGGACGCCTATATCGCACCTTGCTAAAGCAGGTGCGACAATAAAACGGCAATTTGGGAAATCCAAAACTGGCTGTTACATCTTTGTGCAAGAGGTAAATAAGAGCTTGGTGTGACCTCTTGTATTTGGCAAATTGACTTATGGGTGTTATCCAGATTTGGACCAAGATGGCAGACAAAACTTGATTACAGCTGACAACTTATCTGAATGAAATGACCCAGCTGTGCCACAGATCGGCATCAGAAATGGCAACTGTTTGTAACTCGTAACAATAAGCTGTTTCATGCATGTGGATTTTTGTTGAGAGCAACCCACACCAGGAGGCTCCCCTGAACTCCAAACTTATCATGTAGCTACCTTTATCTGCAGCTCAAAGTGTAATGTTTTAATTTAGCCAGCTGCCAGAGGCATGCAGGGTTACAATTATGAAATGAAAATAATTTGACTCTTACATGTATAATGAAGAAGCCAGACATTTAGCAAAATCATATAACCATGTCTGTAGAATAAGTCCTAGGGATTCTAAACATTTTGCGAAAATGATCACTACCAGTACAACCAGTCTGTGCACAGGCACAGGTTAATCTAAGCCTCACAGTTTGGGCAGATTCAAGTCACATAAAGGTGTTTGGTTATACCTCCATGTTCATCTGCCATTTTCACAAAAGGGAAACAACTTTTGTGATTTCCTGTTTGCTTACCAAGATCACAAAGCCCTTCTGAAATGGGGTCTACTCTTAAAGCAAAGAATTTGCTCCTAATGGAGCAAATTCTTCCCTTAAAGAGTTGACCTCATTGAGAAGGGAGGCAAAAAATGAAAATGGCAGAGTTTCTTCCCCTGAAAGTGTATCAATTCACAAGTCATATTAAAGACATACCAAAGTTCATTTATTACTTTGACCAACTTACAATGTTCGATGTAGAGTGAACATTTTATCTTCCAGTGACCCTTGTTTATCCAACAGTGATCCCAACTCAATGTTGATTTCATTCTGAAAATATAAGAGAAATTACAGTATTTGAGCCACGATATGAGAAAACCAACAAAATGGCATGTGCGCCCAGCGCAGACCCACATCTGATCAGAGTCTTCACTCTGGGCTTAAAGGGTAGCTAAGGGACTAAGCCAGCCCCACGTGTACAGCAAAGACTCTGATCAGTCTGGGTGGATGCCCAGGCTGAACTGAGACTTTGCTGGGCCCAGATGCCACTTTGTTGGTTTTGTCATGTCACGGCTCATTTTAAGAAAAATGCAAATAGTATGCATGGAATGCAAAGACTCAGTTTAGTCTGTGCTACTATGCAGCCTAATCAGAAGCTACTGGTCCCCACTTTTCACTATAAAATTTCTCTAGATTCATATAGGAGCCACAGTAGCTCAGCAGGTTAAGTGCTGGCCTGCTGACTTAGTGGTCCCAGGTTCAAGACACGCTGAAGGCAGAAAGCTCTGCAACTGTAAACAGGGTTCATTGCACACAGTCTTTCACATATCTGAGCCGTGACACGAGAAAACCAACAAAGTGGTTGTGCGCCCAGCGAAGACTCAGATTAGCTTGGGCGTCCACCAACTTTGATCAGGCTCTTTGTTAAGCGCTTAAAGGGTAGCTTAAGGTTTCAGCTACCTCCATGCGAACAGCGAAGACTCTGATCAGACTGGGCGTATGCCCAGGCTGATCTGAGTCTGCACTGGGCGCACTACCACATTGTTGGTTTTGTCGTGGTGCGGCTCATTTGTAAATTAAACTATTTTCCTTTTCAGTGCTTTAAGTGTTAAGTTCTATTCTATACATACGGAAACCGGGGCAGACTCTTTTTCACATGTCATGGCCCAACAGGACTAACTGCCTTCAAGCCAGCCTGGCATGAACAAGTGGGCCCCCTCCTCTGGCCCTTTCCTGCTGCCATGTGCCCTTATAATATCTCCCCTGTACCAAATTTCCATTAAGTGTACAAAAATGTATGATTAGCCTTATCAGCAAGATCAGGTGAAACTTTCATGAAAATCTCATAAAAAGTATGAAAGTTACAATGATTACATGTTCAAGTGTGTTTGGCATGTCATTTATACAAAATATGAATAGCACAGGCCCAATTACCGATCCACGGGGAATGCTGGATGCCACATACTTCCATTCTAAATCTGATTGTTCTCCTTTTAGAATAACTTCCTGTCAACCATTGGAAAAAAAAAAGTCTGCTATCAATTCAAAAAAATGATCCATGAACTCTATCCTTCAAACTTGTCAATAATCTATGATGAGGCAAACTGTCAAACACTTTCCTAAAGACTAAGTGTATTATCTATTTGATATCCATCAGTAAATGCTCCAGTCCAGTCATTAAAACAAGAAGCAATTGAAAATACAAACCTACCCTAAATTAAAGGTTTTCTCATACCTCATTTTTTGAGGTAATAAAAATATTGACATTAGTCATTCAATCAAACATATTTTGTCATCAATGAATGCCAATTACATGCATATCACAATATGCAGCAATGATTTTCTTCTTGTTATGCCTGACTGGCATTTAAACTCGAAAAACCATAGTTATACTTCAGGTCAGAATGGCCATAAGGGAACGCTTTACTATAATTATATAATTAAAATAAAAGTATGTCCCCCTTGTGACCCAGTATTTCCTTTATGCAGCAGACTTATGCATGGTAAGTTTCGCAATATACAGAGTGGAAAGCTGGGAAGGAGGAGAGGTGGAGGAAAACAATACAACAATACTCAGTAAGCCAAAGAAGAGGTGGTCAAACGTAGTACTATGTTAACTTACAGGATTATATTTATATCATGACCTTGAAGTGCAGTGAAGGTCACACATAGCCATAAATATATTCAAAACTATCCAGGTTTGTCAGTTAATTGTCTATGTTGAGACCAGCTATCATTTTGGGAACATGTGCACTACCTTGCATGGTTTGTTATTTGAGAAACAGTGTTTAAAGTTTCTTAATGGGAACTTATGTTTTTTTTCTATGGTGTACCTGAGGTAAGACTAAACACCCAACAAGAAACTCCTGCAGTTCACTGTTCTGCTATAGAAAATTCCATATTAAAACTGAACTTTAATGTCACAAATATTGCACTAACCAAACCTGTGTTTGTCTTTTCTAAGTGTTATTGGAATTGAAATAAAGCATTTACAATCATGCACCCAATAGTGGATAGTCTTCACATAACTCCGTCTGACCACCTGACATGTCTGGTAAAATTCATTTGGTCTGGTAAAAATATTCAGAAATTTCAAGTACATTTTAATCATTTTATCAGATTCAGTCCTGTAAACTCTCGCAGACTCTCTTGAAGTCTGAGTGGAACCTAGAAATAGGATGACAACTTTATAAAAAATATGTTTTTGCGGTTACTTATTTGTCGTTTTACAAATGATCACATTTGAAAAATGACAAATGATTTGCCAACCAACAAATAATTTGTCGTTTCATCAATTTCCTATCATCGCGACATGGGAATTCACGCACATCAGAATTCATGCAATATAGCAAATTCCATTTATTTTTGAGAATGTGCCTTCCACTGACATCATCCGTCACTGTTCATTTTGGTAAAGTCCCACTCTGCTTGACGGCAAAGAAAAAATGTGGAAAGTTCAACTTACAAAGGTAATTCTTCATTTATTTTCTCTTTGAGTGTATAAAAGTTCCATTTCCTTAATGCCCTTTTTGTTGCAGCATTGAAGTCCCCACTGATTCGTGAATAATTCAATATTTTCACCGAACATTTTGGCGTCTGCTCCCGCCATCTGCCAACCTCAAAATCTGGTCATGGTCACGTGATCCGCAAAGCCACAATGTAGTATTTTCACTGTTTATCACGTAGTATGTACTATTTTTTGTAGGCGAGTCACAGCCATTCTGATATGAAAATCGCTAAAATGTATGTTCTGTTTGCAGATCCCTGGAGGGTAGAACCGCCCATATGACTAGTGCCTACGAGAAGGTCAGACAGATGAACTGTCCTATAAGAACAACAGCTAGAGAGTTTGGAGTGCCAGAGGCCACTCTAATAAATAGATTGTCTTTACAGTACACACAACGTGAAGACTTGATCTGACACGCTCTCGCATGACACTTAAAATCGCGAGGAAGGGATTAAAATCCACAATATTCTCTCGCAACTCTCACGCATTTCACACTAAACTTCCTTGCATGTTTGAAAATCCCCACTTTCCACGCAAGAAAATTCCTCGCATCTCGTGTGAAATTCATAGAATGATGTAATGCGAGAAACTTTCTCGCATCACACATGGAATTTTGTCCAGGTAGGTACAGTAAATGCAAGTTTCTATACAAGTACATGTACAGTACCTTTTCAGACAAGGCATATGATTCGCAATGCATTTTTTTTTGGCACTGATAACGGTTCAATTAATACATTGTAAGCGTGTGTGAATAAGCTAACTGATCGCATCCTCAATGCAAGTATTGTTTGGCTGTACGGTATTTACATTTATGAATTAAGTATGGGTTGATAAACAATCATGATCAGCGTAACTTTGTTGCAGTTATGAGGCGAGTTAATTAGAGAGGCTTATGTTTGAAAGAATATTGTTAATAGGTTAGTTCGTAGCAATCGCAGTTCTTTCAAATTCTAGAATGATGACACAGACAAAAAAATTCACTCAGCCGCTACTGATAATAGCCCAATCCATGTCAAAACAGTCACAAAAATCAAAGCGTTTCCATCAGCTTTTGAACTCAAAGATATAGCCGCTAGTGGCACGTGCCGAAAGGTTTACTTATTAACCAATATAGGCCTGCGGTCAAGTAAGCATAAACTTTCTGATGAAAGAGCTGTCAATGTGGTGGATCAATAGTCAAAGTGTTTGGACTTTAAAAATGCATCAAAATGATGGAAAAATAAGAGGTGAGAAGTTTGTTTTTTTATTCCGAACTCTGCGTGGCAAAATCACATTATCTATATGAAAAACGAAACTTATTCTGCTGCGCAGAAAAGTTCTCCAAGTATTCGGACTAATAAACATAATAATATCTATATTTAAAGGTGACTGAACGCATTCAGGGCCTTCCCCATAATAAAGTGTAAAGACGGTAGCATTTGTTGAAATACGGTAAACACAGCACGTTTACAGGTCAGTCTCGTGCCTTATGACATCAAAGGCGCCGCTCAGAGCCAAAACTGGACATGTGTCACATGAATCATCAGACGGTGAAAGGCGCTTATAGTAAATATTAGGATCAGCCTGCACAGTATTAAACAAAATGCGACAAACTGGTATGCTTTCCGCGTCATAGCATGAGCGGTTTATGCTATCTATTTGTTCGGCACTTTCTGTTATTTCTGGAATGGCGGAAATTGCAGATCGTAATTTTTGCTGCTAAAAATTTTTGAATCGGCGCCAAAAAAGACCAGTCGGTCGGGAAACTGGAATCACACAACTTTTTATTAGGCCCAATGTAAAAATATAAATGAAATACCTGTACAACAAATAATGACCTGTGAAATTGACAGAAATCATTAATCCTTTCCACTCGAAAACACGCGTCACGCGTGATTAAGTTTGGCGCCGATGACTCACCTGAGCATACATGGAGTTAATCCTTTCTCTCGAAAGTTGCATGTCTCGCGTGAAAAGAAATTGTTTTCTCGCGAGTTTAACGTCACGCATCTCGCGAGTGTCTCGCATCTCCCACGCATTTCACAAGATAAAACCCCCACTAAACTTTCATGGAAAAGATTAAAATTTCTCGCGAGAGCATGTCAGATCAAGTCTTCACGTTGCTCGTACTGTACATGTGAACCCAGAGGCTGTGAAGTCAGATCCAACTCCCCAAAATTAATGCTATTATCAAAAATTCATTAAGATGCTGCTAAGTAATGTTTGTTACTATTAAATTGTTTGTTTTTTGTATCTTAGATACCCAATTGGTACTTTCCAATTTCAGCAGATTATGTTCTGCACAGTGTTTTTACGAATCTCCGGAATTAAATATGTGCGTGAATTCTGATGACGTTGTACGCAAATTATATATTTTGGGTATCTCGGGAAAAGATGGCTTTTGGAGAAGACACTTCTCACATGAAACCTCGCGTTACCTAATGAGAAGGTAAGTATTGATACAATTTTAAAATGTTGGGCTATTCGTTCTTTTATCTTATGTGTGTGAAAACCGATGTCGCCAGGATAGATGTGATAGCTAAAACACCGGTTCAAATATTGTCAAGAAACAAAAGCTTATCTGAAAATACTGGCAAATAATCATACACAGCAGGACTGGAGATTGGCAGGTTGAAACCAAACCAAACCAACCAAACCGTTCCAAGTCTATGTAAAGTTGAAATTTTAATGCCAGAACAACAGATGCCAAATTAAGCCAAAACAGTTTACTGGATATAAAAGCGCTAATACTGTTGAAAAACATCCTGTGAACAACGACAGAGGTTTTATTATCGAGCAGTGTAACAGTGAGCAACTTAAAAACTCTTTTTTCATAAAGAGTGGAACCATCTAGAAACAGCGGTCGTGCATGCAGAGACAGTAGAGGGCTTCAAAACCGATCCATCGAATAACCCCAAACCACCCCAAAACACCTCAAACCACCCCAAACCGCCAATAAAAACACCCCAAACCACCAAAATCAAATCATTCCAAACCAAATTTGTTATTTTGCAGGAACTCACGCTGCTTTAGAAATGTTTGCTCATGCTAAAAATATTTGTAATTTAATATAATTGATTTACATTTGAAGCTATAGGGATTACCAATATGTAGGCACTTGTAGGCTATACATGTATTTGTAAAAGTGTGCTTCCATGAATCTGAATGGCACCTTACATGTGTATGTAATCCTGCACTTGCTGTCAAACATATATGCAGACATGCAAGCATATATTGTGTCTACATACGTACAAACGGCATACATACATATACCACTGAGTTTTTATTAGCACATACCATATGAAAATCACTTTTTCTGCATAAAAAAGATATATATTTTTTTCATTTTACACTTCTGAAGTCATTAAAAGCATATACAAAAATGTTTGCAAGCTATTTTAACCTGAAAACAGACTTAAGAAAAGTGGTTTGGGGTGGTTTTTAGGCGGTTTGGGGTGGTTTGGGGTAATTCGATGGACCCCTTCAAAACCCTTCTTAACCAGCGCGACTAACTCTCTCTCCCTGTGCGCTACGCCGAGAGGTCCTGCACAGTATTAAAGCAGAAGCAGAAGATGGGTGGGGTACCCAAAAATCTACCGATAAAGTTCAATATTTTTACAAGAATTCGACGGATAAATGCTTTTCTTTCCAAATAGTATGGTAACTACATACCTCATCTTTGCATAGATCTGCATACGCATTTTTGATCTCTTCAAAATCAGTTAAACATTCGTATGAATCAAAATCAGAAGAGGACGTGGCATTTTTCATGGGCGATGCCATATTGTCAAGGAAACCGGAAGTCTAGGATCTCTCTATTGCTATAAACGTCGGACAAGAAATAAGGTCCTTTGAAACACCACAAGCCATCGCCAACCCATGTGAAAGTAGACTCTTTCATAGTCTTACAAAATAAAAATGTATAGAATGTAGCAAACTACAATATCTCTCCAACGGTCAAGCTAAATACAGCTAATTGATAGTCCTGATCAGAAGTAAAACGTCACGTACAGCTCCTGCTAGTTTTCGTTCCTTGGACTCCTTAATCACATTTTGAAGCTTTTCATTTTTTTGATTGCATGTATTTTATGCAAACGGAAATAACTTTATAGATTTCCCGTTTTCTCGTCTCTTTCTAAAATGAGGCCTGCCCTTCAAGGAAAGAATTTGTTCCTACAGGAACATTTTTCTCTTATGCATTGACCCCTCTTGAGAGATGAGTCAAAAATGAAATTGGCTTCACCTGAAAGTGTATCCATTTACTTTAATATCCCGCACTGCGTGAAATTACCTTATGTATAATGAGTCTGCTTCAATATTCTTTGAATTTTAATTTCTCCAGGGCTTGTAAAACATTCGTGCGAACCAATTAATATAAACGGGTGCGCAGGCTGATAAAAGTGTTACCTGTTCGAAGGTCTCTAATGCAAAATCCATTTGTTCAAAAATTCAAACAGTATTCCCGTTTTTTTCTAGTGAAAGATACCCCCTGCTGATGCACTCCCACCATATTGTTATTTTTCTGCGTTGACCCTAACAGAGACTTTGAGAAAAGAACGCGTGGTTTTTAGGTGAAATGCTATATTCAAAGGTTACTTAACTTCTCTTAGCAAACCAGAAGTTTCTATATCGCAAAGTATAAAAGCCCCAGCGAGCAGACAGCATCGAAACAATATCCAGGCAACGCCATTATTTAAATACCAAGTTTTACATTTGCAAAGGCATTTGTTTTGTTAAAATCGTCAAAGGAAAAATCGGCACGCACAAATATACTGAAAGGATTTAAAAACTTCCACCCATTAATTTTGAATATCTCAAAAACAAATGCAGCTACGTACACCGAAATTTTACAACACATATATTTTCTTATACCTGATTATGTCCATATTCCGAACTTGAAATCGTTCTACCGAATCGGTCAGAAATAAGCACGTGCTCCTCGTGTTCTAAGTGCAGTTTACACACAGATGAACAACTTCATGTATACAGTTTTTTTATGACATATTGCTCTCACAATATCAAATTGTATTTTAAAAGTTTGAACTCGGTCTGTAACTTTATTTGGCCTACAGCGCCAAAATATCGCTAACAGGTGCAGAGGTTTGGATCAGTAAAATGCTGAAATTTCAAAACCTGACGTCGCGCGTTAATTTTATTCGTTAATTATGGCAATTTACAATCTCAGACGACGTGCAGTGTTTACAGGAAGCTCAAAAGGCCGTCAGAAAAGCAGCTACCCGAAATTAACAACCAGAGGTCATGACGTTAACTTACGTCGACGCCGTCCCCGTAGTTGGTTTTGCGTGACAGCATCAACTGTAATGATGATTACAAATTAATGTGAATGACGTGGCAATATTAACACAGTATAATTCATCTAAAAGAGTATTGCATAAGATAACGCCGTCATCGCCTTATGCGTTTCAGAGACGTAACGCTCTTTTACTGACGTCATTTAAGTAGATGATATGAATAAACTGCGTAATCTTTAAATTTGAGAAGTTCCAAGCAACTTGTCATAAAATATTTAACAATGTCACAAGTGAAAGAATCAGCAGCCAGCAATAAAAAGTGGAAGTTTTTAAATCCTTTCAGTATATAACACTTACATGGACCACAAAAGTTAAAAAATAATCGCACAAATAAAAACTAATTTATTCTGTTCATTGCTCCCGGGACCTATTGGGAAAGAGCACTGGCTCTTATACATTATTTCTGTGACTGCTGTGGGTTCGAGCCTCGCTCAGCTCACAAGACAACAGGTCTGCTTGCGAAACGTCAGGAATTTTCCCCATGAGCTCCGGTTTTGGCTCTTAAAAGGGCCGGTTAAACACTGGTTTTCTTTTTTCTCTTTTTAAGCTTGCCAATGACTTATCTTATGTCAAATAAAAAGGTCGCATTTTGTTAAATTTTGGGGCATATATTTCAGTTCATTTCAGTTGCGCTCGCTACACCCTTGAAGATCGGTTGAAAGGGAGGCGGGTCTTATGGATTAATAATAATTATGAGACTACCAAAATGACTGATGTACTTTAAGCTGACGTAATAGATTTTGACAGACATAACAAGTTACTTCGACACAACCGAAATAGCTTTGTTTACGGTATCTTGACCACGGGCTTAGTTGCTCGGTTTGCGTGGAACATAAGGACTCACAGAAATAGCAACACTTAATTTCTGGAGCAGAAGAAACCTACCAGTTAAACCAAGGTGGACCCGACCCAATACGTCCCGGAACGGGTGTCAGGCACCAACCGTCTGTTTTACTATTAAATTAGGTTTAGGTTGGCGCCTTCGTAAAGTCTAAGGCCCGACCCACGTCGTGCAATCGAAGAGGTAAAAAAGCTGTTAACCTTAATTGGGTTAACCACCAAGCATGCAGTTTGTCGCAAAGCATTCATATTAAATTCATGATCAACGTAGTCACATGACACACATTAGTTGCTGGTTTGTGAAACTAATGGCTGGTTTGGCTGTTTTGTGGTGTTTTGAGGCGTTCTGATGTTGTTTGTGGTGTTTCAACAGAATCAGAAAAAAATTATGTTTATTTGAGTGATGTTTATTTGGTAAAATCAGCATACAATAAAACGATATTAACACATATAACATACAAGTTATCATATACAGTAGTATAAAACAAGACATATTGCATATTTAAAGAGTTAAGAAAATCTTTGAATATAAAAAATAACACGACACTTACAAGGATGAAACAAAAATAAAATAAGATATGGTTTGAGTAAAAACAAAACGATTTCCCTTGCCACGCCTATATTTCTGTATGCCTTTGAATTGTTGACCTTAGCATCGGAGTTAGCAGCTAAGTGACTGATGAACCAAAGCAGGACCAAGGGCTCGACCGCAAACCGGTTAAGCCCTCCCCCCTCCCCAGTAATTTCATTGCTGGCTGTCCCAAGGCGACACTGCTGTTTTGGTTCTTCTTAGTTGTTTCATGTGTTGTTTGCCGCTTTGACTGTTTTGATATATTGTTTTTAGTCGGTGAATTCACGAAGTGAATTCGGAGACTATAGCTATCGTACGGGGACACTTTCAATCTTCCGTCTATTGAATTAGATTTCAATACTATATAGTTATCGTTCTGGTATTTCCGCCTTATTACTCAAATTATTATTTTGCAATACTGAAAACTTTGCTAGAGTGTGTAGTCATGTAGATGACTTTAATGCTCGTAATAAATGTTTAACTGCTAAACTTCTTCAACAGGGCTATCGGTATCATAAGCTTAGAAAGGCTTTTTCTAAATTCTATCGCAGACACCATGAATTGGTTTCAAAATTTGATGTCGGATTAAAATTTCTTTTACACCAAGGCCTATCGGAACCAGAATTTTATGGTGACTTAGTATACAAATTCAAAAAGATTAAGGGTAGGACTGATTTTCTGATCAATTCCGAAAAATAATAATACGTCACAAACGTATTGGCTATAATTTAAATGTTATGCGACAGTCTGCATGCTTAGTGATTAACCCAATCACGGTTGATAACTTTGCTGCACTCTTTAATTGCACACCGTGGGATGGGTCGTCAGACTCTATGATGGCCCCGACCTAAAGCTATATATTTTAGTTGGTTGGGACCGGAGCCTTTTTGTCTGTTGCTTGGTCCACCGGGGCTCAACTGGTGACCTTCTTTTGCTTCAGATTTCCAGTGGGGTTGTTTGGCAGGACAGGGATCTCCACCTGTCAGACGGCCCGTTGTATCTGTTGAGTCCCCGTCTTTGCTTCTTCATGGTGTTGAAATTTGATTTATGTGTTTACCGTGATGATTCATTGACGAGTTAGAGGGTTATCATGCGAACCGAACAACCAACTAAATGTTTTGTACCACTTCAGAAACTGAGGGTGAGGTTGGGCCTGTAAAATCGATTTAAGCCCCCCAGTAATTCATTACTGACCGTTCCAAGGCGGTAGTTCTGTTGTGGTTCTCTGTTGCCTGTTTTTGGTGTCAGAGTTTCTGTGATGTTTTACCTTATGTATGTTCTTATTAGTTTTGGTTCGGTTTGGGTTGCTGAGTGGCCACCTTTTGGGAACAAGCTGCTCACTCGGTTGGCCATATGTTCTCTGTATCTTGATTATTTGTAATCTTAGTTGTTTCCAACTATGGTTTGAGGGCTGGATTTTGATTTTGATTGTTTCAGTTCCTGGTCTTTGCATACTTTTTACTTTTTTTGCATATAAAGTTACACTATGTTTAGAATAATATATTTTTTGACAATTAAAGACAGTGTAACTGAAATATTAATATGACAAAGAAAACACTCGGGTACTATATTATGTGCGGATTACCGACTAAAAAACCGTAACAACGCGGGTGAATACACAGAGGTCAGACTCCAGAAATCATATAAAGCATTCAACAGTTCTGTGTTTGTCAGTTTTATAACCGGAACAGCCGCTAGCTGTTTACACCGTTTGTATTTTGTTTGATTCTGTCCAGATCTCGTGTTATCAAATTATTGGTCTAATTGCTCTAGATTAGAGGATACCGATCCAACTACACAGTTTAATGCTTGTATCTGTGAATATATCAAGTAAAAAGGTTCATTTAACCCTGTCATTATTGAGTCGTTATAGGGTAGAGATTCCGATAAATTCAGACAGTGGGGGTAAACTCGGACCATAGCAAATTGACATGTGTCTGTATTTACCCTTCTACTTACTCGGACAGAAGGGTAAGTACGGATGTCTCTAGAAAGGTATGTCTTTATATTTGCCTTTCTACTAATTTGGACAAAAGGGTAAAGTGACTACTTACCAGTTTTTATTAGCCTCCCTAAGCCAATGATGATGGATGGATGACTTGTAATTTCACGTCCTTTGCAACTGTATTTCAGTTATATCAGGACGATGGGCGGATGATAATGAAAGGCTGGTTGCAATGGAACCCCGTTTACGGTTGGAAAGTCAAAGCCTCTACGGGAGGATATATAGAATGGTGGCCTACGGCGTCTGGTGTCTCTCATTATTTTCAGAGGACTTCTCCTCTGAAACTACTGGGCCAATTTTAATTTAGCATTTTTTGCATCCTCCAGGCAGAAGGGGAAAGAAAATTTATACAACTGGTCCGGGTCACATGCTCACATATGCTAAAAAACACTTGAAAAATCTTCTTCTCCAGAACCACTGGGCTGATTGCCCTGAAACTTGGTATGTAGCATCTGGGACTCTAGTACTTAAGTTATAGAAGTTATAGAAATGACAACACTGGTATAACCTTGACCTATTATAAAGCAAGGTCAATATTTGTTTCTGAGGCAGATAAATGATAAAAAACCCTGAAAAAGTGCATTGTCCTGCTGCTATTTTACTCTGTTATATAGAAATGCAGTCAGCTTCATTCGTAATTCCAAATTTGCATAAGAATTGTTTAATTCACCGACTATGAGGGCTTTCAGCCCTTTGATGAATGTTAAGACTAACCCTGACATTAAAAAATTGAAAATATGTAAAACTAAATAGATGTTTTATGTATAGTTTGTTCTTATTGTCAGGGTTGTTACTCTTTGTAGGACTGTTGTGTGGGCCGTGGTTGTTTTTGTTGGGTTGAACGACTAAGTATCTCATGAACCAAGGCAGAAAAAAAGGCGAGGGTTGGTCGATCACAAACCGGTTAAGCCCCCAGTAATTTCATTACTGGCCGTCCCGAGGCGGCAGTAACGTTTTGGTTCTTCTTGGTTGTTTTATGTGTTGTTAGTTTCTATGTCGGTTATTGATATATTGTTTGTGCTGTTCAGGCTAGCACGTTGACCACATACATGGGAAATGGCTTTTCACATGGCTGACGCTGGTTTTGTCTTTGGTGATGTCTAGTTTTGTGTTGTCTCTTTCCTACATGGTGTCTTGGGTTAGATCTAGAATTGTATTGTGTCAGTTCCTGGGGATTTTCCTCCTTACTTTTGAAAAAAGTCCACGGATGTTTGGGAGGAGATAGTTTGTAAGGTTATATAATTTCTCATACAAGGACCACTTAACAAATGAGAATGTGTGTAGAAAAATCTGTGCTGCAGCCGATGGAAAATATGACGAACTCCTGGCCATGGACAAGAAACGGAAACTAATGTGGTTTAGCTACATCTCAATGTATTTTGGATTAGCAACGATGATTTTACAGGACAGGTGGGAAAAAAAGAAGAAGAGGTAGAAAGTGATCTAGACAGAAGAAGTGGTAGGAAGACAATATTAAAGAATGGACAGGGATGGACTTAGCGGGCACAACTGAGGCAGCTGACAACAGGACTAGACGGAAAGCAGGAGCTTATAATTTCTCTTACGGGGCTGTCAGCTAGAGAACAGGTTAAGCCCATGAAGGATAAATTAGTTTTCATTGCGGTTACTAGAAATACCGGAATACACTTAATTACCGGAATATACCAAAATACACCGGAATATACCGGAATCTACCAAATACACATGCTGGCATTCATGCAGTAAGACGTGCCATGAGAATTTAAAAAGGCAGCTAAATTTGTGCAGCTATGCAAGATATTTTACATTTAGTTTTCAAAATGTTTAAATTTGTGAAACAGAACCAGAAAAAACTGCGCGATTAAAAGACTTTCATTCAGCATCCTAATTCATACATTTTTACATGAAAAGATTTATTTTTTTCATGATGAGGATAATGAAAGGGAATATTTTCCCAGCCGTGATTATCCAAACGAGCTGTTGGCACAGATTATACACTGATAACCTGGCGGGTATATCCTCATTCAGGATCCAAATGCCTGTGAGTATACCATCACATCAGGCGATCCATATACCATAGCGGAGGTTGATAGCCCCGGGAGAGGAATTGTTTGTTTCTGGCGGAAAGTGATTGATGTAAAGTCATCTGTGGTGCCCCAACGAGTCAACGACCTTGCAAAGTAATAGGATATAATAGAATGGAATAGAACATTTTGCTTGTCTGTCAGAGATTATGGGTTAAGGCGGGAATACTTGATTCTGGCAATTTTTGAAAGTTATATACCGTGGCTATTATCGTACATATTAACGATACCTTCATCAAAATTAACGTTAAAGATAAATTCACTTTTACCTTCTCCTTGCCTCCATTTTGGCGCCTATATTTATGATTGGTCCTTTCTAGTCCAAGTTTTGTTCGTGTCAGTCTGTGTTTATGGGTTAGTTTGTGAGCCCGGTACTGGTCCTAGTTTTGTTATTCTCCAAGGATGGTTTCGGATAGTTGCAAAATGGTGCTGTCAAAAAGGAAGGGGTTGCACATTCTTTCTAAATATCTATAAAATAAAACCAATAAAACCAATCCATACACGGTGTATGAATCATATGGGAAAGCTTAACTGACTCCCAAAGCAGGAGCTTTTTATCCGGATTTCTTTTCAGGATTACTAGACCCATGTTCAGAGCTCACAATAGGATCAGGTACACATTTCAACTCCAGGTGCTTACACGCCTACACGGTGATTACTAGATAGAAGTAACTATTGCTTGTGCATGCTGGTCTACATGCCCATAGTCAGACATCACACTCTCGGCCTGTTAACATATATACAACATAAGGAATTAATCTCGCTTGACTTTGCTATGACAGGGTCATTTGAATGAATGAAAGTGGTCAAAGTACCCAAATCATAAGTCCGAAATCGTAAGTCATTTTATCATTGACAATTCCGGAATATTTTAGATACACAGACTATTCTATTCTATTTTATTCTATTCTATTCTATTGTATTCCATGACCTTACTAGGTCTTGGGGCACCACAGATGACTTCGAAACAATCCCTGTCCACCTTGTCCTGTTTTCAGTTGTCCTAGTTGAGCTGCCAAAATCCATCCCTGTCCATTCTTTAATATTGTCTTCTCACCTCTTCTTCTGTCTACCTCTTTTTCTTTCTCCTTTCACTGTACCCTGTAGAATCGTCTTTGCTAAACCAGAAGACCTTGAGACGTGGCTAAACCACCTTAGCTTCCGTTTCTTGACCAGCATGGTGGCCCATGGTGACCTCGAAATAAAGGCGTGATCAGTTGCTCGCGAGCAGTAAGCATCACCTGCCTATTATAATACACCCGCCATATATATGTATCAGTGGAAAAAGTCAGTGAAAATGAAAGTCCGGTTTTTGAAAGCTTACCTAACCTTCGGCTGAGGCCATCAAATCGGAAATCGCTACAGTATAGGGATCAACAAGGTCAACTTCGATGCCGGTGTTTATAAGGACCTGACTTTTGCACGATGATTATGCCGACAGTCTACCCAGCTTGATTTAGTTCCGGTTGCCGCTACGTTGAAAACCGATGGATATTGACTCAACATTTTCAATCAGATGGCATCCGTTCACCTAACAAATTTTGACCCATTATAAACTGTTAAGTCCAACAATGGTAACACAGTTTTCATGTGATCTTGCAATTTTTGCGGTATACATGTAGACGGCATGGTGAACCAGTTTTATCCGGCCGAATTTTTTTTCTCCCTTGCAATTTTTAAAAGATCAGTGACGGTCAGTCGAGATTGCACAAGGCGAGCGCTTTTCTTACAATATGTAAAAGTTGCGCTCTCAGTTAGCCACTTTCTGTAGTTGTGCATTGCACAGTATCATGATCATGATTGACGTCAGAGTGACCCAGGGTTCAATCTAGGCTGCGTTTTTGCGCCAATGGCGGGGTAAGGGGAATGAATCAGGAGCACGCGCATAAAATATGATAAATGTACTTGAGAGACTATACAAAGAAGACAAACATATACTTGGAGAAAGATACCTGAGAGTTACTTTGGCCTAATGGCTGTATAACAGGTCCAGATCAACTGCAGAAATAGGTATTATACCTAGAAGTAGGTATAATAGCTACTTCTGGCTATACAAAAGCGTGCTTTTCGTGTGCATTTAGCTATTTCTCTCATGTACACAACGAGTTGCATGCTGGCATTCATTATGCATATTTCTGGGCTCAATCAAACACCATTTTCACAAGAAATTCGGCGGAAAGCGACCCGCGTGTTTTGTAAGAATAAATTGTTTTGCACCCCAAAATGGAACATTGTATGATTTTCTCTGTTTTTTGTCTTTATTTGTGCTTTTTAGAAGCGAAAAAAATACTGAGTTAAACTTCAATGCAGCTTCCATCAATACCTTCAAATTGAAGAGCTCCAGCGGCCGGTGATGCTGTTAAATTTTACATTCTTTTCACCGAAGTTGTGACAACTGAGTTATTACGGTGGTATTAATGTGCCATCAGATGTAGTATAACTGATAAGTGGGGATGTTTGAGTGATTGTATAATATCCCAACCCTTAGATCCAGCTGGGACAGAGCGACAGTATGGCATCGTTCTGACATCAGTGGGATGTCAGTGTGACGTCACTGTGAAGTCATATGCCTGCTGGGAAGGTATATTTATTATTAGGACATTGTCCTGTTTCGTTGATGTGTTGCGGATGCGCTAAACTGTATTTGACAATCTGAGTAAAGAATTACATGTAAATTGAATTGTATGCATATAACATGTTTTTATTCACTCTACATGTATTATTATTATTATTATTGTTTTGTTTTCATTTCTATGCAGCTATTTAGCAATCGTCTTTTTCTGTGTAGGCCTAACTGTGCAAGGGTCAAGCGCAGTAGAATTAAGAGATCACAGAATATATAAAATTCAGCCCCAAAAATCAGGGGTCAAAAAAAAAAAACAACAAAAATAAATGTCTTGTTTGCGGAAACCTAACCAAACCTCCTTTTGACTGAAACCCCATCCCACCCCTGACTCAAACCGTTTTTGGACGTCTTGCTTTCGGTAAAAATTGACAATCTTTGTAGCTTGAGGCCATCCCGTGATAATATTAAATTGTCCATGCCGCTGATATAATTCAAGATTTATTCATGCATAAATGTATTGCGCTGTATTGTATTTCCTCGTTCAACTGATAATTATAACATGTATTCAGGGGAGCAGCACGTTTGCGCGACTATACCTGAAAATGTCCTACGCTTGCACGACTTTTTATAGCATACGTTTGAGCGACTTTTCCCCGGAAAATATGCCTACCTGTGCGCGACCTTTACCTAGGTCCGCAGATAGGTTGAAGATCCGGGCATTGACAGTAAATGCATCACACGCAGATGCAACAGCTTCCACAACCAGCTTGGTGATATGTTCAGTCACTCACACCTATCTGTGTTTGAATGCATAGGAAATCTTAAAGCTGTGCAGAAAAAATATATATCTGAAAATTCGCGCATCTTGAACAATCACTATTCTTGCAAAAAGGGAACGAGAATGTTTTGATACTTTGGAAGAGATTTTCAACAAGAGTATACATGTATAAGCGATGGAACACACTGACAGAAGCATGTTAAAATTTCATTCAAGGCCCAGCCTCTGATACACATATGATGACTTTAGCTGAAATCTTAATATGGTGTTAACGAATATTTCCTGACTTTGCTATTTAAAAAATAATAATAACATACTCGTATCCCACTTCCACCTCTGCGTGATGAAAGGGAGGCAACAGACAAGATATTTTTTTTTTCAAAATAATATGCTTTATCTGGCTATCGGAAGGGACACATGTCGGAACATTGAACTATCCGAGGTTTAATGAAAAAGTCGCACTCTCTTAGGGAAAAAACATCTCGCTTTCGTATGCTTAAAAGGAGCGCATTCGTATAGCTCGCGCAATTGAAAATTTTGAAAAAGTATTGCGTCCGTATTCACTGACTGCTTTCGCAGTCAATAAAATTACCGCCATGTGGCCAGGTGCGTCACTGCCAAGCTGACGCTGTATTTAATTTTGAAAATAAATCCTTGATTAAGAATTTGATTTTATAATTACAAGAAATTATTATTAAAGTCATTTTCCTTCATCATATTTTGAAGAAGAATGTTTTTCAAATATTTATTTCGCACAAGTGCAATAATAAAAATAATACTCAGTAATGATAACATGAAATAGAAGCACGAAAATACTAACATACCCGTGGCACACAAAGCGTTATAATAATAACAATAATAAAAGTTAATTTTGCAAACAATTGCTTGGTGCTTAAATAGGTGTAAGTTTCAATTTTATGACGACAACAAGGTTTCGATGTGAATTTCATTGAATTTTAAAGGCATATATTGATTTCTTCATGGGAGAAACCGCGCAAACGAATATACCTGTAATGCGTGCTTGCGTACAAAAATGTGTAAAGTACTAATGATAAATGAAAAAAAATCTTAAGTACTGGGTTTTACCGCACGAAAACGTTATTGGTATTAAATCAGGAGCTCTTGATTAAATTCATTTTATTTCATTGTATTCTGAAGGTGCATATGTTCTGTAAATACTAATTTTGCGCACGTGCAAAACCGCGCGAAAATATCAATGTGCGAATGCAAATTAGCCGCACGAAAATAGCGACTCATCCTCCTGTTTTCAAGCAGTTACAATTTTAACTCGGGCCGCATCTATCTATCTATATCTGTCTATCTTCGCAATGCCTCAGAAGTGTACAAACAGCAGAAAGGCAAATTTCGGTAACTTTATGTGGTTGTTATCAATAATATTTGGGGTTTAACACAAAATAGCAACAGTAGCTCCTTGAGACAATGTCTTGGTAGTTGTTAACATCTGAATATTCTGTTTGTGCACTAGAAAAAATCGACTCAAATAAGCTATGATGACATGCAAATTTTCTTCTTCTTTTCATTTTTAAGTTATACTGAGCTTGATAGCTACGGAGAACAACACTTTAGCTTAAGTATTTGCATGGAAAACTGAAGGAAAGATTAACGGATTAACATTAATCAACTTGTTTAAACAATCAATAAAACATCCCATTTGTTACTTTTGATGACACATTAGTGCCACCGTAATAATACAGTTGTCATGACACCGGTGTATAAAAATTAGAATTTATCAGCATCACCGACTGCTGGAGCTCTTCAACTTGGAGGTATTGACGAAACACCCAGAGAAGTTTGTTTTCAGTAAACTTTTGCTTTCAAAATGAACAAATAAGGAAGAAAACGGCGAAAATCACATGAAATTCCATTTTTGGGTTAAAAACAATGTATTCTTACGAAACACGCGGGTCGGTTTCCGCCGATTTTTTTCTGAAAATGGTGTTTGATCGGGCCCGGAAATATGCACATTGAATGCTAGCATGCGACTCGTTGTGTATATGAGAGAAATAGCTAAATGCACACGAAAAACACGCTTTTGTATAGCCAGAAGTAGCTATTATACCTTCTTCTAGGTATAATTCCTATTTCTGCAGTTGATCTGGACCTGTATAACAACAACAACAACAGCACTCTTTGAAAATCCTTGGCGCGGCAAGGAAGTACTGGGTGTTAAGCTCCCGAATGTACGTTTTAACAGAGTGATACTGTGGCCATTATAGGGCTATGCAGTGTCTATTTTAGAAACCGGAAATGAGGTGGGATTTTCCTAGGGCTGGGTACCGCAGAACAAATTTGTACCGCGGTATACCACGGTTTTTCATCAAATACCGCGGTACATACCACGGTATACTGTGACTGCCATTCTGTTGTTGTTCTACTTTTGGTTTCGTTTCACACCCGTCATGTGGATTGTTAAATTTGAAGCGACACCACCTGCGCGCTTTACAACACAGTCACAGGCTCTCAGAGCTCCAGATAATTTTTACAGTGGTTTCAGTATTTACCAAACAGAATTTTAACCTTTTCAGTATCCTGATGAGTCCTTTCAGTATCGGTACTCCTGAGATCCAGTGGTTGTTCAGTATCTTTTTAACGCACAACTGGTCTCCCAAAATGTCAGTCTACTTGTTCTTGTCCAGGGTTCTTGCTTAAAACTCTGGACAACAGGAACGACTCAGGCCGAACGGGAATAAGGCCGAAACGACCCGAGGCCGAAAGGGAATTGGGCCGAAACGACCCGTTACCGACCCTGGCAGTGTTTTGCTTTCCTTTTACCACGCATCAGGGGACGATCGGCTGATCTCGGCTGGCTAGAGTTCACTAGAATTAACCACTGGCTTGCCGAAGCCAAAGTTTTCCAGCTTTGCACAACCAGGTGGGGCCATTTTTAGCTCACCTGGCCCGAAGGGCCATAGTGAGCTATTGTCATACCAATGCGTCCGTCGTGCGTCGTCACGGAATTTGTCCGTCAACACCTAAAAACAAATATTCAAACATCTTCTTCTGTAAAACTACTGGTCCCATGGTTCTCAAATTTCACATGGAGCATGACCTGACTCCAGGGTCTCAGAATGGTAAAATTGGGTTAGGTTGAAAATCCAAGATGGCCGCCGTTACTAAAAATAGCAAAAACAACAAAATAAACTTCTTCTCCAGAACCACTGGGTATATTTGTCTGAATTTTGGCATGGAACATCAGTGAAACCTTGGTATTCAAAATTGTAAAAATGAAAAAAATCTGTAGCGGAGTTTTGTCACAGTGACCTACTTTCTGTTTACGTGTGTAATTTTGCTCAAATGCCAATGTCAAAAAATGACCTATTTAAACAACTTCAAACAACTTCTTCTCTAAAACTACTGGTCCCATGGTTCTCAAATTTCACATGGAGCATGACCTGACTCCAGGGTCTCAGAATTGTAAAATTGGGTCAGGTTGAAAATCCAAGATGGCCGCCGTTACTAAAAATAGCAAAAACAACAAAATCAACTTCTTCTCCAGAACCATTTGGTATATTTGGTTGAAAGTGTGCATGGAACATAAGTAGGACCTTGGTATTAAAAATTGTAAAAATAAAAAAAATCTATAGCGGAATTAGGTCACAGTGACCTACTTAGAGTTTACAAGGCCGATTTTGCTCAAATGTCAATATCTAAAGAAAATGCAACCAATTCTGACCAGATTTGGTCAGAAATGGTTCTTGAATGGAATTATTTCAATTTTGTGCCAGTTGACTATCCAAGATGGCCACCATGGGGGCCGTTACTAAAAATAGCACAAACATAAAAATGACAATTACTCAAGAACCCTTGAATGGAATTGGACCAATTTTGTGTCAGAATGTCCTTGCATGAAGCCGTTTCGATTAATTGCAATTTGGCATTCCAAGATGGCCGCCATCTGGTGTTACTAAAAATAGCACAAACATAAAAATGACAATTACTCAAGAACCCTTTAATGGAATTGGACCAATTTTGTGTCAGAATGTTCCTTGCATGAAGTCGTTTTGATTAATTGCAATTTGGCATTCCAAGATGGCCGCCATCTGCCGTTACTAAAAATAGCACAAAACATGAAAATGACAATATCTCAGTAACCGCTGAATGGATTTTGACGAAATTTGTGTCAAAATGATTCTTGCATTGAGATGTTTCAAAAATATCTAACTGTAGACCCTTCATATTGGCCTCTGTTACTAAAAATAGAAAAATGTGAAAATTAGAAAATCTCAATGGAGTTGGATTAATTTTGTGTCAGAATGGTCCTTTAATTAAGCTTTTTCGATTTTTTGCATTTTGGCATTCCAAGATGGCCACCATTTGCCGTTACTAAAAATAGCACAAAACATAAAATTGACAATATCTCAGTAACCGCTGAATGGATTTTGACGAAATTTGTGTCAAAATGATTCTTGCATTGAGATGTTTCAAAAATATCTAACTGTAGACCAGGCATATTGGCCTCTGTTACTAAAAATAGAAAAATGTGAAAATCAGAAAATCTCAATGGAACTGAACCAAATTTGTGTCAAAATGGTCCTTGCATGAAGGCTTTTCGATTTTTTGCATTTTAGCAATCCAAGATGGCCGCCATCTGCCGTTACTAAAAATAGCACAAAACATGAAACTGGCAATATCTCAGTAACCCCTGAATGGATTTTGATGAAATTTGTGGCAAAATGATTCTTGCATTGAGGTGTTTCAAAAGTAAATATATAAAGACCAGGCAAGTTGGCCTCTGTTACTAAAAGAAGCAAAGTGTGAAAATGAGAAATTCTCAGTGGAATTGGACCAATTTTGTATCAGAATGGTCCCGTTGCACAATAGCCAGGTGAGCGATATCAGGCCCATTTGGGCCTCTTGTTTGACTGTTCAGTCAAGTAACAGAGACGTTTTTTGCAACATGTTTGTTCAACGAAAATGAAAGTACCTACGCAATCGACCGGAAAGATCATGTGCAATTTAGCGATTGGCTAACGCTCGGTAAATTCCAATACTCATGCTTGTTCCCGGTCTATTCATAAAAACGACCAGTAAAAGCCGAAAAGAGAATGCTGAAAATAGGTACCATGTGCTTTCTGTTTTCGGAAAAAGGTTGACTGCGCATGCTCAGACAGCGCATGCGCTGAAGCAATGATTAGTAAATGCTAAAAATAGGTAACATTCTGGCTATTGAAAAACGGTTGACCGCGCATGCTATAGCGTAAATACGTAGCACATTTGAGCTGCTTTCATAAGCTGAGAAATGACTACCGTATTCGTTACGATTGAAATTTCAAAACACTTCGTATTTTGTCTTTTTTGGTCCGTATTTTACGCAAATACGAAGCTTATCTGGCCCTCTGGGCTCTACAGATGGCTACATTCGGGTCAATACTACTGTCGGAGTTCTTTTTCAACTCGAAGTGATGCCAAATGCATGCTTTCCTCGCGGATTTTTCCTCAACACTGTTGCTGTCTGCCATCTTGAGATGCTTTAGTGCGCAGACGCAGAACGCACGTGGTGGAAAATTTTTAAATATTTTTGCATAAATATTAATACAAACACCAGAATTATCCCTTTTACTGATAATTTTCGTTGTTTTTATGTTCTGAAAATAAAATTTGTTCTTTTCTGCCCGAATTATGGATACAGATGAACTCGGCGATTTCCGTGTAAATCTTGGTCACGAAGTCAGCCGAAGTACCGGTACTGCCCAAACGTACCGCGGTTCGTACCTCCGGGACTAAATACCGGGGTTCACCGGTATACCGGTTTTACCGCGCACCCCTAGATTTTCCACCCTACATCTAAAAAAAGATTGGGAATTTTCAAAAAAAAATAGGAAAATTTTCGAGCACTGGGACTAGACCCTGTATCACCAGAAGTCTCTTCCTTTCTGCTCTTTGCGAAGAAATCTGTAATTTGTGTTTTAGACATTTCGTCTGCAACAAGCGGGAGAGACTAATAAAGAGATTTAAATTCAAACAAAAAACGTCCAAAATCGGGGAATAAGTTGATAAAAAATCAACTCTGGGACAACGGTACACCGCAGCGCAAAGGTTCATTTCAAAGCATAATGAGTGTGGGAAACATGACATGGCCATAGTTGTTTATCGTGGAGGTAACGCAAAAAAACCTACAACAACAGTGCCTCAGAAGAAGGTGTAACAAGTAGGGGTGCGCGATATTACCGGTATACCGGTAAATCGCGATTCAAAATTCCAACGATACTAATCACGATACGTTTTGGCCATACCGGTACGCTCGGTAAATTTCGGGTGTTTCCGGACATTCTCGTGAAAACGTTTTATATGCTTTTACCGGTTGTCAGCAGCCTCACAGGCTAGAGACAACCGGTTGTCACTAGCCTGTTAGGCTACTGACAACCGGCTAATATATAAAGGACAGGAAGCATTGGTTCATTGTAAAAACATCACAAATAATTCTCAATAGGATTATGCTTTAAATCAAGCTATATATGAATCACAACAACAAATTATCTGCAGATAAAAAGCAAACATATGGAGAAGAGATATCTTCTAAAAGTAGGTTTTCCTAGGGAAGTAACTCAAATCATACTTTGTAAGGGAACTAACTCAAAATACTGCTTACAATTCTGAAGTTTATGTGCTAATTCTGTTTGCACAATAAATAGTAGTTATTCTTGTATTCAAATTCATTAAATAGTAGTTATTCTTGTATTCATATTATGAATTTGAAGTTTATTTTTCCTAGTGGATAGAATCAGT
This sequence comes from Ctena decussata, assembly GCA_963989385.1. Classification (NCBI taxonomy): domain Eukaryota; kingdom Metazoa; phylum Mollusca; class Bivalvia; order Lucinida; family Lucinidae; genus Ctena; species Ctena decussata. The sequence goes on along the minus strand of OZ022503.1, from coordinate 40,175,837 downwards.
AAATAAACAAATTTGCTTGACTGAACAACAGGAATATAGCTATAGGGAAGAGCATGTAATGATTACTGGAAAATTTATGTAAAATGTTTTTTCCATCAAGATAAATGTAAAATTTGTATGCATGTGATGCATAAATTCTTTTAGCTATTTCTATGAATAACTCCATGACTTCTAGACAATAATAATGTAGATAAAAAAAAAAAAAAAATTACATCTGATTTGTTTAATAGGTTCTTGCTTTCTACAATCAACTTAAAACTTGATCAGAGTGAAAACAAATATCAACAAATATAATAACATGAAACTAATACGCTTAAAATATCTTGAGTTTTATTTGAAAATAATAGGATTTATAGCAACTGGTTGTCAGTAGCCTGTGAGGCTAGTGAAAACCGGTTGTCACTAGCCACTTCCTTTTAATTAATAGCAACCCCAGTACCTGGCCAATATCAGCTGGAATTACTGTGAATTGCAAGGGTCACTGGTCTTAATCCTTATTTTTGCAGATTTGTCATTACCTAAGGTCTAAATGATGTATAGCATTAAAAAGGCAATAAAATTATCTTTAAACTGATATAAGATATGTTGAGGTTGTTTATTTATATAATTGATTGATACAGGATTAAAATCATAACAATTGGTAATTTTCCACCAACGCGCATGATTGAGGTTCAGGTCACTCGCGCGTGGACAGGTGTCCTGTTCCAATGAAATTGCGGGATACTTAATATTAATGAATATTCATGAGATTTGGTCACATGATAGATGAATGAATTTGGAATGCCCTGGAGCGCGAATTAATAAAATCGGAGCACATTAGCCAAAGATATAGAGACCCAAACTTGAAGCCCCGTGGAATCTAAAATACGCAAAAAATCAACATCACCTTTGAATGATGATATTCTACAGCTTCCGATCTTTAATCTGATGTATAAAACACCTCTCTCAGATGAGGTTAAGTTTGCCGCATCGCGTGTCAAAGTTTTCAAAATTTCCAAATTTAGCTTAACCTTTGATCCAGGTCAGCCGAGGTCAAATGGCCGCCATATTGAAAAAGCCGATAGAGTTGTAAACAAATTTTCCGGTGGCAGTTTCTTGATAAACACAGCAAAAAATGAATGAAAAATGTTTTGTAACGAATTTAATTATTAGAATTATCATTTTCACATCGTTTTTAATTTCTTAACACTCGCCTAAACGAAGATAACAACGGCCGAACAAAATAGCAAGATTCGCGCACGACCGATTCGGCCCACTGTCAGGTTCCATTAATAATGATGAAACACACCTGAAATAACTGTCTCGCATTGATTTAAAACGTATGTTGTCATATTCCATATGTCTATCAATGTTGAAACAACAGTCTAGCAGTGTTGATACAACAGTCTAACAATATTTTTTTCTGCCAGAAGTTTTTTCCCCAGTTTAAAAAATGGGCTTGTGTCTTTGCAGTTTCATCTTTTTTTTTCAGGTTTTATTTTGTTAATATTTTTCTTATTTTATAACGGGGGAGAGAAACAGAAAAATGAGTGGGCTTTGTGTGTGAATGGGATTGGGGGGGGGGGGGGGGTGAAGGTAACTAGTGATAAACAATAATTTTCTTCAGGTCCACTATATTTACATATCTGTTGTTAGTAGTCATTGGAGTCATCTCTGCGAGACATTTCCAAAGAGTAAACTACAACATAAGTTGTTTTATTGAGAACTGAAAAATCATCTTTGACCTAAATTATAAAGATCATCCTAATCTGGAGCTCAAAAGGTCCTGGGTTTGAGCCCCAGCGGAACCATCCTTTGGCGGGCCGCGTAGCACAATCAGTAGGGCACATGACTCATAAGTCAGAGGTCCTGGGTTCGAAACCCCGTCTGGCCTCATACTTTCGTTTCTCCTTCCGCTGATTCAAGAAGGGCAGTTGTCAGTTACTGGCAAAAGTATGTGCACTTAGTACTGGTTAACCGCTTAGGAGGTCTAAGCCTGCCCAGGAATAGTGTGGTTAGGTTAACTGACCGTCCCGACATGACCTTAGTTGTTTACCGTGGACGTTAAGCATCAAATCAACCAACCAACTCCTTCAGCTGATTCAAGAAGGGCAGTTGTCAGTTACTGGCGAAAGTATGAGCACTTAGTACTGGTTAACCCCTTAGGACCGACATGACCATAGCTGTTTACTGAGGATGTTAAGCATCAAATCAATTAGAAAAGTACTGCAGGCCAAGTTATGGCACTAACCAGGTGCGGGCCAAGAGCTTTTGTTATCATTGTCTTAGCAGTTATTCTAAGGTTTTTAGGTAGGATTGAATTTTAATTTGTATATACAGAGACACCTAATAAGAAGGGTATATGATAATTTTCTTTACCTTTCTATAAAATCACAAGGTGTTGGTGCTTGTTATCATCTCGCAAGCGGATTTTAACGAGCATCAATGACTTTCAGTGCATGTGCTTTTATGTAGACATAGGAAACAATTACCAAGAGGTGAAAAACAAAAACAAACACTGTAAATACTGTAAAACACTGTGAATATTGTGAATAATTCATCTGTAATGTTTTACATCAACAATGCTGTTATCTGTAGGTGTAGTTTTCAAACAAGATTCATATCGATAAAATACCCCCCAAAAAATTATCAAAATTGTTTACAAGAATTATTCAGTAATTTGTTTACTTTGCTAGCTACAGCAAAATAAATGTCAGAAATGAAAAGAGCAGGAAAAATTACATAAGAATGCCAAATTTTGTAAAGATATCTTGAAAAATAAAAAAGTTACAGCATTTTGTTTATAATTCTGTAACGCGCCGGGTCCGTCGTCGCGAGCTACATCTCAGCATCCAACATAGCTGAAAATTCCAGAAAACGGCCGATTTTCTGGAACTTCAAACTGCTGTAACTTTGGTTCTAGTAAAGGTATCTTCAAAATTTAAACTGTTTTGTGCAGCTTTTGAAGAACTGCATCAGATAAACTTTGATTCAAAGCCATATCTTGTAATAAAAAAATCAGCTGGGGTTGCTATAATTAACAGTTTCCTTTTCATTTTGTTAGTATTTTGCCCCAAATATTCTTTTTTTTTATAAAACGGATCTAGGTAGTAAAGTCAATTAAAGCCAATAGTCTTTAAAAACAGGTTTTGATTGTTTACTTTTGCCAGAGGCTCGCTTCGTCTTTTGTCTTTTATCTCCGTAATTATCACCCACAAAGAAGATGTAAACAAAAATTACCGTGATTGTAGATAATAGTGTCCAGTTTAATCCATTTGTCAGTATCCAATTGATCCTATCACTCCAACCGTATGATCATTTTGACACATATTCCCATTCATAACTTACGTAAATATTCGAACATCTGTTAGAACATTTTTTTGTGTGTGTATATCACATTTTCACTTACGGGAAGTTTCATTATTTTGTTGACATACTAGACTGCAGATCCTGATCACACTGCTCCAATGCGCTGTCTGATCTGGGTCTACAACATTTGCTCAGCAATTACTGTCCGATTATTTAGTGTATTTCCTTTTCATGTCACCGATAAAATAATTCACCTAGACTTCAGACACGTGTCAATTCCTTTGATCTTTGATGACAACTGGTGTTGAAAATCTGCATGCTTTTTTATACGCCAGTTTTGAAAAAACGGACGTATTATGTCGTGGCGCTGTCCGTCCGTCTGTCCGTAAACATTCTTGTGCGCGCCATAACTCAGTAACCATTTGGGATATCTTCATGAAATTTTATAGGCATATGTATTAGGTTGGGGGAACGTGTCACGTACAAGAATGGTTGCTCCCCCTTTCTTAGTTTCGAAGTTATGCCCCTTTGATCAATTTTTTCCCTGCAAGTCTTGTGCGCGCCATAACTAGATAACCGTTTGGGATATCTTTATAAAACTTCATAGCAGTGTGTATGAATTCCTAACGATGTGTCGTGTACAAAAATGGCTGCTCTCCCTTTCTTCGTTTTAGAGTTACGACCATTTCATTAGTACTTTGAGCCTATTTTTGTGTTTACTTATCTTGTGCATGCCATAACTTGGTAACTGTTCGGAATATCATGATGAAACTTTATAGCAATGTGCATGATCACAAGACAATGTGTCATATATAAGAATGGTTGCTCCCTCTTTCTTAATTTTGGAGTAACCTCCATTTGATTAGTATTTTCAGGTGTTTCTCATTCTGACACTCCATATCTCCTGAACCTTTTGAAATATTAGAATGAAGCTTTGTAGGAATGTACATAATAATGGGGCAATGTATCCTGAACAAGAACCACAACTCTGGCTTACTTACTGAATTATCTGCCCTTGCATAAATTTCCTGTTTACTCTAACTCCTTAACCATTCGAAATAAATGGTATGTATATTATAAAAATCATTTCAAGGGAATATAGTACAACCAAAAAAGGCCTATCTAGTATGTTTAGTTTATCTCCCTTGTACCACTTTGTCTGTCTATCCTTTTGTAGGCAATCTTGTTCATTCTGTTTCTGCTTTATGACATTTAAACGGGCGTATTATGCGCCGCTTGCGAAGCCCTTGTTCATTCTCGCCTTGGGGCAAAACTGGGTCAGGGCAGAATAACAAATAAAGAAGTCATGCACCAGATGCATGGTCACCAGGGTCACGTCAGTAAGTAAGTCAATTAGTTGAATAAAATGAGATCGCAGACCAGTAACAGTTGCATTTTAATAAAGTACATGAGCTGGTTATAATTTGTTTTGGTGTTAAAATAAACAGGTAAAGAATGGGATTTCATTTTTTATTACAAACATTTAATAAAAGACAGAAGCAAACAACACAGTAAAAGCATATAACATGGAAGTACATACTTAAAAAGAAGTCACGATATATCGTGATACATATCCCGATACGGACCAGTGTATCGTGATATATCGCGATACGGTTTTCAGTGGCAATACCCATCCCTAGTAACAAGGATAGTCTAGAGATACTTTCCTCCTTGAGACGGTTCTTATGAAGGGTCACGTAGGTTTTCATTGAGAAATAAGAAAAATTATCTCAAACTTACCTTCAAAACCCCACCTTATTTAGAACCTTGTATACTTTCAGGAGTAGGTAGTAGAGAAAGATGCATCTGTACAACCTGACCCTGCAGAGGGCCACAGGGATCACCTGTGCTGTCCATGGCAACTTCTCAGGAGCCAAACTACAAGAGGTAATTGTGTCGAGAGGGAAGATCCTTGAGCTGCTGAGGCATGACCCCAACACTGGCAAAATCTACCCTGTTCTGACCCAGGAGGTGTTTGGTGTTGTTAGGGCTTTGATTCCTTTCAGACTCACTGGTGGAACTAAAGGTATAAAAAAATATGTGAAGCCAATTTTCTTGAAAGTCTCCATAGTCCTATTGATGGTAAAAATCGTCGAAGCACAAATCCTTATATAATTGGTACAGCCCTCAGAACTGATGATAATATGGCGGTTGCTGTGCTTTTTGTGTCACAGAACTGGCAAAAAAGGAGGAACGAGGTATTATGAATAAAAAATGACAAGGCTCCGTAAAAATACGTTTTTTGTTTCTGATTCCCCGTTGGACAATTAATTCACACAACAGCGAGACAAAGAATGAGCTCCAGACCTGGGGCCGATTACATGCCAATGTAATTGATTACAATTACTTTCTAAAACCATGATTACAGATTACAATTACATTTTTCTCAATGTAATTGATTACAATTACAATTACTTTTTAAAGTAATCATGATTACTTTATGATTACATGTGACTACATTACAAGTGTATAGATCATGACTGTGATAATGCAAAAATTATATATTCAAAAAGACTAATTTATATCTAAATCAGCAAATAATTGGTGGCTTTTATGTAATTGCTTATAGGTAAGATACACTGTAACTTGTGAAGAATTTGTCACATTTTAATCTGAACTGAATTTATTTAGCAATCTACAATTACATATACATGCAAATACATGTATCATGAATACAATGCCTGTATGCTAAAAATTATGAAGTTCGAGAAATTCAATAAATGATATGTGTCAGGTCCTAAATACAAAACACGTGCTTTAATATTTTTTCTCTCCCTCACTTATTTGAAAGATCAAACATATGAATCTACATCGTTTCTCATGTCATAAAATTGCTTGTGAAGACTAGTTTAAAGTCTTCAAAGCAAGGGGCCAAAACCTGTGTATATTTCATTTTCCATTTTCATCTTTTCTTCCTCGCCCTCAGTCTGGCAAAAAATTCAAAGTATTGGCTTTTTATACGCCCGTTTTGAAAAAACGGACGTATTATGTCATGGCGCTGTCCGTCCGTCTGTCCGTCCGTCCGTAAACATTCTTGTGCGCTCCATAACTCATTAACCGTTTGGGATATATTCATGATATTTGGTAGGAACATGTATTAGGTTGGGGGAACGTGTCGCATACAGAAGTGGTTGCTCCCCCTTCCTTAGTTTCCAAGTTATGCCCCTTTGATTAATTTTTTCCCTGCCAGTCTTGTGCGTGCCATAACTAGATAACCGTTTGGGATTTCTTCATGAAACTTCATAGCAATGTGTATGAAGTCTGAACGATATGTCGCGTACAAAAATGGCTGCTCTCCCTTTCTTCATTTTAGAGTTACATCCCTTTCATTAGTTGATTATGGTTATTTTTGTGTATACATATCTTGTGCATACCTTAACTTTGTAACCGTTTGGAATATCATGATGAAACTTTATAGCAATGTGCATGATCACAAGACGATGCGTGGCATACAAGAATGGTTGCTCCCCCTTTCTTCATTTTGGAGTTACTTCCCTTTGATAAGTAATTTTAGGCATTTTTCAGTCACTCCATATCTCCTTAACCTTTTGAAATATTAGAATGGAACTTTGTAGGAATATGTATAATAATGGGGCAATGTATCCCGAGCAAGAACCACAACTCTGGCTTACTGAATTATCTGCCCTTGCATAAATTTCCTGTTTCCTCTGTGATTCCTTAACCCTACATGTGATTTTGTCAGGGGAATGTAGTAGAGCCAAGAATCTAGTATATTTAGTTTATGAATTATCTCCCTTGTTCAACTATGGCATTACTCAACTTTTGAGCCACAATAACTTTGAAGCTGATTTTTGGTATACTCATAGTATTTGATGTGTTAAATATTTGAATAATGTTGCCATCATTAGTTATAAAGTGGTTGCCCCTGTTTGTCTGCCTATCCATCCTTTTGTAAACAATCTTGTTCATTCCATACTCCTCTATGACATTAAAACGGGTGTATTATGCGCCGCTTGCGAAGCCCTTGTTGTTATATGCAATACACAGGTGTCATATTAGGTAGACAGATACTACAGTTAGCTTAATCCACAAAGAAGGTGTGAAAATCAGAGTGGAGTTCTTTGCTCAACTCTGCACCAATAAACACAGAACAGTCAGTATGTTTGAAAAAGTCTTTAACACTGGAACCTGCATGTCCAAAGTAAAGATGATAAACCATGCAGACCATTCATACAATATAGTCAACCATGCAGTTACCTGTGAAATGACAAGTCTTCAGGGAAAACACTCACTTAAATATGAACACAATCAAATTAAGATCTTGATTAGCAGTTTAGTTTGGTGAAAATTTCATGAAAATCGGACTTAAAATAAGAAAGATATGAAGATTTAAAAAAATCAAAATGGCGGTCTCAGAGGCCGCCATTTTGGAAGTTCCTGTCAAGTGATAAATTTTTAAGTCTAGAATAAGAGCACAAATTTGGTTACTTTTACAGTATTATTTAGTTTTAATTGTTTCTTTATGAAGTAAAATATAGATTTATGCATTTTATTTATCTACAGTTTGTTTCAAACTTAAGTTATTTAGGATTTTCAATTTTGATTGCGAGTTTATGACCTCATTAATTCACAGATTTGCTGGTTCCCAGCTCAACATTTTAATATCTTTAAACTGTCATATCTTTCTTATTTTAAATCTGATTTTCATGAAATTTTCGGCAAATTTCATGTTTTATTAGAATCTTTAATTCGAGTCCAACATGCATTTTAGTGAGTGTTTTCCTTTAAAATTAACCTGAAATACCCTGCACCCAGAGTACCATAATCTCACAGATTTTACATTTTCATGAATTTATCCTTAATATTAACCCATTAATGCCTAGCATCCCATAAAAAGGACATAGGTAAACAGTGCAGACCCAGATCAGATGCTCAGAATGCAGTGTTTGATCAGGGTCGTCACTGCTTGCATAAAATTTTCACAGTTTGTATAAAAAGATGTAAAAAAAAAAATATGCCAGTCACCCTAAACTGCTATATGAACTCATTCAATTTGTGAGGATAGAAGAGTCCACCAGGCAGAAATGGGTAAAAAGTACATATTAATAGATACTACTTATACTGCTTGAATTTTACTCCCCATTAGAGTATAAAGGGAAGATAAGTTTCTGAATTTAGTCTGCTGCCTTTTGTACACAGTTCAGATCAGTTTTTTTGTCTTATTTGAAGCTTAAAGACTTCGAATAATCAACTGCTTTCTGTTATTACTTCGCACAAGTCTTTTCTTTTAATTAAAAAAACGGGCATGATTCTTTTTTTTTTCTTTTCTCATTTCTGAAAATGAATCAAAGTAATCAAAATGTAATCATAAAGTAATCATGATTACAGCCCATTTTGTAATGTAATCAATTACATTACGATTACTTGTAATCATAAAAAATGCACAATTACAGATTACTTCATAATTACTCTTAAATTGTAAACCATTACAGATAATCACGATTACTGATTACAATTACCCCAGGTCTGGTGAGCTCATTGCCTTACAGTGTATTTTTATCAACTATTAAACAACTGTACATTGTATTTTTATCTCCTGTACCTTGTATTGTTACCTCTTGAACCTTGTATTTTTACAATGTTAATGAAACATGAAATCAAAAGTAGGTCATTTTAGTTGCCAACTAAAATGACCTAGATATTTTTCAAATCGTTTTTAGCTCACCTGAGCCGAAGGCTCAGAGGTGAGCTTATAGGATGGGAGTCGAGCCTCCGTCCGTGGGTGGGTGCGTGGGTGGGTGCGTCAACACTTTCAAACATAAATATCTCAGAAACCAGTAGGCCGATTGCAATCAAATTTTATCTGAAGCATCATTGGGGTGGGGGAAAGGCTGCATTAGGTTTTGGTGCCGATCAGCTCAGAACTCTGGTTTCCATGGCAACAGATAGCCCCCATAGGGTTATAATGGGGAAAACGGCGTCATCACATTTTCTCAACTGTTTTTGATTAGATCCTTATCATACTTGCAGGTAATGATGACATACACAAGAGCTTGGATGAGTTCGAAATTTGGCCGGATTCGAGCACAGACTACGGAGTTAGCTGCCCTTGAGCGTTTGAAAAAAATCCCATAGTGTTATAATGGAGAAAACAACGTCATCACATATTTTTAGAAAAACTTTGTCATCGCTCTATTGCCTACATTTCTCAACGGATTTTAAAATAACTTCACACAAATGTAGGGCATGACAATATCTCGAGCAAGTTCGACTTTCAGGATGCTGTGCCCAAGGTCAAGGTCACTGTGGCTATTTTTAGAAAAACTTTGTCAGCGCTCTAGCACCTACATTTCTCAGCAGATTTTAAAATAACTTCACACAAATGTAGGGCATGACAATATCTTGAGCAAGTTCGACTTTCAGGATGCTGCGCCCAAGGTCAAGGTCACTGTGGCTATTTTTAGAAAAACTTTGTCAGCGCTCTAGCACCTACATTTCTCAGCAGATTTTAAAATAACTTCACACAAATGTAGGGCATGACAATATCTCGAGCAAGTTTGACTTTCAGGGTGCTGCACCCAAGGTCAAGGTCACTGTGGCTATTTTTAGAAAAACTTGGTCATCGCTCTAGCGCCTACATTTCTCAACGGATTTTAAATCAACTTCCCACAAATTTAGGGCATGACAATATCTCAAACAAGTTTGACTTTCAGGGTGCTGGGCCCAAGGTCAAGGTCACTGTGGCTGTTTTTAGAAAAACGTTGTCAGCGCTCTAGCACCTACATTTTTCAATGGATTTTAAAATAAATTCACACAAATGTAGGGCATGACAATATCTCGAGCAAGTTCGACTTTCAGGGTGCTGTGTACAAGGTCATGGTCACTGTGGCTATTTTTAGAAAAACTTTGTCATCGCCCTAGCACCTTCATTTCTCTATGGATTTTGAAATAACTTGACACAAATGTAGGGTATGACAATATCTCAAGCAAGTTCGACTTTCAGGATGCTGTGCCCAAGGTCAAGGTCACTGTGGCTATTTTTAGAAAAACTTGGTCATCGCTCTAGCACCTACATTTCTCAGCAGATTTTAAAATAAATTCACACAAATGTAGGGCATGACAATATCTTGAGCAAGTTCGACTTTCAGGATGCTGCGCCCAAGGTCAAGGTCACTGTGGCTATTTTTAGAAAAACTTTGTCAGCGCTCTAGCACCTACATTTCTCAGCAGATTTTAAAATAACTTCACACAAATGTAGGGCATGACAATATCTCGAGCAAGTTTGACTTTCAGGGTGCTGCACCCAAGGTCAAGGTCACTGTGGCTATTTTTAGAAAAACTTGGTCATCGCTCTAGCGCCTACATTTCTCAACGGATTTTAAATCAACTTCACACAAATTTAGGGCATGACAATATCTCAAACAAGTTTGACTTTCAGGGTGCTGGGCCCAAGGTCAAGGTCACTGTGGCTGTTTTTAGCTCGCCTGAACGAAAGTTCAGGAAGAGCTATTGTTGTCACCACGGCGTCGGCGTCCGCGTCCGCGTCCGCGTCCGCGTCAGCGTCCGCGTCAGCGTCGGCGTTCGAATTGGATGTTTTGGTTAAAGTTTTTTAAAGACCTATATCTCCTTAACCCATAGATGGATTCTTTTGATACTTGCACTGTAGCTAGATATTGGTCTAAGGTTTAACAGGGTACCACCCCCACCCCACTCTGTGACCTTGATGTCAAGGTCATGGACTTAGAAAATTGGTGTTTTTTTGGACTGGATGTTTTGGTTAAAGTTTTATAAAGCCCAATATCTCCTGAACCCATGGATGGATTCCTTTGATACTTGCACTAAAGCTAGATATTGGTCTAAAAATTTCGAAGGTACTACCCCCACCCCCCTCTGTGACCTTGATGTCAAGGTCATGGACTTAGAATATTGTCTTTTTATTGATTGGATGTTTTGGTTAAAGTTTTTTTAAAGACACATATCTCCTGAACCCAGAGATGAATTCTTTTTATATTTGCACTGTAGTTAGATCTACAGAGTACTACCCCAACCCCGCTCAGTGATCTTGATGTCAAGGTCAGGGACTTAGGAAATTTTTGTCTTTTTTTAAGTTTTGTAATTGCATACTGATTCATAATGCTTTGCAGAGATTTAGTTTATACTTGACTGATGTTAGACTCTTTTTTGAGTTTTTACAAAACACCTTATACTTACCCCACTGGGTGACCTTGAAGTCAAGGTCATTGACTTAGAATTTTGTTTTAAAGATTTTGGTTAAAGTTTTATATTTATGAAGACATAATTTCACAGTGCCACAATGATGGACTCAGTTGATACTAATACTTAGGCTGATGTTTGATAATGGTGCAGGGTTTGATACATACTATCCCCCCCCCCCCCCCCCCCCCCCTCCTCCTACCCGTCAGTTTTTTTACCTCAAGCTCATGAACTTTGAAATTTCATTTCATTTCTTTTTTTTTTTTTATTTTTTTTTATTTTAAGACATTTCTGAGATAGCTTTTGTGTTTTCATTATGGACATGCATGCATGAAGTTTTATGCACAGCAGTCCACATAGCCCCCCCACCCCACACCCCCACCCCCCACCCGTCAGTTTTTTTGTTTTTTTTACCTCAAGCTCATGGACTTTGAAATTTCATTTCATTTTTTTATTCTAATTTTATTTTAAGACTTATTTCTGAGATAGCTTTTGTTTATAAATGTTTTTCATTATGGACATGCTTGCATGAAGTTTTATGCATAGAGTCCACACCACCATAGCGGCTGAGTGATGGGCAAGCACCAATTCAGGCGAGCTATGCTGTCAGGCGACAGCTCTTGTTAGAAAAACGTTGTCAGCGCTCTAGCACCTACATTTTTCAATGGATTTTAAAATAAATTCACACAAATGTAGGGCATGACAATATCTCGAGCAAGTTCGACTTTCAGGGTGCTGTGTACAAGGTCATGGTCACTGTGGCTATTTTTAGAAAAACTTTGTCATCGCCCTAGCACCTTCATTTCTCTATGGATTTTGAAATAACTTGACACAAATGTAGGGTATGACAATATCTCAAGCAAGTTCGACTTTCAGGATGCTGTGCCCAAGGTCAAGGTCACTGTGGCTATTTTTAGAAAAACTTGGTCATCGCTCTAGCACCTACATTTCTCAACGGATTTTAAAATAAATTCACACAAATGTAGGGCATGACAATATCTCGAGCAAGTTTGACTTTCAGGGTGCTGCAATCAAGGTTTTTGATTAGATCCTTATCATACTTGGAGGTAATGATGACATACATAAGAGCTTGGATGAGTTCGAAATTTGGCCGGATTCGAGCACAGACTATGGAGTTAGCTTCACTTGAGTGTTTGAAAAAAATCCCATAGTCTTATAATGGAGAAAACAATCACATTTTCATTTTTCATCGGATCCTCTTCATACTTGCAGGTAATGAGGATATGCATAAAAGCTTGGATTAGTTAGCATTTTGGCTGGATCCCACCACTGACTATGGAGTACCTGCCCTGAGCATCCAAAAAATCAATGTTGCCACTTTTTCTTGGTTTCTACTGATCCGATCCTTTTCAAACTTGCAGGTAATGAGGAAATGCATAATATCTTAAACAAGTTCAAATTTTGGCCAGATCAGGCCAACCACTACGAAGTTAGCTGCCCTTGACAGCTCTGTCTTTTGTGCTGTTGATCGGATACTTTTTAAACTTGCATATATTAAATGAGGGCATACATAATGTTTTGGATGAGTTTAATTTTCAGCCTGATTGGACCACTGACTGTGGAGCTAGCTGCCCTTGAGCATCTTAAATATCCCTATAGGTTTACAATGTTTCTCAGGTGAGCAATTGTTGCCCTTTGGGCTACTTGTTCTGAGAAACTCCAGGACGCTTTAATTTTTCAAAGCCGGTCAATCACGATCATATGCAATGAAGAAACTGTAGTGAGAAGCTTGCAGCGATACTTCACGATAAAATATTTGATGCTGATAGAGCAATTGGGCCTTTAAACCTCCTGTGGCAAGACTAAAATTTGGCTGCTTAATTTGCTGAATACAGGTATGAGCTGCATCATGTTACTTCCAAGAATGTGCCAATTGCCTCATGATATTCAGATCATCCGTCTCATTATGCCCCCGCCATTTAAAATGGGGGGCATATAGTACGTACGAAATGGTTTCCGTTCAATATCTTTTGAAAGCATTGGTGTATTGAAATCATATTTCATACACAGCTATATAATCATAAAATACAGGTCAAGTTCGATGTTGGGTAAAATCTGTCTATTATTGTGGGAGTTATGGCCCTTTTTCGACTTCTGTTTCTGTGAAAAATGGTTTCCATTCGATATCTTTTGAAAGCATTGGTGTATTGAATTCATATTTGATACACAGGTATGTAATCATAAAATACAAGTCAAGTTCAATGTTGGGCAAAATCCGTCGATTATTATGGGAGTTATGGCCCTTTTTCGACTTTATTTTGTATGAAGATATGGTTTCCGTTCGATATCTTTTGAAAGCATTGGTGTATTGAATTCATATTTTATACACAGGTATATAATCATTAAATACAGGTCAAATTTGATGTTGGGCAAAATCTGTCGATTACTGTGGGAGTTATGGCCCTTTTTCGACTTTATTTTGTATGAAGATATGGTTTCCGTTCGATATCTTTTGAAAGCACTTCTCTTGATCCAAGAAGTACAATACATCTGCACAAGGAAAACAATAAAACATGTACCACAGAAGTCGGCCTTTGTGAACCTAGTTATGCTACAAGTGCCTTTACCTTAAACAAGGCGCCATCTTACTTAGGGCACTAGGCGGGGGCATCTGTGTCGTATGGACACATTTCTAGTTTATACAGGGTAATTAGAGACCTCACTGGTGGCTCTATGGCTTTGTTCACTTACAAATCTGATGTCACATGCAAAGGCTCTGATCAGACAAAGACTGCACTTACAGGGTTTATGTTACGGTTCAAAACCCAACTGGTCCACAGGACCAGCATGGACATGATTTAACTAGTCCTCTCTGTGTTTCTGCTGGTTTTCATTATAACCCTTATGCAATAAACTTAAAAATTAGTTGGTCTGAAGGACCAGCTGATACAGAAATCAGCTGGTCCTGCCCTAAAATCACTGGTCCAGGACTAACAGACTAATGGTTAATAAAACCCCTGCACTTACATGCAGTCTGATCAGAGCCTTTGCTTGTCACCAATGCCACATTGTTGGAAATCTCATATATGGAATTGCAAGTTGAATTTATTCGAAATTAATGCCATTGTTTGTTAATGCAACATGATATTTGCAAACACATTGAATGCCAAACACTGACAGCACAGTTGATTTTGTTTGTACTAAAAGAATTAATGAACCCTTGACTGATGACTTCATTAACCTGACAACTGGGACCTTGTTTCTGAATTCAGTTTCAATACATGTTGCCCTTCATGTGCTTGTAAAAAGCATTACATAATGCATGTTTTGTGCTTCAGATTATGTTGTGGTTGGGTCTGATTCAGGGAGAATAGTGATTCTAGAATATCTGGCACAGAAAAATCTCTTTGATAAGGTAAGGCAAATACTTGTACTCAGAAATAGATATAATAGGGAGGGGGGTGGGGGAGGGGGCGAGGAATGGGGCAGTGCCAAGTTGGTGGAAACGATACTGTTCCACTGTTATAGTCATCTTTATTCTTCTTTATTCCTCGGAAAAAGCATATGGGTCATCTGCACACTGTGTATCTTTGATTCAAGAAGGGCTGTTGCAGTTACTGGCAAAAATATGTGCACATAGTACTGGTTAACCGCTTAGAAGGGCTAAGCCTGCCCAGGAATAGTGTGGTTAGGTTAACTGACCATCCCGACATGACCATAGCTGTTTACCGTGAACGTAAAGCAACAAATCAATCAATCGTTTTGAATAATAGTCTTCAGAGTTTGCATGCGATACATATATGCAATTATAAACTTAAAATTCACAATTAGTCAGGATTTCTGATGTTGAAACATTACTGTTTGTACATTCAGTAGTACACTAGTACAGTCACATACCAAAACACTGTGCCTATCATTCATCTGTACACAAGGTCTTGTTGACATAATACAAAATTAAAATGCTTTCCAACTGAGCTTTTCAGATGATATTCTGTTAGAGATATTCTTTGTGTAGTTCTCCGTAAAAAATAATTTGTTTTCTGCAACAATTTGTTTTCTGCAACAATTAGAATAAGACTTCCCAGAATTATGAAACAGCCATTATATCTTGAACTCTGATTTTAAATGAGCTGCAAACAGTGAAAACTCAAAATCAGCTTGTGAGCTCCAGATAAGAAGGAGTAACAGGGATAATTCAGAGATAATTTTTCTTATTTTTCAACGAAGACATACATTGTGACCCCTCATTAGAACTGTCTCGGTGAGACGGTTCTAATGAGGGGTCACAAAGTATGTTTTTATGGAAAAATAAGGATTATTATCCCTAAATTATCCCTGTTAAGAAGGGGTAACTGGAGCTCTGGCATCCATTACATGCTTGTAGATTCATCTGGTTCCATATGTGGTGAGTACGAGAGATGTGATTAGACTATGAATGTATTGGCTATTATTAAGTCTCAGCATTTGCTGTTTTCATAATATGTGATATACATTATTTTCATTTGTCATGGCTCAAGTGAGATATTACATTTTGCAGGTTCATCAAGAGACATTTGGTAAAAGCGGCTGTCGTAGAATTGTACCAGGACAGTTTCTCGCTGTTGACCCAAAGGGCAGAGCTGTTATGATAGGTATTGTATTATCATAAATAATCACACAGCTTGACTGGTTCTCTTATAAACACTAAAGGGGAACCAGGATAGAATGGTTGGTTAAGCCTTGGCTTACAATGCTAGTAGTACTGGGTTCAGATCCTGCCATCAGTGGAATTCCTCACACTTTAACCAGCGTTCCACTGAGCATATCCTTACTTTAGCGTCCTATCTTGTATCCATCGGACTGACATATTGATGAAAGGGGCACTCAGTGTCCATGGGGCCGAGAGGTTAGCACTCCAAATTTTGTATCAAGGGATCATGGGTCCTCCCTTGAGGCGAGGTTCTGTCTGAATCTAAAAGATGCTTTATTGCATGTAGAGCCTTTCTTAATCACCCTCCTATTATCCTGATATGACTGACTATTGGAAAGGCCAAGTCATTCATCCATCATGATATCCAGACACCATATATTGGATTGCTGATCACAGTTCATGAATAAAAAAACCAGAACCATATCTGTCTGCCTGTTCACTACATAGTTTTTAGATTTTTTTTGTTAATTATCATGGGACATTGTCACAATATTAAGGTGTTTAGTCACACTTATATGTTTTTCTGCAATTTTTCTCTCAGTACAACTAGCTGAAGCAGAACATAGGTAGTCCTTTTCAGACAGTGTTAGTGGGAAAAACTTTGCGTGAAGTTATTTGGTTTAGTTCTGTTTAATGAACGTGCACAGACAGGCGAGACACCCCCTTTGGTATGACGTCCTGTTTGCTTCCCTTGACAAAAAATCCTTCCAAAAATGGGTGTACTCTGAAGGAAAGAATTGGCTCCTGTGGGAGCGAATTCTTTACTTTAGGAGTTGACCCGAATGAGAAGGGAAGCACACTGAAAATGGCAGAGTTGCTTGCTTTGAAAGTACATCCATTCTCCTTAAATCATATCTTTGGCTTTATACTCGAATTGTGGGTTGAAAAAAGAAGAGATAACAAAATAAGAAAAAAGTACAGTTTTAAAGAAAGCAAATGGAAACAAAAAAGGAGTTGAACTTGATGATAGTATACTCTTCAATTTATTAGAAGAGCCCTGGTACAAATGTAGCTCGATGGATTAAACACTGGCTTGCTTATCTAGAGGTTCTAGGTTTGATTCTCACTGGAGGGTGGAAATCCAGTCAACTATTAACAGGGTTTCATTGCACACAGCCTTTTGTTATCACTTTCCCATGGCCCTGATATGACTGAAATACTGTTGAAAAGGATGTAAAGCTTGCAAGTCATCCATCCATATGTTTCTTAATGAAAGATTTCTTTCTTTAACCAGGAGCTGTAGAGAAACAAAAATTAGTGTACATATTAAACAGAGACGCTCAAGCCAGACTTACAATATCTTCTCCACTTGAAGCCCACAAAGCAAACACACTGGTCTATAATATGGTTGGAGTTGATGTTGGCTTTGAGAACCCAACATTTGCTTGTCTCGAGATAGATTATGAGGTAACAGATTTTGAGATTTTTGTGGGAAGAAGTAAACAAACTGTGAAACATTAATGCTAGAGTCCTAGATAAGAGGGGTATTTGATGATAATTGAAGGATAATTTTCTTTATTTCTTATTGAAACCATATGTTGTGACCCCTCATCTGAACCGTCTCGTCGAGACGGTTCTGATGAGTGGTCACAACATATGTTTTTATCCAGAATTAACAAAAATTATCCCTAATTATCACCAAATACTCCCTCTTATCTAGGGCTCTGAATGCTAGAGCAACATGTCTTGATTCCTTGATCTTCAGGATTTGTAAATCATAACGGGAATCATAGTAAATTGTAGTTGATATTAGACATGTATGTCTTCAGTAATACATGGACCAGGCTCTCAGTGGGGTTAAAAAAGTAGGAGTTCCAGAGACATCTTTGGAAGAAAGTAAGAGTTGCACAGTATAATTTTGATGATATTGTCTGAAAATCAGGAGTCCTCAGGCCAAATGTAAGTGCAAAGGACTCCAGTTAGGGAGTTAACAAGAATCCTGATATAGATATGTACAAATGACTGAGTCTGGTTTAATCCATATTAGTCCTGGACCAATAGATGTATTTCCACCAACTTTTACAAATATATCAGTGGGATGATCCCATGACTTCATTAAGTGTTGGTGAACTTGACTTCATTTTCAAGGTCACAGAGGAACTAGAATGTGAAATACCTCTTGAGTCTTTTGATGTATTTTGCTTTTTCATCAAACTTGCATAGATATATCTCTGTGACAAGCCTAAGAGATGATTTGGGTATGGTGACCTAAACCTCATTTTCAAGGTCAGCAGACTCAATGTAAAATAACTCACAAACTGATGAACAGCTTGGATACATCACTGCCACTTGTAAACGTAAGAGAATTTCAGAAATTAGTGACCTTGATCCCATTTGCAAGGTCATACAAGGACTTTGCATGTTAACTGTCTCTTGAAACTTTTGGCAGATTTTGACCAAACCTGATAGGAATAGGAAGAATTAGCTTGTCGATTTTCTGTTTGGAGAAGATGATAATTAGTCTTTTCATACTCAAAGCATCTGTTCAAGACAGGCTACATGGCAGTTTGTGGAATTCTCTTTTCCAAGCTGAAATCTGAAAAATAGGTTCATTTTTTTGCCTTATTCAAAAAAAGAATTAAAAGATTTATTTCTTTTCCAGGAAGCTGATTCAGATCCGACAGGAGAAGCAGCTGATAAAACACAGCAGTTACTAACTTATTATGAACTTGATCTTGGGTTAAACCATGTGGTCAGAAAATTCTCAGAACAGCTGGAAGAACATGCCAACTTCCTTATTTCAGGTAATTCCTTAAGGTGACTGGCTACACTTCAAGGAAAGATTATTCTCTACTCCATAGCCTATATATGTCTCCAACAATGTGTTATAGATTTGCATCATACACTGCTGTAAACCATGTCTGTTTGTGACCTACATTGTTCATATAAAATGTGTTGTTAGAGTCAAGCTCCCATAATGTGCAGGATGCTCCATTATCATCTGACATTCTTGTTTTTCGTGTTGCTCTTTGAAAATATATAGTATGATCCTTCTGTAGCATGTCCTTGCCTCACTGAGATGGCTGTAATAGGGGTCACAGTACATTAGAAATACCATCATTATTCCCAAAACAGTGCTTCAGATAAGAATAGGTAACAGGGATAATTCAGGGATAATTATCCATATTTCTCCATTGAAACATATATTGTGGCCCATCATTAGAACCGTCTCGTCGAGACGGTTCTAATGAGGGGTCACAACATATGTTTTTTTTTGAGAAATAAGAAAAATTATCTTCAAATTATCTTGATTACCCCCTCTTATCTGGAGCTCTGCCTGTGTCAGAATCATCTGTATGATCATCCTTATATCCTCTGTATATATTGCAGTTCCTGGAGGTAGTGACGGCCCTAGTGGTGTGCTGATCTGCTCGGAGAACTATGTTACATACAAGAACCTTGGTGATCAGCCGGACATCAGATGTCCTATACCTAGGAGAAGGGTAAGCAGAGAATTTGTAGAGATTTTACATATTTGATTGTGTGTAAATAGTGAGATCTATAACAACATAGGTACTTCTTTCCCTAAACTGTAAAACATAAATTGAAAGCAAACGGAAATGTGAGAATTTGTACACATTGGGCTTCTTTGTTATTGTGTTTATGTGGTTGTGTCGACCGAGGAGTTAACAAAGTTGCCATTTAGTCATGAAAGCCAATGTTTGAGTCTTGTAAGTGGATATGGTTACATTTGATGGTGTTATCTTCATTATCACCTCATAAATTCTTTCATTAACATGAAATACTTTTGAAGGTCTGTAATGCTCCAAATGGAATTGTCATTAATGTTTTTGGGAACCCAGTAGCTCAGTAGGTTGAGTGTTGGCCTGCTCAGCTAGCTGTTTGGGTTTGAATTCTGCTTGAGGCTGAAATCTTTTCAACTGTAACATGGTATCCATGCAGCCTTCTGTTTAGAACCTTTGCTCTTTGCACACATTTTGTGTGGACCCAGAGGAGTCTACAGGCACAAAGTGAAGGATGTGGGTTAGCTGCATGGTTATAAATTCAAACTTCACAAACATGCTAGGCAGCCTCTTTGTGTTGTGCATTTCATTTGATTTTGAATTTCTGTGAATTTCAGAATGATCTTGATGACCCAGAGAGAGGAATGATATTTGTTTGCAGTGCCACACACAAAACAAAAGTGAGTATAGATAATTTATGTAAGGTTTTCCAGAGGATTTGATGAAATATCTAGAAAATGATAAGTTTTCCAGGTCAGGGATGAGTGCCTTAATTTCTATGATTGGTCTGGGAAATATTGAAGGATTTGGGCCCGATTTCACGTCAAACTTAGTACTTGGATTAGCATTCGGAACACCAAATTTTTGCATCGCGTCTTACAATAAAATAAACCATGGACTTGTTAAAATGAGTTCTAACTGCAACATGAAATAGGGCCTTAGTCATGGAAGAAACAGAGAATTTGGAAATGAATGGCTATGGCTGTCTTCAGGAAATATTCTTACTCATCTGAAAGGGAAAAGATACATTTTCAGGAAAGATGAGTAGAGAATTTGCTCCCAGAGGGGATAGGAGCATCTAATAATTTTAACACTTAAAATGAAAAGTATAATAAATTTTTGGATCCATAAAAGTTGTGGAAAATCAGAAAACATCAGGGAAAATCAGAAAAAAAGTCTAGGAATTATGAATAGGGGGTGAATTTCAACCCTCCATAAAAAAATTAAGCCAGGAGCTTGGTTCTCTGTCATATTCAGCAATGACATTGTTTATTTGTGAACATAGTTAAAAGAGGCTACCAGAAGAGCTACTGAAAAAGTGTGACAGAAATTTGCATAATTATTAGGTATTTTGTAGAAGGATGGAAAATGAGACTGTACATGGATGTGTACCCATTCACCTAAAGCAAATATCAGTAGTATGAACCAGTGCTGAAACTTTCAGAACACCTTTGTTTTAGTATAAATCACTTAATATTCGAGAATTATTTTTTGCTAATACTTGCCAATATACTGGCTCGCAAATGCAAATTTTTTGCTCATATTTGTGAAGTAGAGGCTTAAATGGAAATTACTGTTTCACACTAACTTGTTTGAGAATTCAAGATCTTGCAAGTAATTCCAAACTAAAAGATTGCAAAATAAAGAACACACCAAAATAGAGCAAGTTCAGGTTTCCAACCACCCCTTCCAGAAAATGTACTTTTCATCTTAGTAATTATATTCTATTTCTTTTTTCAGTCAATGTTTTTCTTCCTGGCTCAGACTGAGCAAGGAGACATATTTAAGATCACTTTGGAGACAGATGAGGACATGGTCACAGAGATACATCTGAAGTATTTTGATACAGTCCCTGTTGCTGCTAGTCTGTGTGTACTCAAGTCTGGGTTCTTGTTTGCTGCCTCGGAGTTTGGAAATCAGTAAGTTCTTTCTAGGCTGCAGATAAAAGGGGAACAGGGTTGCCATGGTCAGGGAAAAATATGTTAACTGAATCTTATTTCAGGGGGGGTGGTCAGGTGGTGCGATGGTGCTGCATGTAACTTCCAGTACCGGGGCGTCCTACTTATTTGAATAGTAGAAGGGCAAGGGCTTACTGTACTTGCAGTAGGTGTGGGTGGGGGTTGTTTGGACATTTTTTCTCTCGTCTATTGTTTCTCTCTTCTTTCTCCCTCTCTTTGGGAGACGGCTCGATATAGACTGAAATACTGTCTCAAAGGGCTGTTAAACCCAAAACAACTAACCAACCAAATCTTATTTCAGGTCAGGGAATTATATTCCAGGTCAGGGAAATTTGGAAATGATGGATGATGTGGGATTTTACTTCCTTTTCTACAGTACTTGGGTCATATCAGGACGATGGAAGGGTGATAATGAAAAGCTTTGTGCGATTGAACCTTATTTGTGGTTGGATAAAAAGCTTTGTGTGATTGTACCTTATTTGTGGTTGAAAAGCTGTCCAGCTCCAGTAGGAGGGCCGGGCCGTGCAGGGCAATTGGTAGGGCCTCTTACTCATAAGTCAGAGGTCCTGGGTTGATACCTGGACTGGTATTCAGTCCGCTGATTCAAGAAGGGCAGTTGTCAGTTACTGGCAAAAGTGTGTGCACATAGTACTGGTTATCTGCTAAGAAGGTCTAAGCCATGTTTAGAAGTGTTTATCTTGTATCTGCAGTGCTCATTTGGGGTTCTCTTAAAGGAAAGAATTTGCCCCAATTTTCAGGTGGTGTCTTTTAGCACTGTTAAGGTAGAGAGTATAGATTTTTAAAAGGAAATAGAAAATTATAAAATATCTGGAGATAAATCAGGGAAAAGTAAGGAAATTTTGAAGTGGATGTTGGGTGGCAATCCTTGGAAAGGTGAGAGTATTTAATGGTAAGTCTCGGACAACATATCAGAGAAAAATCAGGGAAGAGTCGGGGAACTTTGAAGTGGATAACTTTGATCACCTGTATAAATGGACTTCTTTTTATACCAGAAGGTAGACACATTAATGTGTAGAGCTAATATACTGGCATAGAAATGATGATGAGTGCTGTCCCCTGAATTTAAACAATGATTATTACCGATCTACCATTCTGATCTGTGCTTCAGTGTATATTCTAAAATTAATTTAACAGTGTACTGAATTTTATATTTTCAGTAATCTGTACCAGATAGCAAGACTAGGTGATGATGATGACGAACCAAGATTTAGTAGTGCAAGTCCACTGGAAGAGGGAACTACTTTCTTCTTCTCACCGAGACCTCTCAAAAACCTCGTAATGGTGGATGAGTTGGACAGTTTGTCTCCCATTATGACTTGTCAGGTTTGTCTTTAATGTGAATTTAAAATTTTCAATGGTTGAATGCAAATTGTAATTCATTTGCCTTTCTGTCTTTAGTGTGGTTTCACTTTGTTGAAATCTCAGTAGTATGTCCTGTTTTTGGTTATAAGAAAGGGGTTTCCTCCTCCAAAACAATCCCAAAAGTCTAGATCCATCTTTTAAGATGGATCTAGACTTTTGGGATTCTTTGGCAGGGGAAAACTCATAGCAGAAATTTCGTAAGTTTAAGATATTAGGGGTCCCTGATTTGTGGCCGAATAAATACAGTAGACTTGTGTTAGAATCTTCAGTTTTGATCCCAAATATAATTCAGGTAATAATAATGATAAGCATGGAGACGATGTTTTCTGTGTTTCACCTGATGTTAAAAAGTGATTATAACATGATCTGATCCATGTTTCCTTAACACTGATATATGAGCCGCGAAACAACAAAACCAACAAAGTGGCATGTGATTAGCACAGACTCAGATCAGCCTGGACATAGCCCAGTCTGACGAGAGTCTTTGCTGTCGCCATGAAGGTAGCTTAGATCCTTAGCTACCCATAAAGCGCACAGCCAAGACTGATCAGTCTGGTAGGATGCCCAAGCTGATCAGAGTCTTCGCTCGGGGTACATGCCACTTGTTGGTTTTGTTGTGTCTGGTTCATGTTGAGATTGTGAGCCTATAAACCTTTTATAGAATTCTGTTTAATGTGGAATTGTAAATTACATTGTCTATTTTCTAAAAAGATAGTAATTCAACTTAACCATATTTGATAGTATTTCAACTAGATACCATATTTCATTGTATGGATGGATGAATAACGTGCTATTTTACATCCTTTTCAACAGTATTTAAGTCATATCAGGATGATGGAAGGATGATAATGAAAGGCTGTGTGCAATGAAACTTCATGTATGATTGAAAAGATTTCTGCCTTTGGTAATTGAACTTGGGACCGCTAGATCAGCAGGCCAGCGCTTAATCCACTGAGATACAGGGGCATATTTCATATTTCATATATTTCATTTGAAGGTAAATGGGTACACCTTTAGGGGAAGCAACTTATAAGAAGGTCTACGTTGTCCATGAAAGCAAAGAGGAGGTCACAAAACTGTTCCCTGTAGAATGGCATAAACGCCCTCACACCATAAATTGGGTAGTTGGGAGGAGTGGGACAGGGAATAGGGAGTGAGTATAATATTTGCTTGGTTGTTGCTTAGGCTAAAACATATACCAGAAATGAGCTGGTGTATTTGATAAGTTAATGAAAATTAATGCCTGCTACTTTTTAGATTGCAGATTTGGCCAATGAAGATACCCCACAGTTGTATACATTGTGTGGTCGAGGTCCAAGGTCATCTTTGAGGGTGTTGAGACACGGTCTAGAGGTAATTAATATACCATAATCAGTGCTGTAGTTAAGAAAGGACAACAGAGATAGTTTAGGGATAATCCTAATATTCCATATTTCTCCATAAAAACATGTTGTGAGCCCTCATTAGAACCATCTCAATGAGATGGTTCTAATGAGGGGTCACAACATGTTTCTTTTGCAAAATAAAAAGTATCCAAGAACTACCCACAAAATGTTACCTTATCTGGAGCTCTGCCATTATGGCCTGAGATAGTGGGACAGAAGAAACAAAGCAAACATCAGAGTCCAAGCCATTGGCTATTGCACTAGCAGTTATTTGATGCAAGTCATTAAAATTAAGAAAAATTTTGATGATTTTTTTTTTTTTTTTTTGTAAAATATACTCAGACAAATTCAAACTGCAGAGCAATAAGTTCATTCACGCAAGGGGTCATTTCTTGCAGATTAGAATATTTGCCTTGTAGGTGTATCCGTAAACCTTTTTGTTTTCACCTACAATGTTTTCATGGAAATGATGACACTCCGTGCCAACTGAATCTTGTGATAGGAGAAAGCCATGTCTGATCCATTGAAACAATTGTTTCTCTTGGATTGAATTGGGCGTTCAGATATGGGGAGTACAGTATGGGTTGAATGATTCTGAGACAACTTCCGTGAATTCTCCATAAGCACTTGCGCTGGTAATGGAGAAATAAGTAAAATTCAAGTTATTATAAAAACCCTTATTTCTAATTTTCTCGGGAAAAGAATAATATAAAATAAGTATTATTGCTTTGGTTCTGATCCTTAAACTTGTAATTATGAAATGTACTTTGTCATGTTCATGAAATAAAATATGTTAACTAATTTTAAAGCCCTGTGATCCAGGTTTTATTCAGTATTTATTCCATTTTAACATTTAAAGTATGTGGGTACACCTTCAAGTTTTCAGTCATTTTTGCAAAGGGAGGTAATTTTTGTGACTTCCTGCATGCTTCCCTGGGCAACGAGGCCCTCCCAAAATAGGGTCTACTCTTAAAGGAAAGAATTTGCTGCCACAGGAGCAAATTCTTTCCTTTAAAAGTTGACCCTCATTGTAAAGGGAGGCATGATTGAATATTGCATGTTTCTTGCCTTGACAGTGTATCCATTCCCCTTAAAGGTTTTAGAAGGGAAAACCTATCTCCTAGCTGAATTTCACAAGACTAATTTTAATTTTCATAGTTGCGGTAATTTTGGAAGGATAAACTCCCGTCATTTAGCGGAATAAATAAGGTAGAAGAAACTAGTGTCAAAGAGCATTTAGATAAAAAGTAAGGACTTGCCTATTAGCACTTAAAGTTAAAGGTATGAAGAAATCCATTTTGTTTGCAACACATAAAAGAAATGTGTGGGATTCCATGTTCTGGCAGTCAGGAAATTCTGGCAGTTAGGTTTTGATATTTCTTTTCGGTGAGACTTATGCAGGTGGGTTTTGAGAATAAGGGGCGTAATCTTTGCGTTGAGTTTTGTGTCTAGCTCTGCTTTGTGACAGTACGCAAACAGGTGAGACGCAGCATTCCGTGTAATTCTTATTTGTTCATTTTAATACAGTCAACTCTGGATATCTCAAACATTGATATTTCAAAGGACCCTCTTATATCAAAGAAAATAGTTAAGACGTAATTACAAATTTTCTTTACTTTTCAACTCTTCTTATTGCAAACTACTGATATCACAAAGTAAATTTTCTGGGACCAGAAAATTTACTTGGAGATATCAGTAGTTTGGAATAAAATTTGAGTTATCGAGAGTTGACTGTATTAGAACTGCCTCTTTGTGGTTTCACAGCATAAGTCGTAGGTGGGAAATAAGAAAAACCATCACAGAATTGTCATCAAAACCCAGCCTTTATGGCCGGGCCGGGTAGCGCAATTGGTAGGGCACCTGACTCGTAAGTCAGAGGTCCTGGGTTCGAATCCCGGTCTGGCCACATACTTTCGTTTCTCCTTCCGCTGATTCAAGAAGGGCAGTTGTCAGCTACTGGCGAAAGTATGTGCACTTAGTACTGGTTAACCGCTTAGGAGGTCTAAGCCTGCCCAGGATAAGTGTGGTTAGGTTAACTGACCGTCCCGACATGACCTTAGTTGTTTACCGTGGACGTTAAGCATCAAACCAACCAACCAGCCTTTATGGAGCTTTGGTTTTAATAAGTACTGTTTGCATGGAAATGATGACACTCTGTGCCAACTGAATCCCATGATCGGAGAAAGCCAAGTCTGATCCATGCTTTGTTCATCATTGATTGCATGGTTTCGTGGGGGGTTTTGAAGATGACAGACAGTGCTATAATAAGTATGCTTACTAGGTGGTTATACAGTAGAGGCCTTAAAGCCTCAGATATGGATAAAATTCAATAATTATAGGGTCTTAACCCATTCCATGCAGGATACCCCTTTAGGGGTATCTGGGCAAACAGTTTGGATCCAGATCAGGCCCCACAAACGTGGGGCCTGATCTGAGATCCAAACTTCTTGCTGCCTAGACATCATTTCTACAAGAGTTGGTTAGACCAATATTGTCAAAGTATTCTTGATTTTTGATGCAGATGACAATTACAGTAGACGACAGAAAATACCCAGAATGCAATGGGTTAATGGGTTTTTAGGAAAATTTGGAAAAACAAGTCATGGAAAGCTAATTCTTGCCTGTCTGCTTATTGTCACAAAATAGAGCTAAACCAGAAGACTTGACGAAATGCCGCTTCTACCAAGAAAATGTTACCTTCTGATAGTCACAGGGTGAGACAATTATCCTAGAACCGAACTCACATTTTTCCCAGTATACATAAAAAATCCTTGGCTTTTCTGCCACCCTTAATGTTTTCATTAGCTCTCAAATTTCATGATAGAGCAGAATGTCTGTATATACTTAACTAAATGACATACTTGTAGAAAACAAGCTGATTGCAGCTAGAAAATAGATAAAATACAGCATGTCTTTTAAGTGTGTTTCTTGATTCGCGGTTTTCCTGCGAGAACAGCTGTGATGAGCCCAATAAAACTAGATTTAAGGGGGCACAGATATGAGTAGTTTTCACAGGGAATGATTTAAGAGTGGAACTGCCCTTTTTGGGGGAGGGGGTGGGGTTGGAGAGGAAAACCCCTACATTTTTCAGTACCCATATTTAAGCATGGATATGATGATTTCGTGTTTCACCTGACTCTTCTGATTAAAGATTTAAACTTCTGATCCATGCTTACTTCATTCAGGTCATTGAAAAGTCAGGGAAATGTAAATGGTCATGGAAATTTGGAAAGGACTGAAATGAGAAAATCAGGGAATGGCTCAGGCAGTCTTCAGTATATTTACTGATTCTGCTCAAGGGGAAAGGATGTACTGTCAGGAAAGATAATCCATGCTGAGAAGTGTTTATCTTCCTCTTTACTGGGGGCTATTCTTAAAGGAAAGAATTTTCTCCTTTCCTTTAAGAGTACCCCACACCCACCCAAGAGTACCCTCCAATTTTCAAGTGCTATCTTTAGCAGTGGAAAAGTAAAGAGTATAGTCAACTTTTGGATGCATGAAAGGGCATGGGAAATTGGAAAAACATCAGGTTAAAATCAGGGAAAAGTCTGGAAACTTATAAGAGGAGGGTGAGGGAATTTTATAAGTGGAAAGTGAGTAGTTATCCTGGTGGTGAAGTTATTGTATCCTAGCATGGAAATGATGTTGAAATGATGCCATCTGAAGATAGTGATTGCAGAAATATTTTGCTGATCCATGCTTGATTCTTTTGTTTCTTTTGAAGAGACTATTGCCCATCAGGAGATATGAGGTCTGCTATAACAGTAGATCTCATGTTGTTAGTGACTGTGGTTTGAGAAACAAGGCATTTTGAACATGAAGCAAAGTATCTCAATTAGTGTTTTGTAAGTCTTTTATAGATAGAGGATCTTAACGAGTTTGGGAAAAAGATAGTTGTCAGTTACTAGCGAAAGTATGTGCACTTAGTACTGGTTAACCGCTTAGGAGGTCTAAGGCTGCCCAGGAATAGTGTGGTTAGGTTAATTGACCGTCCCGACATGACCATAGCTGTTTACCGAGGACATCAAGCATCAAATCAATCAATTGGGGAAAAAGATAAGATGTGAGGCTATGCCGAGCATCTTATCGGTTTTCTCCAACAAGTTATATAAATTCAATAATACAGGATCACAAATGCAAGATTCTATTTATCATATGATGCGCAACGCAGCAAAGAGGCCTCTAACATTGCTGACGTTATTTTGAGTAAACGACATCGGAAGTCAGTGAATCATTTTCGTGCATATTCTTATGTGAAGGACAAAAGAAAGTGAAAGTTTAAATGAAGAAAACGATCCATTCCAGCCAAAATGAATCGAGATGAATAAAGCGATCTAATATTAAAACAAATATGGAAGAAGAGAAATGTCTGGAGGTTCACTCTTATCCAACCAGTTTCCGATTATAGGCCCTAATATTTTTTCAGCAATGCCTCTTTCCGTGACAACACCAGAGTGTGTTAGGTAGATCACTCTACTTTGCTATTGTCCACGGTGCTAAAACTTTGTCAGGCTTTTTGTCTCGCCTGCGAAGCAGAGGCGAGACATATGTATTGCTTTTCCGGTGTCGTTGTCGTCGTCGGCGTCGTCGGCGGCGTAAACTTTTGTCGAGTTTTTGCGTTTAGGTCATTTTCTCAGAAACTATAAGGGCTAGAGCCATGAAACTCGGGTCATGCATACATCTGGAAGAGTACAGCTGAAAGCCATCATCAATGTTGAGTCTTGACCTAGATTTTACGGTTGACTGACTTCGCAATTTTTTGTCGAATTTTTGTGTTTAGGTCATTTTCTCAGAAACTACAAGTGCTAGAGCCATGAAACTTGGGTCATGCATACATCTGGAAGAGTACAGCTGAAAGCCATCATCAATGTTGAGTCTTGACCTAGATTTTACGGTGACTGACTTCGCAATTTTTTGTCGAGTTTTTGCGTTTAGGTCAATGTCTCAGAAACTATAAGGGCTAGAGCCGTGAAACTTGGGTCATGCATACATCTGGAAGAGTACAGCTGAAAGCCATCATCAATATTGTGTCTTGACCTAGATTTTACGGTTGACTGACTTCGCAATTTTTTGTTGAGTTTTTGCGTTTAGGTCATTTTCTCAGAAACTATAAGGGCTAGAGCCATGAAACTTGGGCCATGCATACATCTGAAAGAGTAACTCTCAAAGCCATCATTTGTATTAAGTCTTGACATACATTTTACGGTTGACTGACTTCGCAATTTTTTGTCAAGTTTTCGCGTTAAGGTCTGTTACTCAGAAGCTATAAGGGCTAGAGCCATGAAACTTGGGCCATGCATTCATCTGGAAGAGAAAACTCAAAGTCATCATCGATATTGAGTCTTTATCAACATTTTATGGTTGGCTGACTTTGCAATTTTTTTGGCAAGTTTACGCGTTTAGTCTGTTTCTCAGAAACTGTAAGGGCTAGAGCCATGAAACTTGGTTCATTCATACATCTTTGCTGATTTAGCTCTAATTTGTGACAAAGCGCCAGCAGGCGAGACACCGCATTCCACGGAATTCTTGTATTGCAGTGACGTCACAACCCAACGTCACAATGACAGTTTGGTTCGCACACTTTAAGGTTGCTATCTCCGGGCAAAACAAGACTATAAGTGGAAAGTGAGTAGTTATCCTGGTGGTGAAATAATAAAACATTATTGTTGTATCCTAGCATGGAAATGATGTTGAAATGATGCCATCTGAATGAAGTGATTGCAGAAATATTTTACTGATCCATGCTGGTTTCTTTTCTTTCTTTGGATGAGACTGTTGCACATCAGGGGATATGAGTTCTGCTATAACAGTAGATCTCATGTTGTGAGTGACTGTGATTTGAGAAACAAGGCATATAGAACATAAACCAAAGTATCTAAATCAGTGTTTTGTATTTTTTGTAAGTCTTGTAAGTCTTCTATATGTATTTTGTAAGTAACCAATACTAATCTCATCGAAAAAAAACAACTCCAAAAATCAAGGTCCATCTTACAACATATTCAAGATTTTGGGGTTGTTTGGAAGAATAAAACCCTGACATTTTCAGTACCCATATTTTAGCGTGAATATGATGACTTCGTGTTTCACCTGACTCTTTTGATTACAGATTTATAGTTCTGAGCCATGCTTATTTCATTCACATCATCAAAAAGTTAGTGAAATGTGATTGGTCAGGAAAATATGGAAAGGATTGAAATGTCAGAATCAGGGAATTTGACAAGTAATGAATCTGACAGTCTTCAGTAAATATAATGATTCTGGTCAAGGGGAAAGGATCTACTTTCAGGAAAGATAATCCATTCACAGAAGTGTTTATCTCCCTCCTTATTGGGGGCTATTGTTAAGGGAAAGAAGTTGCTCCCCTGGGAGCAAATGCTTTCCTTAAAGAGTAACTCCCCAAACCAAGAGTACCCTCCAATTTTCAAGTGTAATCTTTAGCAGTTTAAATGTATAATCAGGTTTTGGATACATAGAAGGGTATGGAGAATTGGAAAAACATCAGGTTAAAATCAGGGAAAAGTCTGATAATTTAGAAAGGGAGGGTGATTAACAGCCCTGATAGTAATGTTATAAAGCATTACCCTGTATCATAGCATATGGAAATGATGTTGAAATGATGCCATCTGAATGAAGTGATTGCAGAAATATTTTGCTGATCCATGCTTGATTCTTTTCTTTCTTTGGAAGATACTGTTGCCCATCAGTCCTTCCGCTGATTCAAGAAGGGTAGTTGTCAGTTACTGGCGAAAGTATGTGCACTTAGTACTGGTTAACAGCTTAGGAGGTCTAAGCCTGCCCAGGAATAGTGTGGTTAGGTTAACTGACCGTCCCGACATGACCTTAGTTGTTTTCCGTGGACGTTAAGCATCAAATCAACCAACCAACTGTTGCCCATCAGGGGATATGAGGTGTGCTATAGCAGTAGATCTCATTCTGTGAGTGACTGATTTGAAAAACAAGGCATATAGAATATGAACCGAAGTATCTTAATCATGTTTTGTAAGTCTTCTATAGTATAGGTCTTTTTCTTGAAAAACAGCTCCAAAACTCTAGATCCATTTTACAAGACATTCTAGATTTTTGGGTTGTTTTAGAGAGGAAAACCCTCACATTTTTCGGTATCCATATTTTAGCGTGGATATGATGATTTCCGTGTTTCACCTGACTCTTCTGATTACAGATCTATTCTTCTGATCCATGCTGACTTAAGTTTTTTTTCTCCCCAAGATGGATTTGAGTGCTTATGGTATACCGCTTGTGTATGTGCCTTTAACCCTATTGCACTCAGAACAGAGTTTTGGCCATTCTGAGTGCAGTAGGGTTAAAAAATTAAAGAGTTCCATAGCCTTTGGTCATAGGGACAGGAGGTTAGAGGCCCACTATGTTTTGGGCACAGCATATGAAAAATTGGGCCCAATTCTGTCTTTCCACTGCTTTGTAACATTCCTATGTTTGAATCAGGTATCCATTTACTGTTGGGTGGACAGTTTTTCAGTCATTTGCCCATTGTGACTCCAACCCCTGGACCGTCTGCATTGAATTGCTCAACCACTTTATCTCTCTAGGCATGATTTTAAGCATGATAAAAGGATCATAGTTTCTCATTAACTACTTGGGCTTGACTCATAATAATTGGCACACAGTTGCATTCACATAAGAGCTACAGTATACAGTGTACCTTATCTTCCTTAACTTGCAGTTCACAGTTCGTTAATTAAAGGCAAACCCCTGTAAGATGAGTCTCATTGTTTTCTAGAAAGCCTTGTTGGAGTGGACTTATGTTTTTTAGCTCGCCTGTACGAAAGTACAGAGAGCTATTGATGTCACTTAGACGTGGGCATTGGCGTGGGCGTCACACTTTAAAGTTTTACGTTAAAGTTTTTTTATGTGATGGGCAAGGCACTGCAGGTGAGCTATCCTGTACGTGGACAGGTCTTGTTATAATCAGATGAGAAACCACAGAATAAAAGCACAGCCTGTGGCATTCACCTGAATACAGCTTCCCAATCAGAGCTCCAGATAAGAGGGGGTATTGAGGATAATTCAAAGATAATTTTTCTTATTTCTCAACGAAAACATATGTTGTGACCCCTCATTAGAACCGTCTCGACGAGACGGTTCTAATGATGGGTCACAAAATATGTTTTTGTGGAGAAATATGGCTAATTATCCCAAAATTATCTCTGTTACCCCTTCTTATCTGGAGCACTGCCAATGTCTGCACATTTAGAAGTACCATGAAAATTAAAAAAAAAAAAAAAAAATGGGACATCTAAAATAATGAATATAATTGTCCTGAAATTGAAATGGTTTTGTTCTACAATGCAGTCATGTGTCCAGAAGATGCAGCTGTCATGCCGAAAAGTGTAGACCCTGATCAAGACCAGTCTGAACTGTGTCTGCATTGTTTGCTCAGACCTGTCTGTCCCAATACTTGGATGTTTTAGAGAAATAATGTAAGAAAGAATGACCCTGTATCATAGTATGGAAATGATGTTGAAATGATGCCATCTGAGCATAGTGATTGCAGAATAACAGTTCTGATCCATGCTTGTTTCTTTTCTTTCACTGTCTCTGAATAGTTCTTTCACTGGGACTGAATAGTTCTTTCACTGGCACTGAATAGCTCTTTCACTGGCACTGAATAGGGGTCATTGGCAGATATGAATTCTGCTATAAAAGCAGATCTGATTTTGTGAGGCAGTTTTGATTGGAGCAACAGTTGGATGCATATTGAACATAAAGAATGCAAAAAAGAGTGGATGCTTCAAAGTCTCTCATTTTTGTCTGGCCTGTACAAATGTACAGGAAGAGAAATTGCACTACCCCCAGCATCGGCACTGGCGGTGGCTGCATGGTTAGCAAAATGTTTGAGTTTTATTTTGAAGTTTTCTAGCAGTATCTTAAAACTGTCTTTGATAGGACAAAGTCAAAGATAGAAGAGTCCATTACAGGAATAGATGGGAAGTTTTCAGTTAAATGGATTCACTTTCAAGGGAAGCAGCTCTATCATTATCAGTTTTGTCTCCTTTCTCAGAGCTCTAGATAAGAGGGCGTATTTGGTGATAATTAGGGATAATTTTTGTTAGTTCTGCATAAAAACATATGTTGTGACCCCTCATCTGAACCGTCTCGACGAGAGGGTTCAGATGAGGGGTCACAACATATGGTTTCGATGAGAAATAAGAAAAATTATCCTTAATTATCATCAAATACGCCGTCTGATCTAGAGCTCTGCTTTCTGAACAGGGGTCTACTCTTAAAGGAAAGAATTTGCTCCTCCTTATGGAGCAAATTCTTTCCTTTAAGAGTAGATCTCTTTGGAAGGGTTTCATCCTCCAGAGAGGCAAACAGGAAGTCATGAAATTTACTCTCCTTTGTAAGAATGGCAGAAAAACACATGTACCTATACACCTTAATATTTATGAGAAAAAAAGTAGTATAACAGTGTTTTCCTGTAGTCAGCATGGATATGATGATTTCCGTGTTTCACCTGAATCTTCTGATTACAGTTCATGATTCTGATCCATGGTTTGATTATAAGATATCTGGGCCCTGTTGTTCAAAACGTTGTTAGCTGAAATTGTGAGTCAAGGGTTCGTTGAGATTTCTGCTTTACTCAATGCAGCATAGCGGCACATAACGCCGAGAGTCAGGACTAGGTCACCTCCATATTTCTCTGCTTTTTCACAAAGGGAAACAGTTTTGTGACTCCTGTTTGCTTACATGAATGACAAAACCCTTCCAATAAGGAGTCTACTCTGAAAGGAAAGATTTGTATCAGCTTTTATCAGTTGACTCCTACTAAGAAGTGAGGGTAAATTTAGAAAATTCCTGTTGTTGTTGTGTTGTTGTTTTACGTCCACAGTAAACAGCTATGGTCATGTCTGGACAGTCAGTTAACCTAAACACACTATTCCTGGGCAGCCTAAGTGGTTAACCAGTACTAAGTGCACATACTTTCGCCAGTAACTTTCAACTTCCCTTTCTTGAATCAGTGGAAGGTGAAACGAAAGTTTGTGGCTGGACCGGGTATTGAACAGAGAACCTCTGGCTCTTGAGTCAGACATGCAACCGACTGCACTACCCGGCCCTGCAAAATGACTTCCCATGATAGATTATCCCAGGGCTACAGAAATCCGAATTTTTGTTGGTTCTGACCAAATTCGAGTTTGAAAAACCGATTCAGTTTGCATAAGGCACATTTTTGTCGGTCTGAAAAAACACAATTTGCAGATGTATTATGACACAATTACCTGGATTCAGCCATGTGTCATACCATAATTATTGTCCATAATTATCAGCGAATACGGGATAACAACGTCACCCTAGTTTTTCTTCAAAATACGGTGTTTATTTTCTCAATACACAACGCATCTGCTAGTTATTCAATACCCTTGCCGGCTGGTTCTGTGTGCAATTTCATCCTAGGAATACATATTGCAGATTTGATAAATCGATACACCGTCTAGGATTTACCTGTACAGCAGACGGGTTGTAAATTTATTACCTATAGAAAAGCGAGGTAGACTGTAGTACCAGTCAGTAATTACCTGGCACATATATTTAGGAACTGACGTGTGGGATCAAAGTGTTGACAATAAACACTGATTGCTACAAATTACAATTAAGACAGATGGTGAATCCTGACGATTTGTTCTTTGAAGGTTTGTTTTTGCTGCAATTATGTGATTGGGGCCAATCAAACTAGTTGAGTAATTCCTCATTGTTTTGCATGCATGAGGTGTTGAATGGTTATGCATACCTTGCGTTTCATATACTCTCTTGGATGAAAAGTCAGTAGTCATTAGTTTTCGTGACTATATTGGATTGTAGAACACAGGTTCGTATGACGTCATCGGCCGTGTGGACCGATTTGGATTTCAAAATTTCTGTAGCCCTGGTTTATCCTTTCACCTCTACACTAATTTGTGAAAAATTACTAGATGAAAGTAAAAAATTCCAGTTTAAAGTATTTAAGCAAATTAGGGTAAATACAATGATCCTTTGTTTATGCATGGAAATGATGTTGAAATGATGCCATCTGAATCAAATGACTGCAGAAATACAGTACTGATCCATGCTTCATGTATCCAATGGATTTTAATTACTGAATCTTGGCATGTAGTTTTAAGGTGTATCAGTAAACTATTTCTATTTCTCTCTAGTCTCTCTCTAGCTTGATCTCTGACATAGCTTAATGATACAGGTCTAAAAACACCTTGTAATTTGGACTGTGACTGCTGCAAGAAGCCCCAGTAGCTCAGCAGGTTAAGCACATACCTGCAAAGCTGTCAGTCTGGGTTCAAATAATTCTTTACATCTGTTAAAAGGGTTCCATTGCACACAACCCTTCATTATCAATCTTCGGTTGACTCAGTATGGTTGAAATACGGTTGTAAGAGCCATAAAACCACAAGGAATGCTGCAAAGTTTTAGTGTAAGACTTTTGTATATTTCAGGTCTCTGAGATGGCTGTTTCAGAACTGCCTGGTAACCCCAATGCCGTATGGACAGTGAAGAAAAACATTGACGGTAGGCGGTATTGTTTACTCAGTCCACGTCACATGATGAGAACTAACCAATGATCTGTGTTTAATGATAAAAAGTGTAAGACAACATGCTTATATTCAGTGCTCCAGATAAGAAGGTATAACAGGGTTGATTTAGGGATAATTTTCCATATTTCACAAAAAAATACATTGTGTCCCCTCATTAGAACCGCCCAGTGAAGATGGTTCTAGTGAGGGGTTACAACATACATTTCAATGCAAAATTACCTTAAAACTATCCTTAAACCCCCACATTTCTGGAGCTCTGTTATATAACTGAGCTGCCATGTCGAAATCTTGCATGGTGTTATGTAAGGCTACAAGTGAAGATCCAGGTTGGGTTGTTCAAAACTAACCGAAGTGGTTAGTTAATAACAAGATGTTAAAATTTCCAATTATTATACACCAGAATAATGCCATTTTTGCTGAAAAAAAATGTGAGGAGCTTTTGCAGACTTTCTTTCCTAAACTAATTAATAAAAAGTTACATATTCTATGCAGCCATTAAACATCCTTGACCTTGAGGGTCCTAAACACAGAAAGTATGTTGAGCTGGAGCTTAAATAAGTTATCAGCAAAAGAGAAAGTAAAACAGATCATTGGTTTTCTCAGATGTGACTTCATAATATTTCTGTGATGAGAGTACATGTTAGTACATGTTTAGATAGTATGGGGTCTCAGACACTGTCAGGTCTTGGTGATACTTTGAAGAGGGCCACAACAGGTGGCATTTGAGAGTAAGAACAATTCAATTCCACTCTGGCTTGGATAGTAGCAATTTTTGTTTCTGAATGAGCAGACCCTGTAGAACCTGATCAGAACATTTCCAACAAATGTCTGATCTGGGTCTGCATAGTTTGCCAACATTCCTGAAAAATAAAGGATTGGCCAGACAAATTGGATTACAGAAGAGTCTGTTTCTGAATTTGAATATTTATGGGTAGATATACTCTCTACAAGAAAAGCTAAAAGTGTGTAATGAAAACAGATAGAGCTCTTTTCTTGACACTTCACAAAAACAGGTTTGAATTCCTTTGTTGATGTTATCCTTCTGAGGTCCTACAACTCAATGTTTTATGATGAAACAAGAAAAAAAGTACCGGAAAACTTTAGTTTGCTTTTCAGAGCTAATACTGTTTGTCTTTTTTGTCTTTAACAGGGATTTAATCAAGAATGGTATTCCTCAAGATCAGGGGTCAATAATATAAAATAGTGTAAATGTTTGACCAATCTAGCTGGCTCAGATTGAGTGGTCTTCTAAATGGCAAACATACAAACACTTCTTTCTTCTCTAGTTCTTGCACATGCCATACATAGTTTGACTATTGAAAGCAGCTCTGTTTAGAGAACTGGACAAAAGCAAACTATTTGGTGAAGGGGTAAATCCTTTCAAGATAACCAGCCTGCAAGTTCTCAAAAGAACTTGACAATTATTTGGATATCTTGTGGGATTATATTTCAGTGAGAGTATAAATGAGCCGCGACACGAGAAAACCAACAATGTGGTCGTCCGCCCACCGCAGACTCAGATCAGCCTGGACATTCACCCAGTCTGATCAGACTCTTTGCTAAGCGCTTAAAGGGTAGCTGAGGGACTAAGCTACCTTCATGCAGAAAGCGAAGACTCTGATCAGACTGGGCGGATGCCCAGGCTGATCTGAGTCTGCGCTGGACGCACGACCACATTGTTGGTTTTGTAACGTCGCGGCTCAAATTATCACTTAAAATAGTTTTAACTGACTTAATGATTAGCTGTAGGACTTATAGACAGAAGAGATTGATAGAAGTTGCAATACTGAAATAGAATGCCAGATTTAAAATAAGCACACCTGCATATTTTTCTGCAATTTTAAAAGAAAAGGGAAACAATTTCTGCAACTTCCTGTTTGCTGTCTTGGACAGTGAAGCCCTTCTAAAACAGTGGCTACTGTTAAAGGGAAAAACATGCTCTTAGCGGCAGTAAATTCTTTTCTTTAATGAAAAGGGAAACAAAATTTTTCATGGTAAAATTAGCTTCTATGATAGTGTTTTATTTCATGCTCAATTATGGATTAAGAAAAATACAGGTGGTAGCAGTCATAGTATAATTATTATAAATAGTATTCAAGCCACAAAAATGGGATTTTATTAGCAGCTACTTAAAGTGAAAATGTAAATTCTCCCAATTCCAAGTCAAAAACTACTAATTGAAGGCTGGTTGTTGAGCGGCCAACACCAGACCTGCTTTCTATTTCAGATGTAGACCAGGACTAGGCTGCACAGATAAAAGGTGGGTATCAGAATTAGATGAAGAGGATATGAAAAATATGGTGTTAATAGGGTTAATGTCTTGTTGGAAAACACAATCAAAAGCAAAACCTTGTCTGCTGAGTATTCTGGGAAAAGGCCTTTGGTTGAAACTGTTAATATGTGTTTGACACAATACCACAAGGGAGAAATTTTAGAGCACAGAAAGTGACTTATAAATTTTAAGGAATGAAGTCAGACAATGAATGTTTATGTTTCTTTTGGACTGAACACAGGGATAAAACTGTATCAAATTACAGAGCTGTATATGTCATGTATGCTCACTAAACTGTTTGCAATGAGTGAGACATAGCTAGCATTAGTGCCTCAATTTGTGTGACCATTTGTTGAGACTTGGGAAAGCAAATCTCCGCTTCTGTAAGCCTGAGTAGCTTCAAACTTCCCACATCACCTGCTTAAACATCAGGTCATGGTGACCTCCTTCTGCTGAAAATAATAGCTTGTTAAGGTTTAAGGCCAGGTGCAGGACCCAGGTGCCTGAAACTTTGTCAGTGCATGCAGTTGATTGCTCTAGAAATTACCAAAAATGTAAATATTTATTTCCAGATGAGTATGATGCCTACATTATTGTATCTTTCGTTAACGCCACCCTGGTATTGTCTATTGGGGAGACAGTAGAAGAAGTGACAGACAGTGGGTTCTTGGGTACCACACCAACATTGTCTTGTTCTCAGCTTGGTGACGATGCTCTTGTTCAGGTGAGACATATATCATTGTATCTTTTCATTGTATCT
This sequence comes from Ctena decussata, assembly GCA_963989385.1. Classification (NCBI taxonomy): domain Eukaryota; kingdom Metazoa; phylum Mollusca; class Bivalvia; order Lucinida; family Lucinidae; genus Ctena; species Ctena decussata. The sequence goes on along the minus strand of OZ022503.1, from coordinate 40,136,940 downwards.
TTTAAAAAGAGAAACAGTTTCTTTTATGACTTTCTATTTTGCCTCCCTGAATGACAAACATTTCCTTAAAGGGGTCAACCAAAAATGAAAATGGCAGAGTTGCTTCCCCTGGAAATATACCTATTCACCTTATGGCTCAGTAATGATGATAATCAGTTTCATTTTGCATGAAACTTGGATAGTCCTGGATGTCTATGTAAACAAGAAGGTATTTTCTTGGACAACAGTTGTCTGGCCTGCGACTAGCAGAACGCAAGGCATAGAGTTTCATTGCTTAATGACAACATTGTAAACATTGAAAGTTCGCTGGTTTACCTCCTTGTCTGTGACAGCACATAGACAAGACATATACAATAATGTGGTTTAGTTTTAGGACACCTAAACTAATTAATTTTCCATTTGTCCCAAATGGAAAATTAATTATTTTTAGGTGTCCTTAAATTTAGGCACATTACAGTAATTATAAGGAATTCTTTTGAGAGTTTGGAATTATCTTGATATTGCTGTAGCTTAGTATTGCCGTTTCCAGGGGGCCCAGATGTGTTGAGTATCTGAAGATAATGCTAAGATAATTATTAATCATCCATAAATACACGTTATAGCCGCTCTTTAGAACGGTCTCAGAGAGATGGGTCTAATGAGGGGTCACAACATCAGGGGCTGACAAATCAAAATTGGATCACATTGTCCGGTACACAGATTCTGCTACAGAATGCTGAAATCCTTAGGTTTTCCCTATATATCCTATACATTTTCCTGTGCAAGTAAGATAATATTTTACTTGCCCAGCAAAATTTTTTACTTGGTCCTGGCAGCCGGACAGTGGATTTGTCAGGCCCTGCAACATAGGGTTTCATGGAGGAATGAGAAAAATTATCCCAGAATTATCATCAAATACTCACATTTTCTTGGCCTCATTTCTTTCATAATCAACGAGATGTTATATAGCTGTGGAAAAGAGTTCCTTTATGATATTTATTGTGTTATAAGATTGGGGTTGTCTGCTTCTAAAAGTACTCCTGATAGGCAAATCAATCTTATGTAGTTCAGCTTTTAGAAGGATTTTTCTCTTCCAAAACAACCCCAAAGATCTAGATTCATCTTGTAAGATGAATCTAGAATTTTGGGATTGTTTTGGAAGAGCAAAACCCCATCTTATAACCAAAGAAATACGGTATTTCATTGACATTTTATATTTTAGATCTATCCAGATGGTATTCGTCACATAAGATCTGACAAGAGAGTTAACGAATGGAAGACGCCTGGCAAGAAAAATATTGTGAAATGTGCCGTAAATCAGAGACAGGTTGTCATAGCCCTCACAGGAGGGGAACTAGTCTACTTTGAAATGGACCCGGTGAGTAATTAGGAGCCACTACATGACAAAACCAACAAAGTGGCATGTGCGCCCAGCAAAAACTCAGATCAACCTGGGCATCCGCCCAGTCTGATCAGGGTCTTTGCTGTGCTCTTAAAGGGTAGCTTAGGGTCTAAGGTACCTCCATGTGGACAGCGATAACTCTGATCAGACTTGTTGGCTGCCAGGTTTATCTGAGTCATCGTTTGGCACACAATCATGTTGGTTTTGTTGTGTCACTGATCATAGATTTGATGGGCCTGGTAAATGCAAGTTTTCTCTCATATGCATGACTCAGACCAGTCTGCACACCCAGGAAGTGTAATCATGGTAGGCTCTTGCGCTCAGAGTAGCAGTACCAGCATAAAGTCAGCAGGGGTGAAATTCTTTGCATTATAAACTGGGTTCCAGCACACAGCCTCTCATTCTGATCATACCATGGTCTCAGTATTACTGAAATACTGTTGAAAGGGATGTCAGTTTCTGTTTCATCTGTCCATCCGTCTTGAAATCCTTTCAGTTGCAAACATAACATAACATAACATAACATAAGTTTATTCGGCGTTAAACATATATACATACATTTATAGCCATACAAAAAACAATAATAGTGAAAGACATGATTTCTCATATAAATATTTCCTAAGAAGAATCTGAGTTTTTCCTATACATGTATATGTTTGTCATGATCAACGATGTTGGCAAACAGAGTTCCATTACACATAGCCTTTCAATATCGCCCTTCCGTTGTCTTGATATGACTGAAATACTGTTGAACAGGACAGGATGTAAACTCGCAAATCAACCATCCATCCGTCTGTCCATGCTCCTGAGACAGTTTACATTGAAAGCTAACAGCATCAGAGCCTCATTGGATAAGGGTGTATTTTGATAATTAATAAGATAAGGATAATATTTCTCTTCCTTGGCATTATATGTCTGCATCTGGAGCAGTCCAGTCTGGGTCTGCACTATTTTCCTAGACCTATGTGTCCCAATACTTACAAATTTTATGTTGCATTTTTATGAGGAATCAACAGAAAAAAAACTGTCATCAAATCCAACCGACCCAGTATCTGGGTTTCTGATTGGAACTTTAAATGGGTTACACTTTCTGATCTTTGTCATGGTCCTGCCTGTATGCATTGAGTATTGCACTTGATACACCAGGAGGTAAAGAAATGATGAAAAGTGTTTCACTTGCTGATAGTTCTGTGATGCTCTTTTGCAACCATTCTGATCTTTATCTCCAAGCTTAGGAGACCAGATCCTTCTAGCTTTTCTGGGGGTTTGTCATTGAATGGTCTGTGTAGAAACGGTTGATGAATGATTGGGGTTGTACAACACATTCCAGATTTTTTTTGGCTACATGGGGAATGAGATATTTGAGGAGGATGACATATTTGAGGAGCACCTGTAGTGTAGTGAGCGATGCACTAGACTACAAATCCAGGGATTTCAAGCTAAACCTCCCGATGGATGGATGACTTGCGATTTTACGTCCTTTTCAACAGTCATATCCGGACAATGGGAGGTTGATAATGAAAGGCTGTGTGCAGTGGAACCCCGTTTGCAGTTGAGAAGAACCCAAGACTGCTAGATCAGCAGGCAGCTCTTAACCCACTGAGCTACCGGAGCTCCTAAAACCTTCCTCTCCTCTGGTTTTTCAGATGAACTAAATCAAGGTTCCGACTTCTTCAACCTTGTGCTAGTGGGATGTTAAACCTCAGTTCACTCACTCACTGAAATGTTTGAGAAAATAGAGACGAATAATGATTATTATACCCCCGCTTTGAAAAAGTGGGGGGTATACTGGTTTACATCTGTCCGTAGTTCCGTCCGTCCGTCCTTCCGTAATTCCGTAACACTTTTTCGTCAAAGATATCTCTATAATCGTATAAGATAGAAACTTCATAATTGGTATACAGGATGACAACGACAAGTTGTATCGTGGGATTGAGAATGGACCCTCTCCTGCTTGTTCTTCCCTGTATTTGTTCACTTTTCTTTCTCTCCACTTTTTTTCGTCAAAGACATCTCCGCAATGGTATAAGATAGAAAGTTAAAATTCGGTATACAGGTTAACACTGACAATCTGTATCGTGGGATAGAGAACCAGCCTTCTCCTATTTGTTCTTCCCTGTATTTGTTCTCTTTTTTTTCTCTCCATGCATTCAGTACTATAATTTTTCGTACGGTATAAGATAGAAAGTTAAAATTCGGTATACAGGTTAACACTGACAATCTGTATCGTGGGATAGAGAACCAGCCTTCTCCTATTTTTTCTTCCTGTATTTGTTCACTTTTCTTTCTCTCCATGCATTCAGTACTATAATTTTTCGTAAAAGATTTCTCAGCAACTGTTCAAGGTTGAAGGTTTATATTTGTTATAAGAGTTGACAATGACTTGTATCGTGGGATTGAGAATGGGCCTCCTCCTGCTTGTTCTTCCCTGTATTTGTTCACTTTTCTTTCTCTCCATGCATTCAGTACTGTAATTTTTCGTAAAAGATTTCTCAGCAACTGTTCAAGGTTGAAGGTTTGTATTTGTTATAAGAGTTGACAATGACTTGTTGTAATGTGGGATTGAGAACGGGCCTTCTCCTGCTTGTTCTTCCCTGTATTTGTTCACTTTTCTTTCTCTCCACACTTTTTCATCAAAGATATCTCCGCAACGGTATAAGATAGAAAGTTTAAATTTGGTATACAGGTTAACACTGACAATCTGTATCGTGGGATAGAGAACCAGCCTTCTCCTATATGTCCTTCCCTGTATTTGTTCACTTTTCTTTCTCTCCATGCATTCAGTACTGTAATTTTTCGTAAAAGATTTCTCAGCAACTGTTCAAGGTTGAAGGTTTATATTTGTTATAAGAGTTGACAATGACTTGTTGTAATGTGGGATTGAGAACGGGCCTTCTCCTGCTTGTTCTTCCCTGTATTTGTTCACTTTTCTTTCTCTCCACACTTTTTCATCAAAGATATCTCCGCAACGGTATAAGATAGAAAGTGTAAATTTGGTATACAGGTTAACACTGACAATCTGTATCGTGGGATAGAGAACCGGCCTTCTCCTATATGTCCTTCCCTGTATTTGTTCACTTTTCTTTCTCTCCATGCATTCAGTACTGTAATTTTTCGTAAAAGATTTCTCAGCAACTGTTCAAGGTTGAAGGTTTATATTTGTTATAAGAGTTGACAATGACTTGTTGTATCGTGGTATTGAGAATGGGCCTCCTCCTGCTTGTTCTTCCCTGTATTTGTTCACTTTTCTTTCTCTCCACACTTTTTCATCAAAGATATCTCCGCAACGGTATAAGATAGAAAGTTAAAATTTGGTATACAGGTTAACACTGACAATCTGTATCGTGGGATAGAGAACCAGCCTTCTCCTATTTTTTCTTCCTGTATTTGTTCACTTTTCTTTCTCTCCATGCATTCAGTACTGTAATTTTTCGTAAAAGATTTCTCAGCAACTATTCAAGGTGGAAGGTTTATATTTGTTATAAGAGTTGACAATGACTTGTTGTAATGTGGGATTGAGAACGGGCCTTCTCCTGCTTGTTCTTCCCTGTATTTGTTCCCTTTTCTTTCTCTCCATGCATTCAGTACTGTAATTTTTCGTAAAAGATTTCTCAGCAACTATTTAAGGTGGAAGGTTTATATTTGTTATATGAGTTGACAATGACTTGTTGTATTGTGGGATGTAGAACAGGCCTTCTCTTTGTTTTTCCTTGTATTTGTTATTTTTTCTCTCTCTCAAAACTTTTTTGTCAAAGGTATCTCAGCAGTGTTATAAGATAGAAAGTTCATATTTGGCATACAGTTTGATAACAACTGGTTGTATCGTGGGTTTGAGAATGGGCCTTCTTCTCTTTGTTTTCCCTGTATATGTTCCTTTTTAGCTCGCCTGAACGAAAGTGCAGGAAGAGCTATTGTTGTCACCCTGGCGTCGGCGTCCGCGTCAGTGTCCGCGTCCGCGTCGGCGTCCGGATTGGATGTTTTGGTTAAAGTTTTTTAAAGACCTATATCTCCTTAACCCATGGATGGATTCTTTTGATACTTGCACTGTAGTTAGATATTGGTCCAAAGTTTAACAGGGTACCACCCCCACCCCACTCCTTGACCTTGATGTCAAGGTCATGAACTTTGAAAATTGGGAGTTTTTTGAACTGGATGTTTTGGTTAAAGTTTTATAAAGCCCAATAATCCCCTTAACCTATTGATGGATTCCTTTGATACTTGTACTGTAGTTAGATATTGGTCCAAAGTTTTCCAGAGTACTACCCCCACCCCCCTCAGTGACCTTGATGTCAAGGTCATGGACTTAGAAAATTATCTTTTTATTTTTTCAATGTTTTGGTTAATGTTTTTTTAAAGACACGTATCTCATGAACCCATAGATGAATTCTTTTTATATTTGCACTGTAGTTAGATATTGGTCCAAAGTTTTATACAGTACTACCCCAACCCCGCTCAGTGACCTTGATGTCAAGGTCAGGGACTTAGGAAATCGCTCTTTATTAAAGTTTTCTAATTGCATACTGATTCATAATGCTTGGCAGAGACTTAGTTTACACTTGAACTGATGTTAGACACTTTTTTGAGTTTTTACAAAACACTATATACTTACCCCACTGGATGACCTTGAAGTCAAGGTTATTGACTTTGAATTTTGGTTAAAGTTTTATATTTATGAAGACATAATTTCACAGTGCCACAATGGACTCAGTTGATACTTATACATGTACTTGGACTGATGTTAGATAATGGTTCAAGGTTTGATACATCCCAGCCTCCCCCTCCCCCCACCCCTACCCCACTCCTCCCCCTACCCCCTTAATTCTTTGACCTCAAGCTCATGAACTTTGAAATTTCATGTAATTTTTTTCTTATTTTAATTTTATTTTAAGACATTTCTGAGATAGCTTTTGTTTATAAATGTGTTGTCATTATGGACATGCTTGCCTGAAGTTTTATGCATAGCAGTCCACACCACCATAGTGACTGTGTGATGGGCAAGCACCTATTCAGGCGAGCTATGCTGTCAGGCGACAGCTCTTGTTCTTTCTCTCCAAACACAGGAGCGGCTGTAGCGTAGTGGATAACACTCCAGACTACCAATCCAGGGGTCGCAAGATCGATCCCCCGCTTCTCCGGTCTTTCGGATGAGACTTTAAACCGAGGTCCCGTCTCCATATGACTTCGTTGTTGGTGGGACGTTAAACCCCGAGTTCACTCACTCACTCACTCTCTCCAAACATTTTTGTCAAAGATATCTACACAAAAGTATAGGATAGAAAGTTGATATTTGTTATATAGGTTGGCAATGACAAGTTGTATCATGGAGTAGAGAACTGGCCTTCTCCTGTTTGTTCTTCCCTATATTTGTTCACTTTTCTTTCTCCCAATGCATTCAGTACTGTTATTTTTCATGAATGATTTCTCAGCAAATTTGCAGGATCATATTTGGTAAATGACTTGACAATGAATTATGACACTTTTCAGAGCAGAGTTCTCAGCAACTATTCAGCATAGACTGCTCATACATTTCTTTCATGTTTTGTTTTCTCCATACAGCCCATATACATTGGAAGCGCCGCAGCGGGGGTATAGTCAGATTTTCTGACAGTTCTAGTTTGCCCAGGACTTGATGCCACAACTTGTTAATTATTAACACCAGATGCCGAAGTTTGTGTAAATGTTTGTTTTATTTATTAGACAGGGCAGCTCAATGAATATACAGAGCGTAAAGAGATGTCATCAGATGTTGTGTGTATGGCCCTTGGTAGAGTACCCGTCGGAGAACAAAGGTGTCGATTTCTGGCTGTGGGTCTGGCTGATAATACTGTTAGGATTGTCTCCCTTGATCCCTCGGTGAGTAGAAGCTTAGGAATGTGTAAGTAACAAATGAGGTGTAAGATGGATCTAGATTTTTGGGGTTGCTTGGGAAGGGAAAACCCATCTTAAAGCAGTATTTCACAAGTCTGATTTAGATATGTTGGGCCATTCTAATCGAGGGAAAAGTATCTTACGGATGAATTATTATGGTAAAGTAACTATTGGTTGCCATGGTCAGGGACAAACATCTGGAAAATGAATTCCTTTTCTACGTCAGGGAAAAGTCGGGAAATTTTGTGGTTTGTCAAGGAAATTGGGAAAGGACCTCAAAAAACAGGTTATTTTAGAATTAATGGCAACTGCTGTCTTCAGAAAATATTCATACTTTGTTCGAGGGAATGGGATGCACTTTGTAGAGAGAGAGTCTAGGCACAGCTTTCTAATTGGGGGCTACTCTTTCCTGTTTGAGTAGCCCCCAATATCCAATACAGTTAGCTCTGATGAAGTACTTTTGGACCTGTAAAAAGGATATGGAAAACTGTAAAATGTCAGGGAAAACATCAGGGAAAAGTCCGGGAATCATGAAGTGGAGAATAAGTGGCAACCCTGAAATAGCCTGCTTTTGAAAGTAATGACATTAGATTTTGTTCATTTGCATGGTAGAAAGCATAAGTTACATGCATGATTCTGTGTGATAAAGACATGATGATACAACCCTCCAATTTTGAGATGGCAGTGATAAATCGTATACGCTATTCTGATCTTTATCTAAACACAACATGCAAAATGTATTTATGTACTTACTGCATATTTATTCAGTTTCTATATAATAAGTTGATGTGTCGACACATTCTCTCCTTGGCCGTTTAGTATAGGTTTTTGGCCCATTTCAATTTTGGCCATTGAATTTTGCCAAATATTGCAGTTTTGCACATTTTCAGAGATGCAAAATATCATGAAATACTTCTCAATACCTTGGAGAACTCACTGAAATCCAAGTTTATGAAGCTTTCCAGTATCATAAAAAATCGTCATTCCTGAAAGAGAACAGGCAATGAAACACTACGATCAACAGTATGGTACTGTAGCCACGGTTGCCACAGTCAGGGAGAAATATCTGAAATGAATTTCTGCCAGGTCAGGGTAAAGCCTGGGAGTTTCATGATCGGTCAGGACAATTTGGAAATGACCTGAAAAGCAAGGTGAATTAAGGGAAAATGAAAATGGCCATGGCAGTCTTCAGCTTATTCTGCACAAGGGGAAAGAATATACTTTTAGGAATGATAATCGATGCATAGATGTTCTCTTCCTCTCTTGGGGCTACTGTTACAGGAAACCTGTTTGTTTACAGTGAATGATGTAACTTGTACCTGAAATATTGAGACAACTATTTTACTTTAGTATTTAGTACCTAAAATTATAAGAGTTGATTTATTGTTTGCCAGTTTGTCAAAATGGTGCATAACCTGATCAGATGAAGAGTCCAAATGGTGCAGAACCTGATCAGTCAGACAGTTCTGTTGTTTGGTCTGATTCAGGTTTGTACAGCTTAATCAGGTTTTGCTGACTCTTGTTAGTTTATACCATACTTTGAATTTGTACTGTGCAGCTACATAGTAGAAACCTTATTAGTTAAGGTGTATGGATACACCTCCATGTTATTCTGCAATTTTTGAAAGGAAATAACTTTCATGATTTACTTATTGCTTCCCTGAGCAACAGAGCCAAATGTGCCAACTCTTAAAGGAAAGAATTTGCTCCAAGGGGAGCAAATTCTTTCCTTAATGAGCTTACCCCACTTGAAAATGGAGGTAAAAATAAAAAATGTTTCCAGTCGCTTTAAGATATTACATGTTGTGTGTACGATAAGGACATGATGAATACAACCCTCCAATTTTGAGAAGTCTGTGATATCTATATTATACGCTATTCTGATCTTTATCTGCCAAATACACACATGTATCTAGATGTTACACTGTATAGTTGTTCAGTATGAATTACTTGAGATTTTTGTGTACATGAAATTATCCGGCTTTGGGGTATGTCTGTGAATCCAAAACATTCTGGGTATAAACAGCATCAAATCATGGAAAAATTTGCAGACTGTAAACAAAATGGAAATTATTTCATAAATAAGTTCCTTGTTTCATCGTAAAACATGTTTTTATGAAATATGAGATTTAATAGTCATAAAAATATGAAACTTAAAGAACATTTAATTTACGGGTGAAAGTTGCAGGAAAAGAGAATATAACTTTCTTACTTACTCTGAAGAAAAACTATGTTTCAGGATTGCTTGTCCCCTCTGAGTATGCAAGCATTACCAGCGGCATCAGAGTCCCTATGTATAGTAGAGATGGGAGGAACAGAGTCAAAAGAGGAGACCGGAGAAACTGGTACCGTTGGAGGGTTGTTTCTCAACACTGGATTACAGGTGAGTCAAGTTTGTAGTGGGAGTATTTTTGAGAGTTCTGCTACAACGTGGAAGAGGCTATTGTTACATGCAGTATTTCTTTGGTTATTAGACGGGTTTTTCCCTTCCGAAACAATCCCAAAGATCTAGATCCATCTTAGAAGATGGATCTAGATCTTTGGGATTGTGTTGGAACAGAAAAACCTATTTTATAGCTGAATCACACGAAACTGAGTTAAGATATTTGGGGTCAACTCCTGCCTTATTACCAAATAAATATGATAATAGAGGCTATCACAGGCCAGAGGGTGTTATAGAATTAAGAGGCTGTTATCGTCGTGAAAGGCTGTAATCGTATGTCAAGGGTTTTTCAGAAGAAAGCAAAATAGGGGGCCAGTGCGGCCATATGCTCCTGCTAAATTTAGGAATTACGGAATCTTGCTAATATTTGACGGGAATGTCTGAATGGATATTGAACCAGCATTAGCCATTAACACTTTCTGGGGAAGTAACTTGGCTGTTTTCATTTTTGCCTCTGTTTTTAATGGGGGTCCACTCTTAAAGGACAGGATAAGTGAAGCCCTCAAGTGTAATAAACAGAAAGCCAAGGAAGTTTTCCCCTTAGTATAAATGGCAGAAAACTAAGGAAGAATGCATTCACCTTAGTGTTGACAAGAATATAATGTCTGTCCATTCTCCATAAGCAAACATATTGTACTGGCCAATGGAATTTCAAAAGGGGAACCAAGAATGATTATTCCTGGATAATTATCAAAACTCGGTATTATTTCAAGCACTGAAATGTTTCATCTTTGATTTCAGAATGGAGTATTACTACGCACAGTGCTGGACACAGTGACGGGAGATCTGTCTGACACCAGAACAAGATACCTTGGCTCTAGGCCTGTCAAACTGTTCAGGATTAGTATGCAGGGATCAGAAGCAGTAAGTGTTTGCCATATGTATGGCTGGTTAGATGATTTAGAGTTTCATGGCCTTTTCAGATGTACTTAGTCATTTGGGATTGATGTATGAATGAATTAGTTGCATTGAAGTTGTAAATAATCCAGACACTAGAGAGGATCCACAACTTGGGTCGGGCTTTGGAAGAAACTGAAGATCATGTACCGTTATTCTAATACACCAAATGTTGTATAAAATTTGGGAGATTATTATTATTTTGTTTGAGATAAAGATAATTATCTGTAGATGAAGTATCCAAAACAAAAAAAAAAAAACACACACACACACACAAAAAACAACACATAATCTGGACCTGAAAATGGTGTCTGTGAAAATTGTTTCAGTGAAGTAAAAGTCAGAATTGTGCAAAGCTGAGAAGAAATCAGTATATTGTGCAAAGTCATATGAAATTCCAATTGCTGATTTATCTACTTCCAGGTGTTAGCTATGTCAAGCAGATCCTGGTTGAGTTACGCCTATCAAAATAGATTCCACCTTACCCCGCTGTCATACGAGACCCTGGAGTACGCCTCGGGGTTTGCATCAGAACAATGTCCAGAGGGTATCGTAGCTATCTCTACCAACACTCTAAGGTAGGTCATGTGGTCATAAAGCCCAAATTGTCCATTTACATGAAACGCTGAATCACCTCTTTGAAGCAGTTTTACTACAAGGTAATTCAGAGATGTCTTCATATTATTAGGAAGAAATTTGAACATCAAAATGTTTTCACCAGCGGTGCTGGTGAAAACATTTTGATGTTGAAATTTCTTCTAGAGTCGGGGGCCACTCCAATCTCTATCCTGAATCCTTTGACACAGAAATGATTAAACTGGTGAGAAAGTCAGTACTGTTTTGATGAACAGTACATGTGAATGTACTTCTGGATGTTCATTGAAACACGTGTTGATATTAAGTCCGTTCTGATCTGTGTAGTTGGCAGAGTCCAGATAGTTGACATTGCTCCAAATAAGGCTGGATTTCTCATAATGATTCAGTGTACTTTCTGTTATTCATGTAGAGAGGGGGGAAAAGTATAGAGTTACCTAGAGTATCTCTTCGTCGGTAAAACTGGAGTTTTTTACTTGGCTTCCAAAACAATCCCAAAAATGTAGATTCATCTCATACAAAACAGTCCCAAAAATCTAGATCTGTCTTATAAGCTGGGAAACCCATCTTAAAGCAGAATTTCATGAGGCAGATTTATATAGTTGAAGCCATTCTTAAGATGGGAAAACTCTCTATAAGTCTCACCTTTTCTAGATTTCAATTTGTAGCCCTTAAAATTCAGTCATTTGGAGCTGCAAACCAGTGATCTGGACAAGGATTGGATTTGAGGATTTTTTTGAGATAATTTCTGCCCATGAGAACGTCATGATCCGTCACGAGATCTGCCTTAACAAGGTGGTTTTAATGAGGTGTGTACAGACCATTTCAAGGCTAGAATATTTTACTGGTCTGCTTGCCTTGACAGATACCTATGTTGAAGGACAAGCAAAACTTTAGACAGTTTCTGATTGATTGATTGTTTTTGGGGTTCACAGCCCTTTGAGACAGTGTTTCAATCCATATTGGGGTGCCTCCCAGAGAAAGAAGAGAAATGATAGACTAGCGAAAAACAATAGTTTCTGATGTCAATTATTTAAAAAAAGCATACCTTTTGTCATGTAGGAAAATTTGTTGTTAGCAGTTTGTGCTGATATTAAAGCATTTATGTAGAGGATGTTAAGTTGTCAGTTGGCATGGAGATGATTAGAAACATATATTGTTAAAGTCAGTATATTGATGCACTCTATCCACTCTCTGTGTAATCACTGTTGATATTTAGTGGTTATGATCTATGCCAGGCCTGCCGTTGGTAAGGCTGTTAACTTTGCTAGTGGCTAGTGATGAATGTTTAAAGACAGGACTTCTCTGCCGGGGGGTCATGTTCCCAGCAATACCATATCTTACCTGTACAGGTAAAGGTGTGAAAATTTATTCAACCAATCAGTGGACCAGAATTACCAGTTATAATAATTTCATTGGCCAACTGGAGGTGTTGACACTATGAGATCAAGAGACAGACTGACATTGTGGACGTTAATCCTCCTTATATAGTACCACTCCTGTCTTTAAGTTTAGGCATTGTAAAGCACATATATGGCCACTTGAACCATACTTGTCCCAAGGCTGGTAATACCAGTACCTTGACTGATTTCTTTGGAACTTTCTGTCTTGTAAGTTGGTCAAATCCCTTTGCTCTTTTGCCGTATCACAATGTGATGCATAAAGTTGGTGCCTTAATGAAAACAGGGCAGATCCACGCCAAACTGCTGGTTTTGAGTTCTGAGTTATTCTGATAATAGAGATAGCTGAAGCTGGTGCCAGTACTCCAGATAAGAAGGAGTAACAGAGATAGTTCTGGGATACTTTTCCATATTTCTGCATAAAAACGTATTTTTCAGTCCCACATTAGAGCTTTACGAGCCATCTGGGCTAGACAGTTCTATTATGGTTGGCAACATGTTTTCATATAAAAATAAAAAAAATATATCAGAATTACTTTCAAAAAAACACCTCACCTGGGGCTCTGCAGGTGTGAAACTTAAAGCACTGGCTTCAGCAATCTCAATTTCACAATGACTGAACTCGTACTGGAATTGTGCTTTGTGAAAATGGAAAAAAAATGGCATGTGCGAACAGCCATGACTTAGATCAGCATGCACATCCATTCAGAGTCTTTGCACTTTTCATTATGGCTCATGAACACACTGGGTAAAATCGAGGCTACAGTTTTCATTTCTTTGCTGTGTTGCATGTGTTTAAATGCTCTACCACATCAGAGCTTATTCATTCTGTGAACAGCATAGATGTGATTAGAAACTTAGAAAGTCAGCAGTCAGCGCAGCAATGCATTGAGACAGTGCTGTGAGACAATGTTGACTTTTTTCAGTTCTGATCTATGCTGTTTCCTTATTGATCTGCATACACTGATTAGCAAAGCATGAAAAGGTACCTCTCAGAATATGTAAACGGGGAAAGAAATCAATCTGATCATCTGTTCAGTTTGATCAGTTGTCCCTGTTTGTCTAAACAGTCTATGAGTTGTAGGAAAAAAAGCAGATTCCTTCAAAATCACCCTCCTTTAAGTTTGCAAGTAAAATTGATGAAGCATAGAAATGATTAGAATACTCATGAGCAAGTCAGCAGTTTGTCTCTTACTACTTTAGCGACAGTAGAGAGACAGTGAATGACAGCCATCAACATTATGATCTGTGCTGCATGAAGGTTGTGGAGCTGGACATTTTGAAGAGAGCATCCATCAGACAGTTACCTTTGTGAAAATTAAGCGTTTCTGCTAAGGGAAATCTCTGATGATAATTTCAAAATACTTTTTTTAGCCATATTGCAAAGGGACATGACCTTTGTGACTTCCTGGATGCTTTCCTTTTCAAAATGGAGTCTACTCTTCAAGGCAAGAATTTGCTCCTAGGAGCAAATTCTTTCCTTAAGAGTTGACTTCCATTTAGAAGGGAGGCACATATGAAACAGACAGAGTTACTTCCCCTGAAAGTGCACCCCACCCATTCATTTTAACTAAAGAAAACATTTAATGAGTTCTGCATATCTGAGGCTAACCTTAATGGAGTGATTGTAAAAGTAGAGCCCTAAGTTTAAAAAAGCATGTTAACAATATCATGAACTCTTTTATCTTTTCAGAATTTTGGCCCTTGAAAAATTGGGAGCCGTATTTAACCAAGTATCCCACCCTCTACAATACACACCGAGAAAGTTTGTCATACATAGTGAGACAAGTCATCTGATCACCATAGAAACAGACCATAATGCATACACTGAGGCCTCCAAGACCCAAAGGAAACAGACACTGGCTGATGTAAGTAGATTATTTTAGAATTATGGGAGACTGCTTGATTGGCTTCCATAACCATTAGCATGCTGAATTTAAGTATCAGCACTAGTAGTTTTCTTTTATACCAGACCAGATTAGTTAGCTACAGTTTTATCTGGGGATCGTAAAATCCTATCATAGACTATTTATCCAGCCCAAGAGCTAGATAACAAAGAAAAAATACCAGACTTTCATGATGAATTTTTCTATCCATACCTCAAAACCCATGAACGTTACTGATTCTCATAATTTTTGCAGAAATAGAACTTTAATCTTAAATAAAACTGTTTTACTTTTAGGTCTTTCCTTTAAAGAAGGCCTCTTTTGAGAAGTGCTCAAACATCAGGAAGGCAAATTCTTTTCTCATAGAACTGAGACACAAAAACAACTAAGACACAAAAGCTGGTCAACCTAAAGTAGTCTTCCTAGATGTGTATAAATACACTTTAAAGCACTGTGCTGTGCTGTACCATATTTATTTGGTTAGAAGGTGGAAGTTTACCTTCCCAGAATTACAGTTAATATGTTAATCATTCTTGTGTAATTCAGCTAGAAAGTGGGTTTTTTTCTTCCAAAACAATCCTAAAGATCTAGAACCATCTTACAAGATGGATAAACAGTCCCAAAGATCTAGATCCATCTTACAAGATGGATAAACAATCCCAGATATCTAGATCCATCTTGCAAGATGGATAAAGAGTCCCAAAGATCTGGATCCATCTTACAAGATGGATAAACAGTACTAAAGATCTAGATCCATCTTACAAGATGGATAAACAATCCCAGATATCTAGATCCATCTTGCAAGATGGATAAATAATCCCAAAGATCTAGATCCATCTTACAAGATGGATCTAGGTCTTTTGGATTGTTTTGGAAGAGAAAAAGCCTCTCTTCCAAAAAATCTGAGAGATCTACATCCGTCTTATAAGATGGATGTAGATCTTTGCGATTGTTTTGGACAGGGAAAAGACCCATTGTATAATTGGATAAATACAGAAGGGTCAAGTCAGGTAAATTCGGACAGCAGGTAAATTCAGACAGTGCCAGTTTCCTTTATATGTCAGTTGTTTGGAATTAAAACAAAATTAAGCGGGCAAACAGTGAAAATTCTGATGAGACGGCTCATTATGGGCCTTCTCATCTGGATTTTCACTGTTTGCAATGGTATGTCCGAATTTACCCGCTGTCCGAAGTTACCCGACTCGATCCTAGCTCTGTCCATTTCATTTCAGGCCATGATAGAAGATGCACAAGAAGAAGAGAGAGAACTTGCCGCTGAAATGGCTGCGGCTTTCCTCAACGAAGATTTGCCGGAGTCGGTGTTCGGAGCTCCCAAGGCCAGTGCCGGCATGTGGGCTTCCATGGTCAGAATTGTTAACCCTATTACTGGAGCAACTCTAGACAGTGTGCATCTGGAACAGAATGAAGCTGCTCATTGGTGAGTTTTGCTGGTTTAATAAGGGATTTGTTGGATAAAATTAAAGAGTGACTGAGTGAAGATATGTCAAGATGGAGACAGGGGCCTTGGTCTAGAGACTCACCTGAAAGACCTGAGATTGGGCAGAAAACAGAACCTGCGACACCTGGATTGGTTGTCTAGGACATAAACCACTGTACCATCGCCACTCCTAACTTGATAAGAAAATGGATTTTTAAGGTTTTAGCATTCAGACATTGAAAAAAGGCACATACAGATTCAGTTCATATTGTTTTAGTAATATTACTGCTAAACAGGATCATTTTATTAGACAAAGATTGCCTAAAATGCCCAAAAAGCAGACAACAAAATGAATGTCTGCAAAATTTCAAGAAATGGTTCTTCCGAGTTATATTGAGAATTCAAACATTAGAGGGCAAACAGATGAAGCGGCTCATAATAAGACACCTCATTTGGCTCTTTGCTGTTTGCAAATTCAACAGTTTTCATTTGTGGTGCTTTTAGGGTTACTTTGAACCTTTGACATTGTTTGATGTCAAAGTTGCCCTGTCAGCTGATAGGATTTGTGCAGTAACATTTTACTGCATTTCTTTGCAAACTGTTCAGCTCACACATGCACAAAGACCAGGCCCCGAGGTTATAAAACTTGAGTACCTCGAAACCCAGATCATTCTTGATACAGGTGTATGAAAAAGAGCCCTTTACCTTTATCGTACTTTCAGAATAAGGCAAATACAAAAGAGAAGCTGTGCTGTTTCAAGCTTTTAATATTTTAGTATACCATTTATCATAATTCATCGCTCCAGATATGAAGGTCAGTAGGGATAGGGATAATTTAGAGAGAATTTTCCATATTTTACCATTGAAACATGGTGTGACCCCACTATAGATTCGTCCTGCTGAGAGGGTTCTAATGGGGAGAAAGAGGGTTCACAGCATGTTTTTCTTCAGAAATAAGATAATTATCCGGGAAATATCCTCAGAACACTTCCTTATCTAGAGCTGTGATATTCTATATCATCTTATTGTTAAATATACGTTTCTATTTCAGTATATCCATTGTGAAGTTTTCAAATTCACCAGATGATACTCATGTAGTTGTTGGCGTTGTCAAAGATCTCACCTTGAACCCAAGAAGTCTGGGAGCCGGTTACCTGTATACATATAAACTTATAGAAGAGGGAGAAAAGCTAGAGTTTGTACATAAGACAGTTGTGGATGAGATGCCGGGAGCCATTGCACCATTCCAAGGGAGGGCACTCATAGGAATTGGGAAATATTTAAGAATTTATGATCTGGGAAAGAAGAAGCTGTTGAGGAAATGCGAAAATAAGGTACATTTAATTTGTATTAGGACTATGGGCGGCTGGTTATGAAAGGCACAGTGTGATGAAGAATGAGTTAGGTTGGCACAGAATCTAACCTTCAGGGAGTGTCAAAACCTCAATCTGTAGTTCGGACTGTTTGGAGCGAAAAACTTCTCATCGCTGAATAAACTGGTAACATATGTATTGCTTTGCACTTTGGATTTCTTTTATGGACTTTTATATCTTTGACAAGTCCTTTTGCCAGTCAGAAGATGTTACATAAAATAGTTTTCCATTGATCAGTGCAGACTTAAGTTAGGTCAGACTGAGAAGCAGTTTGATCTGGGGCTATTCCATTATGAAGTTCTATCTTCTTTAGGGCCACTGAGATTATAAAAATCCATCATGAGTGTCCATGTAGGATAGGGAAATCTCACCCGAGGGGTTGGAATTTCAACCAGGACGAGGCTTGCCGAGTCCCTGGGTGAAATTCTGACCCCGAGGGTGAGATTTTCCTATCCTACATGGACTGGCTCATGATGGATTAACTTTCTCCCACTGTTAGCGGATTTTAAACCTCAAGTCGGATTAGGCTTCAGAACAGGAAAATTTTAACTTTTTAACCAGTGATCTGAAGTAAATTTTGAGCAGCCTAGTGTGTTGATCGAGTCCTAAAATGGGTGTAAACACAGTTTGCACCTTAAAAATAGATGGAAAACACGATATGTGGACTATTTTATCTTCCGGAGGGCGAAAACAAAATGCAACTTAGCGTCTCACGTCACGCGTCAAGTTTGCTAGCGACGTTTTATAACCGGTTTTAGTGACGTCATTAAAATTGAGTGACGTCACAAACCTATGATCTGCTATCCAGCGTCATCCAACATGCTTCCGTGTCCAATTTGTTCATTTAAATTTAGAATAATAGTCAAAAATTGAAAAAGTCTGGTTGCTAATATAAGAAAGATGTTACCAGGTGTAAGATAGAAGTTTCTTATATGAGTTGAGGGCCTATCTTATATATACAAAGGTGGGAGAAATGTACTTCTGTCTCGTTTTGGGTCATTAAGATATTTAAGGTGAATGGGCAAGCTTTTCTGTTTTTCTGCCCTATTTGCAAAGGAAACCAATTATTCTGACTTCCTTTGCTTCCCTAGATGACATAGCCCTTCCAAATGGGGTCTGCTCTTACAGGAAAGAATTTGCTCCTAGCAAATTAGAATTTGCTGCTAGCAAATTAGAATTTGCTGCTAGCAAATTCTTTCTTTTATGAGTTGACCCCCATTGAGAAGGTGGCAAAAGAGTTGTTTCCCCCAAAAAAGAACCCATTCACCTTGGCCGTGCTAGATTGGTCTGTGCTCGCAGTCGGGATTTTTGGATCATCAACCCAGTGCTCTGGAACTGTGTCCTGACACGGTGCGCACTGTTCCAAACGAGGTGGTGTGGACAGAACAAATAGTCAAAACAATAAGGCGGACTATCAGACGACACAGAAAAATACATAAAGAAGACATAGCTATAGGCTTGTTTGATGAAATTTGAATTGTTTTCCTTTAAAATTCAGACTTCATCACCCAAAATGTCGTCAAACAGAAGAGAATGTGTGTTTCTCAAAGCTCCATCATATCATGATTGTTCAATAGCCGTGCATTCACCCCTTTCCTGCTAGTTTGGTATGCTTGGTTTCGGAATTCTAATAGCTGTTCTGGCACAGTTGGCACAGCCCAATCGAGCAAGGCCCTTAAAACTGAATCCATGAATAGATAAGAATTATTAGATTTGCATTTCAGCATATTCCAAACTTTGTGGTTGGTATTTATACTATGGGAAACAGAGTGGTGGTTGCCGACATTCAGGAGAGTTTTCACTTTGTGCGGTATAAGAGAGCCGAGAACCAGCTGATTGTTTTTGCAGATGACACCAATCCACGCTGGATCACGGCAATGTGTTTACTTGATTATGACACAGTAGCAGGAGCAGATAAATTTGGAAATATTACTGTGGTGAGTAGGATATCTTAATTCATGGTTATCTTAGCTCAAAGAGTCAATGTCAGATTGTTGACCTGGACTTCCATCTTCAGGAACTGACTATTGTGTCAGGCCAGCATCAAACACTCATTAAGTAGGCAAAAATGTAAGAGCAAACTGAGTTCAAATCAGGTCAAAGCTCAAGAAGCTATCAAGAGATAATGGGAATGAGGGATTTGGGGTCCATGGAATCATAAATGTTAGCTATCATATTCAGAGCAGCCCCAGCTTGTTTTAAGGGCCAAGACAGATGTAATGAGTTGTTGTCATGTCTTTTATGGAGGCTTAACAAGGTTTATCACAAATTTTTCATCCAAACCTACCTTTGAATGTTGGACCAAATGTTTGGGCAAAACAGAATAAACAGAATAAGGTATTGGACTGCAGATGCTTCGACAGGGCAAATGCTGTTCACATATGCTATGGTGAGGTTCTTTCGTAAAACTCTTTCGTAGTATCTGAAGCCTTCAGAGTCAGGATAAGTTTGAAGAAAAATATATCTTTCTGAAAATATGTTCTCATGAAATATAACAAGAGTAGACTCATGTGAAAAAGCTGCTTAAGGCAAATGCAGGCAGCAAAGGCTTAGACCATCCTGCATATTGATGCAGTCTGGTCAGAGTGTTTTCTGTTCACATCATACTTGGACCCTGTAGAATATACAAGCTCAAAATGAAGGTATTAGCGAGACTGGGAACATTCACAGACTGGTATGAGTTATCCCTGTTGGTACTTTGAGGTATCAGTGTTTGCGATAATAAGAGGTAATTGTACTGCTTTTCAGACACGGCTGCCATCTGACGTCTCAGATGATGTTGATGAGGATCCAACAGGAAACAAAGCACTATGGGATAGAGGATGCTTAAATGGTGCCTCACAGAAGGTAAATGTGTTCTGGATTTTATTCGGCTATAAAAGAGGTTTTAATAATTAGAAGACTCAAAATGTCAAAATCCCTCTTATGAAATTCTGCTGCAAGATGTTTTTCCCATCCAAAAACAGTCCTAAAAATCTAGATCCATAGATGATGGAACTGAGATTTTTGGATTGTGTCCAAAAGTTAAAAAAAAAAAAACCCAAAGAAATACAGTTTATACTTAAAAAACACAGCAAAAGAAATAAATAAGAGGTATCAAGGTATATTGATACTCCTGCAAGAGAGGTCACACTGATCACTGTTCTAGAAATAGTTGCTTCCCTTTTCATATAGGACTACTCTTTTATGGCCATTTCCCCGTCAGTAAGTTCTGAATAGTTCAATTTATTTGGAAACAAGAAATGCACTAAAGAAATGAAAATAACAGGCTGTTTAATTAAATCTGTCCATGACCAGTCATGAAATGTGCTTCACTGGCCATTTCCCATAGCATTGGCTGGAGCAGAACTCTGTTTTCAAAATGGCTGTGTATAAACTCATTGATTCATATGTAGTCTGCAGTATGTTGAAGTACCCATAAACCTGAATGACAAATATAGTTGAAAGGACTTTATTATATGACGTCGCTGTTATTCAGTGGATAACGTACTGTCATAAAAATCGTATGACCACGTGTAATTGACGCGTACACGTAACGTCATTGACAATGTCCATGTCAATAATGCGTTTTCTTATTGAAATAATGTTCAGTTTGGACGCGTGAAAAGACCATTTTGACGGGTCATATTATAAACAGAATCTTACACTCGTGGTAATTTCATATGAAATTCGCCAAAGGCTCGTTTCATAAATTTCATACGAAATGACCATTCGTATATGATCCTCTATGTAAGATGGAACCATATCTGGGGCTCAGTCACTAAAGCTGTAGCATTCATTTTACAGGCTGATGTTGTGATCAACTTCCACATTGGAGAAGTAGTTACCTCCCTTCAGAAGGCAACGTTGATCCCAGGAGGTTCAGAGTCACTCGTCTACACAACACTGTCAGGTGGTATAGGAATGATGGTGCCGTTTACCTCCCACGAAGATCAGGATTTCTTCCAGCATCTTGAGATGTACATGAGGTCGGAATTCCCACCATTATGTGGGAGAGATCATCTCTCGTATAGATCTTACTACTTTCCTGTGAAGGTAAGTTGACTGGAAATAAAAATGTTGAATTTGCAAACATTGTAGATCCTGATGAGGTGGCTCATCATGAGCCACCTCATCTGGATCTCTATCAGAATCAGAATCAGAATTGTTTACTGGTGATACGTCCAAGGACAATCATTCACCAGGACCTGTGAATCAGGGAAGCTAGTCCCTAGCCCTTATAAGAGAAGTAAACTTAGTAACTGAATCCTCTGCACCCTCAGCAGCAGAAATAAGTGAATCTTCCAGGGAATTCCAATCTCTAATAGTCTGGGGGAAGAAACTGGACTTGTAAATGTCAGTCCCAGCAAATGGGGTTTGAAATGCCAGGGAATGATGATTCCTGGTACGCCTACTTGGGGGAACAAGGTCATTTATGGGTATACTGGCTGCACCCCTCAGACCTTTGTACAGCATTATGAGTCTACTATCTTCCCTTCTCTTTTTTAGGGATTCCCACTCAAGTTTCTCCAGAATGCCAGTCATACTCCCAGTTTCATATGTGTAATTTCCCGTTACAAATCTAGCTGCCCTTTTCTGCACCTTCTCAAGTTCATCTTGAAGAATTATACTCTGAGGGTCCCAAACTGAACTGCCATACTCCAGGACTGGACGCACCAGTCCCTTGTATGCTGACTCTTTAACATCTTGTGGACATGCTGCCAAGTTACGTCTAAGGAAGCCGAGGGTCCTATTAGCCTTTGTGCAAATATTGCTGACATGAGTGTTCCATTTCAAATCGTTGGTAATGGTTATGCCGAGATACTTGATAGTTTCTACATTATTGAGGACCGTACCCTCTAAGGTGTAGGAAGCATTGATCTTCTTGATCCGTTTCCTTGTAATTTGCTCTACTGTTTGCCCTCTAGTCTTTGAATTCTCAATTCGATACAGCTTGGACAAAAGATTTTAGAATGCATTGATGATTAGCAAAGGCACAGAAAAA
Source organism: Ctena decussata (assembly GCA_963989385.1). Taxonomy (NCBI): domain Eukaryota; kingdom Metazoa; phylum Mollusca; class Bivalvia; order Lucinida; family Lucinidae; genus Ctena; species Ctena decussata. Next base: position 40,114,676 of record OZ022503.1, on the reverse strand, counting down.
GGAGTGCTTGTGCTATACCCATGGCATGGCAGTGAGAGTATGGGTTAGCCAGTTACCAGGATTTGTCCCAGCATCTTTAGATATACATGAGGTCGGAATTCCCACTATTGTGTGGAAGAGATCATCTCTCATACAGGTCCTTCTACTTTCCTGTGAAGGTAATTTGAATTTATTAAGATGAATGGGTACATTTTTAGCTCGCCTGTACATTCTGTACAGGAAGAGCTGAATAAGTTGTCTAAATTTGTAATTACAGTCATCATGATAATGATTGGTATCCTTAAGCCATTTGTGTACATAAAAATACTTTAAGAAATGCACATTTGCACAAAATAGTCATAGTTTTCAACTTTCCACTGTGATCGGACTGAGCAGACATGTGGGCAGATTTGAAACTTCTCTGCTTGCACATGCTTTAAATCTATCTTTTAACAAAAACCTGTCATGTACATGTATTGTCATTTTACAGAATGTGATAGACGGTGATCTCTGTGAAGCCTTCAACTCAATGGATGTTGCAAAACAGAAAAGCGTTGCTGAGGAATTAGATAGAACTCCCAGTGAAGTTTCAAAGAAATTGGAAGATATCAGAACAAGATACGCCTTCTAGATACACTTTGAAATATTAAAGACAGATATATACCCGCTGAAATGGTTCTTACTTGACATTTGTAAATAATGCCATATGTACATTATTTCATCATACTCTTGGAGACGTGGTAGCTCAGTAGGTTAAGCTCTGGCCTGCTAAGCTAGCAGTCAGGGCCCAGTTGTTCAAAACTAACGACGTCGTTAATGTTTTGTTAAAATTTCATACGTTAATATCTCAAATACCCAAATATTTTTTTGTTGGAAAAATGTAAGAAGCTTTTGCACTGCAAAAGCTTCTCACATTTTTCAACAAAAAATACCAGTGTATTTGGTAATTAAGTTGTGAAACACTTAACGAGTTGACCTCTTAACGAGCTCGTTAGGCTAACGCTGCTTTGAACAACTGGGCCCTGGATTCTAATTCCTCTGGAGGCAGAGTTTATTCCCACGATAAACAGGATTTTATTGTGCAGAACATTTCATATCACCCTTCCATGGGCTCATTTTTTTCAGCAATGTATTATATATTGATTGAAACAGTAGACAACAAAATTCAAAATTTTGGAAAAAGTTTGTATCTCGCGATATTGTGTCATTATATCTCATGAGAACTGGCATTCAAAGTTGATCTTAAAATTCGTCCATTTGTAAATATTGTAATTCATTCACAGTAGATCATCTTCATTAACTGTCAACAAAGTTTTGTGAATGTACTATGTATATCTATATTTTTCCTTTATTTTCCATTGAATGATTGTTCAGATGCTCTCATTGTTGCCACAGTCACTGACAAAACATCTGGAAAAAAAATCCTAAAAGATTGATAGGTCAGAGAAATTGGAAAAAAATTTCAGAACTTACTGAAAATTGGAAAAGTCAGGGAATTTGAAAATTTATGGCTAGGGCAGTTTTCAGAAAATATATGAGCCGCGATCGAGAAAACCATCAAAGTGGTTGTGCGCCCAGCGCAGACTCAGATCAGCCTGGGCATCTGCCCAGTCTGATCAGAGTCTTCGCTGTCCGCGTGGAGGTAGCTTAGACCCTTAGCTACCCTTTAAGCGCTTAGCGAAGCATCTGATCAGACTGGGTGGATTCCCACGCTGATCTGAGTCTATGCTGGGCACACATCCACTTTGTTGGTTTTCTCGTGTCGCGGCTCATATTCAGATCAAAGGGAAAGGATATACTTTCAAGAAAGACAATCCATGCAGAGAAGTTCTCCTTCCTCAGGGGTTGATCTTAAAGGTTAGAATTTGCTTTCGAAGGGAGCAAATTCTGTCTTGGGAGCAAATTCTGTCCTTTAAGGGTAACACTAGTTTCTATTAAGTGATAACTGTACTCAAATCTTCACCCAATTGCTGCACCACTGCAGCTTAACCTGGGTCACCCATCTAGGTACTATAGCCAAGCTTTTAAAGCAAAATTAGCAGGTATGCAGATACACTGTCAGAGCTCCAGTTAAGGTGGGCCATTGAAGATAATTCTGAGACTCAACAAAAACATTCACTGTGACCCCTCATTGGAGCTGTATGCAGAAATATGAAAAATTATCCCTAAATTATCCTGTTACCCTTATCTGGAGTTCTGCCTGACTACAAAGAGAGCACTCAAGGTTGAAAAGAGGGAAAAAATCCTCTCTTCTTTAAACGGAAAGTATTTGCTGCCAAAGGAGAACAGATTTTTTTTGAAAGGTTCAAGTGATCTCCCTTTAATCAGTCCTGCAGGTAAACTCTCAACCAGGATAAAATTTTCAGTAAAGGCACCCAAAATTAATTTGGCATGTAAAAACAATAGGCTACAGACTTCTGACAGACATTTATTTCTTTGCCACAAAAATAGCTTATGATTATGTAAACAAGTAACAAGTCAACTCTACATGCTGTGATTAATGAAGAATTCAGTGGATTACCTCCCTTGATCAGAGGTTAGACAAGTACAGTCAACTCTCGAAATCTCAAAGTTAAATTCATCCCAAAATTCTGATATCTCAAAGTAAATTTTCTGGTCCCAGAAAATTTACTTTGATATATCGGTAGTTTGAGATATCCAGAGTTGAACTGTAAATAAAAACAGGAAATGTGTCCAAACTATAATATTTGATATAAGAGGGACTTAGAGAGATATCGGTGTTTGAGATATCAAGAGTTAACTGTACATATTTTGCAAAGGGAGGCAATGAAAAATATAGTTTAGCATATGGTTGAAACAAATACAGCAAGATTATTGTAGATAATAACAACTGAATTCTAACTTTCTGTGACAGTTAACGTCTTCTATCATCAACACCATTGATCAGTCATTGTAAAATTTGAAATAGAGTAACAGCTGCACAAAGCGACCACAGACGTATATGTCCAGAAAACATATTTTGGGAAGAAAAAATAATATCCCTGTAATGCGCTGTGACTGACTTTCCTTTTACACCAGTTTAATGTTTTGTAATGCTAAATGCTGTTGGCGAATAGGAAGTTACTGCTTTTGTAATCACTAAAAAGAAGCATTATTTTCTTTAGACAATTTGAAATTTTTGGGCAATTATTTTTGTGCTCGTTTTATGCAATGCTAACTCAAATCAATTTAAATTTAGTGTTTTTACAATGCTTAAGCACTGATGTTGATGAAAGAGTGCATTTACTTTTGTACTGAAAGTTAAAACTAAAATATTATGATTTCTAATAATCCTAGTACATTTACTTTAAAAATATGCTAGACTTTTGGCGAGGAGTATATTTTGAAAAGGGAAGCAATTAAATATTTACTTGCCTCCCTTCCCAAAATATGCGAGTTCCTCCCTATGCAATATACCTAAAGTAAAGGTAGACAATCCAGTAATGTCTCGTTACAGCAAGCCACATGGCAAAACCAGTCTACACTTTCAGGGGAAGCAGCTATACCATGTTCATTTTTGAAGCCTTTATAAGTAGGAGTCTACTCAAAGAATTGGGTTCTCTTTCTTTCCTCTAAGTGCAGGCCCCATTCAGAAAGCTTTATCAAGGGAAGCAAACAGTAAGTCAGAGAGAAGCAAATTCTTTAAAGAGTTTACCCCTACCGAGAAGAGAAGAACAAACTGAAAGTGGCAGAGCTGCTTCCCCTAAACACGACATGCATTTACTGTATAAGTAAGACATAGTGGGAACTCTTACAGGAAAAAATTTGCTTCAGATTGCAGTCTTTTAAGAATAGCCCCATTTGTTCAAAGGAAACAAAAGTTGCTTCCCTTTTAAAAATGGCACCGAAACCAAAGAGGTATAGTCATACACATTAATCCTACCCTGATATGATCTATAAAACAGCATATAGTAAAGTGAGGCTTCTCCTAGCCTGGTGGCAGTAGAAGCAGTTAGTGAATATTAAAAGTATCATGGGCATAGCATATGAAGGCAGAGCCTATCACTCTCCATTCACTGCCTCATCCATCAAGCATTCGAAAAAGGTACCCATATATTGCTGGTATGACAGTTTTCCAGTACCGGCTGCCCACACTTTGATTCGAACCCACAACCTTCAGCCTCATAACTGAGCTTTTTACCACTGGACCATGGCGCCTCTTAGGCTTATTATAAATCTAAATACAGTCAACTCTCGATATCTCGAAGTCAAAGTTCATCCCAAACTACTGATATCTCAATGTAAATTTCTGGGCCCAGAAAATTTACTTTGAAATATCAGTAGTTTCAGCTAAAAGGAGCTGAAATGTAGAAAAAAAAAATAGGAAATTAGTCCAAACTATATTCTGGGTACTTTCAGATACCAGTGTTCGAGATATCTTGAGTTGACTGTATTCACACTATTTGACTGTGCCATGGAATAACACAATCCACTGCCTGTGAAATGTGCAGGTGCAACATGGTGGTCCTTTTGCAAACTGTTCATTCTTCCTGTCATAAACATTTGTCAACCCTAGCATGAACCTATTTCAAGTGTAACAGATGCAGGCATAAGTATTATTCTATGGTGTATATACTGTGATCCTCATTAGAACTGGCTCGCTGTCAGAGGCATTTCTTACTAGGATCACGACATTGGTTTTTTTATGCAGAAGAACAAATAAGCAATGACCCATGACCTAAAAAAATGGTGCTGAAATATGCAAATGCAACCAGTGGCTCTAATCAGCCTGGTTCAAACCAGCCTGCACGTCTGTGCATTCTAATCGATGCCATAGCACGTATGGGCCCTACGGAACCTACAGGTGTATTAGACCTCACAGATTCACAGACTGGTTTGTGTTTTGCAGTTTGCAAATTCGATAGGTATATTTTTGAGTGACATGGTTCAAATTATATCTGAAGTTTTATCAAATAGTCTTCATCTGGAGATAGGGATATAACTGTACAGAACTAAAACAAGAAAGCACCAAAAATATTAACAAAGCACTCTTAGTGGGCTACATGTATAACAGCGATCCAGATAAGTTAGGTTTCTGAGGATAATTCCTGTGTAATTTATTCGGGGATAATATTTATTTCTCTATGAAAACATGTTCTGATCTCTCATTAGAACAGTCTCAGCAGGACGATTTTAATGAGGGGTCACAATCTATGTTTTTCATTCAGAAATATGGAAAATTATCCCTACATTATCTGTTACCCCTTCTTATCTGGAGCACTGCTATACTGTATTATAACATAATGGGACAAAGAAAACAAGTTACTTGTATTTGCGTATCAAAACTGTAGTGACAATTATTGACTGGAATGTTTAAACTTTTCTCACACCAAAAGACAAATTTAACAATGAAAGCATATAAACATAGTAGTCGTCATACTAGATACAAATAAACCTGCTGCTGGTGGTAATCCACAGATTTTTTTCCCACAAAAACACCCCCTCCCCCCCCCCTCCCTCTCTCATTAAGGAAAATAGGTGGTACACCTAAATGTTTTTCCCACTGTTTTTACATTGGTTGTGACTTCCTATTTGCTTCCCTCTATAAAAGGTCCCAAAAGGGGGTCAACTCTTGAAGGAAAGAATTTGCTCCTAGAGGAGCGAATGTTTTCCTGAAAGAGTAGATGAAACAAACCTGTCCGCATACAAGATAGCTTGCCTGACAGTGCCTCTTCAATCACAACAAACCTTAATGTAAAACTTAAATATTTTGCTAATGTCGCTGCTGCCACCAACACCAAAGCCTGGGGTAGTGCAATAGCTCTTCTTGTACAGTCCAACAGGTGAGCTAAATATCATTTACATCTACTGGGCATATGTGAAGGTTTTGAGACAGCTACCCCCATTAGTGCACTGTAACTCTGACCGACCATAACTTTAGCAGAGTAAATCATTTTGCAATTTTTTTTGGGAATATATGTCATAGAGAATTCCTGTAAGTGATGAAATATGCAAACAGGAATTTATTCTATTTCAGAATTAAAAGCAAATATTAAACGGAAATCTGTCTCTTCTTTATAAACACATGTAGAGACCTTATGAACAGCCTAATCGAGCTGAAAGTTACATTAAATCTAACTCAAGGGAATACAGTAGAACTAAAATCAGATGCCTCTGATAAATTAAGCATGACTCACAGTTAACAAATTGGTGTACATACATATATAGAGCTTCAGATAAGAATGGGTAACTGGGATAATTCTGAGATATTTTTTCTTATTTCTCAATTAAAACATACATGGTGACCCCTCATTAGAACCGTCTCGGTGAGACGGTTCTAATGAGGGGTCCAAAGTATGCTTTTATGGAAAAATCAGGAAAATTATCTCTGTTACCCCATCTTATCTAGAGCCCTGATATACCACTTCAAAATATGCAATGAAGTACATTTTTTATTTTACAATTAAAGATAAACTTATTTACATCTATATATACAAATTTCAAATTCATGACCATGGCCACCAAATGGGTGTGAGAACTCCTTGGCACAGATCAATGTCTTCACTGTACTTCGTAAATTCTCTGCCCACAAATTGGAAGTTAGATGACAAGGCTAGTCACACTTGCTCTTATGGGGCCCTTTTAGTGGCCAAGTATTTTTAAGCAAACAAATAATAATAACGAATGTAAGACTTATTGGGTCCCAGGAGGGATATTAGTGCTCAGCACATTTAATTCCCTAGAGATACATAATAATAATACTGTATTTACTCGGTCATAAGATTGAGTTTCCTCTGTAGAATGACCCCAGTATCTAAACCAGTCTTGTAATTCTGCTTTAAGAGGGAGCTTTCCTTCCAAAAAATCCCCAAAACCTAGATCTAACTTGTAATCTAGGTTTTTGAGGTTATTTTAGATGAGAAAAAACCCATCTTACAACCAGATAAATACGGCACATACTGTGACTAACCTAAACATTTGGGCACCCTAACCAGTCACTGCGATTTACTTGATCAACCTGAGCCCATTTGTTCAAAACTAACATGGCTGCTAGTTAGCGAGATGTAACATTTTTTAATACACTGAGCAAAAAACATTGCCGTTTTTACTGAAAAAAGGTGAGGACATTTTGCACTGCAAACACTAAATTTTTTAAAGTGTTCAATTTTATATGTACTAGAAAACTTAACAAATCTGTGACTAAAGACACTGATGTTTGGAAGAACAGTCCAACTGACTTTACTGTTTGGCTATGCAATGTGCCCTAAATACGTTGACAGACTGCCTTCAGCAAACAGTGAAGACAAAGAGATTACTGTAAAACACTTAATATCTGCGGTATCAAAATTTCGCTGTTTAATGAAAATGACATTGGCGCATGTTAATTTTGGCGGTCATGATATACCATGGTTCTAGATGATAAAGAAAATTAGATGTAAAATTGTGACAAATGTTCTTACTGTTCTGCCTTTAACTATAGATTGTAGCATCCATCAGAATCGCCTCATTGAGGCGATTCTAATGGAATGCCACAATGTATAGTTTAATGGAAAGGTAAAGGAAAAAAAATATACTCATCAAATACTCCTTTTTATCTGAACCTCTGTTATGCCTTTATACTTTGCGTATATGTATTTAATGTATGTAATATTGGCGGAATAATATTTTAGCGGTCTCTGACTTAACCGCCAATATCGCCATAATTCAGTAACCGCCAAAAATAAGTGTTTTACATTACTACTCAAAAGGAGTCTGCACTATATGCAAACAGTTTAATGAAACATCACCCAACACAAGAATAAATTTGTTGAATTTGAAAGGCGAAGCATCTATTTCAATAACGCTGAGGTGTCCAAAAGCTCAGGATCAAATACAGTAAAATAAGAACAAGAGGGCCATGGTGGCCCTGAATCGCTCACCTGAGCATTAATCAGTTCACTGGCTCTGGTGAAGATTTATAAGAGTTTTTACCATACTAACATTTGACCTAGTTTTTGACCCGACATGACCCAGTTTCAAACTTGGCCTGGATATTGTAAGAATAAACATTCTGACACAGTTTCATTGAGATTGGATTAAAACTGTGCCCTCTGGAGCGTATACAAGGTCGTTCTTATATTTGACCTAGTGACCAATGTTTTGACCCGACACGACCCAGTTTCAAACTTTACCTAGATTTCATTAAGATAAACATTCTGGCAGAGTTTCATGAAGATTGGATCAAAACTGTGCCCTCTAGGGTGTACACAAAGTTTTTCTAAGATTTGACCTTGAGCCGACGTGACTCAGTTTCATAGGGGGCTTAGATATATGGACAATAAACATTTTGACATAGTTTCATGAAGATTGGATCAAAACTATGCCTTCTAGTGCTTACACAACGTTTTTCTAAGATTTGACCTAGTGACCTAGTTTTTACCCGACATGACCTACTTTCAAACTTGGCCGAGAGTTACTGAAGATAAACATTCTGACAAAGTTTCATAAAGATTAGATCAAAACTGTGTCCTCTAGAGCGTACACAAGGTTTTTCTATGATTTGACCTAGTGACCTAGTTTTCGATCCAACATGACCCAGTTTCAAAGTTGTCCTACATATTATGAGTATAAACATTCTGACAAAGTTTCATGAACTTTGAATCAAAACTGTGCCTTCTAGAGCGCACACAAGGTTTTTCTAAGATTTGACCTAGTGACCAAGTTTTTGACCCGACATGACCCAGTTTCGAACTTGGCCTAGAGTTTATGGAAATAAACATTCTGACAATGTTTCATAAAGATTGGATCAAAACTGTGTCCTCTAGAGCGTACACAAGGTTTTTCAATGATTTGACCTAGTGACCTAGTTTTTGACCCGCCGTGACCCAGTTTCGAACTTGTTCTAGATATTATGAGGATAAACATTCTGACAAAGTTTCATGAAGATTGGATCAAAACTGTGCCTTCTAGAGCGCACACAAGGTTTTTCTAAGATTTGACCTAGGTACCAAGTTTATGACTCGACATGACCCAATTTCGAACTTGGCCTAGAGTTTATGGAGATAAACATTCTGACAATGTTTCATAAAGATTGGATCAAAACTGTGTCCTCTAGAGCGTACACAAGGTTTTTCAATGATTTGACCTAGTGACCTAGTTTTTGACCCGACGAGACCCAGTTTCAAACTTGTTCTAGATATTACGAGGATAAACATTCTGACAAAGTTTCATGAACTTTGGATGAAAACTGTGCCTTCTAGAGCGTACACAAGGTTTTTCTAAGATTTGACCTACTGACCAAGTTTTGACCCGACATGACCCAGTTTCAAACTTGTCCTACATATTTTGAGGATAACATTCTGACAAAGTTTCATGAACTTTGGATGAAAACTGTGTCCTCTAGAGCGTACACAAGGTTTTTCTATGCTTTGACCTAGTGACCTAGTTTTTGACCCTACATGACCTACTTTCAAACTTGGCTGAGAGTTTATGGAAGTAAACATTCTGTCAAAGCTTCATAAAGATTAGATCAAAACTGTGTCCTCTAGAGCGTACACAAGGTTTTTCTATGATTTGACCTAGTGACCTAGTTTTTGACCCGACATGACCCAGTTTCAAACTTGTCCTACATATTATAAGGATAATCATTCTGACAAAGTTTCATGAACTTTGGATCAAAACTGTGCCTTCTAAAGCGTACACAAGGTTTTTCTAAGATTTGACCTAGTGACCTAGTTTTCGACCCAACGAGACCCAGTTTCGAACTTGGCCTAGAGTTTATAGAGATAAACATTCTGACAATGTTTCATAAAGATTGGATCAAAAATGTGTCCTCTAGAGCATACACAAGGTTTTTTCTATGATTTGACCTAGTGACCTAGTTTTTGACCCGACGTGACCTAGTTTCAAACTTATCCTAGATATTATTAGGATAAACTTTCTGATTAAGTTTCATGGACTTTGGATCAAAACTGTGCCTTCTAGAGCGTACACAAGGTTTTTCAAAGATTTGACCTAGTGACCTAGTTTTTGATCCAACATGACCCAGTTTCGTACTTGGCCTAGAGTTTATGAAGATAAACATTCTGACAATGTTTCATAAAGATTGGATCAAAACTGTGTCCTCTAGAGCGTACACAAGGTTTTTCTATGATTTGACCTAGTGACCTAGTTTTTGACCCGACATGACCCAGTTTCGAACTTGGCCTAGATACTATGAGAATAAACATTCTGACAAAGTTTCATGAACTTTGGATGAAAACTGTGCCCTCTAGAGCGTACACAAGGTTTTGCTAAGATTTGACCTAGTGACCTAGTTTTTGACCCGACATGACCCAGTTTCGAACTTGGCCTAGATTTAATGGAGATAAACATTCTGACAAAGTTTCATAAAGATTGGATCAAAATTGTGTCCTCTAGAGCGTACACAAGGTTTTTCTATGATTTGACCTAGTGACCTAGTTTTAGACCCGACGTGACCCAGTTTCGAACTTGTCCTAGATACTATGAGGATAAACATTCTGACAAAGTTTCATGAACTTTGGATGAAAACTGTGCCCTCTAGAGTGTACACAAGGTTTTTCTAAGATTTGACCTAGTGACCTAGTTTTTGACCCGACATGACCCAGTTTCGAACTTGGCCTAGATTTTATAAAGACTAACATTCTGACAAAGTTTCGTAAAGATTGGATCGAAACTGTGCCCGCTAGAGTGTACACAAGCAAAAGTTGACGGACGTCCGGACGGACGGACGTCCGGACGTCCGGACGGACGTACGACGGACGACGGACATCACGGTATCCCAAAAGCTCACCCTGAGCACTTCGTGCTCAGGCGAGCTAATAAATACAAGTAATCAAGATATGAAAAGCAACAAAACTAACAAACACAAAACAGATTTCGACCTGAAAGCTGAGCTTTCATGAAAAAAACGAACAGAACAATTTTATTTCTACCATTATTAATGTTATCATTATCATTTTATGTGAGTATTTCTCACTCAAAATTTAGATGAAGTCAAAACGTGGTATTGAAATAGTCATGAGCATAATAAATCTGTGTTAGAATCACAGCAAGATACTGCCACTTACAGTTGTCAACTGCACCATTTATTGATTAGAAGAGTTCAGATGCATGCTGGTCTTTGCAGTTCCTGGGTTCACTCACATGATGAGAATCAGGGGCCGTATTCATAAAGCGACTTAAGTTGTTGCTATGTGGTTGCTAAGGCTAAATATCTATAAAGGAGATTCCCTACAACTATGAAATTTGGTCTGGAGGAACAGTCTTTGTAAGACTGTTCCTCCAGAGCAAATTTCATAGTTGTAGGGAATCTCCTTCAAAGAAATTTAGCCTTAGCAACAGCATAGCAACCACTTAAGTCGTTTTATGAATACGGCCCCAGATTATGTGCTTTAGTTCACAGAGCCTGTGTTTACCTATTGAGAGTATTTGGTGATACTGACAATTTGTCCATTCTCTTTAAAACATGATGTTGTAGCTCTGCTTTAGAACTGCCTCTGTGGCAGTTCTACTGTGGGGCTACAACATACTAAATACTAGAAATGTTTTTCAGAGAAAAACTGATGTCCCCCCACCAGCCCATTTCTCATCCCCTCTAATGAATAAAAAGCCTGAACAAGTAAAATATCTAGGCAAGTTTGGAGAAAATCCAACCACTAGTTCTAAAGATATCCTACATAGATGACTATGACCTTGAAAATGAGTTCAAGGTCACCAAAATCAAATCATCTCTTAAACTTGTCCGAATGATGTATCCATGCAAGCTTGGTGAAATTCCATCCATTGATTCAAGAGATATCACTGGTACAAGAAACTGTCATCTAAGTCCTCCAGTGACCTTGAAAATGAGGTCAAGGTCACCAACATCTAATCAGCTCTTAAATCTGTCGCAACAATGTATCCATGCAAGTTTGGACAAATTCGATTCATTGGTTCAGGAGATGTAGTGGGTACAAGATATTGTCATGTAAGTCCTCCAGTGACCTTGAAAATCAGGTCAAGGTCACCAAAATCTAAACAGCTATTAAACTTGTCCCAATGGTGTATCCATGCAAGTTTGGTTAAATTCCATCCATTGGTTCAGGAGATATAGTGGGTACAAGAAATTGACATCTAAGTATTCCAGTGACCTTGAAAATGAGGTCAAGGTCACCAAAATTTGATCAGCTATTAAACATGTCCCAATAATGTGTCCATGCAAGTTTGATGAAATTCCATCCATTGGTTCAGGAGATATAGTGGGTACAAGAAATTGACATCTAAGTCCTCCAATGACCTTGAAAATGAGGTCAAGGTCACCAAATTCTGATCCCTCTTTAGCTTGTCCCAATGATGTATCCATGCCAGTTTGGTGAAATTCCATCCATTGGTTCAAGCGATATCACTGGTACAAGAAATTGTCATCTAAGTCTTCCAGTAACCTTGAAAATGAGGTCAAGGTCACCAAAACCTAATCACCTCTTAAACTTGTCCAAGTGATGTAGCCATGCCAGTTTGGTGAAATTCCATCCATTGGTTCAGGAGGTATAGTGGATACAAGAAATTGTCATCTAAGTCCTCCAGTGACCTTGAAAATCAGGTCAAGGTCACCAAAATCTAATCAGCTCTTAAACTTGTCCCAATGATGTATCCATGCAAGTTTGGTTAAATTCCATCCATTGGTTCAGGAGATATAGTGGGTACAAGAAATCTGTCACAGGGACGCCGACGCCCGGGATCCGCACTGAAAACAATATGTCCCCCCTCACCTTTGGTGGGGGGACATAATTAACAAGAAATCTGCGAAAAGCTATGTCTCTCCTGCCTGTGCATTGTTACAAAATGGGGGTCGTATTTATAAAATGACAAGTGGTTGCTATGCTGTTACTAAGGTTAAATTTCTATGAAGGAGATTCCCTACAAGTATGAAATTTGCTCTGGAGGAACAGTCTGAGCTAGTTCAAGAGAATCTCCTTCATAGAAATTCAGCCTTAGCAACAGCATAGCAACCACTTAAGTCGTTTTATAAATACGGCCCCAGAACTATGCCAAAAAACTTGAAAAAGTTTATGCTGCTGCAGACAGAAAATTCACAACTTGCTTCTGCTGGTATCAAATATTCCTTTAATCTCGCATCTTAAGAATGGCAGATAAGAATGGACATGGACCAGGAGCCTGTAGTGAAGCAAAACTGGAGATACCATGTTCGTGGCCTGTTCACCATTAAGTCTGTGGCCTGGGGCCGTATTCATAAAACGACTTAAGTGGTTGCTATGCGGTTGCTAAGGCTAAATTTCTTTGAAGGAGATCCCCTACAACTATGAAATTTGCTCTGGAGGAACAGTCTTACAAAGACTGTTCCTCCAGACCAAATTTCATAGTTGTAGGGAATCTCCTTTATAGATATTTAGCCTTAGCAACCGCATAGCAACGACTTAAGTGGCTTTATGAATACGGCCCCAGTTTCCCATTTATTGTTCACAACAGTCAGGAAGCAATACATGCGTCTATAAATAAGCCGATATATCTTCAGCACTGCCGACTAGAGATCATTTCACAGGAAAACTGTTGAGGTGCTGCCGTGATGATACCCACGCAGAAAATACATCTCTGAAAGAAATAAAGTCAGCATTTCATAATCATAATATGACTGACTGAGCTAAGAAAGATCAACAAGCTGATTATATATACAACTGTCTATTGTGTTCAAAACTTTCAAATTTCTCGGAATGAAAGGATTTGTTCATTCTATGAAGGTTCTCATAAGAAAGAACTTCAAAAAAGTTTGTAACCACTATCATTACAGGGTATGTCATTATTTGAACAAGCACCCTTTGGGACATTTTCAGTAAGTCCTTTAAATGGAATGGGACCATGACATTCTCATTTTGTTGCTCATGACTCAAGTTTCATAAAAAAATATTTGTCAGTATGCATAACCTTTCTCCCCATTACTGCGCAGACAGATGGACAACTTATCTATTTTGCGATACATTTGATTACAAATGTATCGCAAAATAGATAAGTTGTCCATCCTCAATATCCAACGCATACTGTCAATACCTCTGTAGGGGCAACAGACAGACAGCCAGATAGACAGACTTCAGTATGATACAACATACTCATTACTACAAAACTCATTTCCATAGCCCATACTGCCAATAGCTTTGTATAAACAGACAGACAGAGTCAGACAGACAGACAGACAGGCAGGCAGGCAGGCAGGCAGACAGAGACAGACAGACAAACCAACTTACCTGCAATGTGACACAACACATTCATTACTACAGTATTCATTATCCCAGCCTGTGTTATCTATAGCTCTGTTGGTACAACCATTTCTTATACACATCCCTGCCATTACTCTACTGGAACGTACCTACACAAGTAAAGAATACAGTTTATCATATGACGTCACTGTTATTCAATGGATAATGTTGTGTCATAAAAACCACACGTGTAATAACACTTTGGTGCATACACATAACGTTATTGACAACGTCCATGTAAACAATGCGTTTTTTTATTGAAAAAAATGTTCATTTTGAAGGCATTAAAATACCATTTTAAAGGGTCATAAGATAAACAGAATCTTACACTCATGGTCATTTCATATGAAATTTATGAAACGTGCCGAAGGCTCTTTTCATAAATTTCATATGAAATGACCATGAGTGTAAGATCCTCTATATATCATATGACATTGCATCTATGAGTGTTATAGCATCATGTGTAAAAAAGATAATGCACTAGTGGATTAAATACATGCAAATTTTTTTATCCGATCAAACCAGTAATACAATTTATGTCAGTTCATTTCAGAACAATTTTATAATGTGATCTATACCAGTTTGAAGACCAGATACCAATCTGAAGACTGCACGGCATAAGCCATATACAGTACATGTACTTTTATTAAAATAGACTGTCATCAACCATACCATGAATGGCATGGAGGGAATCTGTTTACAGTCAAATATATGGTCTGTATATGCTGTTCAGTGACTTTCTAGCATCCAACAGACTGTCAAGATGGAGCATCTTGGATAACATTTTTCTGATATAAGTTTTCTTATTTCTTAACAAAGCATACATTGTGACCCCTCACTAAAGCAGCCACTGGCAAAATGCTATGAGACTAAAAGTCTTAATTCTAAAATTAAGGAGCAAGGACACAACTTTATTGCTTAACTGTCAATTTCTTAAGGGAGAAAACTTTAATAGTATTTGTTTCCTTGATAAATGAAACCTTCTCATGATTTTGCTCCCCTGAGGCAAAATTATTTCCTTTACAGGGGGCCCTTAACCCTTTCGCTGCCAAATATATAGTGAAAAGTTCCCCTCAGCGCCAAATATTTTTTTCATATTTTGCTATCGCAGGGTTCAGCTATTAAATCTTACATTTCTCACGAATTAAAGATGGTATGAAGCTCAAACTTTGAGCACAACCAGTTTAATTGTTTTCCAACAGTTTGCAATAATATTATTCCTAATTTCTTGAATTTTACGGCCTATTTAACAAATAATAAGTGATCAGGAGCACATATATGTATTCTAGAGGCTAAACCGTATTTTTCTAAAGAATACAACTTTGACAAATAGCAATTTTATTACAAATTCTATTGAAACATTGTATTTAATGCTCTCCATGTCTTAGAACCTGATTTCTCAATAGGAGGCATTGTTCTTGGGTCATGTCTATATTCTAGCACCCGTTATATTAGAAAGTCACAAAATGCGTGCTTCAAATAGCATTTCAAGTACCTCCTATTACAGTTTTCCAACATATTTGAACCTCAACACATATTTTGTATGATGCTAAGATACTATGGCAATGTGTATAAAATTGTCAATGTACTCATTTCAATCCAACACTTTCATACAAAGGTGCTACTTTACCCCACCCCCCAGAAAGCAGCGCCAAGTACAGAAATTCAGATGTGGGCCAAAATGTCATGATATCTCAGCATACATTACGCTAGAGTCAACAAAACTTTGTAAACAATAGTTTATTTACTCACATTATCCATACCCTTCAGTGCCATTTAACCATATATCTTCAACATCTGCTCCCTTAGGCAACCAACATTTAGCTTCAGACGCCATTTTGAATGGCAAAAACACAACTTTTTCCCTTTTTTGAAAACACGTTTTCACTGTCTATCTACTTTCGTTTTTGTTCATTGTTTGGTCTGTTTACACACCGCATATGACCTTTGGATTGATTTCCAGTGTATTGTGAATTTCACAACATCGTGAAGCTTACTTATGGTTGGTTAAAAACAAGTACTAGCTTTGTCGACGCAAGTCGCCTATGGCAGTCGGCCAGGTAGTGGACTCCAGTCGCCTACGGCAGCGAAAGGGTTAAGCCCCTGTGTGTTATCTCCCAAAGAGGTGTATCCATATACATGTATCTTAAGGTCAACATGTACACTTTAAAGGGAAGCAACTCTGTCATCATTTTTGCCTTCTTTCTCAACTGGAGAATCAACTTTTTATTGAAAAAATTTGCTCCCCCTAAAGTCAATTCTTTCCTTTAAGAGCAGACTTCTTTATGGAAGGATTTTGCCATCCAGGGAAGCAAACAGGAAGTCACAAAAGTTGTTTCTCTTTGTAAATATGGCAGAAAAAGTGTATTTTTACAATTAAAGGTTGTATACTTACACTTGGTTGTAATTGTTGTTCAACAGCAGGTTCATCAACCATGGGATAATCACTGCCTATGGAATTATACCCTCCCATATTGGTTGTCAGGGGTGATGGCTGGTGCCCGTTACTGAAGGTAAATGCTCCTGGATGCTGGGGACTAGGTATATGCTGAGGACTACTAGCATGCTGTGGACTAGCCATGTGTTGAGGACTTGTCATATGCTGTGGACTTGTAATATGCTGTGGACTAGGCATATGATGTGGGCTAGCCATATGCTGTGGGCTTGGCATATGCTGTGGACTCACAATATGTTGTGGACTGGGCATATGGTGTGGACTTGAAACATGCATTGGGCTTGTGACATGCTGTGGACTGACATGTTGTGGACTTGGGATATGCTGTGGACTGATGTTCTGAGCCGGATGAGGACTGGAGTTGTTGAAACTGTACATATCCATATGGTTGTCAGCCATCTGAGACATCAATCTTTGTGGGGAGGCTCCCATGGGGGAATGCTGAGGGGGTGAGTTCCCTGGTTCATCTGATGTGGCCTGAAATTCATTTCAAAATTATTAATAGCAAATAATCATCATCATCATCAAAGTAACAGATTAATGAAATACCTCCATAGTTTGATCAGTGCCTAAAAGACTTGGTTTAATTTCCAGGTCAGGGGCCGTATTCATAAAACGACTAAAGTCGTTGCTATGCTGTTGCTAAGGCTAAATTTCTTTGAAGGAGATTCCCTACAACTATGAAATTTGCTCTGGAGGAACAGTCTTACAAAGACTGTTCCTCCAGACCAAATTTCATAGTTGTAGGGAATCTCCTTTATAGATATTTAGCCTTAGCAACGGCATAGCAACGACTTAAGTGGCTTTATGAATATGGCCCCAGGTCCATTTCCAATACTGTGTCTATTCAGTTATAAGACAGTTTTTCCTTACAGAATAACCCCTAAGATCTATATCAGTCTTGTGTAAATCTGCTATAAGATTATAACAATCCATCATGAGTGTCCATGTAGGATAGGGAAATCTCACCCGAGGGGTCGGAATTTCAACCAGGGATGAGGCTTGCCGAGTCCCTGGTTGAAATTCCGACCCCGAGGGTGAGATTTACCTATCCTACATGGACTGGCTCATGATGGATTATTTTTCTCCTACTGTTAGCGGATTTTTAACCTAAAGTCGGATTAGGCTTCAGAACAGGAAAATTCTAACTTTTTAACCAATGATCTGAAGTAAATTTTGTGCAGCCCAGTGTGTTTATCGGGTCCTAAAATGGGCTTAAACACAGTTTGCACCTCAAAATTAGACGGAACACGATATGTGGACTATTTCATCTTCCAGAGGGCGAAAACAAAATGCAACTTAGCCTCTCACGTCACGCGCGTCAAGTTTGCTAGCGATGTTTTAACCGGTTTTAGTGACTTCATTAAAAATTAGTGACGTCACAAACCCATGATCTGCTATCAAACGTCATCTGACATGCTTGCGTGTCCATTTTGTTCATTTAAAATTAAAATATTAGTAAAAAAATGAAAAAGTATGGTTGCTTATATAAGAAAGATGTTGCCAGGTATAAGATAGAAATTTCTTATATGAGCTGAGAGCCTATCTTATATAGGCAAAGGTGGGAGAAAATGTTTTCTCCTTGGATCTAGATATTTGGATTTTTTTACGAAGGGAAATATCATGTCATATAACCAAGCAAATATGGTATATGGGTGTCTGATTCAATATTGATTACACCTTTCTTTCAGAAAGTTCTGAATTTAGCGCAAACCATGTAAAGTTGGATCAGACACTGCATTCTGTGGCATAATTATGGTCATCTTAAGTACCAAAAAGCACAAAACAATAATTACATCTGCAAAATTTCAAAAAAAAATATTTCATACAAGCTATATTATATACAGACTTCAAAGACTAGAGGGCAAACAGTGTAGATCCAGATTTCAACTATTTTCTACTTTTTTTTCGTTTTAAAGGTTAACTTGTCATGTAGCTTTTCTTTATTCCTCTATGGCCAAAAAACAAAGGAATCCCCAGAATTTTACAAAATCTGAAACTGCTTGTTTTAATATGGCAGAGTTTATGGTAATTTCAAATCAGTAAATCATATTGGTTGTCATCGGGACATCTTCTGATGCAGATTTTATCAAAAATCATAAAATGAGTTGAAATTATAGCTTGTCGCGATACACTGGTCTCCTTTTATGTTAACAAATAATGATTACCAGATTGTGGTTTGTGAAAGATTAACCAGATAAATGTGTGGCATGCAAAGAAAAGAGGCCTTAACCCATTTATGCCCCATGGACTATTCTATTCTTATCAAATGGATGTGTCCATTTATCGATTTGGGGGTGGCTGCTTTAGTTTTTAGTATCATTTTTATGTCATTTTAATGGGAAATACCCATTTGTCTTATGCAAAAAGTGTAGATCCTGATCAGATGCAGCATTCTGCTGCATCTGATCTGGGTCTACACTGTTTGCCAAGGTCCCCTTTATGGAACACTAGGCATAAATGGTTTAAGGCATGTGTGCCAGTCAATGCTCAGGTCAGATTGTGCGTTATTGGTATGGAGTAACCAGAGTTTTCTCGTTTAATTATATGGATTCCACAAGGTTCATAGATACTTCATTTGATCAGTTTATATACTGGTGTACAGACTAAAATGAATTTTGCTGTTTGCAAATTTTGCTTTGAGGTACTTTTTCACATGACCTGACATAACTTATGATTTTCTGGATATTATTAATTTAAACTCAATGTCTGTTACTATTAGCTCCAAACCAGTCTGCCTGGAGGCTGTATATTTTTATTAACTTATTAGGGTAATGATAATAGTTAAATTTGCAAACAGCACAGATCAAAATGAGGCGGCTCATGATGAGCTGCCTCAACTGGATCTAGACCATCTACCATCAAGTCTTTGAAGTCTCCATATGATAGAGCTGAGATAAAACTTTTTTTTTTAAATTTTGCAGACATAAATTATGTTGTCTGCTTTTTGGCACTTTAAGGGTTTGACACAAACATGGTATCAGAGTAAAAGAGACTTTATGGCATGTGTGTCAGCCAGTCAATCAGATAAGCTAGTGCATTGGTATAGACTAAAGGGAGTCTTCATATTTAATTATATAAAGTCCCCAGCCTGCAAATCTTTGAAACTAATCTAAATACCAAATGCAGAAGGCTTTAATATGACTGCAAACAACAATGTACAAACCAATCTGTCTTGGCTCACTACAAGATTGCCCCTCACCCTCCATTTCAAAATTAGCTGATTCTTTCCTGATTTTCCCGACTTTTCCTTATCTTTTACATATTCAAAGCTGATAATGCTCTTTACTTTAACAATCATAAAAGTATCACTTAAAACTTAAAGGAAAGAATCTGGGGCCGTATTCATAAAGCCACTTAAGTCGTTGCTATGTGGTTGCTAAGGCTAAATATCTATACAGGAGATTCCCTACAAATATGAAATTTGGTCTGGAGGAACAGTCTTTCTAAGACTGTTCCTCCAGAGCAAATTTCATAGTTGTAGGGAATCTCCTTCAAAGAAATTTAGCCTTAGCAACAGCATAGCAACAACTTAAGTCATTTTATGAATACGGCCCCTGCTCCCCATACTTCTATGCATGGATTATCTTTCCTGTTAGTATATCCTTTCCCCCTGAGCAGATAAAGTATACATGTATTGTCAGAAGATTACTGAAGTTATTCATTTTCACATTCCCTGACTTTTCCCCAACTTTTCAAATGTCCCTGGCCAATTGTAAGACTCCATGACTTTTCCCTGACCGAGAAAAAAATCATTTTCCAGATTTTTATCCCCTGATCTGGGCAGTCCTGAGACCCTGGACAGTCTTGGTTGAAAGTCCTAGCAATATAATAGTCATTGTATCTCATCACAGCCTCACAGTCTATTCTGCTTGACTGTAATCCTTCTCAATTCAAGGAGCCCCATTTATGGTGACTTTTTGAGGATAATTCTTCTTATTTCTTTATGAAATCATATATATCATAAAAATATATGCTGTGATCCCTCATTAGAACCACCTCTAAAAGAGGTGGATTTAATGATGGTTCACAACATAAGTTTAATGGAGAACAAACAGAAAATATCTCAAAATAATCCTCAAAATTTCCCTTATTATCTGGAGCTCTGAATCTTCTGTTATGATAATTTTGCATAACAGAGTGCAGAAAAGAAGTTCTTAAGACTATTTCTTGCCACAACAAGCATGGTGGCAAGCTATTGTTCCGACGTATTCTTTCCCTGCAGCAGGGTGCAAGTTAGGGACTATTTATTTCCCCATAAAAACTCGTAATTAGCTCCGGTATTGACAAAGGCTTGATTTTTGGTCCTAGTCCTCACCTGTTGTCGTCTACAGCTGTCCTTTGATCCGCTTACAGTTTAACCACTCAAGCATGACAGCCAATTACTTGTTCATAAACACGATCATGATATCCTTTTACGTGATGAGAGGTTAAAGAAAAGCGTGAATCTTAAATTTTGATAGATCACCTTTCATGGGTCTAAAGGTCAGTTTTCTGTTACATAACACTGGGAACTTATTAATCTTAAGATGATAATGTTTTCTGTCACAGCCCTAAATATTAAGACATCTAAAATGTCTACCCCTAAAAGCACCAAAAACAAGCAGGCGACAAAATTTATGTCTGCAAAACTCAAAAAATGTTTCATTCAAGCAGTATCATACTGGGAAATCTAAGGCCCGATTTCACGTCACAGTTAGAACTCATTTTAACTAGTCGGTGGTTTATTTTACCTTAAGGCACAATGTAAAATTTTGGTGTTCCGTGTACTAAGTTTTACGTGAAATCGAGCTTAAGACTTTTGGGCAAACAGCTGAATGCCAGATGAGGTGGCTCTTTATGAGCCCCCTCACCTGGATCTATGCTGTTTGCAAATTCAACTATTTTCATTCTTGGCACTTTTAAGTGTAAAAACTGATTTCTGATTTTACTATCTTGCTATGTGTCACAAAAGAGCTGCAGCAGAACAGCAAACTGGCCAGACCTGATCAGACTGCATCTTCATAATTAATGTGTACAAAGTGTAGACCAAACTTCTGTGAAAGCTAAGACTGCACAACTCTTATGAGCCGTACAGATATTTTACCAAACTTACCATCACTTAGCCCAGAAGCACTAAAACTTTATCACTGAGAACTGCCTACTCAAAGCTTCACAAATGCTTACTGGACAAGGTCTACAACAGCTTACACCTATTAACCACTAGGTACCAACATCTGAATGTAGACACAAAAGATCTTGACCACATCGGGCAGCTGCACAGACTGTTCAGAATATTTGCTTGCAGCAGACGACATGATGCTCTGTATCTCTCAGAAGCTTTTGATTCTCTTACCTGTGAGACCAGGCTTGCCCTGTAAGCTGCCAGCTGCTTCAGATATTCTTTCTTAGCCAGCTCTGTTCTTTTCTTGTAATTCTGAAGATAAACCAAAATAAATGATATTCAGGATTCAGAAACTAGAGCATGTGAGCAGGGGCTCACGTATACCCCCGGCCAGCGCCACCGCAAAATAAAAACACATTTAATACAAGCAAATGTTAACTAACAGACAGACAGATGGACAATCTATTACAAATCCAGTGAAAGGCCTAAAAACAAACACCAAAAGGTTCCATTAAAATAAATGCAAATTATGTTATCAAAAAAATATACAAATTTAACACAAAATTTCAACGTAAGTATACATAAACTTCTATGTCTGCGACCTTGACCTAAAGTCAGCAGCAGCATCCCAATGATGTCAACTAATCAGTTTAAAGCTAGATGTAAACCTAATAACATAGCAAAATCTGAGAAATTTCTTCCATAAATTTTCCCATTTATTGCATTGGAGTGAGAGATGGGAAAAAGAAAAAAGAAAAAGAAGACCAAAAGAAATCTTAGCATCTTGATTTTCTTCCCAACAATATATATGGCCATTCTCAAGATGTATACAAAATTTGAAGACTGTGGCTCTCATGAGAACAGAGAAATCTGTGACAAAAAGTTAATTGGAGAGAAAGAAAAAATGGACAAACAAAGGGAATGATAAGCAGGAGGACGCTGATTCTCTCTTACAAAGTACAACTAGTCATACACAACGTTTGAACCAAATTTCAAAATCCTAGCTAAAGTGGTTCTTAAGAAATCTTTGACAGAAATTTTATTGGAGAGAAAGAAAAAATGGACAAACAAAGAGAATGATAAGCAGCAAGAGGCTGATTCTCTCTTACATGATACAACTAGTCATACCCAATGTTTGTACAAAATATCAAAATCCTAGCTGAAGCAGTTCCTGAGAAATCTGTGACAATAATTTAATTGGAGAGAAAGAAAAAGAAAAAATGGACAAATAAAGGGAATGATGGGAGGAAGAGGCTGATTCTCTCTTACACAGTACAACTAGTCACACCCAACATTTGTACCGAATTTCAAAGTCCTAGCTGTAGTAGTTCCTGAGAAATCTGTGACAAAAATTTAATTGGAGAGAAAGAAAAAATGGACAAACAAATGGACTGATAAGTAGGAAGAGGCTGATTCTCTCTTACACAGTACAACTAGTCATACCCAATGTTTGTACCAAATTTCAAAGTCCTAGCTTTAGTGGTTCCTGAGAAGTCTATGACAAAAATTAATTGGAGAGAAAGAAAAATGGACAAACAAAGGGACTGATAGGCAGGAGAAGGCTGATTCTCTCTTACACAGTACAACTAGTCATACCCAAGGTTTATACCAAATTTGAAAGTCCTGGCTGTAGAGGTTCCTGAGAAATCTGTGACACAAATTTAATTGGAGAGAAAGAAAAAATGGACAAACAGAGGGACTGATAAGCAGGAGAAGGCTGATTCCTTCTTACACAGTACAACAGAGAAAGAAAAAATGGACAAACAGAGGGACTGATAAGCAGGAGAAGGCTGATTCCCTCTTACACAGTACAACTAGTCATACACAACCTTTATACCACATTTCAAAGTCCTAGATATAGTGGTTCCTGAGAAATCTGGGACAAACAAGAGGCCCAAATGGGCCTGATATCGCTCACCTGGCTATTGTGCAACAGGACCATTCTGATACAAAATTGGTCCAATTCCACTGAGAATTTCTCATTTTCACATTTTGCTACTTTTAGTAACAGAGGCCAACTTGCCTGGTCTTTATATATTTAGTTTTGGAACACCTCAATGCAAGAATCATTTTGCCACAATTTCATCAAAATCCATTCAGGGGTTACTGAGATATTGCCAGTTTCATGTTTTGTACTATTTTTAGTAAAGGCAGATGGCGGCCATCTTGGATTGCTAAAATGCAAAAAATCAAAAGCCTTCATGCAAGGACCCTTTTGACACAAAATTTGGTCCAGTTCCATTGAGATTTTCTGATTTTCACATTTTGCTACTTTTAGTAACAGAGGCCAACTTGCCTGGTCTTTATATATTTAGTTTTGGAACACCTCAATGCAAGAATCATTTTGCCACAATTTCATCAAAATCCATTCAGGGGTTACTGAGATATTGCCAGTTTCATGTTTTGTACTATTTTTAGTAAAGGCAGATGGCGGCCATCTTGAATTGCTAAAATGTAAAAAATCGAAAAGCCTTCATGCAAGGACCATATATCAGTCATCCGGAGTCTGACACAAATTAACCCAATTCCATTGAGATTTTCTAATTTTCACATTTTTCTATTTTTAGTAACAGAGGCCAACTTGCCTGGTCTACAGTTAGATATTTTTGAAACATCTCAATGCAAGAATCATTTTGACACAAATTTCGTCAAAATCCATTCAGCGGTTACTGAGATATTGTCATTTTCATGTTTTGTGCTATTTTTAGTAACGGCAGATGGCAGCCATCTTGGAATGCCAAAATGCAAAAAATCGAAAAAGCTTAATGAAAGGACCATTCTGACACAAAATTAACCCAATTCCATTGAGATTTTCTAATTTTCACATTTTTCTATTTTTAGTAACAGAGGCCAATATGACTGGTCTACAGTTAGATATTTTTGAAACATCTCAATGCAAGAATCATTTTGACACAAATTTCGTCAAAATCCATTCAGCGGTTACTGAGATATTGTCATTTTCATGTTTTGTGCTATTTTTAGTAACGGCAGATGGCAGCCATCTTGGAATGCCAAAATGCAAAAAATCGAAAAAGCTTAATGAAAGGACCATTCTGACACAAAATTAACCCAATTCCATTGAGATTTTCTAATTTTCACATTTTTCTATTTTTAGTAACAGAGGCCAATATGACTGGTCTACAGTTAGATATTTTTGAAACATCTCAATGCAAGAATCATTTTGACACAAATTTTGTCAAAATCCATTCAGCGGTTACTGAGATATTGTCATTTTCATGTTTTGTGCTATTTTTAGTAACGGCAGATGGCGGCCATCTTGGAATGCCAAATTGCAATTAATCGAAACGACTTCATGCAAGGAACAGTCTGACACAAAATTGGTACAATTCCATTCAAGGGTTCTTGAGTAATTGTCATTTTTATGTTTGTGCTATTTTTAGTAACACCAGATGGCGGCCATCCTGGAATGCCAAATTACAATTAATCGAAATGGCTTCATGCAAGGAACATTCTGACACAAAATTGGTCCAATTCCATTCAAGGGTTCTTGAGTAATTGTCATTTTTATGTTTGTGCTATTTTTAGTAACGGCCCCCATGGTGGCCATCTTGGATAGTCAACTGGCACAAAATTGAAATAATTCCATTCAAGAACCATTTCTGACCAAATCTGGTCAGAATTGGTTGCATTTTCTTTAGATATTGACATTTGAGCAATATCGGCCTTGTAAACGCTAAGTAGGTCACTGTGACCTAATTCCGCTATAGATTTTTTTTATTTTTACAATTTTCAATACCAAGGTCCCACTTATGTTCCATGCAAACTTTCAACCAAATATACCAAATGGTTCTGGAGAAGAAGTTGATTTTGTTGTTTTTGCTATTTTTAGTAACGGCAGCCATCTTGGATTCTTGACCTGACCCAATTTTACAATTTTGAAACCCTGCAGTCTGGTCATGCTCCATGTGAAATTTGAGATCCATGGGTTCAATGGTTTTAGAGAAGAAGTTGTTTGAAGTTGTTTAAATAGGTCATTTTTTGACATTGGCATTTGAGCAAAATTACACACGTAAACAGAAAGTAGGTCACTGTGACAAAACTCCGCAACAGATTTTTTTCATTTTTACAATTTTGAATACCAAGGTTTCACTGATGTTCCATGCCAAAATGCAGACAAATATACCCAGTGGTTCTGGAGAAGAAGTTTATTTTGTTGTTTTTGCTATTTTTAGTAACGGCGGCCATCTTGGATTTTCAACCTGACCCAATTTTACAATTCTGAGTCCCTGGAGTCAGGTCATGCTCCATGTGAAATTTGAGAACCATGGGACCAGTAGTTTTACAGAAGAAGATGTTTGAATATTTGTTTTTAGGTGTTGACGGACGACGCACGACGGACGCATTGGTATGACAATAGCTCACTATGGCCCTTCGGGCCAGGTGAGCTAAAAATTAATTGGAGAGAAAGAAAAAATGGACAAACAAAGGGACTGATAAGCAGGAGAAGGCTGATTCTCTCTTACACGGTACAACTAGTCATACACAACGTTTGAACCAAATTTCAAAATCCTAGCTAAAGTGGTTCCTGAGAAATCTGTGACAGAAATTTAATTGGAGAGAAAGAAAAAATGGACAAACAAAGGGACTGATAAGCAGGAGAAGGCTGATTCTCTCTTACACGGTACAACTAGTCATACCCAACGTTTGTACCACATTCTAGAGTCCTAGATATAGCGGTTCCTGAGAAATCTGTGACAAAAAATTAATTGGAGAGAAAGAAAAAATGGATAAACAAAGGGACTGATAAGCAGGAGAAGGCTGATTCTCTCTTACACGGTACAACTAGTCCTACCCAACGTTTGTACCAAATTTCAAAGTCCTAGCTTTAGTGGTTCCTGAGAAATCTGTGACAGAAAAAATGTTAACACACACAAACATATTAAAGGAAAGACCAACAAGAGCTGTCGCCTGACAGCATAGCTCGCCTGAATAGGTGCTTGCCCATCACAAAGTCGCTATGGTGGTGTGGACTACTATGTATAAAACTTCAGGCAAGCATGTCCATAATGACAACACATTTATAAACAAAAGCTATCTCAGAAATGTCTTAAAATAAATAAAAAATACACATGAAATTTCACAGTCCATGAGCTAGAGGTCAAAGAACTAAGGGGTAGGGGGGGGGGGGGAGGAGGGCAGGGCTAGGATGTATCAAAGCCTTTAACCGTTATCTAACATCAGTCCAAGTATTAGTATCAACTGAGTCCATTGTGGCACTGTGAAATTATGTCTTCATTAATATAAAACTAATCAAAATCTTTAAGACAAAACTCAAAGTCCATGACCTTGACATCAAGGTCATCCAGTCGGGTAAGTATATAGTGTTTTGTAAAAACTCAAAAAAGTGTCTAACATCAGTTCAAGTGTAAACTAAATCTCTGCCAAGCATTATGAATCAGTACGCAATTAGAAAACTTTATTAAAGACCAAATTTCCTAAGTCCCTGACCTTGACACTAAGCTCACCGAGCAGGGCTGGGGTAGTACTCTGTAAAACTTTGGACTAATATCTAACTACAGTGCCAATATAAAAAGAATTCATCTATGGGTTCAGGAGATATGTGTCATTAAAAAACTTTAACCAAAACATCCAATCAATAAAAAGACAATTTTCTAAGTCCATGACCTTGACATCAAGGTCACTGAGGGGGGTAGGGGTGGTACCTAGGAAAACTTCAGACCAATATCTAACTACAGTGCAAGTATCAAAGGAATCCATCCATGGGTTAAGGAGATACTGGGCTTTAGAAAACTTTAACCAAAACATCCAGTCCCAAAAAACTCCCAATTTTCTAAGTCCATGACCTTGACATCAAGGTCAAGGAGTGGGGTGGGGGTGGTACCATGTTAAACTTTGGACCAATATCTAACTACAGTGCAAGTATCAAAAGAATCCATCCATGGGTTAGGGAGATATAGGTCTTTAAAAAACTTTAACCAAAACATCCATCCGGACGCCGACGCTGACGCCGACGCGGACGCGGACGCCGTGGTGACAACAATAGCTCTTCCTGAACTTTCGTTCAGGCGAGCTAAAAACTATATACCCCCTATATACTTCGTATACCGGGGGTATAATAAGACTGATATTCAGGACTGAGGAACAGTCTGATCATTTGCTTGCAAATTCACTTCATATTTTTCCAACATGTTAACATAACTGCACAGCTCTGAATACAATTCAAATACCACTGCTGTCCATTTTCCATTTACATGTTGTGGCTCCTAAATTTCTGGCCATTTCCCACTTTAACCCTTATAGCACAAAAAGACCATTCATCGTTAAACAACTCCTGTAGACCCTTAATTAGAGTCATCTAGCCAACTTGCTGTAATGAAGGGCCCTCACAATTATCCCAAAACAAAGGCTATAAGATAATGGAATTTAACAATTTCACGTTTTTATTAATGAATACTCAAGGATTTTTCTTCTTCTTTTTTTTTCCCCCATGAGAGCATTATATTGTGGCCACTGGCCACATTTCAAATTGCACTGGCTTGGCAGTTCTACCCAGGGATCACATGGCCATTCTAATGAGGAACCACCAAACAACCTGGTAAAAGTATTCCCTGAACACGCATGCAATAGTAAAATTTTCATTTATTTCGTTCTCTGAGTGTCCTGCGTGGAAATGAAATATGACACTTTTATTTGAGCCGCGACACGAGAAAACCAAAAAAGTGGTTGTGTGCCCAGCGCAGACTCAAATCAGCCTGGGCATCCGCCCAGTCTGATCAGAGTCTTCCCTGTCCCCATGGAGGTAGATTAGACCCTTAGCTACCCTTTAAGAGCTCAGCGAAGACTCTGATCAGACTGGGTGGATGTCCAGACTGATCTGAGTCTGCGCTGGGTGCACAACCACTTTGTTTGTTTTCTCGTGTTGTGGCTCATTTGTCACATAACTCTCTCATCTATTAATCCCAGATAAACAACTCATGTTTGAAAAAAACATGAACAAAAAACAATATTAATGAATAGTTATATTATGATAACTGGGTATAATAAATCCCAGAAAATTCATTTTAATTCAACCATCGCCATGGTTACCATATGAAAATTGCATGAGGAAAAATTATCTGTCAAATCAAATCTCGTTACTCATACAAAATGCATGTGGTTTCTGAAATGATTCAAATTTTTTCTGCCAAAAGAAAATTAGACGGCAATACAATATAAAGGAAAATTAGCCTGCAAAATGAGACTGAAGAAATATCATGTCCTGAGTGAATTAACCTACTTAGAATATGAAAATAATCTATATATATCATACAGAAAAAATTCTAAGAACTGGGACATATAGGTCTGAGCAAACAGTGCAGACCCAGATCAGACTGGTCAGGGTCCACACTGATCAGTGTCCACACTGTTTGTCATTCCATCTGCATCTTTCAAATGCATTCCGGCATCGTGAAACCAAACTGTTCTGCTTTTATACAGAAATGGTTAACGTGAACAGATAATTTGGGCAGTACAGTAATATTTGGAATACCGTAAAATTATAAAAATTTGGACACCTGAAAGAATTGAGCTGCGACACGAGAAAACCAACAATGTGGTTGCACGCCCAGCGCAGACTCAGATCAGCCTGGGAATCCACCCAGTCTGATCCGAATCTTTGCTTTGCGCTAACAGGGTAGCTAAGGGTCTAAGCTACCTATATGCGGCCAGCGAAGACTCTGATCAGACTGGGCGGATGCCCAGGCTGATCTGAGTCTGGGCTGGGCGCACAACCACATTGTCGGTTTTCTCGTGTCGCGGCTCAATTATCTTAGTTGTCTTGAAAACAGAACAGTTTGGTTTCACATGCAGTCATGCATGTAAAAGAGCTGGTTCTGCACAGTTTGCTCAGACCTAACAGTCCGAATACTTATAAGTTTGGAAGAGGAAAACCCTTTACAGCAGAATTAATACAACTTGGCCCAGTTGTTCAAAGCATTGTTAGTTTAACAAAGTTGTTGGTCAAAGATTTCTTCGGTCTCCAAGTACATATAAAATCAAGAGAGCCAATATTTTTTGCTGAAAAAAAAACGAAATGCTCCTTATATTTTTTTTTTTTGTCAAAAATGGCAGTTACCTTTGAAAATTTATCGTCTCATTTACTATCGATGTCATTAGTTTTGAAGAACTAGGGCCATATTTACATGCTTGGGGTCATTAACCCTACTGCACTCACAACAGCCAAAACTCTATGGAGTTTTGGCTGTTCTGAGTGCAATAGGGTTATGGAGGGAAAAAACAAATTCCCTCATCTTATAACCAAATAAATATAGTAACTCACATTTTTGGTGTCAGGGTCAAGACCCTCCCACATTGAGGCAACAATCTTCGACACTTCTCCAAAACTTGCGCTAGGATTCTGTCCCTTAATGGCAGCTTGGGTGTCTCGGAAAAACAAGGCATATGCTGACACTGGCCTGAAAAATATAGAACATCCAAGTCAAGACAAGAAACATCCCCTATTTCTTCAGTTATAAGATGGGAATTTTCCCTTCCCAAAACAATCCCAACAAGTAAATTCAGTGAATTTATATCCCCCGCCGAAGAGGCCCTGATTTGTTGTTTATGTATAAGTTTCATAGAATTCTATTCGTTGACGACTTAGTTACGGCTGAATTCGTCAATTATAAATTGATTCAAGGGCAATAACTCTTACATACCTGATACCATTCAGACGAAACTTTGTGCATAACAGCATTATGGTCGTATATACTTGGTTTAAGTTTCATGAAGTTTCGGTAATAACTGGTTACTTAGTTATGGCTAATTTTATTGATTTTAAGTCAATTCAAGGGCAATAACTCTGTAGTACAAATGCCATATGGATGGAACTTTATGTGCATGGCCATGTTATGGTGATATATATTCAGTTTAAGTTTCATGAAGTTTCGATAATTGGTTACTAAGTAATTAAGTTATGACTGATTCTATTGATTTTAAGTCAATTCAAGGGCAATAACCCATGCATTACTGAAGCCAGTCTGATGAAACTTCACATACATGACCATGTTATGTCGATATATATTTAGTTTAAGTTTCATGAAGTTTCGATAATTGGTTACATAGTTATGGCTCATTTTATTGATTATAAGTCAATTCAAGGGCAATAACCCATGCATTACTGAAGCCAGTCTGATGAAACTTCAGGTGCATAACCATGTTATGGTGATATATATTTGGTTTAAGTTTCATGAAGTTTCCATAACTGGTTACATAGTTATGGCTCATTTTATTGATTTTGAGTCAATTCAGGGGCAATAACTCATGCATTATTAAGCCAGTCTGATGAAACTTCACATGCATCAGCGGTTTATGATGATACATATTCATACTAAGTTTCATGAAGTTTCGATCATTGGTTACATAGTTATGGCTCATTTTATTGATTTTGAGTCAATTCAGGGGCAATAACTCATGCATTACTGAAGCCAGTCTGATGAAACTTCACATGCATCAGCAGTTTATGATGATACATATTCATTCTAAGTTTCATGAAGTTTCGATCATTGGTTACATAGTTATGGCTCATTTTATTGATTTTGAGTCAATTCAGGGGCAATAACTCATGCATTACTGAAGCCAGTCTGATGAAACTTCACATGCATCAGCAGTTTATGATGATACATATTCATTCTAAGTTTCATGAAGTTTCGATCATTGGTTACATAGTTATGGCTCATTTTATTGATTTTGAGTCAATTCAGGGGCAATAACTCATGCATTACTGAAGCCAGTCTGATGAAACTTCACATGCATCAGCGGTTTATGATGATACATATTCATTCTAAGTTTCATGAAGTTTCGATCATTGGTTGCATAGTTATGGCTCATTTTATTGATTTTGAGTCAATTCAGGGGCAATAACTCATGCATTACTGAAGCCAGTCTGATGAAACTTCAAGAGCATCAGCGGTTTATGGTGATACATATTCATTCTAAGTTTCATGAAATTCCATCCAGTGGTTACATAGTTATGACTCCGGACGGAAAGACGGATGGACGGACGGACGGAAGGATGGACGGACAGACGGACGGACGGACATGGAGAAACCTATATCCCTCCGCTTTCGGCGGGGGATAAAAATCTAGATCCATCTTTATAAGATGGATCTAGATTTTTTGGGATTGTTTTAGAAGGGAAAACCCAATCTCATAGCAGTTGATTGATCTTTTGCTTAACGTCCACGGTAAACAACTATGGTCATGTCGGGACGGTCAGTTAACCTAACCACACTATTCCTGGGCAGGCTTAGACCTCCTAAGCGATTAACCAGTAATAAGTGTGCATACTTTCGCCAGTAGCTGACAACTGCCCTTCTTGAATCAGCGGAAGGAGAAACGAAAGTATGTGGCCAGACCGGGTTTCGAACCCAGGACCCCTGACCTATGAGTCAGGTGCCCTACTGACTGCACTACGCAGCCCAGCTTTAATCTCATAGCAGAATTTCATCTCATAGCAGAATTTCATTAGACTGATTTACATATTTGGGGACATTTTAGAGATGGGGGATCACCATTTTACAGCTGAATAAATATGGAACCAAAATGCCTTATTCAGTGCAAGTATTCTAAATTAGTGCATAGTAAGGCACTGAGATCCATAACAAAGTTAGTAAATTTGTCTTTCTATTATTGGCTGCGTTTAACAGTGAGAAGAAACAGCAAAATTTAGCACTATTACTCTTTAAGCACCAACAAGCAGACGACAAAATTTACGTCTGCAAAATTTAAAAAAACGCCTTGTTCAAGACATTTCATATTGAGAATTCAAAGACTAGAGGGCAAGCAAAGTAGATCTAGATGAGGCCATCCTTAGAAATATTCTTGTTTCCCCTTACCCGACCCTTTTTCTCAATGGTGGGTAGGTCGGTCGGGATTTTATTATTTTTTTCCGGAAAAGTCAGAGCTCCAGATAATCTTTATAAGCGTGGACATACTGACGCCTCACTCGAGCCGCTTCATCTGATAGTTTTTCCATCCCAAATTAAGACATAGGAGTGTTTTTAAAAGTACTTGCATATAAGTCCTATAAAAATAGACAACGCAGTTTTTATAATTGAATAGGGACGGGCGAATGGCGCCCCGTTACTGCGACTACGGATACGTTCCGCTGAGGTGCTTGGGGCATGGAAGTATAAGACACACAAGTACAAAACATGCACACACTCATAATTAAATGTAAGTGTGAACGTGCCATATCGGGGACATGTGTAATGCGCATTCTGATTATGGTCTATTCTGGTTACTTACGTAGTTGTTTAGTCAAGCAGTGTAGATATGAGGTGACAGTCCAAACTGGTACACAGATTTTTTATAAAGTCCGTCGCATTCCTTCTTCAATGTTGGCCGTATAGCCAAGAACAGTATAAAACGTTAATTCAAGTTTTACGATAAGAACAGTGTGACCCCGACGAGGCTGCATTGTTAGCAAGTATGGGATCGGATGCACCGGAGATAAACACATTCTCGTTGCATCGTCGTCTATACACTTTTGTCATATACATTGTACCCTGTTTTAGATATTGGAACAACCCAAATATGAAGATCTATCTCCGTAAGATGAGTTTATTAGGGTGAACGGGTCAATCTGTATCAAAACAACATGCAAACATTAATTATGGTCATTGCGAGTTACGCATTCTCATCAGGGAATACGCTATAACGGAGTGTAAAGACGGTAGTAGGTTTTTTAAATACGGTAACCACCTGCACGTGGTTATGTTGATCAGACATCAAAGAACGCCGCATTGAACTGGACACGTGTGATATAAAACCGTGAGACAGGCAAAGGTACCTTATACCATATGCCCCGATCAGCCTGCGCAGTAATGCAATGCGAACGGTGTTTCCTATTCACAACTTTGATCTTTGGATTATGAAAACTTTTACCATAAATTAGAAAAGCGAATATTTTCTGCGCGTTCGCGTTCCGTTGGATACATTTGGCACCACTGGAGACGTTTTGATTAGCGTCGGCAAAATGAGATTTCAGCCATGTGCGCTTCCTAATAATCGAAATGGTTTTTCAACCTAATACTAGATGAATTGTTTGTCCAGACAGGGATGACTCTGATCAGACTTAGCCAATACACATGCTTATCTGCGTTTTCCCTATATGCACACGTCGTAAAGTACCCTTAAAATGTAGCCTTTAAAGCATAATTTTATGCGATTTTGGCTAGTCTAATAACTTCAAATCCGATTTTACTTTTTTGAACAGTCTCCGTGTATTTCAGAAAAAGACAAATTGAAAATAACAATACCCGGAATGCAATTTCGCTGCTCAACAATTTTCGCATGCCGCTCTGTATCAAAGAATGACCCTTTGTTATTGCCCGACACCGAAATTTTCAGCTCCAGGTTACTCTACATAAAACCTATCGGCACGTGCGTTGAGCGGCAGCCAGTGACTTCAAAAGATGACTGAAATCCTTTGATCTTTTGCCAGTCTTATCTAAGGTGGTTGAGCGCATTTTTGTTTGGCTAATCCGCTCTGCTTCTTTTGTCTCCAAACATAGTTAAAAAGACGATGCCGTTCGTTTTTATGATGGATAACCCTGTTTTAGTGAGAGTAGCATATTCTTGACTCATTTGGGACTGCAAGCGTTTTTCGTCAGAAACACCTTTATCTAGAGCTCAGAAGACCCAGATTTTTGGTACTCGGCACAAAGGTAGAAAAAAATTTTTTTTTTTGAAATCGGAAAAAAATATTTCCGGTCGCTACGATTTTTTACGGTCGGTCGCGTAAGGGGAAACATTAAATATTTTATTTTTGGCCTGAGGCGGCTCATTATGAGCCGCCTCATCAGGATCTACGCTGTTTGCAAATTTTGTTAATTTCATGACTGGGGCTTAAAGAGGTAACCACCTGGCAGATATTTTTGCAGAACTAAGCATATGCAATATTAAACTGTACATTTTATAGAAGAAATATTTTGTAAAGAAGTAGTTTTAGCACAACATAAAATTTTTATGGCACACTTAGCCCTAATGAATGTCCAAATACCAACAGCAGAGTAACCCTACTGCACTCAGAACGACCAAAACTCCATAGAGTTTTGGCGTTTTGAGTGCAATAGGGTTAATTCGAATAACCTGTTAAGGTAAATGGGTACACTTAGGGGGTAAGTAACTGTGCCTTTTTTGTTTCAGTCCAGATTCTCTATAGGGTCAACTCTTAAAGCGAAAAAAAAAATGCTCCTTTAAGAGAAGACCCCAGTTTGGCAGGACTACATCGTCCAGAATTATCTAAAAGAAGCAGCTGTAAAAAGGTTAAACGGCATACCCTAATGACCCTAAAAGTTTGGACACGCAGAAGTTGGACAATTATTGCTCTAAAATTCTTAGAAAGTGGATTTTACATAATGTTAATGAATCCAAATGATGCTTAGTGAATGGCAAATGTTG
Organism: Ctena decussata; assembly: GCA_963989385.1. Classification (NCBI taxonomy): domain Eukaryota; kingdom Metazoa; phylum Mollusca; class Bivalvia; order Lucinida; family Lucinidae; genus Ctena; species Ctena decussata. The sequence continues at coordinate 40,079,524 of OZ022503.1, read as the reverse complement.
AAGACCCTGATCAAACTGCTCCATGAGGAGCAGTTTGATCTGGGGCTACAATGTTTGCTTCGACCTGTCTGTCCGAATATTTTCTTTCTCTCGATACTGCACTCGGTCAGTAAATGACCATGATGGCAGGCGCGGGGTGTGGCGCATAAGTTTCAAAAAATAAAAAAGGTAGTATTTACACAACATATGACAATGCCACACAGATTTAAAACTATTTACAAGAAGTCCTCAGGGATAGGTATTACATGCTCTATCCCTGCCCAACCCGAGGTTTACACTATTTTGGACTTAAACTCCTCAACTGTCTCCGCAGAGACAGCTTCAGTTGTAAGCCCATTCCAAGCTGCAATCGACCTTGGGAAGAAGGAATATTTAGGGTCATTACGGTACATCAGGGTTGCCCCTCATCCTCCACTCAAAAACTCCCTGAGTTTTTCCCAGATTTTTCATTAACATTTTCCAAGTTTCCATCCAAAAGTTGATTACCGGTACACTCTTTACTTTAACAGTGTAAATGCATCACTGAAAATTGAAGATTACTCCAAAGGAAAAAAAATTACTCCCACTGAAAAACTTGTTCTTTTAACTCTTTAAGCCCCAGGGACAAAATTAGCAAAATTTGCAAACAGCGTAGATCCTGATGAGGTGGCTCATAATGAGCCGCCTCATCTAGATTTACACTGTTTGCTCTCTAGTCTTTGAATTCTCAATATGAATGTCTCGGACAAGGCATTTTCTAAATTTTTGCAGACGTAACTTTTGTCGTCTGCTTTTTCGTGCTTAAAGAGTTAAGGATAGCTCCCAATGTGGAGGGAGATAAATACTTGGATAATCTTTCCTGTAAGTTTATCCTTCCACCTTGAAAAGTATATTTTGGAGACTGCAGAAGCCATTTATCTAACTCGCTGACTTTTCCTGACTTTTCCCGTCCTTTCCAAATTTCTCAGACCAATCAAAATCTGGACAAAAATCTTTTTCTAGAGATTTTTCCCTGCCTGTCTTATGATAACCTGTATTTTTTATGAAGAGGAACCATAACTTGTTTTCCGTAGCCACAAAATGTATAGTTTTCTGAAGAAACAAGAAAAATTAGTCCCGAATTATAATCAAATATTTCCCTTATCTGCCATACAGTAGAGCTTCAATGGCAAGAACCCTGATGGCTTGTTAACACTGCTTGACTAGAACTCATTCTAGGGTCCCTAGAGGTTACTTTCTATAGAAACTAACCCTGAATGGCTAGAACTACCCTTGGCTGAAACTAATTTTCATGGTCCCAAGCCTGTTCGAGTCATTGAAGTTCTACTGTATATACACAACCTACTTTTGGGGTTCATTTGGATCCTTCTTCTTTCGTTTCTTAGGAACCCGTGGTTTCTTTGGGGCTGCCTTGGTGGTTTTGATGGTTGGTGGTGGTAATGGTTCTTCATGCACTTGTCTTTTCACCAACTGTAAATAAAAATATATTTTTTTTAATTTAGTGAGTAGTGAGTGAACTCGGGTTTATCGTCCCGACAACAATGAGGTCATATGGAGACGGGACCTCGGTTTAAAGTCTCATCCGAAAGACCGGAGAAGAGGGGGATCAATCTTGCAATCCCTGGATTGGTAGTCCGGAGTGTTAGCCACTACACTACAGTCGCTCCTTTTTTTAATTTCAGTAACTATCTTAAATATGTCGTGTTTCTTCAATAACAAGAAAGTAGATTTTTCCTTCCAAACAATCCTTGAAATCTAAATCCATCTTATAAGATGGAGCTAGATTTTTGGGACTGTTCCATCTTATAACATGGATCTAGATTTTTGGGACTGTTTTGGCAGAGAAAAGTCCATCTGATAGTAGAAATTCATTTTTTTTTAATGCTAACAGTGTAGACCCTGATAAGAGCCATATTCTGCTGCATCTGATCTGGGACAGCGCTGTTTGCAAAAACTCCTTCAAAGGGATGCTAGGCATTATGATGAGTTAAAATAGTCTCATCCATGACACATCTCAATTAAATTTTCACACACTGTCAAATCGAATATTCCCAGATTGCATTCTTCCATAATGACCCTAGACTGCTTGAGCATTGAGCATACAGTGCAGACCCTGATCAGACTGCTCCTCAGGAGCAGTCTGATCATGGTCTTCACTGTATGCTATTCTGACAGCACCTTTGTAACAGTCTGCCGTACAGCAAAATCAAAGTGTTCAAATTTTGGACAATTATGGTAATAAGTTTTAAGGTGTCCCAATATAGAGGAGAACTTAAGTGATGTTTCATAAACATTAATTTCTTCTGCCTGAATTATCAGCTAAATCAAGTAATTTGACAGGCTCCTAAAATATTAATGAAACTAGAAATGTTTTTTTCAGAGAGAGAGAAAAAAACAACAACAGATGTCCCCAACCAGTGCATCCCCACACCCCCCTCCTTCAGTATTATTTAGGAGCCCCAGTAACTAAGTAGATTCAGTGCTGGCCTGCTGATCTAGCGGTACCAGGTTCAAGCCCCGCTCTGGCGGGAATCTTTTCAATTGTAAACTGGGTTTCATTGCACACAGCCTTCCATTATCACCCACCCATTGTCTTGATATTAAAAAAAAGGACATAAACTCACAAGCCATATATCCATTTATTCAGTATCTTTATCATATAAAACTTGCTATGGTATACTGACCTTGAAATTAAGGTCAAGGTTACAAAAACTAACTCAGTATTTCCTCCTTATTTTACAATCTATCAAGACTCAAGTTTCCTCAGATGACCTTGAAAATGAAGTCACAGTCAATTAAATCTAATATGCACTCAATGTTGTCCCAACCATAGATCAATGCAAGTTTGGGGAAAATCTCTCTTCAAGTTCACCAGAAATCCTGCATAAAAGACTGTGACCTAGAAAATTAGGTCAAGGCCACCAAAACTGATAATCTCATTGGCTTGTCCCAATGATGAATTCTTGCAAATATCATGCAAATTCATCAACTGATTACAGAAATATCATAATTTGCACCCCCCCCACCACCCCACCCCCTGGGTGGATTCATTCACAATATTAGGGAAAATAAAACTCTCCATACTATCAGGTGATTACAGTATTTTGTGATTGCAAAACTTAAAAGTGAAGCAAAACAATAATTCAAACCATTCAAAATCTTGATGGCACTGACATTAATGCAACCGAAATAAATTCATATGACATCATGAGAAAAAAGACATTCAGACCAGATTCAGATCAGCCTGCTCATCCCTGCAGAGTCAATCAGTGTCACCTGTCTACATTGACAATCTGCAAATGCCAAAGAACTATAAATGTAGCGAAAGTGAAGACTGATAATGTGGCATAGAAGCGCATACTGTTCTGAGTCTCAGTTGCACATACTAATGTGTCAGATATTGTTTCTTGCACCTTGGCTCACTTGACTTTTGTCTGCCAAACATGCATCACAGAATGCAGCTGGGCCCTTAATAATGACTAATCAAATCAAATCTTTTTAAGAAAAGCCAGGTGTTTTTTCAAAGACACTTTTCAGACAATCGCATCATGGGATAGCGTTTTATTGTCACCTGCAAGTAGCAAAAGTGCAGATCAGACTGCGCATATGCGCAGTCTGATCAGCACTTGTGCTGTTTGCAAAAAAAGATTCTGTAGTTTGTAGAAATTTATCAGAAACAATGAAAAATCCTGATCAAACAGAAAACCTGTGCTGGCTAATTTTGACCTTTGCTCTTTGCATAGGGAATAAGGCCCCTTTAAATATAATTAATGTAATTAAGGAATCAATATGATGGACCCCTCAATGCACATTAGTGGGAGGCAAAATCACACCTGATCTTTTAATGCAGTCCATCTGAGTTGTGTTACAAGAAAAAATAACTTACAAGTGTCAACAAGAATTTCATGGAATGCTATGTCTTGCCTGTCTGAGCATTGTCAAAAGAGGCAATGCATGATCAAACCAGAAAACACCACAAAAATTTATGCTATCCCTGCTACAGTAATATAAGTGTCTTTCATAGGCATGAGGTGTGGATAGAATAATCCGTCATGAGGGTCACTGTTCGGCATCACAAGGCTTGCCGAGTAATGCCGAACAGTGATCCCAAGTGACGGATTTTCCTATCTGCACCTCACAGTGATGAAAGATACTTTTTCTTGCACACCATGTTTTGTTTTTACTTTAGAACTTGTTAAAATGCGTAATTTTAATATCTGAGAGGTTTCTATTTGATTTTGAAAGAAGGTGGCACTTTCAATGATCGCCATTTGGTTCTTTACGTCAATGTCTGACGTGCATAAACTGACATCATTTTTGTGACGTCATTATCTAAAATGCCAACGTCACTTGGCGAGGCAGGTACATGACCTCCAATACAACCAATGCATTGAAATTGTGTGATTTTTATCCGGTCCTGGGTGAGATAACATGGGTAAGATTATAAGTATCTTTCATGGGTGTGAGGTGTGGATAGAAAAATCCGTCACCAGGGTCACTGTTCGGCATCACGAGGCTTGCCTCGTGATGCCGAACAGTGATCCCGAGTGACGGATTTTTCTATCAGCACCTCACACCCATGATAGATACTTTTTCTTGCACACCACGTTTTGTTTTATCTTTAGAACTTGTTAAAATGCGTAATTCTAATGTTTGAGAGGTTTCAATTTGATTTTGAAAGAAGGCTCCGCTTTCAACGATCGCCATCGGCTCTTTATGTCAATGCATGGTGTGCATAAACTGATGTCATTTTTGCCATCCTCGTGACGTCATCATAAAAAAGCCAACGTCACTTGACGATGCAGGTACGTGAGCTCCAATACAACCAATGCATTGACAGCTCGTAATTTTTATCCGGTCCTGGGTGAGATAACATGGGTGAGATAAGATTTGTAGGTACAGGTGACGCACGAGGATATCCTTATCTGGTGTGCAAGAAAAGATTTTCTATCCCAGGTGAAAAGAATGGCATTTTCTATCCCGTTGTGCAAGAAAAGCAATATCTTTGCCATTATTTCTGCTCTTCATAGGTGATACAAAAGTAGAACTTAAAAAACTTAAAGCACGAAATGTAGTTGAATTTGCAAACAATGTAGATCCGGATAAGGTGGCTCATCATGAGCCACTGCATCTGGATCCACACTATTTGCTTTCTGGTCTATGAGTTTTCAATATCATATAGCTTGCCAGAGACACTTTTTAAAATCTTGCAGCAGTAAACGTTTATGGCACTTTAACGGTTTTGTTGGCTGGCGGGAGGGTTGGGGGGGGGGGGGGGGGGGGGGGGGGTAATGCTCTGGAGACATAGTCCTAAGGTCGTGGGTGCAACCCTTAGGTCTTCAGGTCTTGATGATTTTTTCTAGTCTCTGGACTCTAATCTAAACTCTCACTGACATAAAAAGACTAATATTGTTGAAAAGGCTGCAAATGCAACACTTAGTATCAAAAATAGAAGTAAGTTTTATTTGAAGTTGCCTACAAAACCACCTAACTCCTCTCTTATCCAAAATATTACTGACCAATTTGAATCTTGAACAAGGCCAAAGTCTGTGATACGCTGAATGAATATCTTTTTTTTTTAATTTTCTTATGTACGCAGTAACCCCATCATCAAAACTGGCTGGGCAAGGCAGTTCTAAGGAGAGACCAGTTTCTAATGAGAGAATGAGAGGCCACAACATATGGCCTGACAGAAAATGAACAGCTATTTTAGAATGGCCATCAAAACTCAAATTATCTGCAGCCAGCCCTGTTGAAGCACACCTGAAGTATAATGATTCTTATAACGGAAAACAATACAGGCGAAAACAAAACACATAATGATGTACAAAGAGAAAAGGGGTCTTACTGTAAGTACAAAAACAGCTGAGACTCAGATCAGCCTGCAAATCTAAACATATTCGAAGTCTGATCAGAGTGGTCACATTTTGCATAAACAATTTACAGATCCTGCAGAATGCAGGCTGATCTGTGTCTTTGCTGTTCAGCAAGGCCTTCGGGCACTCTTTTTCTAGATCGGTATCACCGAGAAAGCAATTAAAATGGCACCAATGAGGTTATCAATAGTTACTGCAGCTTTATGACACCTGAGATTTATGATAAAAGCTCAAAAGTTCCATAGAAAAAAAAAATAGGATTTTTTCCCACTTTTTGTGTGTGTTCTTAAAAAAAAAAAATTAATGAATAAAGATGGAGGCATTTTTTATCTTTCTCTTTTTATGTGTTCTATTTTTTTTCTTTGGGTCTTTTATTTTATTATTTATTTATTTTATTTTTTTTGTGTACTTATTTTTTATGACACCTGAGATTTATGATAAAAGCTCAAAAGTTCCATAGAAAAAAAATAGGATTTTTTCCCACTTTTTGTGTGTGTTTATTAAAAAAAAAAATTAATGAATAAAGATGGAGGCATTTTTTATCTTTCTCTTTTTATGTGTTCTATTTTTTTTCTTCGGGTCTTTTATTTTATTATTTATTTATTTTATTTTTTTTTTGTGTACTTATTTTTTCACTTCTCTACAAATGCGAAATTTAGGGAGACAAATTCTGTAAGCATTTCGCTTTCATTCCAATACCAAAGCTTGTGCTAATACTACTACATTAGTCAGCGCTCTTATCCATTAGGCCATGGATGCCCATTAAGTGCATTGTGAGACAGAACTGTTAAATTTTCAGGACAATTATTTTGAACCTTCAAAATCTGGATTTTCTAATTTAGAATTTTTTATATTTGATTTACGGCTCTTTAAAAGATATTTCAATTATATCAACCAGAGCTCCTAGGAAGGAGGGCTCCTAGGAAGAGGGGAGGGAGGGGGGATCAATTAACGTTACACAAGCAGATGTACCTTTCTCACTTGAGTGCTGAAAGATGCTCAAACCCAAAGCAGTGAGAGACCTACTATTTAAGAGTCAGCACTCTTATCCATTAGGCCACAGAGGCCTGTTAACTGCTATGTAAAACAAAACTGTACAATTTTTAGGACATTTCCTGACATTATTTTATGTGTCACAATTTTAACCCTTTTTTTGACCAGCGGACTTGTCCATTCTTATCATTCAGATAATCCCATTACTAGTTCTAGGGGTTTCTGGTGAATATTTTCACTTTAATGTACTTTGCATAGAAATTCCTGTAAGCAAACAATGCAGACCCTGATCAGACGCCGCGTTTTGCGGCGTCTGAACTGGGTCTGCACTGTTTGCATAATGTCCCCAAAACGGGTATCTGGTCTAAAAAGGGTTAAGATTATTTTACGGATAAATACCTGAGCTAAAGGAACACTGTCATCACTGTCTTCACTGCTCTCACGTCTTGGTGATACCGTTGAGCTGCTTGACGGTGCCGGTGACCCTGCCGGCGGTTGTTTTATCATTGTCGCCAGACTGGTCTGTCCGTTTTGCTTATACATTCTACTAGTGGAGAAGCCCGAACTGAATATTGACTGAGAACCTGAAGAGTTTGGCTGGGAATTCAAACTATTTGTCACCCTAATATCTGGGACGTCAAGGTCTTCCTGTGGCGGAAATTTCGGAGCAATGCTCTCGAGAGATTCTAAGATGGAATCACGTGCAGTAAAGTTTGACTGACTGGTTACCCTGACGTCCATCCCTGAGCATATACTGTTCTGAGCTGGTAACCAGTACTCCGAGGGGAAGCCTGAGTTGTTCTGGTTGCTATGGTTACCAGAGGTCAGGCCAAAACAAAGCTCCTTGCTCTGATCCAATAGGTTCAGGTCAAAATCATCGTCACCGAAATTAGGAGTGCAGAACATCTGAAAAACAAATAAATAGCATGAGCAAACTTAGTTTAATGCCCCACAAACTGAAAGGCCATATGGAGACAGGATCTTGGTATAAACTCTAATCCAAAAGACCTGTGTAGTGAAAGTTGAACCTGTAACCTTGGATTAGTAGTCTAGCATGTTACCACTAGAACATTGCCACAAACGAATGGCGTAAAATGAAAAGGTTCAGAAAAATTTATATATAGTCAACTCCTAATATCTTGAACATTGATATATCATGATATATCGAAGTACTCTCTTATAATATAGAACATAATTATCTTAGACTTTTTTCTATTCATATTTTCATTTATATTTCAACTTTTGTTCTCCCAAACTACTGATATTTGAAATAAATTTTCTGGGACCCGAAAAATTTCTTTGAGATATCAGTAGTTTGGGATGAACTTCAACTTTGAGATATCTAGAGTTGATTGTATTGAAAAGTGCAGAACTGATTCAGATCAATGTGAGCAGATGCACAGTTTGGTGTGAGTATTCTAAATTCTAAATATTTGGTCAGACAGATCTGAGCAAACAGTGCAGACCTAGATCAGACTGCTCTAAGGAGCAGTCTGATCAAGGTCTCCAATATTTGTCTTTCAAGCTGCCTTTCAAGCTGCATTTTTAGATGCATTATTGCATGGTAAAACCAGACTGTTCCATTTTCGGACAAATACAGTAATAATTTTAGGTGTGCCAAGTTTTTCCATTTTAATGATATTTACAGTATGCCCCTTTTCAGGCAACACTGTGCACATATCGTCAATACTGGAACACTTTAAAGTAAATTTTCTCCTTCAGGAGCAAATTCTTTTGTTAACGAGCTGACCCTCACAGAGATGGGAGGCATACCAGAAAATACATAAGAATTGCTTCCCCTGAAAGTGTAATATCCATGCATCTAAATAGATCTATGCAATGAACTTCAGACAAAACTTTTTTTTGTGAGTTTTCTTCTTTTTTTTTCTTTTTTTTTTTTCCTTGTTAAATATGATCCTATAAAACTTTCTCTTAAATTTATCAAACAATCTCCAAACAGCCGACAAGATTTATTAGAATACAGTCAAACTTGTCATAAGGGGTCACCCAAGAAATGCTAAAAATTGGCTGCTTACAGAAGGAGACTTTTTAATACAGGTTCAGCTTCTTCGTGTTTTGGTTTATGGATCAAAAATAAGTGGCTGGTAAAGGGTGGTGGCCAGATAATAGAGTGACTCCTTAAGGTAGGTTTGAATGCAGTGAATAAATGTGAATTTTCAGAGCATAATATAAAACACTCACCACATCCTCATTATACACTCAACGAAAAAAATCACGTAAGTTTCAGAAATCCAAAGTTGTTTTTAACTGATACATGTACCATCTCCATTTAAAATCTTTTTACAATTTTTTCAACTGACTTCTTTCATTTTTAAATTCTTTTTTTAACCAAAACCGTAACCTGTATGGATAAATCAGTCTATGGTTTACAGTGTGGTGAAATTATTTACACTTCTTTGATCCCTATCAAATTATTGTCAACTTTTCAACTGGAGTCATTTCATCCACCCTTCACTAATCGGTCCATTAAACATATATATTAAATCTGTAGTCCTAACTCGCGTGCCAGTCTCGTGGGTAATTATACCGTCAAGTATCGTTTTCTTTGATAGGCACGCTCCTCTTGAACTTTTCAATACAAAAGTAGCCACAGGAATTTGACGACAGCCAATCAGCCGCCAGTATCGCATCAATCGGCTGATCTCTGTATTAGCCCAACTTTTGTGTCAAAATTGGTGTTTGTTTTCATATTTTTCAAAACACGTGGAAACTTTGGTGAGGGATGATATTCTACAACATATGTTTTTTGTATACAGAAAAATCTGTCGAAAGTGTAACATTCCCCCCCCCCCCTCCACCCCCCACGCCCAATTCTGGCTTACTTGAAAATTTCTAAGTATTGGGACAGACAGGCCTGAGCAAACAGTGCAGACCTAGATCAGACTGCTCTTTAGGAGCAGTCTGTTCAGGGTCTACAATGTTTGCCATTCCATTTGAAACCTTTGGATGCATGAATGCGTTGTAAAACCATACTGTCGCGTTTCTAGGACAATTACAGCAATTATTTTAGGTGTCCCAATTTTTAGAATTTTTACAGAATTTATAGTTTATACTTGATGGTACGGAGACTTGGTACTCTTATCTCTCACATCAGTACCCATTTGATCAGTGATGCGAAACGTTCAATAACATACAATTACTCAAATATTAATGACAGGTCAATGTCTTGAAATAAATTGGCAAATAACTCTTTTAGCCAAGATTTATGGCCGAAAATATTTACTAAAATGTTACAGGGGAAGATTACCGGTAAGTTTTATTCTGAAGGAGGGGCAAGGTACAAGACTGACACCAAAAAGTATGACAGAGTAAGGTTAAAACAACTTGAATATATACAAACAAGCATGCATGTTTTCTAGAAACCAATGTGTTAGATTTCATAACCAATGTAATTAACATGTAAAACTCGGTGATTAAAACAGCTGGATTAGAAGCCAGTTCCATCCCAGGAATATCCTTGAGATCCTTTGAAATGTAAGCAGACTGGTCTGATAAAATATATATGGGTATCAAAGAACTGATGGTGATTAATATGAAACTTCTTGTCAGGTGGTAAACTTTCCTTTTATAAATTTTTTTTTTAATTTTTCTTTTACACAAAAGCAAATCAACCTTTCCTTTTACAAATATACATGTATGTAAACATTTTCATCACAGAAGCAGTCAATTTTTCCATTACAAGAGTTCATGTCAACCTTTTTATACAAGAATACTAATCAACTTTTCCTTAACACGAATACAAGTCAATTTTTCCATTACATAACAAGAGGGCCTCATGGCCCTGAATTGCTCACCTGAGTATGGTGGCCATGTAGGTTATGTGACCTAGACCGCTTGAATAAATTTTCATTCCCTCAGCCCCTGGAGGCTGTGTATGAAATTTGGTTTCAACTAGAAATGTTTTTCAGAGAAAAACTGATGTCCCCCCACCAGCCCATTTCCCATCCCCTCTAATGAATAAAAAGCCTGTAGAAATAAAATATCTATGCAAGTTTGGACAAAATCCATCCGCTGGTTCTGAAGATATCCTACATAGAAGACTATGTCCTTCAAAATGGGTCGTCACCAACTACTAAACATGTCTTGAAACTGCCACAACGATACATTAATGCAAGTCTGATGAATATCCATCCACTGGTTCAAGATATCTCATTTTTAAGAGAGAAAAATACGCATTTGAAAATGGGGTCAAGGTCATCAAAACACAGTACACTCTTGAGACTGTCTCATAGGTATATCTATGAAAGTAAAGTGGAAGTCAAGCCAAAGGCTAAAGAGATACATCAATTTTAGTGAAATTTTCACACATCTAAATCCTCCTGTAACCTTGAAAATGAGGTCAAGGTCACCAAAATATTGTTCAGCTCTTAAACTTGTCCAAATCATGTATCCACGAAAGTTTGGCGAAATTCCATCCATTGATTCAGGAGATATTGTGGGTACAAGAAATTGCCATGTTAGTCCTCCAGTGACCTTTAAAATAAGGTCAAGGTCACCAAAATCTAAACAGCTCATAAACTTGTCCCAATCATGTATCAAGGAAAGTTTGGTGGAATTCCATCCATTGGTTCAGGAGATATAGTGGGTACAAGAAAGTGTCATCCAAGTCCTCCAGTGACCTTGAAAATGAGGTCAAGGTCATTAAAATCTAATCAGCTCAAAAACTTATCCCAATAATGTATCCATGCAAGTTTTGTGAAATTCCATCAATTGGTTCAGGAGATGTAGTGGGTACAAGAAATTGTCATCTAAATCCTCCAGTGACCTTGAAAATGAGGTCAAGGTCACCAAAATCTAATCAGCTCTTAAACCTGTCCCAATGCTGTATCCATGCAAGTTTGGTGAAATTCCATCCATTGGTTCAAGAGATATCACGCATACAAGAAATTGGGTACAAGAAATTGTCATCTAAGTCATCCAGTGACCTTGAAAATGAGGTCAAGGTCACCAAAATCTAATCAGCTCTTACATTTGTCCCAATGCTGTATCCATGCAAGTTTGGTGAAATTCCATCCATTGGTTCAAGAGATATCGCGCATACAAGAAATTGTCATCCAAGTCCTCCTGTGACCTTGAAAATGAGGTCAAGGTCACCAAAATCTAATCAGCTCATAGGCTTGTCCCAATGATATACCCATGCAAGTTTGGTGAAATTCCATCCATTGGTTCAAGAGATATCGCGCATACAAGAATCTGTCACGCCAACGCCGACGGGATCCGCACTGAAAACAACATGTCCCCCCCCCACCTTTGGTGGGGGGACATAATTAGCCCAGTGGATTTTGAGGAGACGTCTTAAATTGTCAAAATATGAGAGACATGGGTCAGAGGTCAAAGAATGACCTTGACCTCTTGTACCTACAACTCTTCCATGTACTAACTAAGATGACTGTATATACCAATTTTTAGGCCAAAATCTTCTAAACTTGCCATGAAACCTTAGTATGTTCTAGCATTTCCCCATACTTGACCTTGCCTTAAGAAAGGTCAAGGTCAGCCCAAGGCCATCATCTGAAAAGTCAGCCAAAGGTCATCATTTGAACAATCTTGATAGTACTCAAGTACCTGATGCTATATATCAAGTTTAAAGGCCATCGGCCATTTGGTTAATGAGTAGAAGATTTGTAAAGGTTTTTGCCATATATGGGCATGGCTGCCATGTTGGTCATGTGACCAAGACTGTTTGAACAAATTTTAATTCCCTCAGCCCCTAGAAGCTCTACATGAAATTTGGTTACAACTGGCCCAGTGGCTTTTGAGGAGATGTGTGAGATTGTCATAATAAAAGAGACCAGGGTCAAAGAATGACCTTGACCTCTTGTATGCATAAATTTTCATGTACTCATTAAGATGACTGTATATACCAATTTTCAGGTCAAAATCGTCAACAGTTTCCAAGAAAGCTTATGTTCCAGCATTTTCCCATATAAAAGCAACAGAAAGCAAATTTGACCTTGCTGTAAAAAATGTCAAGGTCAACCCAAGGTCATAATTTGAACAATCTTGGTAGAACTTGAGTACCCAATGCTACATAGCAAGCCATCAGCCTATTGGTTCCGGAGAAGAAGATTTTTAAAGGTCCTTACCATATTGGTGTGGCAGCCATGTTGGTCATATGGCCAGGACAGTTTGAACAAATTTTTGTTCCCCCGCCCCCTAGAGCCTCTACATGAAATTTGGTTACAATTGGCCCAGTGGCTTTTAAGATGTGTGAAATTGTCAAAATATGTTAGACCAGGGTCAAAGGTCAAAGAAGTACATTAGTCAACATTTCTTTCACAAGATGCTGATACAGAGGGCATGAAACATAAGTGAGGCTTTCAATAATCTCAAGTTTTTTTTCCACATTTTCTCTGTTTAAATTCTGAGGAAGTTTGTTTGAGGCTGGGAGTTATGGCATTTATTTGAACTATTTGCAGTAGCGAATTTAATCTAGGTCACACAGATCCCATTTCACTAAAGTGTCATTTTCAAATTAATTATCATGGTGAATTATTACTGTTTGCTTTCAAATGAACAAGGTGTCATCCAGATTGTTCTATTGTAATGATCATGAATATTGAGACAGAAGAGATTGTGTCTGGGCAAACAGTGTAGACCCTGATCAGACTGCTCCTCAGGAGCAGTCTGATCGGGGTCTGCACTGTTTGCTGTTTGCCAGAAATTTCTGACACATTGCCAAATAGCAAAATCAGCTTCTTCAATTTTTAGGATATTCTGAAGGAATTTTTATGGCAGAGCTGGAGAAAAACGGATCATAAGGTGAAAAATTTCGAGTTATTTCTCAATATAAAACAAATGCTGTGATCCCTCATTAGAACCATCTCAACTCACAATGTACTTTTTGGCGGAGACTTAATAAAGGTTATCCCTGGACCCATTAATCCCCTTATCTCCATCTACAGTTAAGGGTACCAATATTTTGGTAGAACATAAAGGACATCAAGTTCCCCCTGGATTCTACTAAGCATTTTTCTTGAAAGTCAATGAAATTTCTATATGGTAAAATTATTTGTGTGATGAATATAATAAAGACAAAAAAGATAACAAGACCTGTCACAGGGCCAGGATAGCTCGCCTGACAGCGCCTTGCCCATCACATAAAAAACTTTAACCTAAAACTTTAACATTTTGCTAACGCCGCTGCCGCCGACAACGCCGACGCCAAAACCGCCGCTGACGCCGATGCCGGGGGTAGTGCAATAGCTCTTCCTGAACTTCGTTCAGGCGAGCTAAAAATGGGTATGGCACCCTCATGCACCACCCTTCATAAACTCAAATTTCAGTTACTCAGCAGAACCCAATTCACAGTTCCGAAAACCACGTAAAATCATGAGCTTATGTGGGACATTGAACATGTGTGATTTTGTTTGTAAGACTATGCCACGTGCTAAGGCCAGATATGCGCTATCAGGTGACTTTTGAGTGACATTATCCAGGTCTGGCTTACAATAGTGAAAAAAATTTATCACATTTAAGCATGCAGATCATACAAAAGAAGACTCAAGGAGGATTTTCACCTACAAATTTAGAACACTTATACACAAACATGCAGTGCACAGACTAAAAGCTATATGGTATAAAATTTATCATTATACATCATAGTCATAATGTACCGTTTTTGTGGGACATACAGATCTATGCAAACAGTGGTTACCCAAATCAAACTGTTTGTAAAGAAGCAGTCTGATCAGGGTCTTCCTTGTTTGCTGTTCCCTCTGCATCTTTTGGGCACATCACTGCATTGTAAAAACAGACTGTTTCATTTTAGGACTATTTCGAAAATTACTTTAGGTGTCCCAATATTACGTCTATAGGGCTAATGTAGCAATATGCAATAAATCACAGGGTATAATCGATTCCCCCAATTTTCACGTCCTGCAGAGACTGTCCGTCATATTTGGCTTCTGCCGAGACTGTCCGCGAACTCTCGTTTCCTGCCGAGACTACTGTCCTCGAAAAATGGCTTCCTGCCGAGACTGTCCGCGTGATTCTGCTTCCTGCCGAGAGCCTCAGCAGGAAGCAGAATCACGCGGACAGTCTCTGCAGGAAGCCATTTATCATGTACAGAAGTCTCGGCAGGAAGCAAGAGTTCGCGGACAGTCTCGGCAGAAGCCAAATATGATGGACAGTCTCTGCAGGAAGCGAAAATTAACGGAATCGATTATACCCTGTGTAAATAGAGGATCTTACATGAGTGGCTAAGTTCCTAAGGTGGTTTGGCCACGTCTCAAGGTCTTCTGGTTTAGCAAAGACAATTCTTCAGGGCACAGTGAAAGGAAAAAGAAGAAGGGGTAGACAGAAGAAGAGTTGGGAAGACAATATCAAGGAGTGGACTGGAATGGATTTTGCCAGCTCAACTAGGGCAGCTGAAGACAGGACAAGGTGGAAAGGGATTGTTTTGAAGTCAGCTGTGGTGCCCCAACGACCTAGTTAGGTTATGGGATAGAATATAATAGAATAGACATGAGTGGTCATTTCATATGAAATTTATGAAATGAGCCTTTGGCAAGTTGCATAAATTTCAATGGAATGACCACAATGTAAGATTCTGTTTATCATATGGCCCTTTAAAATTGGATTTTAACACTGTCAAACTGAACATTATTTGGGTAAGAAAACACATTGCTGACATGGACGTTGTCAATGACGTTGCGCCAAAGTGTTATTACACGTGTTGTATGATTTTTATGACACGATGTTATCCACTGAATAACAGCAATGTCATATGATATAGTCCGTTTGCTTCCAAGTGCAAATGGGGTTTTGCTTATTTTCTCGAAAACAATGAAAGTTCCATTAACTGTTCTAATGTCCTGATAATTACTATAACTATACATAACAGAATACGAAAAATCAAAATTTTTGGATGCTTTTGTAAAATATTTTCCATTAACAGTAATGCAGAAACTGAGCAGTTTCACTGAAGGGCGTCGAATGTTTGTTAGAACAGCCAAAATATTGGTGTTAGGCAATAGCGTAAACTCGTTGTTTACTACAGGCGTGGGAGTATATGAATGAAATAGTAAAATGTACTCACCTCTCCGCACGCGTAACGCATGGTGTCACTGGTCAGGTGATACTATATTGTAAATAAACTTTAAACTATTTTATAGTTTTGCGAGTAAAAAGTATATGTTTTAAAATTTGATGATATATGGGTGAAAAAATGTAGAAAAAATGGACTCAGAATAAAATTTCAATTAATTATGCAAATTTTGTCCTAGGGATAGCTTACATTGGTCACATGCTCGAATACGTAAAACTAAACGGAAACTCCAACAGCCAACATTTACTCCCTTGTAATTAAGAGGTAAAAATGACACATTTTAGGTCCTTTTTTGTATAGAAACTTTTTTGTGCAAAGCCTCACATTTCTACAAAATTATGATTTTGTTATGTATAGGATGAAAATTAAGAATGCGCAATTCGAAAATCTTCTACCTCTCACCAACTTTGAGAAAATATTGGGGATGCCGTTTGCATTTGGGAGCAAACGGACTATAAAACAATTTCATCCAAATCATACACTGATTTGACCAAAATCATTATGAAACTTACAGAAAGTCCATCATCCTTCTCTCCTTCCCCTTCTTTATCCTCTGAGTCCTCTGACACGTCCTCGTCCTGAAAATGACAATTCAAAAACTTAAGGACACTTGAAACATCTCCACATTTTTCTGCCATTTCATGGCATTTAGTATTGTTGTTGTTGTGTTATAGTTTTACGTCCATGGTAAACAGCTATGATCATGTTGGGACAGTCAGTTAATCGAATCACACTATACACAGTTCCGAGAATAGCCGCTAAGGCCCGCCTACTTAGTTACTGTTACTACGTCTCACAAGCTTTACACAAAGATGGCGGAAAATCAAATGACAAATGCAAGTGTCTGCTAAATGTTGGCAAGTTATGGCGAAGAGTCAGCCTCCTCATGACCTACACATGGAAGTTGGCGCATCACGCATTTCCGATGCGTTCTGTTTTTGCAAAGCAGGATAAGTTTATTGAAAGTGGTGTCAGTTTGTTTTCTTTAAACAGATACACATCCCTCCATTAACTGTAAGTTAGAATCACAGACTGATGTACAATATTGACCACGTGCGATTTGTTTGTTATGTCACGTGCTAAGTTGTCGTTGCATTGGCCAGGTATACGCTATCACGTGATTTTGAGTGACATTCTGGGTGTGGCTCGGAAATGTGTATTCCTGGGCAGGCTTAGACCTCCTAAGCAGTTAACCAGTACTAAGGGCACATACTTTCGCCAGTAACCTTGAAACAGTAAAAGGGTAAATGAAAGTAAGTGGCCGGACCGGGTATCAAACCCGGGACCTCTGGCTCTTGAATCAGACGCTACCGACTGCTCAACACAGCACGGCATTTAAATTTGTCTCCTCTATATTAAGAACCCCTATTTAACCCTTAAAGCAACACAAACGAAAACAGTTGAATTTTGACACAGTGTAGTACCAGATGAGGCGGCTCATCATGAGCCGCCTCATCTGGATCTATACTGTTTGCCCTCTATTCTTTGAATTGTCAATATGATATAGTCTGGATGAAACATTTTTTTTCAAACTTTGAAGGCTTAAAATTTTGTTGTCTTCCTTATTAGGTTTAAAAAGTGTCTACTCTTAAAGAAAAGGATTTGCTCTAATTCACAGGGTATAATCGATTCCGCTAATTTTCGCTTCCTGCAGAGACTGTACATCATATTTGGCTTCTGCCGAGACTGTCCGCGATCTCTTGATTCCTGCCGAGACTTCTGTACGTGATAAATGGCTTCCTGCCGAGACTGTCCGCGTGATTCTGCTTCCTGCCGAGGCTCTCGGCAGGAAGCAGAATCACGCGGACAGTCTCGGCAGGAAGCCAATTTTCGAGGACAGTAGTCTCTGCAGGAAGCAAGAGTTCGCGGACAGTCTCGGCGGAAGCCAAATATGATGTACAGTCTCTGCAAGAAGCGAAAATTAGCGGAATCGATTATACCCTGTGTAATTGTCCCAAACGGTGCTTGTGTTCAGCTGCTCATATTCTCATACAAGTGTGTACTAGGTTTCAATATTCTGAAAACACGAATGCTGATGCAGACTCAAGACTTCAATGCTGGGGTATTGCATAAGATCCCCTTTTAAGAAAATATGATCAAGTTCAGGGCCCAGTTGTTCAAAGCACGGTTGTTTAAAGCATTGTATGCCTAAAGAGCTTAATTGTTAAGAGGTCACCTTGTTAGGTGTTCATGACTTTATAGTCAAATACACTTGATACTTTATACTTTTTGTGGAAAATGTGAAAAGCTTTAGCAATGTAAAAGCTTCTCACATTTTTTCAACAAAAAATTCTGGTGTATGGTTGCAATATAACTGATCTGTACGACTCCGATCAAACGAAGGACTCAGCATATTAAAATGATATTGTATTTGTTATATTTCTATTATCAACTTAAGCACAGCATCTCCCTTTGGAGCCAGATTAGTTGCCACCCTTTGCATAATTTATTACTTCCCTTGTTCTAAGGCAGTTAAAAGAGTGGTAATATCTCCCCATTATCATCAACCACAGCACCCCAACCCCACTTAACCAGTGCTTTGCATGCAGATCAGATTGTTAAAGTGAACATTTTTAGAATATAAGATTTAACCATGTTGATAACCTGATGCTTTTTGAATATTAATGCACCAGTGATGATTATATCATTACAGATTGGAAGTTAATTAATGCAGCTGCAATTTTTTCTTCATGCAAAAACTAGCGATCTTGATGAACGAATGCAAATGAGACAGAATTATGTAATCATCATTATTATTTGTACAGAAGTCCCAGAGCAAACAGTGTAGACCCTGATCAGACTGCTCCTAAGGAGCAGTCTGATCAGGGTCTGCTCTTTTTGCCAATCTGCCACCTTTTTGACATACAGCCCCAGAAGTAAACACAATTTGTTAATTTTTTTTTTGATAACTGGTTATTTAAGTTACAGTGTCCCAAACTTTACGATAACTACGCCCCAAGCTTTACAGTAACTATGGTACACAGAACAAATTAGATCTCACGAGAGTCCCCACAGAGTTCAACACCTCGCACAATATTCATGATATTAGTAACAGTTAATGAGTTTTAATTTAAGATTTTTTAACACATTAATTCTGATTTCCATAATATTGTACAAGTTGCATAATAACTGGTTAAGATTACTGGTTTGTTCTGACTTTTTCACCATGGGGTGCTACAGTATCTGAAGATGTATTTAAGGTGGTGATTTATGGCAAACGCAAAAATCTGCGTAAAACCATAAAAAACAAGACCTGTCCGCGTACAGGATAGCTCGCCTGCAGCGCATTGCCCATCACATAAAAAAACTTTAACCAAAACATCCATTTCGGACGCCGACGCCGACGCGGACGCCGTGGTGACAACAATAGCTCTTCCTGAACTTTCGTTCAGGCGAGCTAATAACTTATCTTATCTCCCTGAAAGTTAGCAGAATTTGTTGTTCCCTACAGTTTAGAATACAAAATAGAGGTACATGCTGCTTAAAAAATTTATTTTTTATAAAGAAAGATCAAAGGGAGGTTTGCTGCGCAGAAATCTAAAACCAGAGGACCAATGGTCCTGTAGCTCACCTGACACCTTCTGTCAACAGACACAATTTGTCATTTCCCTTATTTGTTACAAATTTGAAACCAGTAGCTTAAAAGGTGTGCATATTTTAATTTTAAAATCTCAGTGACCTTGAGCAAAGTTCAAAAAGTGACCTTGATCTTTGATGACCTTGTCTTCATGTATTCATTTAGTTAACCATATTTTCCAATTATTATATCTAGGCTTAAAAAAAAATCTGTAACATCAACTGTTTAAGCATTTTCCCACATAAAAACACAACATACCAAAGTTGACCTTGCCATAAATTAGGTCAAGGTCAATGCGCTGTCATGATTTGTACAAATTATGATGGGCCCGAGTCCTCAATGCTACATACCATGCCACAAGGTCATTGTGCCTTTGGTTCTAGAGAAGTAGATATTTGAAGAAGTTTTACCATATATGGGCATGTGGTAGACTTGAATGGTTTCTGAGAAATCCACTGCTTAAGCATTTTCCAATGCATCAAAATTGACCTTGCCATAAATTAGGTCATAGTCAATGCACTGTCATCATTTGTACAAACTATGATGGGCTTAAATGCCCGATGCTACATACCAAGTTTCAAGGTCATAGGCCTTTTGGTTCTGGAGAAGAAGATTTTTGAAGGGTTTTTACCATATATGGGTGTGGCGGCCATCTTGGTCATGTGACCTGGATACCCAGAACAAGCTTTCTTTCCCCCAACCTAGGTAGGCTCCATATGAAATTTGACTTCAATCAGCCTAGTGGTTTTAGAGGAGAAGATGTTTGAAAATCTTGACGACGGACGGGCTGACAGAATGACCTTGACCTTTAGTGACGTAATATCTTCAGCTGTTCATTCAGTTGACCATATATGCCAAATATTGTACCTTAGACTTAAACAGTGTCTGAGAAATCCACTGTTTAGGCATTTTCCCATGTAAAAGCCTAAGGTACCGAAGTGGACCGTGTCATAAATTAGGTCAAGGTCACTGCACAGTCATCATTTGTATAAACTATGATAGGCCCGAACGGCCGATGCTACATACCAAGTGTCAAGGTCATAGGCCTTTTGGTTCTGGAGAAGAATATTTTTGAAGGATTTTTACCATATATGGGCGTGGCAGCCATCTTGGTCATGTGACCCAGACCCGGGGTATAAACTTTCTTTCCCCCACCCCACTGATACTCCATATGAAATTTGGCTTCAATCAGCCCGGTGGTTTCAGAGAAGAAGATGTTTGAAAATCTCGACGGATGGACCGACGGAATGACCTTGACCTTAAGTGACACAATATCTTCAGTCTCTCATTTAGTTGACCATGTATACCAAGTATTATACCCCAGACTTAAATAGTTTCTGAGAAATCCACGGTTTAAGCATTTTCCCATATAAAAGCCTAACGTACCAAAGTTGACTGTGTCATAAATTAGGTCAAGGTCATCGCAAGGTCATCATTTGTACAAACTATGATGGGCCCGCATGCCCGATGCTACATACCAAGTTTCAAGGTCATAAGCCTTTTGGTTCTGGAGAAGAGATTTGAAGGGTTTTTACCATATATGGGCATGGTGGCCATCTTGGTCATGCGACCTAGATACCCGGAACAAACTTTCGTTCCCCTGACCTAGGTAGGCTCAATATGAAATATGGATTCAATCGGCCCAGTGGTTTCAGAGGAGAAGATGTCTGAAAATGTTGATGACGGACGGACGTAAGGATGGACGACAGACGGACGGACGACGGATGCCTGGCTATACTATAAGCTCACCTATGAGCCTAAAGGCTCAGGTGAGCTAAAAAAAACATTGTTATTGAAAATTTACATAGCGCTGGAGGCACGTTGTTGCATTATGAACAGCGTCCCAGCAATTATTAGTTCCAACTCTTTCTCAACTTGTAAGGTAGACCAGATGAAAACAGTAGCTTTTTCTCAAATGTTCACCCATGCACAAGGTGCATGTACACTGGATGCATTTATTTAATATAGGGTAGGCAAGTATTCCTATATATCACCTACAATATAAATAATACAGTACTGATACTATGACAGGTGTGTGAATGAAATTGTTTTACCTTGTTGAAATAGTCTCACCTGTGTGTTTGACAAAAAATTGAGACACAACATGTTAAACTATGTTGCAGTTCTTGAATTCAGCGAGTTCTTATGGTTCAAGAAATTGTTCTGAAACAGTTTTTAAACTGTGACTGGCT
The DNA here is from genome assembly GCA_963989385.1 of Ctena decussata. Taxonomy (NCBI): domain Eukaryota; kingdom Metazoa; phylum Mollusca; class Bivalvia; order Lucinida; family Lucinidae; genus Ctena; species Ctena decussata. The sequence goes on along the minus strand of OZ022503.1, from coordinate 40,057,837 downwards.
GCTTCTAGAACCACCAAGTTCTTGAACAAGTTCAAGAGTTTTTTGCTCATGAACTGTCCTTGTTCTACAACATGTTCTTGAAATAAAAATGACCTCTAGTTCAAGAACTGATTGTACAAGTTCTTGAACAGTTCTTCAACTACAACTCGCCACTTCTAGAACTCACAAGTTCTTGACCAAGTTCAAGAACTATGGGTTTCTAGAAGCGGCCATTTATAGTTCAAGAACTTGTTCTACAACAGTTCTATTCTTGAATTATTCTTCAACATCTGATTTTGTTCTTACATGCTTGTATAACCTGTTAAGATAATAAAAGCTGTCACCAGACAGCATGCCTGAAATGGTGCTTGCCCATCACAAACATAAACTTCTAAGAATGTGACCTTGACCTTCAAGGTCAATGAGGAAGGTGATGCTGACACCAAGTATCTAAAGCAGTATCTGCCATCAGTCTGGGTATAACTATTTCCATCCAGGTACCTTCAGTATGTGACCTTGACCTAAAGGTCAATAAAGGAGATGGGGTTGGTACTGTGTAAAACTCTGGACCAGCATATAACAGAATTCTAAGAATCAACTGAAAACACCCACACACCATGAAACATCAACCAATTTCTATCAGAATAAATGTATACCTAAATCACAAAATCACAAATAAGAATTCTGCGGTGTGCTATGTTGCACCTGCCTTGCGCTTCCACAGTAGCAAAGACTATAGTTAAAAAAAAGTGTATGAGAAATAGACTAAAATGCTAGGGTCAACACAATTTTGGATGAATAATTTTACTAAGTCAGTAGTGTGTGAAATATTGGCCAATGGTAGGAATAACTGCAATATCCCTCATGAACATTCTAAGAAGAAACTTTATGCCTTGTGTGATGACTGTAGGTGTCATACTTTGAGACAAACGGACTAAACCACTAGGGTCAACACAATTTTGGAAGTAAAATTTTATGAAGTCAGCAGACCATGAAATATATGTCAAGGGTAAAGTTAATTGCAACAGCCCTCGAGAACATTCTAAGAAAAAACTTGATGCCAGGTTTGATAATTCTAGGTATCATAGTTTGTGAGAAATGGGCTTGAACGATAGGGTCAACGTAATTTTGAATATAAAATTTTACGAAGTCAGCAGACCATGAAATATAGGTCAAGGGTAAAAATAAGAGCAACAGCACTCAAGAACATTTTAAGAAGAACCTTTATGCCAGGTTTGATGATTGTAGGTATCACAGTTTGCCAGAAATAGACTTAAACACTAAGGTCGACGTAATTTTGAATATAATATTTTACAAAGTCAACAGACCATAAAATATAGGTCAGGGGTGAAAATAAGAGCAAAAACCCTTGAGAACATTCTAAGAAGAAGCCTTGTGCCAGGTTTGATGACTGTAGGAAACGCTAGGATTGATGTAATTTTGAAAATAAAATTTTACAAAGTCAGCAGACCATGAAATAAAGGTCAAGGGTAAAATTAAGAGCAACAGCACTCAAGCACATTCTAAGAAAAAGCTTTAAGCCAGGTTTGATGATTGTAGGTATCACAGTTTGTGAGAAATAGATTTAAACACTAGGGTCAACGCTAGGGTCTACGCAATTTTGAATATGTAATTTTACAAAGTCAACAGACCATGAAATATAGGTCAAGGTTGAAAATAAGAGCAAAAACCCTTGAGAACATTCTAAGAAGAAGTTTTATGCCAGGTTTGATGACTGTAGGTATCATAGTTTGCGAGAAATGGACTTAAACGCTAGGGTCCACGTAATTGTTGGCGGACAGATGAACAGATGTATGGACGCACGGAATGACTGATGGATGGATGGACAGAAAGTGAACTCCTATATCGCACCTTGCTAAAGCAGGTGCGACAAAAGAAAAGTGAACTCCTATATTGCACCTTGCTAAAGCAGGTGCGACAAAAAAACATTCAGGAAACAATACAAACTCAGCAAATAAAGAATGTTAACGTAAATGTTAATGGGATCAACAGACAAATGGACATACAAAATTAATGAAGGGATGAATGGACCGACACATAACAGGAAAACAAAAACTATATACTGTAACCTGGCTTGCAACTTGCAACAGGGAGTATAATATAAGTTTGCTACAAACTAAATTATCTTTACTTTTTCTTTTTGGTTATAATTATAATAATTTTACACAGTGTCTTTTTTGTGTATGTTTTTTTAAATCTGTTAAAAAATCAAAATTTATCTTAGGCAAAGCATCAAAGAATTTTGGGAAAAAATCTTGATTAGACAGAAATTTTATAAATTATTCATAATATCAAATTAAACATAATACACTAATAAAATAAATTGATAATATATATATAATATATAAATATACCCTAATGTGCTTGAATATTGGGATACCTAAAAACCATTAATTTTCCATTTGGAACAATGGAAAATTAATGGTTTTAGGTGTACCAATACTTAAGCACATTAAAGTAAACACTGATAACTCAGAATTCCAGATATGGTAATGCATTTTTTATAAAATTTTCAAAATGATCTTTTTTTTACTTTTTCATAAAAGCATATACATTGTGGCCCCTCATAAATAGCACTGTTACCCCTCATTAGCACCGACTCACTGAAGCTAATGAGGACCCTCAAAATAATATTTTTATTGATATTAAGAGAAATTATCACAATATAATAATCAAATCCTATTTTATGGAGCATTGTCAACAATATTCAGAAGAAAACTACTTTTAAATTGTTAATCATGATATTTCTTCAGAAATTTATCAAATGACGGAACACACTCATCCATTGGCTATTTAACTTTAAAACTTATTGACATGTGAAAAAATAATAAATATAAAATATACCTCTTCTTCTAATTTAATATGCATCCCCAACAAACAATTTAAATCTTTTCATGAAAAATTGATGAATAAATTATCCGAGCGTTTGAATACTGTAAACCATGTTGAGATCAGTCCTCCATGTGCACCACAGTCGTACAAGCACCTGTCACTCACTGAGAACAGCACCTGGTTACCTTAGTCATGTGACAGTCATGTGACCAACTGCACCGCTGCAGTAATTATGCAGGTGATGAATTGATATGCAGATAAGTGACAGTTCTTTCAATTCTTTTTGGGTATTTCTCATAAATAATGGGACATGGTAACTTATTACAGTAATTATCCGTAAATTCGAACAATTTGAATTTTATTTCCCACAATGCATCAGAAACTGCTGGCGCCCAGTTGAATGGCAAACAGTGCAGACTCTGATCAGACTGCTCCTGTAGGAGCAGTCTGATCTGGGTCTGAACTATTTGCATATGCTTTTCTGTCCCAAAACTTAGATTTTTGATGGTAATTAACTTGTCAAAAAGAAATAAAGACAGTGCATTCAGAAAATATATCAACCGACAAAGTCTAATTAAAGAAAAGCTTAATCAGTGAAATACTTTTCAGTCATTTATCATGACTCTCAGGCTTTGATCTTCTGTATTGCATCAAATCATTGTCATTGCAACATACCCCAGTTAGGGGTCTTGAATAAAATTTTGACTTGGCGTGACTTGGCAAAATAGTCTATCTGGGTAGAAATTCCAAGTTCCATAAATCCATGTTCCCATTCCTAACCTAATGGTGGACAGGTTAATTAGACAATCTGGCTTAAACATCACCTGTCATGGGCAATTACTGTTAAAAAGCCCATCTTGCTAGCTTTTAACAATTAAAGACTGAGAAATTAGAATAGGGGAAGGGTGGTGATGCTTGGGTGTTGACAAAATATTGATTTAATTCTGAAATATTTTTTTCTGATTTTTCTTTTCTCCGTTAATGTGGCTCCTAGTTAGAACTATCTCTCAGAGGGCTGAGGAACTCCTAACGAGGGGCCACAATATAACCAGGTATGAAGAATGAAAAGAAATTACATGTATCACCAGTCTAGCAACTCGGCACCTTGTAAATGTGCATGCACGACCAAGAATTACCAGAAGTTTATGACGCCAATGATGATGCCGGAAGAGAATACCTGTGACTCATTTCTACTAGTTGCAGGCAAGACAGACAAAAATTCAATGGAATGTAGTGTCTTGCCTGTCAGGGCTCTGTCACAAAACAGAGCTAAACCTGAAATCTCAACAAAAATTTAAGACGCTGCTGCCGACACGGGAAAGGTTATACAAATGTCTAGATCTGCAAGTCACAGAAGAGCGGATATGAGCATGGGTTTCACTTAGACTACCAATAAAGCTTTAAATGAATGGACCAAAAAATGACCACACCTAAATCGCTTACTTTTCTAAAATTTAGTTTACATCAGCTTCCTTTCATGTACAAATTATTTATGATATTAAAATTATTTCTTAACACTTTCTTTCCTCCATAAAAGTCAATACACAGTTTTAATTACTTCCTATATAGTGCTCCAGATAAGAACCCGCAAGGGTGATAATTAAGGGATAATTTTCAATATTTCTCAATTAAAACATAAGTTATGACCCCTTATTAGAACCGTCTCACAGAGACGGTTCTAATGAGGGGTCACAACATATGTTTTAATTGAGAAATAAAGAGAATTATCTCCGAGTTATCCTCAAAATCCCTACTTATCTGGAGCTCTGTGCAGCCGATATTCCTCAGTGTGGAGCCCCTGGAGGGATGACCTTGTTTCACCTATCCTCAAAAGGTCAGTGCTTGTCCTAATTATACTTGACATTTAATGATATGCTTATAGCATTGTTGTCATAAACTGTCAATCATTTCGTCAGCTTTCCAGGTACTCTATTTCAAGTAATATTTTCAAAGATTATATTTTTTTGTGAAAATTCGAGAATCCAAAATTTTGTGGAAACTAAACGGCATGTATCACAAATCAGTTATGGCCTAAATCAACTTAAAGAACTGTAATGAGAATTGTGAATTCTAATTCATGAAAATCCCCTAAGGTAAACTGTTAATGAAATAAAAAATTCAAGCCGCCAAAATATAACATTGAATGCTATTCAAGTCATATGTATGTAAAGCATGCTTGCGCACAATATGATTTTCCGTTCAGTTTACTCAGACTATGAAATCTTCTGCAATCTTCCACTAGTTTTACCCAACATATGTGCTTTTAATTTTTCAACCACTTTCACTTAAACTGAATTTGAATCTTCTGCTATTTTCCATTCAATTTACCCAGACTATGAAATCTTCTGCAATCTTGAATTAATTTACAATTTACCCACACTCTGACAGAAATCTTCCATTAGTTTTATTCAAACTATAACTGAGCTTATGAAACCATGAAATCTTCTGCAATCTTAGTTTTACCCAAACTATGTGCTTTTTCAATATTCCACTGTTTTTACTCAAACTAACTTTAAATCTTCTGCAATTTCTGTTCAATATACCCAGACTATGACAGAAATCTTCCGCAATCTTCAGTTCAATTACCCAGACTCTGACACAAAAATTCATCAATCCTACACTAGATTCACCCAGACAATGACTGTGCTTTTATGTCTCCTGCTGCTAATAAATGACTCTGTGTTTTAACTCTTCTGAAATCTTCCATTCAATTTACCCAGACTATGACAGAAAATTTTTGCAATCTTTAGCAAGTTTTACACAAACTATGTGCTTTCAAATTTTCTATTGCTTGTACTTCAACTGACTCTCTATGGCTTAAATCCACCACAGTCTTTCTGTACAATTTACCCAGACTAGAGCTGGGACGAGTACCCGGGTACCCGAGTCCGGGTCGGGTAGACCAATTACCTAGGTACATATTTACTACCTGTTACCGGAATGCTTATTATGATGTAATTCATGAGTATGCTGTTTCAATAGAATTCCAAACAGATAGAGCTAAGTTTTGTGTGACTGTCTTGTATAAACTGCCATCATAATTGCCAAACCATTTTTGTATATTGTAACAGAGAGATTTCTTAATTTTCGCACCCTCCCCATACATATGTAAGAAAATGACTTGTACCTTTCTTATTATTTGAGCTTAACATATACACATGTATTTCTAACCGTGGACATGCTAAAATTCTATGGTAATGGGTAACAGGGCCTCGGGTACCAAGGTTGGCAAATGACCGGTCAATATGAGTATTGACCAGACCAGTGGTCATTACTGGTTATAACCGGTTATTAGTGGTCGATTGGTGGTCGATTGGTCAATTGAAACAACTGTGGTCAGTTGAAGATACTTAGCATTTGTTATCCCAATTTTACTGGAGTCTATAAACAGAGTTAAAATAGTTTCAATACAAGATAATACAGGCTTAATTGAAAATGTGTTTAATGAGTTGCTTTTGCTCAGAACTGTAATTAAGAGGCCGTAAAACATACAAAATCTGAATGTTGATAGTTTCAGATCTTCAGTCTCAATCAGGCTGAATCATTACCACCCAGCTTTCAGTTCAGACTAGAGACCTCTAACTTATTTTCAGTAACCATTAATTAATATAAAATAAATAGGAAAGCAAATGCAAGTAATAAAAATTAATAAATTTTAAACGTAGCTTTTTCATAATCATTTAAAATATCTAACTCAGTACATGTAATTATTTTTACTGAAACAGTTAACTGAATGAAAGTACAAAAAATGAAATTGGTCTGGCTTATTACATAAGAAGACAAAAGTGTGAAAATTATAATGAAAACATAACTGTTAAACAATACATCAAAGAGGTAATTTTAACTTTAAATGCCCCAGAACTAACAAAACTGTCAAAATACTGGGCCTGTCTCTCAAACTGAAGAAGGTGTGTCCAATTTATAAGAACTATCCAATCACTGGGCTTAAAATGCACAGAGTAATTCTTTGACATCTGTGTTTATTTAGATGTGTGAAAGAGTGGCCATTCTGTTATCTGTTGTTATCAGTGAAATTGATAAAGTTAATCAAAGTGTCATAATAGTGTCAAAATGAAGCCAAAAGACCCTATATGGAACTTCTATTCTGCTCTTGATGTTGAAAAAAAGACTATTGTTAGGTGCCTGAACTGTAATGCAGAAGTCAGTGCTAAGGTCTTGAGATTGAAATAACACAGTGAAAAGTGTCCTGAACTCATTAGCCATAAGTCATCTGATAAGTACCCTTGGCAGAGACTATAAATAGTTCATCTTTTTTCTTCAATATATAGACCATTAACACCTGACAAAACATATCAGTCCACCATTAAAACCGGAGAACCAATTAAAATTTCCAATCGACCAGTCTGACTAGTACTGACCAGTATTGACCACTCTGAGAAGTATTGACCAGGGCGGTTATAACCGGTTAAAACCACTGGTTAAAACCGGGGGTGGTTTCGACCGCCCAACCTTGTCGGGTACCCGGGTACAAAAACTCTACCCGTCCCGGCCCTAACCCAGACTATTCTGATTTTCCTGATGTCTTACATAACTGATGAATGCCTTTTTGGTGCTTTAATGGTTAATTTGTAAGTGGGAATGGAATTGTAAGTTTATCAGGTGTGAAAACAGGTGCAGCATAATATCATGTTAAAGAATAGGGACACCATTAAACAATTTTCTACATGCCTAAATCGAAAATCAATTATTTTCCAACTTGATTTATTAACCCTTAATGCGCCAAAAAGCAGACGACAAAATTTACGTCTGCAGAATTTAAAACAAGAGGCCCACGGGCCACAAAGCTCACCAGATCTCTAGCTAACAAGACCTGTCACAGGGACAGGATAGCTCGCCTTACAGCGCCTTGCCCATCACATAAAAAACTTTAACGTAAAACTTTAACTTTTTGCTAATGCCGACGCCGACGCCGATGCCAACTCCGACGCCGCCGCTGACGTGACGCCGGGGGTAGTGCAATAGCTCTTCCTGAACTTTGTTCAGGCGAGCTAAAAACTGTTTTCAAAACTGCTGTCATATTTGTACAGGCTAATACAAAATACACTACTACAAAGTCTCAGTCTGACAGTCTGTTGAGTTGATAACAAAATATATATAACTATTTTCCATATTTTGATTGCAGTAAATGCCATATTTTTAATTTTCCCCATCGTAAGTCAATGCAACTCTAATTTGCCATAGCAACCAAACAAAAGAGCTGATTTTCATAAAAGAAAAACACAAATGTTCACTTCCCCAGATCTGAGCCCAATCAGCCTAGTGGCTTCAGAAGAGAGAATTTTTTAAGGCATTTTTTTTTCCTTCTTTCGCTTTATGGCTTCCATGACAATCAATAATAAAAAGTGAAGTGGACCGAAAATATATAGCTGATAGAAGACTTCTCAAGGAACATTTGTATAAAAGTTTTGTCAACATATCTGCAATGGCTTTGCAGTAAATGCCATTTTTCAATTTTCCCCATTATAAGTCTATAAGAACTCTAAGTTGCCATAGCAACCAAACTAAAGAGCAGATTTTCATAAAAAACACAAACTTTCAATCCCCGAGCCCAAGGATACTATAAATGAAATCTGGGCCTTATTGGCCCAGTGGTTTCAGAGTAGGTAATTTTTAAGCCTTTCTTTTCCTTTTTGATTGCATTTTGGTTTCCATGGCAACCAATAAAAGGGGCAGTGGACCAAAAAACATACAGCTTTTAGAAAACTTCTCAAGGAACATTTCTATAAAAGTTTTGTCAACATATCTGCAATGTCTTGGAAGAAAATGCCATTTTTCAATTTTCCCCATTGCAAGTCTATGGGAACTCTAAGTTGCCATAGCAACCAATCTAAAGGGCAGATTTTCATAAAAAACACAAACTTTCAATCCCCCAGCCCAAGGATGCTACAGATGAAATTTGGGCCCAATCGGCCTTGTGGTTTCAGAGGAGATGTTGTTTAAAAGTGTTGACGGACGACGACATACGACAGACGACGGACGACATACGACAGACGACGACGACGGACAACTGCCTATACTATAAGCTCCCCCGGAGCCTTCGGCTCTGGTGAGCTAAAAATGTCTCGTTCAAGCAATATCATGTTGAGAATTCAAACACTAGAGGGCAAACAGTGTAGATTCAGATGAGGTGGCTCATTATGAGCCACCTCATCTGGATCTAAACTGTTTGCCAATTCAACAATTTTAATTTTTGGCGCTATAAGGGTTAAAGGGATGCAACTCCGTATATCAAAGGGATGCAATCAAAATAACACATTTTGATATAATACTTGCCAATTTGTGCTGTTATAGTAATTCATTGGTAAAACAAGATGGATCTAGATTTCTGAGATTTGTTTTTTGGAAGAGAAAACCCCATCGTCTCATATTGCAGAAGTTCCCTCAGACTGATTTTTAGATATTTGGGGTCATTCTAGAGAGGGGACACCCCCATTTTATGGTGGAATACCACTATTATGATCAAACCTTTCACAAGATCACACAAGAAACCTTACCTTGTTTCTGATTTTAGCCTCCTTTTGGAATAGGGTTGGTAAGTCAGTTTGTTTTCGGCTTTAGCCATATAACCTTACTATTGACCTACATTTTAAGTATTTCATTGGCCAATATAAATACATCTGGGATTTTGATGTAAGTAGCTTACTTTTGCTTTCTCTTTCTACTTTCACTTTCATTTGACTGTTGGCCTATAAACCGTGTTGTGATGAATCTAGATGTGGTCCAAATCGCTTTTTGCCAAAGAACATTTGGCCTGTAATGTTGCTCATGTAAAATATGAAACCAACAAAATAACTTGACACAGATTTCGAAGACGAAATTAAGTAATTGTTGCTGGCTTAGTTGTTAATGTTGTGTTGGAACTGCGACACTTTTAAGGTTATATGTGGGGCGGTCAGCCAACCAATCCTCACTGTTATGTGCAACACAGACAGACCCTAATCAAAATTCAACAGAATTTCCGAATTGAAACCCCAAGACCAACAACAAATATGCCTAAGAACATGCACATCCGTACAACCTGATCAGCACATTCGATATCTTACATGTACCATTACAATATACACTTCTATTTAACCTAAGCCGATTATCTTTTTTAAAGATATTTCTTGTTTTAAATTCATTCAGAACTTTTCAAAACTCTTTCAGAATGTTGTCATAAAAAAATTGCAGCCGGCCGCAACTTCATAGAATCGGTCAGGAAAGCAGAAAAAGCAATATTTTAAGGCCTAATTCGGTTATTCAGAATTCTTGTTATGAATGTTATGAATGATCTGCCCATAAATTAATTCACTTGCACTGCACTTGTCATTACAGCTCTAACATGACATACTGCATGTAATGACTTGCACTAATTGACGTTGAGTGACAGCTGTTATGCAAAGGTCATAAAATGAGGTCAGTGCATTTCTCAATGACCAGGATGTAAACAATATAAGATGTAAGAAATGAAAACAAGAGCTGTCACGTGACAGCATAGCTCAGAGCTCCAGATATGGGTTAACAGGGATAATTTTCTTATTTTTCCATAAAAATGTATGTTGTAACCCACCATTAGAACTTTCCTACCCTCCCCCAAATGTGTCTCATTACCGAAGAAATACAGTACCGGTTTGTCTTTCAATGGACCTCAAACAACTTTATACCATATTAATCCTATTAAATGGCCCCAGGGCATTGCATTGTACGAAAGGGGGCTATTTAGCGCATAATACCTCTAATAAACATATAAAGGTGAATGGGTATACTTGAAGAAGAACTTGCAATTTGACTATTTTGGCTCTCTTTCCAGTAGGAATTTGCTCCTCTAGGAGCAAATCCTTTCCTTTAAGAGTAGACTCCCATGTCTAAGAGCTATCTCATCCAGAGAAGCAAACAGGAATTCATGCAAGTTAATATAACATTATCTTCAAAAAAAAAAAAAGGCAGGGGACGTTTCTTAGAGCAGGGGCATTTATTACTTATTAGGACTAATACGGTAACTGATCTGTAACACATACCTGATTATAAGAGAGTTTCTAAATTCTTTTCTTCAGATAAAACCTACAAAAGAGGAAAAGAAAGTTATGATGTGTTTCTGGAGGAAGCCCATACCCAGCTGTAAAAAAACAATGGGGTCCGGAAAAAACAAATCAACAAAACCGAAATAAAGGTAATAAACGACAGGCCCGAAAAAAACTCTGAGATTGAGACAGAGTTTTTTTTTTATGAAATGTCACAAGTGTGGGTTCCCTTCAGAAGAGCAATTCTGCCAGTTTCAATTTTGCCCCCATTTCACTGAAAAACACTGGCGGTGACAAAAAGAATTACTTTTGGCTAGAACTCATTTCCAGTAATTTCTTTGTGGCCAAGGGACAGCCAAAACAAAAACAGAACTCCTTTCCAGTAGTTTCTTTGTGTCCAAGGGGTGCACATGATTTCATCGGATGAGTCCCCAGGGAGATTAATTTTTGTGCGTGCAGGACAAAATCACTGTTTCAGTGAGGGTCACTCTTAAAAATTGGCTTGCCTCCACTGACAGTTATCGAGTGTGATAGCTGACATAGCTTTTCCTGTTCAGGGGAGACAAAAAATGTTGTTGTGCCATCTCACAAGAGTTGCCGAGACTGTGCCACTCTATTGGCTCACTTGATATGGTAGTCTAATGGAACGCCAAAACGTATGTTTTATGGAAAAATTATAAGATAAATTCTCCCAAAATTACTGTCCTGAAGCTGTCAAATGTACCACTACTGGTGAACAGAATCTGTGATTTTTTTTTGTCCTATTCATACAATATTGGCAACTTCTCTTGCTAATGAAGGCGCTGGTACCATCATAATTCCAAATATTGGGACACAGATTACTTGTTTAAGCAAACAGTGTAGACCCAGATCAGACTGCTCCTTAGGAGCAGTCTGATCAGGGTCTACACTGTTTGCCATTCAGATACCGATTTTTGACAAATCTAGGGACAACATAATCATCTTATTCAAATTTCAGGATTTCAGGCACTGACAATAGTGTCTTAATACTTGCGGTAATAATGGTAATATTCTTACTGATATAATTTCAATATGCATAAACGCATATGAAACTGTCAAGGAACATTCCCAATACATTTGTCATACAATATTGCCCCATAATAAGCATGGAAAGCACTTTGTACAAGTAATACATATCAAATCAGCCCAAGAAAATTAAATGAGGCAAAACGAGAGAAAAAATACCACACTGCACTTTACGACCAATAAAGGCCCCAACCATCCTGATTGTTCCGTTAATCTAATCATGGGCTACCTTGCTTGCAGATGTTTCTGTAGGGTCTAAACACTGAGCCAAACAAACACAACAGCTATGATCTGATGTACAGTAGATGTACAGCCTGATCCATGTCTTCCCTGGTAGCATGTGTCATTCTTGTACATTTTCCCTCCAAAGGGCCTCAAAATAGCAGCTTCATCAATAAAGGCACTCCATATCAACAGAATTTAATGCATTTAATACCAAGGCAATCTACCAAACTATCAATTCTTTGAATGAGACTTGTCAATTCCTTTCAAAAGGAGATTTTGATATATAAGAAGGCAACAGCAGCAAACTGTAAATGTGCAGTATGTGAATCAAAGAGGTTATTTTCAAACAGGTACTTGGGCAATCGAAAACAATCCTAACACTTTAAGCGCCAGTGATGAAAATAGCAGAATTTGCAAACAGCGTAGATCCTGATGAGGTGGCTCATAATGAGCCACCTCATCAGGATCTACACTGTTTGCCCTCTAGTCTTTGAATCTTCAATCTGATATAGCTCAGACCAAACGTTTTTTGAAATTTTGCAGACGTGAATACTGTCGTCTGCTTTTTGGCTAAACAGATGTTTGCTGTGCTCCTGGCCTAGGTTTTTTTTTTTTTTTATCATCAGGACCTGTAACATTATTGGCTAAGAGTGCCAAAGGAGCGGTCTGATCCTGGTTTTAAAAGCAGTCTGATCATGGTTCACACTGTTTGCAATCCATCTTTCGTTAGGCCACCTTAAGGTGTATCAGTACGCCTCTATTTTTATGCCCCCGCCACAAAGTGGGGAGGGGCATATAGTTTTGCCCTTGTCCGTACGTATGTCCGTCCATACGTACGTCACACTTTGTAGTGCTGTTCTTGTCTCCGCAACTCCTCCTACAGTATTTGACGCAGGGAGTTGAAACTTGCAACATAGTTCAGACATGCATTGAACATGTGCATAAAGGAAACTGAACTTTGATTCAGGTCTATATTGCAAAATTATGTCCCCTTGAATAACATACATATTTTGACCATATTTCATATTTGTAGTACTGTTCTTGTCTCCGCAACTCCTCCTACAGTATTTGATGCAGGGAGTTGAAACTTGCAACACAGTTCAGACATGCATTGAACATGTGCATAAAGGAAACAAAACTTTGATTAAGGTCTTTATTGCAGAATTATGTCCCCTTGAATAACATATATATTTTGATCATATTTCACATTTGTAGTACTGTTTGTGTCTCCATAACTCCTTCTACAGTATTTAATGCAGGGAGTTGAAACTTGCAACACAGTTCAGACATGCATTGAACATGTGCATAAAGGAAACGGAACTTTGATCCAGGTCATTATGGCAAAATTATATCCCTTGAATGACATACATATTTTGACTGTATTTCAGACTTTGTAGTACTGTTCTTGTCTCTGCAACTCCTCCAATAGTATTTGGTGTTGGGAAATGGAACTTGCAACACAGTTCAGACATGCATTGGACATGTGCATAAAGGAAACAGAGCTTTGATTCAGGTCTTTATTGCAAAATTATCTCCCCTTGAATGACATACATATTTTTACCATATTTCCATAGCTCATATACAAGCTCACCTTTTGTCATCACTCTAATGGCCTCATTTATCAACCGATTATGGTATTACATCACAGCTATATTAAGTAAGTGACAATACCTCGAACATGTTTGCTTTTCAGGTTGGTAGGATCAAGGTCAAGGTCACAGTTGCTATTTTCAGAAAAACTTGGGCATCAGTCTAGCGCTTTTATTTATGGACCGATTTGCATATAACTTTGCATAAATGTTAAGTATAATAGTATCAGGAATAAATTACCGTTTCAGCTCAGCGATCCAAGGTCAAGGTCACAGTTGCTATTTTTAGAAAAAACTGTATCATCCCTCTAGCCCCTTTATTTATTGACAATTTTGATGCAACTTCACCCAAATGTTTAGAGTGCCAATATCTTGGACCAGTTCGCAATCCAGAATTTGAGGGTCAAGGTCAAGGTCAGATTTGCTTTTTTTTAGAAAATATGTTACAGAACTTGACACAAATTTAGCATGACAAGATCTGGGACAAATTCATGTTTCAGCATTGTAGGTCCAAGGTCAAGGTCACATAATGCTATTATAGGTACATGTAAATCTTTGTCATGGTTCTAGCGCCTTTATTTGTTAACTGATTTTGATATAACTTCACACAAATATTGAGTACATTAATACCTTGGACAAGTTCACCTTTCAGGCTTGTAGATCCAAGGTCAAGGTTACAGTTGCTATTTTTAGAAAAAAACTTTGTCATCCCTTCAGCACCTTTATTTATTGACAGATTTTGATGTACCTTCACACAAATATGATTTAACACATTACTCATCTAGTGAGGCATATGGCGGGGGCATTCATCACCTTTAGTGATAGTCTAGTTTTCTGCTGATTTTACAAGGGGAACAACTTTTGTGAATTCCTGTAGGCTGCACTGGGTGGCGATGCCCTTCCATACAGGGGTTTATTTTTTTTAAATTGGCTATTACAGTAAATTCTTTCTTTAAAAGTTGACACTTCCTGGCTTGGAGATTATTTTCTTTCCAAATATTTACCATTATCAACAATATGAATGTGACATACATTGGCTACCTTGTTACTGCTTCTTTCCAAGTATGAGATCAATGTGATTGTAATGTATGCTGGCTATGCTTCTAAATTTTTAGGAATTTTATGTTTGTTAAAACTACTATCTGACCTTGTAATAGGTAAGAATTATCATGTCTCTGTAAGTTCTTTTTTACTTAGATACTGCATCAGAGTAGAACTGATAACATGATTTTTAACTAGCCTTTGGGTTGAATACAGTGTACAGGATCAGATCTGTCAGCACTAGCTCAAACCAGGCAGAGAATACCTTGTCTTTTATGCAAAAATGTCCTATTTATCTGCTTGACCGAATTACACAGAGAGATGCTGTGGTCAAGTGGTTAGCCCTTTTTTGACCAGTGGACTTGTCCATTCTTATCATGCAGATAATCCCATTTCTAGTTTTAGGGGTTTCTGGTGAATATTTTCACTTTTATTGTACTCTGCATAGAAATTCCTGCAAGCAAACAATGTAGGCCCTGATCAGACGCCGCGTTTTGCGGCGTCTGAACTGGGTCTGCATTGTTTGCATTATGTACCCAAAACGGGTATCCGGTCTAAAAAGGGTTAGAGATGCAAGTTCGAATTCATGTTCAGCCAGACTGCAACCGCAAAACTCTGTCAACCATGCAGTATATGGGTACCTATTTCAAAACAGAGATGGATAAGGCAAAGAAATGAGAGGGATGGGCTCTGAGTTTCATATGCTGTGCCCAATGTGGCCCTAAATCTCCCACAGCCCTTGTGGCCAAAAAACTACAGGAAACCTTTACCTGTTTTACCTTACTACCAAACTATTGTCTTATCCTAGAATGCAGGAAGATACTATACAGTATGCTACCTTTAACAGACCAGATGACAAGGGGGAACTGGAAATACAGTTGAACTTCAACGGCTCGAACCCTGATGTCTCGTTAACCCTGCCTGGCTAGAACTCTTTTCTTGGTCCCTAGAGGTCACTTTATATAGAAACTAACCCTGGATGGCTAGAACTACCCTTGGCTGGAACAAATTTCCATGGTCCCAAGCCTGATTGAGACAATGAAGCTCTACTGTATTTAGAAATAATTTCTGTACTTCCACTCCACTGTTCCCCCCCCCCTCCCCCGCCTTACACACACACAAAAACAGTAGGCCCACGGGCCACAAAGCTCACCCTGATCTTTGCTGTACAGGCTCCAAATTGCTGTTACATTTGTAACAGGCTAATACAAAATGTACAAGTACAAAGTCTCAGTCGGACAGTCTGTTGAGTTGATAACAAAATATAATTATAACTATTGTCCACATTTTGATTGCCTCGGCAACAAAAAAAGGATAACTTTCGCCACACAAAGATGTCTCTACTTAAGTGGTATTACTTCAAATACCTATCAAATGCATAACTGTATTTTAAAATTTTATTCATAGAGTTTTACGTGTTTTTAAATAGAGATATCTGTATTTACACTAAAATAAAGATACTTTGTAGTTTACATTAGTTTAAACATATTTTATTGCCACAAAAGTACAAGCAATTGGGTTAGACCACAAGTTCTATCAACATTAGTTACGGTCCTCCCACCGTAGTTTACATTAAGATATCCTAAATACAAATAGGCATCTCAATTTCAACTGATTCTTTCTGACACCTTTCTTATCTTCTAAATACAGAAATCTCTAGATCTTTAATTTTTCTTTTTAATAGATATTTTTACTTCAAAACAATTTAAATATGTCTGTATTTGAAACTGGGATATCAGTATTTGACACAGAGGTATGTGAATTAGATATTTACCTATTTCAAATTCAGATACATGTATCTTATAGACACATCTCCTGTATGTAACAGTTCAAATATCTGTATGATCTGCTATTGATACCTGTATTACAGAAAGAGATATCTCTGTTAAAAAAGGGGTATTACTTTTAAATAGAATCTCTGTTAAAAAAGGGGTATTACTTTTAAATAGATTTTACAAAGTATACTTGCTCCAGCCAGCTGCCTCCAGGTGATTTTTAGATGTATTGACAGGGGCAGGAGAAAGCCCCATTCAAAAAAAAATTCCATTAACCTACCTCATGTTTAACAGATATCTCATTTTGTGTTAATAGCAAGATACAAGAATTTATTACGAATTTTCAGTTCACGTAGGAGCACCTACAGAAATGGTACAATAGAATAACTAAAGGCAAGAAATTCAAATGACAGATCATACCAAAACAAAAGACAGATATGAACACCAGGGATACAGACTAGCAGTCGCCCACTGCGAGTAAAAAATAGTGTGGGCGCCTAAAATTAAAATGACAGTCACCCAGCTTGCGATCGTCAGCTGCCAGCGAGTGTCTGGCGTGTTTTTGCCTTGGAGTAAAATCCGCCACCTCAAAGGGCATTGCAAACTTCCGTGCCGATATCTGTGTTGAATATTTGGTGTTCCTTCATACTTGTGTGTTGGATTTTATTCACTATCGAAAAACAACATGGCCTCCTCCTCCATTTGACAGCAAAAAATCTTGACCATTTGTAAATTTTTCGCGCTTAATGTGGCGATACATCGCTGGCATTTCACACCCGGTAGCTAAAAGGAAGTAAAACCCTGAAGAAAGGAGGGTTTACTACAAAGCCTACGGAAACGGTGCAAATCTCGCGCAGATTCTGAATAAAAAATTCTCATGTTTCAAAGGTTTTAAAAGTGGGCCCCTATATTTCTGGCTGGGCGACTAATTTTCAGTTTTTAGGGGCCCAGCTGGCTCCTATGAAAAATGAGTTAGTCTGTATCCCTGAACACTAATGAAATACAACCACAATCGGAGGTGAATGGGCACACTTTCAGGGGGACAAACTTTGTCATTTAGACAAATGCCTCCCCTCCAAAAGGAGATCCCCTCATACGGAAAGAATTTGTTCCTCTAGGAGCTCACTCCCCCACCAAGAGCAGACTCCCATGGGAAGGGCTGTGGCAATTACGGAAACAGACAGGAAGTCACAATTAGTGTCTCCCTTTGTAAAAGTGTAGAACAAAAACAAGTGATACAATCCCCTCACAGTGGACATGGTCCATATAGATGAAAGAGTGATGACAAAATTACCCTATACAGAGTCAACTCCCGATATCTCGAACACTGATATCTCAAAGTATCTTCGTATATCAAGAATGTATTTCTTATTTTTATTTCCATTTCAACTCCTGCTATCTCAAACTACTGCTATCTCAAAGTAAATTTTCTGTACCAGAAAATTTACTTTGAGATATCAGTAGTTTGGGTTGAAGTTTGACATTGAGATATCAAGAGTTGACTGTAATAATAAATAGCAGTATCTGTATCATTTTGAGGGTGATGTCCTTTATAATCATTTACACAGGTATCTCTTCTAATCATAATGTCTCAATTACACACTGACCATGTTCTAGTGCACAATTAAGAATCAACATACAGGCTATTCCCTCAGTTCTAAATTTGAGGAGTCATTTCGACCATCAGTTTATGTTTTTAAGTGTCAAATGCAGAAAATTAAGGGTCCCCTTTTATAAGTTAATAATAACTTATATCTACCATTTCTCTAATTTTGTCTGAAGTGTTTGAACAAAGGTGTTTTGTGCTTTGGTCTGATAGAAGTATTTGATCATAACCTTTAACCATATCCAGAAATTCCTATCCTTTTTGACACAAGAATTTATAACCCTTGTCCTTCTGCATAAATGCAGGGTTATATGTTACTTTATATAATCATTGTGTGAAGCCAATTCTTTTATACGGAAGTGAAGTATGGTCTTTTGATTCTCATATTAATAAACCTGGAATATTTATTCCTGAAAAAACTCAACTAAAGTTCTTTAAAAATGTTATGGGGGTTCATAAATACTCAGTAAATGATGCTGTTAAAGCAGACTTAGGAGTCTTGCCAATAGCAATTTATGGTTTACAAGCATCTACAAACTTTTGGGTGCACCTTGTCAATTTGAAAGAAAGTTCTTTGGCTTATCAGGCATATAAAGATAGCATGAATTTTCCCAAAGGCTTTGCCCAAAAATTTAAGATATTTTTAAATAATATTAACTTTTCTCATCTCTGGAATAATCAGAACACATTTTCTAAACAACGGTTAGTACATGCAGTAATGAATAAACTGAAAGACTCCTATATTCAATTCTGGAAAGATAAAATTCATGATGACAGTAAAAATCAGCCCAATGGTAATAAGTTGAGAACTTACAGAACATTCAAAACATGTTATAAAAGGGAAACTTATCTGTTTGTTAACGAGTTATCAAGAAATGAAATCTCAACTTTTGCCAAGCTTAGAATAAGCTCTCACGACCTTCATATTGAAAAAGGTAGGCATAGAAAGACTATACTGAGTGAACGGAAATGTTTTTTATGTAACATGTCTGTTGAAGATGAAAAACATTTTGTTATGGAATGTGGTTCACTTTCAGCATATAGAAATACATTTTTGATGAATTAGTACAATTTTTTCCATCTTTTTTCAGTAAAAATGTAGATGAGAAATTTGCTTTTATAATGGAATGTAAAGATTATGACATTGCTTATGTATGCATAACAAATATTTGCAAAATGTTTAGAGCTAGAGACACACTGATAAATAGTAATAGTATTAATGCCTTGAATAGAACAAATGCTGAAAATGCATGATGTGATGGATACTGACACTCTTTTCTTTGGCAGTCAAATAGTTGTGTATATTTCTTCAAATATGCAAGAGTATTTTACTTGCGACTGGGAATTGTCTTGACTTTGAAAATTGTCAATTTTAATAGTTGGATCTATTAAACACAAACATGCAAATTATAGTATCTAGGTCAATCTGACAATCATATTTATTACAGTTAGTAGCGACAAGAAGTTAAACAAGCTGCTCCTGTGGATGGTAGAAGGGCAAAGTTGCGGTTCATACTGCACAGTGGTGTAGGATGCTCTGCAGGTTTGCCCTTCTCATATCTAATGAACATCCTTTCCAGCATAAATGATAAAATGATTGATTTGATGGTTATAGGTTATTTGACGGTTATAGGTAAAGAACTTGATAACAAATTTGTATAAGGGTCTGTTTGCATGTGTAATTGTCCCCCGCCTTTTCAAAGAAAAGCGGAGGGACATAGTTTTCGGCTCTCCGTCCTTCCGTCCGTCTTTCCGTCCCCCTAAAGTAGTAGGTACCTTGTGTGCGCAACTCCTCCTACAGTTTTATGCCGATTCTTTCGAAACTTTACAGATGTTTTTGTCATGGTCTGAAGATACGCATGTGGTTTGGATGTGATCCTGATATTATTTTTTGTCACTTTTTCGACAAGTTGAACTTAGTCATTTTTTTGGCGTTTTTACTATCAAAGTGACTAGATAGTGGGTACCTTGTGTGCGCAACTCCTCCTACAGTTTTATGCCGATGCCTTTGAAACTTCACAGGTGTTTTGGTCATGGTCTCAAGATACGCATGTGGTTTGGATATAATCCTCACATTATTTTTTGTCACTTTTTCCACAAGATGAACGTAGTCATTTTTTAGGCGTTTTTACTATCATAGTTACTAGATAGTGGGTACCTTGTGTGCGCAACTCCTCCTACAGTTTTATGTTGATTCCTTTGAAACTTCACAGGTATTTTGGTCATGGTCTCAAGATATGCATGTGGTTTGGATATAATCCTCACATTATTTTTTATTACTTTTTTCGCCAATTGAACTTAGCCATTTTTCATACATTTTTACTGTCAAAGTGAATAGATAGTGGGTACCTTGTGTGCGCAACTCCTCCTACAGTTTTAGGCCCATTCCTTTGAAACTTCACAGGTGTTTTGATCATGGTCTGAAGATATGCATATGGTTTGGATATAATCCTCACATTATTTTTTTATGACTTTTTTCACATTTTTAAGTTAGCCGCTTTTCCAGCTCAAACACTTAGTGTTATACAGTGGAGACCTAGTTTCCAAGGCGGGGGACATAAATTCGTCGAATTTGCTTGTTGTATTTGGTGTTATTGTATACATGTGACTGGTGACAGTCCTAACTGGACATTATACCAATAAAATTGATTTGATTTAAATGCTCTCTAAATCATCAAGTCCGCCTCATAAAGTTCAATAGGATTCTCAAGATTTTATTCTGGTTTCAGGTATTAACTTTGTGAGTAAATGATGCAGAATACTGTGTCTGGGAAACCCTGCTATCTATCTACCTTCCTTAACATCTTAACCCCCGAAGGGGACGTCAGACAGGTTCCAGTAAACCAACTGCTGAAGGGGTTTCGCTGAAACAAAAGCTTGGGATAAGGGAGTGAAAAATATGAATTTGTACAGTGCAAGAAGAGTGTTAGCATAGTAAAAGAAAATAAACAGAAATTGGTGTTTAGACATGCACTACCTGGCAGACAGCACTGCTGAAGAATTGCTTTAGATCAAGAATTCAGAGCCACAAGCTTATTAGTGACCAGATCAAGAGGTGTGTACTAAGTACTGAATAGATAGTGTAAAACCGCAAGAGCATTAGTCAAACGAGACGCAAAAACTTGTGAATTATGTTTTTCAGCCCAATTTAACGAAATTAGGTCCGCTCGAAAATATACTACATAGCTACAGGTGCGACAACGGACGCACAATGTCAGTCCAGTTTTCGGGGTTATTTTTATAAACTTTTATATTTGTAAATACGTTTACATGTTAACGAACATATATAAATAATACTGAATTACCAAAACTGCCTTTTAAATGAAAATACTTCGTGTTGTAATCGTTGTAATCGTAGCCCTATAATGGCTGCAGTATCTCGCGGGTAAAACGTATCTTCTATAGTATAAAACTCGGTACTTTCTCGCCGGTACTGTTTCATAAACGTGTTTCTGAAACTTTTACAAGTCACCACCGAAATAGCCGGAAACGTGTGAGGCATGACACGAACTAACGTTCCAAAATTGAATACGTGGGCTGAAACGTCTGAAATTTTACATACTGAGATCAAGTTTGGATATTATTATTATCATTATTATTATTATTATTGTTATTATGTTCTGGTGTTATGCTGTTATTTTTTAATGTGCAACACGGAATAAAATGGCTTGAGAATAACTATTTGTTTTAGAAAATCTGAAGTTTCTGTTGAAAGAATTGCACTTTGTAATGTCATTGAAAAATGGGCATCCTACATCGATGACGTCATAGATCTGTTACCAGAGCAGCTAAGACATCATACTGATGTCAGAGTGGCGTCCTCGAGATGTCATTCTGCCAGTCTGCCTAGGTAATAAGAACAACAGTTGGTTGTTCCAAAGTTGCTATGGTAACAGATTTATGACGCCATTGATATAGGAGCATGGCAGTCAATGTATGCCATGCTCCGGTAAATTTTCAATAACATTACAAAATGAAATTCTTTCAACAGAAGCTTCGGATTTTCTGTAACAAAAAACTATTATGAAGCCATTTAATTTCGTGTTGAAAGTGGATTAGGTTGGTTGGTTGGTCGGTTGTAGACAATGGTTGTAGTAATTACTGTAACGTACTGTATTGAAGGCAGTCATATAAAGAAAGACAATTTAATATGTGAAACAATACAGTACATTACAACACAGTACAGTACAGTACAGTACAGGTCAATGGAATATAACCAGAAAATATCTAGAAATATGTAGGTTGTTGGTCGGTTGTATTTCTACTGAAGCTGCTATTTAATTAATCAAACCTGTTCACTATATGTGACAGTGCCTGCGATTTTGAGCCTTGTGGAGGTGCGACGTTGACGTCACGAAACGTGAAATGAAAGTGACGTCATAAGATTTGCACGTAAAGTTAATTGTATTTCCGCGCACTGACTTATTAATTTCAAAGCGTCACATGGAAAGAGTGATTTAACATTTCTATCGGCGTGTTTAATTTTCGTCGTCTACACTCCTTTAAGAATGTTCGCATTATAGAAAGTTTGAAAAGAGATGTCACGAACCAGAGTTATAAAGGTTTATCCAGCTAGTATGTAAATTGTATCCAATCAGTGAAACGAAAACAAAATATCGGGTGGGTGTGAATTTCGTTTGCTTTTGCAGTAAATCTTAGCGCTATATCTCTGTGCTTCTCAAAATCTATTCTGGAAGCACTAATAAATATGAAAATGTTAAAAACAAAATTCCCGATTTTCGCTCCATAAGGCTCAAAATGCCAGACACTGTCACATATAATCATAGAGTAATCAACTGAGGAAGATCTCATTGACTTATTTACCTATTACCTCGTCGTTAACAGGTCATGCAGTAGATTTGACAAATAGTAATTCGGTGTTGGGTACAACACAAACAAAAACAGGCCCCAAGGAGCTTCTCTGTCTCTTTATGACCCCATGTTCTTTGCGCATGGACGTACTGGTATTAAAGATGGCGAACAAAACTTGAATAAATGTAAGTTTAACATAAAACTTTATGATAATCATATATTCTCCAACAATGTTTGACGCCCTTTTCACACCGCAAACGCTAGAGTGACGCTATTTTATTGATGGCGACATAAATAAGTCCTAGTAATGTCAAACCAATTAGGAATATCAGATTTTTCATTTTAATGTGGTATGTAATTTTTTATTTTATGATTCTTCTTCTTTGCACATCGGCTGATAACGATTTATATTTGTACAAACTTTCGTACATATATCTTTAATGGTTTTGAAGTTATAGCGCAGATACGTTTTCTATGTCACAAGGGGCATACTTCCGTCAAAATGTAGGTGAGGCTATAGTCCTTGTTTTTCTGCATATCGACTGATGATGTTTTCTCATTGTATCAAGTTTCGTGAAAATACCTTCAACTGAGTTATAGTTATAGCACGGACACGATCTGTGACGGACATAAAGAGGATAGACATTCAACCAAGGCGAAAACAATATCCCATCCCGGAGAGAGGGATGGGCCGGGGAGGGACATAAGAAGAGTCTTAGTGCAGGGTACGTTTTGACTTTATCCCTGGCCCAAATGATTCTGGGCCTGGAAGGGCAGGAATTAGTTGCAGAAGCCAATTTCCATTTAAAAAGGTGATCAGGGGGCAAACGGATATTCCAAGGACGGACGCGGTGCCGGTGCATGTGTATTCAGCTGCAGCCGGTGAGTGCGGTTATGTTTTTTTTTAACCGCTGAGCCAATTCGGTCAACGGGATAATCAACAAAACGGATATATACAAGAACTACATATAGAGGGCACATGTGTCTAGCTCAGTCTTTTGCTGATATTAATGCCAAGGTATTTGGTATTGTCAATCACCCGCGAACGCATATGTGCTGAGCTGGATCCGTAGAACACATAGGATCGAGTTACTTCGATTAAAGTCCACATCTCTCAGGCTTTCCAATGAGGTCTTTCTGAAGGGTCTTAGTATCATCTTATTTCAGCAATGACTGCAATATACACTCAGGCTTCGTTTGTAAATAATCGGACATGCGAGTGTATGTCCTCAAGAAGGTGTCTTATATATGGTCCTTTGTGGGGACTCTGGAATTGACAGTGATTTCTGATGGGCAATCGTCAGAAAGAACTACTTACTATTTCTGGGTGCCAAGTCAGAAAGGCTTTGATCTAGAACACCTGACCTTCAACTTCTGCTCATTTTACTTTCTGTTTTCCATTAGGCTGTGCGTTCTTTTGTTTTATATCATTGTATGCATGTATGGAAGTGAGCGGGAGACAACAATGAAGTTGCCTGCGTAAAGATAACTTTAAAAGCCTGGATCTTCTGCCATCTGACAGAGGATCGACTACCTCTTAAAGCCAGCTGGAACACCACTCGACCAAGATTCACGGAATTGACCGAGCGGCGTTCCGATTGCTCTTGGGCAGGTCTACTGATAAACGTTAATCCTAGTCAATCAATTGTCTCATTGCTAAAACTTAGCCTCAGTCAGCTGTCAAGCGTTTCCCAAGTAAAGGACTTCTTTGGTTAAGGCGAGGTTTTCCCCATTAGACCGGCACGACAGGTTCGAATTTTCAAACGTATAAAGTCTACATATTTTTCTTAGTAGAGCTAGCACTAATATGTAAACCGTATGAAATAAGATCATTTGTGATTCAGACCCGAAAACATGGGGAGATAATCTGTTACGAAATGGATCCGATCGTCGACTTTGTCGTCGAATTATTTTAATCCTTTCAATCAGTAGAGCTACAGTTTTTAGGGCAACTGTGGTAATATAACATTTACGGAAATTGTGGCTACGTTATGCATGGGTTGTTTGTGAATACCTCTCGTGGACAGCGTATTGCATGATTTTAAGGTGAATACCTGCACGAGTCTTTTGATTGTGGACAGCGTGTTGCATGATTTTAATGTGAATACCTTCACGCTTATATTCGAGTCCCATGATTTAAATGTGAGACGCATACTATTTATACGCCTATCTTTTATTGAAAAGTTACACGTGGCTGTTTAATTCTTATACTGAGGATGTTATATTGTTGTGTGCCCAGATTCTGAGTTTAGACCAGAACGGTAAGATTTTATTATATTTATTTAGAATAGTTTGGCTAAGAATGAAAAATGTGACTTCTGATTGATATGGTATGATTATATGTGTCGACTGATTTGATTTTGTTGACAGTGATCAGACTGTGCATATGTCGACCAATTTTGTTTAAACTGACCATGCTGCGCATGGTATTTGTATATTAGGAAGTTTTGTAAATTACGGAAATAGTTTATATCACTGATGTTGGTTGCAATGGTGTGCGTCTATTTGACGTCCAGTGACGTCAGTTGCATTCATGTTATTCATGTGACGTCAGTTGCATTCATGTTATTGCGACGTCAGCACCTTTTATATAAGTTTCACGTATACGTGGCCTATAGAAGTAGATTGATTTGTAATGGAACTAATTTATATACTCGTGACGTCAATTGACGCCATAGCATGCACCGCATTAAGGTTTTTTTCCATAAGTTATAATGGTAACATTTGGTCGTCATGCGTTTGATTTGCCTTCACTAGATGACGTCATATGGTATAACATCATTAGCGTCATGATGTCAGATCAAACGTTATGATCCCAAATGTATGAGAAACGCTTATTCAGCTATTATATTATATGGCAAATGGTATTACGCTTAGTTTAAAGAAATGAATTAATACATATGGGAGTTAGATTTTGGTCAATCAATTTAATGTAAATAGGTCATTGTTTAGATTATTCATGTTTATGTGGGATATGTCATGGTAATACCTGTTGACGTCAGTATACTTCTTGACAATGTTTGACGTCAGATCCTTCGACGCACATGCGTGGTAGGATCTACGTTTCTTCATTGGCGGAAGTGGTAAGCACAATTTTGGCTTTACATCGTGAGCGCGAGTCGTGTCTAGTGACACGGCTGGCGTGTGCACGTTATGCTCGGCATTCGCCGAGGGCGTTGTATGGTATTTCCAAGACAGGCCCAAGTCTTACGTATTATTATTATGTAGTTACAATGTATTAAGTGTAAGTTCGTTATTTTTAGGCACAACAAGTCCGGCAGTCAGCTGTTAGGACTTAGAGCCACGTCTCACCTGGAGATTCGATATACGTCTCCAGGTTAATACCAACCCGGGTAGAGGCAGTTACAACGCCGTTTGTGCATGGTTCCTAAGCAGAGGCGGGAAGCACAAAATGTAGGCGGAAGTGGTTAGCACAGTTTTGCCAGATTCTGTGATAAGATCTGAAGGTCACATCAAGTGTGGTACAGTGTTCGTCCACTAAAGTGTGTTAATATATATAGACTGGTCCCTGGTACGATCCAGGGAGCGACCAGTATATAATCGTGCACGTGTTTATATAAGTTGGTGTTCCTCATGATATATGGACTGGCCCATGACATGATCCAGGGAACGACGAATTGAAGTCTACCAACATAAGGCCTTGTTTTTTTGTATGAGCTCAAACTAACGTTTTTTGTCCTTTGTGTTTTCCTTTAGTTCATGGCGCTGAGCCGAGTACGGTGTTGACGTCAGACGGTAATCTATTTGCGTATTGTACGCAAATCGATTACAGATTTGAAAGAAACACCTTACTTGGGCCAGCGACATGAACTGATATGTGTTGTATATTATTGTAATTGTGACAGTTGTAAATTGTATTGTTGTATATAGAATTTACATTATATATAAACTTAAAAAATTCTAACGTTGTTAGAGTTTCCTTGTTAGCGTATTACACTAGTAGATAACCCTTTAACCGGAAGTCACCCTCCGCCGTCCTGGCGACGCATAAGGCTCTACACCCGTGTCGACCGTGTGTAAAACCTTCTGCGTAACATGGTGTCATGAAGTAACGGAATTTGATTTCCGGTTAATATCTGCCAGTGTAACACATTGACAATATATACAGAATCTAGGCACAATTTTGTCAGATATTTTTTTTTTATTATTATTGACTTTCTGATTGTTCTTTTCTAAGGTGACGTAAGGCTGTGAATTTTAGGGGAGCAATTTTGCCACTAAATTCTTTGTAAATGTAACCTACACTCAATTAAGGTCAACTATCCTTATTCCCTGCGTGATGAAGTGCGATAGCCCTTGCATTAATTGGTGATAAAATGTAACAGGTTGCATATCTGAGTGGGGAAACTGAGGTATATAGACCTGAATTGTCTTGGCACGGATGATACATATTTAGTTTTAAGGTCCGTTTGAGTACCTTGGCACTGCTGTTGCATGACAATTTGTTAGTTTATTAACTTAAACGTTTTGTACGTTGTGTCGTAACCGTTACTGAGGTCCATTTTATGTCCTGATTTAGTAACGTAGGTTACTCGTAACGTAATATAGTATCGTTACAATGAATTAAACCTAATAGCAGAATCTTAAGTTTGACTTACCGTTAGTATCTTATAAGGTTTTGTAATGTAGGACGTACAGTTGTCGTGTCAGTGTTAATACGTTGCGTTACATACGTTACGTTTGTATATCCGATACACTAGATCAAGTTGGGCGTAATTGAAATGTGGGTTATTTACGTCATCTAATTGTGTCATATGATAGTGAAAAGAGGTTCTCGGTAAAGTCAACGTCAGTTTATGACGTCATTTCCGGTCTGTTATGAACTTAACTTTAATAGCTACGTCTAGATCGCGAGTATACTAATTAATCAACGTTTTAGTTGGATTAGTTTGTTATTATTATTGTTAACGTTTTAGTTAACGTGTGTGACTATAAGTGAACGTCGGTTTCAGTTAGGTTAACGTGAACATTACGTTAAGCGTCATGGATCAGTTAGTTAAGACGGGAAGGGAGTTAGGTTATGAAGGGCAGGCATTGCAGGAATTTGTAAAGCAACAGCAAGAGACTGAAAGGGCAGAAAGGCACGCGGTAAGGGAACTTGATAAAGAGAAGATCGCGGCGGAGAAAGAGAAGATCGCGGCGGAGAAAGAAAAGATTGCGCAGGCCGAAAAAGATAGGGAAATTGAGTTGGCTAGGATCGCGACGGAAGGAGCTAAGATTGCGGCGGATAGGGCGACGGAAGAAGCTAAGATTGCGGCGGATAGGGAAATCGAGATGGCGCGGATTGAAAGTATAGAGCGGCAAGCCGAGAAAGATAGGGAAGCTAGGTTGTATCAAGTCGAAAGCGATAAGGAAGCAAAGTTGTCGAGCGAAGTTGAGTTAGAAAAGTTGAAGTATAGTTTTGAATTGCAGCAACGCGAGTTGAAGAATCAGATAGATTTGCAGAAGGTAACGTTTAGAGTTGAATTAGAAAAACAGAAGGCTGAAAAGCTGGCGCATGCGCGAGATCCCAAGTTACCGTATTTTGATGAAAGTAAGGACAAAATGGATAGTTACTTATCAAGGTTTGAGAAATACGCGACGGCGAATAAATGGGATAAAAACGTTTGGGCTGCATATTTAAGCGCATTACTTAAAGGCCGCGCGCTTGATGTTTATGATAGATTGTCTGTAGATGATGCAGCAGATTATGACAAGTTGAAAGATGCGTTGTTAAAGAATTTTGATATGACTGAACGCGGATTTAGGAAGAAATTTCGCTATGATAGGCCTGAAAAGTCCGAAACGTTTATTCAGTTTAGTAGTAGACTTAGGTCGTATCTTAATAAATGGTTGAAAATGGCGAAAGCAGACCAGTCTTACGAAGCTGTTTGCGATTTTTTCGCTAGGGATCAGTTTTTAGAATCCTGTAGTAAAGAACTATATGTTCATTTGAAACCGAAAACATTCACGAATCTAGGTGAGATGGCTAGGGAAGCAGACTTATTTGCAGAAGCACGTGGCGGTGTCTACGCTTGTGTTAATAAGATGCAGCGTGATAGTAAGGGCGTAACTCAGAGTAGATCTGATAATAAGCCGAGTGCGAAGCCAGAGATAAAATGTAGTATTTGTGGTAAGGGACATTTAACATATAAATGTTTTAAGAATCCCGATAGGAAGCAAGCATATAGTGCGGAGGTAGGTGCAAGTGCAAGCGGGTATAGCGGAAGTAAGGGGAGTAGTTATGCACCGAAAGATGAGACACAAAGATCACAGAGTAAGAGCGATACTGTACAGACGAAGGGTAGTAATTCAGATCGTGGCCGTGGTCGGGGTTATTCCCGCGGACGTGGTCGGGGTGGCGGACATCAAATGAGCTTTTGTAAAACTACAATGAATAGGTCTCATGAAATTGAAGGTCTCTATAAGAGTAAGGAAGAAAGTCCACTAATCAATGATAACGTGGATAGGGAAGGTGTCTGTTACTTTTTAAGGTCGCGATTACCAACAGCGCAGGGTACGGTTAATGGTAAGACTGTTGTAGTTTTAAGGGACACAGGTTGTACTGGGTGTGTCGTTCGTAGAAACTTGGTTTCTAATGATCAGTTACTTGGTAGAGAATCTGATGTAACTTTGATTGATGAATCTACCCAAAGGTATCCCTTAGCAATGGTTGACATAGATTGTCCATTTTTCACAGGAAAAACTGAGGCATTGTGCATGGAAGATACATTGTATGACCTGGTTATTGGAAATATTGACGGGTCAAAACTTCCCGATATGTCCCATTTTGCAATGGCGGCAGTGACTAGGTCACAAGCTAAGCAAGGTGAAGAGGTCTATAAGAAACTTAAAGTTCCTGATCAAATTATTGCTAGTGATAAGGAGGCATTGAAGCAGGCCCAAGTTGTTGACCCTAAATTGAATGGCATAAGGCAAAGAGTGGAATCTGGGAATGTGACTATTAGTCGTGGATTGAACCGAGGTGAAACTAAGTTTATCCGAAAGAAAGATTTATTGTATAGGCAGTTTACTAAGGGAAACAAGGTCACTTTGCAACTTATTATCCCTGAAGGTTTTCGTGAAAAGGTGTTAAGATTGGCGCACGAAACCTTGATGTCAGGTCATTTGGGCATAAAGAAAACTATGGATAGAGTGTTAACTGAGTTCTTTTGGCCTGGAATTTGTGGTGATGTGGCAAGGTTTTGTAAATCTTGTGACATATGTCAAAGGACTATTCAAAAAGGTCGTGTCACTAAGGTTCCTTTAGGAAAGTTGCCACAGATTGACACACCATTTAAACGAGTCGCTGTTGATATAGTTGGACCGATAGAACCTCGTTCTGACAGGAAATCCCGCTATATTTTAACAATGATAGACTATGCGACGAGATATCCCGAGGCGGTAGCGTTACCCGGCATTGAAACGGAACGCGTAGCCTAAGCGTTAGTTGAGATGTTTAGTAGAGTTGGCATACCTGATGAAATGTTAACAGATTGCGGAAGTCAGTTTACTGCTGAAGTTATGAAAGAAGTAAGCAGGCTGTTATCACTCCAGCAGTTAACCACGACGCCGTATCATCCTATTTGTAACGGTCTTGTAGAGCGTTTTCACGCGACGTTGAAGCAAATACTACGTAGGATGTGCGCAGAACGTCCAAAAGACTGGGATAAATATCTCCCAGCACTACTGTTTGCAATAAGGGAGGTTCCGCAAGAGTCATTAGGGTTTTCTCCGTTCGAATTGTTATACGGACGTAACGTTAAGGGCCCTATGGCAATATTACGTGAATTATGGTCTGAAGAGGTACAGGATGAGCAGGTTCTCTCTACGTACCAGTACGTAATCGAGTTGAGAGAACGGTTAGAGCAGACGTGTAAGTTAGCACATGATAATTTACGGAAAGTACAAGTAAAGCAAAAGGCTTATTATGACAAACGCGCTAGGTCGCGTAAATTTAACGTGGGAGATAAAGTACTGTTATTACTGCCAACTGACAGTAATAAACTGTTATTGCAGTGGAAGGGTCCATATGAAGTAGTAGAGGTGGTGAATAGAATGGACTATAAAATCGACGTCAATGGTGTCGTGAGTACATATCATGCTAATATGCTGAAACAGTATGTCGAACGTCGTACTGTGCCGTCACATTGTTTATTGTCGACTGAGACTACAGAGTCGGTTGATGACGATGGTAGTGATGAATTTTCTCTTGATGATTGTGCTTTTCCGACAGCTAAGGAACCGGAAACTTATAATGACGTCAGTATTTCAGATACGTTAACGTCAGAACAACGTATGGAGATTGAAGCGTTGATTAAACAGTACCCGGATGTACTATCAAGTTTACCCGGTCGAACTGATCAAATACAGCACGATATCAAACTACTCACGTCAGAACCCATACGGACGAAAGGTTATTCTATCCCGTATAAGACGCGTAACGTCATGGAGACGGAGATACAGGATATGTTAGATTTAGGGGTAATCGAGCCGTCGATTTCACCGTATTCATCTCCTGTCGTCCTAGTTCCGAAGAAAGACGGGTCAGTTAGATTCTGTATCGACTTCCGGAAGCTTAACAAAGTGACGGAATTCGATGCAGAACCTATGCCAAATATGGAGGAGGTTATCAATAAAATGTCGGGACATAAATTCTTTACAAAGATGGACCTGAGTAAGGGTTATTGGCAAGTCAGTCTTACTGAAAGGTCTAAACCTTTGACAGCATTTGAAACGCCTAAGGGTTTATTCCAGTTTAAAACTATGCCCTTCGGTTTGGTCAATTCCGGAGCCTCATTTTGTAGGTTAATGAGAATCATATTGTCCAATCTCCCAAATGTTGACAGCTTTGTTGATGACATGTGGATATTCACTGAAACATGGAAGGATCATGTGACGTCATTACGTCAAGTGTTAGATCGGCTCAGGTCGGCCAAATTGACGGCAAAACCATCTAAATGCATGATCGGTTATGGCAGTATCGAGTGCCTTGGTCACAATATCGTCGGACAGACGGTACGACCGCAAGAGGACAAGATACAGGCTATCAGAGATGCTCCTCGTCCATGTACGAAAAGGCAAATTAAATCTTTTCTGGGATTAGCTGGGTTATACCGTCGTTTTATCCCTAATTTCTCATCCATAGCTTCTCCTCTGACTGATTTAACTAAACGGGATAGACCTAATTCTATCAAAGATTGGCAAGATCAGCATGAAAGGGCATTTCAAACCCTGAAGAGTAGGCTCACGTCTAGTCCTATTCTTCGCTTACCTGTTTTTCAAGAAGGTAACCCGTTTGTACTCCGAACAGACGCTTCAGACGTTGGTCTTGGAGCTATTTTGCTTCAGGAATTCGAAGGTGAAGGTCGTTTGCCGATTGCTTATGCTAGCAAGAAATTGTTACCTCGGGAAAGGAACTACTCTGTAATTGAAAAGGAATGTTTGGGTATAATCTGGGGTGTTGAGAAATTTCGTAAGTACCTGTATGGGGCGGAGTTCCTACTTGAAACTGACCACAAACCTTTGTCCTATATGCAGACAGCTAAGGTGCTCAATCCCCGAATCATGCGTTGGGCCATGAAATTACAGCCGTATAGATTCAGGATCGTTGCTATCCGCGGCCAAGATAATTTGGGGGTGGACAACCTTAGTAGATAGTTTGGCCACATTATGCATCGCACCGTTGTTGAGTATATAGCTAGTTTTCCAGTTTTGACATAGCCTACGATTCGATCGCATTTCGTACTATATCAGAAAAGAAACATTGTTATGTTTTTTTCTCCCTAAGGGGAAACCTATGTTACGAAATGGATCCGATCGTCGACTTTGTCGTCGAATTATTTTAATCCTTTCAATCAGTAGAGCTACAGTTTTTAGGGCAACTGTGGTAATAAAACATTTACGGAAATTGTGGCTACGTTATGCATGGGTTGTTTGTGAATACCTCTCGTGGACAGCGTATTGCATGATTTTAAGGTGAATACCTGCACGAGTCTTTTGATTGTGGACAGCGTGTTGCATGATTTTAATGTGAATACCTTCACGCTTATATTCGAGTCCCATGATTTAAATGTGAGACGCATACTATTTATACGCCTATCTTTTATTGAAAAGTTACACGTGGCTGTTTAATTCTTATACTGAGGATGTTATATTGTTGTGTGCCCAGATTCTGAGTTTAGACCAGAACGGTAAGATTTTATTATATTTATTTAGAATAGTTTGGCTAAGAATGAAAAATGTGACTTCTGATTGATATGGTATGATTATATGTGTCGACTGATTTGATTTTGTTGACAGTGATCAGACTGTGCATATGTCGACCAATTTTGTTTAAACTGACCATGCTGCGCATGGTATTTGTATATTAGGAAGTTTTGTAAATTACGGAAATAGTTTATATCACTGATGTTGGTTGCAATGGTGTGCGTCTATTTGACGTCCAGTGACGGCAGTTGCATTCATGTTATTCATGTGACGTCAGTTGCATTCATGTCATTGCGACGTCAGCACCTTTTATATAAGTTTCACGTATACGTGGCCTATAGAAGTAGATTGATTTGTAATGGAACTAATTTATATACTCGTGACGTCAATTGACGCCATAGCATGCACCGCATTAAGGTTTTTTCCATAAGTTATAATGGTAACATTTGGTCGTCATGCGTTTGATTTGCCTTCACTAGATGACGTCATATGGTATAACATCATTAGCGTCATGATGTCAGATCAAACGTTATGATCCCAAATGTGTGAGAAACGCTTATTCAGCTATTATATTATATGGCAAATGGTATTACGCTTAGTTTAAAGAAATGAATTAATACATATGGGAGTTAGATTTTGGTCAATCAATTTAATGTAAATAGGTCATTGTTTAGATTATTCATGTTTATGTGGGATATGTCATGGTAATACCTGTTGACGTCAGTATACTTCTTGACAATGTTTGACGTCAGATCCTTCGACGCACATGCGTGGTAGGATCTACGTTTCTTCATTGGCGGAAGTGGTAAGCACAATTTTGGCTTTACATCGTGAGCGCGAGTCGTGTCTAGTGACACGGCTGGCGTGTGCACGTTATGCTCGGCATTCGCCGAGGGCGTTGTATGGTATTTCCAAGACAGGCCCAAGTCTTACGTATTATTATTATGTAGTTACAATGTATTAAGTGTAAGTTCGTTATTTTTAGGCACAACAAGTCCGGCAGTCAGCTGTTAGGACTTAGAGCCACGTCTCACCTGGAGATTCGATATACGTCTCCAGGTTAATACCAACCCGGGTAGAGGCAGTTACAACGCCGTTTGTGCATGGTTCCTAAGCAGAGGCGGGAAGCACAAAATGTAGGCGGAAGTGGTTAGCACAGTTTTGCCAGATTCTGTGATAAGATCTGAAGGTCACATCAAGTGTGGTACAGTGTTCGTCCACTAAAGTGTGTTAATATATATAGACTGGTCCCTGGTACGATCCAGGGAGCGACCAGTATATAATCGTGCACGTGTTTATATAAGTTGGTGTTCCTCATGATATATGGACTGGCCCATGACATGATCCAGGGAACGACGAATTGAAGTCTACCAACATAAGGCCTTGTTTTTTTGTATGAGCTCAAACTAACGTTTTTTGTCCTTTGTGTTTTCCTTTAGTTCATGGCGCTGAGCCGAGTACGGTGTTGACGTCAGACGGTAATCTATTTGCGTATTGTACGCAAATCGATTACAGATTTGAAAGAAACACCTTACTTGGGCCAGCGACATGAACTGATATGTGTTGTATATTATTGTAATTGTGACAGTTGTAAATTGTATTGTTGTATATAGAATTTACATTATATATAAACTTAAAAAATTCTAACGTTGTTAGAGTTTCCTTGTTAGCGTATTACACTAGTAGATAACCCTTTAACCGGAAGTCACCCTCCGCCGTCCTGGCGACGCATAAGGCTCTACACCCGTGTCGACCGTGTGTAAAACCTTCTGCGTAACATAATCCAGGTTGGCCTTACCTACCCTAAATTCAAGGTTTTCTCACACCTCGATTTTTGACGGAATAAAAATATATTAATCAGTCATTCATTCCATAAATTTTTGTCATAACTGCATGCTAAATACATGCATATCACAATACAAAGCAATGATTTTCTTCTTGTTACGCCTGATTAGCATTTAAAGTTGCAAAACCATAGCTATACTTCCGGTTAAAACGACCAGAAGGGAACGATTCAATATAATTAAAATACAAGTACTCCACCCTCCCCCTTGACCCAGCATTTCCTTTATGCAGCAGACCTATGCATGGCAAGTACGCAATAATATATATGAGTGGGAAGCTGTGTCACTTGCGGGGGGGGGGGGGGGGGCGATACTCAGTAAGCCAAAGAAGAAGAATGGTCAAGAGTAGCACTGTGATCTTGAAGGATTAAATTGTGTACACCGATCTACTAGAAATGCGGTCAAGGTCACATACATATAGTCAGAACTATCCAGTGTTGTCTGTAATGTAAGTAATGTAAGTAAAAAAGGTGTGAAATGTATACAATATATCATTATTTCAACCATTAGTTTGAGGATAATTTAGAATAAATCTCAACAATGACGTCAACGTCAACGTATGTTTAACGTACTAACATAGACACAAACACTTGAAAATTCATTTGTCATACAAATTATATCTCATAGTCATAAATGCAAAGCAAAAGTCGGTGATCCGTTTAAATTTTCAATTATGGGGAAAATTCACACCTTAAGCATAGAAGTCCTTCCTCTAAACGACAAATTCCCAATCAGATCAGTTGTCGGAGTCTCATGACCTATTGGAGATGTTTACCCCTAGATGTCTGGAGAAATACATTGGCTTCAAATACCTTGGAGCAATTGTCTCAGATGATGGCTCAATACAGGTGGTTCTCTCAAGGATTGCACAAGCCACTTCAGCTCTTACAAAGCTGAAACCAATTTGGAGAGATAACAACATATGAGCCGCGACGCGAGAAAACCAACAATGTGGTTGTGCGCCCAGCGCAGACTCAGGTCAGCCTGGGCATCCGCCCAGTCTGATCAGACTCTTCGCTTTGCGCTTATGAGGTAGCTAAGGGTCTAAGCTACCTCCATGCGGACAGCGGAGACTCTGATCAGACTGTGCGGATGCACAGGCTGATCTGAGTCTGCGCTGGGCGGACGACCACATTGTTGGTTTTGTCGTGTCGCGGCTCATATCTCTTTGATCAAAGGTGAAACTCGTGCGCTCCTTTGTCATTTCCATATTTCTGTATGCCTGTGAATCGTGGACCTTTACAGCAGAGTTAGAGAAAAGAATGCAGGCCTTATGATGAGATGCTACCGAAGGTTACTGAAAGCAATGAGGAGGTTCGCAGAAAGATCCAAGCAGCCATTGGAGAATATGATGAATTTCTGACCCTGATCAAGAAATGGAAACTAAGGTGGTTTGGCCACGTCTCAATGTCTCCTGGTTTAGCAAAGACAATTCTACAGGGCACAGTGAGAGGAAAAAGAAGAAGAGGTGGACAGAAGAAGAGGTGGGAAGACAATATTAAAGAGTGAACAGGGATGGACTTTGCCAGCTCAACTAGGGCAGCTGAAAACAGGACAAGGTGGAAAGGGATTGTTTCGAATTCATCTGTGGTGCCACAACGGCTTTGTAAGGTTATGGGATAGAGCAGAATAGAATAGGAAAAAATGTCTGGAGAAATACTGAGATAAGCCACCTGATTCTGCCTTTTATACTCCATCTACGCTTTTAAGCCCCAGTAGGGTTTCAACTGTCCGTAGCGAGAAAGTTCATCTGACGTGATTCCTCTTTATTAGAATATACTCTATAATCGACCGTTTTGTGCCGTTCGTGTTTCTTCCCTTCTTCTTATTATGTCTTGAGTAGGTCGAGCTTTGCAACTGTTGCTTTTTCTGAATATTCATTTATATTTTTGAACTAGCCAGTAGAATAAAAAATTGTTGTTGTTTTTTTCCACTATTCAGTTGACTGTCGTTATCTCACTGATATATCAAAGTACCCTCTTGCATCAAAGAAATCATTTCAGACATATTTCCCATTTTATTTGCTAACTTCAAACAGTAAGCTTGGCCGAAAATTTTCTAAGTTCTAAGTGGGAAGTAATGAAACAATTTATGAATGATAACCTATTAAATTGGTGATAATATTGACTCCCGATGTGCCCGATCCTGGCCTTTAAGACTGGGAAACAATTTCATTTGTGGCCAAAGGCTTACATTCACAGGTAGTATAGTTATCAATTTGAAACCGTAACGCTTTTTCTACTAGATGTTTACGCGTGAATATTGAAAATGAAAGATCCACCGATTGACAATTTGTTTATTCATTAGATATCTAAAAGCAAACGATGATCGTCCCCTACTAACTACCTTCATACCACATCATTTCACTTTCTTTGTTTACCGAATACACTCGGCTGTAAAAATGGGACAAAGACAGTCGATTAATCAAAGTTTAATTTTTCATGTAAAAGCTTTTTGAAAAACGTTGCATTCAGTGTACGCAGTCATGATGGCCGCCACTGGTATAATACATACGTGCTTTGATACTTGTCGTTGACTTATTGTCACTATTTCAAGGACCTGTCATGGTTACATGTTACAGTCTTCTCCAAACACAAATCGGCATAATAACGACAGTCCACCCCCCCCCCCCCCCCCCCCCCCCCAAAAAAAAAAAATAAAATAAAAAAAAAAAATAAAATAAAAAAAATATACACTAACAATTCATTTAATAAGGGAGTTTCAGGGTAAAAATTTAATTTAAATGGCCGCCACCGGTCGTGGAACGTAATACTCATATGAAGATGTATGCCGTATGAAGAGATAGATAGATAGGTAGATAGCACATCAGTAACCCTTAAACATTACCCTCGACTTTTTTCTCCCGAAGTACAGATACCAAAACAGTAGCAACTTTTTAAGCACCCGATATAAATAGTATGGAATATTGATTGGAAAATACCAAATATTTGTGGAAATTCACGACAAAATATTTCTTCTTACTCTAATATCTCACTAAAATGCAGTTTTTAATAGTGTTAACTGTGTTTCCATAGTAAAAGGATATTTAGTTTTCAAACAAACAGGTAGTTTTACCTGTATTGAATACACACTACACAGGTAAAATGTCACATATATTTAGATAGGCCTAGCTGTGTATTGTCATTTCATAATTGTATGATTGTGTACACGTTGTGCCGATACAGTTAGCTTTAAAAGGAGGATCATGTTACGTCCACCATGCGGCTTGAACAGTCCCTGTTCCATTCTGCATGTTCTGTGAATTTCATGACTTCTGAGACAATAGGTACGCCTACATCAGTCTCGAAGGGAGGTCTTTCAGAACGGTCTCTAATGTACACACCTGTAAAAATCAGTATAATATTGAGCCGCGACACGACAAAAACTAACAAAGTCGTTGTGTGCCCAGTGCAGACTCGGATCAGCCTCGGCAGCTGCCTAGTCTGATCAGACTCTTCGCTAAGCGCTCAAAGGGTAGCTAAGGGTCTAGGCTACCTCCATGCGGACAGCGAAGACTCTGATCAGACTGGGCGAATGCCCAGGCTGATCTGAGTCTGCGCTGGGCGCACAACCACTTTGTTGGTTTTTTTTGTGTCGCGGCTCAAATGATTATTGTTAGTGTAAATTGGTAGCCGTACACAGGAGACAAGATTCAACCCGAATTGACTCTGTCTCCTGGTGGAGACGGATCCAATCGGGTAGAATCGTGTATCCAGTACTAACTCAACGCCGCTAAGCTAGATAATGGGGAACTTAGGAGACCAAATATTTAGAATAATTACGGGTTCAACTTTATCTCCTAGTCATGCTGTTATAACAGTGGACATCTCAGCCCTACTCCCGACCCAATGCATTCCACAACCATTTCCGTGGCCTAGTGGACAAGAGCGCTGTCTCTAAATATTAGGTCTCGCCCTGCTGTGGGGTCTAGCCTCGCTCGGCGCACAAGTGAGAAAGCCGCGTTCTGCTTGCGGAATGTCAGGTGATTTTTACTTGGGGGTGCTGGGTTTTGTCCTTCTCTGCTTAACGAGCGATTCGATCTTGAAAAGGGCCGTGAAACACATCAAATAGACAAAAACCACCACCATTTCAAAATGAAATCAAGATGAGTTTGCATAACATAGAATACATTATAATATACACACAGAATCTGAAGTTGTTGGGAGACTGACAACAGATATGGTCGAATATTTTCAAACCACTTGATTATGGAGATCCTAAAAGAAAGTACAAGTAGCACTGAGTCTACCCGTACGCGTCAAATGCCGCTGCGTTATGCAAAACACTATCTGAGCCGCGACGCGACAAAACCAACAATGTGGTTGTGCGCCCAGCGCAGACTCAGATCAGCCTGGGCATCCGCCCAGTCTGATCAGAGTCTTCACTGTCCGCATGGAGGTAATTTAGACCCTTAGCTACCGTTTAAGCGCTTAGCGAAGGGTCTGATCAGACTGGATGGATGCCCAGGCTGATCTGAAGTTGCGCTGGGCGCAAAACCACTTTTGTGGTTTTCTCGTGTCGCGGCTCATCTCAGAAACTGTTTGAGCTTGGTCCACACTGCCCAGCAGGCACACAAAGTTGAAACAACATTGATTCATGACCTTGAATCAACGTTGATTCCATGCTTATTCAACGTTGTGTGCCCAGCTGGTGTTTTCTCAGGCACTTAAGAATCGCCATGCATAATGAGCCGCGACACGACGAAACCAACAAAGTTGCCAGTGCGCCCTATAAAGACTCAGGTCAGCCTGGGCAGCCGCCCAGTCTGATCAGAGTCTTTGTTTTGGGCTTAAATGGTAGCTAAAGGTCTGAGCTAGCTCCATGCGAACAGTGAATACCCTGATCAGACTGGACGGATGATCGGAGTCCTCGCTGGGCGCACATGCCTCCTAATGGTTTTCTCGTGTTGTGGCTCATATTTAAAGGGTCATAGCCCGACACAGTGAGAATCTAAAATTAGAAAATTGGATATACCCGAGATTATTAACATTATTTTTATCAGTTAAAATATTTGGTGTATTATGCATCAATGCTTTTTACGAAGTTAACCCCACATATACAGGATATATATGCATATAAAACGAAGATTTTTTCCCTCATTTATCTACATTTAAACCGACATATAGATGTACGCAATGCAATATTTATGAAGCTGTCGGCCCTTGTCTTAACATGTAGGCCTACGATATTATCACTCTAGTAAAGCTACTACGGCAATATTGATTTGAACGCTAATGGCGACATAAACGGAATACCTATTTTAAGTTTGACACAAAGATAAACCATTAGAAGGGTCACAGGACAAGGTACCCAAGTACATTTGCGAATAGATAAGACTCGGGATATCCTGCACATAAGTGTATTCAATGATTGCGTCAACAATCTTAAGACCCCGAGGAATAAAGCCGGGCCGCGTAGGGCAGTAGGTAGCATGTCTGACTCGAGAGCCAGAGGTTCCGGCTTCGATACCCGGTCTAGCCTTCCCCTTCCTGTAATTTAAGAAGGGCAGTTGTCAGCTACTAGCGAAATTATGTGCACTTAGTACTGATTAACCGCTTAGGAGGTCTAAGCCTGCCCAGGAACATGTGGATGGGTTAACTGACTGTCCCGTCATGACCATGGCTGTTTATCGTGGACGTAAAACAATAACAACAGCAACCACCGAGGAATATAGACCGTGAAAAACGGAGGCGCAGATCAAATGTGCTGACTGATTTGAGTATTGGCTGTCTTGACTTGTCATACTGTAAAGTGTCATTTTACTGGCGAAGTTAGCAAATATGTATAGAAAATCAAAATAAACTACGCGTGAAATTAGGATTAGGCAGAACATGATCCTTGTCATGACTCATATCGTAAATTTCAGTTAAAATTATTGAGGAATACCATCATTATCGGCTGTCGAAAGATCTGTCTGATCTGTGCATTTCTCAGTTCGCAGTCGGTAAGTTTAAAATCATTCACCGTTGTTCACCTGTATGAATGGTGCCACACCACGAAACAAAAGTATCTTATAAGAAACCACCAAAGACTCGGAACAGCCTCCATCAGATCAGATTTTGGTTTTACATCAATGAAGACATTTTCTCGTCGCAAATATTGAATCATATGCCACGAAGAACAGCTTGTAGCAGCCAGCAAAATCGTTGTTAGACTGCGCAGATCTAAGGCTGGTTTAGGCATTCCTGGTGGCACATATCCCTGTTGGTTTTACGTGACAGTTATTCACGGACTAGTCTATCAGACACATAGGCATGGCGGGTGTATAATAATAGGCAGGTGATGCGTACTAGTCGCGAAGGCCTGATCATACTTCTTTTTTAGTCCATGTCTGTGTATCTAAAATATTTCGGATTTGTCAGTGTTTGTTTTTGGTTTATGAGTTCGGACTGTACATCATATTGCAGATTATATTTTCTGGTCCTTTGGGATCATTGATATCATTTATAGTCATGTTGAAAATAGAATTCTGCTTAATCCGGTTGGTGCTACGGGAGGGGGGGGGGGGGCGGGGGTTGTGGCCAGTGTTGCACGTTTCAGTACTGGTCATGAACAGACTGAATTAAACCGAGTCTGCTATTTTCGTTTCTTTGGTGTATTCCTTGCTTCCAAAGGGTCTAAATATTCAGAAATTATTGTATGATTCTGGTACTGTGACCACTTCTACATAAAGTTTAAAACCCACAATGGCAAATATTTATGCCGACAGACACTGATAAACGTCGTATTTTGCCATTTGCATTCATATAATGACTCAGCTATGTTTCACTTAACCCATTGCATTCTGGGGTATTTTTTGTCGTCTGCTGAAATTGTCATCTGCATAAAAAAATCAAGTATATTTTGACAATATTGGTCTAACTATTAAACTCTAATAGAAATGATGTCTGGGCAGCAAATAGTTTGGATCTCAGAGTAGGCCTCACGTTTATGGGGCCTGGTCTGGATCCAAACTGTTTGCCCAGATACCCCTAAAGGGGTATTCCGAATGGAATGGGTAACATCGTCGGGAGTCGAAGCTGTCACTGACAGTAAACCGTGTTGGTCGGTTATTGACGACGTGTGACGCCGCGAATTTGCCATCGCACAAGGAAGCTCCAATAGATAATTTCAGCAACAACATTTGGCCGATATGGGGTTAACGAGCAAGAAACTTACACACACTTATTCTTGTTTATTGGGTGCCATAATCCTATTATGCAACAGTCCGATCACACTGATATTTCATCAAAGGAAATATCCCTTCTCATATAGGTAATGGCATAACAGGGCCATAAAACAACGAATGATATGGGACGTGTTCTGCATAGCAGATAACAAATGTCTTTGAGCCAGGACAACGCGTTTGCAGTACTGAAAAAAGAAAACAAACCGACTGTTGTCTATATAATAATTTTAAGAGCATAATTTGCAGTTACAAATGTTTGAAATTAATTCTGCTACATGAAAGTTTGACGATTTGCTGTCTTCCTTCTTATAGCAAGATGTCGTTGTCATAATTTTCCCATCAGGACAACCGGTTTCTGCTAGTCAAGAAAAGTCTTTGATTACTTTTATATTGTTTTAGTCATTTTGATAAAGGAAATCAAGGGTAATTTAGTAGCTGTATTCAAGAAAGAGGCATTTTATGCATCACGTATAGATCTTTGCACAATTAGTTATTTTCATGTTACAATTGACTGATGGTTATCTTCCACTGAACAAAACTTATATATGTATGAGATGAAAGAAAACTGAAAGCTTATAAGTTTTTTTCATTCATTTTGCTTTAAGATTCCTTTACAATGGAAATTTATTTGTATGGAGATCATATGTGAAAAGCTGGCATTCGGGATATTTTTACCTCAGATGCACGCATTATGCAATGAGAGAGGCCTGTTGTTTTATATATATTAGGAACTACGTGAACTGCATCCAAATGTTCTGAAACGTGATATATTGTCTTCATTTGTTTTGTAAAGTGAAACGATTTAAACATAAAGTTATCATGTCCTGCTGTTCATTTCAGGAAACGACTATGGCCTGTGATCCATTCCTCGTGGTAGCTGTAGACTTTGGTACAACATACAGTGGCTTTGCCTTCCAGTTTAGACATGAATACAGTGCCAAAGATCCTACTGTAATAACAGCTCCGCAATCCTGGTCCGACGGCACCAAACAAGTTTTGTCTTTGAAAACACCCACGGCATTG
Organism: Ctena decussata; assembly: GCA_963989385.1. Classification (NCBI taxonomy): domain Eukaryota; kingdom Metazoa; phylum Mollusca; class Bivalvia; order Lucinida; family Lucinidae; genus Ctena; species Ctena decussata. The sequence continues at coordinate 40,014,645 of OZ022503.1, read as the reverse complement.
CTACTGAACAGTGACTTAGAAATAGACAGCTTTGGATATGAGGCGGAGAGGAAGTACAGTAACCTTTGTGAAGAAAACAAGCACTTGGACTGGTTCTTCTATAAGCGCTTTAAAATGAAGTTACAAAACAGAGGAGTGAGTACTATGTTTAATCAAAATCATAAAGAGTTCCTTAGAGCCCTTAGAGCGCCTAAAACAAATTGAAAAACAAACAAACAAACAAACAAAAAAGCAAATAACAAAATTTACGCCCGCAAAATGAAAGAAATATGTTTCGTTCCAGCTATAACATACGAATTCAAAGACTGGAGAGCAAACATTGTAGATCCAGATGAGACGGCCTATCATGAGCCGGTCATGTGGATCTATGTTGTGCAAATTCAACATCATATTTTCGTTTTTGGCGCTGAGACGGCAATGCAGTTTTACTGCCGGTATATATAGTATTCCAAGAAAATAATAGTTAAGCAGAAAATTAGCATTAAAATCAACCTACAGTCTGTGATATTTCTTCAAACATAACACTTTCTTTTCGGGAAAACAAAACCAAGTTTTTGGGGTGTTGAATATGATATTGCAGTGAAGCAATGACAACTTCACTATCAATTTAAAGTAAAAAGTATGCAACGACCAGGAACTGAAACAATCAAAATCCAAATCCGGCCCTCAAACCATAGTTGGAAACAACTAAGATTACAAATAATCAAGATACAGAGAACATATGGCCAACCGAGTGAGCAGCTTGTTCCCAAAAGGTGGCCACTCAGCAACCCAAACCGAACCAAAAATAATAAGAACATACAGAAGGTAAAACATCACAGAAACTCTGACACCAAAAACAGGCAACAGAGAACCACAACAGAACTATCGCCTTGGAACGGTCAGTAATGAATTACTCGGGGGCTTAAATCGATTTTACAGGCCCAACCTCACCCTCAGTTTCTGAAGTGGTACAAAACATTTAGTTGGTTGTTCGGTTCGCATGATAACCCTCTAACTCGTCAATGAATCATCACGGTAAACACATAAATCAAATTTCAACACCATGAAGAAGCAAAGACGAGGACTCAACAGATACAACGGGCCGTCTGACAGGTGGAGATCCCTGTCCTGCCAAACAACCCCACTGGAAATCTGAAGCAAAAGAAGGTCACCAGTTGAGCCCCGGTGGACAAAGCAACAGACAAAAAGGCTCCGGTCCCAACCAACTACAATATATAGCTTTAGGTCGGGGCCATCATAGAGTCTGACGACCGATCCCCCGGTGTGCAATTAAAGAGTGCAGCAAAGTTATCAACCGTGATTGGGTTAATCACTAAGCATGCAGACTGTCGCATAACATTTAAATTATAGCCAATACGTTTGTGACGTATTATTATTTTTCGGAATTGATCAGAAAAATCAGTCCTACCCTTAATCTTTTTGAATTTGTATACTAAGTCACCATAAAATTCTGGTTCCGATAGGCTTCCGAAGTTTAAGACTTCCTTTTACAGGTGTATGTTATTGCAGACCAATTTTGATAGTGAAATGTTAACTCATTTTTGTCCGCTTGACTCATCTTTTCTCTCGTATAAATTGGAAAGTCCGTTTGTCAAGTGACCGATGTCAGATTTAGCTTATCTTTATCATTATTTTATGGAGAAACATCCAAATGTATTATGCAGATAGTGCAGATCCTGATCAGACGCCGCGTTATGCGGCGTCTGATCTTAGTCTGCACTGTTTGTCAGTGTCCCTTTTATGGGACTTTTATAGGACACGAGGCATTAATGGGTTAACATATAATTTTAACATTAAAATTAATATTTCACAAACAAATATTTTGTTTTATTTTCAATTTAATTCAATGTTACTATTTCATCTTCTTTATTATAGGGGTTATCAAAAAACTCTTCTCTTGAAGACGAGTCGCTGAGAATGTTACCAGCTGTGGAAATATCTGCAAAAGCCATAGAATGTTTGAAGCTTTATAAATATTTTGTTTTATTTTCAATTTAATTCAATGTTACAATTTCATCTTCTTTATTATAGGGATTATCAAAAAACTCTTCTCTTGAAGACGAGTCGCTGAAAATGTTACCAGCTGTGGAAATATTTGCAAAAGCCATAGAATGTTTGAAGATAAAGCTGTTTGAGCAGTTGGACAAAGACCAGAAAGTGCTCTCCCCTGATGATATACTCTGGGTGTTGACCGTCCCTGCTATATGGGATGACTCGGCCAAAGATTTCATGAGAAAAGCTGCTTTGACGGTAGGATGTGTGCAAGTGTTTTAACTACCACACGTGATAACCGAGAACTGTTACTCAGACAATTTAAATGCCTGTAATGCGTCCACTCATGATAATTAATAACTGTTATCGGGACAGTTAAAATGCCTGTTATGCGAAAACTTGTGTGTACAGTTTAGAGTTTATAGACTTACACTTTAAGATTATAATTTTACATTTGATAGAAAAATAATATGATACTGAGAACTGTTGCGCCGTTAGTTTAAATGCCTGTATTGAGTTCACTCATGATAATTTAGAACTGTTATCATAAGGTTTAAAATGCCTGTAATGCATCCACTCATGATAATTAAGAACTGTTATCCTGTTGGTTAAAATGCTTGTAATACCAGGCCGCGTAGCGCAGTCGGTGGCGCGTCTTACTCAAGAGCCAGAGGTCCCGGGTTCGATACCCGGTCCTGCCATATACTTTTGTTTCTCCTTCCGGCGATTCAAGAAGGGCAGTTGTCAGTTGCTGGCGAAAGTATGTGCACTTAGTATTGCTTAGGAGGTCTAAGCTTGCCCGGGAATAGTGAGTCGGAAAGTCGCCGGAAGGTCTTGAGTTGGCGGCTCACCGTCGCCATCCGACGACTGGAAAACTCTGTCTGTCAACCCAGCAGTAAATGGATACCTTTTTCGAATTAGGGGAGGATAAGGCAGCGAAAGGAGAGGGGTGGGCTCTGCCTTTCATCAGCTGTGCCCAGGATACAGTGGGTCTCTAACCCCCACTGCCCCTACGGCTATTAGGCTATGGGAAACCTTTACTTTACCTTTACCTATCCTGTTGGTTTAAATCCCTGTAATGCACTAACTCATGTTAATTGAGAACTGTTACTCTGTCAATCTCTCTGACAGTTTCAATGCAAATTGTCTTTTTTGGGACAAATTATGGCCGCTTCTTTGTGAAGCCAATGATGAAGCTGTTAGGATTTTAAATATACAAACGTATGCACCATTAAGCCTTTTTTCACAGGATTTTGTAATTTTATCAAGTCTTTTTGTCTAACTTCAAATAATTTTATTTAAAGGCTTTAGTGAAATTTTCTGTCAGGCAAAATATGCCTTTTTCGATTTTTCTTGAATATTTAAAAAAAATAGTTGCTGATACTATGCAGCAATTTTCAATGAAAAGGACTTGAGCCCTTATTTTCAGACAGACAGGGTCTTGTAACCCACCTACGAATCAGTTTTTCGGCGGTAGACTATCGCCCCTCCATCTTCGTCTCCTCACGCCACTCAAGTATAAAGTGGACAAATGCACACCTACATTCGTAGTGGCTTGTTGAAATACGTACAGAAAGGGCGTGGGGGAGTAATAACAACTTCCCTGTTTTCTATATTTTCTGTATTTAATCATTAAAAATAGCCGTTTTCAACAAACATTGACTTCTTTGTGCTACAATATCAGATAAAAAATTTAATTACTGGGAGTTGAGAACAATAAATTTAAGAAAAAATTCCAAAAAATGTGTGTATAGCTTACAGCTAACAGACTCAAAAAAAAAAAAAATAAAAAAAAAATAAAAAAAAAAAAAATAAAGATAACAGTTACTTACTGGTTCAGAGGTTTCTAGCATCGTTTAATTACTACCGATTTATTTTCAGTCGCAATATTTTCTTAATCGAATAACAACACTACACTACCATACACGGCAATACGCTTCTACAGATTGTTAATCACCGTATATTGCTACGTTCTGAAACCTGATTTGTTGGGTATTTACCTTGATTCTGATACCTTTATCACCCCTACCATAAACAAATTACCGCCCAAGCCCTTGCAAAAAGTCGCGGATCTCTGTGTAAGGTGCCAACAGTCTTTTTTCGGTAATAACTTTCAACATTGTGAGGTACGTGCGGACAAACAGTGATTTTTTTTAATTCACTGTTTGGCATCACGAGGCACGTAAGGCCAAAGAGTGACCCTCGGGGCAGATATTTCTATATCACCTCATGAAAGATTTTTTTTTATATTCCAGGCAAATATTAAAAATGATAATTTGCGGATAGCATTGGAACCTGAGGCTGCCTCTCTCTATTGTCAGTATCTGCCAATCAACAGATTTGCAGCCGGACAGAAGGAGTCTCAGTTCTCACTAGCCTCGCCTGGGACAGTCTACATGGTGGTAGACCTTGGAGGTGAGTAAAACAGACCTAGTTCCTGCTGCAAAGTAGTCCAATAACATGTCATCCATTGATTTCCGCAACCCTACAATGCCTCTGATTCTGAAATAAACGTTACTTCAAAAAGTAGCAGAAAAAATGTAGATGAGATTTTCTCCGGGCCAGCACAGATTTTGCAAGAGCCAATAATTGGTTCACATACATAGCAAAGGATAGACCAGGGGCCGTATTCATAAAGCCACTTAAGTCGTTGCTATGCTGTTGCTAAGGCTAAATATCTATGAAGGAGATTCCCTACAACTATGAAATTTGCTCTGGAGGAACAGTCTTTGTAAGACTGTTCCTCCAGAGCAAATTTCATAGTTGTAGGGAATCTCCTTCAAAGAAATTTAGCCTTAGCAACCGCATAGCAACCACTTAAGTTGTTTTATGAATACGGCCCCAGTACATTATCTTTAATGGCATACTCATTAGTCGACTCTCATAACTGGTTCACACAAGGTGTTGTCCATTCTTTTTGTCACTCTTATTAGGCGCTGAAATCCTTGTTGTGTCACTGTAGAAGCGTTGCTTGGCAGCGACAGCATTGCCTGATTTGTTTCTACAAACGTTATTATTATAGTCTTAGCAAACTAATATATGCCTGTTATAAACACATTGACCATAAAGATTCTACTTTCCGAACATTTCTTAATTCACACTATTCATGCATTCACCGAATTCGTGGCTCCGAGGTGCCACAAAACTAATTAGCACCAACTTAATAACCATTCACTGGACAGTCAAAAGTAAAACCGACTGAGCATGCTGTGAGAGATGAGATCAGATTCAGCCGCTTGGGGAACTAGTCCTGCTTACACACTGTAAATGAAAAAAAATATATATATTTAATGCATTCTTTTCTAAACAACTCATTAATTATAAAATATACTTTTCTGAAATTTGCAGAATAACTTCTATATGTTTTAAGGAAAATATCTGCTAAATTTGACTAAAATTGGTTTGAAAATATTTTTTATGCAAATGAGGGTCAAATCACGGAACTATGAATAGCAAAGACCTTGATCCGTATGATCAGGGTCTTTACTATTCATAGTTCCGTGATTTGACCCTCATTTGCATACAAAATATTTTCAAACCAATTTCTGCCAACACGTAGATAACTCTTACTGTATTTCAGGTGGAACGGCTGATATAACAGTCCATGAAAAGTTAAAAGATGGTAATCTACGCGAGGTTCACCGAGCATGTGGAGGGCCTTGGGGTGGAACTGCTGTGGACCAGAATTTTATTGAACTTCTTGAGAGCATCATAAGTAAGTGCATCTTTGTCTTTTTCATTTTGTCCTTAATTGTCTGTAAATAAAGGATATTTTGTTCGTAATTTAATCAAAACCATTTTCGAACAGAAGCGGTCATGGTCACTCCTCCAACCATTCTTCCCTTTATATAAAGGTTACCTTTCTTTAAAATTCACTTTTTTAAAGATCAGGCTGCCAGCCAAGCAAACAGTGCAGTGAAATTGTTGAAAATGGTGTGTTTCTGAGTATGGGTTGTTTCCTGGGTTTTAAGATCACCTGGATGGACTATTACAACTTGTATACATAGAAGCATTTGCAAATTGCAAAGTAAAAAGATAGGCAGAGATCAGGAATTAATACAGTCGAATCTCACATCCCGCCCTCAAAACAAAAAAGGGGAAGGAGGACACACAAATTGACAAACGCTCACGAAAGACTCGTACGGTAAACCAAATGAACAGTGTGGTCATTCAGCTACCCTAATTACAAACAGCAGCAACATCTATTTTTACCTATTTTCTATTTTTAAATTACAAAACAAAAACAAAACAGAAAGCAGAATGGGCAGCTATTCTGGTGACCATATTGCTAAAGGCCATAGACACGTGGACATAACAAGATGTAAAATTGAGGAGTTAAAACAAAAGTACCGCCTTGGAACGGAACGGTCAGTAATAGATTACTAGGGGAAGTTAAGTTGATTTTAGTAAATATCATCTGAATTTTGAGCCAAACCTACCTTTACTATCAGAGCTCTAGATAAGAGGGAGTATTTGGTGATAATAAGGGATAATTTTTGTTAATTCTATATAAAAACGTATGCTGTGACCCCTCGTCTGAACCACCTTGACGAGACGGTTCAGATGAGGGGTCACAACATATGGTTTAAATGACAAATTAAAAAAATATCCCTCAATTATCATCAAATACTCCCTCTTATCTAGAGCTCTGATGTCTATTCTACTATCTGAATTCAGGCAAGAAGGCAATGACATACTTCATAAACAATCACAGATCAGACTATCAGGACATGATGAAGGAGTTTGAAATCACTAAAAGGAATATAGAATTAGAATCGGACAAAGATGTTAAAATCAAACTGCCATTCAACCTGTTTGAGACAGTCAAAAAAGAAAGATTTCTCGGCAAAGATTTTAGAACAGCACTGGCAGAAAGCGAGCATGCTAAAGAAATAAAGCTCATAGGAGATAAGATAAAAATAAATGCCGATCTAGCTCGATCCTTAATGGAGAAAGTGGTGGATGAAATCATTGGCCAAATGGAACAGTGTTTCCGAGATGTAATTACACAGCATAATCTGTCGCTTATTCTGATGGTGGGTGGCTTTTCCGAGTCACAGTACATACAACAGCGGGTAAAAGAAAGGTTTGAGGGTCAGAACGATGTAAGGGTGTTGATTCCAATGGAGGCCGGACTGGCGGTGCTGAAAGGGGCAGTAGTGTTTGGACGCCAGCCACAAAGTATTTCCTCAAGGTAAGAATTTCTTAGACACACCTTAGGGTCGGGATTGAAATTAAGAGTTAGAACTCAGGAGATTAACCATTCCAATCCTGAGATTTAGCGTTGAAACTGTCAAGAGTTGTAACCTATTACATTATCAGTTTTTCTGAGTTACAACTATAAACCCTTTTAATCTAGAGAGTTTGAGTTCAATTGGTTAAGCGTTGTGATTCATGAGATAGTGATAGCTGGTTTGAGAATTAGCACAATTTCAAACCTAACTTTTTTGTCTCGATTTACAGTATTAGCTACAGTTTCTAATTGATCACTTAGGCAAAACGGATGATATTTTCTGCCATTTTACCTTAAAGACATACTTCTTGTTTATTGGCTGGCATAATCTAATCATTCAAAAGTTCAGTGACACTGCTATTTCATCAAAGGCAATACCCCATCTCACATAGGTTATGGCATAAAAGAGTCATAAACCATTATTTTCGAAAGATTGCATAGAAGAGCCAAATACAGAGATGTACATAGTGGTCCAGATAAGGTGGGTTTTTGAGGATAATTCTAAGATCTTTTTTCGTATGTCTCAAACTCTCGATGAAAATATACATTTTGACTCCTTATGATTAGCGTCTTAGCGAGACGGTTCTAGTGAAGTGATACACCATATGTTTTTATGCAGACATATGGTAAAGTACCCCTGGATTATCCCTGTAATCCATTCTTATCCGGAACATGGCATCATCATCTGTCGAACTAAAGGAATGGTAACGCATATTGTACGTTTGCTTTTCAGGATTCTTCGGTATACCTACGGAGCAGAAATCACTCCCAAATGGAATGCCGAGATTTATGACGTTGCTCATAGATCGGAAGATGGCCAATTCTGCAATAACGTTTTCAAACCATTCGCTTACATGGACAAAGAAGTAGAACTGGGTAAACAAATAGAAAAGACCTACAATACCATAGAACCAATGCAAAACGTGGTGTATCTGAAAATATTCTGTTCTGACAAGTATGATACAAAGTACACGACAGAGCAAGGATGCATTCCACTTGGCACTCTCGCCATAACTTTAAAACACCCGAAAAGAGAAAATCAAGATATAAAAGTGTTTTATGAATTCGGCAACACCGAATTAAAAGTGTCTGGCAAAGAAGCTGTGAGTGGGGAACTATGTGAAACGCTGCTGCAGATGAATGAATAATAAAGTTGTACCTCAGAATGTGTCAAGTGAATGATTAAAATATGAGCCTAAGACTGTGAAACAATCTGGTGATGAATGGTTAAATATGCATGTCTCCGGCTGTAAAGCACTGCTGTCCGTGAATTAATAAAAAAAGGTGTGTCTAGGATTGTATGAAAGTATGAACCGCAGACTGTGAAACCACTATTGTTTATTAATGAGTGAGAAAAGTTTGCCCCAGACTGTGTGACAAACCACTGTTCATGAATGAATAGGACAAGGGCTGCTTCAGACTTTGTGAAACAGCAGTATTGATGAATGAATAATACAGGCACACCTTAGACTGTACAAAACACTGCTGATTGTGAATGAATAAGAAAAGTGTAGATTCAGACTTTATGATAAACTATTGCAGCTGAATGAAAAGAAAAATGTGCCTTAGACGGTGTGAAACTTCGCATTTTTTTTAATAATTAAGAAAATTATAACTCATGCCCTGTAAAACGTGGTGGCAGAGAATGAATAATAAAGGTTTGAAACATTGTTGCAGATGAAAAAATAAATGTGACTCGGACTGTCACAACGTTGTTTAAGAATTATTAAGAAACATGTACCGCAACAACCTATGTGAAAACACTATAATTGCTCATGAATGAATAAAAAGATGTATTCGACTGTTTGAAGCACTGTCGTTTATGATAACGACAGACGTACCCCTGACTGTTTGGAACTCCAGTGTTTTTTAATGAATAATAAAGGTGTTTATCATTTACCTAAAAATGATACTGGTTTCAAACAATTACGTTTGTCTTGAATTGATCAACAAAAAAACCGGATCATGTTAGAATATCAATATCAGTATCCTCTGAAACCAGTCGAATTTTCGCCGACGTTATCAAATTGCGTCCGAATGCGCGTAACGTTCCGCAACAATGACTGCATCAAACATATGAGCAGCATCGCGTAATGCTGATTCGAGCTCCCCAATTCAGTTTTGGTATGATTTTGTAATCAAATTATCTGGTGTGTATATAGTAAACAAACCATCAGTACAGAATCTTGTTCTGACACTGTTTCACGTTAAGTGCATGTTCCCGGATTATGTAATGTAGCTATTATGATGACAGGTACTCCAGAATCCGTGGAACGTAGTTGCCGATGAATGACTAACAAAAATGAACGTCAGACTATGAAACACTGATGCAGGTCATTAACGATAAAGATGTTGCTCAGACCGTGTGAAACACCGCTGTTAATGCATGCTTAACAAAGTTGTATTCCAGACTTTTTAAAAATGTTATTCATGAATAAATTAGAATGGTGTTACTCATATCATGTGAAACAGTGCTGCTCATGATTGAATGAGAAAATATGTGAATCACACTATGTGAAACACTGTCGCTCATGAATGGATAGGAAAAATTAAGCATCTGACTCTGCGAAACACCGATGTTAACGATAAAGAAAGAAAAGGTGTGCCTCGGACTGTGTGAAACAATGCTGCTGATGAATGTATGAGAAGAGCTGTGTTTCAGACAATGGGAAACACCGCTGTTCATAAATGAATGAGAAATGTATGCCTCAGACCGTGTTAAGCACCGCTGTTCATGAATGAATAAGAAAGGTGTACATCAGACTTCAAACACTGTCAAAGATAAATGAATAATAAAAAGCTGTAAAACGATGGGAATGTTTATCTCAGAAAGTGAAAGACTGTTGTCGTAGGATGTGTGAAAACACTGCTCGGATGTGTGACTAAAAAGGAGTATGAGGATCTCGACAAACATCTGAACCCTTTCAACACTAAGTATTTTCTCTTACTATATACGAGTTGCAATAATTTGCATTCTTTATTAACGTTGTTGTAGTCATTGGGTATTTAATGATGCTTATTCGTCGAGTTTGTTTATTTCCGTATAAACTCATGTGCTGTGCCCAGAAACCTAATTGGTACAGCCTCATCTAGTTGCTCTAGTGAAGAGACAGAACTGGTTCACCGATTCCAATGAGTGTCCAGAGAGTATCGTATAGAGATTTATACAACTGTTAACCATCATTAAATATTCCTCTTACATATTATTCGAATGAAATACAAATAAGCCTGTGTTCCTACTTCTGTGTGTATTCTCTGCTCTTGAAGGAACTTTTTAAGATGTTAATTTAACCAAACATCCCAGCCTTGAATAGATACGTAGCTGTTTAGGGTCTAAAACAGCACATACAAATACACTATGCCTATTTTGTCGAAGGTTTGTCAAGAGTATATTCACGGAAGATTATATAATCATCGACTATAGAGGCATTGTTCATGATACGATATCTGTAAGAGAATACCAATGTAGACCGAGGCTACTGTCGAGGTCAATACTTGTGTTTTGTAGCTGATGGCAGTAGCTGAGTTCGTTCTTAGTCTTTTCTGGTGGATATGTCAAACCATGTCCAGTTGTCTCAGTACCACCATTCAGTTATTTACACATCCAATTTGACAAAGTACCTTGTTTATATAATTATGGATCTTTAACATTTTTATACTATTCATTTATTTTGGTTTTGATAAGTTTCAGTTTGACTGTGTGAGCCAGAGAAAAGGCACACGTCAATGATAGTAATGGGACTATCTGCTACCTCATCTTTTTTATGCTTTATTCATTTTATCTACCATGCTCTTAAGGAATACCTGTATATGGGTTGTTTGTTTAGGAATCTAAGGACTACATAACCTCACACTAGCCTGCAATTTGGGCAGTGAGATTCAGTTCGTCCAGACAGAAAATTGATCCTCCTGATTTCAAAGGAGTAAGAGGGATGAGTTGGGATGAGGTGGGGTAGGTAAGGGCAGACTATCTACCTACTCAACACTTAATTTAATATCTAATTGCTCAGTTTTATACTTTGCAGAAATATGACTTTTAAACAATATTTTTCAACATTTTTGTAATGAAAATTGTGGGTTGATATCTATTTATCAAAAGTAAATTTTGTAATCAAAAAGTGTGTTGTAACATTACAGTTATCACCTTTTTTGTAAACCATAGACTGTTTTTTTTCTTAAAACATATAAAAACTGCATCAAACTGTCACAATTGCGAGACATTACAGAAGCAAATAAAGTTTTTCATGATAAAAACACAAAATCTATATTCAGTATTCCTTGGATTTTTATTTGTATCAATTTTTAGCTCACCTGAGCCAGCGGCTCCGGGGGAGCTTATAGGATGGTAAGGCTGCGTCGTCCGTCGTCGTCCGTCGTCCGTCCGTCGTCCGTCCACAATTTCAAATGACTTCTCCTCTGAAACCGCTTGGCCGTTTGTAACCAAATTTCATATAGAGCCTCCTGGGACCTTACGAACGAAAAGTTGTTCAAACGGTCCTGGTCACATGACCAACATGGCCACCATGCCCATATATGGTAAACACCTGAAAAAATCTTCTTCTCCAGAACCAATAGGCTGATGGCCTTGAAACTTGATATGTAGCATCGGGTACGCGAGTACTACCAAGATTGTTCAAATTCTGACCTTGGGCTGACCTTGACCTTTTTTACGGTAAGGTCAAATTTGCTTCCTTATGCTTTTATATGGCAAGATGCTACAACATAAGATATCTTGGAAACTGTTGAAGATTTTGGGCTAAGAATTGGTATCTACAGTCATCTTAATGACTACATGAAGATTTACGAGTACAAGAGGTCAAGGTCATTCTTTGACCTTTGACCCTAAACTCTCATATTTTGATAAGTTCTAACAATCTTCTCAAAAGCCACTTGGCCAATTGAAACCAAATTTCATATAAAGCCTTCAGGGTTTGAGGGAACAAAAATTTATTTATACGGTCCAGGTCACATGACCAACATGGCCACTACGCCCATATATGGTAAAAACCTGAAAAAATCTTCTTCTTCAGAACCAGTTGACCGATGGGCTTGAGACTTGGTATATAGCATTGGGTACTTGAGTACTATCAAGAGTGTTCAAATTATGACCTTGTGTTGACCTTGACCTTTTTTAGGGCATGGTCAAATATGGGAAAATGCTAGAACATGAGATTTCATTATAAGTTTTGAAGATTTTGGCATAAAAACTGGTATAAACAGTCATCTTAATGGGTACCAGAAGATTTGTGAGTACAAGAGGTCAAGGTCATTCTTTGACCTTTGACCCAGAACTCTCATATTTGATAGTTTCAAACAATCTCCTCAAAAACCACCGGGCCAATTGTGACCAAATTTTTTATAGAGCCTCCAGGGGTCGAGGGAATGAAAAAAAAATATAATGGTCCTGGTCACATGACCAACATGGCCACTATGCCCATATATGGTAAAAACCTTTAAAAATCTTCTTCTCCAGAACCAATTGACCGATGGCCTTGAGACTTGGTATGTAGCATTGGGTACTTGAGTATTATCAAGATTGTTCAAATTATGACCTTGTGTTGACCCTGACTTTTTTTACAGCAAGGTCAAGTATGAGAAAATGCTAGAACATAAGATTTCATGAAAAAGTTTTGAAGATTTTGGCCTAAAAATTGGTATATACAGTTGTCTTAATGAGGTCATGAAGAATTATGAGTACAAGAGGTCAAGGTCATTTCTTGACCTTTGATCCAGATCGCTCATATTTTTAAGCTTTTTAACCATTTCCTCAAAAGCCAAAGGGCCAATTGTAAACACATTTCATATAGAGCCTCCAGGGGTTGATTGAATAAAAATTTGTTCAAACAGTCCAAGTCACATGACCAACATGGCCGCCACTACCACTTATGGTATTATTCTTTAATATTTTTCTTCTCCAGAACCAATACACCTATGGCCTTGAGACTTGGTAAGTAGCATGGAGTACTAGAGTACCACCAAGACTGTTCAAATGGTGACCTTGGGTTTACCCTGACCTTTTTTGCGGCATGGTCAAATATGGGAAAATGCTAGAACATAAGATTTCGTGGAAAGTTTTGAAGATTTTGGCCTAAAAATGGTATATATTGTTGTCTTAATGAGTACATGAAGATTTATGAGTACAAGCGGTCATGGTCATTCTTTGACTTTTGACCCAAGACTCATATTTTGACAATTTCAGACATGATAAGAAAAAGCCACCTTGCCAATTCCCCAGGTGAGCGATTCAGGGCCTCATGGCCCTCTTGTTATATAAAAGTATTCAAATGACCTCCCTTTGGATATTTGTATTAATTTTAATGGACACCTTACACTGAAGAAAATCATATTGCAAAATACAAGACTAGTTATTCATTTGTTCTTCCTGATTCGTAGCCAGTATAGTCTAAACTTGCATAATGCTTAATTCTATTGAGAAAAAAACAACAGACCAATTAGAAATTTTGTTCAGTGTAGATGCAGCTCAGGTAGAATATTACTAAATAATCTCTCATACACAATTAAGAGAAAGTAAATAATACTTTGCAAAAAAGGCAACCGGTGTAAGTAATGGAATTAATTATTTTGCGAAGGAGGTAACTGAATTGCCTCTTTTGCGAAATATATACTTCCCTGGTGTAATTCGATCCGTTACTTTAACTGTCTTTTTACGGTTTGTGTACCATCCGTTTTGATTTCCATTTGGTTTTTATAGCATTAATGCAAGCCCTACAATTTTTATTCAGGGTTCTGGGAAGTGAATTTCAACAAGAATCCGAATAAAACAAAAAGGGGGAGAGTAGACCATTTTGTTATGCCCCCGCCATTTAAAATGGGGGGGCATATAGTATCACCCCTGTCCGTACGTACGTACGTACGTAGCGTACGTACGTACGTTGCGTACGTACGTGCGTAGCGTATGGGAAGTGAATTTCAACAAGAATCCGAATAAAACAAAAAGGGGGAGAGTAGACCATTTTGTTATGCCCCCGCCATTTAAAATGGGGGGCATTGCGTACGTACGTGCGTAGCGTATGAAATGGTTTCCGTTCAATATCTTTTGAAAGCATTGGTATATTGAATTCATATTTCATACACAGCTATATAATAATAAAAAACAGGTCAAGTTCGATGTTGGGTAAAATCCGACTATTATTGTGGGAGTTATGGCCCTTTTTCGACTTCTGTTTCTATGAAAAAATGGTTTCCGTTCAATATCTTTTGAAAGCATTGGTGTATTGAATTCATATTTTATACACAGCTATATAATCATAAAATACAGGTCAAGTTCGATGTTGGGTAAAATCCGTCAATTATTGTTGGAGTTGTGGCCCTTTTTCGACTTCTGTTTCTATGAAGAAATGGTTTCCGTTCGATATCTTTTGAAAGCATTGGTGTATTGAAATCATATTTTATACACAGGTATATAATCATAAAATACAGGTCAAGTTTGATGTTGGGCAAAATCCGTCGATTATTATGGGAGTTATGGCCCTTTTTCGACTTTATTTTGTATGAAAAAATGGTTTCCGTTCGATATCTTTTGAAAGCATTGGTGTATTGACTTCATATTTTATACACAGGTATATAATCATAAAATACAGGTCAAGTTCAATGTTTGGTAAAATCCGTCTATTATTGTGGGAGTTATGGCCCTTTTTCGACTTTATTTTGTATGAAAAAATGGTTTCCGTTCGATATCTTTTGAAAGCATTGGTGTATTGACTTCATATTTTATACACAGGTATATAATCATAAAATACAGGTCAAGTTCAATGTTTGGTAAAATCCGTCTATTATTGTGGGAGTTATGGCCCTTTTTCGACTTCATTTCATACAATAATGGTAATAACACAGGTATATAATCATAAAATACAGGTCAAGTTTGATGTTGGGCAAAATCCGTCGATTATTGTGGGAGTTATGGCCCTTTTTCAACTTTATTTTTTATGAAGAAATGGTTTCCGTTCGATATCTTTTAAAAGCATTGGTGTATTGAATTCATATTTTATACACAGGTATATAATCATAAAATACAGGTCAAGTTCGATGTTGGGTAAAATCCGTCAATTATTGTTGGAGTTGTGGCCCTTTTTCGACTTCTGTTTATATGAAGAAATGGTTTCCGTTCGATATCTTTTAAAAGCATTGGTGTATTGAATTCATATTTTATACACAGGTATATAATCATAAAATACAGGTCAAGTTTGATGTTGGGTAAAATCCGTCTATTATTGTGGGAGTTATGGCCCTTTTTCGACTTCATTTCATACAATAATGGTAATAACACAGGTATATAATCATAAAATACAGGTCAAGTTTGATGTTGGGCAAAATCCGTCGATTATTGTGGGAGTTATGGCCCTTTTTCAACTTTATTTTTTATGAAGAAATGGTTTCCATTCGATATCTTTTAAAAGCATTGGTGTATTGACTTCATATTTTATACACAGGTATATAATCATAAAATACAGGTCAAGTTCAATGTTTGGTAAAATCCGTCTATTATTGTGGGAGTTATGGCCCTTTTTCGACTTCATTTCATACAATAATGGTAATAACACAGGTATATAATCATAAAATACAGGTCAAGTTCGATGTTGGGTAAAATCCGACTATTATTGTGGGAGTAATGGCCCTTTTTCGACTTCTGTTTCTATGAAAAAATGGCTTCCGTTCAATATCTTTTGAAAGCATTGGTGCATTGAATTCATATTTTATACACAGCTATATAATCATAAAATACAGGTCAAGTTCGATGTTGGGTAAAATCCGTCAATTATTGTTGGAGTTGTGGCCCTTTTTCGACTTCTGTTTCTATGAAGAAATGGTTTCCGTTCGATATCTTTTGAAAGCATTGTTGTATTGAAATCATATTTTATACACAGGTATATAATCATAAAATACAGGTCAAGTTTGATGTTGGGCAAAATCCGTCGATTGTTATGGGAGTTATGGCCCTTTTTCGACTTTATTTTGTATATTCCGTTCGATATCTTTTGTAAGCATTGGTGTATTGAATTCATATTTTATACACAGGTATATAATCATAAAATACAGGTCAAGTTCAATGTTTGGTAAAATCCGTCAATTATTGTGGGAGTTATGGCCCTTTTTCGACCTTATTTCATACAATAATGGTAATAACACAGGTATATAATCATAAAATACAGGTCAAGTTTGATGTTGGGCAAAATCCGTCGATTATTGTGGGAGTTATGGCCCTTTTTCAACTTTATTTTTTATGAAGAAATGGTTTCCGTTCGATATCTTTTAAAAGCATTGGTGTATTGAATTCATATTTTATACACAGGTATATAATCATAAAATACAGGTCAAGTTCAATGTTGGGCAAAAGCCGTCGATTATTGTGGGAGTTATGGCCCTTTTTCGACTTCATTTTGTATGAAAAACTGGTTTCCGTTCATTATCTTTTGAAAGCATTGGTGTATTGAATTCATATTTTATACACAGGTATATAATCATAAAATACAGGTCAAGTTCAATGTTTGGTAAAACCCGTCAATTATTGTGGGAGTTATGGCCCTTTTTCGACTTCATTTCATACAATAATGGGGTCCGTTTGTTAGTTTTTGAAAAGTTACTTGTTTCCGGGCTATTTCTTTTGGAAAGTTGCATGGCATCCATTTCTGCGATAAGATACAGAATATCATCACATATCTGTCATGACACCCCCCCCCCCCCCCCATGTACTTCTCTTGATCCAAGAAGCATACATCTGCCCAAGGAAAACAATAAAACATGTACCACAGAAGTGTGCCTTTGTGAACCTAGTTATGCTACAAGTGCCTTTACCTTAAACAAGGCGCCATCTTACTTAGGGCACTAGGCGGGGGCATCCGTGTCGTATGGACACATTTCTAGTTTTATTGTCAACATGCTTATTGCATTCTTCTTTTGTAATATGAATTAAAAATATATATCTTTTATTTACTCAAACGTATCGAGATAATACAGAAAAATATCACAATAAAAATAATCATAAGAATGTATGTTCTTAATTATTTACACGTACAATGTTTTAAAAGAGAAATGCTTGTATTTTCATTCACTTTACACATTACAAATTACAGCGTTTTGTTTGGCTCTTAAAAATCAGATTTAACTCATTTGCATTTTCATCTAAATGGTATTATATTTTATATGTTTTCTTTCAGAGTTTCTAATATCTCTGTTACAGCTTTTTGTATTAAATAACTGTTTGAATGTGTTCCTTAATTCTTCTACAGCCCATCATGACTTAGGTGAAATATAAGTTTCTCTATCATGAATTGGCTTGGTTAGCAGTGAAAAGAAAATCAGGACCACAAAGCATAGAAAAAATATTTATCACTGCGCTCTCAAGTTAATACGTAGGCGCCTCTTACCTGATGTCTGCAGCTCATGTCTCCCGCAGATTGCGACAGTAAGTGTGGCTCGGAGAGGGATGTGCGTTGCCTGCCGAGGTTTGCACATCATCTCTTTTCTTTCAACTATTGGGGTTTAGCGACACTGTAGATGTTAAATACAGAAACGCGCGTCCGTCGCACCAAATTTGGTATGGATACGTTTATATTATGATACCAGACTTTTCAGAAAACGCAAACTTTAGCATGAAATATTTTGGAAAGTACAAGGTTTGAAGAGAGTGGTATAAAATAGTTATTTCACAGCTTGTCCGTCTTTACTGTTAGTAATCCACGAACTCAACTCGTGGATTATCACCCCGTTTATGCATACAAACCATGGCATTTCCACCACGTCTGGCCAGTTCTGTGGACACGTCTTACTGTTTTCATTCCTAAGTATCTTTGGCATATGCAAGCGAAAAGCTATGGGGACAGCTCCTTCCTAATTTACGCCGAAGCCATCATAAAGTCTAAGGCCTGACCCACTGGCATGCAATTAAAGAAGGTAACAACCAGTCATGTAGTCTGTCGCATAACATTCATGTTGTATATGAAGTCACCAATATTTCCATTTGTAAAAAGGCTGGAAAACATAGAGGTGTGCCCGTACATCTTTAAGCAAACTTCGTTGTTGGATTTTGATTGATTGATTGATTGATTTGATGCTTAACGTCCACGGTAAACAGCTATGGTCATGTCGGGACGGTCAGTTAACCTAACCACACTATTCCTGGGCAGGCTTAGACCTCCTAAGCGGTTAACCAGTACTAAGTGCACATACTTTCGCCAGTAACTGACAACTGCCCTTCTTGAATCAGCGGAAGGAGAAACGAAAGTAAGTGGCCAGACCGGGTTTCGAACCCAGGACCTCTGACTGATGAGTCAGGTGCCCTACCGATTGCGCTACGCGGCCTGGCTTCGTTGTTGGACTTAGATGGTAATGATAATACTTTAAAAGTGCCACAATTTGCAATGACACCAAGAGAAAAAAATAAGAAAACTAAGGCGGACACTGCTGGAATATGCCCCGCAAAAATTCTAATTGGCCCCCATAAAACTAGGCCACTGTGACCTACTTTCATGAAAAAGTACCACATATTTAGTTTTCGAGGTCCGTCCCATATCACCCTCTTCATAGCCCCAGAACATTGAAACTCTACTCTAGGTCAGCCCCAACAAAACTAGGCCTCTGTGACCTACTTTCACAAAATAGTACCACATATTTAGTTTTCGAGGTCAGACCCATTTATCCCTTTTCGTAAGCCCTTATCTTTGAAACTCCATCAGTGCATGCACCTTACCACTCCAGGTAATCCCCATCAAAACTAGACCACTGTGACCTACTTTCACGAAAAAGTACATATCTCACTTTTCATTTACCCCAGACGTTTGAAACTCCATCAATTCATGCAACTTCCCACTCTATGTCCCCTCCCATAATACTATGCTACTGTTTAAACATTTTTGAGTGCTAATATCTCTGTAACATGACAGATTCTTATTTTGAAAGTGTGGTAAGTAATTATGAAGACAGGGTGTAACCATACCATACAAACAGAGGCTTCAGGTTGCAATTGCTAATTTAAAAGCTGTTGCCATTTTATGCTTAGCATTTTCACTACTGTCAAAGCACCAACGGGCTCGACATGCTAGCCGCGGCCATCTAGTCTTTGATTAGCCAGAGGAATTCTAATACTGAAGAATGAATCAAAATTTGATTTTTCAGCGTTCCTCATGTGATGAAGCCAGTGGGCGGAGCTAAAATTCCACGAAGTGCGAAGCGCCTCTTGTAGAATATTAGCGACGACAACTGGCTTCTTCACACGATGAACGCTTAAAATCAAAAGGACGAGTTACACTTTACTATTGCAATGTGCCCACCGAAAAGGCCGATTTTCGAAGGTAGGCAGATAACCACAAAAACATGCAGAAATATTAGCTATATGTTTCTAGTTTATTCTGTACGATTTCATTTACCCATATTTAATGCCTTTTAGGTAATTTTTGCGGTTGAATACATGTACTGTCTGCAACATTTAATATTGAGCCTATGGGAATTTGAACTACCAACGTCCACTATGCATCCAAATTTCAGTTCATCCTACCTTCGTAACCACTACAATTTGTATACATACTTATTCCTCATATACATATTCATCATAAACGGGTTACATTACAGTGGTTACGAGGGTAGGAGTAAACGAAAAATAAACTTAATTTTTCATGTCTTCAACACTAGGACTAAAGGATTTATATCAAAATCGCATCAGCATATTTTGTAATTGATAGAAAATAGAGGTATTATTCGACACAACACATCTTTTTCAAAGTTTTCATCTATGTAGTATGTGTTCCTAATGCCCCCCCACCAAGGATTCTGTGTGTGTGTCGGGGGGGGTCGGTGGGGGGGGGGGGTCGGTGGGGGGGGGGGGGGGTCGGGGAGAGGGCGCAGCGCCGGGCATGCGTATAGGTAAGGTGCTATGTGCGTATGTAAGGCGTTAGACTGAATGTCCTCCATCATCATGCTGTGATATAACTTCTGATGTTATAATGTTGCGACGTGGTCAGATGATGTATCCCTCTGTCTGAAGCTAATGTACTGTAAAATTCTGTGACCTTGAACTTTGGTCCACTAACTTTGTATGAAAAATTACTTGGATGAGCTTTTCCCTTACCTCTTTTGATATATTTTGGGTAGGAGGGATGATATTTGATCAGGTCATATCCTTAAAATGTAGGAGCTGCAAAGCATCCATGCACACTGAGTCCTTGAACTTTATGCATGGACCAGGATTTTCACATATCTCAACACGGTTTTTGGATTCGCAACATAATTACAAATAGTTGATCAGTCAAACGATGCTAAAAAGAAATCCTCATTTTATCTGTAGGTTACTGTATATTTAAAAGTTCACTGTACTTTTCCTCATATATTCAACATTATATATCTATCATACTAAAGACAAAGGTTCAGTCAGACATTGCCAATGACGTCATACTATTTGTAGGTCATTGTGACTTGTATTTAATGATCCATTGAATTAATGTTTTATTCCGAGCTAATATTTAATTGAATCTTCGTCGGGCTTGGAATAGTAAGTCACTTCAGCATTCAGTTTCATTTGGTACGACATGTAGATCCCTGTGACCTATATTTCTTGGTTCACTGATTTTGTCTAATAATTAAACATCTGTACCTGTGTATCATCCATAAATATGTAATATCTCATACGTGCTTAATATTTGATATGATGAAGCCTTCACTATATATATATAAATAATGAATAATGCTTAATAAAAGAACAAGGTTAATGCCCTTCTCACGCACTTGCCAGAACACAAGCGTGCAAAAGCGTTTCGCCGAGAATACATTTGACAATATCGGTCGGTTTTAATCGACTTCATTTGTCATCTGTTCATTTGTCTCATTATTTTCACAAAAGCAAACGCTTTACCTGCTTATTATTGTGTTAATAAACACTTTTAAAATCTACTTTTCTGAGGTTTAAAAAAAAATCAAATAAAATTTCTCCTTACTAGATGTTTTAACGAAAATATCTCTTTTAGACTGTGGATAAGCACAAAAAGTATAATATCTGTCAGTTTTGAGGGCTGATATGTCAGCGGAATTGCTGAATGTATCGAAAAACCGCAGATAGTTAGTGTACCCCATTCAGAACCCCATATGAAATAAACCGGAGGTCACGTGATTATTTATGAAACCGCAAACTTAAATATATGCTTATATAAAGTGTCAAATGCCAAGCTTTTAGATATATAATTTTTATCAAGATCGGTCATGGGCACAAAATCGGCAAAAGTGTAACCCGTCCTTTAACTCTTATCTTTACACTTTATTTTTAAACCCTATTTGTGCCGTTTTCATGGTAATTTAATGTAGAATATGCAAAAAATTGGTCGACGAAAAGTTAGTAACTACGTGTTCGGCCATTACGTCAAACAGCCGTCGCCCTGACGTGGCGTCAATCGAACATTAATTGAGACTTTCATTTACCGTAGACGTCGATGGTCAGGTCGTTAATCGGTGTATGAAGCCGGTTGCTCTAAAAGGTTTACTGAAGTCAGTGGCAGGTGTAAATATACATCTTTGACTATCCTGAGAAGATTGCTCGAGTTAACCCAAGTAATTATGCCGGACTTGTCCAGTATGCAGAAGCAAAGCAACCAGCTGTCTCTTCCCCAGCAAGATGGTCACAATGTTCCAAGCACGTCATTACGTGGAAAATATTCTTGAATGAAATAGTGTATAAACAAACATTATCTGATGTCAGTATTCTTCAGTTGTGAATGCCTGAAACTACATGTAAAACTAGAAATGCTTTTTGACAAAAAAGATGCCCCCACCCCCCACCTGCGCTTTCCCAGCAGTATCATTTTCCCTAAATGCTATGAAGTAACGACCTCCTATGACCTTGAAATAGGGTCACGGTCAACAAAATTGAATAACTTCTTTTCCATCTCCCATTGATGTATCTGTGACAGTTTGGTTCATATCCATCCATCCATTCAGGAGATATGGTGCAGACTAGGTATTTTTCAACACTCTTTGACCTCCTGTGGCCTTGAAAATAAGGTCAAGGTCACCAAAATCTTATCAGTTCTTTGCCATCTCCCGGTAATGTATCTGTGCCAGTTTGGTAAAAATCCATCAATTCCTTCAGGAGACATGTTGCAGACAAGGCATTTCTCAACACTCTTTGACTTGCTGTGACCTTGAAAATAAGGTCAGGGTCACCAAATTCTAATCAGTTCTTTGCCATCTCCCAGTTAGGTATCTTTGACAGTTTGTTTAAAGCCATCGATCCATTCAGGAGATATGGTGCAGACAAGGCATTTTTCAACACTATTTGACCTCCTGTGACCTTGAGAATGGGTTCAAGGTCACCACAATCTAGTCAGTTCTTTGTCATCTCCCAATGATGTATCTTTGACAGTTTGGTTTAAATCTATCGATCCGTCCAGGAGATATGGTGCAGACAAGGCATTTTTTCAACACTCTTCGACCTCCTGTGACCTTGAAAATAAGGTCAAGGTCACCAAAATCTAATCAGTTCTTTGCCATCTCCCAGTAATGTATTTGTGCCAGTTTGGTAAAAATTCATCAATTTCTTCAGGAGACATGTTGCAGATAAGGCAACACTCTTTGACTTGCTGTGACCTTGAAAATAAGGTCATGGTCACCAAAATCTAATCAGTTCTTTGCCGTCTCCCAGTGATATATCTGTGCCAGTTTGGTAAAAATCCATCAATTCTTTCAGGAGGTATGGTGCAGACAAGCTATTTTTCATCCTTCTTTGACCTCCTGTGACCTTGTAAATAAGGTCAATGTCACCAAAATCTAATCAGTTCCCCCCCCCCCTCCCAGTTATGTATCTGTGTCAGTTTGGTCAGCATCCATGCATCCATTCAGGAGAGAGAGTGCAGACAAGAAGCTACGCTGACGCCGACGCCGACGGGATCCACTCCAAAAACAATACCCCCCCCCCCCCCCCCCATAGTGCGGGGACAAAACTTACGGACATTTGCCTATAAATTAAGGAAGTGGCAGCTGACAACCGATTGCCTACTCTTTTGTTAGGGGAGTTTTAGTTACAAGAATGAGCATCAGATACCCCGGGACCAGCACGCTGAAAAACTTCAGAAAAAAGAAAAGAACAGAAAAAAGAAAACGTATGATTGTAGGCGACACTTGCCATGAACGGTCATGCATGGCCAAGATTGGCAACGGATGGACGAACGGTGCTCCGTTACTGCGGCTATGGAGACGTTCCGCTGATGTCCGTGGGGAATGGCGTTTACGACAACGGCTAAAATTGGCAGTCACACAATGAATTAACTACTTCAATGTAAGCTAAATGGCTATGATGTTGGGGGGAATTAAGACACTAAAATGGAGAGACCCTTTTCTCTGTGACAGACAGCAGCGTGTAGTAGTAAATAGAGTTGTACATAAACGAGATAACAGCAAATATTGACTTGATATGACTTTCTGAGGACGACTGATATGACTTTTTGAGGATAACAGCAAATATTGACTTGATATGACTTTTTGAGGACGACTGTGTTTGCTATCGTAAATCAGATACAAGAAAGACAGGTAAAACTTCTGGAGGATATAGATCGTTTAGGGTGTAGGACAAGGAGTTGGGGCATGAGATTCCAACCAGTCAAATGCAACTTATAATGCAGATTACAAGGAAACGGATTTTGAAGATCTATGCTTCCTATACCTTAAAGGGAACGGTCCTCGATAACTTAGAAACCATCAAGTATCTCGGCATAACCATTACCAATGATTTGAAATGGAACACACATGTCAGTATATTTGCACAAAGGCCGATAGGATCATCGGTTTCCTTAGACGTAACTTGGCGGTTAAAATGCCAGCATACAAGGGACTGGTGCGTCCAGTCCTGGAGTATGGTAGTTCAATTTGGGACCCCAAGTATACTTGTTCAAGATGAACTTGATTAGGGACAGGAAAGGGCATCTAGATTTTGTAACAGGAAATTATACCTATGAAACTGGGAGTACGGCTGGCATTCTCAAGAAAATTTAGTTAGGGTCTCTGAAAAATGAGGAGGAAAGACGGTAGACTCATCATAATGCTTTACAAAGGTCTGAAGGGTGCAGCCGGTATACCCATAAATGCCCTTGTTCCCCCAAGCAGGCATACCAGGAATCATCATTCCCTGGCATTTCAAACCCAGTGGCTGGTACTGACAATTACAAGTCCAGTTCCCCCAGACTATTAGAGTTTGGAACTCCCTGGAAGAGTCCCTTATTTCTGCAGCTGAGTGTGCAGAGGATTCTGTTAGTAAGTTGACTTCTCTTGTAAAGCCTAGGAACTAGCTTACCTGATCACAGGTCCTGGTGAATGATTGTTCTTGGACGCATCAGCAGTAAACAATTCCGATTTTGATTCACAACTATACAGATGTCTTCAATTTCTATTCTATTCTATCCCATAACATTACAATGTTGTTGGGGCACCACAGATGACTTCGAAATGATCCCTTTCCACATTGTCCTGTTTTCAGCTGCCCTATATGAGCTGGCAAAGTCCATTTCTGTCCACTCTATGATATTGTCTTCCCACCTCTTCTTCTGTCTACCTCTTCTTCTTTTTCCTTTCAGAATTGTTTTCACTGTGCCCTGTAGAATCGTCTTTGCTAAACCAGAAGACCTTGAGACATTTCCAAACCACCTTAGTTTACGTTTCTTGACCAGTGTCCAGAGTTCATCATACTCTCTAATGGTGCTATGGTCTTTCTGCGAACCTCCTCATTGGTTATATGGTCCTTGTACAAAATGTTCAGTAACCTTCGGTAGCATCTCATCTCAAAGTAGGTATATATGTTTTTTCTCTACAATTTATCAATGTATAAATAATAATAATAATAATAATAATTGATGAAAAAAGTAATAATAATGAATAATAACAACATTATGGCTGGCGATTTTTTTTATTTCGTGTAGGTTGTTAGACCAGATTTCTTATACTGGTTCCCACCTGTTGCCCCGTGTTGACGTTGGAGAAAAAGTAAACAAACGCAAAAGAGCTTTAAACTTATGCAACAACCTCGATTAAAGCGATATAACTGATCTTCTTCTCCAAGTTTATTTTGATTCGTAAGTAAAAACGAATACACATTAACTGCTAAAGCTGCCAGACATCTTGAATCAGCATATTTTATTTTTGCACACTTCACTACTCTGCGTGTCAAGGCGTGACGTGACCAGTCTTCGGTCAGGGACTAGTGTTCGGTCAGATGTTACTATTTGACTAATTCTGACAATAATACGAAATGAAGGCATTACTATGAATTCATTCAAGTCAATCTAGAAATGGACATGGCATTAAATTAATTGAAAGTCCCCTGTCCATACTGGATACCAATGGCTGTTCTTTTTTCTTTATTATCCCCTCTTACACACCAGTCATTTGCAGGTTAGGGAGAAGCTCAAATGGAGCTATATAGCCCGATCGAGCTATATAGCCCGATCGAGGTATAAAAATGAGTGGAAATTAAAGCATTATTGCTTCTGCATTGCACTGGAGCTGAACTGCAGAATTTGATATGAACAACAGTATATAGGGTGACAAACCTTTTATGATTTTGTAAAAAAATTGAACTTCCACCGTTGCGTTTTAAATATGCGAACTGAGGAAAATCTAAATACAAGAATATCTTTGAGATGCCCCCTCAAACTGGACAGATACATCCACTTCTGTGTCATGGTTTACATGCCTGCTACGCCGGGATCATCTCAGAGGTATCATCGGACTGCAGTTATACTTAGTATAATTTATAGAAATGTCAGGGGAATGGGAAGAAACATGTTTACATAAACATGTGGTTCTTTCACAAAAACGCAACGGCAGAAAAGTCAAATTGCTTTGCATTCCAACATGATTTTCGTCAATATTGAAAGCACAGTACTCAAAATTTTGCAATTATATTCAAAATGGATTCAGGTGAAGAATCTTCAGATTATAATGCAATTTCTATACCTCTATCGGGCTATATAGCTCCATTTGAGCTTCTCCCTAACCTGATTTGCATCCACGGCCCCCATGGGGTCGGGTATAGCAGGGCTTTAGTACAGTGTTTTTACCTAAGAGGTGTCCCGGCAGTGCCATGGATAGCTAGGCTTCTGAGGCCCGCCAAAACAGTGAGGAAAATAGTGGAGTGTTTTTAACGAATTTTCCGTGACACATTGTCAGAATATGGATTTTTATATCTATATGATCCCCTGTGGATTAGATAACATTGCTGAACCCTGTGATGTAGCAGCTTGATGCTTTCTATGTAAGAGGCTAAACCATATTGAGCCACCACACGGCAAACCCACCAAGGTGGCATGACCCAGATCAGCATGGGCATCCACCCATTCTGATCAGATCTTCCCTGTCTGCTTGGAGCTAGCTAAGACCCTTAGCTACACTTGAACTGCATGGATGCCCAGCTTGATCTGAGTCTTTGCTAGATGTACATGCCACTTCGTTAGTTTTCTTGTGTCGTTTTGTTTTTATCTTCTGTAAGTAAAAATAGTCAACATATTGTGTATCCTGGCTATTTCCAGACTGATAAACACACTGCATTGCTCAAAATTTACTTCAGATTGCTGGTTAAAACCCTTGAAATTTTAGTGTCTCAAAATGTGTTTGTAAGTTTACTGAAAGTCGGAGGAAAATAATTTGTCATGAGCTAGTCCATATAGGATAGGTCAAGGCCGTCGTTAGCGCATGGCCGGACCACTTTTTCGGCCGGATATGGTATTGGCCGTACCACAATATTTCATTCGGCTGAATATGGTATAGGCCGGACCACTTTTTCCCGTTATTCCTTCCTTGGGAAGTTGCCTTGGTCTCAAAATGCATTAAAATCGCTTCTAGAAACGTCCTGAATTCAAAAATTTTCTCGGGGGAGATCCCGAACCCCCATTACAACAGGAAGGACACCCCCTCTCATGCTTTCCTTCACTCGTGCCTTCGGCACTCGGGGAACACCTTTGGCAGTCTTTAAAAACTGGGATAAGCATTTGAAATACAGCAGATACTAGTAAAATAAATGGAGTTTCACAAGCAAAATGGTCTCAAAATGCATTAAAATCTCTTCTGGAGACGTCCTAAATTCAAAAATTTTCTCATGGGAGATAAATACTCATAAAATCAATCGAGTTCCATAAGAGAAATTGGTCTCAAAATGCATTTTAATCGCTTCTAGAGTCGTCCTGAATTAAAAAAATTCTTGGGGGAGGTCCACCGAACCCCCTTACCCCCTCTCGTGCACTACCCCACTCGTATCTTCGGCATTGGGGGCGTTCAATAGCCGTACCACTTTTCAAAAGCCGATGACGTCCCTGTAGGTAAATCTCACCCTGGGGTAGCAATTTTAACTACAGACTTAGCAGGCCTCGTCCGTGATTGAAATTCCAACCCCTGTCTGAGATTTTGTTATCCTACATTGACACTCATGGTGGAGTCTTAATCTTATATTTTTTCTAGTCTGACCATGTATGTGTTGTTGATAATCTACCAAGACAAAGAAACATAGAGACAGAAAAACTCTGTTGCAGGAGGCTGAGGAAATCAGTAAGTTTCATTCTTGGCCTGGTTGTTCAAATCTAACAATATTGGTAGTCAGCAAGACATTACGTTTTCAATTTAAAGCATGTTGTATATAAAAATGCTGCCATTTTTGCCCCTCTTAAAAAATTGAGGAGCTTTGCAAAAGCTTCTCACATTTTTTCCCACAAAAAATATACACACACTTTATTATTAGTTGTACTAGAAGACCAAACAAATTCTAGACTAACAACATGATTAAGCTTACCATGCCTTGAACAACTAGACCTTGATTATTATTTTTTGACAAAAGTACAGCTTTTCAAAATTGCCTTTTTCCATGGCTTGCAGTTATGTACACAGATAAAGGGCTTACTTTGTCAGAACCAAGGAAATGAGTGCATGTCTATAGTTTTTGCCCATTTTACAATGGGGAACAACATTAATGACTTCCTGTTTGTGTCCCTGGATGAAAAAACTTCCAAAAAGGGAGTCTACTCTTAAAGGCAAGAATTTACTCTTAGGGGTGCAAATATTCCTGTGAGAGATGACCTCTTTGAGAAATAACAAATAAGGCAAAAATGAAAATGGCAGAGTTACTTCCCCTGAAAGTGTTACCTTATGTCATTTAGTACATTTACCAGTATACTTTAAAAAAGGTTCAGGTAGAAAAGGATTACTAATCCTCACACTTGGTTGTGATGTACATAAAACATAAATCTACAAACAAAACTACACTTTTCACCCACTTTTATGGGTAATGACTGGCTGGTTTGATATTAACACTGAAATACTCTTAAAAGGACTGTAAAAACATATAAAAAATTACAGTGCATCTTCCTGCAGCATGAAATTATATTTTCAGTGGGTGTAACACAAGTGGTGGACTACCTGACCTGTGGTAGCTGCCTGAGGGAATTTCCACTACAGAAGATAACAGCATTTATACAGCACAAGAAGCTTGATTGTGATGATGATAATGATGGATCAGACAGTGACCCAGGTATGGTAAATTATACCAGGGTTCGAGGTTATAAAACTTGAGAATAATCTCAAACTCAAAATAAAGCACCCTGATTGGCTGCTTCCGAGCACATGCTCGAAAGCAGCCAATCAGTGTGCTTTATTTTGAGTTAGAGAATGTACTCAAGTTTTATAACCTCTGGGCCAGATCAAAGATAAGGGGGTACTTGAGGGATGAGAGATTTATTTGGTTATAGGTTTGCTGTCCAGAAAAATTATAAATGGCTAAATCAGTCTAGTGCAGTACTGTCCTGCTTTTAGATAGGTTCCTCCCCTTCAAAACAATCCCAAACATCTTGTTAGACAAATATATGGCATTGCAATTGTTTTGGAGGAAAACATCACCCTCCTCATAAACAAGAAATCAGTATATCAGGGGTCAGCCAAGGGTTCACAGACAAGGAGAAGTTTTGTGACATTTTCTGAATTTCAAGAAGTTTTATCCCAAATTTTGGATTTTCTATATGCTTTATTAGGGCTTCTACGTTTACACGGATAAACGGTAACGGTTCGTGTATATGTGCTAAACGTTTACAAAATTCACACATCGTTTAACCGAACCTGAACACCCGGTAAACCACCAACAAGTTATAATATCTTATACAGTCGTCAATAGTCAATCTTACTGTACTTGTCGGCGTCCTCGGAAACATCTAATATTAAAATCTTTATTTTCTAACTTCTGTGTACCTTACGCAAAGCATGACCTGTACACGTTTTGCCAGAAAATTGTTATGTCATAATCGGCAGCTAATTGTATAAGGTACAGATCAAAGGCAAGTTTATGTCTGCCGACAACACGTGTTGTGCAATAGAAAAAATTAGGAATGCCTCGGTACCTGTGTTTCACAGGATAAGCTTACCGCGAAAGTGAGATAATTGCAGCTTGTAACGTTGACAGTAAGTATCAATTGACATGATAATTATGTGCGATGTTTTATAAAATTAATCTAATCCATGTAATTATCCAATACGGTGGAAATAATTGCTGCCGTTGGAAATTGGTCAATAGTAAATACGTTTTTTTTTAATACCGTCGGTTACTGTAAACTTCGAGTTGACCCCCAGAAAATGAAAGAGCATTATTGGATGACACTGTGGTAACATAATTATAAGGTATGGGGGGCATCTCATAGATGTCCGATACTAAGAATAAAATTTCAACGGTAATGGTCGTTTAAACGGCATCGTTTCGTTTTCTAGCGCTCGTGTAAACGTTTACAATATTTTGTAAACGTAGAAGCCCTATGTTTTATACATTTTGACTTCTTCCTCAGCTTGAAATAGGGATAAGTCAGTCAGCTTAGGGAGACTATTTCTCCCGCTCTCTGTAGGTTGACCCCTGGACTACATGTAACTGTGAAATAATATCTATTCATTCTCCATATATATTATGACCCCTCGAAATTGTACCTCCCATAAAAATGCCTTGGAAAGGAGACATAACATACAATGTACATGTAATTGGGAAATGAGAAAAATATCTCTGGCTTATTATTAACTGGGGTTCTGGTAGGGCAGAGCTACAGGTAAGTAGGGCTGGGACGGGTAGAGATTTTGTACCCAGGGTACCCGAGTCGCTATTACCCGCGGGTACCCGGGTACCTGTTACCATAGCATTTTGAGCATATCCAAACTTAGAAAACATATGTTTAGATCAGTTAATAAATAAAACAGTTGACATTTGCACACATGTGCATGGGAAAAGATCGAAAATGCAGACATCTCCCTGTTATAATAAGCAAACCGGTTTGGCAATATATGACTGCATGTTTACCAAGACAGCCACATTCAGCTTTGCTGTATTTGCTTAGAATTCTATTGAAATCGAATATTTATACATTACTTAATAATAAGCTCCGGATAACGGGTAGTAAATTTATACCCGGGTAATTGGTCTACCCGACCCGAACTCGGGTACCCGGGTACTCGTCCCAGACCTACAGGTAAGCAAACTTTTGGGTGGTAAATATTGACATCGTTTTAAGTATTGACATCATTGACATTGTTAAGTCTGCTAAATTTTCCTAATTCAAGTTAGTCTATCCCATAGCATGGCAAGGTCATTTGGGCACCACAGATGTCTTTAAAACAATCCTCTTGTTGGCTGTTTCAGAAATAAAATTTTGTTTGTGCATTTGTCTGCCTAGATGCAAAATCTTTCCTGTTAAAAGTGACATCATTTTCATTTGACAGAGAGGCGATTACTGTAAGATTTTGGTTAGAATTGCATTATTGTTCTGAATTATTGCCCATTAGGGTTTCTGACAAACTGATCCATATTGACCATGTGTTTGGAGCCAGAATATCCCAAGCAACAAGATTCATGCAAAGAATGAGGCTTGCTGAGTACTTGGCTGATATCTTGGCCTAAAGATGGGATTTCCACACTTGGGTCAATAATTAAAAATAATAATAATAATAATAATCGACTTTATTTTCAGAGGGTAAAACACATTTAGTAAAAACTAATCTTCCATGTGGCCCTCTACTAATAACATATTTACAATAAATTATGGATTTGTTTTCTTGCCTAAAACTCTTGAAAAGATTTACACATGGAAACACACTGTACAAGCTTAAGGATTACTTTGCTATTAATCAGAACATTTGAGGAGTTTTATACAGTCAACTTCCGATATCTCGAACATTGATATCTCAAAATACCTTCTTATATCAAAGAATATATTTCCTGTTTTGATTCTCATTTCAACTCATGTTATCTCAAACTACTGATATCTCAAAGTAAATTTTCTGGTACCTGAAAATTTACTTTGAGATATCAGTAGTTTGAGCTGAAATTTGTCTTCACGATATCGAGAGTTGACTGTATTTAGTGTCCACCATGGATAGTATTAGTTGTATATAGTGGTATGGTAGTAAGGTGTGGCAGTATACAGCTATTCAGTAAGGTGTAACAGTTTACAACTGCCTTCATTAATAGTTAAATCCATTAGCAACTAAATCAGTTAGCAACAATTAAATCTATTGCCCAGAGGTTCTGTACACAAATTGATGCACTGTCTCATTAGGCCAAGAACGACATTATATTGGGGGATAGATTTGAGTGTTGCCCATAGAAGGCATGATATAGTTGTTTTATTATGGTATTTTAAATGCATAAACTACTTTTTTTACAGAACTCCAGTGCAATTATTGCCCCAGAGGATTTATGACAGCATGGGGTCTCCTCATTCATGCTCAGCTGACACATAATCTCAAGATTTTCCTGGAGAAGGCTTCAAAATCTCTGCTAGAGTCTAAGTTGTCTCAGTTTTCTCCTGGTACCCAGTTCTATGGTTCCCAACTACAGACTATTCCATCTGGATCCCTGCAGTCAGGAAACTTAGCAGTACCTATTGCTGATTCCCTGCAGCCATCCGTCAGTGATTTAGTGTCGGCTTGTGTCAGCAGTGCTGTGTATGGAACATCAGTTCCTTCTGACAGGAGTGCTTTAGATATGGGGAAAAATATTTGTGTCACTACCGATTATTTAACAGGAAACAGAAATGTTCTTGGCAGAGAAACAGGTATATTAGGAATGGAAGAGTCTCAAGTTGGTAATCAGGTAAATGGCAGGACTTCGAAAGGCATTTTTTATGGTAATCTGCCAGAAAGTGCTACCTCTCAGTCAATTCAGGTTCAGCAGAAAATAGTAGCTGTACCTTGTCAAAAGGTTGAAACAGTCCAGAAACCAGTGCAAAATATTATGAACGCTGACTTAGTAATCACTGGACCTTTTAGAAGTAGAAGTAACACACTTCCAAACATAACTAGACTAGTTAGTGACATAGATTCTAGTCAAAATGTTTTGTGTAGTCAGGGGGCTGTAGATAGTAACACTGCCATGATATCAGAGAAAACTGCTGATGATCAGAAACTAACAGGTGCTTCCCCTGTACAGTCTAGAGATCATGGTGCAGAGTGTATGAAAGATGATTTGGCAGTTCAGATGGAATTGGGGACAGAAAACATTAATGATATTAATCTGCATGAAGAGGGTAAATCTATTGATAGTGCTTTAATAAGAAATATTTTACAAGTTGAACAGAGTGCTGAAGTTGAAAAGAGTGCTGATGTTGAAAAAAGTGCTAACAATTTAGATGTGACTGAAACGGTACATAAAGATGAAACTGATAATTTGGAACTCGAAAAAGTTGAAACAGAAAGAAATACTGAAGAGCAAGAACACCAAGGGAGTGATGTAGATGATGAAAGTGATAAGATTCAACCTTGTTGTAATAATCAGGGCTGTGGAATAACTGTGATACCTGGGTCTCATCAAATACTCCAGAAATGTTGTAATGCTGTGGTGCCAAAGAAAAGGAAGAGACACTTTGAAACAAAACACATGCCTTTTTCATGGAGCTCAAGCAGATATGCCAAACGAAGGCTGTTACAGAGTAGCAGGGATAGACCATTTCCCAGTTGTAGTAGCAGCAAGTCAGGGTACAATGTACAGGGTGGAAGTACCATTTATATTGATGTTGAACCAGAATCATTTGTATCAAGTTGTGGGAAATCTACAAGTCCAGTAGAATCAACTGTCCAGGTTGTCCAGTCTCAGTTTTCCACCCCAAGAATATCAACTAGTGAAAGATCTAGCAGACCTCGCTCTTTGATTCTTCGGCCAGGGGCAGTGTTTTCCATTCCCTTAACATACACCATTCCAGTTTCAAATTCAGCTGCAGTACTTATGCCAGGACAAGTTCCTCAGCAGCCATTAGCCTCAATCCCAACCGAATCACATGACAGCCAGACTGGGACACAGTCATTATCAGTGGACACAACAGAAGCAGTGGAGCAGTCTGCAGACTGCTCCACTGCTTCATTGGTGTCCACTGATAATGACAGTACTGATGCTTTTGAAGTTAGGCAAGCGTTAGATGGGGAGTCTAGGAGAAGAAAATACCCGACTTCTAAGCCTTTCAAATGTGAAGTTTGTGAGGTGGCATTCAACCAGAGAATACATCTGAAGAAGCACATGAGTAAACATACAGGTAAGGCCATGTACTGTTACTCACTTGCAGGGATAGCTCTGGGTCAGAATTTTCTGAGAAAAAATATCGCATTTCGCCATTTTTCGCGAGAAATTCTCCATTCTCAGTGAAAATTTTTGGGACTATCCATAATAGAATTACTTTTTTGCGTGAGGTTATTTATCCCACTGAACAGATTTTAGTGAGATTTTTGACAAGAAAAGGAGCAAATCTCTCAAAATCTTGCCAAAAATGATCCCTGCACTTCATTTTTGCAAGAAATTTATTGTTGCTAATTTTCTTAAATCTTCTGGATCACAAATTCAACTATCTGAACAATACGTTGTAGTTGTGAAGAAAAACAGGCCGAAATCAAAATTGGGAAATGACTTGTACTTGGTTGCAAATTCAAGAACGCTGCAATAATTCCAAAACTAAAAATTTACAAAAATAAACAGGATATACTGTCACAAATTTTGTATTATGCAGTCAGAGGTACAGTAATCTACCCTTTTACCGCCCTGTGCGCTTAACTTTTTCAAAATGGCGGCAGATACTTGTAGTAAGTTTTCTTTCTTATAAGCGCACATTTCAATGATTTATTATGTATTGAAGGAAACAGATTTAAAGATTAATTATGGGAGGAAAGCTGCTAATGATCATAGAAGGATAGAAAAGCTTTACAAATGAAAATGAGAGATTCTGTAGCATTTTTCAGCTCTTGTAAACTAGCAAAAAGGATTAAACCAGTAAAAATATGTGCGCTTATAGTCATATGCCTCATCAATTCCTATGATGTCCACCTATAGGGGCATGTGCACTAATTAGGTCGATTATGGTAATTAATATTTGTTAGTTGTTAGTTGATAACAATATGGTTCTATGGAAAAATTTAGAAGTACAGCTCTACTATCACCTCATTAGATTTCCTGATTTGGAGCTCATGGATGAAGACATTTTCTAGAAGCTCAGAGCACCAGATAAAAGGGGGTAACAGGGATTATTATGGGATAATTTTCTTTATTCTTCCATCAAAACATACACTGTGACCCCTAATTAGAACCGTCTCAGCGAGACGGTTCTAATAAGGGTCACAATGTATGGTTTTATTGTGAAATAAGAAAAATTATCTTTGAATTATCCTCAGTACCCCCTCTTATCTGGAGCACTGGAAACTTAAGCTCTTATATTTTCAGGTGTCAAGCCATTCAAATGTGGTCAGTGTGATTATTCTACAGTGGAGAGAAGCCACCTGAAGGTCCATATTCGCATTCATACAGGTAGTATAAACCCAGTGGTGTTTATGGTAAAATGGGACTTGCATGATAATTTGAGCTGCGACACAACAAAACCAACAAAGTGGCATGTGCGTACAGTGAAGACTCAGATCAGCCTGGGCAGTCTGATCAGAGTCTATGCTGTCAGACCCTGAGCTACCCTTTAAGTGCACAGCCTGATCTGAGTAGTTGCATGGCACACATGCCACTTTGTTTGTTTTGTCATGTTGCAGCTCAATTTATGAACCCAGCATTTGACAGTAGCATATGAAGGTGCAGCCTATTTGTACACTACACACATCTGGTACTCATAAATTGTCTGCCCAGTTTCTCCCTGTAAAGTAAAAAAACTCTATAGCGTCTCTATACTTTGCTTTATCCATTTTGGCATATACCATATGGTCAGTAGCAAAGGAAAAGTCATCAGCATGTATGCTATAGGCAACAGGCTGATATTTAGTACACTTGCTCAGACTACCTTGATGTATGCTACAACAAACAAAAAGTGAACCTAAGAAACAAAGAAGTATAGTTGGCTGAAAACGTTCTGATACTCCCTATTAGAACACAGCATTTTAATACTGAATTTAATACAAATAGTACTTGAATTTTTAGGCTGTTTATAGCGAGCACTCGTTTGCAGGGGCAAAGCGCCTGCAATTCAAAACTCCGAAGGGGCTTTGAAAGAGCGGGAGCTCTATGGTAGAGGATTGATAAGGCATATTTTACCTGTAAGATACATTACTTTCAATGGAATTTCTTTCATAACGACACTAAACGGAAGTTAAAGCAAGCACTCGCTTGAAGACGCACAGCGCCTGCAATTCAAAGCTCCATAGGAGCTTTGAAAGAGAGGAAGCTCTATGGTAGAGGATTGGTAAGGCATATTTTTACCTACAAAATACATTTCTTTCAATGAAATTTCTTTCGTTACGACACCAACTTCCACTTCCATATTATCCAATTTGAACTGGTTTGAATAGAAATCCAGAAAATAATTAAGACATAGAGGTGGGACAGTCTTCCTGTCGCTTCTTTATGTAATGACGTCAAACTCCTGTTTGATAAAAACAAGATGTCAACTTTAACCGCTTATGTGGCGGTAGATCACTACATGGTCAGCACACAAAATGCAAAGAGAATGAGCATCTGGTGAAATTAACAGAAATTAGAAAGTAACGTAGAGAAGAAATGAAAAGAATTAAAGCCCATTTTCTGTGGGGAAACGCTACTAGGGGAAAAGCTGTTCTCTGACAGTTTCTCATCAGTTTGTCAGACGGAATTCGCTGCTGCTGAGTTGCAATAATTTCATTGCAAATTTCATATGACAAAAATACCACCTGTAGGGATAGCAATGCTGTACAAGAATTAAGGTATAAATTCTGCAATAAAGAAATACTGCAAGTCTATTACTCTTCTCTGTAACTCTGGAGAGCATTGTAAAGAGTGATGTGCTTGCCTATAAGCAGGGCTTATTTCATATTATGAGCTGCGATAAGACAAAACAAAGTTGTGTGTGTGCCCTTCAAAGACTCAGATCAGCTTGGGTATCTGCCCAGGCTGATCAGAGTCTTCGCTTGGGCTTAAAGAGTAGCCAAGGGTTTAAGCTAGCTCCATGCCAACAGCGAAGACTCTGATCAACCTAGGCTCCATCTGAGTCTTTGCTAGGCATACATGCCACTTCATTGGTTTTGTCGTGTCATGGCTCATATGTTGGATGCATTGACTGATTCATGATCTTTGTAGGAGAGAAACCTTTCAAATGTACGTTCTGCGAGTATGCGACAGCTCAGAACAGCACGCTGAAGATACATCTCAAACGTCACCATGGTGGTCACATGTTTCAGTGTCCAAACTGTAGCAAAGAATTTACACAACAAACACAGCTCACTGATCACGAGTGGGAACATTCACCACCAGATAATTCTTCCAAACAGGTAATGGAATACCTTTTAAAAATTCTGTACCTCCCTTCATCTGTTTAGGTGATGGAATATTAAAGGCCTTTGTAAAAATTGGATGATTTTACAACATGTTCATGCATTATGGTTGCTTCACAAAACATATGAGCCGCGTCGCGAGAAAACCAACAAAGTGGTTGTGCGCCCAGCGCAGACTCAGATCAGCCTGGGCATCCGCCCAGTCTGATCAGAGTCTTTGCTGTCCGCATGGAGGTAGCTTAGTCCCTTAGCTACCCTTTAAGCACTTAGCAAAGAGTGGCAATACCGGATGGATGCCCAGGCTGATTTGAGTCTGCGCAGGGCGCACAACCACATTGTTGGTTTTCTCGTGTCGCGGCTCAAATATTGATAATTGTGTCTCTTTTACCAATTACCTGTAGTGGAATTATCCTAAAATTTGAACAAAAAGTGCAGAACGTATTGTGAACAATGCAGACTGTTCACAGGGATCAAGCTAGGGTGCGACATGGGCCAAATAATCACCCTAGAGGCAAAAATTTTGCCCTAAATTGAGCTCAGAGGGAAGTGGGGGGTCTCCCCTCCCCCTATCCCACAAAAGATATTTTAGAATTTTTCATTAAATCATTCCACAAAACAAGCTGTTAATTCAATTCAGTAACATTTTTCAATTTAATGTCAATAGTATATACGCATATCTATTTTTCTTTAAAATGTATTGAAAAATATCATAATTGCATGCCACCACTTTTCCCAATCTGGCTGTCACTTCTCCCTATTTCAACTGGAGGGAGAAGTCACTTCTCCCATTCCATTCAGGGGGGTATCCGGGCAAACAGTTTGGATCCAGATTAGGCCACACAAATTTCTACAAGAGGTAGTTAAACCAATATTGTCAAAATATTTTTGAGTTTTGAAGCAGACGACAATTTCAGCAGATGACAAAAAGTACCCAGAATGCAATGGGTTAATTTTGAGTCCAGCTTGATCCCTGTGATCAGACTGCTTCTGATCAGACTGCTCTTCAAAGGCAGTCTGATCTGAGTATACACATTTGCCTAAGTATTTAGGAGTATTATGTCAGGCACAGGTAGTAACTTGAAGAAAAACATGGCCATTTGATTTTCCTTTTGCAGCAGGCAAACAAAACAAGTGCTTGCAAGACTGTGATGAAAACTGAAATGTTAGAAGACCAATCAAGTCAACAAGAAAATGCAGCAGCTAGCTCATCACTTCTGACACCACCCCTTCAACAGGAAGCATTGACAGTTAGCAATGCAAATGTTGGTCACGTGACACCTACAACCAACGGCAATGTAGCTGTAGACCATGTGACTCAAGCAAGTAGTAGCAATGCAGATCTTGCAAGCCATGTGACACCTGCAACCATTAGCAGCCCAGGACTAGGTCATGTGATACCTTCAGTCATTGACAGTGAAGCTCTTAGTCATGTGATACATGCAGCCAATGGCAGTACAGATTCTGGACATGTGATGCTTGCAACCAATAGCAGCGCAGACCTTAATCATGTGATTCCTGTATCCAGTAGCAGCACTGGTATTGGTCATGTAATTTCTATCCCATCAGTCTCAAGCTGTATGACAGACAATGAAGCTGCAGTTCTGCTGAACAGCCTAACTGCTAAGCTTCTGGAGGAAGCAGAACAAGCTGCTCAAAAACACACAGACTAACAACGAAGCTTTTCTTATCAAAAAGTTAGTCAGAGCTCTAGGTAAGAGGGAATATTTGATGATAATAAGGGATAATTTTTGTTAATTCTGCATTAAAACATATATTGTGACCCCTCATCTGAACCGTCTCGACGAGACGGTTCAGATGAGTGGTCACAACATATGGTTTCGATGAGAAATAAGAAAAATTATCCTTAATTATCATCAAATACTCCCTCTTTTCTAGAGCTCTGGTTAGTTATTAGATGGTTCAGCTGCCTGTACAGAGAGATAATCCACCAGCTTTAGCAAGTAGATAATCGACTTTACAGGCAGACAGCCCAGGTATAAACTATCTTATTCATTAAAGCGCCAAACCAGGAGAAGACAAAAGTTATGTCTGCAAAAAATAAAAAAAATGCTTTATCCAAGTTATATGATGTTGAGAATGAAAAGAATAGAGGGCAAACATTGTAGATCCAGATGAGGCTGCTCCTGATAGTTGCCTCATCTTGATCTACGCTCCTTGCAATTCAACTGTTTTCATTCTTGGTGCTTTAAGGATAATACATGTATCATCTTTGTCAGACAGACCTTGCTTTTAATGAGATAACTTCATATTGAAGTTTGTATTTTCTTCATATTGAAGAATTGAAATTTGATTTTTCAGCATTCACCATGTGATGAAGCCAGTGGGTGGAGCTAAAATTCCATGAAGGGCAAAGCACTTCTTTAGAATTTTAGCCACAACCACAGGCTTCTTCAAACAATGAATGCTGAAAAATCAGATTTTTGTTCATATATTCATGATATTTTATACCCTTTCTGTACTGTTTTCATGGTAATTTAGTGTAGAAATGCAAAATATGGGTTGAAGAAAAGTTACTAAAGATGTGTTAGGCCATTATGTTAAACAGTTATTCCCATGACGTGGCTTCAATTGAATGATACAGGTACCAATCAAGACATTTGTTTACCTTAGAGGTTGCTTGATGACGATGTCACATGATCAGTTGTAGTTCATCGGTGTATGAAGCTTGTTGCTGTAAAAATTTTGACTTAAAGAAGTCAGTGGCTTGCAAAGTCTTATAATTTTGTTGGATATTAAAGTTGCTTCATGTTGTGAGTTATGATTTTAACCCATTCCTTTAGGGGTGTCTGGGCAAACAGTTTGGATCCAGATCAGGCCCCACAAACGTGGAGTCTGATCTGAGATCCAAACTGTTTGCTGCCTAGACATCATTTTAAGAAAAGTTAATTAGACCACTATTGTCAAAATATTCTTGATTTTTGATGCAGACGACAATTTCGGCAGACGACAAAAACACCCAGAATACAATGGGTTAAGATATCTTAAGATATTGATGACTGAGTTGGAATTATAAAAAATGATTTTTGTCTTGCCTGTTACGAGCAGGAGCGAGACATAGGTGTTACTTTTCCAGCATTGTCAACTGCAGCATTGGTGGAGTAGACTTTGCATCAGGTTTTCTGGTTGAGCATTGTTTTGTGACAGTGCCCCGACAGGTGAGATATAGCATTTTGTGGCTTGTTTTTGTTTTATCAGTGTTTAGACTCAGGAGAATCTCTCAGAAACTTTAAAATAGTTACTTCTGACCCCGAGGTTATAAAACTTTTTTCGTGCTCAGCTCAGTTGGGCATGAAATTTTCTCTGCTGATAAATATGAAAATACCAACTAATGTTGTAATGTTGGCATTTCATATTCATAAGCAGAGAAAATTTCATACTCAGCTAAACTGAGCAAGAAAACAACTACTTATCAGTAAAATGTGATTTATTAGCAGGTAAAATTTTATGCTCGGCTGAGTTGAGCATGAATAAGGTTTTATAACTGCGGGGCCAGATTACTGTAATAATTAGGCTATAAGATAGGTTTTTATCCCTTCTAACCTGACCCTAAATACAGTCAAACCTGATTTAAGGTGCCACTCTATTAAGGGGACACCTGTCTTCAACAGCCACTTTTTAGGGACCCTTGAATCAAATATAAGTGCAAATCTGTATTAAGGGGCCACAATTCCTGTCTAAGCAGCAAACCTTTAGTGTTCCTCTAAGGCAATCAGGCCCCGAGGTTATAAAACTTTTTTTGTGCTCAACTCAGCTGAGCATGAAATTTTCTCTGCTGATAAATATGAAAATGCCAACTATGTTGGCATTTTCATATTCATAAGCAGAGAAAATTTCATACTCATCTAAATTAAGCATGACAACATCTGTACTTAACAGTAATTTGCTATTTATTAGCAGGTAAAATTTCATGCTCAACTCAGCTGAGCATGAAAAAAGTTTTATAACCTCGGGGCCAGTTTAAGACAAGATTTGAATGTATTTAATTCTGACTCAGAAATTATATGGGAGAGAATTATCTCATTTAGCTAAAATTTATAAGAAATTTATCCATTCTCAGTGTGCAGTTTAGGTACTAGCCATTATTAAAACGTATTTTTGCACGAGATTTTTCCTCCCATTTGACAGATTTTAGTGAGATTTTTGGCAAAAATTTGAGCTAATCTCTCAAAATCTCGCCCAAAAATGACCTCTGAATCAGTCATGTGTAATTCTGCTGTTAAATTGGGTTCTTTCTTCCAAAATGGTTTCAAAAATATTGATTCATCTTAAAAGACAGATCTAAATTTTTGGGGTTGTTTTGGAGGGTCACCCCCTCCCTATCTTATAACCAAACAAACATGGTTCTCAGATTCTAGGTGATTTGTAAGAGTTAGCACATTGATAAAATAATAGTAAAAAGAATAATAATACTCATTTCTGTATTAAAGTATATTATTCTCAAAAATTTTACTGTGTGTAGAATGAACATGTAACACAAATGTAGTTAAAGTATTAACCCAGTACTGTTCTTACCATAATCAGTTACATTATTGATTAACCCAGTACTGTATGTAATCAGTTACATCGTATATTGGTAGTAATCTGTTTGTCAGATGACCCACAGGAAACATTTTTCTTGTTAATGGGGTGTTTTCTTTCCTGATAATTATGTCCCCCACCAAAGGTGAGGGGGGACATATTGTTTTCAGTGCGGATCCCGTCGGCGTCTGCGTGACAGTTTCTTGTATGCACGATATCTCTTGAACCAATGGATGGTATTTTACCAAACTTGCACAAATATATCATTGGGACAAACTTAAGAGCTCTTTAGATTTTGGTGACCTTGACCTCATTTTCAAGGTCACTGGAGGACTTAGATGACAATTTCTTGTATGCATGATATCTCTTGAACCAATGGATGGAATTTCACCAAACTTGCATGGATATATCATTAGGACAAATTTAAGAGCTGATTAGATTTTGGTGACCTTGACCTCATTTTCAAGGTCACTGGAAGACTTAGATGACAGTCTCTTGTATCCACAATATCTCCTGAACCAATGGATGGAATTTCACCAAACTTGCATGGATACATCAGTGGGACAAGTTTAAGAGGTGATTAGTTTTTGGCGACCTTGACCTTATTTTCAAGGTCACTGGAGGATTTACATGACAGTTTCTTGTACCCACAATATCTCCTAAACCAATGGATGGAATTTCACCAAACTTTTTTGGATACATGATTGGGACAAGTTTATGAGCTGTTTAGATTTTAGTGACCTTTACCTTATTTTTGAAGGTCAATGGAGGACTAATATGACAATTTCTTGTACCCACAGTATCTCCTGAACCAATGAATGGAATTTGGCCAAACTTTCATGGAAACATCATTTGGACAAGTTTAAGAGCTGATGACAT
The DNA here is from genome assembly GCA_963989385.1 of Ctena decussata. NCBI lineage: Eukaryota > Metazoa > Mollusca > Bivalvia > Lucinida > Lucinidae > Ctena > Ctena decussata. Next base: position 39,972,281 of record OZ022503.1, on the reverse strand, counting down.
TGACCTCATTTCCAAGGTCATTGGAGGTCTTAGATGACAATATCTTGAACCCATGATTTCTCGTAAACTAATTTATGGAATTTCACAAAACTTGAATGGATACATCATTGGGACACATTTAACAGCTGATTAGATTTTGGTGACCTTGACCTCATTTTCAAGGTCACTGGAGGACTTAAATGACAATTTCTTATACACACAATGTCCCCTAAACTAATGAATGGAATTTTACTAAACTTTCATGGATAGATCATTGGGACAAGTTTACGAGCTATTTAGATTTTGGTGACCTTTACCTTATTTTAAAGGTCACTGGAGGACTTAAATGCCAGTTTCTTGTACCCATGATATCTCTTGAACCTGTAGATGGAATTTTACCAAACTTGCATGGATACATAACCAGGACTAGCTAAAGAGCTGATCAGATTTTAGTGACCTTGACCTGATTTTCAAGATAACAGGAGGAGTTGGATATGATAAATTTCACTAAAATTGATATGTCTCATTAGCCTTTGGCTTGATTTCCACTTTACTTTCACAGATTTTACCTTTGGGACAATCTCAAGAGTCTACTATGTTTTTATTACCTTGACCCTATTTTCAAGGTTAAAAGCTAAACTTACAAATGCTTATTTTTTTTTTCTCTTAAATGAGTTATACCTTGAACCAATAGACGGATATTCATCAGGCTTGCATGAATATATTGTTTGACAGGTTTGAGACATGTTTAGCAGTTGATGACCATGACCCAATTTTCAAGGACATAGTCTTATATGTAGGATATCTTTAGAACCAGTGGATGCATTTTCTCCAAACTTGCATACCGGTAGATATTTTATTTGTACAGGCTTTTTATTCATTAAAGGGGATGGGAAATGGGCTGGTGGGGGGACATCAGTTTTTCTCTGAAAAACATTTCTAGTTGTATATATACTTCTCTCTTGTTATCTCATGAAACTGATATCTCAAACTTTCTTACCTCATAGTCAGATCCTGATAATTTTGGTTGAATTTTCTGTCAGCTCTTTATATTTGAGCTCTTTTTATCTCAAAGTCTGCTGTCTCATAGCAAAACATCTGTTCCATGAGATTATGAGGTATTGTGAGTTCTTCGGAAAAGAATGACATATATGTTCATTAATGGTCATTTTAATGCATATTTTCATGTTTTCAGTTGTATATGGCACATTACCATAAAAATTCTAAGTATTGGGACAGAACGATCCAAGCAAATAGTGCAGACTCAGATCAGACTGCTCCTAAAGGATATTGGTCCTAAAGGAGCAGTCTGAACAGGGTCTGCACCATTTGCCATTATATCTGCACCTTTCAGACACTTTGTCATATGGTAATGTCCAACTGTTCCAGCTTTAGGATTTCAGTTCAGTTCAGTTCAATGTCCTAACGATGTTCCCCAAGTGGCTCAGCAGTATGTAACCATAGTTGCACACACTTGGCGCCGTGTGTCTGTTCAAGACCAGCTTTAGGACAATTACAGTAATTATTTTAGGTGTCCCAATTTTTAGAATTTTTGGGGCAGCAGTTGATAAAAAAACTTTGGACAAAAAAGCTTAACGATACTAATTGATTTACTTTGAATTTTTACAGCGAAACAAAATGCATTTTACACACAGAGAAGAAGATGGATAGTGATCAGAAATGAATATCAGAGTACAAGTGAGCGGAGACACGACAAAGCCAACAAAATGGCATATGTGCCTAGTGAAGACTGATCAGCAGCGGCATCTGCCCAGTCTGATCAAAGTCCATGCTGTCCGCACGGAACTAGTTTCAACCCTTAGCTACCTTTTACATGCACAGCAAAGACTCTGATCAGACTGGGCGGATGCCCAGGCTGATCTGAGTCTTCACTGGGCACACAGCCACTTTGTTCGTTTTGTTGTGTCGCAGCTCAAATGTCTGTTAGATGTATTCCATTGTCTTCAGACATCTCCTGTTGTTTCCATGATGATTATCAGTTTATGTTACTGAATAATGGGTAATTTTTGTTTCCATGGTGATTATCAGCCTGTATTACTGAATAATGGGTAATTTTTGTTTCCATGGTGATTATCAGTCTATGTTACTGAATAATGGGTAATTTTTGTTTCCATGGTGATTATCAGTCTATGTTACTGAATAATGGGTAATTTTTGTTTCCATGATGATTATCAGCCTGTATTACTGAATAATGGGTAATTTTTGTTTCCATGGTGATTATCAGTCTATGTTACTGAATAATGGGTAATTTTTGTTTCCATGGTGATTATCAGCCTGTATTACTGAATAATAGTTAATTTTTACAGTTAGTGTAATTGTTATGCATTCGTACAGATACATGTATTTATCAGTTGAAGATGACAGTTTTAAATGGCCGTTAAGAAATTGGTCATATTATTTCATGGTATTGTTTTGCAGTCTGTCTCTCCATCTGTCCATTAACTGTTTGTGTGTGCTCCATGTCAGATTAATTTCTGTAAAGATTCTTTAAACGTGTTAAATTTTCACCACATGGAGGCAATTTGTATAACTCCCATTTTAACAATGTCAGACGAGGTCAAGGTCACAAGGTTTGTTGTCCTTCATCTGTGTGGGTATGTGCCCATGTTTTAATGCTATTTTTACAAGGGGAAACAAATTTTATGACTTCCTGGTTGCTTCCCTGAGTGACTTTGCCCTTTCAAAATGGGGTGTACTCTTAAAGGAAAGAATTTGCTCCCGGAAAGCAGATTTATTTTCCTTTAAGAGTTGACCTCTTTTGAGAAGAGAGGCAAAAATGAAAATGGTAAAGTTGCTTCCCCTGAAAGTGTATTCATTCACCCTAAAGTCATGAACAGTATTATTTCCCTTGCACCGGGCTGCGTAGCGCAATCAGTAGAGCACCTGACTCATAAGTCAGAGGTCCTGGGTTTGATACCTGGTCTGGCCACATACTATCGTTTCTCCTTCCGCTGATTCAAGAAGGGCAGTTGTCAGTTACTGGCGAAAGTATGTGCACTTAGTACTGGTTAACTGCTTAGGAGGTCTAAGCCTGCCCAGGAATAGTGTTGTTAGGTTAACTGACCCTCCCGACATGACCATAGCTGTTTACTGTGGACGTAAAACAACAAATCAATCAATTTCCCTTGCCTAGAGGTATTATGCAAAGGGAGGAAATTTGTCTCACTACAAAGTATTTACTTCCCTTTCCTGTATTAGTAATAGGAGAAAAATTGAGTGAATTTGGGATTAAAATGCTACTGACACATACCCCCAATGTGCTTAAGTATTGGGACACCTAAAATAATAAATTTTCCATTTGTCCCAAATGGAAATTTTATTTTTTTCCGGTGTCCCAATATACGTATATGCACATTACCGTAGGTCATATTGAGATGGGACCTCAGTTAAAGTCTCATCTGAAGACAAGAAGGGGAAAGAACCTGTGACCTGTTTATTGGTAGTCCATGCAGCATGTTATTCAATACAGTGTTGCAGCTGTTAATGAGAGATAAGCCTGTTACTTGTTTGATGGCAAATCCACTCTTATAATGTCATGTGTTCTTTTAATTGTAGAAACTTTGGTTCAGTCAAACAGTTCCATAAGCTGGCATTTTATATAGTATCCGTGGAATGGTTTCTGCATGGTTACATCCCATCACATCTCTTATTCATTCTGTTTTAAGACTTTTTTTAGGGTAAAAATAAATTGTCCCCTGTTGAAAAATTATAGGTACTATGAACCACAACACGCCAAATCTAATAATGTGGCATGTGTGCCCAGTGAAGAGTCAGATCAGCCTGGGCATCCGCCCCTTTGTTGTCGGCATGGAGGTAGCTTAGACCCTTAGTTTCCCTTTGAGCCCAAACAAAGATTCTGATGAGACAGGGCAGATGTCCAGGCTGATCTGAGCCTTTGCTTGGGGCACATGCCACTATCTTGGTTTTGTCATGTCGCAGCTCAAATTCATCCTGTTATAAGCCTTTTTAGGGTAAAAGGAAGCTTTGTCTCTTGTTAAATAGTTACAGGTACTATATTTTTTTTAAATTTATAAATCTTCAGTCAGTAATGTCTGAGCAAACAGTGTAGGTCCAGTTCAGACTGCTCCTAAGGAGCAGTTGGAACAGGGTATGCACTGTTTGCAGTATTTTTGTCCAGTGAGAGAAATAGGTATTATAATTTCAGAACTCTAGATAAGAGGGAGTATTTGATGATAATTAAGGATAATTTACCATATTTCTCATCGAAACCATATGTTGTGACCACTCATCTGAACCGTTCAGATAAGGGATGACAACATATGTTTTTATGCAGAATAAACAAAAGTTATACGTAATTATCACCAAATACTCCCTCTTATCTAGAGCTCTGTATAATTTGCTTATTCGGTGCTGGCGGAGTAAACTTTTGTCAGGTTTGAGATTGAAGGGCTTCTTCGTTTTGGGAAGTAAATTGGTAGATGATAATAGATTCCCCTTTGAAAAATTGATGGGGAAAAAGAATAAAACAAAAGTCTACCGTAATGACCCTAAAATTTTGGACACCCAAAAGTTAGACAAACATCGTTTGAAAATTCTTAGAAACTGGATTTTACACAGGAAAATAAATCCAAATGATGCTTAGTGAATGGCAAACATTGTAGACCTTGATTAAATTGCTCCTTCAGGAGCAGTTTGATCTGGGTCTACAATGTTTGCTCAGACCTGTCTGTCCGAATATTTAGGATCATTACAGTACTCATTCAATTTAAATGTTATAGAGTTCATTTCAGATGTAAAGTAGACATGTATGAATATTTAAGGATATGTGCTGATCTGTTGAAAAGTGTGATATGTAAATGTTAATTAACATCATCTTGTGCCAAATGTCTGTATGACAGAACTTCTTGTTAACATTCCATGCATGACTGAGTTAATATATTTCATAGTGCTACCAGGCATTTGTCTTTTCTTTTAAACCTTTGAAGACTGGAAACCTGTTTTGGATACATATGCAAACAGTGCAGACCCAGTCCAGATGCCGCAGAATACCATGTCTGATTAGCATCTATGCTGTTTGCTTAGAGTAATTTTTCTGCAAAATCTAATAAAATGAAATCCCTAAAACTAGAAATGGACTCATTCAAATTATAAGGATAGACTAGTCAAAAAAGGGTTGACTGTGCTATGACAAAAATGACAAAACAGTGTCTAAGAGAAACTCGGTGCGGGTGGGGGGGGGGGGGGTGCGGGTGGGGAGGGGGGGGGAACAGGGAGGAGTGTTGGTCTTTAAAGTGGGGGATATAGGCAGTAGTGGGTTTCTGTCGTGTCATCCTCCATTCCGTTGCCAGCAATGTTTACTTAATACTTTGGGATATGGGCATGAAACTTTACTGAATTCACCTTATGTCCAAGGTGACATGGATGGATGGCTAATGATTTTATGTTCTTTTCAACAGTATCTTAAGTCGTATCAGGATGGTGGGTGGGTGATAGTAAGAGGCTGTGTGCAGTGGAATCTGGTTTACTTAAAAAAAGGAGAAGATTTGTGCTTTCAACAGGAATCAAACCCGGAACTGTTAGATCAGTGGGCCAGCACTGTATCTGCTGAGCTACGTATGCCATGGCTGTCCAAGGGCACCTGACTCATAAGTCAGAGGTCCTGGGTTCGATACCTGGTCTGGCCACATACTTTCGTTTCTCCTTCCGCTGATTCAAGAAGGCAGCTGTCAGTTACTGGCGAAATTATGTGCACTTAGTACTGGTTAACTGTTTAGGAGATCTAAGCCTGCCCAGGAATAGTGTGGTTAGGTTAAATGACCGTCCCGACATGACCATAGCTGTTTACCGTGGACGTAAAGCAATAAATCAATCAATCAAAAAACCAAGATGAGACACATTTATAAAACTCAAATTTAAAGCACTGGAAACTCAAGTATTTGAATTTGCAAACAATGTACATGTAGATCCAGATGAGGCAGCTCATAATGAGCTGCCTCATCTGGATCTGCATTTCTCAATACCAAATTGTCACCATATATATCAAGCTATTAATCCTAGATAACTCAACCTATTAATCCTGCATTGTCATCTGCAATTTTAGTGCTTTAAGGATAAAATGTTTCATAGTTTGAGTTATCTAGGAGTAATAGCTTGAATTAGCTATGATAAATAGCTTGAGTTAACTAGGGTGAATAGCTTGAGTTATCCACAATTATCTAGGATTAATAGTTTGAATTATCCAGGATTAATATCTAACTTATCTAGGATTAATAGCTTGAGTTATGCAGAATTAATAGCTTGAGTAAATAGGATTAATAGCTTGAGTTATCTAGGATTATTAGCTTGACTTATCTAGGATTAATAGCTTGAGTCATCTAGGGTTAATATCTTGGGTTATCTACAATTAATAGGGATTAATAGCTTTTTGAGTTATGCAGGATTTATAGCTTAAGTTATCCACGATTAATGGCTTGAGTTATCTAGGATTAATAGCATGAATTATCTAGATTAATAGCTTGAGTTCAGAGCTATAACTTTTCAGGCTTTTGGGGCATTTTCATTAAGAAGTAAATGGCACTTGACTATTATCTCAGATACTGATATCTCAAAGTACGTACCCTCTTATATCAAAGAATATAGTTTGGACACATTTCCTCATTTTAGCTCACATGAGCTGAAGGCTCTAGAGGAGCTTATAGGGTAGCCAGGCTCCGTTGTCTGTCCGTCATCTGATCACAATTTAAAAAAAAACGTCTCCTCTGAAACCATTGGGCCAGTCATAACCAAATTTCATAGGGAGCCTTCAGGGCTTGTGGGAACAAAATGTTGTTCAAATGGTCAGGGTCACATGACCAATATGGCCACCACTAATATTACAACATCGGCTGAAAATCATAATCAATAACCGGTTGGAATCGGATGGCTATTCCGATGTGATTTTAAGAGTTACAATCAGCTGCACTATTTTCTGAATAAATTTCATATAAATGGGTACTTCGCTGCTTGAAACTGTGTTTTAACTTAGAAGAATAGGAGCAAGTATTATATTCAGTTGCTGTATCTCTTCATTACATTGTTAAATTCATCTGCCTAAATCCAGGTGGCTGTGGAACACAAAATATACATGTAGGTGGTATGACTGCAAGCACAGTAGCCCCCCCCCCCCCCCCCCCCCTGGAACACAAAATATACATGTAGGTGGTATGACTGCAAGCACAGTAGGTCCCCTGGAACACAAAATATACATGTAGGTGGTATGACTGCAAGCACAGTAGGCCCCCAGGAACACAAAATATACATGTAGGTGGTATGACTGCAAGCACAGTAGCCCCCCAGGAACACAAAATATACATGTAGGTGGTATGACTGCAAGCACAGTAGCCCCCCAGGAACACAAAATATACATGTAGGTTGTATGACTGCAAGCACAGTAGGTCCCCTGGAACACAAAATATACATGTAGGTGGTATGACTGCAAGCACAGTAGGCCCCCAGGAACACAAAATATACATGTAGGTGGTATGACTGGAAGCACAGTAGCCCCCCTGGAACACAAAATATACATGTAGGTTGTATGACTGCAAGCACAGTAGGCCCCCTGGAACACAAAATATACATCACAAAATATACATGTAGGTGGTATGACCGCAAGCACAGTAGGCCCTCTGGAACACAAAATATACATGTAGGTGGTATGACTGCAAGCACAGTAGCCTCCCCCCCCCCCCACAACACACACCGTTTCGACATAATGTGCCTCTTGGCACTCTTCTAAAATTCAGTACCGTATATGATTATTTCTTATTATACATGCAAAATTTTAAAGTTTCATTATCATAGTTCCAAATAGAAGCAAGATATCACCGATGGTAGGCATTTCGTTTGAGCCGCGACACGAGAAACCCAATAAAGTGGTTGTGCGCCCAGCACAGACTCAGATCAGATTGGGCATCCGCCCTATCTGATCAGAGTCTTAGCTGCCCGCATGGTGGTAGCTTAGACCCTTAGCTACTCTCTAAGCGCTTAGCGAAGAGTCTGATCAGACTGGGCGGTTGCCCAGGCTGATCTCAGTATGCGCTGGGCGTACCACCACTTTTATTGGTTTTCTCGTGTCGCGGCTCTTTATTAACGGAACACAGCATTCTTATGCTAGCTTAAAACAGCAAAGTTTCATTCCTCCAGAACAGCCCACTACAAGTGTTCTGTCACTGCTTCTAAAGGCAATCGAACAAGGACTTAATATGCCTTCTCTGGAAGATGCCAGAGACATGCAGTAATTGCCATCTGCTGTTATTATTCCTACGTTGTTAGTGTCCGAGCCGCAAACATAGACATTATTCCGTGCGTCTACGTAAATCCCTCTTGGTCCTTTAACGTTATCGTCTTTGGTTTGACAGATGACCTGTCCATCAGCTGACAAACAAGTTACAGTGTCCGATCGCCAGTCAGCAACATATATCTCCTTGCCTGTATAACTTACAGCGAGATAATTTGGGCATCTAAGTGGAATCATCCAATCCTGGTTTACAACGATCCTTTTCTCTAGGTGACCATCAAGATCTAAAATACGAACTTCTCCTTCAGAATTTTCTGCTAATGATGTGTATATTTTACCGCCAGTTACATGAACACCATAACACGGTGCATCTAACTGAATGAGTTTCTTGGTAGCTTTCATCTTTGGAAATACTTGTATGTACTCGATCTGTTTTCTCTCAGGCAAGGTAATGACGACATTATTGTCGTCGATGACTGACACGTCGTATGGGCTAACTGTCTTTAATTCCAATTTGTCTTTCAGCGCGAATAACTGGTCTAGTATTGCAAGTCTATTGTTTTCATAATCGCAGGTAACTAGATATCCGCTCGGCATGAAACAACAACCACTAGTCCATGGGTTGCTTCTGTCTTGGGATAAATCAACCTGGGTTGAGGACTGGATCTTCAGTTCTGGAAGGACTCTTCCCTCTCGACAGGAAGTAGTTTCCATATTTCCTTTAAGACAACCAAGTGAGTCCACCTTCCTAATTATGTCAGTTAATTTCTTATTCCTTTCAAAAGATAAAGCTGGTTTTGTACCATATTTTTGCATGTCGTCAAGAAGAGCTTCGTATTCCCCTAGACTCTTTGAAACCTTCATTTCTGAGGCAAACATTGTTTCCTTTCTGTTAAACTGTTTGGCTTGTTCGAGTACTTTAAGATCTAAACCAAGCCTTTCTAAAGCCACAGTCAAAGAAGAAATGTTTTCGCTTGTGGGAACAATAAGCTCCTTTTCTAAAGTGTCGACATCCCTCAGCATACTTTGCTCCAATTTATCCAGGAAGGTATTCAGTTCTTGTCGAAACAGTATAATTTCTTTTTTGCATCCATCTTTTAGGTTTTCAAGTTTACTGACACTTGCTTTCTTTTCTTTATGCATTTGGTCCATCTGGTATTTCAGATACTTCGTCTTATCTAAAACTAATTGCAGCTTCTCAAATGTGTAGGTTTTGGCTTTGTCGCGGAGCTTGGACAGTTTACACTTTCGATGACCCAAAGCCTTACAAGAATTACAGATGACATCATTGTGGTCTTCACAGTAAACCTCCACCTCTCGATTCTGGTTGCATGCACAGTACACAGTAAAGCTTGGTCGTTGATAAGTCGAAGCATGTTTAGGAATGTTAGATCCTGACAAGACTTCGTGATTTTTTGAAACTTTGAGCTTTTGGTGTGACTGTTTGCAGCTCTCGCAGAGGTACTCCTGACATTCAACACAGTAATGTCTGGCTTCTCTTTCTATTTCTTCAGTTTTGCATGGATCACAAGCATACTCATATGTCTCATCAGAAGCCCCTAGTAAAGATCTTCCACCATCAACCGACGCCATTTTAGACAGTCTGAAAATTGATAACATGAGAGCGATTACTTATCTAATAATTACGTCTAACGCCGTGGCCGTGAGGCCTCATTTCTGTTGCATCCGCGGCTGGGAAACTAGAACCTAAGTAACAACTTAACCAAGCATTGTAACTATACCCCCGGCATACGAAGTATGACGAGGGGTACCATAGATGTCGTCCGATGTCCGTTCGTCCGTCCTTCCGTTTGCCCGCAAGTTAACATTTGCGTTTACGATATAGTTTTTAAGAGCTCATATTATCCAAACCCTTTGTTAGATTAAGTTAATATTTGGCTTGGTGGTAGGCAATGGTCCAAAGTTTTATTCTATAGCATCCCCACACATGCCTGTGACCTAGACGTCAAGGACACGAACTTTGACTTTTCATGTTAAAGTTTTGTGTTATAGTTTTTAAGATCACTATAATATAATCCAAACCTTTTGTTGGATTGGGTTCATGTTTTGGATGATGATAGACATTGGTCCAAAGTTGTATATGTACCACATCCACTCATCCTGTGATCTAGAGGTCAAGGTCACGGACTTTGACTTTTCATGTTAGCGATTTGCGTTAAAGATTTTAAGATCTCTAATTCAAACCCTTTGTTAGGTTGAGTTTGTGTTTAGCATGATGATAGATGTTGTTGGTCCAAAGTTTATACTGTATCACCCTCACCCATGCCTGTGGCCTAGAGGTCAAGGTCACGTACTTTGACTTTTCATGTTAAAGCTTTTCGATAAAGTTTTTAAGATCTGTATATAATTCAAATCCTTTGTTGGATTGGGCTTATATTTGGCATGATGATAGATGTTCCAGTTTTATTCTGTACCATCCCCACCAATGTCTTTGACCTCTAAGTAAAGGTCATGGACTTTGGCATTTCATGTTTAAGTTTGGTGTTAAGGTTTTTTTTTAGATTTTATATCATCCAAACCCTTTGTTCAGTTTGGTTTATATGTCTGAAGTTTTATTTTGTACCATATTTACACATGCCTGTAACCTAGAAGTCAACGCCTCGGACTTACACATTTTCATGTATGTTTTATGTTAAAGGTTTTGAAGTCTCATATCGTCTAAATCCTATGTTGGGCTTGGTTTATATTTTGGAATGATAATACATGTACATGGATGTCAGACAAAAAGGTATTTTACACCATTCCCACACATGCTTTGGCTTAAGGTCACGGTCGCAGACTTATGCTTTTCCATGTTAAAGTTTTGTGTTAAGCTTATATTCTTTGCTCATTTTTTCCATCTTCTTCAATAGGACCTTTGATATATGACTTTATTTACTTCCAGGTTGCAACACACTACATCATCTGGATGCTTTTATTGACATAAGGTCAGGGTCACATACTTAAACAGTTGCATCAATGTACTGGTTTGTAATGTTTCTTACATTTGAGATATTCTTCAGTGTAACCTTCTGTTATATTATTATACCCGCGGCATACGAACTATGCCGAGGGGTATATAGTTTTTGTCTTTCCATCCGTTCGTCCGTCTTTCCATTCGTTCGTTCGTCCGTCCGTTAGTTCGTCCGTCCGCACGTAAGTTAACATTTGCGTTAAAGTTTTGCGTTAAGTTTATTATTTTGCTTCTGTTTACCGGAACTTGTTCATAGATTCTTAATATTTTAGTAGAGGATGGATATAGATTAATTTGCATCATCTAGATGCTGCTGCTGGCCTAAGGTCAAGGTCACAGACTTTGAAATCTGTACACTAGCTGCGTTAAAGTTTTGCGTTAAGTTTCTGCTTTTGCTCTGTTTTCTGAAAGCCTTAACTGTAACTTGTTCATATGTGCTTAGTGTTAGTACAGGATAGATACATATTAGTTTGCATGACCTGGATGCTGCTGCTGACCTGAGGTCAAGGTCACAGGCTTAGAAATTTGTATACCATTTGCATTAAAGTTTCATGCTAAATTGTATTTTATGCTTATAGTTTGAATATATACTTGAAAAGAAACTTTTGCAATGCAACTAGGTCATGTAGGTTTACATCTAGGCTGAAACGGATTAGTTGACATCATCTGGATGCTGCTGCAGACCTAATGTTAAGGTCACAGACTTTGAAAGGACCTCTGACAGTATCAGTGCATTTTTGCCTATTTCTCGACAAATTATTGCACCTTCCTCGGGCAGCAAAAGTTGAAATATTTGGCATAAATATGTAGACTTGTGTACTATGAAGCCAATTTAACAGTGATTTTGAAAAATTATCATGCCTCTAGACTAACTTAAACCCATTTTATCAAGGAATTTTTCAGTCTCTGAAAATAAGTCCATTTTTTTTGGTTTTCTAATATATCGAACTTTTAATGGATAACTATGCTTAAACTGACGTACACACTGCTATTACTGATATTAAGCAATATTTTTCCAATAATAAGGACTTTAGCCTATTTTTAGATATAACAGGTGTAAGTACCCCACCCACTTTTTCAGTTTTTCTGCTGTAGACTATCTCCCCCCCCCCCCCCCGTGCCTCAGCAAGTCACTATTATGATAGTACACACGTACATGCGAAGTGACTAGCTGAGGCACGGGGGGGGGGGGGGGGGGTTAAGTATCCTTAAAAAACTTTTTTCTGTTTCCATTACGTTTAATTATAAAATTTGGCTTTTTCCACCCAAAATTGAAGTCTATGTGCTAAAAAATCAGAAATTAAATTCATAGTCAGTTAGGGGAAGTTTAGAACAACAAATTTCAAGAGAAATTCTTGGCAATATCAAAAATTTAATTTTGACTAATTTTATAGGCAAATTAACATTACAACCGTCAGAGGTCCTTTGTATACTATTTGCGTTAAAGTTTTATGTTAAGTTATAGTTTTTGCTTATAGTTTGAATATACTTCAATGGAACTTTTTGTTGTGCTACGAGGTTTATGCCTAAAACTGATCAGTTGACATCACCTGGAAACTGCTGCTGACTTTAGGTCAAGGTCACAGACCCAGAAATTTATGCATTCGTGTTAAGACTTTATGTAGTATATTATTTTGCTTATGCACATTTTAAATGGAACCTTTTTGCATTTGTCAGTAAGCCTTTTACTGGGTTTGTTATAGATGTCCATCTGTCTGTCAATTTGTTAAAATTTGCTTTAAAGCTTTGTATTAAGTGTGTTTCCATTAGGCGGTGGTGCTGGCCAGGGGTATACGTGAGTCTCTGCTCACTTGCTCTAGTTAGATTTACCTCTAGGTTGCAGCAGATTAGCTGACATCATCTTAGTCGCTGGTGATTCAACGTTGTGTGCCCAGTGGTTTCTTTTCTACCAACGCTTCCCGTTATAACTATACAGTCTATCATAAATATCACCCCTGGTTAACTATGTGTATACAAGGGTTGTTACGAAACGAAAAAGGGCTGTTACGAATCGAAAAATATTTATAGTTACCAAACGACCTGGTCTTACGAAACATCATCTTAGTCGCTGGTGATTCAACGTTGTGTGCCCAGTGGTTTCTTTTCTACCAACGCTTCCCGTTATAACTATACAGTCTATCATAAATATCACCCCTGGTTAACTATGTGTATACAAGGGTTGTTACGAAACGAAAAAGGGCTGTTACGAAACGAAAAATATTCATAGTTACCAAACGACCTGATGACCAGGTTCTTTGGTAACTATGACTCTTTTTCGTTTCGAAACAATTCTTTTTCGTTTCGTTACATCCTTGAAAACATAGTTAACCAGGTGTGAGTATGTGGATACGCAGAGTGATCTAAGATTTTGTATTGCCATTGTAACTTGATACATATAAAGTACATCCTTTCCGCTATGCTTCCCCTGTACTACAACACACCAGGAAGCTTTAATTTGAGCATTCCTTTAAAGAATACACCGCCATGTTCGTCAACCATTATAACAAAAGAAAATACTAAATTATGACTTCCTTAATCCTTTGCGAACTAGCTCGTAACATGTAAAAGAAAAGATGCTTTGTGGAGAGAAAATTACTTTTTTAACCTTTATCATTTGGACGAATTCTAGCTTTAAAAAAGTGTATCAATTTTGCTCTCTTTTTTTCTTTAGTTCTTAGTTTTCTTTCGACAGATAGCTACATGATATGAAACTGCTATCCAAAAAAAATGTCCGTGCTACATTTATTCTCAACAAAGCGAAAAATCATGTTTTACCTACCAGGAGTAAAGTTCCTTAATCGAGCTAGTCGATAAACACATTCGGGCAAACCCGAGTATAAGCGAGCAATACCCTACAACTGACAAGTGTTACAGCTTGTTGAAGGTTGTACCTTACATTTTTAGCATACCATGTTGTCCTTTAGTAATGAATATGACTAAAGTCCTTTATGACGCTATGAAACCTTGATGGCAATCCATAAAGACAGTCTTGGCCAACTCAGCAACAACACAGGGTATAAACCAGTCCGCCAATTTTCGCTTACTGCTCAGAGACTGTCCTTCATATTTTGTTTCCGCCGACACTGTTCGCGATCTCTTGCTTCCTGCTGAGACTTCTGTACATGATAAATGGCTTCCTGCAGAGACTTCCGCTTGATTCTGCTTCCTGCCGAGGCTCTCGGCATTTTTCGAGTTCCTGCAGGAAGCAAGAGATCGCGGACAGTCTCGGTGGAAGCCAAATATGACGGACAGTCTCTGCAGGAAGCGAAAACTGGCGGACTGGTTTATACCCTGTGTGCAACTTGACGGTTGACAGCTCATTATTGTTTTTGAAACATCAGAAACATCCTAGGGAAAGGAATCCTATAAGCATTTTGCTTTCATTCCAATCCCATTTACTCTACCTTGTGTACCGTATAATGGAAAATTTTCGCGTCGCCAAATTTTCGCGGATTTGCCCCAAAAACATGATTAATTTTCGCGGTATTTAATTTTCGCGGATTTGAATAAGACTAGATGATTTTTGAAAAAGACAAGTTGATTTTTTGGCAGTTGATAAATGAAGTTTAATACTTTGCCATTTTGCCATTTTAATCATTCCGGTTGCTATGGTAACCAAGCAGTTGGCATAACAACCAATCGTTTGATATGGGACTACGGTAGAAACATTTCTGTGACAGATTTAGCATAATCGCAATGCTAAGACAGTAAAGAGGCGATTTTCAATCCTCCCATCGAAAGTCAATGGCAACTATAAGCTGCCCTAGTAACCAAAGCACTAGAGCTATTTACTTCTTAGGAACCATGGTAGCTCGGTAGGTTAAGCGCTGGCCTGCTAATCTTGCGGTCCCGGGTTCGAGATCCGCTGAGGGCGGAAATGGTTTCAATCGTTAACGGGTTCCGTTTCACACATCTTTCATTAGCATCCACACATCGTCCTGATATTACTGAAATACTGTTAAAAAGGACGCAAAATCATAAGTCATCCATCCAGTCATACTTCTTGCTTCCCCATCTCACAAATGCTATGTTAGTGGTGTGCAATAAAAATTCACCACATCTTTTTTATCAATGCTACCTATGAAATAACAACCGTTCTGTTCTGTTTCAAATGTCTGGACCACCGTGTGGGCCAGTACTACAAGCTTGCTCGTAGTCTTGGCTCAGGGAGCCAGAAATTGCCTTTATATTTATCCAAGACAACTGCAGCCAGCTCGTGCTCGACTGATATTGTTAATTTCCATCTGAATGCCTAACTCTGACTGAAATTTAGACCATGTTATGCACGTCTGATCAATGACGAAAAATGTCGAAAGCAATTTAGAGAACATGCTTGAGTATTTTTGAGGAACAGTGTATTGCTTTTAGGGATTTGGGGATTATTGTGTCAAAATAAATCTAGGGAACCCGACGAAATAATTTAAGGAGGTAAGGAGATTTTGGGCATTATTTTTAGGGAGAATGTCCCGGGAGGGCCTCATCTATTTTATGAGATTTTATCCACTCCTGGGTAAGATAAATTGTAAAGCACTGGTGAAACTCGCGACACCTTTTAGTGTGGAAATAAACGGACTTATTATGGGTGTGAGGTGGAACAGAAAAATCCCGGTCCCCCGGGATCGTTGTTCGGCATCGCAAGGAGTTGATGAGTGTCCCTCTTGACGGAAATTTCTTCACAATCCACGATAGATTCTCCAATTTGAGCATCGACATGAGAAAACCAAGATAGCGGTTGTGCGCCCAGCGCAGACTCAGATCAGCCTGGGCATCCGCCAAGTCTGATCAGAGTCTGTCATGTCCGCATGGTGGTAGCTTAGACCTTAACTACCTTATAAGCGCTTAAGCGAAGAGTCCGATCAGGCTGGGCAGATACCCAGGCTGATCTGAGTCTGCGCTGAGCGCACAACCACTTTGTTGGTTTTCTCGTGTCGCGACTCATTTCATCCATTTGATACCCATTGAGGAGGAAGAGAAAAGTGTTTAGAAGAGTTGCTTTCCCGGAAAGTGTACCAATATTACCTTAAGAGTAAATTTAATAATCTAAAATTTGCTGGCCCTGCAGATAATTTAGTTTTAATTGACAATTTTCTGATTCATGCCGATAGCGTTCACCGTTTAAATCAGTTTAAAGATTTAAAAGATAATGGCCGTGCCATTTTGGGCCAGTAAAATTCGGAGAACGCGTTTGGGTCTTAAGGAGTCTGGTCACACCTTCATCTTTTCCAACAATTTTCGTGAGTGAACTCGGGTTTAACGTTCCTCCTGCAACTAGATCATACGGACGGGACCTCGGTTTAAAGTCGCCTCCGCAAAATAAGGTGACTTCCAGTTTACACATAGGCTAACCCTTCAAAAATGGAATAAACATGTATTCTTTAAGAATTTGCTCCCAAGGGAACACATTCTTTCCTGTGAAAGTTGTTCCCAATGGAAAATCGAGGCAGACGTGAAAATGGCTGAATTGCTCCCCTCGAAATGTACCTATTTATAATAACATAAGAAACGGTGTCTTATTTGTTCCGTTTGCTAATCCCCAATAAAACAGGGTGGGTGGTGTCTTGAATGTAAGACGTTACCTCAATACGCAGTCGAGTTTTTTTTTATTTATTGATTTTTGTTTTCCACATTGTTTAGAATATGAGCCGCGACACGAGAAAAGCAACAAAGTGGTTGTGCACCAGCGCAGACTCTGATCATCCAGTCTGAACAGACTCTTCGCTAAGCGCATAAAAGGTAGCTAAGGGTCTCAGCTTGAAGCTACCCCCATGCGGACGCGAAGACTCTGATAAGGCTGGGCGGATGCCCAGGCTGATCTTAGTCTGCGCTGGGCGCACAACCACTTTGTTGGTTTTCTCGTGTTTGATTTTTAAGGTGAATGGATAACAGTTCAGGGAAGCAATAATCTCAGTTTAACTTTGCTCCCTTTCAGTTGGGATCAATTCTTTAAGGAAAGAATTTATGAGTAGAGCCCTATTTGGAAGGGCGTCGTCGCCAATGGGAGAAAAAAAGCCCATGGGCAAACATTGTTGCAACGTTGTGTGCCTGCAAGAAGGAAGTCACAAAAATTGTTCCCCTATTTTAAAAATGGCGACAAAACATGTAGGTCTATCTGTACACCTTAAGTTTGCCCAATAGTTATGTAAATATATTATGTCCCTTTCAAGCGGAGACATAACATAACATTAATAAAATGTTTGCATTAGAAAATGTTTCAACACAAAATGCCGGAAAGTTATGAGTGATTTATTTAATTTTTATAAAACGGATTAAAACTAACAGTATTTTTTCTTGAAAATATGCCTAATTTTAAGAGCTTTTATAATAAGTGTGTTTTTCATAACAGTTTTTATCGTGTCTTTAAATTTTAACACAATTGCTCTTTTAAATATGAGCCAATTTTATACCTTGAAAACGGGCAATAGAGAAGTTATGTCACCAAATACTTTAAAAGATGTACAAGAGGAACTTAGACAGCTAAAATGTAGAAAACTGCCTGATATTCTTATTATCGGATTTGAAAAGTGTGGTACTATAACACTGAGACAGTTTCTAGGAATTCATCCCAAGATATTCATCACAGAGAAAAGATTGAATAATGCATTCTTCAATGCAGATAATAATATGACAGTTGGGGAGTTTACAGAGCCACTACCTTGTACTCCTGAAGGGCAGCTCCGTTTGGAGAAACTGGCCGTCCCTGGACTGCCGGGGCGAGTGTTCGACTACATTCCAAATGTTAAATTGATAGCAGTGGTCAAGGAACCCACGGAGAGAGCCCTGTCTCATTTCGTTCATTTAGTTGACAGACATCTTATTCCAGTCAACGTTACAGATTTTGACAAATATGCCAGATACGTATTCTCCCAAAACTTCACTAATTTCAATAGTACAGATTCTGGAACGGGGATACAGTTCAGTCTAAACGCTTTAAGACACTTTTCACTTTTCGCGGATCGCTTAAAACCATGGGTGAACATGTTTGGCCTTGACAGGATCCTCATTGTTGATGGTGATAAGTTTGCAGCTAATCCTGTGGAAGAACTGAATAAAGTTGAAACGTTTATAGGACTTGAACATGCTATAAGTGAGGATGATTTTTATTTCAATGCAGAGAGGAGATTCTATTGCATAAAAAATGACTTAGAAAGCGGATGTATGATAAAAGGCAAGGGCCGGCCTCACCCAGTAATGAAAAACAGCACAAGAAGAATGTTAAAAAAATATTTCGAACCCCATAATAAGATATTTTATGAAATGACTGGACGGACATTCTCATGGGATGATTAAGTAAAACAGTTCTATTTAAATTAATTAAATATTTCTATCTATATTAATTGAATAGTTCTATTTATATTAATTAAATAATTCTATTAATATTAATTAAATAATTCTGTTTATATTAATTAAATAATTATATTTATATAATATTCTATCTTTGCAAACCAAGGGTACTAAGACCACATTGTTCCTTAGGAACAAAGTGGACTTAGTACCATTGGCTTGCAAAGATAATTATATTCATGTGAAAAGTGATTTTATGGCAACAACGTATGCCAACAGGGTATCATAAAAATTCTAAAAATTGGGACCACTTTGTAAGGAACAAAGTGGACTTAGTGCCTTTGGCTCGCGAAGATGTGCATTTTCATGATGAAAGTAATATTTAATGGCTGCAACATACGAGGGTCATCCAAAAAGTTCTGTCACTGGTATTATATCTCCATAACCAAAATATATATAAACCTCAATGTGATGCCGTTCTTAAGACATGTCCTTTGTAATATCGCTCTACAAAAACATCTGGATTATCTTTACAAGTTTCTTTACAATGTGCTTCATAAAAGGTATACCCTTACTATACTGGCATAACTTGCAGATGGCTGTTTGAAATGTGCAGCAATTTCTACATAAACAATGTCAAATGCCGTGGGTCGGTGTTAATAATTCTACTGGTACAGATAAACATCACACAAAAATTCCGAGTCATTCGATGTATTTTATAAAGTTTTCAGAACCATGTATGAGAGAATAGATGCAGACAAAGGCTTACACAAATCACTCAAGTTATATTCCAAGGGCCATATCTTGATAAATGTATACTTTTTGAACGTACAAAACAAATTTACTTGTGTGATATCCTTGAAATTTACTTCGAATCAAAGGATTGAAAAAACTATTCGAAAATGGCGCTACAATGGTTTCTTCAAGGTCACGTGGACATTCAACTCAGCGATATCCCTCGTTTGTATGGCATATGGTGCATTGATACCATTCATTTCTCTATATGTTCTTTCTGAATGTTACATGTACCGGCAACAACTCTGAAAATTTCAGTAACCTGTGATGTGTAGTTACTGACATATATAGCATGATTCACTCGCGAGCAGAGACGTCAAACACAAGAAAACATGCCAGTGTCTATCACATAGACATTATATGGTCGCGTAACTCAGCAATATTGTTTGAATCCACCGTGTGTTTGGTATCATTATAAAGAAAAAAGATTGCTCATTTCATTGATGTCCTCTGCGATAGACTAGTATGTCTGTGAAAAAGTTACGCAGTCTTGGTAACAGATGGAACTGCAAAGCGTGTAGACCTTGATCAGACTGCAACTTCACGAGCAGTTTGATCTGGGTCCGCACTGTTTGCTCAGCCATATCTAACCCAATTAGAATATTTTACGGTACACTCCAGCGAGCACATGACGTTATAATGACGTCATATTGACGTCAAGTCGACAGAATTACTATTGACGTCGGTGCGACGTCATTACTTCGCATCGATACAATGACGACGTCATTAAGTCATGTATTAGCTGGGATTCATCTCAGCCTTCACATCGGCATACTCTGATTAAATTGTTACCGATTATATGAGCCGTGATACAACAAAACCAACAAAGTGGTTTTGCACACAGCGCTGGCTCAGATCAGTCTGGGCATCCGCCCAGTCTGATCAGTCTTCGCTCTCCGCATGGAGGTAGCTTAGACCTTCAGCTACGCTGTAAGCGCTTAGCGAAGATTCTGATCAGACTGGGCGGATGCCCAGGCTGATTTGAGTTTGCGCTGGGCGCACATGCAACTTTGTTTGTCTTGTCGTGTCACGGCTCAACAGGTGCTTGAAGAAAGGTCTCACTCAGCTGGTACACAGCGTTGAAACGACGTCGTGACAACGTTAACTGCTTGCCAGGCAGCCTCCGTAGACTTAAGACTATAGCACTAGAGACCAATGACTCTTTGTTACCAGAAACTGTTCGTATATTAAAACTTGTCAGGTTTTAACCAGAATCCGTTTTAAACCTCAAATCATGACCGTCCTTTGGTGTGAATGGCATTTTCATTGTCGATAGGTTTTATTCAGGGGAGTTATCCTCAAAATGACCCCGCTTCATCCGTGGCTTTGTTAGATAATTGCAATGTTTTGCTTATTCTAAGGTTAAGCATTACTGAATGTTTAAGACTGTCTATATGGAGATGAGCTAAAAGTGACAGTATATAGATCAGATGGAAAAAGAGCTGTCATCAGACAGCACAGCTGGCCTAGACCTTGGACCTATTTGTTCCTTAAGGCCTATTTGGGGTGGGGGTGGGGTGGGGGTGTGGGGGGGGGGGGGGGGAGCATTGAGTTGTTATATATGGAAGGGATACCACTGAATATAACTTTATAACTTCGGACCAATATCTATCATCAACTCAAATATGAACCAAATCCGTCATATTGTTTTGATTAATGTAAAATATCAACAGGAGCCTCCATGGGTCAGGGAAATAAAAGTTTGCTCGAATGGATGTAGTCACATGATCAGAATGATCGTCGTGCCAAAATATAGCATAAAACCTTTGAAAGTCTTTTCCTCCAGGAGCAAATGGTTATGACACTGAAACTGATATTTTAGCATGTATATAATTCATATACTATCAGATTTTTTCAAGTGATGACCCTTAGCTGACCTGTGAACATTTTACTTCTGGCCCTCTCTATAGATTTTGCGTGTTAGATTCGAAATGCGTTGGCTCTAATTGAAATTTGCTGAGCAGTTCATCATGTTATGTCGGTATTTTGTTATGGATATATGCCATTCCTGCTTCGTGTTCATGATATTATCTACGCGACCAAACTTGCACAGATATACCTTTTGGATAGTCGAAAGAGTTGGCTATGTTTTGGTGACCTTGACCCGACTATCAAAGTCAAAAGTCAACTTACAAATGTTTAATTTTTCCTAAATGTGATATTTTTTAAATCCGATGGATGGATGAATATTCATCGAACTTACAAGAATATATCATTGTGACAAGTTTAAGAGATGTTAAGTTTTCGGTGACGACCCCTATTTTCAATGTCATAGTCTTGTGTGTAGGATATATTTTGAAGATCAGAGGATGAATTTTCTACAAACTTGCATGGATATGTCAGTGAGACAAGTTCAAGACCTGATTCGATTTCGATGACCTTGACCCCATTTAAAGTCACAGAAGGACTGTAAATGCTCTTGAATATTTTAACATCTTTAGACCAAACTTGATAGGTTTTATGGACATAGGAAACATGTAGGTGAAGGCAATTCTCTGAAAACAATTCTAAGTTAGGTCATTTCTTAAATACATGTGCACACATACTTTAATTTACATTCTCAAACCATTCACACACAATAATGCACCCAGCAGCATTAAATCACTTTTGAGTCAACGTCATCAAGTTGAATCAATATAGGGATCAAACATGGTTTTTCATGCATTAACATTTGCCAGGTCCCGAGGGAGCTGTTGACAACCGAGGCCGAAGGCCGAGGTTTTCAACGGCTCCCGAGGGACCTGGGAAATGTTAATGCAATGAAAAACCATGTTTGATTACTGTTATTGCATAAATTTAACCACAATGCTACAAAAAGGAAAATATTTAGGCCCTAGTTTGCGACCTCGTCACCATTACCTAGCAGATACCTACATGCACTACGTATTTCTTTCAAAATCCTCGTTTCCGGCTATGATCAGCTATCGTGATTTTTTCAACATTTAGCTATAGTTCACGAGTTAAAATCATTTTCATTCGGCGTCGTCTGCACTTCCATTTTTTTTTACAATATCCGAATTTGTGTAACTTCACCGTGCAAGGTATCTTCAACTGCATATTTGACTACAAACTCGATATCTTCAACTGCAACTTTGCCGCTTGCTTGTCTTGATGGTATATTAACCCGAATATTGCATATGAAAAGCAGTAAAGGTATGTTTCAACAGCGCGTGCTAACCCTTATTGATACACGACACTTCGCTGGTTGAAGCTGTTAATTCAATACGGCACTGCTTTTTATGCAATAACTTGGAGTCAATGTTGTTATACAACGTGATAGAGTTGGATCAACAATGAATCTATGCTGTTTCAACGTTGTATGTCTACTTGTAAGAAAACGTGTCTCGCAGAACGTGCAAAAAGCGAGGACTCAGATCTGTGTGTTGGACGCCTTAACTTTATATCGGCTCTTAAGTTAATAATATACACTTAATGTTAACAAATTAAGAAAACCCTAAAGTTAACAATACAAGTATACCCCAAAGTTAACATAACCTGTCCCTAAATTTAGCGACTTAACAAACGATAAAAAACCAACAACTATCGAGTATTAAGTTATTGGGTATACTTTCTGGGGAAACAACTGTGCCATTATCATTGTATCCTCCCTCCTCAATAGGGGTCACTATTCAAGGTAAGAATTTGCTCCTGTAGGAGCAAATTCTTTCCTTAAAGAGTGGACCGTTTTCTAAAAGGGGTTTCGTCATCCAGAGAAACAAAAAGTGCAGGAAGTCACAAAAGTTGTTCCCCTTTATAAAAGTCCCTTACATTTTAACTGTTGATTATATGAGGCTCTGTACAAAGAAACGCCGTTAGGTTCGGGCAGAATCTCGCCTCTTCTGGGACTCGAACCCACGACCCTATAATCCAGAAGTAGAGAATGCATTTAGCACTCGGTCACACTGACCCCTCATCTGCGCAATATTGGTCCTCAGAATCTCTATAGCGAACAGCGAAGACTATGATCAGGCTACACGAATACACTGCAGGCTGATCTGAGTCTCTTGCAAACACAAACAATTTCAATTTATGTGAATTTGATATTTGATATTCACTTTTTCTTTATACAACATAGCAACTTTTTGCATTCGCCTCGGAATTTCAAATCCATAGAGGCATAAATAAATGGATTAATTAAATTATTAAGGAAAAAAGAATAAAAAATAATTTGATATAAGTTGTCTTTAGGAAGAGTTTCGTACGTGTCTGTAAACATGTCCCAAAGCATCAGAGAGAGGTGCGGTAAATAACTCAACACGAACACTACAGTCACAACCACTAACATTCTCGTAATTCGTAACGTCTTTTCTGCGGACCTGCTAGAAATGCGTCTCATTACTTTAATGGCCCACTGTGATGGATTTGCAGTCAGTCTTTGCTTTGTTTTGGTCCCATTAGAGTTAAAAATATCAGAGTTTTCCGTTGTGCTAACTCGATTATACATCCCATTGCTGCTAGAGCTTATTCTAGAATCCCTAGTAACTTCCAAATATTGCTTGTTCATTTCATCCTCGTTCTGGGAAAGGCACCCAGATATGGCCTCCGAATCAACGTCCATATCGGATGCAGTTGATTTAAATATTTTTGACGCGTCATTTTGTAGAGATTTTCTTTTCATAAGGTTCTCTTTTCCAACGGTTGAAACTTGTCTCGCTACAGAGATGTAACATACACTCATGCAAACTGTCGACGCTATTGCTAAACACAGCAAATATATATTGAACACAGTCGGCCATTTTGTGTCCACAAATGTGTCGGAAATAAAACATTTAGTCCCAGTTATGTTTGACACGCCGGTTTGTATCGTGTTCCTACCAAACATTACCAGAGCTGGCGATGCCGACACAAGTGAAATACCGGCATTGACAAAAATAAGTGCCTTCTTTGCCATACTTATGGACATCTGTCGTTTTAAAGGCCTGCATATTTTTCGAAATCTTTCAAGAGCGATCAGCACGAGTGTTAAACTTGAACAAATGGTCGTGTAATATAACACAAACCTCAGAATTCTACAGGAGATATGTTCGGTGTAAGTATAAGCATGGAAAGATTCAGCTATGGCGAAAGGTACTCCAACTGAACATGCGAATAAATCAGAAGATGCCAGCAGCAAAATAAAACATCGATGTGTTGATTCGTTGAACCGGAAGTAATACACGCTGATCACCAGCACATTGCCAGCTATACCAGTTACCATCAGTACACAAAGATACACTATTGAGGGAACCAGCATCGTAGACTTCACGTGACTAAGCTCATCCAGTGTCCAGTTTCGGTCCTCTGGAATCGACAGCTCAGAATACATATTTCAAGCTATTACCCTTTAATTCGGTCAGTTCTGATGTATTCCAATTTTATTTTAGTTAATACACAAATATAAAATTGCAGCAGCTGTAGTATTTACAAAAACCGAATCATCAAAAATATGGCCCATACACCATCGCCTTGCAATTGTATACATGTACTTGCATTGTGTTTTGTCACCTGGTTATATCTAACAGGAATTTAAACGCAAACACATGTGGTTTGCCAAAATATAACAATGCTATTGAACGCGTATGAAGCAGTTGTGAAGTTAAATTATAGTAGTTTTCACCGGCAATTACACATGAACATGGGATGATGCAGATTTCAAGAGTATCCTTCCTCTCTTGATCTTTAAGAGGGCAGAGGTTAATTGTTCGAAATATCAAATTTCACTGCTCACCACATGGACTAATCTTTTGAAACATTCTATTTCAGCGTAGTTGATAAGCGACTTTATTTTCCAGGATTGTTTGAAATAATAGCACTACCTGTACATAAATCCGTAAATTTTACGATAGAATAACAAGCAACCAGCTGCCAGTCCATTTCCCGTTATTTTTACGGGCGTCTGCCTGTATAACACTGTCGGAAATTACGATATTGTAGTGTTATGTTTACTAGTCGCACTCGAAAAATACCTTTATAGTGTTGAAGGGCAATATGACCAAAACAGCACCTGTTCTTTTTTATCCTACAGTGCTTGATAATTCCTGCATTTTTTTTACGGGCGCTAATAAAAATAACGGGAAATGTACTGGCAGCTGGTTGCCAGTTATTCTACCGTAAAATCTACGAAATTTTTTACACTGTATGTAAAATTGTTACAAATATCCTAATGTACTGACTTTCACAAGGAATCATTTCCCGAAAATATCCAAGTTTACTGATTAGCAAAGAGGATAATTCACCGGTTCGAACAAATTTCACTGATAAGCATATGGATAACTGTTCAAAACATAATTTTATTTGCCACTACTGGGGACAATTGTTAGAAACTTCCTAGTTCATCTATTTCCTAGCATAGGGGAATTCTTAGAAATATTTTGGACGCCGGAGAAAAATTTGTTAGAAATCTCCTATTTTACCTAGAACAGGGGAAAATTGTCCGAAATCACCAATTTCAAGGAATACTTGTTCGAAGTATCCATTTTTCCATTGATCATCACAAGGGAATTATTGTTCGAAATATCCAGTTTTATTTATTGCACAGGGTTAAGTCAGAAAGTTCACTGATTGGCACTGAATAATTCCTAGGATAATTGTTCGATCAGTTCCAGTAAGATCTATACTTTTCTGAAAACAGATAATCTTTGTACTAACCATGCTCAGCGATACTTAAAACTGTATAATTCTGTTTCCTTCGTTGTTTAGACTGTACAAATGAGCTGTGTCGCAAGTATAGGGGCATTATGCAAATGCGAACAGAGAAGACCCGGATCAGCCTGCGCAATGTTCAGTCTGAGCTGGGTATTCTCTGTTTGAATCATATATATATGGATATTGTGGAATCCGTGAAACGACCAGCAAAGGCTATGGTCAGACCGCACGGAGGCGCAGGCTGATTCGAGTCTTCGCTGTTCGCAAATACCATTAAACACATTTTCTTGTGGCGAATGTCGTATAATCACCTGCACTGCTCACTGTTTAGGCCATGGTTTGAGAGAAAAGACATGGTTAGCATGTTCAAGACTGTCAACACTCAGATCAGCCGGTACACATCAGCCCTGCCTAATCAGGGTATACATTATTCTCTTTAGAGATTCCGCAAGATCCATAGCTTACTGATGCGAACAGGCAGGACTCGGATCAACTGGTTAATCTGAGTATTGCCTGCTCTCGCATGAAATAATGCCTCTTTTTATCATGGCAGGGGGCATGATAATACAAAATCAGATTGCTGGTAAAAGCACGCAAATGAGACAGATAACAGGTAAAACAGAGCTCTAGATAAGAGGGTTATTTGATGATAATTGAGGGATAATTTTTTTTATTTCTCATTGAAACCATATGTTGTGACCCCTCATCTGAACCGTCTCGTCGAGACGGTTCAGATGAGGGGTCACAACATATGTTTTTATGCAGAATAAGTAAAATTATCCCTAATTATCACCAAATACTCCCTCTTATCTAGAGCTCTGTAAAAAGCTTCTTTAAAGAGCATTTAGCACGCACTTTCATAAATCTAAATGCAAAAGATTTGATCAACTTAAGGCTGATTTCTTTTTTTAGATATACTATAGCATAATAAGTTGATCAATAAGGTTAATTTGATAGGATTTTTTTCCGCAGAACGATTTATACCCACAGAATATTTTCAATTTAGTTCTGAATATGGTATCCAAGTAACAAGAAAAACAAAGCTCAGCTTATGGCATAGCCCATGCTCAGACCAGTCCTGACAATGTGCAGTCTGGTCAGGTCATCCACAATCTGTTTTCAAACTCTTATTTTATCGATCATATAGGTGTTGTTACTTAATTAAGCGCCCTGGATGCATTTAAATAAGTAATAAAGCACCCCTTGCTGACCTCTTAAACTCCTTTACCGTATTACCTAAATACGCGCGGACAGCCGTTATGAATGACTGTAATTGTCAAAAATAATGAACAATCCCGCAATATGTCATAATATTGCTGACAGAGAAAGTGCAGTCTGATTTGGGCCTACACCTTTTGTGGAGGCACATCTGTCCCAACAGTTACCGGTCATTGTGTAATTTCGGTAGTTAGTGAGACCTCGTTTTCCAGGAGGCATTAAGCAACACTGAAATAACGTTACGTGTCAGTGTATTTCCTATAGTACTGTCAATGTATTTCATGTGGTACTTATCCAGACAAAATAGTTTTCATTGGTCAGTCAGAAGATGTTTTACTGAGTAAAATTTTAAATTCCAAACTTTTCACATCTATGACGACAAGAACCGTTTCAAACACCACTATTTAATCCAAAGAAAAGAGATAGAATAATTAATTAATTAAAAAAAATCAGCAAGAATACACTCTCTCAATATATGAAACAGGTTGTATTTCTTTGAGTTACGTACATCCTTATTTGCGGGAAAACCGTCTACTCCTTTTACCTGCGAAATATTCAGATAAAACTAAAATAACTTCCTTTTGATTCATCACTTGGATTATTTTGTCCTAAATACCGCAAATAACATTACTTACACACCCTTTTATGAATTTTCTAAATCATTGTATTGTTATGTGGCTGATTACATCTTAATGTTTTTTTCTGCCATTTTACACATGGGAACAATTTTTGTTTCTTCCTGCTGGCTGTCCTGAAAGACGTAGCCCTTACAAAATTGGGTCTACTCTCAAATGAAAGAATTTGCTCCTAGGGGAGCAAATTCTTTCAATTAAGAGTTGGCCCTCATTCAACAGGGAGGCATATTGAAAATGGCAGACATGCTGCCCCCGATAGAGTATAAATTCACCTTAAATATGTTTAACTTTTCGTCCAAATTACTTTAACCTGGTAAAGTAAGCACTAGACCATTTCAAATACTGTAGACCCAGAGCTGACTGCTCCTGTCCTGATCTGATCAAGGTGTATAATTATAGATATTTTGTATCATTCTCTGTAAAACCTATTTCTATAAAATGTCCCCTCCAAAGATTAATGTACGATAGAAGGTACAGAAAACTAGCAAGTTAAGGATTAAATGTACGATTTTAATTATCAAATAATCAATCATGGACTAAATTTTACCAACTGGGTCCTGCTGTAAGGAAAAGGCATGTACGAGCAGGCCAAACCAGATCAGAACGAATATCAGCGCAGACTAATCAGCATCCCCGCTTTACCCCTACGATCCATGTACTTTTCGTATCCGCAGGTAAGACTCTGATCAGGCTGATCTGAGTCTTCCCTGTTCGCATACGCCATAAGGCATCCGTTTCCCGTGGAGCCGTTAAAAATGACGTACGACCACTTGACTCAAGATTGCTTTCGGAAGGTTACTAATTGACTAATTTCCCATATACTGGATGCCTATTGATTCCAACTTAACAGTAGGGTCGAGTCGGGTTACCTCGGACAGCGGGAAAATTCGGACATACCATGAGGGCGTCCATGGGGTACCTCTGAATCAGTAATCAGTAAAATTTAAGGGCAAAAATCAGTAATCAGTAAATTTTTGGCCAAATCAGTAAAATAACATACTGCAACCGTTCTCTCCACCTCATGCCAGTGTTGCATACTTCAGTAACTATGACCATTTTTTCGTTGTGTAACAGCACTTTTTCGTTTCGTAACAGCCCTTATTTAAGCAGGGGTGAATGGAAACAAAATCTTAATCTACGACAAATCACCATATCTCTGTGAGACTTCTTCTCGAGAAGGTGGAAAATTAGCCCGCATAATCTCGGGCATGGCAACTTGACATTTAGCTTCATACATCATTTGGTTCTACACAGGAAATTAAAATGCGAGAACAATTGGCATTACGAGTCGTCCTGGAAATTGCGTCGCTGGTCACCACTTATACATGTGCTCTTAAAAAATCTTTAACACTGAGATGTACATGAAGTTAAACCCATACCGATAATAATCCGTTTCACGAGAGAAGATGCCTTATTTGTATTACGCATGAGTTTTTTCACTAGCGCAGATCAGTAAATGAATGAAAAAGAAAGACGATTATCTTTCGTCCTTTCATTTCTAACAATTTACTAGTAATAAAAATAGTATGTCGGTTGTACATGACATGAAATATACATTTAAACTTATGAAAGTGTAACTGGGGCTCAAGTGACCTAGTGGGTCGCTATGACTAGGGTCCGAAGTGTGCATGGGTTGAAGTGACGGGCGGCCGTGATGGTTTAGGATCCGAGTGTATGTAAATCTACAAACACAATGAAAGCGAGAGACTGATCAGACTCCTTATAGAGCTCAAGATAAGGTGGAGTTTTAAGGATAATTAGGGGAGAGTCAGGTAACTTCGGACAGGCGGGTAAATTCGGACATAGCATTGCAATACCATTGCAAACAGTGAAAATCCAGATGAGACGGCTCATAATGATAATGAGCCGTCTCATCTGGATTTTCACTGTTTGGCCAGTTATTGTTTTGTTTTATAGTTCCAGACAACTGACATATAAAGGGAAAAAATGTCACTGTCCGAATTTCCCCACTGTCCGAAGTTACCCGACTCTCCCCTATGTGACAATTTTGACTATCATATGGTCTGGACCCCTCATTAAAACCGTCTCAGTCAGACTAGGGTCTTAGTGCGTGGTCTATCCAGTCTTTCCTTTTGCACAAGCAACTAAGGACGCAACGTTAAAAAAACGTTGATTCAACGACATGGCGTTGCATCAACATTGTTTCAACGTTGTGTGGCCATTGGGTTTTCCCCGGCACGGTTGAACTGCAGAAGCAGCATCCGTTCAGATGTTTACCCCTGAAGGCTACAAGAATAGGTCAATAATAAGTTGTTTACATTTTCTCCTCTGTAATGAGTAATGAGTTTCCAGAACTCTTTATATTTTGCAAGCAATGAACGGTCATCTCTCATAGAAACGAGATTGAGCAATAACAGGTCTGTGATGCCCTTAGATGTCCGGTGATGCACGCGAGCTGCACTGAATGGATCAACGTGCATATGCATGCAGAGTAATAACCCATTTATGCATAGGGGACGCTCCTATTCTTACAAATTGAATGAGTCCATTGATCGTTTAAGGGGTGTCTGGTACATTTATTTTTTTATCATTTTGATAGAAATCGCAGTAAAATTTTGTGCAAACAGAGTAGACTCTGATCAGACGCCGCATTTTGCGGCGTCTGATCTGGGTCTGCTCTTTTTGCCTAAGTCCTTTTTTATAGGACGCTAGTCATAAGTGGGTTGTTTCAATATTGAATATGAAATTTATCCTCATAGTCCAGGCAAACTGGCGATTTTTTCCCTAAACCCAAAACAAATTGCAACAAAAGCTTTTTTTGCATTTTTGTTGAGAACTAACATTCACATATGACATATCAAAAGTAGGACAAAATCGGATAATGCAAAACATATTTTTTTCTACATTTTTACAAGCGCCTATTTGCGTCCTAAATATACCAATTATTTGTAATGTTTTATATGACATCACATTATTGCTGTGAGTTTTATTTCTGAAAACCTATTCTGCCTCTGCCAGAACTGAATCTAGAAGCTTAAGCTTGAATTTGGCACATTTTCTGTTTGAATGTAAAGCCATCTAGGTCTAAAAATGGTATAAATTACCCCACCCACTTTATTCTGCCTTAAAATCTGAAGTGAGTTTTTGAAGGTCAGTAACTGAACTGCAACAAGAAACATGTCATACTGATGACTTTGCTTAGCATAAACATGCTTCAATTTAGAATACTGATCTCTGAAGGCATGAAAAGCCTGAAACAAAGGCACAAAGAGCAGAATACTACATGCATAATAACACAAATAGTGCAACATACTTATGAATAGTCTTTGTAAATCTCCTCGGCAGGATTTATGAATGGGACCACCAAACATTGCTAAGTGCTAAATATGTAAGCTCTGGGCCTCTGGTTTCAGGGAAGATGATTTTTAAAAGATTTTTCCCATTATCAGTCTATGGGAGCTAATGACCCCTGGGGCATGGCCATTTGGGCCCCGGGGGCATGATTGGCAGGATTTATGTACGTGACAACTAAACATTGGTAAATACTAAATATGTAAGCTCTGGGTCTCATGGTATCAGAGAAGAAGATTTTTGAATGTTCTTTAGCGATATAGCTCTATATAAACAAATGACCTACTGGGGAAGGGCCAGTTTGGACCCCAGGGGCTTGATTGCCAGTAGTTATGTAGGGGACCACTAAACATTGCTACATACTAAATGAATATATAAGCTCTGGGCCTAATGGTTTCAGAGAAGAAGATTTTTTAAGTTTTCCTATTATAAGTCTATGGGAGCCTATGATTGATCCCAGGGGTGGAGGTGGGGGTGGGCAATTTGGATCCCAGGGGCATGGTTGGCAGGATTTATGTACATGACCACTAAATATTGTTAACCATTACTACATACTAAATATGTAAGCTCTGGGCCTGGCCTCATGGTTTCAAAGAAAAGATTTTTGAAGGTTCTCAGCTATATAGCCCTATATTAACAAATGACCCCTGGGGTGGGGCCAGTTTGGATCCCATGGGCATGGTTTATGCAGAGGACCACTAAACATTGCTACATACTAAATGTTTAAGCTCTGGGCCTCATGGTTTCAGACAGATTATTTTCAGTTTGTCACTTCATAAGACCATTGGGAGCTAATGCCCCTGGGGCGTGACCAATTTGCACCCCAGGGGCATGGTTGGCAGGATTTATGTACGTGACCACTAACCATTGTTAACCATTGCTACATACTAAATATGTAATTACTAGGCCTGGCCTCATGGTTTCAAATAAAAGATTTTTTAAGGTTCTCAGCTATATAGCCCTATATTAACAAATGACCCCTGGGGTGGGGCCAGTTTGGATCCCATGGGCATGGTTGGCAGGATTTATGCAGGGGACCACTAAACATTGCTACATACTAAATGTTTAAGCTCTGGGCCTCATGGTTTCAGGGAAGATGATTTTTTTTAAGATTGTCACTTCATAAGACAATGGGAGCTAATGCCCTTGGGGCGTGGCCAATTTGCACCCTAAGGGCACGGTTGGCAGGATTTATGAAAGTGACCACTAACCATTGCTACATAATAAATATGTAAGCCCTGGGCCTCATGGTTTCAGAGAGGAAACCTTTTTAAGTAGTTTTAGCTATATAGCCCAATATAAACAAATGACCCCCTGGGATGGGGCCAGTTTGGTCCCAAGGGCCATGGTTGGCAGGGTTTATTTAGGGGACCACTAAACATTGCTCCATACTAAATATATCAGCTCTGGGCCTCATGGTTTCAGAGAAGAAGTTTTTTTCAAAGTTTTTATCATTATAAGTCTAGGGGAGCTAATGACCCCTGGGGGTAGCCAATTTGGATCCCAGAGGCATGATTGGCAGGTTTTATGTACGTGACCACTAACCATTGCTACATACTAAATATGTAAGCTCTGGACCTCATGGTTTCAGAGTGGAATTTTTTTTAAGGTTCTTTAGCTATATAGCCCTATATAAACCAACGGGCCCCTAGGGTGGACCCCAGGGGATGGATTGGCAAGAGTGATGTAGGGGACCACTAAACATTACTACATACTAAATATAAACTCTCTGGGTCTCATTGTTTCAGAGAAGAAGATTTTTTAAGTTTTTCTCATTATAAGACTATGGGAGCTTTATGTTGCCATGGCAACCAGAGTTCCAATCTGATGTTCCCTTTAACCTAATGCAGTCAATCTCCAACCCCAACAATGCTACACATAAAATTTGATCAATATTGGGCAGATGGTTAAGGAGGTATGTTTCATAGTGTGGAAGTCAACGACGGACTACGGACTAAGGCTATACTATAAGCTTACCTTGACAGGTGAGCTTAAACCTTGAAGAACATCCCTTATTATAACATGAAATTTCCAATTCCATGACCTTGACATCAAGATCACTGAGGGGCAAGGGTGTAAAGCGTAAGACCATTATCTAGCATAAGTGAAAGTATCAACTTAGGCTATCAATGGGTTAAAGAGATATGGGTGTTTTTAACAATAACCTATAACACTCAAAAGGTGGACATGGACGCCGGTGCAAACGCGGAGGCCGACACCGGGGTGACAACAATAGCTCTTCCTGAAGGTCGTTCAGGCGAGCTAAAACAATGACTTCTTTCCAGAGGAGTGGGCGAGGTGGGGAGGTGGCTGTTAGGCTGGAAGGAGGTATAATTTGTACATTATGAACCAGAAAGTAAATATTTTACCATTTGTGAATGCAAAAATGTCATGGAGGTCAGCACCTAATATCCCAAAGCATGTCCAAGTTATCTGCATATTTATCCCTCTAGTGGATTATCCTTTCAACACATGAAGTATTTAGCCCGTCCACATAGTGTAGTCGGTAGCGCGTCTGACTCAACAGTCAGAGGTCCTGTGTTCGATACCCGGTCCGGCTACTTACTTCCATTTCTCCTTCCGCTGATTCAGGAAGGACAGTTGTCAGTTACTGGCAAAAGTATGTGCACTTAGTACTGCTTAACCGCAAAGGAGGTCTAAGCTGGCCAAAGAATAGTGTCGTAAGGTTAATTGACTGTCCCGACATAAACATGGCTGTTTACCCTGGACGTGAAGCAACAAATCAACGCTCTCAGATGTCCCATCATTTGATAAATAGGAGTTACATCAAGCTGTTTCTTCTCTTATTCTGTCACAGTCTTCATATAAAAACATTGACTCTGTTAACTATCTTCATTACCATCCATATTGTCCATCTGAATAGAGGTTATGGTAAAAGCAAAATTTGCACTGGTGGGTGGGGTAAACCAATAGTAATATACTATATGATCGACCGGTTATGCATTATCAGCAAATTTAATGGTAGACAAAAGCTAAAGAACGGTATATAGCTGTTTTATCAACGACTTCTATGGATTTAACTTGTTTAGAAATGATGTTTAGATGTGCCTTTCCGACCAAAAGTAGCAGTGCAGTGGTTTAAATCCTTCGAAAACAAGACATATAAAAAAAATCAAGTTTCGCATTCTCCGATTTTGTCCTACTTTTAGTATGTTAAAAATGTAGGTCTTAGTAGCTTATTACTGCAGAGAAACCTTTTGTTGCAATTTGTTTTAGGTTCCCCCACAATTTGACTGGACTATCAGTACTAAACCGTAAGTTTCAACCTCTTTATTTTTCAGCCATTTGTACAAAGAGGAAATAAATTTTGTGGCCTCCTGTTTGCTTCCATTGAGAACAAAGCCCACTAAAAAATTGCATCAACTTCTCAAGGAAAGAATTTGCTCCTAGCGGACGGGTACGGGCTGGGTGGGACCTCACAGTTTCAGCTCGACAGTTCATCTAAGTCTTCCCGTGGACTGCCCCAGCTTGCGGCGTGCTCCTCTTGGGCACGTTTCCTTCGTCCGGAGACTAATATTCAACTTAGAACTGGCTATAAACTAAGGGGAACCAGGGAAAATGTACACCTATCCTCATTTGAGCCGCAACACGAGAAAAACAACAAAGTGGTTGTGCGCCAAACGCAGACTCAGATAAGCCTGGGCATCCGCCAGACTGATGAGAGTCTCCACTGTCCGCTCGGAGCTAGTTATGACCCTTGGCTTCCTTTTAAGCGCTTAGCGAAGAGTCTGATCGGACTTGGCGGATGCCCAGGCTGATCTGAGTCTGCACTGGGCGCACAAACACTATGTTGGTTTTCTCGTGTCATGGCTCATTTATTACTTTAACCATGACAGACTGCATTTGTTTGTTAGTTTTTTTTTAAGGAAACACCAACCCGCTCCTATTGAAAGAACAGCCGATCCTTGCCTAATAGCAGCAGGGAAGTTCGCTGATGTTTTCCAATCCTTTGGTAAGCGAGGAGTCGGAACAGCCTGTTAACATGGATAATCAGGTTCTACAAATTCACAAATGAAAGGAAAAAGTGACAATATGATTGCTCCCGGAAAAGACCAAAAGCTTCATACGGCTTGCTCTTCGAAAAATATAGTAAAAATATAGTAAGAAGACGCAAGTTACATGTGTGGAGGGCGAACAGCGCGTAAAAAGTCCGTACACACTGCGCTTCCGCACAGTCTGATCTGAATTTTCCGACGCTTGTTTATTCAAATATTTGTCGGCTAAATAGTGAAGAATCAAAGCAGACTGCGCAGATGCTCAAACTGATCTGATTCTTAATTGTTCGCACAGATCACACGGTTGCTCCCATGTTACCTTTTTACTCCTCTAACAGGTAATAAACAGGAGATGATTGGCACTGTTATGATTGGCCTGTCAAACTATCTATCTAAACGAAGAAAAGCCAGATTGCTAATCTGCTCAACAATAATACAAAACAAGTAGCCCAAAGGGCAAAATTGCTCACCTGAGAGACATTGTAAACCTATAGGGATATTTAAGCTGCTCAAGGGCAGCTAACTCCACAGTCAGTGGTTCAATCAGGCTGAAAATTAAACTCATCCAAAACATTATGTATGCCCTCATTTAATATATGCAAGTTTAAAAAGTATCCGATCAAGAGCACAATAGACAGAGCTGTCAGCTTGTACTATAACCTTTCACCAGCAGCCAAATTTCATCTCACTGGACTTTCTGCAGAGGGATAACAGCATGATTCCTAATCTCTCAGGGATGTTTACTTCTAAAGGGAGTTTTATTACCCCTAACAAGTTTTTATCAAAACATTCCACTGCAGAGAACCTAGATAATCATCATTTAATATGTGTGTTCATGAGCACGGATTTATGAATGTATTAAATTAAGATTTTGTTGTTGCTTTATTTGACCTAGTGCACAATATGGAGGCTATCTTTGACCTTCCAAAGCTGTTAATAGCTTCTTTTCTGAAATGAGCCACTTCATGAAAAAACAGTTATTTGCATATGTGAAAACAAAGGTGCAGATCAGCTACACGGTAATTACGTAGCTCATCAGTGTCTTTGTTTTTGCCAAACAGAAAATAAAAACTATCTACTTTCTTAAGCCTCTTATCATTTTCTGTGACTGTACATTCTGAGTTTTGAACTGGTCGGAAACCCAAAATACAGGTTTTCTGATGATGCGGCTAAAATATGAGTGATACCCAAGAAAATGCAATTTGCCATTTCACAAACATAATTCATATTTCAGATATTTCCAGATCTTGTTAGCCATTATAACACTATGGGATTTTTTTCAAACGCTCAAGGGCAGCTAACTCCGTAGTCTGTGCTCGAATCCGGCCAAATTTCGAACTCATCCAAGCTCTTATGTATGTCATCATTACCTGCAAGTATGATAAGGATATAATCAAAAACAGTTGAGAAAAAGTGATGACGCCATTTTCCCCATTATAACCCTATGGGGGCTATCTGTTGCCATGGAAACCAGAGTTCTGAGTTGATCGCACCAAAACCTATTGCAGCCTTTCCCCCAATCCAATGATGCTTCAGATAAAATTTGATTGCGATCGGCCCACTGGTCTCTGAGATATTTATGAAGTTGTTTTCACCATTATAAGTCAATGGGAATTTTTTCCGATGCTCAAGGGCAGCAAACTTGGTAGTGGTTGGCCTGATCTGGCCAAAATTTGAACTTGTTTAAGATATTATGCAGTTCTTCATTACCTGCAAGTTCGAAAAGGATCGGATCAGTAGAAACCAAGAAAAAGTGGTGACATTGATTTTTTTGGACGCTCAAATGCAGGTAACTCCATAGTCAGTTGTGGGATCTAGCCGAAATTCAAAGTAATCCAAGCTTTTATGAATATCCTCATTACCTGCAAGTATGAAAAGGATCCGATGAAAAATAGCGGAGAAATGTGATGACGTTGTTTTCTCCATTATAACACTATGGGATTTTTTTCAAACACTCAAGGGCAGCTAACTCCGTAGTCTGTGCTCGAATCCGGCCAAATTTCGAACTCATCCAAGCTCTTATGTATGTCATCATTACCTGCACTAATCAAAAACAGTCGAGAAAACGTGATGACGCCATTTTCCCCATTATAACCCTATGGAGGCTATTTGTTGCCATGGAAACCAGAGTTCTGAGCTGATCTGCACCAAAACCTAATGCAGCCTTTCCCATAGCCCAATCATGCTTCAGATAAAATCTGATTGCGATCGGCCCACTGGTCTCTGAGATATTTATGTTTGAAAGTGTTGACGCACCCACCCACGCACGCACGGATGACGGCTCGACTACCATCCTATAAGCTCACCTCTGAGCCTTCGGCTCAGGTGAGCTAAAAAAATCTAAGAACTGAGATTCCTAAAATAATTATCGTTATCGTCCTATTAAAAGGAACAATTTCATCAAAATAACAATGCGGTAATGCCTCCAAAAATGCAGACTAAATGTCAAATAGTACAGATATTGACCATACTGCTCCTTTTAGGAGCATTCCTGTCTATCTCATGGTGAGTCACAATATCAAACAACGCCAGCCATTTTTTTTTTTATTTCTCAATATGAACCATATCTTGTGACCCCTCATTAGAACTTCATCAATATGGTTCACAACGTATGTTTTTTAAACATGAAGAGAATCTTGGCAAGGCATTTCTTATGAGGTTAGAGGATGCATTATACAGCGCTCCAGATAAGGCGTGTTTTGTGGATAATTATAGATCTGAGACAAGTTTTCTTATTTCTCCATGAAAAGTTTGAAAACGTATGTTGTGACCCCTTATTAGAACCGTCTCGGAAACATATGTTGTACCGTTCATTAGAACCGTCTCGGCGAGATGGTTCTAATGATGGGT
Source organism: Ctena decussata (assembly GCA_963989385.1). Lineage (NCBI taxonomy): Eukaryota > Metazoa > Mollusca > Bivalvia > Lucinida > Lucinidae > Ctena > Ctena decussata. Next base: position 39,934,340 of record OZ022503.1, on the reverse strand, counting down.
ACAACATATGTTTTTATGAGGAAATATGGAAAATTATCCCTAAATTATCCTTCTTACCCCTTCTTATCTGGAGCCCTTACGTCTTATAAACAGAAATTTTCAAAAAATTATCCACTTACCACCACCCTTATCTGGATTTCTAAAAAACAACAACAAAAAGAGTTTTTAATCTTTTTTAACTGTCAAGGCAGTCCGTGACATCCCTGTTGCCTTGCAAGGTCATGCTAGCATACTCTTGACAATTCCGACTAGACAATCACTAAAGGTGATGAATGCCCCTGCCATATGCCTCACTATATGAGTAATGTGTTAAGACATATTTGTGCGAAGTTACATCAAAATCTGTCATTAAATAAAGGTGCTAGAGGGATGACAAAGTTTTTGTAAAAACAGCAACTGTGACCTTGACCTTGGAACTACAACCCTGAAAGGTTAACTTGTCCAAGATATTGTCATACTTAATATTTGTGTGAAGTTATATCAAAATCAGTTAATAAATAAAGGCGCTAGAACCATGACAAAGATTTACATGTACCTATAATAGCATCTGTGACCTTGACCTTGGACATGAAATGCTGAAACATGAATCTGTCCCAGATATTGTCATGCTAAATATTTTGTGTCAAGTTATGTCAAAATCGTTCGAGAGGAACAATGTATTTTCTAAAAATAGCAAATGTGACCTTGACCTTGACCCTAAAATTCTGGATCACGAACTTGTCCAAGATATTGTCACATTAAACATTTGGGTGAAGTTGCATCAAAACTGTCAATGAATAAAGGGGCTAGAGGGATGATAAAGTTTTTTTTCTAAAAACAGCAACTGTGACCTTTTTCTTAGACCTGCGGTGCTGAAACCGTAATTTATTCAAGATATTGTTATACTTAACATTTATATACAGTTATATCAAAATCAATCTATAAATAAAAGTGCTAGAGCGATGCCCAAGTTTTTCTGAAAATAGCAACTGTGACCTTGACCTTGATCCTACCAACCTGAAACGCAAACTTGTTCGAAGTATTGTGATGCCCAATATAGCAGTGATGTATATTCAAAATCAGTTAATAAATGAGGCCGCTAGAGCGACGACAAAATGTGAGCCTGAATATAAGCCTGGAAATATGGTCAAATATGTAAGAGTATGTCATTCAAGGGAAGATAGTTCTGCAAAAAAGACCTGACTCAAAGTTCTGTTTCCTTTGTGCACATGTTCAATGCATGTCTGAACTGTGTTGCAAGTTTCAAATCCCTACATCAAATACTATTGGAGGAGTTGCAGAGACAAGAACAGTACTACAAAGTGTGAAATATGGTCAAAATATGTATGTCATTCAAGGGGATGTAATTCTGCTATAATGACCTGGATCAAAGTTCGATTTCCTTTATGCACATGTTCAATGCATGTCTGAACTGTGCTACAAGTTTCAACTTCCTGCATCAAATACTGTAAAAGGAGTTGCGGAGACACAAACAGTACTACAAATGTGAAAGATGGTCAAAATATGTATGTTATTCAAGGGACATAATTCTGCAATAAAGGCCTGAATCAAAGTTCTGTTTCCTTTATGAAATGTCTGAACTGTTTTGCAAGTTTCAACTCCCTGCATCAAATACTGTAGGAGGAGTTGCGGAGACACAAACATTACTACAAGTGTTAAATATGGTCATTATATGTATGTTATTCAAGGGGACATAATTCTGCAATAAAGACCTGAATCAAAGTTCTGTTTCCTTTATGCACATGTTCAATGCATGTCTGAACTGTGTTGCAAGTTTCAACTCCCTGCATCAAATACTGTAGGAGGGGTTGTGGAAACAAGAACATACTACAAAGTGTGACGGAAGTATGCACTGACGTACGGCCAAGGGCAAAACTATATGCCCCTCCCCACTTTGTGGCAGGGGCATAAAACAAGTAGCCCAAAGGGCAACAATTGCTCACCTGAGAGACATTGTAAACCTATAGGGATATTTAAGATGCTCAAGGGCAGCTAACTCCACAGTCAGTGGTCCAATCAGGCTGAAAATTAAACTCATCCAAAACATTATGTATGCCCTCATTTAATATATGCAAGTTTAAAAAGTATCCGATCAAGAGCACAATAGACAGAGCTGTCAAGGGCAGCTAACTTCGTAGTGGTTGGCCTGATCTGGCCAAAATTTGAACTTGTTTTATTAATATTATGCTTTTCCTCATTACCTGCAAGTTTGAAAAGGATCGGATCAGTAGAAACCAAGAAAAAGTGGCGACATTGATTTTTTGGATGCTCAGGGCAGGTACTCCATAGTCAGTGGTGGGATCTAGCCGAAATGCTAACTAATCCAAGCTTTTATGCATATCCTCATGACCTGCAAGTATGATGAGGATCGGATGAAAAATGAAAATGAGATGACGTTTTCTCCATTATAAGACTATGGGATTTTTTTCAAACGCTCAAGGGCAGCTAACTCGGTAGTCTGTGCTCAAATCTGGCCAAATTTCTAACTCATCCAAGCTCTTATGTATGTCATCATTACCTGCAAGTATGATAAGGATCTAATCAAAAACCTTGATTGCAGCACCCTAAAAGTCAAACTTGCTCGAGATATTGTCATCCCCTACATTTGTGTGAATTTATTTTAAAATCCTTTAAAATCCGTTGAGAAATGTAGGTGCTAGAGGCATGACAAAGTTTTTCTAAAAATAGCCACAGTGACCTTGACCTTGGGCACAGCATCCTGAAAGTCGAACTTGCTTGAGATATTGTCATACCCTACATTTGTGTCAAGTTATTTCAAAATCCATGGAGAAATGAAGGTGCTAGGGCCATGACAAAGTTTTTCTAAAAATAGCCACAGTGACCTTGACCTTGGGCACAGCACCCTGAAAGTCGAACTTGCTCGAGATATTGTCATGCCCTTAATTTGTGTGAAGTTGATTTAAAATCCGTTGAGAAATGTAGATGCTAGAGCGATGACCAAGTTTTTACTAAAAATAGCCACAGTGACCTTGACCTTTGGTGCAGCACCCTGAAAGTCAAACTTGCTCGAGATATTGTCATGCCCTACATTTGTGTGAATTTATTTTAAAATCTGCTGAGAAATGTAGGTGCTAGAGCGTTGACAAAGTTTTTCTAAAAATAGCCACAGTGACCTTGACCTTGGGCGCAGCATCCTGAAAGTCAAACTTGCTCGAGATATTGTCATGCTCTACATTTGTGTGAATTTGATTTAAAATCGGTTGAAAAATGTAGGCGCTAGAGTGATGACAAAGATTTTCTAAATATAGCCACAGTGACCTTGACCTTGGGCGCAGCATCCTGAAAGTCAAACTTGCTCCAGATATTGTCATGCCCTACATTTGTGTGAAGTTATTTTAAAATCCATGGAGAAATGTAGGTGCTAGACCTATGACAAAGATTTTCTAAAAATAGCCATAGTGACCTTGACCTTGGGCACAGCACCCTGAAAGTCAAACTTGCTCGAGATATTGTCATGCCCTACATTTGTGTGAAGTTATTATAAAATCCATTTAGAAATGTAGGTGCTAGAGCGCTGACAAAGTTTTTCTAAAAATAGCCACAGTGACCTTGACCTTGGGCGCAGCATCCTGAAAGTCGAACTTGCTCGAGATATTGTCATGCCCTACATTTGTGTGAAGTTATTTAAAAATCCGTTGAGAAATGTAGGCAATAGAGCGATGATAAAGTGTTTCTAAAAATATGTGATGACGTTGTTTTCTACATTATAACACTATGGGATTTTTTTCAAACGCTCAAGGGCAGCTAACTCAGTAGTCTGTGCTCGAATCCGGCCAAATTTCAAACTCATCCAAGCTCTTATGTATGTCATCATTACCTGCAAGTATGATAAGGATCTAAGCAAAAACAGTTGAGAAAACGTGATGACGCCATTTCCCCTATTATAACCCTATGGGATTTTTTTCAAACGCTCAAGGGCAGCTAACTCTGTAGTCTGTGCTCGAATCCAACCAAATTTCAAACTCATCCAAGCTCTTGTGTATGTCATTATTACCGTCAAGTATGATAAGGATCTAATCAAAAACAGTTGAGAAAACGTGATGACGCCGTTTTCCCCATTATAACCCGATGAGGGCTATCTGTTGCCATGGAAACCAGAGTTCTGAGCTGATCTGCACCAAAACCTGATGCAGCCTTTCCCCCACCCCAATGATGCTTCAGATAAAATTTGATTGCGATCGGCCCACTGGTTTCTGAGATATTTATGTTTGAAAGTGTTGACGCACGCACGCACCCACCCACCCACGCACGGACGGCGGCTCGACTCCCATCCTATAAGCTCACCTCTGAGCCTTCGGCTCAGGTGAGCTAAAAACCAGAGGACCAATGGTCCTGTAGCTCACCTGACACCTGTCAACAGACACAATTTGTCATTTCGCTCATTTGTTACAAATTTGAAACCAGTAGCTTAAAAGGTGTGCATATTTTAATTTTAAAATCTCAGTGACCTTGAGCAAAGTTAAAAAAATGACCTTGACCTTTGATGACCTTGTCTTCATGTATTCATTTAATTAACCATATTTTCCAATTATTATATCCGGGCTTAAAAAAATTCCATAACAACAACTGTTTAAGCATTTTCCCACATAAAGGCATAACATACCAAAGTTGACCTTGCCATAAATTAGGTCAAGGTCAATGCGCCATCATGATTTGTACAAACTATGATGGGCCTGAGTCCGCAATGATGCATACCATGCCACTAGGTCATTGTGCCTTTGGTTCTGGAGAAGAAGATTTTTGAAGGAGTTTTACCATATATGGGCATGTCATTGACTTGAATGGTTTCTGAGAAATCCACTGCTTTAAAAGCATTTTCCAATGCATCAAAATTGACCTTGCCATAAATTAGGTCACAGTCAATGCACAGTCCTGATTTGTATAAATTATGATGGGCCCAACTTCCAAATGCTACATACCAAGTTTCAAGGTCATAGGCTTTTTAGTTCTGGAGAAGAAGATGTCTGACGGGGTTTTACCATAAATGGACATGGCGGCCTCTTGGTCATGTGACCCAGATCCTGGGAATCTACTTTTGTTCCCCCATCCCACTAAGACTCCATATGAAATTTGGCTTCAATCGGTGAAGTGGTTTCAGAGGAGAAGATGTTTGAAAATCTTGAGAACAGATGGACGGGCTGACAGAATGACCTTGACCGTCAGTGACAATATCTTCATCTGGTCATTCAATTAACCATATATTCCAAATATTGTACCTTAGACTTGAATAGTTTCTGAAAAATCCACTGTTTAAGCGTTTTCCCATATAAAAGCCTAACATACCAAAGTTAACAGTGTCATAAATTAGGTCAAGATCGATGCAAGGTCATCATTTGTATAAACTATGATGGGCTTGAGTGCCCAATGCTACGTACCAAGTTTCAAGGTCTTAGGCCTTCTGGGTCTGAAGAAGAAGATTTTTGAAACGTTTTTACCATATATGGGCGTGGTGGCCATCTTGGTCATAAGACCCAGACCCTGGTAACAAATTATTGTTCCCCCATCCCACTGAGACTCCATGTGAAATATGGCTTCAATCAGCCCAGTGGTTTCTGAGGAGAAAATGATTCAAAATCTTGACGACTGACAGGCTGACAGAGTGACCTTGACCTTTAGTGACATAATATCTTCAGCTGTTCATTTAGTTGACCATATATACCAAATATTGTACTTTAGACTTTTAAACAGTTTCTGAGAAATCCACTGTTTAAGCATTTTCCCATATAAAAGCCTAGGATACCTGGATACCCCGAACAAACTTTCATTCCCCTAACTTAGGTAGGCTCCATATGAAATTTGACTTCAAGCAGCCCAGTGTTTTCAGAGGAGAAGATGTTTGAAAATCTTGACAACGGAAGGGCTGACAGAATGACCTTGACCTTTAGTGACACAATTTTTTTTCAGCTGTTCATTTAGTTGACCATATATACCAAATATTTTACCTTAGTATTAAAGTAGTTTCTGAGAAATCCACTGTTTAGGCTTTTTTCCATATAAAAGCCTAAGGTACCGAAGCTGACCGTGCCATAAATTAGGTCAAGGTCACCGCACGGTCATCATTTGTATAAACTATGATGGGCCTGAATGCCCGATGCTACATACCAAGTTTGAAGGCCATAGGCCTTTTGGTTCTGGAGAAGAAGATTTTTGAAGAGTTTTTACTATATATGGGCATGGTGGCCATCTTTGTCATGTGACCCACATACCCCCAACAAACTTTCATTCCTATAGCCTAGGTAGGCTCCATAGGAAATTTTACTTCAATCGGCCCAGTGGTTTCAGAGGAGAAGATGTTTGAAAATCTTGATGACTGAAGGGCTGACAGAATGACCTTGACCTTTAGTGACATAATATTTTCAGCTGTTCCTTTAGTTGACCATATACACCAAATATTGTACCTTAGACTTAAACAGTTTCTGAGAAATCCATTGTTTAGGCATTTTCCAACATAAAAGCCTAAGCTACCGAAGTTGACCGTGTCATAAATTAGGTCAAGGTCATCACACGGTCATCACTTGTATAAATTATGATGGGCCCGAATGCCCGATGGTACATACCAAGTTTCAAGGTCATGGGCCTCTTGGTTCTGAAAAAGAAGATTTTTGAAGGGTTTTTACCATATATGGGTGTGGCGGCCATCTTGGTCATGTGACCCGGACCTGGGGTATAAACTTTCGTTCCCCCACCCCATGGAGACTCCATTGAAATTTGGCTTCAATCGGCCCAGCGGTTTCAGAGAAGAAGATGTTTGAAAATGTTGACGATGGATGGACCGACGGAATGACCTTTACCTTTAGTGACATAATATCTTCATTTGTTCATTTAGTTGACTATGTATACCAAGTATTGTACCTAAAACTTAAATAGTTTCTGAGAAATCGACTGTTTAAGGGTTTTCCCATATAAAAGTCTAAGGTACCAAAGTTGACCGTGTCATAAATTAGGTCAAGGTCACCTCACGGTCATCAGTTGTACAAATGATGATGGGCCTGAATGCCCGATGCTACATACCAACTTTCAAGGTCATAGGCCTTTTGGTTCTGGAGAAGAAGATTTTTGAAGGGTTTTTACCATATATGGGCGTGGCGGCCATCATGGTCATGTGACCCAGATACCCGGAGCAAACTTTCGTTCCCCCGACCTAGGTAGGCTCCATATGAAATATGGCTTCAATCGGCCCAGTGGTTTCAGAGGAGAAGATGTTTGAAAATGTTGAAGACGGACGGACGGACGGAGGACGGACGGACGACGGATGCCTGGCTATACTATAAGCTCACCTATGAGCCTAAAGGTTCAGGTGAGCTAAAAATCGGCACCATTTTCAGAATTATAAAGAATGAATTTAACAATCTGGAAATACCAGAAAATGTGATTATGTACGGTGCATTTGAAACCATATGCATGAACCTCTCCAGAAAACATTGCAGGAGGCTGCCTTGCTTGAATTTGCAAAAGTTTTTTTTTTTAATTTCATGGTATATTCATTTTGAAAAACTCTAAATAGGATTTTTCAAAATAAAAATCCAATGAAGAGAGAGAGAAATAGATGGAGAAACAAACAAATTACTGTTTTATTTTCCTAAATCAGCACAAATCGAATCTCAAGATATGCATAGGCAACCTGGCTTGATCTTTTCCTGCAATGTCTCAGTAAAGTCACTTCTCTTTGAAAGGTTCAAGTCTACTGATTCTATCCGAACTTGGTGGAACATCCCAAGTGGCATCGGCATACTTGAAATATGAGAACTTTCTTGTTTCGCCCGTTCCAACACCACCATACAACATAGCATTCTTATAAACATCAATTTTGTTCTTACAAACTTCGAAGAAATTTGCTTTTGGTGCTGTACGCAGTGTTTCTACAAAACCGTCACACAAATATTTGTAATTGACAACAAGCCAGGCTATCAAAACTGCCATCATACGTTTTTCTCCAGACTCTTGGAAAGAATACCCACCAATGCTCTGTAGTAGGATGTCATTTTCACTGTCATAGAAGCAAATAACAAACTCATTATCAGATATCCCAATAGTTGGAATCAAGGCATTTTTGTTCTCTGGCTGACGATGATTTTGTAGAAATGAAAACACTATAGCTTGCGAAATTATCTCAGGTGCGGGTGTGTCTAGATCTCTGAATGAATGAGTAAATTCACCACAGGCATGTAACCCTGGGCTACATGATTCTTCATCATCATCATGAACAGCTGTTACAGAGATCGCTCCATCTCTTCTGGGGTTGCCTATCACAGCATCTACACTCCCGTGCCAGACATCCGAGTTACCTGAAACAAAAGAGTATACCAAATAATTACCATAATTGCCTTAAAATGGAACAGTCAGTGTTCCAGATAAGAACGGGTAACAACTATAATTTAGGGATAATATTTTTATTAAGCCATAGAAATATATGTTGTGACCCCTCATTAGAACCGTCTCAGCGAGACGGTTGTACTGAGGGGTAACAACGTATGTTTTTGTTGAGAAATAAGAAAAAATATCTTTGAATTATCCTCAATACCCCCTCTTATCTGGAGCTCTGACAGTTTGGTGTTACATGGAACAGTTAAGTTTTCCATGGAACAGTTTGGTTTATGGTCCGTTTTAGAATACAATAAAGCCCGACTTTGCTTGAATTTAACAAGTGCAAGTTCAATACGGACAATACTGGCCAAGTGAAATGAGATCAACTGCAGTGTCAGAATAAACAGTTCTCCTAAGAATAATTCAAGCCTATGAAATATTGTCAGAATATGACATTATCAATGAACAGTGAAATAGGGGCCACGCTGATCTACAATCAGTATGAGGTCGCTCACAGTGTTAGCCAAAACCATTAACCGAAGTATAAGCTTAATCCATGAAATAGTGCGAGAAATATGAACCAAAAGCACTGGACCATGAAATAAAGATCACTGTGACCTACTGTTAGTTTGAGGTCCAACATCCGGTCAGACTGAGTCATTTTCTCAGGCAATCACGTTCCTACATCTAAAAGTCTTCAAGAAATAAGGCAAAACCACTGGACCATAAAATATAGGTCCCTGTGACCTACCAGTACTGTATGTTTGAGGTCAAACTTTGGGTCATATTGCGTCATTATCAGAAGCAATCATGTTTGTACATGAAAGGTAAAAGAAGACCAGGCCCCGAGGTTATAAAACTTTTTTCATGCTCAACTCAGCTGAGCATGAAATTTTCTCTGCTGATAAATATGAAAATGCCAACTAATGTTGGCATTTTCATATTCATAAGCAGAGAAAATTTCACACTCAGCTAAATTGAGCATGAAAATAACTGTATTTATCAGTAATTTGCTATTTATAAGCAGGTAAAATTTCATGCTCAGCTGAGTTGAGCATGAAAAAAGTTTTATAACCTCGGGGCCAGGTATAGACAAAAGAGGTGGGAAGCCAATATTAAAAGTGGACAGGAATGAACTCTGCCAGTTCAACTGGGGCTGAAACAAGACAAGGTGGAAAGGGGTTGTTTCAAGGTCATATGTGGTGCCCCAAGGATCTTGTAAGGTTATGGGATAGAACAAAAAACAGAAAAATAGTCTGGTTTTACAATGCAGTAATGCCTCCAAAAGATGCAGATGGAATGGCAAAAAGTGTAGACCTGATCAGACTGCACAGGTTTCTTAGCCCAAGCTGTCCCAATAACTAGATTTTTATGGTAATTAGAAATATGCTGATGGCAGTGTTATGCCTGCAAACGCCAGGTCATAAACTAAGGTTAACTGACCATAAAATAAACAAAGGTCCCTGAATCCGACCCTAGTTCTGGGACTGAACGGTTGAATGTCCCACCAAGACTGCAGCAAACACACAGGTCATAGGGAGACAGGACTTCCATTTTAAGTCTCATATGAAAGACAACAGAAGTTGGGAATTGACTGAATTGGTAGTCTAGCATGTAACCATAGGGTATAATCGATTCCGCCAATTTTCGCTTCCTGCAGAGACAGTACATCATATCTGGCTTCCGCCGAGACTGTCCTCGAACTCTTGCTTCCTGCCGAGACTTCTGTACATGATAAATGGCTTCCTGCCAAGACTGTCCGCGAACTCTTGCTTCAAGAACAGTTGCAGGACTAAAGTAGAACAGCTCTAGAAAGTTCTTCAAGAACAGTTGCAAAACTAAAGTAGAACAGCTCTAGAGAGTTCTTCTAGAACAGTTGCAAAACTAAAGTAGAACAGCTCTAGAAATTGTTCTTCAAGAACAGTTGCAAAACTAAAGTAGAACAGCTCTAGAAAGTTCTTCAAGAACAGTTGCAAAACTAAAGTAGAACAGCTCTAGAAAGTTCTTCAAGAACAGTTGCAAACCTAAAGTAGAACAGCTCTAGAAATTGTTCTTCAAGAACAGTTGCAATACTAAAGTAGAACAGCTCTAGAAATTATTCTTCAAGAACAGTTGTAAAACTAAAGTAGAACAGCTCTAGAAAGTTCTTCAAGAACAGTTGCAGGACTAAAGTAGAGCAGCTCTAGAAAGTTCTTCAAGAACAGTTGCAAAACTAAAGTAGAACAGCTCTAGAAAGTTCTTCAAGAACAGTAGCAAAACTAAAGTAGAACAGCTCTAGAAAGTTCTTAAAGAACAGTTGCAAAACTGAAGTGAAACAGCTCTACAAAGTTCTTCAAGAACAGTTGCAAGACTAAAGTAAAACAGCTCTAGAAAATTCTTAAAGAACAGTTGCAATACTAAAGTTAAACAGCTCTATAAAGTTCTTCCAGAACAGTTGCAAGACTAAAGTAGAACAGCTCTATAAAGTTCTTCAAGATCAGTTGCAAGACTAAAGTAGAACAGCTCTAGAAAGTTCTTAAAGAACAGTTGCAATACTAAAGAAGAACAGCTCTAGAAAGTTCTTCAAGAACAGTTGCAATACTAAAGAAGAACAGCTCTAGAAAGTTCATCAAGAACAGTTGCAAAACTAAAGTAGAACAGCTCTAGAAAGTTCTTCAAGATAAGTTGCAAGACTAAAGTAGAACAGCTCTAGAAAGTTCTTCCAGAACAGTTGCAAGACTAAAGTAGAACAGCTCTAGAAAGTTCTTCAAGATCAGTTGCAAGACTAAAGTAGAACAGCTCTAGAAAGTCGTTAAAGAACAGTTGCAATACTAAAGAAGAACAGCTCTAGAAAGTTCTTCAAGAACAGTTGCAATACTAAAGAAGAACAGCTCTAGAAAGTTCTTCAAGAACAGTTGCAAAACTAAAGTAGAACAGCTCTAGAAAGTTCTTCAAGATAAGTTGCAAGACTAAAGTAGAACAGCTCTAGAAAGTTCTTAAAGAACAGTTGCAATACTAAACTAGTACAGCTCTAGAAATTGTTCTTCAAGAACAGTTGCAAGACTAAAGTAGAACAGCTCTAGAAAGTTCTTCAAGAACAGTTGCAAAACTAAAGTAGAACAGCTCTAGAAAGTTCTTCAAGATCAGTTGCAAGACTAATGAAGAACAGCTCTAGAAAGTTCTTCAAGAACAGTTGCAATACTAAAGAAGAACAGCTCTAGAAAGTTCTTCAAGAACAGTTGCAAAACTAAAGTAGAACAGCTCTAGAAAGTTCTTCAAGATCAGTTGCAAGACTAAAGTAGAACAGCTCTAGAAAGTTCTTTAAGAACAGTTGCAATACTAAAGTAGAACAGCTCTAAAAAGTTCTTCAAGATCAGTTGCAAGACTAAAGTAGAACAGCTCTAGAAAGTTCTTCAAGAACAGTTGCAAAACTAAAGTAGAACAGCTCTAGAAAGTTCTTCAAGATCAGTTGCAAGACTAAAGTAGAACAGCTCTAGAAAGTTCTGAAAGAACAGTTGCAATACTAAAGTAGAACAGCTCTAGAAATTGTTCTTCAAGAACAGTTGCAAGACTAAAGCAGAACAGTTTTAGCAATTGTTCTTCAAGAATAGTTGCAAGACTAAAGTAGAACAGCCCTATAAAGTTCTTCCAGAACAGTTGCAAGACTAAAGTAGAACAGTTCTAGAAACTGTTCTTCAAGAATAGTTGCAAGACCAAAGTAGAACAGCTCTAGAAACTCTTGAACTGTTCTTCCCAATGATACTCACCAATACTTGTGTCGCCGCTTTCAATCATTTCCAATGCCTTGTTTTCACACCTGTCTGGACAAAAGAACTTCCATCTGGCATGCCAATCAACAACGCACTTTGTTGGTGGTCTAAGAGGCAGGAGCAAGTGGTTCAGCACAAAAAGCGTTACATCTTTTTCATTCTGACAGTGTCTGGCCAACTGAACAGAGCCTAGGGATTCCATGGTATCTGTGAATGGGGACCATTAACTATATTAAGTATTAGTGGCTGGAAATATGTTAACCCTTAAAGCACCAAAAAAGCAGGGATAACATTTATGTCTGCAAAATTTCAAAAAATGTATTGTCGAGGCTATTTCATATTGAGAATTCTAACAAGACCTGTCAGTGGGACAGGACAGCTCGCCTGACAGTGCCTTGCCCATCACCTAAAATACTTAGACGTAAAACTTTAACATTTTCCTAACGAAGCCGCCGCCACCAACGCCAACGGTAGTACAATAGCTCTTCCTGAACTTTGTTCAGGCGAGCTAAAAATTGAGGACAGTGTAGATTTAGATGAGGCGGCTCATTATGAGCTGTCTCATCTGGATCTATGCTGTTTGAAAATTAAACTATTTTTGTTTTTTAATGCTTTAAAAGGATAAGCATTAATAGCATAAACAATACACATTGTAAAGGCATAAATAGAGAATACCATGTTAGTGTCTTTTGATATCAAGTTTATCAGGCGAGACCAAAAACAGCGTAGGAATGGCGAGGCTTGCCGAGCCAGTCCGACATGTTTATGATCGAGCCTGATAAACTTGATATCTAAAGACACTTACATGGTTTTCTATTTATCATGCATCATTGTGATTTTACGGCGTAAAAAGAGTCAAACAAATCAAGAGCAAACGGAGCTATGCCCGAACTTGTTGACGTCGCGAATGCGTTGTAACGTAAGTCGGTGACGTCAGTTATCACGACCAACGTCGGTATGCAGCCAATCGTCTTCAGAAATCGCTTCTAAGGGAATCGCCTGATAACATTGGCGCAAGCGCAGTTCTGTAGTGACATGATATCACATCATGTTATCATACCCCAGATATCAGGTGAATTTTGCAGCAGATGCATGATAAATGATATTATACGGGTTATGTTATTTATGAGGAGCGGCTGTAGCGTAGTGGATAACACTCCTGACTACAAATCCAGGGGTCGCAAGATTGATCCCCCGCTTCTCCGGTCTTTCGGATGAGACTTTAAACTGAGGTTCCGTCTCCATATGACCTTGCTGTTGTTGTTGGGACGTTAAACCGGAGTTCACTCACTTATACTATTTATCATGCATCTGCTGCAAAATACACCTGATAACAGGGGTATGATAACATGATGTGATATCATGTCACTGTAGAACTGCTCTTGCGCGAATGTTTTCAGGTCATGCCTGAAGAAGCGATCTCTGAAGACAATTGGCTACACACTGACGTTGGCCGTGATATCAGCGTTCGATTGGTTAATTGACGCACCGACTTACGTCATAACGCATTCGCGACGTCAGCAAGTTCGAACAAAAATGCGTTTGCTTATTACTTGTTTGCCGCTCTTTACGCCTTAAAAACTTCATGATGCATGATAAATAGAACACCATGTAAGTATCTTTTGATATCAAGTTTATCAGGCTCGACCAGAAACACGTCGGACTGGCTCGGCAAGCCTCGCCATTCCTACGCTGTTTCTGGTCTCGCCTGATAAACTTGATATCAAAAGACACTAACATGGTATTCTCTATATACATGTATAATGCTTGCCTTTCATTATAAGACTGTCTCCAAGTTCTAAAAGCTTGTTCTTTTTCATCCTACAGTATGATACTTATATTTAGCAGTCAAATTTGGCGCTATCAGCATTTCGATCAGTTCTGGATGAAAAATGCGCCAACATAAAACACAATCTGACAGTATTCCATTTATGATATGAATCAGCCTGCATTAGCTTCTACACAGGAACTACAGTTTTGAAGTTCTGGAGTAAGTTCTAAATAAGAAGAGCAGATTATTCAGATTCAAAGACATTTGCAAGAGTTGCCTTTCTTGTTCCCGATAAGATAAACACTATTATTAACTATATCTGAACACTCCAAATCACCCCTGGTTAACTATGTATACAAGGCTGTTACCAAATGATAAAAAGCCTTTTTGAAACAAAAGAGAATCATAGTTCCCAAACGACCTGGTCATTGTGGCTAAACAAATTTGTTTAGCCACAATGACCAAGTAGTTTTGGAACTATGATCTTTTTCATCTTGTTACAGCTCTTTTTCGTTTAGTAACAGCCTTGAAAACATAGTAAACCAGGTGTGAAATTATTAAAGAGCCTGAGGTATGAACTGAATGAAACTGTTTGCAGACGAGCAGTCAGCGCCATAACATGACAAAAATATCAAACAGGCTTTTTTAACAGCCATTATTTTAACATACATGTACTACTGTTTTACCTTTATTTAGCAAGTAAGTCAGCAGCGAAGCCAGTATTCGTCGACAATTCAGATCTCCAGGTAGCTCCTTCAACTGCAGAAAGTTGTGCAGAACTCTTAAACCTGACTCGAAAATAGGCCCAATCAGATATAGCTTTTCAGTGTGCTCCTTCACATGAACATATGCATTTCTAAATAGAGATCCAGACGTACAATTTGAATTCTCAATCTGAAGAGCTTTAAACGCACCATCTCTCTGGAACAGTTTTTCGTATGCATTGCACAAGCTGTACATGTTGACAGCTCCATATTTTGAATGGAATGTTGTGAACAGAGCATCTTCATCAATTTGTTGTTGTCCGTCTTCTAGTCTTTGTCTTTTTGCTTTCGGCTCTTGGGGTGGTAGCCACTCAGCCATTTTTATTAACAGGAGAACAATGACTAATCAAGATGTCAGAATCTGCTTAAACTGCAAGTATAAAGCAGAACTCATATTCCAGCATACAAACATATATTGTGACCCCTTATTAGAACTGTCTCACCGAGACAGTTCTAATGAGGGTCACAACATATGTTTTCATTGAGAAATAAAAATTATCTCAGAACTATCCTCCAATTCCCACCTTATCTGGTGCTCTGTCAGACTGTCTTATGCCCCAGTAACAGGAATCTTTGCACACAGAGGATGCACAATCACCACAGAATACCTATTACAATTTGACCAGCAAAAAATCGTTCAAGACAATTTGAACCAAGGCTGTTAAGCTGACCCATGACAACTCACCCTACAATAATCTGAGATACGCAAGGTTTTCCCTCGGCCTTGTATTTAAGGAGTTTTTGGGACCCACATACCAATTTTTTAAGAGTCCAATGCCAAAGGTAAAGGGTCCTGTTCTCTGAAAAATGTTATAAAATGTCCGAATCAAATATTAAACTCACCATAACTCACCATACTTTAGACCCTTCTAAGCTGTCATACAGCTTCTGCTGGCCCATTTGGATATCTTGTCTTACTCATTGGTACTGACTCGCCCGGAATGTAGCATGTTGGTTGGAACTTTGAGGGGTGCCCGTGTCAATGTTTGTTTAATTTCGACTTGAATGTGTTCAGGGAAGGTGCCAAAACCACAGAATTACTTTATTTTGAAAATCATTACTTTGTATTGTGCAAAGAATAATATATTTTTTTATAAGAATTCATCGCTTTGAATTGGGACTTGGATTTTGTTTTGAGAGTCCCAATGGATGCACAGATTATTTTTCTGTGAGTCCCAGACACCATTTTGGGGGTCTGAGACTCTCAATCTTGAGTCCGGGAAAACCCTGTGACGTCATAAATCTGTCACCATAGCAACTAGGAGTCCATATTGATGTCACAGTGATGTCATTCTGCAATGGTACTAAGCACAACAGTTGGTTGTTCCATAGAACTTTGCTATGTATATATATCAATGATGTCATTTGTGCAGGAGCATACTCAGCCAATGTTTCAATGACATTACCTACTGAATTTCTTTAAACAAAAACTTCAGATTTTCTCAAACAAATAATTATTCTCAAGTCATTTAATTCTGTGTGATATATATATATATACACATGGGCCCTGTTGATTTTAATATGAGGTGAGTTTTCACAGTTAACAGTGTTAACTTGGGGCCAGTGTTGTCTATGGTCTGAGTTATCAGTAATTCTCATCAAAGCATCATACAAGGCAGTAATAATATTATGACCTCGGTTCCCTAAAGAAGGTACTAATTCCAAAGGATCATTTTAATTGCTGCAGTGGAAAAATGAATCACTTTTCAGGCAAAAAACTTTATTTTACAAAGCTTCCCCTAAGTTCACAGAGAAACTTATAGAATGATGTTTAATGAGTTGTTAAGAGACTGATCAAGTTGACAGACTATCTGCATTCAAATTTCAAATCTGGAAATAAACAATTTTAAGAGGTGACGTTGGTACTAAACATAGGAGTATGAATTGTCTTCCACTCTTTTAAATATTTAAAAGCTGAGTTTTTGTAAATTGTCATGCTCATTGCTGTTAGAACTCATTAACAACTATCCAAGTTATTTTTATCATATCTGCAATACAGCTTAGACTGGCACTCCCTATTCTCACGGTACTTAAAGTACAACTATGTCTGACCTTATAAAGAGGACCAACAATCCAAAATAGTGTATGTAGTTTAACTCTTCAGTATTTCATTTAAACCTAATGGGATTTTTGTATTTTATATCTTCTGGTTTGTTCGATATTTTTATCAGCATATAGAACTACCCCATTGTGGTTAGATAGAAATATGGACTCCATATTCTCACGGTATATGGATGTTTGCCTCCTGGTTAACAGATTTAATGCATGCAAAAATGTTTCCTTATTTAAAATGTTTAATACAACCATATCTTAATTAATTAAGGTCAGAAACAGCATGACTGGGCCATTACTATTTATTTTATAGCCACTTTTATCCTTCTGGGGTGTTTCTTGTTCCTAGTTTTGGAGATTTTTCACTATTTTGGCTTTTAGAAGTAACAGCATCTTCAAATAGTGGCAGAACTGAAATCCAATATGTTCTAGTAGTTTGTATACCTGATGCCTACAAGTCACTATAAAAATCAGAAGACATGTTTGTCTCAGGGATTTTATTTGCATGTACCGCGAGAATATGATTGCTGCGAGAATATGGAGTTTGAGTATAATAGGAAATTAAAATCAAAAAGAGTTCCTTCAAGAGCAGAGAACACATTCGAAAGAAGGAACATGGGTCATGCTTATAAGTTTCGGCTATTCAAGCCTCATCAGTGACCCTGAAATGATCTGGTGACAAAAGCTAGGGAAAACGTAGGGAAAAGTGAATCCCCTGCAAACTGACAAGCCAAGGTGTGCATAGGTGAAACGTTCAACAGTGTTCAAAATGAAATTCTATTGCTGCGGACGGTGTGAAAAGGCATATGCATGTTTCCATATATAAAACACAGTAGTACGGATTGTTTCGCCGTGGTATTTTAAATTTTTAGCGCATAAAAGTTACATGAAATGTAAGAAACCTTCACGATGGTCGGTATCACTGGGCTACTTTCAGTTTCAAGTAAAATTAAGGTGTACTTGATTTTATGTTCCGTTGCGGTCTCACAAATCACCGGATTTGAATAGTTCAACCTGCCCATATATTGGTTCTCTCCCATAATATGTAGTCATAAATATCGATTATCATATATGGGAAACTTGGGACCAGTTTAACCTGCCCATCGCAAATGTAGCCAGGAATATACCTGTCATATTTTCGGTACAACATGCATATCCGCTGATATGCCGCGCATCCTTTCACATGCAACAAGGCTTTTGAGTAAAGGCGAGCTGCACGGTTCAAAAAGATGTCTATTTATGTTCGAAAAGTAAATCTACTACTCTTTACCCGATAGTGTATTTTACGTTAGCCAAGGTAACACATGTACAAATAACAGGGGTAACACTATAGTAAATAATGGTGACACCCAGAGAATATACAGATTTACAACTGGAAATGATTGGAGTATCTTAGGCAACAGAGTAACACAGATAATATCAAGTAACATTGCGGGTATATGATTATTGTAATTCATGTCACTACAAGTTATTTGGGTAACAGGGTAACATGGGTAACAATAAAAAGTAAGTCGAGAAATGGTATCCTGACCTGGATCTGTGCATCATGGATCAGGCTGAATGAGACAAAGAGAGGGTTCAGCTGCTCCTGTACGACAATGCCAGGTCCAAAATCCAAATAAGACTGCATCAATAGCCTAGTATATTAGTCCTGTGCTAGACACACTTGTGTGATATAGAAGTAACGACAAATACCAACAATAAAGAGACTGATCCTCCCCACTGGGCACAAAACGTTGAATCAACCTTGAAACAACGTTGATTAAATGCTGATTCAACATTTTATTACATGTATATACCTATCAATGATATATCCTTTGAACTGCATGTTTTCTGGCCATCTGATACAGACAGCCGTGTCAAACTGATCTTCAATCGCGTCTCGGGTGATCCGATGGTATGAGCTCATCCACTTCTTGACGTGATACAGTATGCCAGATCAAGTTACTGCTATAATAATGTGTATGTATTCTCACTGTGTTGATTATAGAAGAATCAGAAATGTTCAACACCAGGGCTGACAGAGGCGGCGAAAATTTCATTTTCAAAGACCATAGGTGAAGGTTACAAAACAGATTTAACACACACGAGAGAAAGATCTATACTTCAGAGGAATCAAGTGACGAAATTCTATGAAAGCGGATAGCAGTCTAACCCGCGAGTCTCTATGCCATTCGCCGTCCCAATCTCATCCTTGTTAGGGGAGCCCCAGTAGATTAAAGACAAATATTCTTGTATATTGGGTGTCATAATCCTATTATGCAACAGTCCAGTGACACTGCTATATCGTCGAAGGAAATATCCCATCTCACATAGGCAATGTCATAACAGGGTCATAAAACCAATAAAGACTGTGGGTGTTCTATATAATAGAGAATATTTGTCTTTAAGCTCTGGCCTGCTGATCTAGCGGTCCTGAGCTCGATTCCCGGAAGCGGAGATCATTTCAATCGTAAACGGGGCTCCATTGCACACAGCCTTCCAACATCACTCTCCCGTCGTCCTGATATGACTGAAATACTGTTTAAAAGGACGTAAAATCGCAAGTCATCCATCCATCTATGCCCTTGCTAGGCCATTATATTATGAATTCTGCCAACCGAGGCACACTGCCTCCTTCTTGATCATTTTTCTTTCTAACGTATTTACAGGTCTAAAATGCCTGGCTACACTACCAATCAAAATCTTAAAAAGTTCCTTCAAGAGCAGAGAATAGATACAGAAATAGGAACATGGGCCAGACTACGTAGTTTCGGCTAATAAAGCCTCGTCAGTGACCCTGACAATATTTGGTACGAAACCAGAAAAAAAACCATACTATAATTTCTTAATATTAATTGGACATTCGATTCAAAGACTGATTTGTTTCAAAAGGATCCAAATAATATAAAAGACGATGACCTAGAATAATAGTCTAAATCGATCTCTAATTTTAGATTTCTCAGAATCTATCCTCTGATCTCAAAGGATGTAAATGAAATATAATCTGCACTATGGATGATGTACCAAGCATTTTTTTTGTAAACTCTTCATTTCAGCTTAGTTGCAAGGCGAACGTCTTACTTTATGTAATTTCGTTGCAGCTATTGGTCTTTTCAATTTTAAAGCATTGCTGGGATTGTTGCTCATTTTCGAATGACAGTATTCCTGATAATGGTTGAGCACGACAGAAATGTACTACTGTCCAAAAATAAAGTGAAGCTTTACTATTCCTGATAATGTGGTGCCCAACCATTATCAGGAATAGTCCAGCTTCACTTTATTTTTGTCCAAACATAAAGTGAAGCTGGACTAGAATGTACTACTGTCCAAAAATAAAGTGAAGCTGGACTATTTCTGATAATAGTTGGTGCCCAACCAAAATAAAGTGAAGCTGGACTAATCCTGATAATAGTTGGTGCCCAACCATTATCAGGAATAGTCCAGCTTCACTTTACTTTTGGACAGTAGTACATTCCTGGCCAAGCATTATCAGGAATAGTCCACATTCACTTTATTTTTGGACAGTAGTACATTCCTGGCCAACCATTATCAGGAATAGTCCACATTCACTTTACTTTTGGACAGTAGTACATTCCTGGCCAACCATTATCAGGAATAGTCCAGCTTCACTTAACTTTTGGACAGTAGTACATTCCTGGCCAACCATTATCAGGAATAGTTCAGCTTCACTTAACTTTTGGACAGTAGTACATTCCTGGCCAACCATTATCAGGAATAGTCCAGCTTCACTTAACTTTTGGACAGTAGTACATTCCTGGCCAAGCATTATCAGGAATAGTCCACATTCACTTTACTTTTGGACAGTAGTACATTCCTGGCCAAGCATTATCAGGAATAGTCCAGCTTCACTTTATTTTTGGACAGTAGTACATTCCTGCATAACTAAAACTTGAGCATTACCAAGGTATTTCTCGGGCAACTTGAAGATGAATGCCATGGGTGAGTAAACCTGGTAAAACAGTTTCAAAACAAGTTCTACAGCCAGTTTCATACTGACCATAGTCATGAAACAGACTTATTATTTTAAACTGTATCTCAAGGCTAATACATGTACATGTATATCATATAATTTTAGCTCCTCCTGCTCACGGAATGAACACAAAAAGTAACATTTGCGCCATATCTAGATGTTTAATCAACCGTCTTAGAAAGCAACATAAAATCAATCTTCGTGAATCAAGTAAACTGAAATTTAAGCAGCTGTCAAACGCTGAATCAACGTTTATTGTCAGCATTAAGTCTGCGTTCACAAATCAACTGATCAACCGATTTCAGTCAATTTTCAACGGTGAATCAAAACTGAGTGCTGATGGTTGTTTAGTGCTGATTTTTTAAATTGCGTTTTCTTTTCGATCGCAATACGTCACTAATATCCATATAAATTGGAATAAAGTGGGTAAGGTGGGCTACTCAAGAGATTATTTGTGTTTACCCGAGTGTGTTTGCTGAATGCGTCTGTTGGCCCGGCGGTATTTGTTTACGATCTAACAGAAGGTAAGTACCCAGTAGGCACGTGACGTCGTAATGAGGTCGTACTGACGTCGATACAACTTTATGACGTCACATCAACGTCTGTGCGACATTATTTCGACGTCATGTGCCCGCTAGGTGTATGCTGAACGACAAGCTCAGGCTACTCACGCAAAAAATTATGAAAATACACCAATAATGTTTCGTGTGATACATAAAGCCAAGAAGGAAAGTTTTCGCTTGATAAATACTGCCTAGGATATAGGGACGAGTGTGTGTGTGTGTGTGTGTGTGTGTGTGTGTGTGTGTGTGTGTGTGTGTGTGTGTGTGTGTGTGTGTGTGTTACATTTTCATATTAGTCGCCAAAAATTTTCCGACCCCCCCCCCCCGCCCCCCAGTCTCACCAGAATTTTTTCCGACCCCCCCACAAGATAGGTGACAAAAAAGTTTATGACCCCCGCTACCATCTCTACTCCCCAGCTATTCTTCACACACACACACTGTATTAATTCTTTTTATGTCAGACTGGCCTCAATCCAACCTGTATGAAACACAAAGAACATTTTCTTACTCTCACAGGTTGATAGATCGTGCAAAAAGGACCTCTGACAGTTATAATGTAAATTTGCCTATAAAAGTGGTCAAAAATGAACTTTTGGTATACTTCAAAAATTTTCACTGAAATGTATTCCTTGAAACTCCCTTTAATTGGCACAAAAACAATTGTTTGGTTATTAAACACACAGACTGATGTTTTTTTTTTGGTGCAAAAAGCATGTTTTTATAATTAAATGTCTGAAAAATAGGAATAGTTTTATAAAGATACTTTTCCCTCCCGCGCCTCAGCTAGCCACTTTGCATGTATGTGTGTACTGTCAATGTACACATCATATGTGAGTGGTAAGCAGAGGCACGGGGGGAAATGATAGTCTACAGCTGAAAAACTGAAAGTGGGTGGGGTAATTAGACCCATTGCATCTTAAAATCAGGCTAACACACTTTTTGTTTACATGTAATTGCATGCTATATGCAGTTGTAGTGTTTACTTTATTTTAAGAATGTTTAACAAAATAAAATTCAGTAAATAAGAAAAGTAGAAAATTTGATGTATTTTGGTTGGTTGAAAATTCACCTTACCCCTCATGAGAAAGTCAGTGAAGTTAGTCTGCAGACACAATATATTTTCAAAATCAATATGAAAACTTCTTTATAATGCCTAGGTCTACATGTTAATGCAAAATCATCAACATTGGCTTCCCATGGAAGCTGCAGTAATTTGTCGAAAATAGGCAAAGGTCCTCAATGGTCTTTAAATTTTGAGGAGCGGCTGTAGTGTAGTGGATATAACACTCCAGACTACCAATCCAGGGGTCGCAAGATCGATCCCCGGCTTCTCCGGTCTTTCGGATGAGCCGAGGTCCCGTCTCCATATAACCTCGTTGTTGCTGGGACGTTAAACCCGAGTTCACTCACTCACTCATTTAAAGTTTTGTAAGCATATTTTGATATTTCGGAATTTCTTCCTGCTTATGGTCATCCAGAAATCTGTTGTTGAATGTTCAACAAAACTGCATAAATGCAGGCATTAAATTTAATAAAGAACAAAATCATCTGCTCGACATGATTTTACAGCCCCCCAGAAGCTGAGACATTTTTAAAAAAGAAGACTGATGGAAGAATTCTGACTCCCCCCCCCCCCCCCCCCCCAATATGCCCCCCTGCTCCATGGCTTTTTTTATTTCCGACCCCCACCCCCACCACCCTAGTACATCACCAAAAAAAAATTCCGAGCCCCCCACCCACCCCTAAATGTTCCCGCCCCCCCTCCCACCCACCTGACAATAAATGACTCGTCCCATATATAGCCATGTGTGCTCAGTACCTCTATGAGGACGAATGTCCGATAAGATCAAAACAGGAAAGAGAGGGGAAAAAAGATTTTCAAAATCAAAAGAGGTATTGTTCTAATCTAGGAGTCAGTGTGTCCCGATATATACAAATAGCAGTTTATATACTGTAAATTTTTTATTCAAACACTTCCTGGTGTATTCGGTCGACTTGATTTGTGTTACTAAATGTCTCGAGTAAATATACCATGTGGTATGTGGTGTGTAACGTCGTCCAATTTCAAAGTGAACTGGTAGGTGTCCAAGAGAAGTGATTTCTTTTTTTCATCCTTTCTAAATATAAGTCAACTTTTCATCCTTTCTAAATGTAAGTCAACTTTTGAAGAAAAGAATTTGCTCCTCACGAAGCAATTTTTTTTTCTTTAAGACCACTCTGTTTTGGAACAGTTTTGTCATCAAGGAAAGCAATTAGGAAGTCACACAAAAGTTGTCTTTTTTAACAAATAGCGGAAAACATGGCGCTGTGCCCATTCAAGGTCATTTAATTTGTTTTTGATCAATTTCTAGGTTTTCTAAAATGGCGTCAGTTGATGGTGCAAAATCTCTACTGGAAGCTTCTGATGAGACAAATGAGTATGCTTGTGATGCTTGCAAAACTGAAGAAATAGAGAGAGAAGCCAAACATTATTGTGTAGAATACCAGGAGTATCTCTGCGAAAACTGCAAAGCTTAAAGTTTCAAAAAATCACGATGTCTTGTCAGGACCTAAGATGCCTGAACATACTTCGACTGCTCAGCGATCAAGCTTTATAATGTATTGTGCATGCAACCAGAATCGAGAGGTGGAGGTTTACTGTGAAAACCATGTTGATGTTGTCTGTCATTCCTGTAAGATGTTGTGCCATCGGACGTGTAAACTATCCAGTCTTTCCGATAAAGCCACACACTACACAAATGAGAAGATGCAGCCAGTCTTGAATAAGACAAAGTCTCTGAAAGACAAAATGGACCAACTGCACAAAGAAAAGAAAGCAAATGTCAGCAAACTTGAAAGCCTAAAAAATGAATGCAAAAAAGAAATCATGTTGTTTCGGGAGGAACTGAATACCTTCTTGGACACGATTGAGCAAAGTATGCTGAAGGATTTGGATACTTTTCAGAAGAAGCAAACTGTTGTTATGTCTGCGGCTCTGGAAAGGCTTGGTTTCGATCTTGAAATGCTCGAACAGGGAAAACAGTTTGACAAAAGAGAAACAATGTTTGCAACAGAAATGAGGGTTTCAAGGAGTCTCAAAAAATATGAAACTCTTCTTTGTGACATGCAGCAATACGATGTAGCACCAGCTTTATCTTTTGAAAGGAATAAGAAATTGTCTGATATACTGAGGAATGTCGACTCTCTTGGTTCTCTTAAAGGAAACATAATGGTTCCCTCATATGATGAAGGAAGAGTCCCCCTAGAATTAAAGGTCCAGCAGTTGTGCCAGGTCGATGTAACTTTACCCATTGATAGACTCACTCCATGGATCAGTGGCTGACCTTAAACATCCAGGACCTTTGATTCATTGATGGATAACATGGTGCTGTTCTTTACTATTATTTTGCTATGAAGGAAAACTTGTTTCTGGTGGGGTTTATAATAACTACTATGACAATGAAAAACCTTCAAAAATGAATGCAAGTGAGACAAAGAATGTATATCTTATTATCAACACATTCAAAAAAGAATCAAGAAGACCAAGATACTTTGGTTCCGCTCACGTGGTTACGTAGTAAAATAAATAAATGAATGAATAAACAAAGAGTGCACATAAATAAGGTTGTATGAAAATACTGATTCAAAATATATATTTTGCTTTAACATTTTTTTTTGTTCCTGTCCATATGCATCTCTCTATAATATTGTTCAAAAGAAAAAAACTTAGTCTCGTTTTATACATATTTTTTTTACCTCAATTTAAACATGTACATAGCCTCGCTGCAGGGTAGACATCATTTGGAGAGACGGTTCTAATGATGGGGACACAACATACGTTTTGGGGTAAAAAAATCAGCTTTTTTCTCGAAATCTTATCTTATCTGGAACTCTGTTCATATCTTAAAGCTTTTGTTACTTCGATTGGTCAATTGTTGCATTTTAGAATAATCTCTTTCTGTTGTTGTGTTGAGCCGCGACTCGACAAAACCAACAATGTGTGCGCCCAGCGCAGACTCAGATCAGCCCGGGCATCCGCCCAGCCTAATCAGAGCCTTCGCTGTCCACATGGAGGTAGCTTAGACCCTTACCTACCCTTTTAGCGCTTTGCAAAGAGTCTGATTAGACTGGGTGGATGCCCAGGCTGATCTGTGTCTGCACTGGGCGCACAACCACTTTGTTGGTTTTCTCGTGCCGCGGCTCTTTTAATAGTAGCTTCCAGATTTTATGTATGTACTTCGCCTGATGACATGGGCAGAACAATCAAGCGACAAAAGAAAATTAAGCATGGCAGGACGCTTTTGTTACCTGGCCCCAAGTTTATAAAACTTTTTTCATGCTGAACTCAGGTGAGCATGAAAATTTCTCTGCTTATAAATTTGAAAATGCCAACTAATGTTGGCATTTTCATATTCATAAGCAGAGAAAATTTCATACTCATAGAGAAGAATTCTCGTTATAGTTACGGGACTTTCCGATAATCTCCAAGAGGACCGGAGATAAGCGGTTACCTGTATACGATTCTCAGTTTAATAGGGAAATGCATAGAAGTTCGTAAATAAATTACATTTTCTTATTTAATATATTTTCCGACATTAAATTATAATGTCTAGCACGAAACACTGATTCTCAAGAAAGTGTAACTTTTGGGTGGTTAAAAAATCGAAAAAGTAAGCAAGTCAAATAGAGATCGCTCACTGTCTTTTCACAACTTTGGTATCTCACGAAGCCAAATCTAAAGTATTGAACAGTAAATATCAGGTGAATTCAGATAAAGAGAGACAACGTGAAGGTACTAAAACTTCTCTTGAGTATTCTACGAGTCGTATATACCAATAGACTTGAAGCAGTTACTAGAAGTATAAGGGTATAATCCACCATAGATGCAAGTGATTTTGTTTAGGACGAAGTTGAGCTTTAGAAATCTTCACTCTGTTATTTCTGAAAAAGCAAACTGCTCTTCCTCTACCAAAAAGAAGCAATACGATCTCATTGTACTTAACTAACATGAAAGAAAACTGTTCCTGCAAAACACATAAAGTTAAAGATTTGAAATCCTCAAGGAAAACTCCTGTTTTTAAAATTTACAACTTCAACTTGTCTGTATAAAACGCATATGCTTTATAGAGCATCTAGAATGGTTACACTGCTATTCATGTCTTCTGTACTGTCCCGTAAAATACACGATCTTAAAATGTGACAGTGAATTGTTTGTGTTTAGATACAAATATTAACATAAATGGCTAAATGCGGTATTGTTACATAAACAAGTTCTATGTTTAACCACAGAGAAGTGTTTGCGTTACAATTTGCCAGCCTGTTTGCATTTTTATGTCAGCAGTACTGCTTTGCATTTCAAGTTCTTTTTCTCAGTTCTTAAATAGAAAAACTTGAAATCTCAATAGCTGTAATATGAGACATTCCGACAAGAACATTTCAAGATACATGCATCTAAAGGCCAAGCATCTTTGACTTGTGCATACTATGTTGTTATATGACAAAATATTACCATAAAATCATCTTATTAGGGCAGTGAAACTTGTTTCAAGTTTGTAATTTACGGGACATTAATGTTGTATTTGATCGCACGATTTCTCCAGTCTTCTAACTAAGAAACTATCCAATTTGTGATGACAATAACACTTAAATAACACTTGAGCCCGTCCAGATAGAAATCGACCTTATGACACGCGACGTTAAACTGAGATAAATGACGTCAAAGTTCGACGTTACGTCAGACTATCTTCCTGCTGTTTCACACGGCATGTAATTGAATTTTAATATGAATGTTAATAGTGTGGGAAACCAACGTAGGCGCATATTTGTTGCCAAGAACCCGAAAATATGATTCTTTGGAGCATTATGCATCACCAAAAGTGCAGTTTGCGTTTAAAACCGAATTTAATAAATTGGAAAAAGTCTTTTATTCGCAGATGCATTAAAAAAGGTTGAGACTGGCGACAGTTCTTGTCCCGTTTTAATTCATGTTCATAAATTTTCAGTTTTGATCTAGAGAAAATAATTTTTAATCTCGGATAATAATAATAATATTATTATTAATATCAAAAGTAAAATCCCGAACCGAAAAAAAAACAAAAAAACATCCCAAGCCTATAGCTTTGTTTAGGTATACAAACATCGTCAGCGTATTCATGCATTCACTGACATTGTTTACAACGTTTCAGTCTAAACTGCAAGACAACAAACAAAATGTAGATAAAATCTTGTGAAGAAGGAATTTCTAGTTTTCATACACTGCTTGTTATCTATACCACAGACTGCCAGGTCGAATGTAAATTTGCAATACGACTTTTTTCTCAATCCTCCAGTGTCGGGGCGTCCTACTGATTTGGAACATTATAGGGCAAGGGCCTAGTATGCTTGCAGTAAGTGCGGGTGGGAGTTGTTTGGGCATTTTTCTCTCGCCCATCATTTCTCTTCTTTCTCCCGCTCTCTGGGAGACGGCCCGATAATATACTGAAATACTGTCTCAAAGGGCCGTTAACCTCCCCCCCCCCCCCCCCCCCAAAAAAAAATAAAATAAAAAAAATAACACAATCAATCCTCTCCTGCCTGTCAGTGCTGACGAATGCCGGGTGACAAACGGCAAAGGGCTGTGTAAAGAAATGTCCTCTGAATCTAAATGGTGGAAGACAAAACGCGTTCCAATTTTAACACAGTTTTCGGAGATCCTGAACCATTTTGATCTACTTACAATTCCTTGTCCAATGAGATGAAAATTGCAAGGTTAAGTCAAAAGTCCGTCTGGTTGTTTTGTTTTTTTACCTTAAGCTTATACATTTTTTATTTTTATCTTTTCCCTGTTTATATTGCTGGTGGTTGGTGGATTAATGAATTAAAGTCTCCATAGTCCTACCAGTGGTAAAAGCCGTCGAAATACAAATCATTATAAAACTGTACGGCCTTCAGAATGTGTGCTAATGTGGCAGTTGATATGCTTTTTTGTATCATATAACTGGCAAAAAAGAAGGAACAAGGCAGTTTGAAAAAAAATATAAGTTTCTCCGTTAAAGTACGGTCTTTATCTCTGGTTCCCTGTTATAAGCAATGAAATACAATCAATGGCATTTTGTACATTATATTTTTTATCACCTGTTAAACGCCTGTACCTTGTGTTTTTACCAAGTAATAAAGCTTGTGAAATTTTAGTTGCCAACTAAAATGACCTTGTTATTTTAAAAAAATACAATAAAAAATATGGGAAACTGAAGGACGTTTTGATTTTTCAAAGCCGGCCTATCACGATAATAATCAGTGGCGAAACTGTAGTGAGAAGCTTGCAACGATACCTAACGATAAAATATTTCATGCTGCTAGAGCAATGGGGCTTTTAAGAAATACAAAAAATATGATATTTTACTTTCGTTTAAAATTGTGATTTGTTTGCTTTTCCGCAGTTTGGTAACTCAAAGTCCATACCTGATACCATAGTGACAAGTTTATTTTTGTTACGGACACAGAAAATACAAGAACGCGTCCTCTTTCTAAAGAGACGTTTATATCATCAAGAAATCCGTTTGAACCAAAAGCTGGCATAGGTGTGGAGGTTGAAAAGCGGGAGGGGAGGGACTCGTAATAAAACGTCACTGAGTTTCACATAAAAAGGTTGAAAAATTATTGGAGTCTTTCAAGCTGGCGAGTCAAATGACATCCTTTCGAGTTTTTTTAGCTCGAACAAAATGGTAAAAATACAACATACAAGCCTGGGCCCCAATTTATTGCCATACCCTTGTTTATATTGTATTGCTGGACGGGAAACCAGAACGAGAAATTGTGTTTTTGCTGAGCAGTTAGACAGTTTTCATTTTTTGCCAGTTATCTGGCACAGTATATGCTCACCAACCCACATTTTGTCACCAATCATGAAGGTTGAACTGATTTTCAAAACAATTTGTGTTTAGGCGATTTTACAACTGATAGGAATATGGAGACTTAAATAGAACATGCATGCAATCATTTGTATGCAAATAAACTCAGCCTTCGCATCAGTGTATTTGTGTTCACTACTTGCATATGTAAAATCGGCTTTTGGGCCTGGTAAATTGTATTGTGAACAAATGCCGTGGCGTATGGTACATGTCTATGATTTCCCACCATTTTTACAAAGGGAAACAACTTTTGTGACTTTCTTTTTTGCTTCCTCGGATGACGTAGCTCTTCCGAAATGCGATCTACATGTACCCCTAAAGTTAAAATGCTGCTGAAGGACTCTGGCACAGGAACAAAAAATCCTTTGCTTTATTAAAAAGAAAATTACACGCTTAAAGTTCATTACTTATTCATCTTTAGAAACTGTTGAAGTATTTCAAAACATCGAAAGATTTTTTTTAGCTTTATGCACTCCAAGCCATAGGAGCACCGGGGGTATGAAGTTTCCGGATTATCCGTACGTGCGACAATACTTAAGCATGTCGTTCAGTCCGAATATTAAGTATATTTTTGTTAAAGCTGCTTTTCGGAAAACATATTTCTTGATTACCATTCGAGGTAAAGGGATCATACTTGGTATGACATTTACCTGGATCAAAATCTTTCCATCTTTTCTACCTATCCCAAGAGGCATGTCCCAGGGTGGGACCAAAGTCTAGAGCTGTGTTACAGGAAAATTTACTCATACTGATTACATGCATTTGCTGTGTTAACGTTAATAATAATGATTGAATTTCAAGGGAAAACATCGGTAATGGCGTTATCCGTAACAGTGTAACGTGACTTCACGTAACGTTATTCTGGCAAATTTCGTTAGATACCAGTGTGTTTAAAACTGCCATAACATTCTTAAAAATCAAGATAACTTCAAACGGTTTTTACCTTTTTGTTCTATAATGACATGTGCATTCAGATAACAGAAAACCTAAAAATCGATTTTTTATGTCATAAGGTCGATTTCTATCTGGACGGGCTCACTTATAGATAACTAAACCGCAGAAGAACATCATTTCTAGCGCCATATAAATTGCGAATTAGGCAATTTATTTTTTGCAGACTTGAAATTTACCGAATATTCCAAGAAAACAAATTAAAATAACAGATAAAGAGAGCAGATTACTCAGTCTAGGGCAGAGAATAAAGACACATATATAATAATTAATTAAAAGCATAGTTTCTAATCCTCAGGTTTGTCGGAACGATTTTTTCTTTAAAGAACTGCTACTAAATGTAACTGTATTTTACGGGACTCACTTCTGTATTATACGGGACTGCTCGAACGTCGATTTATTGCCTAAAAATAGATCACAGTGCATCAGTGTTGCATTTACATTGCCCAATACAATCAGTGGAAAATATTTAGCGCATATATAGACCTATCAAATTCAGTTTAAGAAGTAGGTAAATACTTAAACGAATATTTTGTTGAATCATGAAATCATAATATTAAAAATTCAAAAACTGAAAATTTCTCCCATGTTGTCAGTCTTTTGCAGCTTCCGATTGGCCGTTCATGTGTACATTTTTAAATGAATAAGACAATATGCCCTTTTAAAGAGTGTATCAGCTTCTTGCTGGGTCCATTCCTGTACTACTCAGAATTACTGCCCCGTATAATACGTCCCGTAAAATAATTTTATGAAACGTGAAACTTATTTCCTACGAAGCATATTCGTTAAGGGCTACGATAGTTGTCCAATGACCAGTAGGGGTTGTCTCCTTTCTACGACAGGCAATAGGTTTCTTTCTTGTTTATATACCGGGTGGCTTTGGCTTGACTCGTAAAATACACTTGAAAAATTACGTTTTTTAGAATACTAAGGACGCGTCAAATCAAAATTTGAATTTAAAAGATAGTAAAGAAACTATTTATGGCCTGTCAGAGTGACTGATTATGACCTCCTTGGTGAAAAAACAAACCTTGTTAACCTCATCTGAAACTTTGGAATGCATTGTTAATGCTTGGACTCGTAGAATACACAGAACTCAGTGACAAGAAACGGTCATGAGTTAAACAAAGCATTGTGTTCCAACATATACCCATTAATCACTAGTCGAAATGACTCGATAAAAGCAACCTTTCCACGTCAAGACTATTTGCTTCACGCCGAAAGTCTTTCAAACAATTGAAGGTAAATATTGATATCTTTAATTATGACATGCAAAAAAATAGGGGGGTCCTTCAGTACCAGGTATGATAATGTGAGTATTTCCGTGTATTTGAATCAATATTATTACTTAAATATTTTAGGTAGTAGCAGAAATTTCAGAGCATGCACTTATTTGATTTAATCGACAACTCAAAATGAAATTATACATGCGTTTCAAGCCATGACACCATTCGTTACACTTTCTTGAGAATCAGTGGAAAGAGCATTTCAAGCTCTTTAATCTGGTATAAAAATTATAGAAATGCGTCAGTGAGAAGTTTTTTTCCATCAGAGCCCATAGTTTTTTTTCTATAGACCATAAGTTTCTTAAAACTGAACACAAACCATAAATAAGAGCTCCGCTGAGCTGGGCAATATACGCCCGTTGGCGGTAACAGTAGGACAGGAAACAAGAGTTGACAGAACTTCGCTTCAACAGTGTGGCAGTTATGAAATTACACTAAAAGATATACAAAAGGTCATAATTCTGTCAAAACTTCAAGAAGAGTTTGAAAGTGCCATATATTTGTACAAAGTAAATCGAAATCTCATACAGTGTAAAAGTTAGATAGCTGACATGAAATAACTGCACGAAATATACAAAGAGGGATACTTCCGTAACTGAAAGTAGAATTATGTCTCTTTCTCTACGCATCGTGTGAAAATGTTTTATACTTATGCGAACTTTCACATGAGGAAGAAATTTTAAACGGTGTAGAAGATATGGAGCAGACATGAAGGCAAAACGAAAATTCTATATGAAAAATACAAAGGGGTATAATTCTGTCAATCCTAAAAGTAAGGTTATGACTCTTTTTCTCTTTACATTGTCTGATAGAGGTTTTTATTTGTACAAACTTTCCCGAAGAAATTTCAAACGGTTTAAAAGATAATGAGCGGCCACGAAGCTTATATAAAAGCAGTAACTAGACGAAAGTTCAAGGGGGAGGTGTGTGTGTGTGGGGGGGGGGACTATTCCGTCAAAACTGAAAGTAGGGTTATGGTTCTTTTTTCTGCATATTGTCTTATGGTGCTTTATAGTTGTACAAACTTTCATAAAGAAATCTTCAATAGTTTTCAAACTGTTGAATGGACACAAAATATTACCATTTTAACATCGGCCTTTACGTGTGACCGCGACCTTTGTTGGACTTTGTTCAAATATAAATTCTACACATTGTCATGATAGGGCAAAGATTTGACCAAATTTCAAAAAAAAAAAAAAAAAAACTGTAAAGAGGTTAAGGAGATATGGAACGGACACGAGGCTAATATAAAATTACTAAACAAAAATACAAATGGGCATATTTCCGTCAAAACCGAAAGTATGATTATTGTTCTTTCTCTGCACATTGTCTGACAGTAATTAAATTTGTACGTATTTTCATGAAGAAATAGAAATCTTCAACGGTTTGTAAGATATGGTGCAGTCACGAAGCTTATATGAAATTACTATACGAAAAATACAAATGGGAACAATTCCGTCAAAATGGAAAGTAGGGTTAGGGTTCTCTTTCTCTGCACATTGTCTGATGGTGCTTTTTGTTTGTACAAACTTTCATGAAGACATCTTAAACGGTTTTTGAGATATGGAGCGGACACGAAATGTTACATTTTTAACTTCGACCTATAAGTTCGACATTGACTTTTGTTGGACCTTGTTGAAATATGAGTTCTGCACATCGTCTCGATTAGGTGAACATTTTAACCAAGTTTCAAAAAATCTTTCAAGAGTTAAGGAGATATGGAGCCGATCCAAACAGTTAGCAGACAGACAGATGGACAGACAGACAGACGGAAAGACGGACGGACGGAGACCACGACATAATAAGATGGGCGTAGAAAAATTAACGAAATTCCCTGAAAGTTAGCAGACTTCTTATTTTTGTTGTTCTCTACAGTTTAGAATACCAAAGAAGAGGCCCATGCTGATTTAAAAGATGGTTTCATAAGAAGCGATCAAAGGGCAATTTTCTGCGCAAAAACCTAAAAAAGAGAGAAAGAACTATCATTGCTGTTGAAAATCCATTTGAGTCTGAAGGCACATTAGTCCAGTGGGAAGGACGTCCTAGAAATTTGTTGAAGCTCTTAGTCGTCTTGTTAGGCTGATCAATGACAACAGCTTATTTTCAAAATAAGGTGCATGTATACTATATGCAGTCATTAAATATAGGGTAGGCAGGTATACATATATCACACATGCAGTATATAAACTACATTACTGTGACCATGACAGGTGTGTAAATGAAACTGTTCCACCTTGAAACACTAGACTAAATATATACCTGTTTTACAAAAGTTTGAACACAGGGTACTTCCTTTTATCTGCCCAACCTCATAACGTATTTAAAGAGCTGAAAAAAAAACATGGCAGGACGCTCTTCCCCATGCATTGATATACGTTCAGACCTAAGTACATTTTCAATAACGATGTTATTTTCTTAGATTTTTGTGCAGAAATTTACTCTTTGATCTTTTCTTATTTAAATCCTTTCAACATCAACAAGTCCGGCATTTGAGCAATCTGAATTGTAAGACACAACATTAAGAGTGAGTGAGTGAACTCGGGTTTAACGTCCCACCAACAACGAGGTCATATGGAGACGGGACCTCGTCTCATCCGAAAGACCGGAGAAGCGGGGGGATCGATCTTGCGACCCCTGGATTGGTAGTCCGGAGTGTTATCCACTACACTACAGCCGCTCCACACAACATTAAGAAGGTATCTGTAAGTTTTGCGTAGATGCGTTGTATTTTTTAGTATTTTATGCCGAGCTTTGTATTAACCATATCACAGTGATTATAACTACCTTAAACTCGAGTAATTTTTCGGGTATTATTCGTGTTTACTCGAGTTTGCTTGCCGAATGTGTCCCATTGGTTCGGCAGCCATAAAAGACCTTGACATGCTCAAAAAGATAATGTTTATGTGGTACTTTTAAAGGCCAATTAGGTAAGCTTTATATAAGCCTAGAATTTTCCTCTTTGCCTCTATTCATCTATTCTCTTAATCATGATGTACATATAACTGAATAAGTTAATGCTATATTTAAATATGGTCCTTTATTAGTAGTCTGAGATCGAGTAGTTTCTATGATAAATTCCCCGAAAAATAAACTTTTTTATTTTCTATTTTTATTTTATTTTTTATTTTTATTTTTTGGTTAAATGATTTTTTTTCAAACTCGAAAGTGGAGCAGTAAACTTTTTTGAATTCTTAGACTTCAAGTTAGAAAGTGGAACAGTACTTAAAGTAGAGCAGAATATCAATTTGTCCCAGTATAAACACATATTGCAGTTTGTAGTTTTGGGAGAAAAAAAACTTCCTGGTGTATTCGGTCGATATGCTTTGTTTAGACAACAAATGTCGAGAGAAAATATACCACATTGCGTGTGAAATCAGTTTTATACTCAAAGTCTCCATCAATGTTTTACTATATGACCGGATACTTTTGGCAAAAGTGAATGGGGAAACGACTCTGCCATTTTCATTTATGCCCCCTTTCTCCATAGGGCCAGGGGCCACTTGTTAAAAGAAAGAATATGTCCCTCTAGGAGCAAATTCTATCTTTTCTTTAAGAGTTGATAGATTTTAGGTAAGCTTTCGTCCTCCAGAGAAGCAAAGAGGAAGTCACAAAAGTTGTTTCCTTCTGAAAAAATGGCAGAAAATATAGCGGTGTACCAATACACATTCAAACACATTTTAAAATTACTGTAGGTGCCTTTATATTTAAGACATTTTCCTGAGTTGCATATACTCACGTTCTAGTTATCAATTTCCAGGTTATCTAAAATGGCGTCGATTGATGGCGCAAGATCGTTACTGGGAGCTTCTGATGAGACACATGAATATGCTTGCAATCCTTGCAAAACTGAAGAAATAGAGAGAGAAGCTAAACATTACTGTGTTGAATGCCAGGAGTACCTCTGCGAGAACTGTAAGCAGTCACACAAAAAGTTCAAACTTTCAAAAAATCACGAAGTTTTGTCAGGGTTTAGAATTCCTAAACATGTTTCGACTGCTCCGGGACCAAGCTTTACTGTGTACTGTTCATGCAAAGAGAATCGGGAGGTGGAGGTTTACTGTGAAGACCATGATGAGGTTATCTGTAATTCCTGTAAGGTGTTGAGCCATCGAAAGTGTAAACTGTCCAGTCTTCGCAACAAAGCCGCAAACTACACATCTGAGAAGCTGCAATCAGTTGTAGATAAGACCAAGTCTCTTAAGGACAAAATGGACCAGCTGCATAAAGAAAAGAAAGCAAGTGTCAGTAAACTTGAAAACCTAAAAGAGGAATGCAAGAAAAAAATCATGTTGTTTCGAGAGGAACTAAATACCTACCTGGACAACATGGAGCGAAGTATACTGAAGGATTTGGATACTTTTCAGGAGAAGCAAACTGTTGTCATGGATGACGAAATTTCCTCTTTGATTACGGCTTTAGAAAGGCTTGGTTTCGACCTGAAAATGCTCGAACGTGCCAGACAGGCTAACAGAAAAGAAACAATGTTTCCATCAGAAATGAAGGTTTCAAAGAGTCTCAAAGAATATGAAAATCTGCTTGGTGACATGCAGAAACACGATACAAAACCAGCTTTAGTTTTTGAAAGGAATAAGAAATTAACTGACATACTGAGGAGTTTGGACACTCTTGGCAATATCAAAGGAAACATGATGGTTGCTACCTGCCATGAGAGAAAAACAACAATCGAATTGAAGGACTTGAAGGCTCGGTCCTCATTTCAGGTTACTGTAGCTTCACCCAGTGATGGGGACGATTCATGGATCAGTGGCTGCTGCTTTATGCCGAACGGAAATCTTGTTATCTGCGATTTCAGTAACAAGAGGCTTACCTTATTAGACCAGAATTTTTCATTAATAGACAAACTAGATTTCAAAGATGGACTGTATAGTGTGTCAGCTGTAGACGAAAATAATGTTATCGTTACCTTGCCGTGGAAAAAGCAAATTCAGTATATACAAGTATTTCCAACGCTCAAGTCTAGTCGGGTCATACAGTTAGACAAGGATTGTTATGGTATTTACGCAACTGGTGGCAAACTCTACACATCATTGGAAAAAGGCGATAAAGGGGAAGTACGTGTTTTAGATCGTAACGGTACCTTGGAGAAAAACATCTATGTAGGCCAGGACGGGACATTACTGTTTCAGTGGCCCTGTAACATTTCTGCTAGTGAAACAGGCAATGAGATATTTGTTTCTGATAAGAAAACGGACACTGTAACTTGTATGTCAGTTGATGGCCATGTCATCTATCAGTGCAAAGACGCTATGGTGAAAGAACCAAGAGGTATTTACGTCGACGCAGGGAACAATGTCTACGTTTGTGGCACTTTTACAAACAACGTAGGAGTGATAACAGCAGATGGCAGGTTGTGCAGGTCTCTGGTATCAGCCAGTGAAGGCATACACAATCCTCGTTCAATTGCCTTTAGA
The DNA here is from genome assembly GCA_963989385.1 of Ctena decussata. Taxonomy (NCBI): domain Eukaryota; kingdom Metazoa; phylum Mollusca; class Bivalvia; order Lucinida; family Lucinidae; genus Ctena; species Ctena decussata. The sequence continues at coordinate 39,897,606 of OZ022503.1, read as the reverse complement.
TGCACAGATAGAACTCTTGTAGTGGGTTGTTACAGGGGAACGAAACTGTTCTGTTTTAAGTTGGCGTAATCATTACGGAACTTTGATTTGTTAAGTGAATACCATGATGCTGTTGCTACTTACTTCATTTACTATTACTTTTTAAGAAAAGAAGACTTGTTTCTGATGGTAAATATAGTAAAACTACATGTATTGTAACAATCGGAAACAATCAAATAATGGACGCATTGAAAGCCTTATATGATAGCCGACTGGACGCACAAAGTTTACGCAGCATGAATTAAGGTTGATTCAACGTCATGACGTTGAATCAACATTGATTTAATGTTGATTCAACATTGTGTGCCTGCAGGGAGTGCACCTGATGAGATAGGAGAACAAATGTTTATCTACACTTTCAGAATATAGCTTATTTTAAGACCATTGTATTCTAAAGATAAGAAGACCAAGAAAGCGGTTTTGTTGTCGCTCAAGTGAGAACCCATATAAATAAATAAATAAATATCAAGAAAGCGGTTTTGTTGTCGCTCAAGCGAGAACCCATATAAATAAATAAATAAATATCAAGAAAGCGGTTTTGTTGTCGCTCAAGTGAGAACCCATATAAATAAATAAATAAATATCAAGAAAGCGGTTTTGTTGTCGCTCAAGTGAGAACCAATATAAATAAATGAATAAATAAATAAAAAAAGTAAATAAATGAGATTTCTAATTAATATGGATGCTTGGCAAGACTGATTTAGAATATAAAGTTTGTTTTAAAATCACTAAATGTCCCTTATATGCACCTCTCTATTGTAATTTTCAGACATATTTCCAATACATTCTGAATTTATAGTTTTACTTGAAATAATGCATACTTATAGCCCCACTGTAAGGGTAGGCAGCCTCTGGCAGAGAAAAAATGTTATGACTTAGAGCTTTTATTACTCGCAGGGCCGTAGCTGGGGTCAGTTTCATGATTCGCAAGTCCTGAGGGTAAGTGAAGGGGTTTGGTCACCAAAATATTTCATAATGTTGTGTTTAGCACCTGGTATTGAAATGATGTCCAATTAGTAAAATTTTAGCATGCAAATACGTAGACCTTGCTGAAATTTTCAGTTTGACAATCGATAAGCAGCTGCGTATTTGCGCCTACGCAGCTACACCATTGACTTCGATCTTTTGTTGCATTTTTTAGAAAACTCTCTTTCAGCTGTGGTTTTAACCATTGTTTACTGATGTACATTGCTCCATGACAGGGACAAAACAATCAAGAGACAAGAGAAAATTAAGCATAACACCTTGTCAGTTTTCTACACTCAGTACTTCACTTTCCTCAGCATAAACATAACCTTTGACCTCAAATACCAATAATCAAATGTGGATTTACAGGCACATGTGTTTGTTTACTTCCACCATGTGGAAACTGAGCTGGGGAAAATGTAAGACTGCACTAGCAGAAATCACAGACTCAACAGAATTATTGGAAAATTTCCTCAAGTTGGAGGGTTCAGTGGGGTAAAATTATATGGTCATTCCATTTCAACATTGAAATTAAATCAAGCTAAAAAAGTAGCCAAAATATATCAATGATTTTAAAGCATATTTGTCAACAATGTTTGCTATGAAGTAGAGGAATTGTTAAGAGATAGAATCTACCACGGAACTCTTGAGAGTGGCAAAAATGAAATTTTTGCGTTTTATGGAAACTCCGCAAGGTTATCTTTTACAAAGTTGAAATTTCGCTTAAACATAATTACTTTACAAGGAGAAAGAGAAGTGCCAAGTCCATGAACTCATAAAAATGTCTAATATCATGTACGGCAGGTATCGAAACCGGACCACTTGCATGATGGCCTAACACTACACGTCGCTATAAAAGCCCTTATTGTATATCAAAAGGCAGTTCAATTGTATGATATACCAAATGATAGTGATATACGATATGTATGGTCAGTTGAAACATACAGATTCCTCAAGATCCATAGACTGACACGAACAGAAAGAATCTAATCTGACTGCATGGCAGCAGGCTGATCAGAGACTTCTTTATTAACACAGGCCAGTACCACAGGGTATAATCGATTCCGCTAATTTTCGCTTCCTGCAGAGACTGTACATCATATTTGGCTTCCGCCGAGACTGTCCGCGAACTCTTGCTACCTGCGGGGATTACTGTCCTCGAAAATTGGCTACCTACCGAGACTGTCCCCGTGACTCTGCTTCCTGCCGAGGCTCTCGGAAGGAAGCAGAATCATGCGGACAGTCTCTGCAGGAAGCCATTTATCATGTACAGAAGTCTCGGCAGGAAGCAAGAGATTGTGGACAGTCTCGGCGGAAGCCAAATATGATTTACAGTCTCTGCAGGAAGCGAAAATTAGCGGAATCGATTATACCCTGTGAGTACTCACCTGTACTTCTAAAGGCGCGTTTACACGGCACGACAAGTTTTATAGCACATGTGTCATGCAACCACCCTGTTGCACGAAGGTTTTCTTTAGAACAATTAGACATGTTGCATGAAACAAACTTTTCCTCCGCAGAAAATTGATAAACATGATTTCTTTTGGTGAAGCATGCTGTGTTCCCCTTGCGATCATTATTTTTAAAGATTATTGGAAGGGGTGGGACAGGGTAAAACGATTTTCTGTGACTTGTGATTGGTCTTTTTTTTAAAAGACTGTGGTTTGTAGTGATAAGGCAAAAATAGTCTGTGATATGTGACAGAGGTATTGTCTATATTCTGTGATGTGTGACTTGTAAATTAGAACATTCTCAGTGGTTGATCTGTGATCAGGAGAAATGTTGTATCTCTTAAGGGCTTCTTCCCATGCCCCTCCCCACCAGGCTTGCAGGATACTCACAGAGCGCTTAAAACACAATTATATAAACCAGTCAGTTTTGCTTTCAATAAGGTATGTAAGTAAGGGATACTATGAGCTTATTTAGAGACGCGCAATGCAGACGAAGACTCCTTCAGGATTATCTAGCGGGAAAATATGTAATTGGCCAAGTGAGAAGGATTTTGGGGGACAAAGAGCCCTCCTTCCACCCATTACGCATGTGTTTAACGACAACAACAACAACAACAAAAGATGCCTTGCTATTTGACAGTAGTCCAGTCTATCCCATAATCTTGTCAGGTTGTTAGGGCACCACAGCTGACTTTTCAACAATCCGACCCCACCTAGTCCTGTCCTCAGCTTCAGTTGAGATAACAAAGTCCCTCCTGTCCACCCTTTGATATTGTCTTCCCGCCTCTTCGTATTTCTACCTCTTCTTTTTCCTTTCATTGTTCTTTGCAGAATTGTCTTTGCTAAGCCAGAAGACCTTGAGATGTGACAAAACTACCTCAGTTTCCGATATTCTCTATTGGCTGCTTGGCTGTTTTTGCGAACATACTCGTTAGTGACATGATTCTTGTACGAGATTCGGTAGTATCTCTTCTCAAGGGCCTACGTTCTTTTCCCTAACTTTGCTGTCAACGTACAACACTCACAGACATACAGAAATGTGGATATGACAGGGAGCGCATAAGAATCACCTTTGATACAAGAGATATTCTGTTATTTCTCCATATTGGCTTCAAGGCTTCTTTCCTTTAACCTTGATCTCCCGTTGGATGCCATTGGCGCCGTTTGCTATTAGTTGAGTCCTCTCAGCACGTATCTGCATGTAATACCTTGCGTAGGCTTTGTCGAGACTTCCAACTAGGGCTTCTATTCCCGTTCTTCCTCAGCAAGAGCATCAACATTATCGGCAAACCGCAGATTCGTAATAGTTCTGCCTTCTATGCTAACCTTCCCATCATGTTCTTCCAGAGCATCAGTCATAATCCTTTCGAGAAAAATGTTGAAGAGGGTGGGAGAAAGAAGGCGTCCTTACCCCTTATATAACTCCAACTGTTGTTCTGAGCCATTCGACTGTGCCACCTTTCATCTAAAATACACTTAAAGCCTTTTCATAGCGGTGCTCAATGGCGCAAACTAGATTTGCGTTGATATTGTACTCCCGCATTGTGGGCTATAAGGATGCATGCCATACCCTATTAAATGCTCTTTTGAAATCTATAAAGACATGGTACAGATTCTGCTATAATTGAAGGTACTTTTAATACAGGATTAGGAGGCTGAAGATCTGTTCTGTGGAGCTTCTTCCGGCCCTGAACCTTCATTGGAAGGAAAAAAAAGAATCGGCCCAGTCTAATCAGAGTCGTCACTGTTCGCATGGAGATAGGTTAGACACTTAGCTACCCTTTAAAAGCATAGCGAATACTCTGATCAGACTGGGCGGATGCCCAGCCTGATCTGAGTCTTCGCTGGGCGCACATGACACGTTGTTGGGTTTGTCGTGTCGCGACTCATATGTGCTTGTGGGTACCGCATCGGCTCTTTTTCTTGTGTTATAATCACATTTCTTTTCTTCTTTTTGCCAACGGAAAAACTTTCAGAGTTTCTTCAAAAGACCGTCGAATGAATAGCTCCGACATCTGCGCTATGGCATAGGTATAGTTGTTCTCTTTATAGTCTATTCTAGTCTATCCCATAACCTTGCGAGGTCGTTGTGGCGCCTAAGATGACTTTCCATCTAATCCTATCCCCAGCTGCCCTAGTTGAGCTGGCAAAGTATATCCCTGTCCACTCCTTAATGTTATCTTCCCTCCTCTTCTTTTGCCTACCTCTTCTTTTTCCTTCCACTGTGCACTGCAGAAATGTCTTTGCTAAGCCAGAAGACATTGGAACGTGGCCAAACCACCTCAGTATCCGTTTCTTGACCAAGGTCATAAATTCGTCATATTCTCCATTTGCTGCTTGGATCTTTCTGCGATTATCCTTATTAGTGACATGGTCCTTGTATGAAATGTTCAGTAACCTTCGATAGCATCCCATCTCAAATTCTTTTCTCTAACTCTGCTGTCAAGGTCCATGACTCACAGGCATACAGAAATATGGATATGACAAGGGAGAGCATCCGTTTCATCTTTGATTCAAGAGATGCGTTCACGGTTATCTCTCCATATTGGCCTCAGTTTTATCAGAGCTGCAGTGGCTTGTGCAATCCTTAAATAAATACAGAAAGTGTCCTAAAATTTAACAATTTTTTTTCGATTTAGTATTGCGTCCAAAAGTTACAGATGGAATGGCAAACTGTGCAGACATTGATCAGACTACTCCCCAGGAGTAGTCTGATCTGGGTCTGCACTGTTTGCTCAGACCTACCTGTCCGAATATAATAGGAGGTAGCTTATTTAATATCAAATGTAAATCCTTAAGAAAAACATAGAATAGAAAAAAAAAAAAAAAAAAAAAAAAAAAAAAAACACTTCCTTATTTGGGTTATATTTAGAATTTCTGAAAAGAACTTGACTATATTTTGATATGTTCTTCTCAGAATATTGCTTAACCATGGAGATAGGCAAACATAAGAAGTTTGTTTGTGTCATGACACGGTTAAAACAGAACAAAATTTACATGAAAGAAAACTACTGAATACACAGATGTAAGGCCATATGTATTTCGATATAGCCTATAGATGATGACCTGATTGTGTGATAATATAGATGAAAACGAAAGAAGAAGTAAATTAAAATTGAGACATTTGCTGAAATGACATAAGTTCGTTCGTATATGGTGAGACAAGGCTTTAACTACTACTGTTCCAGTTGATGAACACAGTAAGATTTTTTTCACATGCAGGGTTATTTTTTGTTTGTGAATGTTTAGGGCCGCAAAGAGTATTTGCATAGACGACCATAATCGATATCTTCCGTACACACACACACACACACACACACACACACACACACACACACACACACACACACACACACACACACCTCGTATGATAAATCAGATTCACACAAACTGCAATGGTATTAACCTAATTGACCGTTTCACAAGTGAAAGAAGTTAGCGGACCCTCTTGAATCAGGGGGGTTTTCTTTGGCAGCCAAGCTTTTCCAGATTGTGCATGTTTTCAGTGGTCACATGCAATTTTTTAACAGGGGGTGGTTGGGTCGGGCAATGGTGCTGGATAACTTTCGGTGCCGGGGCATCCTACTAATTTGGATAATAAAAGGACAAGGGCCTACTGTGCTTGCAGTAGGTGCATTCGGAAGTTGTTTTGGATACTTTTCTCTCGCCTATAATATCTCTTTTCTGTCTCCCTCTCTCTGGGAAATACTGTCTCAAAGAGCCGTTTAACCCAAAACAACCAACCAAACTCTACCTCACAGGCTGGACAAGCCCATTGCGAATATAATACCTGCCAGATCTAATTTTAATTATGATTTTTATATTTTGAGAAATTCCTGTGTTTATTGTAAATAGTGTAGGCCCTGATTAGACGCCAAGCTTTGCAACGTTTCTTCTGGACTCTACACTTTCAATTAATAACGGTTTATTTTATGGTGCGTTGGGTAATACTGGGTAATTCCTTCGAATGGGCAAACTAGGTGTTGCACCCACTTGGTGCGACACGTAATTCCTTTGAATGGGCAACATAAGTGTTGCAACCACTTGGTGCGACACGTAATTCCTTTGAGTGGGCAACCTTAGTGTTGCAACCACTTGGTGCGACACGTAATTCCTTCGAATGGGCAACCTAAGTGTTGCAACCACTTGGTGCGACACGTAATTCCTTCGAATGGGCAACCTAAATGTTGCAACTACTTAGTGCGACACGTAATTCCCTCGAATGGATAACCTAAATGTTGCAACCACTTGGTGCGACACGTAATTCCTTCGAATGGGCAACCTAAGTGTTGCAGCCACTTGGTGCGACACGTAATTCCTTCGAATGGGCAACCTAAGTGTTGCAGCCACTTGGTGCGACACGAACATTGCAATTCCTTCTAATGGGCAACCTAAGTGTGGCACCCACTGTGGTTCCTGTGGCTGTGATAAGACTCTTTGATAATGTATGTTGCTGTGTTGATGTAATTGTTCAACGTTAAAACACCCTAGCTCTTTCAGAAAATCTTTCGTTCAGTCTGGCCTTGCGGAGAAAGAAACATAAGAAAAATGCAAGAGCGGAAATGTTAACAGAGATTAGAACCAGATTTAACGTTTAACTAGCCACAGCATTAACATCAAGGGCTTCAAGGATAGAAATATTATTCAGAATTTTTACACAAAAAGTCTTCTTTCTTTCTGAAACACATGTGATATATATTGATTTTCGTATGATATGGTATCTGATCATGACATATGTCTGAAGATATAATTGAGCCGCGACATGACAAAACAAACAAAGTGGCATGTGTCTCCAGCGGAGACTCAGATCAGTCTGGGCATCTTGTCCGCAGGGAGCTAGCTTAGACCCTTATAGCTAGCCTTTGAGCGCACAGCGAAGACTTTGAATAGATTGGGCGGCTGCCAAGGCTGATCTGAGTCTTCGCCACTTTGTTGGTTTTGTCGTGTCGTGGCTCATTTACTCTGTTCGACTCTATGGTCAACATAACACATGTGATTTCAATTTTCTCGTCCCAAAAATTTAAACTTAGGTTGCAATAGCATATCCCTTTATTTTGTTCATTCCATAGAAAGATGGCATCGAACTATTTTATGGTGGTGGCGATAGATTTCGGAACGACGTTCTCCGGTTACGCGTTCCAACATACAAATGATTACAGAAAAGAAGACCCGACCAAAAGTATTTTTAGCCCACAATCCTGGAACAGTGGGAAGAAACAGCTCCTGTCTTTGAAAACCCCGACCTGTTTGCTCTTGGACCAAAACGAGGATATTGACTCGTTTGGATATGAAGCGGAAGAAAAATATGCGAATTTATGTATGGACGGGGATCAGAAAAAATGGTACTTCTTTCGGAGGTTTAAAATGCAGCTTATGGATACAAAGGTGAGTGTGTGAGTGAGCTCGGGTTTAACGTCCCACCAACAACGAGGTCAGGTGGAGACGGGACCTCGGTTTAAAGTCTCATCCGAAAGACCGGAGAAGCGGGGGATCGATCTTGCGACCCCTAGATTGGTAGTCCGGAGTGGGATACAAAGGTAATATTAAAGGGAAATATCAATAAAAAGTGGAAAAGGTCAATTTTTTTAGTTTCAAAACTTGGAAGAAATATTATTTCATATTAGAAGAAGAATCTCTTGAAATTAAAGTTGTGACATCATTCAATGCGTTTACAATAAATCGCACAGGAATAGAAAACCGTCATATTGATGTTTATCTTTACAATGCTGGTTAGCCATGTTGTTGCTTCTTTCTAATTCCCAGTGCGTCCGTACTTCTACTGTGTGGACTTCCCATTTAGATAAAGACAGACAGACAGACAGACAGACAGACACAGTAACACGAAATATAGAGACAAACACACATCGTCCAACAAGCATCGCAAATCTATTTTCAATCTGTTGTGCTTCAAAAAAAAAGAAGAAAACAACCTCGTCAAATGAATAAAAAATCAGATAATGAACTATTGTTGTTGCAAAAAAGGCTTAACTAACTTAATAAGAGAGGCGCCGTAGTTGAGTGGTTAAAGTGGCTAGAAAGTCACCGGAAGGTCGTGAGTTCGCGGCTCACCGTCGCCATTCGACGACTGGAAAACTCTCTCTGTCAACCCAGCAGTAAATGGGTACCTTTTTCAAATCAGGGAATGATAAACAGGGAAAGGAGGGAGATGGGCTCCGCCTTCCATCAGCTGTGCCCAAGATACAGTGGGCCTCTAACCCCCACTGCCCCTACGGCTATTAGGCTATGAAAAACCTTTACATTCTTTACTAATTGTTTAGGATCTAACTCTTCAAACGCCAATAGCAGACGAGACCGGAAAGAAATTATCCGCCATTAAAGTCTTCTCCAAGTCCATCGAATGCTTGAAAAACCACCTGGAAGATCTGTTACTGGAGAAAAAGATTGTACTTAAGGGCCACGAAGCTCTGTGGGTTCTGACCGTGCCTGCTATATGGGACGATACGGCTAAAGGATTTATGAGGAAAGCAGCAAAAGATGTAAGTCTTACGTATATTTCAATTGCCCCTATCTAAGCCAACCATTGTGACTATTGTAAAGTCTAAAAATCGGGTACCGTAACTCTCCCAAACCCTTAAAGCGCCAAAAAGCAGACGACAAAATTCACATCTGCAAAAATTAAAAAAACTGTTCGTCCAAGCTATATCATATTGAGAATTCAAGGACTAGAGGGCAAACGGTGTAGATCTAGATGAGGTGCCTTGTCAACATCTTCACTGTTTGCAAATTCTGCCATTTTCATCACTGGCGCTTTAAGTGTTAAATCGAAAGGTTTTGTTTTTCAATGCAGTAATGCATCTAAAATACAGACAGAATGGGAAAAAGTGCAGACCGTGATCAGACTATTTGCTCAAACCTATCTGTCCCAGTAACGTTACTTAGATTTTTTTTAAATACGAACAAGCTGATTTTAAGACTAGACAATACGTCAGTTTGATGGTGCAATACAAAACGGCAAGCAGAGTAGTACATGGTCAGAACGTTGTTTCAGGAGCAGCTTCAGGTTTTTAACAGAGTTCGGTCCGAGACAATCTTTACTGAATGTCTGTTAATTCCGACCCAGCTCCAAACATCCTTTCGTGCTTTACAAGCAGAGTACATATACTGACACAAGAATAGCCAATGATAACAAAAATGGCGTCAAAATAATGAACGGCTATGTAAATATGGATGTTCTAAAATCGTTATAAATTTAATTCAAAGGGAGATAATTTTAGAAATCGAAGAATTTGGGCTGCTTTAATTTCTCGTTCATTTAATCAGCGGTTTTTGTTTTTAGTTTTCCGACATTTCCTACCCTCGTTTAACGCAAAACGTTTCATGGTTAGATGTATAAAATGCTGCTGATATTTAAAAAAGCTGTTTTCACATTAGGTTCGATAAACCTTGTGGCTATGGAGAAAAATGAAAACGGTTGCAACTTTATGTCTGCCAGACGTTCGGGAAATATTTTGTTTTATTTCTTTTGACTGCCACCTTTACTTGTTCAAAAGACACAGAACTTTATAAAACGGACGTTTCGTTTAAGTGTCAGAATATATATCCTAAAACCCTTATACTCATATTTTACCTATTTTTGTACTTCCGTAGTAATCTCTTAACATCTAATTTTTCACAATTTTACACAAGACCTTTTTCAAAACAAGCAAAAATATATATTATGAATTTTCAGACTTGGCAAGTCTAATATTTCTCACCAGACGCGCATAATATTTGTATACCTTCTATATAGGCTAGAATCGTGTTCGAGCGTCTGAACTGTTCCAAAAACAAAACTGTCTGTTTTATATAGGCTGGTATCCCACTTGAACATCTGAAGATTGCCCTGGAACCGGAAGCAGCATCCCTGTATTGTCAGTATCTTCCAGTAGAGCGGCTTTGTGTTGGGGGCAAGCTCAAGTTCTCGGACGCGTCTGCGGGCACCACGTACATGATTGTAGATCTCGGAGGTAAGAGCTGGTACCAGATGGGTGGATTGATGGATAGATGACGCGATTTTACCTCCTTTCAACAGTAGTTCAGTCATATCAGGACGATGAGATGGTGATAATGAAAGGCTCAGTGCTGGAAACGGCAATTGGCCCGGTGGCATTTTTGTTTCGGACGACCAGAAATCTCCAAAATATGACCTTTAGTGGCCCAAATTTATCTTTCTGGCAATACTAAATGAATGAGGTCTTTAGGTAGTGTATCATTTGGGCCACCGAAACTTTGGCCTGCTTAACTTTTGGGCAAGCACATTATTACATGTATTGTAAGTTTCCAGCACTGAAGGCTATGTGCGATTGAATCTTTTTGACGGTTGAGAAGATTTTAGTCGTCTGCGAACGGCTAGATTAGCAGGCCAGCGCTTAGCCCTCTGAGCTATCGGGGGTTCCTACCAGGTACCAGAAGAAATGTGTGTGTTTAAGCTCCTGGGGCCGTATTTATGAAATGACTTCAGTGATTGTTATGCTGTTGCTAAGGCTGAATTTCTATGACGGAAATTTCTTCTGGAGGAACAGTCTGAAAAAGACTGTTCCTGCAGAGCCTGTTCCTCCAGAACAAATTTCATAGTTGTAGGGAATCTCCTTCAGATAAATTTAGCCTTAGCAACAGCATAGCAACGACTTAAGTGGTTTTATAAATACGACCCCTGTTTTACAAGTTGGATAAGTTTCATACCGTAAAAATTCTAAAAACTGGGACACTTAAAATGCACAACCCACAGGTTTGCACTATAATCACTGTGTGAGTCTGTCCGTCCGTCCGTCCGTTATCAGTTAGCGAAAACGCTTAAAACTCTTGAACCACATTCTATATTTTGATAAAATTTTGCATACTTATACATGTCAACATTATCTAACGACTCGCATGCATAGCCGTCTTTTTCGATGGACGAGGCTTTGCTGAGCACAAGTTGAAAATTTACGGTCAAGTAGTGAAAATGCTCATAACTCTTGAGCCCCGTGGTATATATGTTTCAAATTTATATACTTATGTATTTTAACATTGTCCAGCCACCGGCATGCAAAACGGTGACGAGCCTTCACCGAGCATCATTTTGGCCGGTTGAGCTATTTTGTCCGTCCGTCCGTTATCAGTTAGCGAAAACGCTTATAACTCTTGAACCGCATGGGATATTTTGACAAAATTTTGCATAGTGTACTTATACATGTCAACATTGTCTAACGACTCGCATGCATAACAACCTTATTTGATGGACGAGGCTTTGCTGAGCACAAGTTGAAAATTTACGACCAACTACTAAAAATGCTCATAACTCTTGAATACCGTGGTAAATATGGTTCAAATTTTGCATGCTTATGTATTTTAACGTAGTCCAGCCACCGGTATGCAAAACAGTGACGAGGCTTCACCGAGCATCAATTTGGCCGGTCAAGCTCTTTTATTGAAAATGCTCATAACTCTTGGACCGCTTGGTATATTTGCTTCTTTTGTATACTTATGTAATTTAACATTGCCCAGCCACTGGTATGCAAAACTTCTTATTGCACAACCCGCAGGCACCAGAAACTAATTATTCTACATTCACCACGGTTTCTGCACATTACCATCAGTTAATTAATAACCGTAATTGTCCTGAAAATTGTTTTATTAATGCAGTAACGCGTCCAAAAGATGCAGATGGAATGGCAGGCACACCGTGTAGACCCTGATCAGACTGCTCCTTTGGGAGCAGTCTGATCTGGGACTGCACTGTTTGTTCCGACATACAAAAGTTCTTATTGTGCCAAAAGTAATTCCTTCCTCGACTTCGACGACACATTGGTAGGTGTTCACATCAGATGTCTTCTTTTCTATATGTGTTAATGGAGTAATTAAAATTTTGATTAATTTTTTTTTTTATATAATCTTTCAGGTGGTACCGCCGACATCACAGTCCATGAGAAAATAGCCAATGGGAAACTCAAAGAAGTTAAACGAGCAAGCGGGGGACCATGGGGCGGCACAGCAATAGATGGCGCTTTCATCAGGTTGATAGGTGACATCGTTGGCGGTCCAATCTTTGCTGCATTTATGAAAGAGCAAAGCTATGACTATCTAGATTTTATGAGAGATTTTGAAACCGTGAAAAGAAATCTGAAACTTGATTCGAAAGATCCGGTTAATATTAAGCTTCCCGTATCTCTACACGACACGTGCAGGAAAATGATGCGTAAAGATGTGAAACAGTTGGTCAAAGACGCAAAGAAAGATAGACAGATCACATTTATTGGCGATAAAATGAGAATGGATCCGGATGTTGCAAAAGGCTTATTCCGGAAAGCTACGGATAAGATCGTTGGTCACATGAAGAGAATACTTCAAGAGGATGAGGTAGGAAAGAAAATCAGTCTAATATTAATGGTAGGAGGGTTTTCCGAGTCACCGTTTGTCCAAGACGTGATAAAGAAAGAGTTTCAAGAAAAGATGGGGAAGAAAGTGCTGATTCCAAGCGAAGCGGGAATCTCTGTTTTGAATGGAGCTGTAGTATTTGGTCGGCAGCCGGAAAACATCGCATCACGTGTGCTACGGTTTACATATGGAGCCAGCATAACTCCGCGGTTTGAGCCTGGACTTCATGACGAGGAGAGAAAGTTTGTGACGGTTGATGACGAAGAATACTGTCACGATGTTTTCGGTGAATTTATCAGAGCTGGTACGCAAGTAACTGTCGGTCACAAAGTGGAACAAGGTTATACAACGTTGGAGCCATACCAAGATAGTTTGCCACTTCAAATCTATGTGACTGAAGAACGATTTCCGTCTTACATTGATGATCAAGGTTGTCGAAAGCTTGGTCAGCTCGATGTCGACGTTCCACATCCGTCCGAGGAGGAACACAGCATGGAGGTGATCTATGAATTTGGTGACACTGAACTGCACATAACTGCGCAAGAGCAAGACAGCAGCGAGCCTTGTGTTTGTTCATTGAAGATGTTTGAATGAACCGAAGGTGAATGAACACACCTTCATCATTACCCGACATTTTTCAAAAGGGAAAAGACTTTTGTGACTACCTGTTTGCTTTTCGCGACGACAAGCCCTTCCAAAATGGGGGCTTCTATTAAAGATTTACTCCCTCGATAATAACGAAAAATGATTTAGTGAAGTGTTTCATGCAATACGTCCAAAATAGTCCACCTATACACTTGACATATAGTTAAGAGAATAATTATTGATAAAACTGACTTTAAACGAAAAAAAATATGAAAAGTTTTAAAAGATCGCGGACCGCGCTCGAAATCGCATCATTGGACAAAGATAATTTAATTCATACGTCACAATCACGTGCACGAATGAGAAAAATACCTCTACATGATCACATGACACACGTGGTCCAAATCGATATTCTTACAGGTATTCAAATCTTATGATTATTTTCACTCCATATTATCGAAAGAAAACATGCATTTTCACAAACTTTGTATAGTTAATTATGAAACTATAAAATATTGTCTAACGGGATTTTGTTAAAATATTTGCTTCTGAAAACATAAAATAAATAAAGGAGACAATCTTTTAAGGAGAGAGTTCGCTTCTCACGGGAGCAAAGTCTTTCTTAGATTTTAAAAGAAGCCTCCAATGTCAGAAATGGGAGATGAACTTTCCTTTGTAAGAATTTGCTTCCTTGGAAGTACATGTATTCCCATTCTTCTTTATCCTTTTTTTGGTCTAGTGCATCTGTCCATTCTTATCATTCAGATCTAAGGGGTTTCTGTGGATGTTTACATTTTCATTTTATTTTGTATAGAAATTCCTGTAGCCAAACATTGTAGACCCTGAGGCGTCTGCACTGTTTGCATGTTTTGTTCGTTGGGTATTGTTTTGTTGTACCCGAGTACATATGCCGAACGTGCGCAATTAAGACTTCAAGTGTTCATATAGGGAGATGGGGCGAGGAGTGGCAACTGGTGCGAAACAGTCAAGTTTTTTTAAGACCAACAATATTATCATATTTTACCGTTTATTAAACCAGTCTAAAAACAAGTTTTATTTCAATAATGAGTGATATGTTAATAAGCATGATAAAAATAGAACACTATAAACCATACTGCAAGCCAGAAGCTCTCATGACTGACTTATATAAACAAAAAATACCAGGAAAACTCCAAATGTGTACAAATACATGGGTTAAGAAAGAAAATGACGTTCGTGTCAGTAATGAAATGAGAAGATTGTTCAAAGATAAGAGGCAGTTTTGAGGATAATTCAGAGATAATTTTTCTTATTTCTCAACGAAATCAAACGTTGTGACCCCTTATTAGAACCGTCTCGGGGAGACGGTTCTAATGAGGGGTTACAACAGGTTTTATGGAGAAATAAGGAAAATTGTCCCCAAATTATTCCTGTCAGCCTTTTTTTTATCAGGAGCTCTGTTGTTATCGAATTCTGGCTTCTAAACATGGTAAAGAGGGAAAGAGGCACTCAACAATGTCGTTGTTTTACAGGGCTACGTCAGCCAGAGAGCAAGCAGGAAGTTACAAATGTTGTTTTTCTTTGTAAAAATGCTGGACAGTCATGGAAGTGTACCTAATCTCATTTATGGAGAAAACTTTCATAGTCGTCTCCTCAACCCCTCCATAACTGAAGTACTAAAGGGGTCATAATTTGTTGCCTTGCAGCCTACGCTAAACTCTATGTCATGACCACGTGATGAAAAGATGTTTATTTCACAGTGCTAAGTTTCGCCAGCACCATAATGAGCTGACTCAGATGGCCGGTGTGGAGTCCAGGACAGCTTGGTCTCGATACAAAATATCTGGCATTATCTCATGGGTTGAAGCATCTCATGTTTGGAAACGTCTGTCTTCCTGAAAAAGTGCAAAAAGAAAGATGTTACGGTCATAGGGAAGACACATTCCGGGTACAGCTTCCATGCTACAACCCCACGCTCAAACTGCGAAAATACACGTTTTCTGTTTTGTTTTTTTATTTTTTGCTTTTGTTTTTTGGTCGTTGTTGTTTTTTTTTTGCAGTTTGAGCGTGGGGTCGGAGCCAAGAAGATTGAGTATTATGTATGGTGATGGTAGTGAAGGGGGACGGTGGCGGGTGGTGGTTGGGGGGGGGGGGAGTTCAGATCTTAATCGCTTTATAATAACCTCGAGTTTAGTCCATGTAAATTGTATGGCTAGCCTTGGGATTATAGCTAAGTGCAAAGTATGAGGAGCGATCGAAAAGTTCTAAGCCCCACCATGTTTTGAAACCTTTAGTGCGAATTTGAGTTATTGATTTTAAACAGCCATTCTACAGAGCAACAATCACCAAATTACGGGAATTTACCTTAAATATCAATTGGATTACACTTCACCTTTTACAGTTTCCCCCATGAAAGCACTGTATAACTCTTTGACCGACTATAACTTTAGCAGAGTCAATCATTTGCATTTTTTTTGGCAAATATATGTCCTACAGCATCCCGGTAATTGATAATATATGCAAACATAAATTTATTTCATTTCAGAATAAAAAGCAAAATTTTAATTTTCAGAAAGTGTCTATTTTGAGAGTTTTTGCAGACAGTGCACAATCGGAGTCACATGCTCTGCGTGCACAGAAGCGGATATCTTATAACTTTTTTTTGACAAAAAAAAAAAAAAAAAAAAAAAAAAAAAACATGTAAAATGTCAATGTTTATACATGTTTGTGTGTAAACATTGTTTGATTTTGCTCACCATGTTCCTAACAAACACGAAAGCAGGATATGGGTCTCTAAATTTCAGGGTTGCAATATTTAAGGGTTTACGATAAAGCCACCAGATTCCAAAGTATTTTCCATTTTCATCAAACTATTGACAATTCATCGTATTTTTTATGTACTAAAACAAGAAACGTTTAAATCTTGTAGAATGTGAAGAATGATTCTTCAAAGTAAGGCAAGACAAATAGATTTTAAATGTTATTTTAAAAATATGGCACCTCTCTTGTGTTTAAGGTGCAGTAAAAAAGGAAATTTTCGCCAATTGTTTTTGAAACTTCCATCGATAGCTAGTAAATGACAACTAATTACATTATTGTTAAGCACGCATGCGCAGATTAACTAGAAGTATCTTAGGCTTAGAACTTTTCGATCGCTACTCATAGATCTGCGCGATCGGTCCTAAATGTTCGGTAGTCATCTTTTCAAAATCAATGCGCAAAATCAATGGCGAAAGTTTGGTGCGCGAAGCAAATAAAGCCGGAGTTTCGGATATTCGTTGATTAAGAATCTGATATTTGTTGTTCTTCACAAATTCTTTAATTTGAAATTTTTCATTAATGTTTTCAAAATTCGACTACGAACTTGCCACTCTCTCACTAGAAGAAACTAAATATGAGCCGCGACACGACAAAACCAACAATGTGGTTGTGCGCCCAGCGCAGACTCAGATCAGCCTGGGCATCTGCCCAGTCTGATCAGAGTCTTCGCTGTCCGCATGGATGTAGCTCAGTCCCTTAGCTACCCTTTAAGCACTTAGCGAAGAGTCTGACCATACTTGGCGGATGTCCATGCTGATCTGAGTCTGCACAGGGCGAACAACCACATTGTTGGTTTTGTCGTGTCGCAGCTCACATTTTCTTTAATGTGAATCGGTACACCGTCAGGGGAAGCAACTCCGCTATTGTCATTTTGTCTCCCTTTGCAATGGGAGTCAACTTCTAAAGGAAAAAAATCGCTCCTCTAGAAACATTTTTCTTTATCCATAGACCCCATTTTAGAGAGGCCAAGTTGTCAAAAAAAGCAAACAAGAAGTCATAGAAGTTGTTCCCTCGTGTAGACATGACAGAAAAAGGAGGTGTACCCTTTACCTATATTAGAGAACATGAACAAAACTCCAGGGGCTGTATTTATAAAACGACTTAAGTCGTTGCTATGTTGTTGCTAGGGCTGAATTTCTTTGAAGGAGATTTCCTACAACTATGAAATTTGCTCTGGAGGAACAGTCTGAAAAAGACTGTTCCTCCAGAGCAAATTTCAAAGTTGTAGGAAATCTCCTTCATAGAAATTTAGCCTCAGCAACAGCATAGCAACGACTTAAGTCGTTTTATAAATACGGCCACAGGCGTATTCATGAAACCAAACAGTAAAATACGTGTAACTTCAAATGAACAAGAAAATGCCTTGACGTGGGTAGTTCGGATATGCCCTCAGTGACTTTTCTAAGCATACTTACTTTAACCAGAACTCCGATGCAGTACTTGTCTAAAAGGTCATCGGCGTACTTGGAATGACCTTTTGATTCATAGGGGACGGTGGTGTCTGTACCGGCGTTTTCGAGAATGATCTCATCGCCGCCCGGATGCTGGAAATGTAAAAGTGTAAAAGTAGCGAGTATGTCCTTAAATTGTTTTGCGCTTCATCAGACCCTAATATAAATAACAAAAAACTGTTATTATGCTCCATGTTACATCATACAGCAGAAATTTCTTTTGATTTCACCGCACTTTAAAGTCAGACATTGATAATCAGAGCTCGATGGCGTCTCTCGTCTGTATTTTTAAACACAAAGTTAGACACATAGTTCAAGCCTTAGATCATGTAACTAGTCAATGTCGCCATCGACAATGTTTCATTTTCATGTATTCTCTTAAGATACAAATCACGAATAAATGTGGTTCAATGTTATTTATGATTTTGTTATCATATATGTAAATTTCATATAATTGATTAGCGCACCTACCTCATTTATAAATTCAGTGACGTCATAGACTTTGTCAGCGACAACAATCCAACAGGAAGTGGCGTCGTGGTGAGTTGCAACTTCTGCCAGTGTATACTCTGGCGTTATTTTACCTCGGAATAAATGGCTTACCAATGGTATCTGTAGAGGACAACGATTATCTCTGATGATCTTATGATCCTATTCAGAG
Organism: Ctena decussata; assembly: GCA_963989385.1. Taxonomy (NCBI): domain Eukaryota; kingdom Metazoa; phylum Mollusca; class Bivalvia; order Lucinida; family Lucinidae; genus Ctena; species Ctena decussata. The sequence continues at coordinate 39,879,298 of OZ022503.1, read as the reverse complement.
GGTATAATCTAGTCCAATTTCCGCTTCCTACCGAGACTGTCTGTCATATTTGGCTTCCGCCCGAGAGTGCCTGCGATCTTTTGATAAATGCCTTCCTGTCGAGACTGTCCGCGTGATTCTGCTTCCCACCTATGGTCTCGGCAGGAAGCAGAATCACTTGGACTGTTTCGGCAGAAGCTATTTTTCATGGACGGTAGTCTCGGCAGGAAGCAAAAGATCGCGAACAGTCTCGGCGGAAGCCAATTATGACGGACAGTCTCGGCAGGAAGGGAAAATTGGCGGACTAGTTTATACCCTGTGCTAATGCCATAACATATTTCTTCGGTTATAATACAAGGCTTTTCCCTTCCAAAACAATCACAAAGATCTAGATCCGTCTTGTAAGACGGATCTAGATCTTTGGAATAGTTTTGGAAGAGGAAAAACATTTTATAGCTGAATCAAGTAATTTTACATATTTGTGGTTATTTTGGAAGTGTTCACGCCCGTCTTATAACCTTTGTGAAGTTGCTAAACATGGGAATATTGTACCTACTGAACTCAGTTGTAAATGTTTTACTATCATCAGTTTGTCAACGTTCAGGAGGAAATCTCCAAAATTACAACCTAAATGTTATGAAGTTCACTCCATTCTTCATTTTTTTTTCAGAAAAAACAACAACTTCACACTGTTATCTTTTAGGAATGAAATTCCAGTTTAAAAAAGAAAGAAAGAAAACAGGTTTATTTATATTGCTTTGTTTTGTAGTTGTTCTGGCAATGTCTATTATAGAAATAATGGACTATATTCCTGCACTTAAATTTTCGGCATAAATGCATATTATTTACAAAGAAATACTACTTTACTTCAAATTCTTATTAAAAAAGTCTGGTACAAAAAATTAAGATGGAAACTTTTTTAGGGCAGAAAGATATGGAGGGCACACTTCTCAGGGAGACGGCATTACTACAGAAAATACGGTATAATTATTATATGCAGTTTAGAATAATACTCACATTTGTTTTGTTCGCTAGCTTCTTCACACATTCTAAGACAGTATCCCCTAATCCAACATGTACTGTTTTCTCTGGCGCACACTTTACATCTTTTGTCTTAGAGTCGATTATATCTACCCTCTTTACATTGATAACATCAGTTTCCATCACTTCTGCTGCCTCTGCACCGGTTTTCACCAAATTTGGTAAATAAGTCTTGCTATAATTTATAAGTTTTCATGGAAACATTAGTCTATTAAGTCTTCCTGTATTATTAAAAGTTTAGTATTTGAAAACTCTCAGTATCGGCCTTCTGACTTTTCAACCGTCTGGTAAATTCTAATAATTCTCTTCCTACTTTCACACTTTTAGTTTTATTGTAACTCTTAGAATCACTTTTAACACTTTCAAGTATTCTTGTATATTTCAGTATTATTCCTCACACTGTAAGGTCTTACTGTAAATTCATAATTTTAGGTGTTCTTGTTAATTTCAGCATTGCTTTTCACACTTGGCGCTTCGTACAAGTTTAGTATCGTCTCACACTTATTGGAATTTTTCGTGTTCTTCACACTTTATATACGTATTTTCAGTCAGATGTTGTTTTAGAACGCAATTTCACCTACATTATCACAACAGCGGCTGCCTTATCGTCTTCTCAATCTTTCACTATTCAGAGATAACGGTTCTGTGTTGACAAACTGTCAGTGTGTTTTTTTGTAAGTTTGACCACGTGCTTATCATATGACATCTTATCAACCAATCACAATTGCAGGCTGGCTTCCAGCCAAGTTTCATTATTATCAAGGCCTGACTGCACGAACCAAAGTTGAGGCCATTGATTCTATAATTTCATCATAGGTTATCTGCTTGTGTCAGTCTTGTTATGATAAAAATCATGACAATGTAAACCAGTTTTTATTGTGGCACTCTTTGCCAATAATATGAAGACCAAACAAATAAACAAACAAGATGTAACGTAAGAAACAGTGACTTATATATCGGACATTGGGAAAGGTGCAGGCCTAGAGCAGACGCTGCAAAACGCTGCATCTGATTAGGGTCTATACTATTTGCATTACACAAGTGAGTACTTCTCCTGGGAGTAAAAATGATAAAAACGAACTAGATACTAGACACCCTTTAATTGACAAAATTTAAATGAGCCCGCGACACGAGAAAACCAACAAAGTGGTTGTGCGCCCAGCGCAGACTCAGATCAGCCTGGGCATCCACCCAGTCTGATCAGACCCTTCGCTAAGCTCTTAAAGGGTAGCTAAGGGTCTAATCTACCTCCATGCGGACAGCGAAGACTCTAATCAGACTGGGCGGATGCCCAGGCTGATCTGAGTCTGCGCTGGACGCACAACCACTTTTTTGGTTTTCTCGTGTCGCGTCTCAAATTTAATGGGGTCATACAATGTTTAAGGACAGATGAGTCCATCTAGCATAAATGGATACACTAGAGTTACTGGTACATGTATATTAGCTATTCAACGTCCAAACAAGCGTGCCCACTAGGACAGCAACGGGACCTTGATTTGTCCGATGTAAGAATTCGGCCACCAAAACGTCACCAAAATTGTTGGGTCAGTAATTGAATATTAACCTTATTTCACTCCCTTATTTGGCCATTGGCCTTAGTTTGTCCTCAAATTGGACTGATAAGGCACTATGTTACACCATCCCATATGACTGGAGCTTTATATTTACTTCCTAATCTGTGGAAATTACTAATGCTTCGATGATAACAAATTCAGAGAAAAGGTGTAAAAAATCAGAACAACCCCCACCCCCACCCGCCCTAAAAAAAAAAAAAAGCTGAATAAAGCATAATCGATTATACTTACTCGCCGTTATGAAATGATCGCTTTTGCATTTTATATATATTTGAAAGTTTGAATATTGCCTATGGAAGTTTCGATATAATTTCTATTTATCATATGACGTCGCATCTGAGGGTGTAATAAAGCCATGCATTAAAAACGATAATCAACTAGTGGATTTATAATACAAATTAAGTCGTAACTTTATGCGTCGGTCAACTAGTGGAATTAAATATGCAAATCACGTGGTTACGTTTTGTGTTGACGTCCATAAAAACGTTGTGTTTTCTAATGCAGAAATCGTGAAGTTTTGGTGTAAAACTTGCTAATAAAATGCGATTTTAGTGTCATATGATAAATAGAATCTTGCATTCGTGCTCCTGTATTATTGAATATATTAAACTGGCTGGAGAAAACCGATAAGATGCTCGGCATAGCCTCGCATCTTATCTTTTCCCCAAGTCGTTTCATAAATTCAATAATTCAGGAGCACTCATGTATGATCCTCTATATCCAATTTTGTGAAAAGAACTATGGAGACCATCTTTAATGTGCACGGGTACACCTCCATCCTTTTTTTTGTCATTTTTACAAAGGGAAGCAACTTTATGAGTCCTGCTATGCTTCCCAGGATGACGAAGCCCTTTCAAAATAGGGTCTACTTTTAACAGAAAGAGTGTTCTCCAAATTCTCTCCTTTAAAAGTTGACCCCCACTGAGAAGGGAGACAAACATGAAAATGGAAAATGGCAGAGTATGGATAGATGGATGACTTAAGGTTTTACGTCCTTTTTAACAGTATTTTAGTCATATCAGGACGATTGGTGGATGATAATGAAAGGCTGTGCGCAATGGAACCCCGTTTGCGTTTGAAAAGATTCCCTTCTACAGCGGGGTATAAACCCGGGACCGCTAGATCAGCAGGACAGTGCTTAACCTACTGAGCTACCGGGGCTCCCTGGGCAGAGTTTCTTCCCTTGAATCAGTATAAGTGCACATGAAGCAAAAAAAAACAAGATTAGAAGAAAAATGAATTAAAACTTTATTATTTCATTTAACCGGTTGATTATCAATTTCACAATAAAAAAATTACAGATATAAAATATTGCAATTTGATCACTATGATAAGAAATAAGACAGACAAATAAAAACAACTAGGGTAGAGTCGGGTAACTTCGGACAACGGGTAAATTCGGAAATACCATTGCAAACAGTGAAGATCTGGATGAGACGGCTCATTATGAGCCGTCTCATCAGGATTTTCACTGTTTGCCCAATTAATTTTTGTTTTAATTCCAAACAACTGACATATATAGGAAACAATGTCACTGTCCGAATTTACCCGCTGTCCGAATTTACCCGACTTTACCTAACTTCCTGGTGATGAATGTCAACGATGTTAGAATGAAACTACAGAGTCTATGCTTCAGTTGAGAATAAATAGATCTAAATGAGCTGCGACACAAAAAAACTAACAAAGTGGCATGTGCGCCAAACGAAGACTCAGATTACCCTGGGCATCCACCGGGTTTGATCAGAGCCTCCGCTGTCCGCATGGAGCTGGCTTAGAAGTTAGCTACCCTTTAAGCATACAGCGAAGACTGAACAGACCGGGCGGATGCCTGTGCTGATCTGAGTCTTCGCTGGGCGCACATGCCATTTTGTTGGTTTTGTCGTGTCGCAGCGCAAATGACTTCGGAATTACCATCATATTCTCCCCATATCTACTGCACCGATTCAGACTGGCGCTCAACATAGACTGCACGCATTTACAGACTCGTTTGAGTCTTCTTTCCATTCTCAAATTCGTTAGGCACAGTTTTGCGCGACGCAGCTTATATGTGCAGTCTGGTCATGGCATTGTCTGTTTGACCAAACCCGCATATTTTGGTGTATTAGAACACCTCAACGTTTCTCGGTCATTTTTAAAAGGAAGCAACTTTTGAGACTGTTTGCTTCGCTGGATGTAGAAGCCCTTTAAGAGTTGGAAGACAAATCGGAAAACCGATAAAATTGCTCCTCCTGATTGTGTACCCGTTCAAGGGCGTAGCTGCCTATACGCAAATACGCAGGTGCGTATTGAAATTTTGTCAAATTGACAAAATTTCAATACACACCTGCATATTTGCATGCTGAATGTTTGTAAATTGGACAAGATTTCAATATAAACTGCCTACAGACATGAAACTATGAACTATTTTCGGGGCTAAACCACTAGACGTCTCCTCAAGAAGTAGGAAATATGATTTTGCGTATCATTCAATTTCTTCTAGCTACGCCCCTGCCGTTAATCGATAATAGTGAATCTGAGGAGGAGGAATTGATAAGATTTCAAGGCGGCGTGTATGCTGCTCTGATTCTTTGTCGGTTGCAACACCGCGTGGCTTCCTGTAACCTCTGTGCTTTAAGGTGGACTTCCGGCTTTCTGAATACCTAAGACCGGGATGCCTAGGCGTCATGTGAAATATACCTTACGGCATTTGCGTGCAGGGAAGACTCAAATCAACTTTCATACCTGAAGTTTGCCTTTTTGTATGAGCAATAACCAGATTATTTTCTGAATCTAACTAGCAAAAACGAAGCTAATTGATCTATAGGCTGTAGGAAGATTCAGGTAAATGGATATACTTTCATGTTTTTCCCCCTTTTTTTGTACGGAAAACAACTTCTGTGACCTCCTGTTTGCTTCCCTGTACGACGAAACCCTTTCCAAATGGGATCTACTCTTAAAAGAAAAACTTTGGTCCTAGTGGAGAAAATTGTTTTCTTTAAACTTGACCACAATTTATATGGGAGGCAAAAAAAATGGTAGAGCTGTTTTCTCTAAAAGTTTATCCATTCAACTTATGATTCTTTGTTGTTTTTTTCTGTCAATTTGAGCAGGCCCAGAGGTTATAAAACTTGAGTAGATTCTCAAACTCAAAATAAAGCACACTGAATGGCTGCTTCCGAGCATGTGCTCGGAAGCAGCAAATCAGTGTGCTTCATTTTGAGTTTGAGATTATCTGCTCGGAAGCAGCCAATCAGTGTGCTTTATTTTGAGTTTGAGATTATTCTCAAATTTTATAACCTCAAACCCAGATCACTTATTTCTTAGGGCCTTCTCAGTCTCTTAGTCTATGGGTTGTACAGCAAGCGTGCAATATTGTTTGCCCTCTGTTTTGCTAAGTTTGAGAATCACCCCATTTCTTGTGTCGTCCTTAACTAGCTCCATAAAAGCCTCGGCTGCTTCCTCAATCCTGAAATAGGGGAAAATAGAAACAAAAATGAATGAAAAGAAATTGAAGAAAGCAAAAACCACAGATCTTTTTAAATGTGGACGCATTTTGTCTATATTAAAATCTTACAAAAACCACAGATCTTTTTAAATGTGGACGCATTTTGTCTATATTAAAATCTTACAATGTTCGTATAGTTTATCATGAACCGAGTTACTTTACAGAACTCTGTGTGTGTGTGTGTGTGTGTGTGTGTGTGTGTGTGTGTGTGTGTCTCTCTCTCTCTCTCTCTCTCTCTCTCTGAGTGTGTGTGTGCGTGTGTGTTTCAATTGTAGACAAAAGGAAGTATTTGAAGATACTTAGGAATATTTTATGCCAAATCTGCATAACAAATATATATTGTGACCCATCGTCTAAACCGCACTGACGAGGTGGGTCAGATCAAGGGACTCTAACATAAAAGAATTTTCTCCCTCAGAGGAAGCAAGTCTTTCTTATAAGAGTACCATCCCAAATAAGTGTAATCATAAAGGTAGATAGGAGATTATCCCTACATTCCATTCCAGTCCACCCAATTCCATTCCATCTTTTAAACTATGCCGTTGGATTAGGGTAGAGTCGGGTAACTTCGGACAGCAGGTAAATTCGGACACTGACATTGTTGCCTTTATATGTCAGTTGTTTGGAATTAGAACAAAAATAACTTGGCAAGCAGTGAAAATCCTGATGAGACGGCTCATTATGAGCCGTCTCAGCTGGACTTTCACTGTTTGCAATGGTATGCCCGAATTTACCCGCTGTCCGAAGTTACCCGACTCTACCCTAATTACTGGTTCAACTTACGTGATAACTCCTATCCGGTCTATGAATGCTTGAACCAGAGCCGGGTCACCGTGGTAAGTCTGGCTTGGGTCTCCAGACCTAATATTTTTGAACATGGGCGTGTCTACAAAGGCTGGGCACATCACGTTGATACGTATACTAGATTTAACTGCCACAGGTGATATCTGAAATGCCGTGATTAATGTAGATATCGGGACATCTTAGAGTTCTGAAACAGCGACGTCATATATAGTAAATGACATTCGCTGGCTGGGATAAGTCCTGCTCTATGACGTTTTATCATGTTTTATCATATGACGTCGCTGTTTTTCAGTGGATAACGTCATGTCATAAAACATGATAAAATCGCATGACCACACGTGCAATAACACTTTGGCGCGTACACGTAACGTCATTGACAACGTCCATGTCAACAATGCCTTTTCTTAATGAAATAATGTTGAGTTTGAAGGCGTTAAAATTCCATTTTAAAGGGTCATATGATAAACAGAATCTTACACTCGTGGTCAGTTCATATGCAATTTATGAAACTCGCCGAAGGCTCGTTTCATAAATTTCATATGAAATGACCACTCGTGTAAGATCCTCTTTTTTTGTATAGACTCGGTAAGTCTTTCCTACAGCAGAAGCATGCAACTTTCATTTTGACTTAGGTTTAAGTATTACTTCTAGTCGTGAAACAAGAGGTGTCCGTAGCCAAATAGAGAAGTAATCTTACATGTCTTCAACAAAAACCATGGACGGTGGTTTCCGGGCTGCAGTTGTTGCGCTGCAAGAGAATTCGGCAGCCAGGTAGAACCAGGATATACTTACTGCTAAACATCTTGAAGCGTGAATAACTCCTGCTTTTGTACAACCGTATGTGGGAGAAAATGGATTTGGATTCACCCCTGCTCAAAAAGAGAGAAAAAAATATTAGAGATAGGTTTGTGAAACTAATATAAACACTTCTTAAAACATGCTCATGGACACAGACGTGAAAATACTAAGCATTTCCTTAACCATGCAACAACGAAAATGCCAGAGTTGCATAGCCTGAAAGTACGTGTATTCACCTTTTCTTACTAGTGTAATTATCTTGAATTTTCACATGCTGATTTTTACCATCAGGGAATGAGCTTTATCTCAAAAATGTCAAAAACTGTTTGTGGAATAGTAACAGTGCAGAGCCTGGTCAGACTCTCCTTATGAGCATACAATGAAGCTCTGAATCGTCAATCCCAATATCTTGATTCATTATGGTAACACATAATACAGACTAGTGGTCCAGATAAGAAGGGATAATAATGATAATTTAGGGATAATTTTCCATATTTCTCTATAAAACATATGTTGTGACCCCTCATTAGAACCGTCTCGGCGAGACTGTTCTAATGAGGGGTCACAAACTATGTTTACTGTTTTCGTTGAGAATTAAAATATCCCCGAATTTTTTTCGAAAACCCACTTTATCTGAGCTATATTACCTGCAAGAGACGCCATATTGATAATGGTTCCTCCGTTCCCGCCATTTTCTTTGGAGAGGTAGTTCATTGCTAACCTTAGGCCGCGCATGGTCCCTTTCTGAAAAAAGAAAACAAAGAAGAAAAATACCATAAGAACCAGAAAGAAGTTGCATAATGATTAGTGAGTCAACTCTTGAAGGAATGAAATTTCTAGGAGCAAATTCATTTCTTTAAGAGTAGACCCATTTTGGAAGGGCTATGTTACACAGGAAAGCAAACAGGAAGTTACAGGATTTGTCTTTCTTTGGTTTTTATGATTTATATTCACGCCCGAAACTTGTGGAAGAAGTTTAAATCCACAGACATTTAAGCACAACTGATCGGCAGACAGACAAACGGACAGACAGGGAGATGATTAGTACAAAATTTGCGTGCCAGTGTGGTTGAATACCAGTATGAACTTCTTCAAAAAGCCTAAAATGTGAACCTCATTATCGTGGAAATATACGGAACACTAAACAACCCTGAATGGAAGACCTTTTGTTTCCAACATGACAGAAGCCCGGTATCGCAATGAGTTTGGGAGTTGGGGGTGCTATAAGACGGGGTAGGGGGCTGCTAAAACAGAGGTCCGTTTTTCCGGCTGCAGGCGAAATTCTTTTCAAATGAAAACAGGTTTCCGTTGCAAACAGCTTTCCATTTTCACGTTTCCGTTATAGAATGTTGAAAGAGTAACCATCCCATCCCATCCCATCCCATCCCATCCACTATTACCGGCAAAAATCAAAGCCTTCACACTGACCATCTTCTCACTAAGCATGATAAAATGCACGTCAGTGCGTTTACGAAACAATATTTATACACAAGAGACAAGAGTTTGACAAGAAAAAAATCTTGTTTCCATGCCAATCTGGCATGGAAAGTATCAAGATTTGTTCTCTTGAAACTGAAAGGCAACAATCACATAATGACTGGTGTTGATTTGATCTGTTAACACCTGAATGTATTGACTGGACCTACCATATTGATATCTATACACCGTTCCCAGTTGTCATCGGCTTCCCCACCCACCCCTGCATTGTTAACAACAATGTCAATTCCACCAAATGTTTTCTTCGTCGTTTCAAATGCCGCTGAAACAAAAAGTATTAAAACATAACGAAACGCGTCTTGAGTAAATTTATCTAAAGACAATAGGCTACCAAGACAAGACTGTTCATGCGCAATTCTACATGTTTATCATTTCCAGTGATAACGTGTTGTGCTAACAAGAAATCTTGGTAAGCAATCATTGTCTTATAACAAAGCATGCTTCAGCAATAGTTAACTATAAGTTCTTTTTTCCATCTTAAACTGCCATCAGTCTAATCACTTGAACCCCTACACTGGAAGTCACATGACATATATCACTTCCGGAAAAAATGGCATCAAGCTGCAGCATTCATCATATTGCCTAATGTTAACGGAGTTTATGGTTTATCAGGTGGGGTTCCTCCTGCAAATGCTCATGATTTTAATTTTGAGCACGCTAAGAACTAGTAATCAGTTTTACTAGCTAATGTTGTTATTCTTGTTTCCATTCTCCATCGATGTGTGTTACTCATTTATACACAATACCGGACAAACACAACTATCGCTGTGAATATGGGTATGTTTTTCAGCAGTTAAAACTTGGCACTATCAAACAGTGTAGATATATGTATATGCATGTGACACAGAGATGCAGACCTGAGCCCGCAGCTTTTGTCGGAAACCTAACGTGATGGTGTTTGCGTATTGGTAGTGCCTGCACACAGGTATGGTCTGTCTAAGATGGTAGCGGCATAAGAACCTTAAAGAGTTGCTCGTCATCAGCCGTATCTTTCCGTCTGTTGACACGTACTTAACTACTGGCTGACCACGGTCGCTTCCATTTATACTGCTCGACTCATTTAATATTGCACCATTTACTTGAAAGTCTAAAACTATTGCAATGGACAATTCATATTATGTCTGTGAAAAGAATACAGCTATCCAAGTCTCTCAAAACAGTCAGTGTCTGCTCAGTGACGTAACGTAAAAAACATTTTGTTATACCTTCCATATCGGACTGTGACGTGACGTCACACTTGACAAAGATGGCTTTTCCAGCACCATATTTTGTGTTTAACTCTTTCACAGCTTCTTCGCCTACTTCTACGTTGTAGTCAGCCACACATACCTGAAGTTATAGAGATCCAGATGAACCAATATGAGCCGCGACACGAGAAAACCAACAAAGTGGTTGTGCACCCAGGGCAGACTCAGATCAGCCTGGGCATCTGCCCAGTCTGATCAGACTCTTCCCTGGGGGCTTAGAGGGTAGCTAAGGGTCCAAGCTACCTCCATGTGGACAGCGAAGGCTCTGATCAGACTGGGCGGATTCCCAGGCAGATCTGAATCTGCGCTGAGCGCACATCCCCTTTTTTGGTTTTCTCGTGTCGCCGCTCAATTATCACATAAGTGAAGAACTTGTTGCGGAAAATGTGTAACTTTTCAGGGGAGGCAACTCTGTCATTGTTGATTTTTGCATTCTCTTCTATATGAAGGTCAACTCTTAAAGGAAAGCATATGCTCGCTTTGGAGGCTTTGGAGCCGAGCAAATTCTTTCCATTAAGAGTAAACTCAATTTTCAATGTGTCGTCGCCCAGGAAGAAAACATGAAATGATCTAACATTGCTACAGTAACAATTGTCTCCCTTCCTTCATTGACCATTTAAACGATGTCTGAGCTGTGGACTTTTAAATATTGATTCTTACAGATATATTAAGTTGTTCAGAGATAATGTTGTTCAGAGATAATACTTGTAAATTTGAAGGGTTTTACTGATAAAAATTGGCATTATGTAAAACCTGGACTGGACTTGGACTCTGGACTTTGGACTCTGGACTTTGGACTGTGTAAAACGTGGACTCTGGACTTTGGACTTTGGACTATGTAAAACCTGGACTTTGGACTCTGGACTTTGGACTGTGTAAAACCTGGACTTTGGACTCTGGACTTTGGACTATGTAAAACCTGGACTTTGGACTCTGGACATTGGACTCTACAAAAATCTTAACTCTGGTGCACTCTGACCATTAAGTTGATACAGCTTATTCAATGTTGATATAATGTCTGTAACAACTGTACCTTATGTCAATTCTTTTGCAGTAAAATATGTTTATGTGTATAATATGAGCAGTCAACATGCTAAAGGTGTGTGTGCTCAAAGTGCAAATATGAGGCATGGTTCATTTCATGGAATAGATTGGAAAGGAATGGAAGAGAAAATTCCTGCATTGATGTCCCACTTTGAAGACAGGCGAATTAGATTATTGAAATAAGATAGAGGAAGACCTTCAATTCTTAACGATTTAATCTGATTTATAGGGTGTTGAAGTTCTACTATGAGAATTGTTTTCTAAACAGGTATACTGTGTTTACTCTAAATACTCAGACACTCTAACCATTCCTTGCATTTGTCTTCTCATGAGACATTTATAAAACTTGGCATAGACCCTTATCAGACTGTTCCAAATTTGGGTCTACACTCTACACTGTGCAGACATATCAACTATTGTTAAAATATTTTGAGTAAATGTGGTATGTCAGATATATCATCACAACTTTTAATTGGGCTTAACTAGTTTCAGAGTGAATCATAAAATAACTTAGTGGTTCATATTGACAAAGTAATCAGTTCCTGACAATGTGGTAGATCTGTGCCTTTAGCAACTTGATTTGGCATACTGTAAAATATGGTATGGTATGGTGGTATGGTATGTGGTATGGTATGAAAATCCCATACCATACCACATACCATACCAAGCGACCATACCAAAATTATTATTATCCTGTAGTTTCATCTAGATTTGTAGGCTCTGGAAGTCAATAGCAGTTAGACCTTGACATAAGCATTTTAATTTCTATACCCATCATTATAAAATGCCTGACAATAAGTTAACAAAATCGACTCTTGATAAGTACTTGTTGTTTCAGTGATATATTTTATCACCAGATGTGATAATTGATAGAAAAGAGCAGCAGTGTAGGCAGTATGTCTGTCAATATAACCTGATCATCCACATGGATATTTAAGGGCCAATTAAGTACAGATAAACTGACAGGGGTTAAAAGGGAATGAATTGTGGGTGTTACTACAAAGTCGTTTGCGCTGGGCTGCAGGCCATCATGATTTTACCAGATTTTTGACAGTTAATCAGAATATGACATATACGAGTTTGAGACCATTACTCAGATATGAGAAAAATCAAATAAGCTAGGGTTGTATAATATTTATTAATTTTGTAAATTAAGCCTTTTTCACTGTTCTAATTACCATAGTTTAAAACCTAGACTGGAATGGTGGAATGGAATGCAAACGATGGGTTAATCTACACTCCACTTGGGAGAACTCTTACAGGAAATATTTTCTCCCTCAGAGGGAGCATATGCTTTCCGGTAAGACTGCCTTCCCAAATTAGTGGGATGAAGGAGACTGCCCGCCCTGCCAGTCCATTCCATTCCACTCCATTCCATTCCATTCCATGTTTATAACAATCCTGTTGGTGTGTTTGAGGTCAGTCCTCATCCCCTGATAATGGAGTAGATTTATGAACTTCTGGTTTCAAAAAACATCTCATTAGGACTGACACATGTACAATGTAACAGAAATTTGAGTGACGGCAGAAGAAAATGTTTCAATCTTGGACTCGGGATTTTTTTCTTATGCGAGCCTTTGAACTGACCATTATAAATTGAAAAAATAAAGAAAAATAAAACTGATAATAATAAATGAAAAAAAATATCTAAAAAAGAATGCATTTTTTACAATAAAAAAAAAGAATAATAGTTTGCATCCTGAGATAAGGGAACCCTTTGCAAATGTACGGCCAGAGAAGACTCAGTCTGATCAGAGTCCTCGCCGCGAGTGTTTGGATAAATAATTTATGGGGCTTGGGCTATCTATAAAGCATACTTCATTGATATTCTTCAGGTGGAGTCGCTGGAAATCCAGAATCCTGAAATAGCCCAATTATGGGATATCTGAATATTGTGTATGGGCCATGTTCCATAACAAAGTCCCTTTGGGCATTTCCGAACAGTCTGATTAGAGTTTTTGTCTTCCCTGTTCAGACACTTTGGAAAAGCTTCAGAAATCTTCAATATATGTAGTCCCATCAAGTGGCTACATTTGTGTCAGTTGCTATCACGGGTGGCAAAGGGCTTATTTTTGCATGGAGTTCAAAAGAGAGGGTTACCATTATTATAAGCTGTTTAAGCAAAAGAAATGATTGAGATGACATACAATAACATGGAAGATATAAATGCATTGTCTCCTTAATTTTTTGCAGCCTGTAACCTGCAACCCCTAGCCCTTGGACTGTCTTTATACTGTTTATAGTAACATTTTTTCTCGACACAGCAAAGTATAACTTCACCTTTGTTCCACATCTTTCATTGGTCACGTAATGTATATGTCAAAATGTAGCCAATAATATCAAAGGTCAATGAATATTTAATCTTCGGTTTTGTACTGCACTGCATGAATACTAGCACTCTGTCAGATGTTAATTCAAAATGTCTCTTGTTTGTAAATTTACAATGGAAAGATGCAGTTATTCAAAACTTTCTTTTTTCAGTGTAGATCTACTTTTGATTTCTACTTTCAGTTTAATACACACAAACAAAACATTACAGCGTGTTGGTAACTGTTTTGGAATCAGGTCAATCTCAAGATTTACCGCGGTGTATTTTTGTATTCCAAACTGGGCAGCTCAAACTTGAGATAGGTCATTGTCGCTAACCAGTGTCAAAATCACGGTTGCGGGTGCCTATTGAGTCATCTTCATGAAAGTTATTGCCAATTCTTCACCTAGCATGCCTAGATACATATTACAAAACACACTTCCATATTATATTTTTTAAAGATTTTTCTTATTATCACTAATCCATAAGTTGGTAGGTGCTGAAGTGTACTTGCGTTCGGATTCACTCTTACATACCCCAAGCATACCAGAATTTTCACATACGAAAATGTACAAGCTGGTATTTTTGGCGCAGGTTAAATGGGCTTTATTCTTTTTCATTATGCCTCAACTACTGCATACCCCCAATAAATCTAAGAAAACTTGAAGCTTTCTCTATTAATCAAACATACTTAATTAATTGGCAATTAGCTTGGTTAGTGGTCTGAAGGCAGTTAGATCTGTCTGCACTTGCTACATCAAATGTATATTTGAGTCCTTTTGCAAGAAAACCTGTCCGGGATTTCCGACAAGGTGCACAAACCAAACTGCTCAGCTACAAAGACCAGCTAGCGATTGGAAATTTAGTATAGAAACTAGAGAGATTATACTTTCTAAACAAATAAGAACAAAGATACTGATCAGACTACGTGGATGCACAGGCTTACCCGCTTGTTTTGCTGGCATATGCAATAAAAAGATTTTCTCACGCCGAGGCTCATTTATTTAAACTGTTGAGCCACATCATTTAAACAACTAAAGCACCTGAACTATGTGCTGAGTCAAGGTCTGTGATCATCCTGGTCTTCCGTCCAATTTTTGTTTTCGTTGAAACCAATGGTACTGGGTTTTTCATGCTCAGATTTGGAGTCTGTTCTGACTGCGTGGATGCGCATGCCAATCTAAGTCCTCGATAGGCATCCAATCTTATTCAGTTGATTTTGTCATGCTGTCGTTTAAAAAGCAACTTACACAACCATTGAGACTAAAATAATGCAGTGTATCAAAGCAGCAGCTGAGTTAGACAGTTCTATAGTATTTTGAATCTTCCTTTTAAGTACGGGTTAATAATTAATTTGGTATGGCGGTTTGGTATGGTATGTGGTATGGTATGGATTTTCATACCATACCACATACCAAGCCATCATACCATACCATATTTTACAGTATGCCACTTGATTTGTGTATTCGCTTGGAGCTCAGTTCAGTAGTACAACTAAACATACAGTACCGTCAGAATATCATTGGGGCAAACGTGCAGTACAAAGAGAGCAGTCTTGACATGGTGTGCCCAGATACCTCTATTTGTTCCTCGTGAATGTAAATTGCAAAGTTGAAGAGACGCATTTAAAATCTGATGAAATCCCGAACTGATTTACATGACTGAATGAGGAAACTGAACACTGTAGTTATCAGAGGGATTATTATAATATATAGTGGATTGTCCGGACCTCATAAAGCTACTTTTGCCCTATTGTCCTTCCTTCCTCGCCCCCGACCCCCCCAACACACACACCAGAAAATTCGGTATTAGAAAACTAATTATACGAGTATATAGTAGAATTTCAAATTCTCATACATAAGCACGCACACACACATTATGGCTTTACATAAGAGCACATTCACGCTCACATGAGTATGAAGATAGGGACATTTAATTTCTTTCTCGTTTGGCAATAGCTGCAGAAGAAGGACCCAAAAGCATCTTTGTCTATTCCTTCATCCTTAGACTGGCAGACACACACATAAATGCACATTAGTTTAGAAGTTCAACCGTCTCCAGGTGATTTCTCGCCATACTTAATGCAGATAATCACGTATACACATGCTAGCATACAGGATGATGTACAAACACACGGATAAACGGAAGTTTTGTTCAGTCGTGCTTGTTTTAGCAGGACCACAGTCCCTGGGTACGAAACTATAACACACACATTACCTCTGCTTATTTTGTGTTTTTGTGCACGTGTATAGTTTTTGCTGGTTTGATAAGGCTGACACCACCGCCAACGTTCAGTGACAATACTTTCACCGACCACCATTACCCTGACACCTCTTATTCCAGTGGAGGGCACACTTTGCGCACAATTCCTGGTTTATTAGGTTGAAAATAATAATCAGACATGTGCCTACTCTAAATGGGAGATGAGCCCGAAAGGCGAACATACACTAAATCCTCTAGTACAGGCATTCTGCTGTCTGAGACAAAATGGTCATGAAGCCCTAAATCGCTCATGCAGCGATCTTGGGTCAAGACTTTGTCATATCTAATCCATTTTGGTCATGTCATCACAACCCTTCAGGTACAGTGGCTCTGAAGGAAACTTTTCAAATTGTTAAAATATACGTGACCCTGGCCAAAGGTCAAGAATGCCCAGGGCTATCGACCTGTGCTACTAAACAGTCTTCATGTTCTCATTTAGTTGACAATATCTACCAACTTTTATACAGTACATTTCAATCTAATGTTTTAGCATTTTCGCATATAATGCAAAAGGAAGCAAATTTAATTAAATGTGTCTCCCCGTCCCCTCCTGCACAGGGAAGCACATTTAATTCAATGTGCCCCCTGCCCCGCACCCCATCCCCACACCCACACCCCACCCCACCCGTACCCTATCGTGGAGCTTCAGCTCAGATGAGGCGAAAAACCTCTGAGACATATTACCATAAAAATCTGAGTATTGGGACAGGTAAGTCTGAGCATACAGTGCAAATCCAGATCAGTCTTTTCAGGGTCTACACTGTTTGCCACCCCATCTGTATTCTTTAGATGCATTACTGCATTGTAAAACCAAACTGGTCCATTTTTTGGACAATAGCAGTAATTATTTTAGGTGTCCCAATTTTACAATTTTTTCCAGTACTGTAAGTTATATGTATCAACATTGTCCTGATTAGACTATAGATTTATGACCTCCCACACACAGCCTCTTTCATCACCGGAGCCTGTTTCAGCATATCTGGACTTAATCACAGCAGACAACTTACTGCAAAATGTTATAAAATATGTCAACAGTGTCCTGATTAGGCTATTTATTTATGGCTCATTTGGTTTTCAAGTAATAGCTATACTATGGTTTGTATACCTTCAAAAGAAACAAAGCGAAGTGGGACGTTTGTAATTTTTTCATGTCCTACCGCAGTTAAAACGCAAAACTGAAAGTACAAGCTATGACCTTGTCAGTAACTTTGTTCCCGGCCCAATTCGTAATAAATTTGCACACCAGCGCAGACTGATCATTGTTCATTCATGTACGTTTAATGTGAGCACAGAAGACTCTGATATGACTGCGTGGACTTGCAGGCTGATCTGTGTCAGTTTTCTTTGCATACACATCAAGTATCTTTCTTCCTGATACATCTGCACGTGCACCGATCGATTATCAGTGTCTAGCGGTGTCTTTGAAGTTTGCTTACGATCAGTGTGTTGCGACACTGAATGTACCAATGAAGTCTCCGACAGCTTGCGCATCTGCAGAGACTGTTCAGAGTGTACGTCTTGGCTAGATATTTCTCAGCATCCACAGATATTGATGCGAAAAGACAAGATTCTGATAGCGCGGATACGCAGGCTGATCCGAGTCTTGTTCCTCTATAGGAATGAATTGTATTTTTGTGGATTTTATCGATGTGTAAACGCCGGCGAACCACTCACAAACTGAATAAAGCCCGAAGGCGCTTTATGTTAAGTTTGTGAGTGATTTGCCGGCGTTTACACAGCCATAAAATCCACAAAAATAAAATTCATTTCTCATAATTCCAACTCGGCCATCTTTTATTCAAAATTGTCAGCTATAGTGAGTATCTTAGAAATCGCCGCCAAGAAAATAGTTTCAAGTAGTTCCAGTTTTCTGGCTCAGGGAGTTTATCGAAGTATAAACGCCGGTTCATGTTCGCTCTTGACCAATCAAATTGCATTAAATTAGTATTAGGAAGTTGAGTTGGAATTATTATTATATAACTTCCGCCGATCCATAGCTTGTTTGTACGGAAACTTTGATCAAAAGTCGCGATTTCTGTCGTCGGCTCAATGCCGATCTGAGTTTTCTCAAGTTAATGCTACACCAGCACCGTACATAGCGCAGTCTTGTTCCGAGACAACTAGTTGTATATTGAAACAAAATCTGACCATTAGGACAAGACTGCGCAGGCTGGTTTGGAAGTTTGCACACCCACAATGCCAAATGCGTGGAAGCGATCTCACCACTTCGAAGGCTACTTTTAAAAGGTACTTAACGGCGTGTGCATACGATGCAGATTAGCATGCGCACTCGCAAAGTCTGATTAAAGCTAACTCGATGAACAATCTATTAAAGGAAGACTCTGATTAACTTCAGTTTCAGATGGCGTAAGGTCTTATTTTACCGGACACATAGAAATTATTTTAAGTCACAGCATGGGAAGTCCGGTGAACTCATGACCCGCACCACATAAAATGTATCTTATGGAACATGCGGAGAGTGCAGACTGATAAGCTTCTTCGGAAGTATTCGCTTTTCAAAGGGTAACGGTGACGCTCATATCACAAAAACCTAATTAGCGGTCAGGAAACACTGGTCGCATTACAATATTGCGCAGGCTAATACGAGTCTTTGCTATCAGCGTATGTCTGGGTTTAGATGTTTTGGGAAAACCACAAGGTCGTGCTTATACAGAATTGCCATAATAGCACCATGCATGGGGACATTTCCTGTTATTAGTTTTGAACAAACCGATGTCTTTGCATAATATTGTTTGCAGAATTACATAAAAAAAACATCAAACTGTTCCAGAGGATGTCTGACATAGGCCTTATAGTTTCTGGGGAGTCAGAGATTTACAAAGTCGAGAGTTCATATTTTACATAGTCCAAAGACTAGAGTCATTGTTTTACAGTCCAAAGTCCAGAGTCCAAAGTCCAGGTTTTACATAGTCCAAAGTCCAGAGTCCAAAGTCCAGGTTTTACACAGTCCAAAGTCCAGAGTCCAAAGTCCAGGTTTTACATAGTCCAAAGTCCAAAGTCCAGAGTCCAGCTTTTACATAGTCCAAAGTCCAGAGTCCAAAGTCCATAGTCCAAGTCCAGTCCAGGTTTTACATAATGCCATAAAAATTTTATGTACTCAGCAGTTTGTACATATAACATCTTACAGCGATAAAGTAGGCTTATTAAAGAATACATGTGCGCAATCCTTCTATTGTCATCTTTTCGAATTTTATCTCTTTTAAAACCAGTCCGGTTTATAATCCACTCGCTAAATTAATTACAACGTTTGTCTATGAAAAGAATTTTATTTTTCTGAGGTTTATCGAAATGTAAACTATATTGGGTCACGAGCTCCGAAGGGCTCGTGTAAACTTTGCTATATAGCTCTTATACAAATTTTAAGAACAGGTCTGATGTGGAACCGACAAGTCCACTTTTTGCTAAGGTTGACTGCCCATTTTAGCACAATTTAAACCTATTCTGCTACAGCTGACTGCTTATGCCTGATATAATACCTTATCATAGCAGCTTTAATATTGACAGAAGCCATCTCTGCAGCAGATGCCATTGTAAACCTAAATTAAGTTGATTTTACCAGAAGCTTCACTGATTTGACTATTGTCAATTTGGCGCAAAGGTGCTGGCAGAATAGGAAATACTACTGCAGTCCCTGACTAGTCTGGTCTTGCTCTACAGTGTTTGCTCAGTCATTCCTGTCCCAATATTTAATGAGGTGGTGCAAGTTTTACAGATAATTTTGGAACTTTATTTGCTTGTAAGACTACATTCACACCTGTGTTTTTATATCACTTTGAGTAAAAATCCAAGCATATGCACGTACATGGTAAACAGTAAAATGAATAAGATGAAGAGGGAAAGATATCAGAATCCAATGATGTCTATGCAAAGTGATATATTAATAAGCATCAGTTCTGCAAAGCCTAAACTGCCATGGCGAAAGCCAGTCAACAAGTTCTTATACATAGTTTGAAAACTGTTTCTCAAGACCTTCAGTATTGCATATGTCCTTTATTCAAGGTCTTCTGAATAGCTGTTTTTAGGTTTAGTTTCCACAAATATCTAGTTTTAGTTAAGAAACCAGTTCAGATATTTCAATAGTAGAGTATTAGCGTTCGAATCATGAAGTTCAGAATTTGGCCTTTTTAAGGAGTCATAGGCTGCATGGCTTCTAAGCATGTATTTACGCACAATTTGCCAGGTAAGAGATTTTGAACAGTGCACTGATTGCACATGCATAGTATGCTAAATCAGACAGGTGTGACATCCCTTATTCAGTGAATAAACCTTACCACCACTGAACTAGAAAATGTAAACAGTTTTTAAAATTCGTAGAAGACCTATAGTGACCCAATGTAGTTTACCCTTCGATAAACATCAGTGGAATTACAAGCACGGAAGTGTGCCCATACACCTTAAAATAAACTGTAATTATTCGTATCATGGCTGGTGATGATCGGAATTTTAATTCAAAGTATATTGTGTAACGTTATACCCAGTTTTCTGAGGAGAGATTTTGTCACGTCGGGCTCAGTTTGAATCAAAGCAGACAGAAACAAAATTTACCTTAGCCCCAGCATTAACAAGGGCCTCCGCAAACCCTTTCCCCATACCCATGGCTCCACCTGTCACAAGTGCAACTTTCCCCTCTGGAATCATTTTTTGCGCAATTCACTCCAAGTCCATAATATATGTAATTGATATCACTTTTTATGCCGCCACAATAATCAAAGCATTGTTGAATTTTCCAGTTCACATATCACAGAAAAAAATGGTCATGGAAATTTTATTGCCTTGTTAATGATTTTATTCCTATTCCATGGCATTTTTATTTTTATCAAATCTCCTCAAATTGTCCCTTTCTTTTCCCTGCTCTCGTTGAGCTCTAAGGTGAGCCCCACACAAAGTTACCGTACGGCACCCGTTTGAGCTTTCCGTGCAGACTGACTAGGCTTTTTGCTTTTCTTTTAGTTTAACCAGGGCTCATAGATCGCTCAAGCGAGCAAAGAAGAGTCTAGATTAGAATGTTCATGCTTATCTAAGTCTTTGCTGTTGGAAATATATCGTAATTTACCTTTTTCACCGTCACAATTCCACAATTCTATTTTTCCACTGAAAATGTTCGGCTAACTTGAGTGTTTTCGTCTTTGTTTAATGTGAGGCATAACTAATAAACATGGCCTTATGCTGAGAACTGTATCAGTCTGGGTATGCGCCAGTTTTATTCAGATTTCAGATGGTTCTGTTTGTCGCACACACTCAGCAAGGCCTGTCGACGGACTGGTCCGATCAGAGTTTTTATCGTTTTGCACATATCATAATTCCATAGTTTCCTTGCAACAGTTGCTATTTCCCGTGAAACAGCTAATACTTGCATACTATCAGTTAATTTGATTTACATTCCATCAATATAAAATGGTACCTGTCATTCTTTTCTCTCTTATCTAGGTTCTTTCTCTCTCTTTTGTAAGAGCAATAATGGCTTCGTGAGAAAATCTGCTTTCACAGTTATGTGAACATGGTTTGCACACTTTTCTCTTCAAACGTACGGTGGACCCACTTTTTACTGAACGCTTAAGCTAAAAGGCCAAAATGAAAATAGTTGAATTTGCAAACAGTGTAGATTCAGATGAGGCGCCTAATCTGGATCAACGCTGTTTGCCTTCTAGTCTTTGAATGTTCAGTATGATATAGCGGTAGCTTGGGCAAAACAATTTTTTTGAACTTTTGCAGACGTGAATTATGTCGTTTGCTTTTTTTTTTGCGCTTTATGGGTTAATGCTCGGGTAGGCACTATCACCCGAAGCTACGAAATTCCACACTAACTTTTGATGTTCACATCTTCTGATTCACATTTTTGTGTTAATATGCCCGTTTAATTTAATAACAAGCACATTCTTTTATAAACACAGGTAGTGAAAGCGTCTCTTTGCTCATTTCCTCAACTTCCATGAAGAATCCCACAGAGAAATAGTATGAGGACCTATAAAAGTCATAGATCCTATGTCAAATGTCGTTACTAAATAAAGTACGAATAGGCTTCCGTACAATAACATGTTCATTGTCACTTTTCTGAACTTGTGATGTCTCCTGTGTCTCCCAAAATGTTGTCACAAGATATGCGCTGACAGACTGATTCACAGCATTCCCTAATTCAGCACAACGGGAACTCAACGTCGAAATAGCGTTATATAAACGTCAATGCAACGACAGAACGTGGCACCAACATTGATACAGTGTTTCAACAAATTCAATTTAACCTTCACGGATTGTTCACCAAATGTATCATTATACCAGCCAAATTTTAGACTGTTCCATTTGTATGTTTAAAAGAGTCTAACCAAATAAGCAGTATTCCCTCTATGCCACTTTGGTTTCGAAATATCAATAATGCAAGAGAGTAGGATCGTTACGTCGAATTTTATTAACTCGTGCTGTGTGAACATTCCGGCCAGTGGGAACGCAGACTCATCACATTTGAGTAATTCATTTTCTGAATGGTCGTCTACGCACAAAAAAGTAATCCCTTTTTTCGCCGGAGAAAAATGGCGGGAAATTTTTGTCAGAAACAGCCCCAAAATAATGCTCATTTGAAAAGATATGCAGTCGTGGTTTTCTGACGGACCAGATCACAATGAAATTTTATGTTTTATTATTGAAATCAGATGCATATACGTACCTCCATGCAGTTTGCACACCCAAAACAACGATCACAATTTGACAACCGTTTTTCAGAAAATTAAAACCCTAAGACAGTACCCCAAAGTTATTTTGCAAAGAAAATTGTCCCAAAAACCAAATTAGATGCCATTATAACTGAACCGTAGTTCATACATTCGACCGTCTTTCAGCGAGGTATATCTACGGGAGAAAGTCTATTTACGTTGAAAATCGATAATGAAGTTGGTCATTTTTACAGCACGTGCGTTTGTCAACACACGGACATTTTTCTGCTGGATCGACTTGAGCCAGTTGAGGAGACCAACTGTTTCTTCATTTATGGTACAGTAAGGTTTGTAATCATTTAGCATACTGTGCATTTATTAAATTTTTGCGTAAGTCTGCCTGCCTGTGATTTTTTGGGCTTCTGAATTTAGGCTACACGCAGAGAACGAACGAGAGAAAGCAAAACAAACACACTGGTACTCGAGTAAACCACAAAGTTTGACAAACGAAAAACATTGAGTGATTGACCGGCTGTTTTTTTTTAATAGTGGAACAAGAAAGAGCAAGCGGAATGATAATAAATATTTCAAGTGAAACCTACATGCTTTAGTCGAATTACGGACAACTCGCCCCAAGACAACTCGCCCCACAAAAATCTCGCCCCAAGACAAGTGGCCCCTCCTTCAGGTGACAACTCGCCCCACATTCTGAGACAACTCCCCCAGACAACTTCCCCCAAGACAACGCGCCCCACATTCTGAGACCACTCGCCCTTCTAAAGAATTCTGTCCCGGACGACGCCCCCGCCCCTCCCCCCCCCCCCAACACACACGTACCCTTTCAGAAGGCATCCCACAAAAATACAAGAGACAGCTTGCTCTTACTCATAAATCTGTCAAAACCCTGTCCCGTTAGGCGCTAAGGGACCGACCATTTGATATTCTGGGGGGGGGGGGGGGGGGGGGGGGGGGCGGAGGGGGGCTTTGGATATGCAAGAAAAAAAATAAATGAGCTCATAAGGGGATTTAAAAAAAATCAGACATCGAAAAACAATGAAAAAAACCTGGCTCCACCCAAAATTTCTTAAGAAAAGTCTGCAGATAATTCCATTTGAATTGAGTTTTTAAAATCACTGGCTTCTGAGGGCGCAGACTCCCCATATTTATAGTAATGTTTTAATATCTACAATTTATTTTATTTTTTACACCAGCAGCACCCCCCCCCCCCACACACACCCATACACATATCATATGTTCATACATTTTACCAAAAAAATCCTATACAACATTCACATACATGTATTATTGATCAGCCGCATTACGAAGTAAATGTTTCTACTAAATAAAACTGAATTGCAAAAGAGTCACTAGCTTGTGGGACACAAAGCCATTATGGCAAAATAAACACTCTAAAAGGAGGCAAAATTCGTAAAAAAAAAACCCCTTTATTTCTTTTATCATCATTCCTAGTTTTGCTCTATTTTTTCCAGTCTTAAAATTGCCATTAAAATTGGGAAATTGCTTTGGCTTCTGGGGGGGGGGGGGGCGTTGCCCCCTAGACCTCCTTTGTTAACTTCTTAGCAAAGAACTTTTAGCCATTTATTAACTTGCATTCATTTATAATGTGACTCTATCAATAAGTATTTACAAGTAGCACATCACACTTGTGTGATAGGCTCTTGGTATTTATCAAACTTTCAAAAGTGCGAATAAAAGCATACAGGGATGTTTGCATCTGTACCATGGATGAACAGGGTAACATGCTCCAGGCACTGGTTTGCAAATGCAAGCTAACCCATGCCCTTATTCTTATGATCGGTCCCTAAAGGGGACAACAAATACTAATAAGCATTAATGCATGATTTTAGCATGCCTCCCAGCCACAGTTTGATAATTACTCTGCAGCTGCAGAACCCTCAAAACCTCGCTGCTCAGCTCCTGGGTGTACCAGGTTATCGTTGAAGTGCTTTGGGTATTTAATGTATTTACCAAGGTCCACCCATTCACAACCAGGGTCACGGCGAAGCTCTTCCTTTTTTTTTTTGGGGGGGGGGGGGAGGGGGCACAGGGGTGGGGGGAGGGGGCGAGTTGTGTTCTGCATCGGGGACAAGAACGTAGATATTCTAGTAAGGTGAGTGTCTGAGAATATGGGGCGAGTTGTCTTCTGAAAGTGGGACAAGTTGTCTTCTAAAAGATGCAGTTGTAATGACAAACAGCGTAGATCCTGCTTCGGGATCTATCGCACTTTCATCGCACTTTAATCACTTTTTTCATCAAATTCGGTAATTTTACTTGAAGGAATATGGAGGCTTCAATTCAATTCATTTCAATTCAATGTATAATTTAACATTGATTCAACACTGACTCTCAACATTTTGCTATAACAGGTTTACCCAAGGGAAGTCAGTTTCTGTGCACAAGGCAGTAAGTATCTGCCATATTTTTGAATAAGTGGGTCAAATTTTACCAAACTTCCATGGATATATCGTTTGGACAAGCCAAATAGCATCTTTGCAAGTCAAGGGTACTAAGGCCACTTTGTTTCTTATGTATGTAAGGAACAAAGTGGTCTTAGTACCCTTGGATTGCATAGTGGTCTTAGTACCCTTGGTTTGTAAAGATGTCTAAAAAGTTGACTAGGTTTTAGTGACTTTGACCCCATTTTCAAGGTCACAAGAGGCCTTAGACTTGACCTTCTGTGGTCTGCGTCAGCATGACAATTTCTTGTACCCACAATATTTCTTGAACCAATTTCACCAAACTTGCATGGATATATCATTAGGACAAACATAAGAGCATAATAGATTTTGATCACGTTGACCTTATTTTCAAGGTCTTCGGAGGATTTAGTCTACATAATGTGAAAATTTCACTTATACAGTATGCTGTATATCTCTTCAACCCCCACTTTCAATCTCTTCAGTAAGGGAAAAAAAAAGGAGACCGTGTTTGGCAACACATGGGAAGAAACTCGTGCAGAAAGAATTATAATAGTGATTTGAGAAGTAACTTCCCTTATATTGAACTGGCTGACGTACCATAAAGTCTCTAAAGATTGGAGTGAGTGAACTCGGGTTGAACGTCCCACCAACAACGAGGTCATATGGAGACGGGACCTCGGTTTAAAGTATACGAAAGACCGGAGAAGCGGGGGATCGATCTTGCGACCCCTGGATGGGTAGTCCGAAGTCTAAAGATTGGAATTAAGCATAACTGTCTTAAAACTGATGTTTAGTTTTTCACTGCAGTAATGCGTCTAAAGATGCAGATGGAATGACAAACAGCGCAGATCCTGCTTCGGGATCAGTCCGACCAAGATCTGAAGTGTTTGTCTCTATATCATATTACTTTGTATCGAAAGTGCAAATGCACTCACGAAAACGCTAGAAATAGGCTAAAACTTTTGCGAATTTGTTAATGGAGTATTGAGGCTTCAGTTAAATTCAATGAATAATTCAACATTGATTCAACACTGACTCCCAACATTGATTCAGCATTGAATGTCTGCTGGGCCTTTAATACTTCTGTATTCCATGTCAGTCCATTGGCTATCACCCCATGAATGCTATAGGGCCTAACCTATTTTGAGTCGACATTTATTAAAGAGAAAGTCGACTGATCAAGTAAATTTTACCGGCGAGACTCCACTTGGCAGCTGCGCTACCGAGACTCTTTGGACTGTGGGAGTCGGTATGAGCCGAACAAGAGTTGCAAACAATGTTTGGTTTGTAGATTCAGACTCTAGAATGGGTTGACTTTTCATACGATTTCTAGAATGAGGAAATTACAAATTTGTAGATCTTTGTAATCGTGTCTGTTCCGCGTGTTGTCGCTGATGACATCACACCAAAAACACACATACACATACTTTTCGATATTTGTTTTATATTTGACCTGAGAAAAGGTGCGGACTTGTCAAAGCTGCCAGGTGACAGAGTCGATTCCCCCCCCTCCCCCCCACCCACCCGTTCCTTTCACCAACCAGCACACCGGGCCTGTACGACGGAGAGCGGAGGGTGCACCTCCCATAACCGAGCAAATTACATAAAAAACATGCAGTTTTCTGCCAGAAAGCGAGTTTACACCCCTAAACTAAAGCTCTAAAAGTGTCCTTAAAATCTGGATTTTCTTAACTTTCTTATCCCCTTCAACCCACCCCAACCCCCCACCACCCTAGGGCACCCCTCCCCTCCCGCCACCTCCCCACTCACACTGAAATTCGTTTCAGCCACACCTTCTTACCCTCCGCCCCTAATCCCTTGGCAAAAGTATGTGTACGGGCCTGCACAACCATTCCATTTGATCCTTCAGATGTAGGACCCATTAAGTTTTCTCACCCAAAGTGAAATTTCACGTGCTGTCTTAATTGAATAGTTGTTTAGTGGTGTAGAGATATTTGTCTTGCTTTAATTTTTCAAACAGGGCCCGAGGTTATAAAACTTTTTTCGTGCTCAGCTGAGTTGAGCATGAAATTTTACCTGCGAATAAATAGCAAATTACTGATAAGTACGGTTGTTTTCTTGCTCCGTTTGGCTGAGTATGAAATTTTCTCTGCTTATGAATATGAAAATGCCAACATTAGTTGGCATTTTCATATTTATCAGCAGAGAAAATTTCATGCTCAGCTGAGTTGAGCACAAAAAAAGTTTTATAACCTCGGGGCCAGGGTCGCGCGATATAGCATTTGAAATATTGGCACACTGGCTGTCAGCCGACTCACAAGTTAATATCAGTAATACAATCAATTTACTGTTTACGTCACAATTTCATGACGTAACCAGCACTACTGAGCTAGCTTCCTTGTTTACAAACTCTGCGGGTGGGTATGGAATTGTGGTAATTTGTGAATAAAATATAAAGATAGACTTCTGTCATGCATTGTATTTTTAATAAACATATTTAATTTAATCGCGCTTGGTATTCTAGCAATACATGGAATAATGATTCTCTCGATTTTGTCGCAAACGTTGAAATGCATAGCCGGGCCAGTGATGTAAACATTGTTGTCCGCCATTTTGTTGAAAACAACAACAACAAATTGCGTAGAGTACCCGAAGATTATTTTGCAAAGAAAATTGTCCCAAACACCGAATTACTTGATTTTTGTCACAGGGAAAGGGCGAATACCATGGTTTTTCATGGCATATGTCCGCCGGCGGGAGAAAGTCGAATTGTTTTGAAAATTGCTTTTGAAGTTGACTTAAAAAGTCGTCTTTCGACGATCGTGTCAACTGCTCGAATGCCGAGTATCTCGGTGTTCAGTTCGGATCTCAGAGAACTAGGAAATTAAACTAAGATGTAAGGAATAAAACCGTGTATTATTTTCGGCTGTGTGTAGTTTGATTCGCCGACAAAGCAGCACTGAAATTGCGACCCGTTCTTCGATTGAATCTGAATCTGAGGAATTTCGAACGTTTTTTCGTTGCTATCTGTATAAAAATATCACTCCGCCATGGATACGCGTTCCCACTGGGCAGCTGTACCGAATCGATGTAATTGGCTTTGTACACTCGGTAAAATAAATACAAATTGAAACCAAATTATTTTTGGAGATTGTTAAGCTTCCGTAATCAACTACGTCCCAGTGGGCACATGACGTCTAAATGACGTCGCACTGACGTCGATGCATCGACGTCAATACGACGTCATGTGCCTATTGGGGTAAAACGCGTAAAATTGTTGGGAATTTTTTCTTGGGTCACTTATTCTCGAGGTTAAGAGATTAATTAGTTTCCGAACTTGTGCCCCGTAACAATTTTAGAATTTATAAAACATGAAATAATTACTGTAAAGGTCATAGAAATGGAACGCTAAGGGGTTTAACAATGCATTAATCTGTCTAAAAAAGTAAATGTAGGCCTAATGGCCAAAAGTGTGGAACCTGATCAGTGTTGATTCAGAACCAGGGACTTCACTGTTTGCTAAAATATTTAGAATTTTTTACGGTACCTTGAAAGTCAGCCACAGTAACTGGCGCAAGGTTAGGTTAAATGTATTGAATAAGGGAACTAACTCTGTCAGGAATAACTTATCGTTTCAATCTTTTCAAGCAACTTTATCTGTCATCGTGTAGGTAAGTTCACATCAGTTAATATTGAAACCTTCTGTTTATCTCTAGTTCCACGTGGTGAGGGATTTCAGTTTTTTGCGATAAGATGGAAATATACCGTAAAAACTCAAAGTATCCGGGCAAATATGGATGGATGGATGACTTGCGATTTTACGACCTTTTCAGCAGTATTTCAGTCATATCAGGACGATGGGAGGGTGATAATGAAATGCTGTATGCAACGAAACCCCGTTTACGACCTCCAGCCGGTATCGAACCTGGATCGCTAGCTTAAGCGGGCCAGCGCTTAGCCCACTAAGCTACCGGGGCAGAAAACTCCGAATATAATGAACACGAGTCTAGCAATATGTAAGCGAGCCAAGTTTTGCATGCATGCGGAAGGTCGAGTTATTCCGTTTTTTTTTGTTTTTGTGTGTGTGTGTGTGTGTGTGTGTGTGTGTGTGTGTGTGTGTGTGTGTGTGTGTTTCC
Source organism: Ctena decussata (assembly GCA_963989385.1). Taxonomy (NCBI): domain Eukaryota; kingdom Metazoa; phylum Mollusca; class Bivalvia; order Lucinida; family Lucinidae; genus Ctena; species Ctena decussata. The sequence goes on along the minus strand of OZ022503.1, from coordinate 39,850,057 downwards.
ATTTACTACATTCTTTAACAAGATGAGCCGTTGTTGTTTATATTATTTACAAGTACACATCGTGTTATTTTTATTTGTCGTCCTATTTTCAGTTATTCTAAACATGCCTCCTACGACATTTATAAGCAGTATTTTTCAGTCTGTTGGTTTTTGATTGTCCTGTCTACCATTATTCAAAACTTAACAAAAAGTATGATATGTAAGATAATACTGCTGTACTGATCGACCATTAAAGTTTGGGACACATATTCTTCAGCAAACACTGTAGACCCAGATCAGACTGCTCCTCAGGAGCATCTGGGTCTGCACTGTTTGCAAACTTGTCCTACCAAACCTAAAATTTCCCCGAAAGGAAAATTGAACTTGTTCAAAATTCGAGGCTGGAAGATTCCAATACTGCCATGACCGAGGTTTCCGAATGCTTACGGAAAATACGGAGTTGCACATATTTGGCGCTATTTGCATTTAGAACGATGTTTATTCAGTACTTATATAGAATCTAAACAATCTTGTTTGACATACAAAATGTTTAGCTTATCTATGTGGTGTCATCTCATAACATGAGAATATTCAACAATAAATTGACCTATAGACTATAAATACTGGTTTAATACCGCGATTCAACTTTAAAATGATAAAATTCTGTTTACAGTGCTTCTAAGTTTTAGACAAACCATATTTGAAAAGTAAAGCTTTCAAACGTTGCTTTTAGTCCAATCCCCAGGTTCCCGAATCTTTAGTACGAGAGTAAGGTCTACACTGGGTATCCGATGCTATCAGTGTGATAAGAGTGGGGCTCGTCCGCATGTATGGTCGATAATCCACTCGCTAAAGCTCGTGGATTATCTCTCCATATAGACGGACGAACCATGTTCTATCTATCACATGTAAGATTTTCCGAATAATGAAATACCAGCCCCCTCCACACACACACCCACACACACACACACACACACACACACGGTGCCTTCCCTACCGCGAAACATAGACCGTGTTGGTATTATTGGGGTGTAGAGGATGTGAATTTTCGCCGCTATCATTTATCAGATTTGAAATCCTGAAGATTACTGACACCCTTATAAGAGTGCACGTACACTGTATGTTTATTTTATAGCCATAGATGGCAAAAAGAAAAAAGAATGACAGATGAGCAAAGACTCATGCATCGGACGTCCAACCATTACTGTTATGTGTCTGGCGCTATGCCTTTAGAAATGTATAAAGCGCAGCTAATTTAATTCTGAGTTCATTCCTTTATCAGTATAAACCTCCGAATATACATGTATTTTAATCTATCCATGCCTAGTGCCCCCATGCATGGGACATTGAAAAACAACGCTGACCCAGATAACACACCGCAAAACGCGGTCTCTGATCAGGTTTTTGCCTATTTGTATCGGAAAAATGGGTGTATCTGAAAGCTGGAGTATTACCTTGGCCCCTGCTTGAAGAAGGGATTCGGCAAACCCTTTCCCCATGCCCATAGCGCCTCCGGTGATCAATGCCACCTTACCCTCCGGAATCATGATTTTTCTGCTGTGCAGAGTCTCACTGGTATATCAACTCAGAACCACTGCAATTCAATGTAACCCGGCCGGATTGCAACGTAATAATATCGTTTGGGTAAATTCTTAACGAAATTTTCACTTGTATGTTTTGTCGTATTCCGTGTGTTTTGCTGTAATTCCACTTTTATTCCGGTCGCACATACATGTATATCCTTCCAATTCCAGAGTTCATTAAGTGCCCATACAATTACTTTAATAGATGTACTATTATTCCAACTCTTCTCTGGCAATACGCGAAGTTTCAATATCCCTTAAGATAATAAAAATTTGTTGTTATAATTTATTTATATTATTTACACATTCTACCTCGTTTCTAATTTTTTTCTCCAGATGGCTGGACAAAATAGTGATTTTTACCTGTCTTAACCCTTAATGCGCCAAAAAGCAG